>OY292489.1:11034183-12377010 GCA_958496325.1 Nomophila noctuella
TGATAGTCAGTTAGTTACTAATTAATCTGAGTTTTAGTATATTCCTTAATGGCCTTAAGCTTTAAAAGACTTTGGATGCTCCTAAGCAAATTTTCTTGAATTATATTGACTGACTTTGTCTTGAGTTTACTTAACATCATAAATTCATAATATTTGTAAGCCTCGCAAGCAGTGTTGAAGTGAAAATTATAATTTTAAGTCTAATAATAAAAGGATTACTGTGTTATGATGGGATTAGCAACCAAAAGAGCTTTGTGCTTTAACGATGTATGAATAAATAATAAAGTTATGCAAAAGTAGGCGATAATAAAGGCAAAAGTCTGTATTTTTAATATTATATTATCATTTATGAAAGGTATTGACGTGTCATGTCTTAAAAAAGCTACTGACATTATACCGAGTTTAATAATTATGAAAAATATGTGTCTATAAAACAATTCTATTTTTTTTGTCATAATGGTGGGACATGATTAAGCCTTGTAATTGATACTATTTTTCGGCATCTTCATACACTAAAAATTATACAGTGTACGAAAGAGTGGTTAAATACCGTCGTTCTGAAATGTTGAGTAATCTCAAATTTATAGCGCCTAGTTTATAATAGCGATAAACCGCGGCATTAAGATGGAGACGATAAGACATGAACATCGTTCGCAGGTCCTTACGAATACTACGCGCATTCAAATTTTATACCTTTGAACATTGTGTCTGTGTTTATGACTGGGTAGTGAAATGGTCACACTTAACGCTCGGTTACGCATGGTTTTATTTATCACTAGCGACCGCCCACGACTGCGTCCGCGTGGATTTCGGTTTCCGTATAAATAGGTATATACTATAGCCTAAAGACTTCCTCGTCCAATGGACTATCCACAAAATAAGATTTTTTCAAATCGGTCCAGTAGTTCCTGAGATTAGCGCGTTCAAACAAACAAACAAACTCTTCAGCTTTATTATATTTTAGTATATTCAGTTCAGGTCCGGTATTCAAAAGGGTTAATTGTCACTTGAAAAGCTTAACTAAGTCTTGAAAAACACAAAATTAATCTTACTTCAGTCTTTGGTATCATTACTGGCCTAGATAATATAGGGCACATAGCACATGTGCTACGGACTTGCTTAATGCGTAATTCGCGTAATTATATCCTTTGCTGTGATGCGTTTGAATAATTGTTGAGATTAGCTAATGTCGAAACTAATCTAATTGAGGCCATTAGTATGATTATTTATTGTTATTACATCACTATTGGGAAAGCGATATTATAATTTCAGAATAAGAGTATGAGAATATACTGACGGGTTTGTGTTCACAATAATACCTCTTGAAAATTATTTCATCACAGAAACTAGATATCGGAGCTCAGTTAGTGAGGGTATGGGGTCTTAAAGGCAAGCAACGCATCTGCGACTCTTGTGCGGTTGTTGATGTCCATGGACAGCGGAGATCACTTACCATCAGGCGACTCTCTCGTACGTTTGTCTCACTTTTTAATAGAAATATCAGATACGAAACTAAATTAATATGGCACACTTTTTGAAACTCCCATTTAGCTATTCAAACGATCAAATTTTCCTTCTTACGTCATAAATGCTGATTGTTAATTCCCTCGTGAAAGCTTTGTTAGTATGCACATTCGTAATATCCAATACATTATTGACGCCGATAGTTGATCGAGACCATATTCACCGGATTAGTGAATGGCTCTTTGTGGAATAGTTTGGACTGTGCAAGATAATAGTGGTTTGCAATGAACAAATATATTATGCAGTTCCGTTGAGATTGGTAAAGGTAATAATATCCTACTTAAAGTGGAACATACTTCAAGGAATTTAGTTTTAATACAAGTTTAACCGGTGCGTCAAACTGATTGAAATAGTCACACCAATTTATTCGGATAATAATTAAGAGGCTCCGACGCATTCATTAGACTACTGATTTTTGAGTGTTAACGCTAGCATGTTTATTGTAGATAAATTTATCTCTCGTATTATTAATATGAAACTTACCGGCTTAGAACACAACGTGCAAATTAAAACGAGCTGAGCTCTGTATTTTAAATGTTAAACAGTTTCAATAACCGCATCATAATTAAACATCCATTGAGCATATCCGTTGCGAAATGCAGTGGAATATTCCTCTTTGAGGCAGATCCACAAACAGAGCCGTGTTGTTTTACCTTTAATTGCGAATGCCTGTTGCTGCCGCATCGTTGCCATTTCAGTGTTAAATTATTGTTTCACTGGCGAATATTCGGAATACGTAAAGTAATACGTTGGTATTTTTGTTGTAATTAGTGAAGGTTTCGGACACTGATAAATTATGTATTAAAACAAGCAGTATCATCACACATTTTTATAAATTAAAGTTTCCGTAGTAACAGTTATTTTGTAAATAAATAAAGTAGTATAGATATGGTTCTGATTACCTTAAGTTTTATCGCTGGTTAGGTTCATTATACTCGTACTCGTAAGTTCACCTTCATTTTAATTTGTTGCAATCAATATTTATATTTTGGAGGCAAATAATAAAGAGAAACTAACATCCAATACACAAAGGATAAACAAGAACCCCATATCTTCAAAAGTACAGTTTCAGTTAGAAATGCATTTAGCTTCATTGTTTATTGACCACATACCTGCGGGTGGGCTCTGGGACAGCAGGGATGATGTTGTTTCGGCTTGTTCACTGGTAACTGCAGAGTTTCCCGACTCGTCCTCCACCGCAGTTGAGCTCGTTGGTACCGGTACACCCTGCCGAAGAGAACATCAAACTTCAGCCTTCCATTTTATTCTAGCAACATCCATTGATCAACAAGGTACGTTGCGACTTTGATTCTGATTTGACCCGGATGGTAATCAATAAGCGAGCACACCAACGACAGGACCGGTTGAAGACAGTCGCCGTGGCCGAAATCGGCCGGGACTACTACATCATCAATCAATAAGAGGGACTGCTATGTATTTATTTGGCCTCCGTAACCTATAAACAAGAAATCCTGCCATTTTTTAGATCATAGTGGGGACCAATGGCTTAACGTGCCAACTGAAGCACGGAATCATCATTCTTATCAGACAATCAGGTGATTCAGCCTGCAACTAAACTCGGAAAACTTTCAAGAATCAAAAGCTCCCCCCGGGATTAGAACCAGAGTTCTGATTCCAGCTCAGAGCTCTAACTACTACACCAAGGAGTTAGTCGTAGTGAAAATATTAAACTTCATAATAGACTTCTGCCAGGTTGCCTAGTTTTACAAGATTAAACGCGAACAATGGACAACTTTGTAAAACTTCTAAAGAAACATCACTGTCCCACGCCTTTAAAATTCTCTTTTAGATTGTGCGAAGTTGTAAAAAGATAACAATGTAATAGGTTTGTTAAAAAGTCGTTTATTGATAGCAAGCGGAATTTTATTTTCATTAGAAAAGAAAATAATAATCAGTATTTCTGACATCACTGCTACATCCCACACACAGAAACACCAATAAGAATGAATAATAAACTAATCAAAACTAAGTTCAACCGTGAACAAAGTAATTTTTCAACGTCACCTCGAACGATAGCAAATAGTGTATCGGATTGGAAATTGTTTCGCGAACAATAGACGTTTCGTGGTGAATATCGCGTGAAACTTCGAGCGTGACACGAAAAAAATCACTGGCAAATTGGTGCCCTCACGCTAAGCGCTCGAATAGCCGTTGAATGTGACATAAATCGAGCGGTCTGCTATCATGGCGTGGACGGCAAACCGTGCTGGGTCAATTTGCTGCAGTTGATATGCACATTGCCTAGGATTGCGGCCATTATCGAGCGGATAGAAGTGCAGGTTACGTTCGACAGTCCTTTTTAAATATTAACGTGAATGCAGGTGTTCTAGCATGCGATTGAAATGTTCACCCTACTCGTTCGTATTTGAGTAAATTGAAGTTTCTGGGGGGCGATTCACTAAGCGCAAATGTCATAATCTCACGGTTGTGTCATCGGCGACAGTAGGAATTTAGTACTAATTTTGTACTGTAGCCGTTGATACAACCGTGAAATCATGACATTTTCGCTTAGTGAATTCCACCTCTGGTTTCACTTGACTTTGCTTCGAAGTTGTAGTAAGAAAAGATCACAATTATTTTAACTATGGACTCAACTATACGCCACAATGGTATCTATAAAATTTCATTTTGGGTGATTCAATGATTTTCATGTGTCACGAAAAATTATCATTGGCAAATTGGTGCCCTCACGCTAAGCGCTCGAATAGCCGTTGAATGTGACATAAATCGAGCGGTCTGCTATCATGGCGTGGACTGCAAACCGTGCTGGGTCAATTTGCTGCAATTGATATGCACATTGCCTAGGATTGCGGCAATTATCGAGCGGACATAAGTGCAGGCGACGTTCGACAGTCCTTTTTAAATATTAATGTGAGTGCAGGTGGTCTAACTTATGAGTGAAATGAAATGCATATTTGAATAAATTGAAGTGTTTCGTTTAATTCGACTTTGCTTCGAAGGTGTCGCAAGCTGAAAGCAATTGATAGAAAAATACTTCTGTATCTTCTGCAAAATGATTACTGCATGGATTATTTTATCAATCATACTTGGAATCTTATGTGGAGTAACTCGAATTTGAATGAGTTAAGATCAGCCCATTTGATATAACTTCACGAGAAAATTCTTGGTCCCTTTTATTATCATAAGAAGGAGGAGATCGGATGAATTTCCTAAAAATCCATTGTATTTTTCAAGTATTATAAAGATTTATATTTTGTGATTGTCAAGCCCATACCTGATTTTCTTGGCCATCCGTCTCTTAAACCTTCGCCACAAATGCGCAACATATTTGACTATTTCGGCGTAGCACGTAGCCGGTTCACTGTTGTTCGTGGAAGACGCCAGGGTAGACGAGGATGTGAACCTGGCCCTTTCCGCCCTCATGCGTTCCATCTCACGCTTCTTCGTCTCACTGAACTGCGTTGCTATGACGACCAGGCATAGGTTGATCATGAAGAATGATCCGATCTGTAAGTGAAGTGTTAGATATTTTTGTGGATCTTGGTGTTATCACCAGGGCGGTCTTTCACCTAGGCCTTTAAACCTCTTGTTTGGCAAACGGTCGCGGGGCCCTGGGCACGTGCCCATTGTGCCCAGTGGGAAAAACGTTAGCACGTTCACAGGTGCTTTAATTAGAATGTTGCCTTTGGAAAGTACATAGAAGGAAGTTATTTTAAAAATCTACCCATCATTTATAAATATTAAAAACACGTTGCATGATTCCACTTGACAGATCTGAGAAACTAGAAAAAGTCGTAGAGATGCACTACTGTCGTCTTGTTCTTTACTGTAGTTTGAGCTGATTATTACATTACCTTCTACATATATATGCGTCTATCTACATTTAGAACACCCATAATATTGCCAAAGAATTTTGAATATAATATTTTGCTACAAATAATAAATACATTTGTATATTATTTTAAGAATACTTACAACGATAAGGAGCACAAAATATATCCAGTCCCAAAAACTGTGTGCGTCTTGTACATAATACATTATATCCGTCCATCCTTCTAACGAAATCACCTGAAAGAAAAATATGACACCGTCTGTTACAAAAAACCCTAGGTAAGGCATCGAATTATTCAGAAACTGCCAGGGATCTTTAAAATGTTGAAATGCGCATAATCTCTCTGGAATCTTTAGGACCGAAATATATTTTTTAACGAGCTAACAACTTTAAAATATTTAATGTAACATTTCGTTATAATTAAATTCCTACCAACACTCAGGTCTAACTGATGAATTTTAAAGGTAGGTTTGTACTGAACACCATGAAATTAGCTTGTCTATCATGTGTTTAAATGATCATTAAGTGAACTTATGTTTTTCCATACCTTTTAGCATGCAAGTACTATTATGTTGATCAATCATAATTTGTTGTAATGTGCTCGTTATTTCGTTATGATGTTGGTAAAACCAACATCATTTATGTAAATTATGAAAATTGCAAACACTTACCAAAAATATCGCAACCCAGGCGAGTCCGATGTTGTCAAACGATATCGTCCCCTGGAACGGGTTGGATCCCCTCTGGGTACAGTTTGTGTAATACTGGTTCCAGTTCACACACGAAGTGTTGGTCGGTGTGTTGTAGGAGTAGGGTTTGGCGGTCTCGTTGCAGACTAGAGGTCCGTAGCGGTACGGTGGAAAGTCCCCGCATAGGTGCATGCCAGAGTCCTCTGGTGTCGTGCAGATGTAGTCCAGTTCTTTCGAGAATTCGTAGTAGAACGATATGCTGCGTCAAATAATACGAAATTTTACTGGTCGAGCATACATTTTAAAATAAACTAACAAACGTAGTTATATAACTATCAAAACTGGCTGGTCTTTCTTAGAGCAACAGTCTTCTGAATACTAAACAGATAACAGTACACCAATAGCTGCTTGAAAGCAATATCTGACGCAGCAATACTGATATAAATCCCCGGCAAAACCTTCAACATAGCAAAAAGATTGTATTGATCTATATTGGCTTTCACTCGATCCAATTTCAATTCCTCAGCCTTTTCACATGATAACTATTTCCCGAGCATCCCCAGCCATTTTATCGTTCGGGCAAATAGCTCCGTATTGTTTTGACGCAAACTTCAAACTCCGATATCGAGGAAAGTTGAGGTGAATCGGCTTTTACTATCGCCTTCAGTTCTTTCTTAGCGAAGTTTCTGTTGGAAGTTTGCCTTGAAATGCTATGAAAAGTTTATTATTAAAATGAACAACTCAAAATATTCAACGATGTTATCATTCTGAGATTGAATTAAGTTGTTTAAAATTTTGGAATGTTGGATTAAACATTCACAACAACACAATTAATTTTGATTAGTATCTTTTTAATTTGAGTTTATGCAGACAAAAAAACTTTGATGATAATAAAATATATTATAATGACCATGCAGTATAATATTTAACGCTACTGTAACTACGAGACATGCATTCATGCCGTAACGAAAGCAAATTATGAGAAGGTCTATTCGATCTAAAAGGATTCTGTCAGCCCTCATGTTAGCGGGAGAGCTAATTGGGGTATTTCAGAGAAGCCAGGTATACATAAGTGGATCGGCAAGATTAACGTCAGTGGCCTACAGTTCATTATCGGTAACGACAGTAGCCATAGGAAGCGGGAAGGAAGGTAGAAGCCCGCGTCATTTGGGCACACGGTCGTTACGAGGCTCGCACCCTTGATGATCGCCATAAGGGTTTTATTGTGGCGTTCAACACTGCTGTAAAATGCCAAACAATGTCGGCGGACGAACGCTGTTACAACTAATCTTCGGCGTAACATAAATAGTGAATAATAAAACACAAACATCTATTTAAGTACGAGAGAAATGATGATGTTTAGTTCTGTGTACCATTTAGGATTATCATGTGATGAATAAGCCTGCTAAGCTGTAATGGTCAGTTGTTAATGTTATGTAAATATTGATTCGGATTAGTTGAATGCCGTGTGGTAATCGGGGGAGAATGGTACAGTTCACAATGTTCATTTATTTCAACTATATTCTGGTAGGCGCTCACGTTATCTTCTGGTTTGTGCATAGCGTTGGAGAATGAAAAAATATATTTATTCTAATACGGAAACAAAAAAGTGTGTATTTAAGACAAGGCACATTTCAGAGGAAGTTGATAGATCTACCCATATTTTATTCGGTCAGATACAAACTGGCAGTTCTTGGCTACCGTGTTACTAATGTCGTAAGATGCAAGGCTGTTGGGTAGAGTGCCTAAGGCTTTTTTAAAACTGCCAGTTCGTGGAAGGGAAGCGAGTACAGCGGCACATCTGGACGGCAGATGTGTGAAGGTACACGAAACAACAGTTGTCAATGTCCTTAAAAGAAACACATTAATTTTTATCGCAAATCCTTACGAGTTCAGTCTGACGCGCACTCTGTACCATTCGGACAGGTCTCTGGAACACAAATTTAGGAAGTGGTGACGGGTGTTATGTACCTAAGTATAGTTCTATTAGTATATAAAGAAGACCTCAGAATGCAGTCTATACTAAACATTACTCAAATCACATATTCTATGGCCTTCAGTGGATGTAGCTAGTTGTCTATGTAAGGGGTTAATATCTAAGGCTATTGTTGTTCTCAATGGCTATGATGGTAAAACTACATTGTTATATACGAGTATGTCTGGGTTTGGTATGTTACGAATCCATCAATGTAGCACAGTATATTTCTACCAGTATTATAGGTAATCACTAAGTGGCAATCAGCAAATATCAGCGGTTTTCCGTTCGTTTAATACCTTGCTGCATTAATAATGATGATTCGACATGCGTGTACCTGTTTTGATTTTAATATTTATGTGAGTATTGACAGAATGCAATATTTACATGTGTTACTGTTAAAATCGTTAAAAAGCTGATCAAAACTTTGACATGCGCGGTAAATGTTAGTCACAGTGAAGAAATAATATGCAACGATAAAAATACATGTAGAATGTCAAATGATAGAGCAGCTATGAATGTGCTCGTAGGATGTAAGCGTTAAATATTGCATGCAGTCAACGTTAGCAGTGGGACGTGCTGCTAAGACGAGCGCTCTCGAGCAGATGGAATAAAATGAAAAATTCATTTCAACTGCCATTTCATCCACAAAACTTTAAACATATTCAGCCAATCCGTTACGTCATCCAATTCTGAATATTAGCTTATTCAATACTAGTTTAACGCTTACTTCTATAATGAGCTACGAGCGGTTGCAAAATGAGTTTTATTAGAAACGTTTACGTTCCATTTTGCACCGCTAATGAGTTTGAATGAGTAATGAAAGTAACGTACTTGGGTCGTAAAACATTGGGCGGCAAGACCAGTTCGCAGCGTTGTCTGAGTATTCCTTCCCACAGCTGGACTCCAACGATGCCGAATATGAAGAAAACGAAGAAGCAAAGTAACAGGACGTTGCCTAACATTGGCAATGTGTCTAGGAGCAACATCACTAGGATACGCATACCTGTAAACATAAAAAAAAAGTGTTATATAAAACATTGAAAATTTAACAAGGTCTAGAATGTCATTTGTCATGTATGATTAATATTTGAAGTGTTTGATCGCCTGGAGAGTTACTACAAAACCGTCGTAGGTAGGTGCTAGGAAACCGTCGTAAAAGGGTACTTCATGTTACGTTTCGAGTGAGGAAACCGGAGGCCTTTAATCCTTAAACGTTGGTAGCATATTTGTGACACCCCGGGCGTCGTAAATGTTTTGGGGAAGTCACTCTCTAGGTATAAAGTAAATACAGAAGTAGGTTAGTCTGGCTCCCTGATCATAAAAAAAAATTAAACTATCATCAGAAGGAGAAAATGTTATAGTTCGTTCTGTGGTCCATTCAATTTTAATTTATGATGAGCTTATATTTAATATCACATTATATATATAATACATTATCCTTGAAACAGTGTTTCCTATACAGTAATAATTAATTTTCCGACAAATTATTTACTTTATAGCAGTACGGGGATTACTACACCGCCAAAAACCGAATTCTCCTTCGTTAATGTTTCATAAAGTAAATTGCTTGGTAATCCCACGGAGGCTTCGTGCAGTAAATTGCTTTGAAAATTACAGAAAACATGAACATAAAGCCGATAAGTCTGGAGATTTAACAAAGGCAAGTTCGATAGGCACTAATTAAGAGGGGGTGTAAAAAATATCGCGTTTTTTCAAACACATTTTAAACCTTGAAAATGAACTTCAAATGACCCGAAAAAAAAATCGTAGATATTCAAGCATCGTTCCTAAATAGTTATCACAGAAAATATTGAAAAAATTGCAATTTTCATTGATAAAAAAAATCTTGAAGTTGCGTCTGACTTGATTTTTGGTTACATTTATTTCCGAGACGATGCATTTTGGTGAACCAATATTTTGGCATATAATATTAAATTATATTATCTAAATATTTATCACAGAACATTTTGAAAAAATATCATATTTTACGAGTAATTCAAAGAAAACTAGTTTGGCGCTTACTACGTTCATATTCCGCGCAGTAAGCTATCGTCTGTCGCACTTGGCGCGTGCTCACAGGCATGTTTTGTTTCATCGGTTAGTCGCAACCTCTCCGTTGAGACGAGAAGACTATGATTCAGTACTCTCCCGGCTCGAAAAAATATTTCGTAAAATTATTATGAGGATTGACGTGAATGACGGATCGGCCGAGAACAGTATATGCAAGAAAGAACGATGCTTTCAAATAGTCGCTTGTTGGAAGACTTAGTAGCAATTTGAAATTGAAAGTTTACAATTCCAGCCTAAACTATTAAAACTTATTTTTCATAATCAGTCTTTTACTGTGTACAATAAATGGACGAATAAATTAGATGTTGCGGCAATATAATGTGTAAATAATTTATTTTGTGTATTACTGTTACTAGATAAGAGATTTACGATTTAGAAGTTTTTGTTTTGCTCCTTTGAAACGTGACAATCTATACATAAAATATTTTAATATTTAAACTGTGCAAGAGTAACTGTATGACATAGTGAGAGTACGAAAGAAAATATATTGAAAAATAATGTTACAACGAGGCAAGATAAATTAAACCCGTTCAAAAAAATGCTGTTTCAAAAAGCAACTTTCAACTTTCTTGCCTATAGATTACTGCTTCCTAAAGTTGGTAGTAGAATTTTTTAGTATTGTGCTATTATTATTGACGATTTAAAAGTGCCACACCGAGATCTACATAAATATAGTATATTTCGATTTTGATTTGGTTGACGGGAATCAGTAGTGTGTCTGTGTGTGTGGGAATCATGCAACTCATAGTAAATGATATTATAGGTAAGGGAGACGTTAATTTCACCGAATTGCGGTACATGCAACTGCAAAAAAATTACACTGTATTTTAAAATCAAAAATTTTGTATTTCACAAATATGTTTACCTACGTTTTTTAAACTAGTATAATAATTTTGTAGAATTAAGAAATTTAGGAGTACTACCCATTCCCTAAAAGTAAGAAATAGTTCTGCCAAGCAGTCGATCCAGCTGGGGTACCGAGCTCCTAACCACACTGTGTTGGTGTAGTAACGGAACTCTATATTGTGGCGATGCAGATGGGGCCTTATTTCAAAACACATTAAAATTAACCAGGCCGTAATTATTTTTATGCAATCATCTATATCTATAAAACTCAAAGGTGACTGACTGATTGCTGACTGACTGACTGATTACATAGTGATCTATCAACGCACAGCCCAAACCACTGGACGGATCGGGCTGAAATTTGGTATGCAGGTAGATGTTATGACGTAGGCATCCGCTAAGAAAGGATTTTGATTAATTCAACCCCCAAGGGGGTAAAATAGGGGATGAACGGTAGTATGAAACTTTGTCAATTTTAAACCTATCGGGCTGATATTTTGCATACATAAAGCTACTATAGCGTAGGCATCGTCTATGCAAACATATTGATAAAGTCCAACCCCCAAGGGGGTAAAATAGGGGATGAACGGTTGTATGAAACTTTGTCAATTTTAAACCTATCGGGCTGATATTTTGCTTACATAAAGCTACTCTGACGTAGGCATCGCCTAAGCAATCATATTGATAATTTCTTACCCCCAAGGGGTCAAATAGGGGATGAACTTTAGTATGAAACTTTGTCATTTTTGAACCAATCGGGCTGAGACTTTGCATTCTTAAAGATAATATCACGTAGGTATCCCTTTTTAAAGATTATTTGAAAAATCCACCCCTCACGGGTATATAATAGGTGATAAAAAAACCGAAATCCACGCGGACGAAGTCGCGGGCGCCCGCTAGTTGTAAATATAGCACATTGCAAATTAATTAATGTTCATTAATTCTTACAAGTTGATTAAAAACGATTTAACACGACTTTTTCTAAACCTACTAGCACTTAAACGGGCCTGGCCGTTCTCAGGAAATGGAAAATACAAATAAATCTTTTTTTAAAGATTTTTTTATTGCCATTGGTTTTCAGATACCTACGTCAGTTAAATAATTAAAAATCTAGAATAATAAGAATGACATGGTTCTCATTCTTATTCATGTGCACAGCGACAAGAATTTGATAAATACACAAATTATTGTCGACGTTATTTAAAAAATCTTGTATCTTATAATGTCCTTTTCTCTTTGAGCAATTCTTTATTTTAAGTCTAATTAGATGTAAAGGTGCAAAATTACGGTTTACGGTTTAAGACATTTATTTCTCAATTACAGAATACATGTTATTCACTTTCACTGAGAAACACTGGATAACAATTAGTAATTATTCTGTACGTTTAACACAAGCACTAGTAGTAACTAAGTAAATCATTTATTAGTAGATCTGAATTTATGTTAGTACTAGCGGCCGCCCGCGACTCCGTCCGCGTGGATTTCGATTTCCAATATCCTATGTGTTATTCTGATGTATAAGCTATATTGTGGTAAAGTTTCATTCAAATCCATTCAGTAGTTTTTACGTGAAAGAGTAACAAACATCCATACATCCATACATCCATACATCCATACATCCACACATCCACACATACAAACTTTCGCCTTTATAATAGTAGTAGGATTTCCATTTTTCTCAATTTTAATGAGGGTATTTGTCTTAATACACACAACAATACTCGAGCGAGAAAGACGAGTCAGTCACAGTTCTATTACGTATCGAAAAACAGTTGCTGTCATAGATGCCATTTGCTGCCATGTGTGAGGAATCATGCAGATTTAAAACATTTAAAGTAAAATCAAAAATTGGAAGACAAAATTAAAATTTAAAGATTAAATTAAAATTTACAAAGATTTTGTAGTTAAAAAACATATTATACAATTATTAAGTAAATAACTTGCGCGTACCTTTGCGTATTATAACTACCAGAAAAAAGTACAATACAAGTCACTCAAAGCATAAACAAAATAAATCATTATAATACTAACATTTATGTATTACTAGCTTTCCAACGCATAGTTACGTCATCCTGCTTCCAATACTCTCTTTGACAATTTTTATCTGATTTACTTTGAATACTGTGCGGAATCGCCCGAAACAAATTGAAGTGGCGACCTCTGTCTCATTGCGTTGAAGTCATAGGACGAGAGGGGGCCGAGGAAGCGCGCGGGTGCGATCCGATGGGTGTCGAAATTGATGCGCCCTCTTAATTCATAGTTTACGGATGGAAATAAAAGTGCGTTTGGAGTGCGTTGGTAGTGATTGCTATTTGCTGTGGTTTGATAAAAATATTACAGAGTGATAACCAGTACAAGGTTTCTGACAGCGTGAGTTTTTAAATATATCTAATTTTTGATATCGTGTCGTAAAATTCGTTACGTCGATTAGGCAGTAGGCTTTACTCAGATGTTATTATAATTATATATGTTATGGATTATTTGATCGGAATAATCGTTAAAGACAATCTGAGAAAAACCAGCTTTGTATTTTAGTAATTTAGTGATATTACTAAAACATAACTGAGTTTATAATTTTCTCTTAAGACAGCCTTTGAAAAAACAATTAATGTGACAGTTTTGATTTTTTTTATTAAATAAATAAATATTTCACAACATCATATACATTGATCTGACCCTGTGTTAGGTAGCTTGAGCACTTGTATTACAGACATCAGAATCAACAGTGGTATTACAAATATATGTACTTACATAGATACATATAATACCCAGACCTTTTAGATATTATAAATAAATCAAACAGTAAAGGATTTTGGCTACCCTATCCGACTCATATGTAGCTGCATAGCTGTAAAGTGAGCATATAGCGAGGATTGCAATTAATTTCTCCCGCGTGTACGGAGCTGCAAAGAGCATTGCCATTGCAAATTTCGGTAGCTAGAGCTTTAGACTATTAACTGATGTCTTTACTAATTTACTGTACACATTAAGGTCAATAAGTGTGTGAAATTAGGTTTCGGCAAGGGTAAAATATTCAGTTAATTAAATTGTACTTTGCACACTTAATAAATCGCAAGAACCCCTAAACCACTAATTGCAATTTTTTATAATTATCTTAGTGACAGTTAAATGCATGTTCTCAGTTTATAATAAGACAAATTGCAAGGATTTTATGTTACTTGTATACATGTTCAAATAACTGAAAACATGAATATAGATACGAAGATAGCAGATAAAGTAAAGAATCAATATCACTTTATTACTTAAGGTTTATTAAACAGTTTCAATGAATACCCCGAAAAAACGCGACTGAATTTCGGGACGACTGCAATGTTTTACTAATGGAAGATGACACACCATGCCGAAATTACGTCGCGTATTTTTGTATGGAAAATGCATTGCCGACAAACTTAAGTCACGTTTTTTTCGTCTCGTGTCTTTCTACACTAAGGCTTAACATATTAAAGAAGAACATATTTTCCAATATGAATTACTGGTATCTATAAATCTATGAAGTCGCTTTCCCAGCCTGTTTATAATAACAAAGCAGAATATAAACGGAATCTAAATATGAAAAACGGAATACTGAACAGCGGGCATGCACAATCGGAGATCTCCACGGAGATCAGAGCTCGGCACTTATAGAAATTAACCCGGGGCGAGCGTGGGCGGCGATCGATCCGGCGCAACAAGTGAGCCCCGGGCTCCTCCGCCTCCGCGCCGCACCTGCCTACGAGGCAGTCCACTTTGGCCACCCAATCTTTCAGCACCCGCAACTTGAGCACGAGCACCTGGCATAATCATTTTAAGCACCGATTCATATTATTTTGCCTTGCCAAAAATATCAGTGCAATAAATAAATAAATAATATGTACAAATCAAATAAAAAATAAGAGAGGTAGAGCTTAGGGGAACTTCTACTGGAACCTTACAGAAGACCACAGTAATATAGCACAACAGTTACGAAGTCGTAACTGATGTGCTATATTTCTACTGTGTGTAAAGGACGCCAGAGCTTAATAGGGAAGGGTGTGGCGTCTTAAAGGCAGCCAACGCATCTGCGACCCTTATGCGATTGTTGATGTCCACGGGCAGCGGTGATCACTTACCATCAGGTGACACCCTTGTTCACAACTTTAAAAAAATGGGTGCTTACAGAGGACTAGGCGACGTGCTCAAGTTGCGGGTGCTCAGAGATCGGGTGCTTAAAGTGGACGACGACCTACCTACGGCTTTGTGTTGAGCTCTGAGGTGACACTTAAGCCGCCAGAATACGAATGTACGGATTTTACATCGCACTTTCGAAGAATTGGCGCGCTCCCGACCGAGACTTTTCGAACGTTTTTAAAAATATACCTCGTCTTTGCTCGTATTTGAGATGTATGTACATTATCAACTCGTGTTTTAACTTATTGTAAATGAATATAATATAATTCAGCTGTACATAATAATAAGTTAGTAAGTGCTGTTCAGTCGTGATAAATAATCGTATTGAATGATTGAACAAACAAAGTAGATTATTCCTTCAATTTGTAAAGTGTCTGTGTTTAGTTGTAATTACCAAACCTTGTCTTGTATCAAATTGAATTGTTGGCATTCGGGTACGGCATTTATTTTGTAGTTTAGTGGTTCGAGTGCTCTAATTTTTTCTAAACCTAACTTGTAGGACATTTATTTGCTTTTGTATCGTAAAAACGGCATTAAAAATATATGTATAACAAATTAAGTTAGCCAGTATCAGATAACAAAGAAAGTTGTCACAACATTTTCATAGCATTCATTGTAACCGTCAAGCCAAATTTTGTCAACAAATGTATTCGAATAAAATACGAGCAGGCTTAGGTTACGAAGGTCGAAACAGATGTAAGATAAACTGTCAAGTAGTTGTCGTGCCAACGATAGTAACAACAAACAAGTACGTAATATTCTATGAAGTGGTTTACACAAGATGTTATTCTGGAACAAGCTTCACGTTATGCAAAGATTAACACCAAAAACATAATACAACTTTCGGTAGGATATGTATACTGAAATGCGATTAGAAATAGAAGTAGTGAGGAATTTGTTATGCTATTTTGATTTACTTTACTTTATTTCAACGCCTTGATTGTACAGGGTGATTGTACTTTTCTCACCTCATTTTCTCACCCGACACCGATATATTTTCGCCGAATTACAAGTTGACAGTTAAAATCAGCGGCACTTGTCCGCAACTCAGCTCGGCATCCGATCGTCCATCGCCAAAGTCGTCTAAATTCAATAAATCACGGCGCGCCGCGCTTCGCCGCCGGGTCACGACTTCCAAAACGTTAGCGGTGGAACGTTTCAAACAAAAGACAGTCGCCCGAGTTTCGCACAAAACCCCATCTGGGTCTCGCAAACAACTGGGACAATGCAACTCGACCGCAAATTAAATCTCGCCCGGCTAGACACACATCGGCACTAATTTGCCCGGCCGCGATTTATTGCTCCCGCGTGCCTTTTTATTCCACTAAATTGAAATGCAAATTTTGATTTACGAGCGCACCTATTAGGCTTACACCTGCGGTGCGAGCGTAACCCTTTGACCTGTTTATACGAGTTATTTTACGTGAACACAAAAATCGACTGGGGCTGTTTCTATTTTGGGATAACGGGACAATTGACAGAGATGTATCTCGCGGTTTATTACGATTGACAGCACCTAATCCAGGCAATTTTTTCGGTGGTTTGTACGGTTTTTAATATTCGAGATCTTCTATTTACATTTTCGAGATTTGCAAGTTGGTGCGCAAAAATATCGTATATTACATACAACGAAATAATTTGCTCTCACGTACATTAAGAGATAGAGGTAAAATAGTACCTTTCACTGGGTTGCACATGGTCAGCTCCGGAACTTACCACATGTCTATAAAAATTTACAACAAAATACCTAACTATATTAAAGAAATGGAAAATGATAATTTATGTTTCAAACTATTAAGAGAATACCTGATCGAAAAATATTATTACACCCTTAAAGATTTCTTAAATTGAATTTCACGTTATCATTAAAAGCTATTGTATTAATTTATATTATTTTCCTATTATATTTAATTCCTGTACAATAATATAATAAATTTTATTTGAATATTTTGAATTATAAATGTTTACCATTTAAGATTTTGCGACACCCTTACTGGGCTATTGTGAGCTTATTATATGTATTTAAGACCTGTATCATGTACCAATATGAAGCAATAAATATATGATTATGATTACGATATTTTCTGGACCTATTGTGTATTTCAAAGGAGTATTATTATTTTGCAAGGGAGTTCATACAATGGCTTATTTTACTTCTTGTTAATTTTTCAAGTGATCGTTTGTAGAAGTAGAAAGGAAACTTAGCACATACAACAGAAGCTTAACATAAACGTAGGCAACTGTATAATCGATATCTCTTATCTTGCTTACAATTGACGTTTTATGTCGAGCAATACGTTCGCAAATACGCCTATCCGGTGTTTACGTGTGATCAATAGGCTATTCCAATCAACCATACTCTGTTGTTCGGTGTTAATTTAACAGATTAAGCGGCCGGATTACGCTTTCAGTAAACCGATGTACTATTCCGTAATCAACGTATTATCACTTCGTGAATCTTGAACAATAGTGTTCAAGTACATTTTCATATTGTTACTAGCTAGCAACTACTGTTTCAGATAAAACCTGACTTAACAATTTAGCCCTGGGTTGGCCCAGTAGATGATGATGATGATGGCATCATTATCATCTTCATCAGCCCTACGCAGTCCACAGCTGGACATAGAACTCTCCTAAGGCTCTCAACTCAGCCCGATCCGGGTTCTGGGCTATGTTCCGTCAATATTAACGTAGCGCACCAAAATTCGAGGAATAAAATCAGAGGCAGCTATAATCTAATATAAGGATTGTATGTATTGCAGAGACAGTTTCGTATCAGATAAACTGCGATTCTGCAGAACTGTAAACGTTATAAATACATGATATGAGTTACCAGTTTCGACCTACATAAAAGTTACAGAATCTGAATGCCTGACTATGTTTGAACCAGCAAACCACCTACGTCCTACAGCTTATCAAAGAGAAAGGGTATTAAAGACTGATACCAAATCAATATTATCACTCTGTCCAGTGTACCATGTTAAAGGATATCTTGCTCAGCCATCGAGATTAAAAGAGTACTCGATACGAGAGTGCTTTTAGTCGAGTACTCGGAAGATCCCAGTGTTGAAGTACCGTTATGTCAGTGATACGGATTTCGGACGAACAATTTCACTCGTTTTTATTGATTTAGGATTCAATGGCAAAGTGGAGTCGATATAAAAAGTATAAAGTTCGAGTAAAAGAGTATATTACGTCATACTGCAGGAAAGTCGTCTCCATTTTGAATTTTAGTAGTAATTTTTTATGCTTTTTTACGATTGTAATAAGTAGCTATATACATAAGTACGATTGAAAAATAATTGAAGTCGGGTGTCACACTAATTAAATTATTGTTAATTACAATCAAATTAGTTCATCCGATTTCACGCATAATTTATAACTTTGTTATTACAAACCGGTACCGGTACTTGCCTAAACTCAACATAAACAAACGATATAAATAGAATTTCTTAATCTGTCATCAAAATAAGACGTCTACTCTTTCTTTTTAGGGTTCCGTAGCCAAAATGGCAAAAAAACGGAACCCTTATAGATTCGTCATGTCTGTCTGTCTGTCTGTCTGTCCGCCAGTCTGTCACAGCCACTTTTTTCCGAAACTATAAGTACTATACTATTGAAACTTGGTGAGTAGATGTATTCTGTGAACCGCAATAAGGTTTTCACTCGAAAATAGAAAAAAAATTAAAAAAATGGGGGGTCCCCATAGTTAGAACTGAAACTGAAAATATTTTTTTTTCATTGAACGTAAACGTGTGGGGTATCTATGGATAGGTCTTTAAAAAATATATTGAGGTTTCTAAGCTCATTTTATTCTTAAGTGAATACTTTGCGTGACAGACTCTTCCAAAGTGGAAAAAAGTGTGTCCCCCCCTCTAACTTCTAAAGTAAGAGGATGATAAATCTGAAATAAATATATAATGTACATTACCATAAAAACTACCAACGAAAATTGGTTCGAACGAAATCTATTCAGTAGTTTTTTTAATACGTCAAAAATAGAATTTGTACGGAACCCTCAGTGCGGGAGTCCGACTCGCACTTGGCCAATTTTTTGTAGTTTTAATGAGGCATATATAGGTAATGATACGCCGAGGGTAAAAGTAGGTTGCAAACTAAACAAGTCAGGTATAAATAGAACACCAAAGTAGCTTCAGTATTTAAATGAATAAAAATTTTCAACCTAACTTTTGTTTGACCAAGCAGTGCAGTAGCACTTCGTAACTGTTGTGATATGTTTCTGCTGGTCTGTAAGGTCACCAGGGGTCAGGTGGGGGGGATATGGGGTTTTTAAAGGCAGGCAAAGCATTTGCGACCTTTGTACTTACACTTATCATCAGGTGATCCCTGATGGTAAGTGTAAGTACAAATCTCATCCTATTCTTTTGCCTACCTACCAAATTAATACGGAGCCAGAAGTGGTCGCCGTGGCCGAAACCGGCCGGGATGGCATCATCATCACTTAAAAAAACTATATGATGACTAATATCAGTAATATCACGTATTGTGCACCAAAATATAAGCTTTAAAACGCATGTGCGACAAAGCGTTGCGCTAAACAAACATTTAGAGATGGGTAATTGGACATGCGTTCATTAGCGCCGCTGGCTGTAGCGTCACATGTGGCCGACGCGATCTGTTTTCTACTGGTTAAATAGTTATTATTTACATTGCAATATTGAGCACGTGTTGTAGAGGAATTGTTATATTATTTGTTTTGATCAGTTTTGCAAATAAGCTATGCAGTATAAGCCGTCTAGGCAGTGACGGATCAAGACTACTTGATTTTCTTGATTATGCAATCAACGCCTGTGGACCCCCCTATCCGTATGTCCACTAGAATTTAGTGCTTCTTCTGGTGCCCCCTTGATGTGGTGTCCTAGGTAATTGCTAAATTTGATTAAGGGTTAATCCGTCACTGCTCCTAGGAAACAAGTGAAAAGAACAGGTCAAGATGCGAAATGTGAATTGGTAACCATATTTAAATAAATACATTCTTTGGACTAACACACCAATTGCCTAGCCCCAAACTAAGCTCGAAGCTTATACATACTATGAATGCTAGGGAACAGAAAGATATACTTAATTAATTTATCAACATCCATGACTCGAGTACAAATGCCGATGTTCATCACACAAACATTTGCCCCTAGCGGGATTCGAACCCGCGACCCTTGGTTTTGTTTTATTCGTATTAATCAGGAAACGAAGGCACTAGAGTTGTAAAACGAGTCATATAAACTACAAATACGATCCGAAGTTTGTACCAGTTTCATATTATATTATGTTTTAGTGTTAAACAATAAATTACTTGCGTCGTTATAACTACCAACTTTATTCCATATCCCAATATTACAGAGCTGTCTATAACATTATACATACATATTCATAGGGCTTGCGGGAAACAGAATATTACGGTGATTCGAATCCATGCAGGCGCAAAATTGAACGGATTATAGTCACAGTGCGGAGTGCAGTTAACAGTTATGTTAGATAGAAGTTTCGTAACTCGTAAGAGGCTTAAAACACGTTGCATCGAGTGATAGAGAGGCTGTTAGGCTGAGTACCCTAATGTGCTGAATTTCACGGTTCGTACCATTAAGTTTATCAATCAAAAATCAAAATCAGTAGTCTGTTTTTACCTCCTAGTGGTTTTGATGAGGCATGTATGGGTAATATTAGGCCGAGCTTAAAAGAAGCTTTGCTAGCTAAACGTAAATACAACACACATGATATAAACTAAAAATGTGATTTTGAAGTGCGTACCAATAAGTACCGTCTTTATCGCTATCAACTATGTATATCCCAATATTACAGTACTCACTCTAACGTTATACATATTCATAAGACTTGCGGGAAACAGAATATCACGGTGATTCGAATCCATGCAGGCGCAAAATTGAACGGGACGGGTTATAGTCACAGTGCGGAGTGCAGTTAACAGTTATGTTAGATAGAAGCTTCGTAACTCGTAAGAGGCTTAAAACACGTTGCATCGAGTGATAGAGAGAGAGGCTGTTAGGCTGAGTACCTTAATGTACCTAATTTCGCGGTTCGTTGACCTTAGGACCATTAAAAGTTCCATGATGGAATTCATCAATCAATCATGAAAATTTAGATTATGTTTTAGTGTTAAACAATTACTTGCGTCGTTATAACTACCACCTATATCCCAATATTACAGATCTGTCTATAACATTATACATACATATTCATAGGGCTTGCGGGAAACAGAATATCACGGCGATTCGAATCCATGCAGGCGCAAAATTGAACGGATTATAGTCACAGTGCGGAGTGCAGTTAACAGTTATGTTAGATAGAAGCTTCGTAACTCGTAAGAGGCTTAAAACACGTTGCATCTAGTGATAGAGAGGCTGTTAGGCTTAGTATCCTAATGTGCTGAATTTCGCGGTTCGTTGACATTAGTACCATTAAAAGTTCCATGATGAACTTAAATAAAAAGTGATTCGAATTTAGTACCAGTTTTATTAACAGGCTGCATTTAGTGGAACGCAGCCCATAATTATTGTCCATGTCACGAGCCGAGACAAACATTTTCTTAAATAAAGGCATTTACGAATAAATATGGATATAGTTGTATGTAAGTATGTGAATGTAAATTTTACTTGATTTCTTAAAGTTTAGAAGTACAATAAAAGTAATAAAACAAGTGAAAGTAAACCTTTTCTTGTACGGCAAAAAAATACAATTGAAACATCGCTACAAAACTTTCACCCCTTTACTAAGGTTACCGAATTGTTTTGAACTTGAATTCCTCAGGTGAGGAAAGTTTATGAGTGAAATAGAAAATTGAAAAATGTAATTGTATTTTCTGAATTTTTTACCTTGTTTTTATAGTACAATATTAACTGCAGTGTGGTATTCCTACATAGTAGAGAAATATGTGTATATACGAGCAATATGCCTACTCAGAAGAGTCCAATACCTTTTCATATTTTTTTGAAATGTTGATTCTGCGCACTTGCTAGTAAAGTTAACAAGTAAAGTGGCCTTATTAATTAAATAAAGCATTTCATCTTGTAGTGCAATATAGCTTATTCTAGCAAACTGTAAGTTGAATTCAAAGTTAACTGTGTAACTTACTAACTCATAGAATTAAGCAAGTAACGTCGACCTGATCGTCTTAAGAGCTTAACTAAGTGCGGAAGAAAGTCAGCGGTTTGTGTTAGCTCCCAGTTGGAGTTATTACGATACGCTTGACTGAGTGATTTAAACTTTGACACGGATTATGATAAGGTAGTCTATTGACAGAAGAATGGAAAGAAAGCAAGGTGTTCTATTTTTCTGAGAATTTAACATTTTTTGCATCATCAAATAGGTAATATGCAGAAAAATATACAAATGTATTCTTGTTTTGGACGAATAGCGAAAGAAAATTTATGAATATATTAGAAAATACAAACCTACCTCGGTGATATTTTGTTTAAAAAACCACAAGGATAAATATGTAATTAGTAAGATAACTTTGTACGATGCGTGCTATATTGAATTCAATCCCACGACCTTTACAACGGTTAAATTATCATCTCGTACCTAATTTCGACAAATTCCCTTAGGTACAAAAGCAACAGATAAATTGAATCATTACTCTCACAGCATACCGATATAAATCAATGGGATAAATCACCGCGGAGCCCATAATGGCCCAAGTTAAGAAAACAGATTTCTCTTCGCCACCGGAGTAATTTATAAGAAAATCTCGCAGTACAACTCTTCAGATGTTCCCAACTGGGCTGGATATTTATAGAGCAACTTTATGGTCATGTGTCACTGTTTAAGAATGACGCTTGTGTTCTGCGTTTGATACGGTGACCTTGTAAATATGTTATTATGGTGATTGATTTCAGTTACTGCCTCCGTTGTGTATTGGTTAAACGTTGGTTATAATCCCGCGGGGAACACCACCACTTTATGTAGGTTTACCCAGTTTGGTCATTGCAGGCTTGAATAAGCTGATTGTCCGATAAGAATGATGATTTCGTGCTTCGGAAGGCACGTTGCCGTAAGCCATAAGCCGACCAACGGGTCCCGACTATGTTACAAATTGTCAGACGACAGTCGCTCCATTGTAAAAACCAGGATGGTCAATTCAGAATCTTAGTCGTAGCGAACCCTATGCAACCTATGCATAATTATGATGATGACGAAGATGGTAATTTTGAGTATTATTTTATCATGGAATTTTAACTTACATTGACTCAGGCCGAAAATGGAATTGATATCCATTATATTTACCGACATCAAAGTGGCTATCCATTTGCACAACATTCAATATTGAAAAATAAAAATGGAAACCCACACACAGTTGCTGTTTTTTGATGTTTCATTGACAGCCTAGCAAAAAGTATTGGCATGGTTTGAAATACATTTGTATATTTTTGATGTTCTTTGTGCCGTTGGATGAAATTCGAGGATTAAAATATTGAAAATAGAATCCATTTTTGATCGTTGGAAGAGTAAATACTGGCTACGTACTCAAACATTTACCAATTAACTGTTTCACCGGAATTTGTTCTTTTTAGAGCTATGTTTTTGAATGCTTTTATAATAATGCGGGATGAAACGTGGGGTTTAATTTTCGCATTAAGTTAACTTAGGATAATTTTATTTAGTTATTTATTTAGTTTTTCATCAAACTAAGGTTCACAAAGAAGATTTAGAAGAAATTCTAACAGTACAAATCTTCAGATGTTTCCAACTGGACTGGAAATTTATAGAGCAGCTTTACGGCCGTGTGTCACTGTTTAGGAATGAGACGCTTTTGTTCTGCGTTTGATACGGTTCAATTGGAATTTTATTGGCGATCTGGAACTCACTGTTAGGTAATTTTCCGATGATAAATCAATCTATACGTCTATGATGAAACGAGAAAGAATAAAAATGCAACACGTTCGATATTTTTTGCTATAGAGAAAGGTACCTTTGTCTCATGGAAATAGTGACCCTTATTTTAAGCTTGTTCTTCACATAGAATAGGGATGATGACTCCTATCACTATTAATTTTACAATACTATTTTGCTAAAAGAAGATGCTTTTAGTTATCTTATGAGCTGGTTTGTATTCTGTCATTCATAAGTTTGTATTTTTAAATCACATAAATACAGTTATTAGTTTTGCAATTGACTACAAAAATAAAGACGTCATAATAGAGTATTTCCATACAAGCTTCATAGTTAGAAATCGTTTTGACAGTTAATAAAAGAAAGTCACATGACTGGTGGTGTCATCATCCCTATTTTCTGGGGGCTATGGTGGAAATAAAACAATATTTTTCCGCTTGGAATCGCAGCAAATAATAATAACAATACGTGTTGTTATAAGTTAATACAAAAAGTACAACGTATTTATGCCTATAATCTGTGCAGTTCTTTGTGAATTATTTGCATAGACCTCTGAAAAAACTAAATATAATATTTGGCTGATCGAAAAACCAAGCACATTACAGTTTATTTAACTTTAAAAAATTAAAACGTTTAAAATTATCCAACTTATTATGACAAATGACATTCTTTACATCGAAATATTAACATGTTTTCTCTATTCCTTTACAACATTGAAACTTACTTGGTATTCTATTGATGGCTCGCAGCGGCCGCAGCACTCGAATAGTCCTTATTGCTGATAGGTTTATATTCTCGACGTTCAGTGCGTACTCTAGTGCCCTGTTGAGAGAAATGCATTTGAAATTAATGTACTACATTCCATTTAATTAAATTGTTGGATATGCCACGACCCCTTAAAACTGTTGCATTATTTTGATGTACGTGACGTACGATGATTACTGAAGTGACTGATGTTCTACGTGATATAAAGCGAATGTCGCTTCAGATTACAGGGTCTGTCTTAGAGCGGATCGAAGTAAAACGAGGGCATATCCAATGGCTTAAGTCAAGATTTCAACAAAAATAGTTTATCAAAATTAGAAATTAACTAGACACTAAACTCAGAACTGTCTGTTATTTATAAGTATTTGCACACGTAATCAAAAACATTGATAAAAAAAGGAAAAGAGGTTTTTTTTTGACGGACTGATCAATATTATGGCGACTATAATTAATCAAATCGAAGTACATCTTTTATTCTGTAAGTTTGGCTTTGCGAAGCCAGTTAAGAGCCAACTAAATAAAATCTTAAAAAGTTGTATGTGATATGAGTTGTTTAAATTATTCACTATTTGCTTTTATTTTCTCTCGATTGTAGGTAATGTGTACAAGCATACAGAATATTGCATTTAAACAAATAAAGATTTAATCACAACTTTTCTTAAGTACATATTATTCAAAAAAGATTTCTTGTGAAATAAGTAATTAAGACTTTTTAAAATGTTATTAATAAAGTACATACCCGGCCATGACGATGAAGAAGTCGAGCCTATTCCACGAATCCGCTAAGTAAGTTCCGTGGCCGTACACTCCCATAGCCACCATTTTGATGGTCATCTCCAACGTGAAGAATGCGAATATGATGTCGTCGAAAACCTGCGAAAAATACAAAAAATTGATTAACATTCCATAATATTATAGCGATATTCTGCGAGGTCAATGCCCTGAGTACCCTTAGTGTTGCAGGAATTTACAAATGATTTTTTACCAATCCAATTATTGTTTGACATTCCTTAATACAATAATATTCTGCGAGGTCAACGCCCTGAGTACCCTTAGTGTTGCAGGAATTTCCATAAATGATTTTACCAAACCTGCAAACAATTCACGATGGCACGAAAGTGTTTAAATTATAACAATAATTTACAACTCACATTTATCTTAACATTAATAAGATCGAATTTTAAGTAGGTGTCACCCCAATTTAACCACAATTTTATTTTTTAACGTTATTCTATTTCAAACAAATTAAACGCCGCCAAAATGTCACACTCTTTTTTTTTCTTTTTTTTCTGATGGCCGGTACAGCGTTGGCTTTAAAAATTGGCACAATTGTATAACACAAATAAAATGATAAATAAAACCTACAAAATTCACTAAATTAAATTTAATAATAATAAATGGAGTGCATAATTTAAGTTACGAAACAAGAAACTAAAAAGTGGATAATTGAGAAAGAAAATGAAGTGTTAGGTTCCCGCCGCGGCGGGCCGCGTAACTACATTCATTTGTTTTGCGAAAAAAGAAAAAGTTGAAAAAGTATATTCGTCGCCTGTCTGTGTGATGAATGTCTTTTGTTTTTTCAACCGAGCAAATTACTGTAATGAAACTTCCACAATTATTACTTTTTACAATATGGACTGGTATGCAAACTCTTTGGATGACGTAATTACAGTTTGTTGGGTGAGCGGTTTTAATGATATGCGACTGATGAGATAATAATATAGGTACTACAGGTGAAACGTTTAAATATTTTTCGGAAAAGTTTCTGAGTATTTGATAATGTTTATTAACTAAATTGACCCAAACCAGAAAATGGAATTGGACTCAGTTATATTTACTAACAACAAACGTGGATTTTCATCTGCATAATCAATTATGCAATACGTAATGAAAAAGAATAATGGGAACTCATACTTATTGACACCTAACACTTTTTGGCATGCTTTGTTATAATACTCGTGCGTATTATATTTTTGATGTTCTTTGAGCCGTCGGATAAAATTCGAGGATAAATAATATTAAAAATCCATGTTTGATCGTTGAAAGAGTAAACTGGATACGCAATCAAACATTTACCAATTAACTGTTTCACCGGAATTTTCTTTTTTAGAGCGCTGTGGTTCTACAATGCTTTTATAATTCCTGAAATGTGAAGTCGTAATCCTAATACAAATACTTTTCTATGAACTGATATTCGCTTATAATTAAAATATAATTTTTATTGCTTTCAGAAAACCAATTGAGAGTACACAGAAAGCCCTGTAATTGCTTTTTTAAGTCAAGTGGCAGTGATGCGCGAAGTTAATTAAAAGTAGAACTAGGGTTTTCTGTAGTTGTTGACTTTCTTGCGGCTAAGCATGTCATTTGTCATTATTTGTATTGGTGATCTGGGCGTTTTCAGAAAACCGGTATATACATAAGCTATTGGGTTGATTACTACAACATTTTAAAATACCGCAGGTTAATATTTTTAAAAAAAGTAAGTCAACTTATAGAAATCATTATGATTTAATGTTTTGTATTCTTTGAACTTGGTTTGCATCGATAACGTTGTAAGAGATCCGATCTACTTTAAAAAAACCCGAAAGGTTAATTATCTTGTACTTTGAAATCCTTTTATGTCCCGGAAATTTGAAACATGGACAGGGACGCATACTTTCCTTGGATTATAAAAGATGAAAGGCAATGATGAGAGATTTTATATCATTATTTTGACTTTTTAAATCGTTACAAGTTAATATGACCTCATTTCGAATAACCCGTGTTAATTGAGGTTATTATGTAGAGCTCAGATTACAATTCTCTAATATTATCTCATCATCTGCTTGTCGTAGGTATACCGAAAATATTTTAAAGGTTCTATGATAATTAAATTGCGCCAGTATTTTTTTTTTATTCCATTCTAATAATCACCACGTTGGCAAGCAGGTGGAATCACATGGGGAAATTGCTTCCCGCCCATGAATATCCATCAGTCTAGCACTAAGCAGCAATGGTAATGATTCTGAGATGATGATCATAGCGATCTCTTATGTATGTAGTGTGTTTTTTAATAGCACGGTATTTCAGCTCTATATACCTGATGGTAAGCAAAAGAGGAGCCCTGATTGCCATAAAAACATATGCCGTACCGGTATTTTATCCGTTTTATTTTAAATCAAAAATCAAAGTGGCATTTTAATTTTCACTTTACAACTCAAGATCTTTGAAAATTATCAGAGTTTGTTCGGAATATTTAGTAGATAGTTTATGTCCAGTTTGCACAAATCGGTTGAGTTGTTCTTCATATACCAATCGCAGCGAAGCACGCACCCTGGTAGTAAAAAATGAAATAAAGCACGTACCTGTAATATCTTGCATCTGTTGGTGATGCACTGGTCGTCCACGCAGGGCTGGTACATGCCGAGGGTCACGCAGTTGAGCAGGATCACCAGCATTGATATCCTCTCGAACCATGTGCATTACTGGTTAAGGAAACTTTTCATATTCTGCCTTAAAGCAATTTAAAATACACATTACAACACATTGAAAAGATGACGCAGCATTGGAGAAATTCGTCATGCCCAGAGTTTGCAAGAGGTGCGGGTTCGAATCCTATCTGAGGACAGATGAATTTTTCCTTGTTTATAATTTGAAAATAATACACATAACGAGTTATGAAAGATTGAAAAGTCTCTCTCTTACACACTTTTTATGGAGCCACTTTTTGGGTTTTACTTTAAGGGTTTGGGTAACTTGGCCAAAAAAGGCAAAGATATTGATTTATCATTTCCAAAGCGATTTTCTTAGCGGCTAAGGTAAGTTCTGGTTGCTTTTTGCTTGGAGTGCCTTCTTCATTTCACACACTTACTTATAGTGTGCAAGATACTGCATTTCTTATCACATTTAATATAAAGAAAAAAAAATGTCAGGGAAAATATTTTTGTACAATTTGTAACTAGGTTAAAGGAGATAGGAGACATTCCAAATAAGTTCGTATATTTTTATTTATCAACATTGCCCTCGCTGCGTAGTTTGATATCGGATATAAGTTTCGGGAGCAAGACACCCTTGAACCGTTGCCAGTGAATATGATGCGAGAAGCGCAAAGTTATGTGTCGGGGTCTGTCACTGAGGTAGTCCACTTGGTACACCCTCTTGAGTGCTCGCAACTTGACCTTGCCCACTTTGAGCACCTATTACTTTCCCTAAAAGAGCGATGCTCTTGTCAGTGTGATTGCATGAAATGAAATACTTCAAGAGGGATAGAGCTTAGTGGAACATCCAATCGAATTAGCCGCTCGTCTGGGGAAGTACTGGAGGTACTTACAGAAGACCACAGTGAAATAGCACTTCGTAACTGATGTGCTATGTTTCTGCTAGTGAGTGTGGTTACCGGAGCTCAGTTGGGGAGGATATAGGGTTTTAAAGGCTGGCATTGCATCTGCGACCCTTGTGCGGTTGTTTATGTCCATGTGCAGCGGTGATCACTTACCAGTAGGTGACCTTTTTGTTCGTTTGCCTCCCTAAAACATAAAAAAAACACAACAACTGTCTTGTCAATTTTTTGTAGTGCTTTGCCATTGCGTTCTCCATTTCACGCACTTACTCATAGTGTGCAGGTTTCCTCGACGCTGTTATGAAATAACGCTCATCGAGTTTTGATCACCCAGAGGTGTTTACCGTGGTCGGGGCTTCAACCACCGATCTCACTTTTGGGGTTGGTCAAACATTGGGTGTTCAAAGTGGACTACCTCCTGTCACTCGGCCTTGGATATCGACCTCAGTTCACTGCATAAACAATGTTTGTATACGCGGCCAATATACCAGATCGCAAGCTATTTATAAATGTGTGCATTATATATACAGAGGCTGGGATTTGTTTACTTTTTTCGTTCTTTTATCGTTTAATATGTTCTTTTTTTGTATGCTACAAGAAGGATAAATATCATGTCGCTACTAAGTGGAAGCTGTAATAAGAAACCCCCTTCAGCTATATTATATCATCATTAAATTTTAGATTTACAATTTATGTCATTTAGTATTCTCTAAAATTATTTTTTAATAAATGTTTACTTTTACTTACTCGGGAGTAAACAAAAACGGATAATTTGGTTTAATTCCCAACTTAGACAAAAATATAAAAAGAAAATAACTTGATCATATTTTACAGATTCCATCATGGAGGATATCACAATATGAATTATTAAAATACCTATAATTTCCTTGATATGTGCAGGTTGTGTACCTTCACAAAGCTTCAACTTTTAAACACGAATAGACAGAAATTTTACTTTTTACATCTCGCAAGATTCATTCGTGGATAGTAGTTAGAGTACCACGCCTCTAGGTATTTGGCAGTACAACGAATCCAGCCCGCAACACGGCAAACTGTAATCAAGCTTCCGTTGTACTAATTAATGCAGCAAAATCCGGCCTGTAATCATAGCCGCTGGCCGACCTCTTAACAACGCGCCACAGCGTTGCGTTAATTGCACCGACTTCATCTGTGGTATTGCTGATCGTTGAATTAAAAAGTAAGATTTTTTTTAATGATGTTAACGTAGCATCTCTTAAAAATGCAATACCTTATTAAAAACAAGCTACTTCTCACCAATAAATTCAGCAAAATACGGTCTGTAATCATAGCCGCTGGCCGACCTCTTAACAACGCGCCACAGCGTTGCGTTAATTGCACCAAATACATCTGTGGTATTGCTTATCGTTGAATTAAAAGTAAGAGATTGTTTCCAAATGTTGTAAGACGTAGCATCTGTGAAAAATGCAATATTTAAAAACAAAGGTTCTTCATTGCTGCATTAATAAGTATCAATGCAGCAAAATCCGGCCTGTAATCATAGCCGCTGGCCGACCTCTTAAATACGCGCCACAGCGTTGCGTTAATTGCACCGACTTCATCTGTGGTATTGCTAATTCAACGGTAAGAGATTGTTTTCAGATTTAAAAAAGTAGCAAAGGTATGTCTTTCGATATTTTCTCCATCTATCCCTACCACACTGTTCCCACTGGTAGGGAAAGCGTGGTAATATTAGTATGAAATACACGCCGAACAGCAGTGCATTTGGTCTTTTGGTTCCGATGTTAAAACACGTTGCATTGTAGACATTGGCTGACCTCATGACTCCGCGCCATAGCGTTGCAGCAAATCAAAATGCAAACCGAGCTAAATTGCACCGACTAGACCTGGGGTGTTGCTGATTCAACATACAAACACAATAATTAGACGCGTTGGATAGCACACATTGAGTAGCATATGCTCCCATAGCTATAAAGTGGGGAGAAGACAATGAAACAATAACTTAATGTTTTCTTAGGTTTACACGACTGTTTCTCATGAAATATGTAGTTTGAAGATTATACCGCGATTACATCCGTTTAAAAGTAAGTAGTTTTATATCATAAACAATAACTTTAAAAAACTCGCATTATCAACTTTATAAATTGTATTCACAGATAAGTTTTATGCGCAACTAACTCCCGGTATACTTGGAGCAATGTGTTGGCAAGTCCGCAGACACGCCTGCAAATTGAAATCTGGACCTTATTTAAATTGAAAACCCTCCAATTAAGATCTATCAATCCTTCATTATCTACCAAACAAGGAACTAAGTGGATACTATGGATACCAATTGCCCCATTTTAAACTATTGTCGCTCGTCTACCCAAATACATCGAGATCCTCAATATTTCTGGTCGACCGGTAATGATTCTCATTGTGCGTTCATTCTTACCGGGAATAATAGCCCACTATCCGTTTGGGGAGGCCCATTATTTAAACACCAATGAATACACACCATGCCTATTGTTTAACAAAATAATTACGAGGTTTTTTGTTCCTGCGAGACTGAGATTATGGAAGAAAATTCAGATGTATTGTTAGTTCCTTTGTTAGATGTACGGGGATCTTATATACGCGTGAAAATGTTTATGGTAGGAATACGTATATTTTTGTGATTTCGTTGTGAATTTTTTATGTAAGAATTCGAAATATGTAGGTAATTGTGATAAACATACCTTTCGCATGAAGTAAATAACATTGCTTTATATTAACGGCACAATTAAAATTGAGGTAAAATGAAATGTATGGTCATTATTAGTTTCAACTATGTTGTAAAAGTCATACTATTACAAACAAAAATCATTTATGTGCATGTCTACATTATAAATGTTCGGGTCGAACATAAGCCGCCCATTGGCGGCTGGCAGCGATCCGTCCTTATGCGAGCGAAAGGGGAAACCGATGGGGTTTAGTGGGTAGTGGGCGCAGTTTTTCTCATGCGCCCGAGTCCCACACACGGCCGCAGGCTACGCTGGCCTGCGGTGTCATGGTGCGTCAATGCATTCCCCATCGCAAAAAAAAAAAAAAAAAAATGTCTACATTATAAATAATAAGAATCAGTGTTACAGTGCAGACTTAATTTATCGTTCAGGATAATTATTTCCCCATTTCACGTTCAGATATCGAAATTTCAATACGGATTTTATGTCAGATGAATTGAATCTGAAGCTCTGTTATAACTGTGAATTGTTATGATGTGATAAAAGCATTAACCGTATTTTGATTGGCTTTGTACATTTGAATACTCCATAAATTTTAACACGGCACACAATGTTAAACAAATTAGGGAAACTGCGTTGATGCCGTGCCGTGGTGCCACAATTTTTGTTGAAGCAGTGAAGCCGTGGTTTTTCTTTTATATTATATTGTAAATAATATACACACGCCTCGATGGTCTTGGGGTTTAAGTACCTGGCCGTGGTCTCGAGGTCCTGGGTTCTATTTCCAAGTCGGGCTAAATTCGTGTTCTTTTTCCGAACACAGCCCGGGTTTGTGATCTCCAATCCGCAGTTGGCAAGCATGCTGATTAAGCCAGAAGACATCATTGTAACGAAAACATGATTTCAAATGATGGAGGCCTTTGCTTTGCAGTAGGACAATGATAAATAGGCTGATACTTTTTACATTACACACAAACACTCACTTATCCTCGCCACTTTGTTATTGCCCCAATAAGCGAAATGCTCAGTGTATAGGTACTACTGTACTTACTTCTAATGTAATGATTTTATTGAAAATATGGTTTAAGTGGTCATTAGTAGACTGATAAAATTAACATAGCCTCACTGTTACCTAAGGTTTTGTGGTAACCAAACAGTACTACAAGTAGCACCAGGCATTCAACATAATAAAAGTGCAAGTCAGCAGGAATTGCTTTTCTTAGTGAACAATCTTGCGGATCTTAAATTATTCAAATGATTGATTAATCGCTGGTAAGTTTCCTACTGAGCGTTTTACTTCCGACAATCATCTGTTGATAAGGCTAATGACTGTGGTCAGACAGGGATCTTTTATCGGCTTTTAGAAAGGAGGTACAATGTTCGGAAGCCTGTTTTTTTATTTGTTAAATATTATACCATCTATTTATGTTATATTTGATTTATGTATAATTACTTCTTAAGCTCTTGTTACGATTCGAGTAAGTCCGCACAGTGAGAGCTTACTTATTGTGAGGATATTTTACACTCATGAAATTCGTAAAACCTGAAAGTAGGTTGTGTAATACACTCCGTGGAAGCACATGAAACCACCAACCAAGGTGAGCTGTGGCTTGGCAGCGGCAAAAGTTTGATAATGGGTCTTAATTTTCAGGTAAAGTATCAGCCTATTAATGTCCCACAGAAGTGTAAAGGCCTCAATCATATTTTCGTTCCAAAGATGGGTTTTGGCTTAATCACAACGCTTGCCAAATGCGGGTCGGTAATCACAAACTCGGATAATTCCCAAAGTAGGTTTTTAAGCATTTCTGTTTTCCTTACTTTCTTAATAACTTAATCTAAATTAGGCTCTGGTTACTCAAAATCAGGGCTATACGTGATTTCTGACATGATAATATCTTTATTACACAATCTACTTCCACCTAACTGTTGAACAACATTCGATGCTGCTCATTTTGCGTCGCGGCTCCATTTACTAAATTACGGCTCTCAATACAATTGGTTATTGCGGTTCTCTTCGGACGGGTAGAAAGAAAAGGGATAAAAAATCCCGTAGCTACTTCATGATTGTGGTCGAGAAAAACTTTCAGCCCTTCAGGCGGTAAATTATGAATTTAAAACTTAAAACCGATTTAAAGTGCTTTAAGGAGGGAGGAATTATTTATTATTGAACATTACCAAGTTGTAATTACTTGTCTTGAGGTGATTTTAATCCCCCAGATGGGTCATTACCATGTCGCATGCTTAGCATGGGGCTTAGTTGCGAATTCAGCAAATTGCTCTTTAGTGAAGCGAGATGGATCCATTGTGCGAGGTCTCACTGCGGAGAGGGTAGCAGATGGTGAAGCTTCCTATTCTGTATATGACTTTCATATGTCTAAAATAATGCTAGATGCATTACGATTACATTACATTTTAACACAAAATTACACTTGATTAGATTTTGGTAAATTGAAATTAAATTTTAACTGGATGTAGCTTATTATTGTATTTTAAACTCTTTCGCGTTAATTCTTATTTACAATCTAACTAATTTAACCAGTTACATGCTTAGTTAGACCAGTTATTCTTTATCTTTACTTAAATAAACAGGAGAAAACCCTTCTTGTCTCAGGTATCGGGTAAGTTTCTCGTGATTTGTTCTCCTCCTCAATGCTTCAGTGAAACACACCTCTATGTTTCAAACATTGCCATGTGGATATAATAATAACACGAAGCCTCAAGATAGTAGTGACAAAATGTAATTTAAAACAAGACACAACAGTGACACAGCTTGAACCAATCTACAAACATGACGTGTAGATCCGGCATAAACCTTTGAGGCAGCAAGACGAGATAACAAAATCTCCACACATTCCCTATTTACCTAGAGCATTGTTCCCGCGTATAATATTCACAAACTATATCTACATTTCCGCGTACATCCTCGAAAACAACAATGAGGAAGGCGGTGTGCGAAAACCCAAATAACTGGGATATTAAACAGTGTAAAACAAAGGGAGTAAAAATATGTGTATTTTTTTGCTTCCCTTACTTGCGGAACAAAATAGGACACGTTCTGTTATAATTAGGCGACAAGCATTCTTTTGTTTTTTTGTTGTGAAGATCTTGATGTTGTGTGCTTGTTAACATGAGGGGCTTGAGACTTTTTACGACGGCGTTGTGAATATAAACTTTTATTTAGAGACAACGAGGCGTACAATGGAAGTCATGGCTGCCAAGGGAGAAAGTCTAAAGTATTTGTGGCGCATTTTGTTTCAGCCTAATGTAACGAATTACTATCTCATAAAGTTGAAATTCCACCTGTAAATTATTCTTATTTCTTATACTATAACGATGATTTAATTTATTAACAAAAAACAGTGGTTGTGGGTGGGCACGTTTACAAGATAGTCGTACTCGTAGCTCGGAGATCGATTGGCTAATTAATTAACCTCTTATACTTATTAGTCGTTCTAGCATTTAACGGGGACGTTAAATTTTATTATACGATGCTTTCCGACTTAGTTGCTCTCGTTGAAATAATCCGTGATTGCTACCATTAAGTGGGACATTTATTTTAAGTATCGCTCCACTTGATCCACTACGATCAAAAACAGAGAGAACGTCACAAAACATTTCACCTCAAAAGAAATTCTTATCTAAAACCGAGCGTAACTATTGGCCATCCCCAATAATTTCAGATGTGTCCGCGCCATGTAACCTTTGCTCACTTGTGACTTCACAAAGCCGTCACAGATTGCACCATTAACATGTAACCACCTATTCCGAAGATATATGTGGACCCTAACTGCGGAAAGAAGCTTTCTTTGTCATAAATTGACCATCCCATATATTAGGTACTGGTTGTTTGCCTAAAGAAAAATATTTCGCTCCTATTTTCCTTTACGGTATTGACAACCTTTGTGCTTGTGTTGTTTTATGATTGGATCGGAGTTATGGAATTACGTAATATGAAAATGGAAAAATAATCTGTGAAACAAATGAGGTAATTGATATGGAATGCGAACGGAGCGAGTTTTTTTGTTTCCTTAATGTTCTATATGAATAGGGCTGCCATCCGTCCGGGTTTCCCCGGATTTGTCCTAGTTTAGAGGGCGTCCGGGGTGCGTCCGGGCACAGTAAATACAGAAGTCCGGGGAGGGTTTCATAAGAATACCGAGCAAAAAAAAAAAACACCCGCCCGCGGTACACGAACGATGCTTCCGCGCCACGATCAACCGACGATTTTATGAAGGTGAAGCTATGATATCCGGCTTTCGGACTCCAAAATCCGGGGTTATCTCGCTTCTTGTCCTGTTTTCCAAATTTTAGAGATGGCAACCCTATATATGAATGAAAATGTACGTGTAAAATTGATGACATGTTACCTATCCTGATATGATTTCACCGGAGTGATCGATTCTGAAAGTATAATAAACTCATTTTTATATCCCCCGGTATACTATTACCTATCATAAAGCCATCAATATTAATCGATCAATCATAGCGGCCTATTGTACCTACCCAATAAGGAGCTCGATCGCGCCGTGGTTAGCGCACACTCGGCCTGCGGTTGCTAAAGTTAAGCAACGTTCGCAGATGCCAGTCATCAGATGGGTGGCCGAAAAAAATCATCTCGAGCTCCTCCGTGCTTCGCAAGACACGTTAAGCCGTTGGTCCTGCGCCTGATTTCTCTACGGCCGTGATAGATTACAGTCCCACAGAATTATGGGAGTGTGGGAATAGAGAGTGCATCTGTGCTTGCGTGCTTGCTTGCTTAAATATTCTTTCAATATGTATACTACAGAAAATAGGAATAACAATCATAATTAAATTGGATTAAATATCCATTCAATTTGACATAATAGGCACGAAAAAAAAAGTAGATATTTAAGCAAAGGTGAAGGTGAAATACTGAGGTTTCAGAATTAAGTCACTTATTAAAACGACATTACTCAGAGTTACCGGTATGTCCGGATTAATGAATACTGTCTCTTTACTACTCCGTACTCCGAACGGAATATCTGAGAGAATTCATAATTACCCAGATGGTCTAGACTAGACAAAGGGAGGTTATTCCCCCCAGACGATAAGCACGGTCTGTCCACATTAATAAGTCTAGAAACTGGAATCTGTGTTAGTGATTCAGAGACGTTGTGATTTGCCGCGGAAGTAGTATGAACATGATGGATGGTTCAAAGATAAATTAAGATAAGATTGTGATGGTAAATTGAAGCGACCAGTAGAACTGCTGTTTCACTAATTCAGGAGCAAACTACTACTTTTTTAATACACGTATTATTCCTTATTTCCGTAAACAATTAGTAAAAACTAAACATAGATAGTGTCAATGACCAAAAGTCATTTCAAATGGATTACCATTTAGTATATAAATTATATTAATACTTCTAATCGACAACTATTTTGGCTAGTAACATTATTTTGTTTTACTATCGTAATGTTACATAGGCCCATCTTTTAAACCACCAGGTAGACGACGTGCTACAAATAAATGCACTTGTGATCGGAGGCAATGAAGGCACAGTACTTTAGAAATCAGAACGCGTTTTGTTGTTCACCTGAGTACACCAGTCATTCGAAAGGCCAGTATTTAATGCATCTAAATGATTTACTACCAATCTTTCCGCGAAGGCGTCCACAATTTCTGACCCTTCAAAATCATGGTATCCATAGAATTTCTCTTTCATCTGGAGGTCAAGTAAGGTTGGACGTGAAACCGATCTCGACATTGAGTCAGCTCGGCTCCAGTCGACCATAAAAGTGTCGTTAAAATATCTGAAATCGCATGTAGGCACACGTCGATCGTATTGAATGTGGATGTCGTGTCGTTAGGTCGTTTCGCCGGCTAAATAAGTGAAAAAATTGTCGTTTTGCGGTTTATTGCTCGAATCCCGAATACGTAGTGGGTGAGGGAATAAATTCTGTCTATTGCGGCACCGTACGTGGCGGTAGCAGCTTAATGGTGCACGAATGGATATTATTATGTAGATAATGCCCCGTTATTATCACAGTATAAGTCAGAAATTGCATTACTGAATTTTACGAATGTGTGAAATTTTGAAATGATAAATAATTGATTTCCGTTCAAATACTATTATTAAAAGTACCAAATATGGTTGGGAAGGGAGAGGAATGTCATCGGTGAAGGTGATCGTTAGTATACAATAAAGGGGCCCCTTAAACCTACACGCTGGGTCGAAAGTCCCAGGCACCGACTGACATTCCTCTCTGTTCCACGCGATGGACCCGGCACCCGCACGGAGAATCCATGGATAGCTAAGAAGTTCGTCTCTCTTACAATAGAACTGAGTTTAGCATATCATGAATTTAGATTAGTAAATGATCTGCCTTACAAGCATATTATTATCACCTATTTTTTTAAGAACTTGACAATGTTAATCAACGTTTTCCTTCCTTATTTTCAATTAAATTTTATAGGCTATTCATTTCCCAATCATAATTTTTATGAGAAAAATTTCATTGCCTTAATAAATGTACTTATAAAATAAGAAGTAAATAACAAAAACGCGTCCTCCCAATAATTGCTCCGAGTCGGATTCCAATATCTACGAGTACAATCCTGGGATTGTGATGACAGTCTCTAACATTCCGCGCATTCCATCCTTATTCCAAGTCTGTTTTTCTCCCATTCAATCAACTTTGGAATTCCATTCTCTAGAACCGTTTTAAGGATTGAGATAAAAGTACTGCGATAAAGATTTATATTGTTTTTTTTATTGAATAATGGTTAATGAAATTGATGTTTTTTTTTGTAATAATGCAATAACGCATTACCTGTATTCTCGCGTCCTTACACTACTTCACCTGGTAATCATTAGTGTTGGTACTATATTGTACAAATGATATTATTATTGCTCAGTTGATATTTCACTACAAAACTTACGCAGAAATTAATGCAAAACATGCATTTTCCTTATCCAAAATGGAAGCCAGTCCGTTACTCTCCTAGTCCGCGAGGAACCCGGCTGGGAGGCCCTCTCTTTTAAAATAATTTTCATACGCAAAATATACCAAACATGCCATTTTTATGCTATTTACGAAAAAAACACCCCATCAGCCGCTTTGAAGTTTTCGACACCATTCATTCAAGAACGTGGTCCACATTTTCAACGATTATAACATCGGGGACGAGCACTCGAAGGTTCCAGAGACTCTCGTTTGGGACTAAGCTCGACCTTGGCACGTTTTTGTGCGATTATATTTGACCCCAATTAAACGCTTGTTCTGCTGTAAATGCCATATGCACGCAGAATGCGTAAGGGGAAAACAGGAAGGCTTTTCGTTCGTAAGTGTGGATGAATTTTGGGCCATCGTGTTATTCTTTAACACTCTAAGGGCTTTTAGTAGGGCTAACGTTTAAGGGTTAGACTACGCCAAAACTAAGATGTGTGCTGTGGGCTGTGTCATAAGTAGCCAATAGGATTTCAAGCTATGATTGATCACTCGTTAAGGCCAAAACTCTATTGGCTGCTCACGACACATCTCCGCTCCACAGCACACATCGTAGCTTTGGTGGAGTCTCACCAAAAGACCTATCTTTTTTCAATAAGCATAACTATATTATTCAAATAATAAATGCTAGCGCCGTTAGGTTTTGAGTAAAATGATCCATAATATTGTATAAACGTTTTGAATTGGTAGATCGTGTCATATTAATCGAAAATTTGTTTAAAATCCGCAAGCGTCAGTAAATACCATCTGTTACATCGAGGCACGTAGGTAGTTAATCATCATAGATTTATGTTCCACAAAATTCTATCAAACCTTTTAACTTTGATTTTTACTGAGGTTCAGTAGTTAAACGTCACAAAAACTTTTAACTGTAGGTTTAGAAGAGCTTTATTTATATCGCCCTTCCGTAGTGTGCCCTCATTTCCTTTTTGTCACTTTCTACGAGATCCACACGAAGAAATGAAGTATACTTTTCAAGGTCGGCATGACATGGCTTACTTATAACTAAACTTCCGCGCGCGGTTTAATTTCTTTTTTCAAAAATCCCCCCCTTCCCCCCACATTTCCGGGATCAAAAGTACCCTATGTTCACCGGGGATAGTGAAACAAGTCAACAGTGAAAGAATTATTCAAATCGGTCCAGTTGATTTTGAGTTTATTTGTTACATACAAAAATACAAATTCTTCCTCTTTATAATATTAGTGTAGATGTAGATATCGATAAAACAACTCTCGAAAAGAGTTCTTAGATAACAAAATAGAGGTAATATTGACAAAGCCAAATGTTACTGCGGTTACGTAAGGCGCGAAAATATCTAGGTTAGTCCGAAACAGTCACGGCCAGCGACTCAATCGGGATGAATAACTGCAGTTTTGAAAACAATCGACGTCGTCATTTTATGAAGGGATGTTTATGTCTCGCCCGGCGGTCTTTGTTCCAGTAACTGCATTTATCGGTGCACTCATTATTGCCAATAAAGCTTTGAAATGTGATCACGGTAAGTATTAAAGAGGTTGGCTGCTGAGGGCAGATATTTGTAAATTGTTTGGTATAAGAAAGACTTAAAAAACTGATGAAAAATGATGAAAAGTAAATAAGGATTACCTAATTGTCTGCCACCATTGGGCATCATCCTTTTCACAATCACAGATATGTACGTTGGCCGCATATACCAGCCCTAATGAGCCCTAATCGATTAAAAACTTTCAACTTCCCATTACACTGTTTCATTTAAAGAAAATTTATTTATGCGTAGTTAAACTGTGAAGTTGACAAAATATCATCAAGTACCATCGATGGTATACGCCGGAAAAATACATTTACTTTTATAATTATTATGATGAATCGCGTTCTTATGTCGTACTCATAAAAATTGTATGTACCCAATTCTTTTCAACCAGTAAAAAAATGAATTTGGAATGTCGAGAGATCCCCTAGAGTTTGCGGTTGAATAAGTCGTTGCTAAAAAGGTAGGATGACGCGTATTATACCCGTTATTCAAACCGGCCGGCCACAGCGCCAAAAATTCGGCCAAGTAGCAATTTCGCATTCAATTCTTTTAGTAAATTTCTCTTTGAAGCAATTTTGTGGAATTATGACTTTGTATGAGAGCCCTAATGGTATTTGCGAGGATACTTACTAAGTTATGGCGCGGAATAAACAAGTTACGGGAACATTTAACCTGAAATTACACTTAAAGGATTTGTAATCTTCGAAAGTATGTTTTTATTACTACTATAGACTTAATGGAACGTTTCTACGGTCTAATGAATTTCTTTAGTATTTGTACCCGCCCATTAGGACTATGGTAAGATTTAATGGATACCTAGCCGGTTTATTACAACAATTCGAGGTACATGCAAGCTGGAATTGCGTTAATCCGTCAAGTTTAAACCCAGGCGCTGAAATACACAATTTAGTAAAACCATCCTTTATCACTATAGTACCAAATGTACTCATTACACCGTATTTGTATTCTAAACATGGATTGTTAGACTGCTCGTATAATGGTGAATAAAATATTATACATTTTGTTTAGCTGACTTTTCAACCATTACACACAATGTACCTTCACTAAGCGTAATGTGCTCGCTGCAGATCTCCGGGCTCAGCTCAATGGTTCCCTCATTATGTTGCCTGGATACAATCTCTACAGAAAATAGTACGAGAAAAGAAGTACCTTGTTTCTGACCCGACTATGTATTATGAGAAAAGTTTTCACGTATTCATAGCCATTGTAACAACATCGCGCGAATATTATTAATGTAGAAGTTATAAAAACTCTTTTATCTTTTACCCGAGTGTTGAGCACGAAATTCAAATGTTCATTTGTGTTCCATTTTTTTGTTCAAAAAAAAACAAACATATTCGCTAACGCGGTTCCAGACTGCAACTTTTAGCTTAACATTTGCAGGTAAACGTGAAAAGAAAACACCACAGTTGTGAGCTGGGCGTATGTACGCTCGTGAGGTCTTACGGTTTGGGTAAAGGGTTGACGTTTCATTGAACGAAGCGCAGAGGCGGCGTGCACAAAGCGTTTGCAGACTGTCCTTTGAAACAGCGGGAAAATCAAGCCTCTAAAGACTCGTTATAGCACGCTTGTTTTGTCACGCTAGAATAACTTAGGCCACTGTTACTTTTTGAACGTTATTCAAAGCTACTGAAGTTGAAGTTTAATGTATAGTCCGGTCAAAATAGACATTCCAGTTTGCATTAATTCCCACACAGCTGGATTTTTGTGCAGGCCTTGAATACGTCATTACAAATGATATGTCAAAATTCCCCATCGATCCCGCTTGTGCGTTGTTTTTTATTCGTGGTCAAAGGGCCCAAATTTGCGTTTTTTTCTTAAATCTCCGAAACTAAAAGAGCTATCGAAAAATGGTTCAGGAAAAGTTTATAGATCGTAAAATTGTCTACCTTAAAGATCTCTACATTTTTCTTCTACAAAGCAGCGCTGTCGAGATATTGTGACTTTAAGCCGCAGGAAAGTCGTATTTTCGAGTAGCCCACATTATGCAATTACAATAAATTGGGTTGAGTAGTTTATCTGGTGCAGGTGGCAATTAAGTATGGATTGGCTCGAAACTATTATTTACCAATTTCCAGCCCCAATTTTCAGGATTTAGTTCATTGAAGTCAAAAAAGACAAAATGACGTATCAAGCTTGCATTCATTCCCAACAAGCGGGACTTTTGTGCAGGCCTTGAATACGTCATTACAAGTGATATGTCAAAAGTCCCCATCGATCCCGCTTGTGCGTTGTTTTTTATCTGTACTGAAAATCTTCGGATCCTATTCCTAACCTTTCTGGTAGTCAAACCTCAATGGTCCCCATAGAGACTTTTACTCCTTAGATGAAATAGGATCGATTGGCGAGAAAAAAAAAATTGGTATTTTCAGTACAAAATGTATGGGAAAAGTTTTTTGCGATTCCTGACATTTCTAGTACTCAAACCTCAAATGGTCCCCTAAAGTCTTTTAATCCTAACTTATAATAGGATCGATTGGCATGAAAAAAAATTACATATTTCAGCAATTTGTACTGAAAATTCCAAAATTTTTTTTCGCGCCAATCGATCCTATTTCATCTAAGGAGTAAAAGTCTCTATGGGGACCATTGAGGCTTGACTACCAGAAAGGTTAGGAATAGGATCCAAAGATTTTCAGTACAGATAAAAAACAACGCACAAGCGGGATCGATGGGGACTTTTGACATATCACTTGTAATGACGTATTCAAGGCCTGCACAAAAGTCCCGCTTGTTGGGAATGAATGCAAGCTTGATACGTCATTTTGTCTTTTTTGACTTCAATGAACTAAATCCTGAAAATTGGGGCTGGAAATTGGTAAATAATAGTTTCGAGCCAATCCATACTTAATTGCCACCTGCACCAGATAAACTACTCAACCCAATTTATTGTAATTGCATAATGTGGGCTACTCGAAAATACGACTTTCCTGCGGCTTAAAGTCACAATATCTCGACAGCGCTGCTTTGTAGAAGAAAAATGTAGAGATCTTTTAGGTAGACAATTTTACGATCTATAAACTTTTCCTGAACCATTTTTCGATAGCTCTTTTAGTTTCAGAGATTTAAGAAAAAAACGCAAATTTGGGCCCTTTGACCACGAATAAAAAACAACGCACAAGCGGGATCGATGGGGAATTTTGACATATCATTTGTAATGACGTATTCAAGGCCTGCACAAAAATCCAGCTGTGTGGGAATTAATGCAACCTTCAGTCTTAATTTTGTCTATCTTGACTGGATTAGTAGACTACCTAAAAATTGTGTAATTTGCTATTTTCTGTGCGCATCAAGTTTCTTAAAATGTTAATGGAATTCATTATTCGATTTCTTAGCTACGTTTCTTAGATAAGTATGCAAAACAGTTTTTGAACCTTACAATAGAACCAGGCAAGTTACTTTCCTTACAGCTCGAGCTTGTTGAGCTCGAATTTTAAATGTTCATTTTTGTTCCATTTTTTTGTTAAAAAAAAACAAGCATTGTCGCTAACGCGGTTCCAGACTGCAACTTTTAGCCTAACATTTGCAGGTAAACGAGAAAAGAAAACACCACAGTTGTGAGCTGAGCGTATGTACACTCGTGAGGTCTTACGGTTTGGGTACAGGGTTGACGTTTCATTGAACGAAGCGCAGAGGCGGCGTGCACAAAGCGTTTGCAGACTGTCCTTTGAAACAGCGGGAAAATCAAGCCTCTAAAGACTCGTTATAGCACGCTCGTTTTGTCACGCCAGAATAACTTAGGCCACAGTTACTTTTGAAACGTTATTTAAAGCTACCGAAAGTAGATAGTGGATTGCGAAATAAACCAAAAAGAATGTAAATTTGGGTTATTTGTCTTTCATTGTTTATTTCATGTGATTATTAATTATTTTTTTAAGCTTAAGTAACTATAGAGACTGCTGTTTCTCTTGGCATTGAATGTTTCGTATTTGTCGCATATTTTTCTTAAGCACAAATTGAACATATTTTGCCATACTAGTGAGCTGGCAATAGGCAACTGCGTCCCTCTTGGGTGGTATATTACCAATATTATCATTTCGAGAAAAAATAAGCAGTATTAAAAAGTTTTTGTCTTTAAATAGTTACAGTAAACTAGGTTCGTACGAAATCATAGACGAAAAAAGCAAGGTTTTCTTTGAATTAGAAAGTTGTCTTAACTCCCAGCTTTGTTTCCTCACTTCAAAGTCTATAATAATGTCGAATTGTCATGGAAATAAGACGAATTCGACTGTTTTTCTTAGAACAAGCACGTATCCCAAACTGAGTATTGTAACGTCCATCTAAACAAGCGTAATTTAATCCACTGGATTGAGGCGAATTCTTTCGTACTCATAAATTGTGGAGATTTCGTAAAAATACCCCTTGTAATTCGATTCGGTGAGATAAATAAAAATCTCTTCTGAAGCTTAATGAACCCAAACTGAGCAACGAGCGATATTCCAAATATTTTTTTCGGACTCCATGCACCGTAAATACAAACTCGGAATTCCGTTTGTTAGTGACTATGTTTTGTTTTATATTTCTTTCACGAACATTTCAATGGCAGAATAATCAAAGGGACTTAATAGGTGAATTGAAACCATATGTTGTTCTTGTCTTCAGTATCGAAAAACAGTAAATAAACAGTCAATTGACAGAGGTGAATAAATACAATAATTTCATTTCAAAAAGTGAAATTTTGTTTAATAAAATTTACTACGTTAATAAAATTGACGATTTTTTTTATTAATGTAGCTCGTAGTTATAAATTTTTTTGGTGACAACCCTAGAATAAGGGTAAAGGGCTTTGCCCGCCTAAGACGAATGGCTAATTACACGATAAATGACGGAAATTGAGGCAAGAAGAAAAAAAAAGTTCAGTCCTCTTTAAGTAATCTTGACCGTTTGTTGCTGTCAGAAACATTTACTTAGCTAAAATCAGGGTAAAGAAAATGGTCATTAAAATTTTCATTCATCTAAAGTTGTTACAGTCCTCGGGCCCATAATAAAAATAGATGACGACGGAATTAAATTATTGAAGAAAATAATGGTGTTGACTTTCCGTTTCTCATTTCAACAGAATTCATTCAGAAATGTCAGTCCATTTGTAAAGAATGAAATATTAAAGCGAGAGGCCTGATGATTTGAAATCGGAGCCGCTATCGCGTTTCTTTCAAGATGGTGCCTCGTTTATGTTCGTGCAGCTTGTGTTTAAATATCATGAATTTTACAAGTACATATAGCTTTACGTTTTGATTGTTTTTAGTAGCAAATGTAAAGTTTTCCACAAGGTAGTTTTGAGTTATTAGTTATTTTGTAGGTGAATCATTGTTTATATAAAAAAATATAACTATAAAAGCACATTCATTTTAGTCGCTTATCATGACTGATCGACAGTCTGCACTAAACAAAATAGTTTTTTATCGCAGTAGTCAACAAAAGATTTAAAGATCGTGCTACTAGTAGCTTTGGACATCAAATACGAAAAGACTTGACTGAGAACACATTTTAGAAGAAATAATAAAACTACTTATTTTATTATGCTAACGTATATAATTATTAATTGATGGTGACGCTTTGACGCCCCTAACCATATTGTTTTACCTCCATGATAAGGATGCGAATAAACATCCCCTTATCATTAATAATAAATATAATCAACATAATGGTGTTTGTGTTTCCTTGCCCCTCTATCCATTAACGTTCACATTAATCCCTCTTTCTTTGTAATTCTTGTCTCTGTTCCTTCTGACCTTATTATTTGGATTTAGTGATGCTACATTCTCCATTACGAAAACGAATAAGTAATTTATATGATTGGATTAGGTTAGTGTAAGTTGGTGGGTATGTTTCAAATGCCGTCTTGTGTTGTTTTTGTTTTATTGTGAAGTTGTTAATTTTTATGAATTAGCAGATTATAAGAGTCATTTGTTTATGATTGTACGTTCTTTGGCATCGTAAGTAAAGAATATTATAATACCTACTCGTATATTTTATTTCAAAGCATGTCTTTAAAATCACACATTTCGTCCAGCTTCATATCTAATAAAAACATTTTATTACAAATTCAAACCTAACAAATTTATTTCAGAGATGAAAGCGTGCTAACATAAATGAAAACTTTGTTAGCATTGCCTCGCTATTTCGAGTGTTCTGATGTTCCATTTTGTCCAAGAGAAATGACGCAAAAACGCATTCACAACAACGCCGCAAACGCATTTCGCGACAGCGCGAACGCCTCAAAACGCATTTTGTAACACCGCTAAGCAAAATATTGCGTCTGTTGTAAAGCGAAAAGTCAGCCGCAGCTGATATTGGCACAATTCAAACGAGGCCTAGCCATCGAACAATGGAAGGGCCGGCTGTCTGCTTCGGAATACAAACCTTTTGAAGCCATCCCGGCCCACATAATACAATGAGATTATTCATTAAAAACGGTTGTAGCGCGGAGAATTGAGATCGGCAGACTCGACTGCGAATGGTATCAAGAGGGCTTTGATGGATTTTAAGGATTCCATAGTACGCTTTAAACGTTTTGTAGTACTGCTTAATTAACGTTCAATCTTTGAATCTCGGCGCTCGGTTTGAAGTTTTAGTAACACACTAGGCGGAAAAAACGCGACCGAAGTTCGACGACAATTCATTTTTTATAAATAGTATCTGTCACCTTCCATATTAAATACGGACGTAAAGTCCGCCGCGTACTTTCAATCACGTTTTTCCCGCCTTGTGTGATTTTACGCTAAGTGTAGGAACACACTAGGCGGAAAAAACGTGATTTTACGTTCCGTCGTGTTCAGTTTATATGACACACTGTAAGCGAAGAACTTACGCGGCCTACATTCGGTTGCGGAATTAGGTCTTTGGCCTCGCCATACTCTAACTCAGGCCCTGAAATGTGAAGTGACGGTCGCTCAGGCGTAAGTTCACGCTATAACGCGACGTGATTTCGGCATGGTGTGTCATCTTCCATTTAATATACAACACGCATAGTCATGCCAAACTTCGTGCGTATTTTCAGCTAAGTGCGTTCAGCGTTCACTTCAGTCTGCCGAAATGCTTTGCTTTTATTTTATTTAGCCGCTTGTTACCGAACTTCCAGTTCAGCATGTTTTCAGTTTTTTATTCTTTTCTGTATAAGAGGGTTTGCTCTTACTGCATTTTTTAAAATGGGAATTAATACGTATTTTGAGCACAAAACTTTGCTAATGAATAAAAAAAAATTTCAAGTTTTAATTGATTTAAACAAGTAATTATTAAACGAAAATTAAAATTCTTATGTGCTTAAAATAACTCAGTCTAGAGATATCTTATAAGCACCTAACTAATGGTATTGGTTTTGCACCTGATCCCACTGTGTTAATGATAAATTGTTGTTTAACAGCACTTTAATTCCTTTAATATTAGGAGCCCACCTGAGCTTGTGAGCTCATTTTGGTTTGTATAATGTTCTGTCAGTGTGTTTATAAAATTAAACGAAAATCGCTTTTATATGCTTCGCCCCACAGGGACCGAAATTGTGTCTTATAATATTATTTTAAGATTATTGTACATTGACGGGCCCGTTAGTCTAGTGGTCAGAGGTCCTGGCTACAAAACTCAAGTGTCGTGGGAATGGATTGAATCCTGCTAGGGTCATATGTTTGTCTGATATGTCAATCCGTTATCTAGCTTCCATAGTACAAGCTTCGAGCTTAGTTTAGGCTAGGCAATTGGTGTGTTAGTTATTTATTTATTATGGTTTTGCAATAAACGTATTAAGTGCTGAGTCTAAAATTTTATACATAACTAGCTGACCCGACAGACATCGTCCTGCCAAAAAAATTTTTAATCTGACAGGGCTGTTTTTAGGGTTTTCCCGGCAATTATTTTATTTTTTCTCTCCGTAAGAACCATCCCTGGACTTCAACGAACATTTTAAAAAAGAATTGGCCAGATTGGTCCAGGCGTTGTTGAGTTATGCGCTTACCAACACATTTTGCGTTTCATTTTTATATTATAGATATGAATTTTCCACCACGCTTGCTCAAACACAATGACGCCCTATGCGTACAGTGTGAAGTTAAAGGTTGTGTTATTTTTTACCATCGCATGTTATGACCCGTAAGGGGTCGGGTCGGGATTCATTTTACAGGTCATTAGAGGGAAAGGGGTAAACAAATTTGCGGCCGCCATGGAGACTTTTTAGAATTCACGACTTGGTTTTTTTTTTCAATGTCATCACTCGTGCTTAAGGGGTTTTACAGGAAAATAAAAATGGTTTGAGAGAGAGAAGTATTTTTTTGTTTCATGATTACAATTATCAATTTAAACAAGTTAATATTAATAAAATTATCAGTCACTAGCGGCCGCACGCGACTTTGTCCGCGTGGATTTTTGTAGAAGGTTCTTCCTTTCCCTTAGAACACAAGGTCCTTAGAACCTTTCTCAAGGTCTAAAGATTGTCTTGTCTATGCCAAATTTCATCAAAATCGTTAGCGTGATTTAAGCGCGAAAGGGTAACAGAGGGTCACTTTCGCATTTATAATAAGTAGTAGGTATTACGAGTATTTTAATGCGAGTTTTAGGAAAAAAAAATAGGCAAGCGAGGCATAGTCAAATTAACTGTCACAGCGACCTATTCCATGGGGGATTGTTCAATTTGGGAACAGCGAAACACGCGGCTAGATGATTAGTTTTATCCATTAATCTAGGCTACAATATTAATCAGAGACTCTGTTAGGCCCTTGCTACTAAGACATCAAAGGTCTCTGTGGGATTTAGCTGCTACCTCCACTTACTGGGTGTAGATACAATAACCTCCTTGGCTTCCATTACTAAGGCTACTATGGTTAACAAGTTTCCCATAGAAAATTATTCTCATATCACGACTCTTGTTGTTGTAGCCAGGGTCTGTGACAGCTAGACCAACGTGCTCTTCTAAAATCTTATAAATTTTGAACAAACAAAGAATTACACTAACAGAGTTTTATAGCGCACGCAACGTCAACAAAAAATCATTAACTGATTTCAATCGAATAAAAAAGAACTGGCAACTTAAGCCAGTTTGTTAAAAAAGCGATATTCCCTAACAATACCCAGATTTACGTAAAAGTAAACTTAACAATGGATTATGCTGTAGAGGACCAGCGTTTTTGTTACATTTTTCATTGGAGTGTATCCCTCTGCTTTAATATAGTCCCTTTTCAATTGTGCAGATCATTATACGACCGTTCGCTTTCCATGGCAACAGTTTTGAATGGAACTTTTTTTAATTTTAGTTTTTCACGTGATTGGTTGTAAGAGTTGATTTTGTGGACCTTATTCTGCTAGTATATAATGTAACCTATATCTTGATGATTTATTTTTTGGTGTTTAAATACGATTATGATCATGGTATTGGTGATTTTATTTTTCTTGTTAGAAAAGGATCATAGCTTTCCTTGATAGTTTTTATTTTTAATTTTAGAAAACTACGGTAATCATGACTATGGTTGGTATTTATCAATCATCATCATGATTCGCCTGCCCTGTTTTAGAGTTTATCTGGAATCGGCGTAATGGTTGGTATACTATCGTCGGATAATATAGAATTATATATCTTATACTTTTGCATGAAATATTAAGGAAAAACTTCCAAAAGGCGTTTCACAAAATGCATAATTCCGGGATATATTAAATTTAAGTGAAATGTGCTCACTATAATAACTGGACCTTTCCATGCTTCATACGCCAAACCGAATTAGTGTCTCAACAAGGTCGTCAAAACCATCATAACACAATTTCCCTGTTACAACTGCAGAACCTAATTTATTCAATGCCACACAAAATGGAGTAACACTTACATTGCTGAATAGACCCACAGCTGAAAAACTGCAGCAACTAACATTATAGTTTCACCACCAGTAAATAGAGTTTAAAATTCTATAACACTACAAGTTCTATCATCTGGTTTGTTAGAAATTTCATGAATATAATTTAAAATATGAATGTATGACGCTCGCTCGTTTCGTCCAGTACTCAGGTGTGGAACAAGAGCTTTGCACTCGTTTACAGAGTTAATTCAAAGTAAATTGTTGAATAGGTCAGTTGAAATAGTCACAAAGGAGGATTGCGAAGGTCAATGACATTTATAATGTCGTTTACACATGTCTGAACGTTTAGTTTAACGTTATATTCATGTTTACACGGTTTTACGGGTAATAAAATTATTATAATATGTTATGAGTTCCCTACAAAAGAAGCTTTGTATATCTTTGCTACTAAAATACTTATTTCTGAATTCATATCGTTTATAGGCTTATTCTAATGAATAAACGACTCATTTTAGAAAGCAATGGGTTTTGTGTGGTTCGAATATTTTTTTCTTGTACATATAACAACGATCTAACGATGATTAAAAAAACAGTGATAAAGTTGAAGGTACAGTAGGCAGACTAATTCGCAATAAGTGAAAAGAATTTAAAAAAAAATCTGCACTGAGCAGCAATTAAATTCATTTTTAAATGATTGCTGCAACCCACTTAAATAAAATAAAGGATAACGGATGTTAATACCACGTCTACAACTACTGGTATACGCAAATTGAGCTTAAAAATACCGTTAAATATTAAGCTTCATCAGAACCGATGGTTTAAATACGCCAATATGTACCTACGTGGAAACAAGAACTATCATGGTTGGACGGGAGCCAGCGGCTTTTGTTTATTTATTATGGACAATTTTATAGACCACCGATGTGTAAAAATAAAGTAAGAATATAAATCAGTTGAAGTAAATTTTATAATTCAATTGTTTTTGCTGGCATCGAATTAATTTACGAACGGCGTATTACCGAACTGAAATGTTGTGATTGGGTATCTTACGGGTTGGCGTTTGTTGATTTGCGCTGATGCCAAAACATTGTCTCAGTGTAATGTAAACTTTTAAACGAAAGTTCTGGAGCTATCATTCTTTTCAAGCATTTTTTTTATAATTGTAAGGACTTTTTTATTTGTAGCTATCAGTTATGTATTTAAACTGGATGTTAATGTTTCTTCGGCATCAAAACTTTAGACATTAATGCAGAAAGTAACTTCCAATTTCATCATTTGAGTTTTCCACAATATAATCCATGTTGATGTTGAAGTCAAAGGTGTGCAACTATGTTGTTGGAGTTTGTTATACAACTCTGTGGCTTTACTTGAGGGTGTAACCTTTAAAACTTCATGGCTCCTTCCATAAGTGGCCTTGGTGCATGACATTTTCTATTTTATGATGAAAGTGTAGTTCAATTCATGGTTTCTAAAACTTGGTATACTGTGGTCTCCTTTGCGGGCTTATCTTACTTTATAACGGTCGAGGTACATGAATAACTACACACATACATTGATCTCATTCCGTGTTAAGTAGTAAAGGCTGTTAAGTAGCTTATACACTTTTGTTACAGATATCAGAATCAACAGTGGCTTTACAAATATACGTAAATATATACACCCAGACGAAGACAAACAGACATGTTCAATTGTTCATATACACAAATGCTTGTCCCGCGCAGGGATCGAACCCCCGACCTCTTTGAGTAAAAGTCACATTTTTGAAGCGGGCCGTCAAAGTATTCATGATAAAGATATAATTTAAAAACCGGAGGCCTTTACCCACTCAACCGTCCGGCGCGCTTTATGACTATGTAAGCATACGTCCAGGTCCGCGCGGCCCGTCACAGCGTAAAATTGCGGCTTGTGAACTCTCGAAAAATGCTTCATAACTCATTACCTAAACGACCTACAGCTACAAAAAAAATATTGTGCTGAAGCTGATTATATACACTACCACACAACATATATTTTATTGTATAAAATTTCATAATTTTTTCTGTATTTGGGCCAAAAACATACAAAACCTTGAATAAATGCTTATTTAATTATTTCAACTTAACTTTTTTGGCATAATTAAATTTGATTGTGACAATTAAAAAATATATTATTAATCTGGGCTGAATTACCTTTCAAATGATACCAAAATAATTTTGTGTTATACAGTTGTTGAGGTACAATAAATTCATAAAGATTACCTTCTCCCTCACATTGGTCATCGCTGGTCGCGTCATGAGTAGGTAACTTTCATGTTATTTTAAGAAATCTTAGGCAGACTTAATGTATTTTTATCAAATAATTATAGAGGTATGTTAATAACAAACTAATGAATCTTCAATAAAACAAATTTTATGGAATAGTTAGAAAAAACCTTATCGGCGGCTATTGTTTGTACACGAAAGTTACAGCCTCTCGTAATAATGGGTTTACTCGATATTCATCGCCGTGAAAGAAACACCACAGCAAATATGTGGTTCTCCAATCATAAAGATTAATAAAAACCAACTTAATTATATAATAAAACAAGTTCTAACGACATAATCAGCAGTAATTCCACGCGCATGCACAAGTCCCTCAAAACACAGATAACACTAAACAAAAAAAAATATTATTCAGTCCAGAAAGCATACTATAGTGCCATCTATGATTTTTTAAAGTGTATTAGTTAATAGAGTATCGTTCTAAAAGCTCGGGCTATCGTCACAGGCCAACAGATGGCGTTTTAAAGCAGTTTTATAAACCAAGAATTTTTTTTCTCTGTTGGATACTATAGTATCCACGGACGTAAGTTTACATATTTTTTTTGGATACTATGGTATCCACGGACTAACAATAGCTACTTAACAATATTTTGGCATGTTTCCAAGCTCGTACAATTACACTTTGAGAAACGCAAGCTTAAGTTAAAACTTCAACACTGTTGCAAGTGAAGTAGGTGGATTGTGATTTATGATTTCTTCAATATTCTCAGTCGTTTAAGCCTGAGTACGTCACTCATAAGGCACACCTACAACATTTATGACTTCAGTTTGTTGGAACTTTTATTATAACCACGCGGTTATCAGAAAAATGCAATGGAAGTAAGACAATACGGCAAAATTTTACAAGATTTGTTATTAAACTATCCATTAATAGCGGCCGCCTGCGACTCCGTCCGCGTGGATTTTGGTTTAAGCACAAATAATGTTATACTATAGCTTAAAGGTTTCCTCGACAAATGGACCATACACAAAAATATTTTTTCAAGTCGAACCAGTAGTAACCGAGATCAAAACAAACAAACTCTTCAGCTTTATTATATTAGGAGAGATTTTATGTAACCTGCTTCTTTGGAAATTAAAATGTATATTCTTCCTATTCGTCCTTTCTTTTATTATTTAGTAAGTACTATGTACTACCTCATTTCAAGAATATTACATTTATTTCATAATTAATAGCCGAGACATTTTCTTTCAAACTAGACCTGATACTGAACTGATACCGAACTGTCATACTTTCTGTAACACCTGTAATACCAACTTCTGTAATTGTTTTGTGCAAAAACAATAACGTGTTTCACAAGAACATTTCTTTTGACATCGTCCCCGCTCCACGACTGAGGGAAAGTTTACCTTTGAACTTGCTACATATTGTTTCGCTATCTGCAAATTGATCAACGGTTTGTATGCGAGGTAATTCATTTTTTTGCTTGGGGGTTGAGTTTGTTGAAGTAAAAAACAGAACTAATTAAAATGTTGACAAAACGCCAATCTTGCTAAAATTGGTAATGTATGGGCATGGGTATAAGGTATGGGCTGACTCAGGTGAAAGAATACTTTTCATCAAGATTAAATGCGCCCATGGGATCATTTAATCGCTCGGCGCCGCGGGTAAAAACTAATTTGTGATAGTTGAAGGTTTTCTTGTAACAAAAAATATTGTGGATGCTACAACATATATTTGGATTATTTATTTCAACGAATACACCCGACTCCTCCTAGTAATGTTGCACAACTATATTTAAAAAAAAAGTAAGATGAACCTCATTTTCGTTCGCTTCCCTCACAAGTAAACGCTATTATTTCGTCTCTTGGACCATCTGGCCGTTAATGATTTAGTTGTTGCACACACGGCTCGCGTGGACTATGACGCTAACCAGACTCCTCATTATTTATATGGTTGCCGTGACGTTTCTCCAGTCCACTCATTCAGATGTAGCTCAGTTCATTGTGTTTACTCTTGCTTGTTACCACATCTTAGTCCGAAAGTTTTCATTTCTTTGGCTAACTGAACATTAAATGCCTAACTAATAGAATACAGGATAGCTTCTGTTTTTGAGAATGAGGTTTTCTTACTGTTCCTTTCATAATAGAAATAACTATTTTGAGAAGGAGAAAACAGATTATCTTATTTGTAAAAATGAAGTTCGATGCTGTTTTTTTTCATGAAATATGAATTGCAAGATATTAAGGTCATTACTTTGTCGAATGCTGCTTTTGATTTTGACATTTATCGGGAGAAGTGGAGAGAATCAAAAGCGAAACCCTAAGCCAGTTTTTTCCCTGCAAATGTATTCGAAGGTTAATGTACTTCTTAAGCTATTCCTTTTTTGTAAGATACTCATCTTAATCATAATAATATTAATAAAGCAAAGTATCAAGTTCGCTTATATCTCATCTCTTGGACCATCTGGCCGTAAATGATTTAGTTGTTGCACACACGGCTCGCGCGGACTATGACGCTAACCAGACTCCTCATTATTTATATGGTTGCCGTGACGTTTCTTTCATTTGACTCACTTACACAGCTCCACACAGTTACAGAATTCAACAGGTAGGTATTTGGTGAAGGAGAATCGTGAAAGCGTGAGGATAGTAGTTAATAGTTTGTAGGTTATTAGGTTTTAATATATTGTTAAAAACATATATTTTTAAATCGTTAGATTTGCCCTTACACCAGCAAACTCTGGCATTCTTTTTAATTACGCCAAACGCAATGTTCACTAACACTACAAATAACATTATTTCCATGGCAACGGAATAAAATACACTTGTTAAATATATGAATTAATAAAATCTTAATATGAACGTTACAGCTTTAGCTTTATTTGTGTTTTTTATAACTGCACTTCAAAAGGCGCTGGACAGCATTTTGTTAACCTTTTCGTCAAAACAGCTTCACACATTTTAAACTTTTGTTAAGCTTAAACAGTCTCAACGGATACTAGAACTTTTAACTTAATACTAGGTGTAAGCAAGAATAAATTAACAATTAATTAAATGCTAATTAATTAAAATTCAGCCACGCATGGAGTCTGCATACTAAAAGCTAAACACAGCATTTAATTTCCCTTGTACTGTAAGCAATAGGGGTATTTGAGTATGTTCGGTTATACTATGCCAAAGTGAACTCTAGCATAAAATAAATAAAGTTGAGTTTCAGCTGTACAGCGTAGTATTTGTTTTAGAATTGTTTCGCTATCGCGCGGTTTTCGTAACAATGTGCAAAGTTAGAGGGTTGTGTGAAATACATTTTTATGTTACGCCCCTAACTTGATAGAATACGGTGAACTTTTAGTTAATTTATTTTCATAAATGTTGAAGGAATAATTGGATAAGTAAGTTACTCGTTTAAGTTTATGGAACCTTATGATGCAACAGTGATTGATCACAAACAATATGTTAAAAATATGGCGATTAGATCTTTCTTGTAACATTTTTGCCTCCTTTGTTTACATACGATGTGTGATCGATTAAAATGTAATATGTGGGGTAAGCTCTAATGTGAAAGAGTTCCCATTATTTACAGATACAGGTAGGCTAGCCAAGATGCCACTTTAGCGAATTCGCCAGACGCTTTCGTAGCGACTTATATCTCCATCCCGCTCATGTCAATAGTACGTGTGCGAGAGGGCAATATAAGTCGCGACGAAAACGTATGGCGAATTCGACAAAGTGGCATCTTGGCTAGGGCCCCAGATTATGTTTCACGCAAAAAAGTCGATCTGTGTCATCTCCTATGCCCTTGACATTGTGATTGTCATAAATTTCCATAAGTCGCATCGCGGCCGTGGCCTCAAAGCTTTGATCCGATGCAATTATTCACGTTGCAGAAGATGTATCGACCCTAAGTATGTGTTATAAATTGTATGAGATTTGTCTCTACATCTTACAGCGCCTTGTTAGCTTAGGGATTTTAGTGAGTATAGTGAGGTATGTAAGAATACAACCTGAGATATTACGAATACTACTGTCTATAAAGACATTCGCGTTTCTTTATATACTACTACGTTTGAGTAATACTATCAATGCTAGCTATATTTTTAGCCGTTTAGGAGTATGTTGATGTGTAATATTTATATAAAAAATAAATAAGAAGACTTTTATTCAAAGTCTAAAATAAAATGTACCCTACACTAGCACAAATTCGCACATTAGGCCCCGAAATATTGAACACATTATTAAAATACGCAAACAGGATTCTGCAAGGAGTTCATTTTACGTGGTATGAGTCGATTTATCCCAAAAGAAAGTACAACGTCTAGCCCATCACAAGTTCAACCAAATCTTAGTTAATCAACCAACATAAACTGAAAACTTAGACGAAGAAGTGAGTAGCTTAATAGCCTCCTTCACAAAGGTACAACATGTTGGCGGCAACAACATTTTAATTCACACAATTAGCACAGCCTTGTTGGGCTCGAGTTAAATTAGGCTGCTGCTCGGGTGATAGCGGGCACAATTTAGTAAAGGACAGTATAGAAATGCGCTTTTAGTTAAAGATTATCTGTTAAGCATCTACTTTTTTAATATTAGACAGGCTAACGAGAAATAGTGTCACCTCACTGCAAGTGATCTTAATCGCCCATGAACATTAACAACACTACAAGGGCCACTGAAGCGTTGCCTGCCTTTATAATCCCACTGAACGCTGGGACCTTACTCAACAGCACAACAGTTGTGAAGTGCAACTTGACAGTGATCTTCCGTAAGGTGGAGGCACTACACTAGGCGATCGGCTCATTCGAGTGGAAGCTGCAATAAGCTTTACCCTTATGTAAGACTAGCGGCGTAACATCGATATAAAACCATTGCGATACTCAAACTCAAATCCAAACTCAAAATATTCTATTTTAAAAAGGCTTCATAGAAGCACTTATTAAGCGTCAGGTGGCACCTGATCACAAGTATGTCCGCAGGTGTCAGCCATCTTCTCACTCAACCATCTTAGAGGGAATGAAATAACCCGCCACACAGCGCTTAGTACCGCTCAGCAGATGCCTTTTCTGTCAAGCAGAATTGTAAGGTATGAGTATCTAAAAGGTTTTACCTATTTAAGAGGTCAACCATTCATAATTTGTGGCACCGAACAAAACATTTTTCTCTCTGTCCTTCTTTACGGTTTAAGACATTTATTTCTCAATTACAGAATACATGTTATTCACTTACACTGAGAAACACTGGATACCAATTAGTAATAATTTTGTACGTTTGACACAAGCACTAGTAGTAACTAAGTAAAGCATTTATTAGTAGATCTTAATACCTATATGTTAGTTTTTTCTCAAGTATTATGTCTTTTTTCTTTCATAAAAGCTAACTTTCATTTAACTGTTGCTTTGGATTCACGTATTCAATTTATTTTTAACGAGGTCGCAAAGAGGATTTATTCAAGAAAGAGGAATTAACCGGTTTATCTGGATCTCAAAGTTTATGGATTTCGTTTTTGCACTAAACTACAAAATATATAGGACATATTTCGTATAAAAACACATTTTCTTATTAAGATTGCGATTTAGTCTGTTAAGTTTTTCATTCATTTATATATTGTATTGTAGTCGCGTTCACCTAAAATATATTATACTGTTTTTATTATGTGCAAATATTGTCGACGTACTATCAAAAAAAATGTCCTTAAATTCATTCCAGTTGGTCGTAATAGAAAACAGAACGCCACCGCGTACTATCTTGGAATAGCGACATCTAGCGGCTAATGGCGAAACTAAAATATCTTTTGCTAATTGCAACAATTTATACCTACCTGTTTCTTATACCTTCTTATGATAAATGTATGTAAGCAATAATTTGTACAAGTCCCGTGCCTACTCTTCCCGATTCGCCATAAAGCACTTATGTATTTATTTTTACTGTGGTTATATGATCGCGTATATGTGTAAGGGGTGTGACAAATAAATAAGGCTCATCACATGACGTGATGTTTAATTTAAAGACACAGTTGTCTGAATTTCGTAATGTAAGCAAAGGTTTGAGCACGAATCCACAATTAGTATGTGTGTTATGATGTAATTGAACTTGGAGAACGTACCTAACAAATTAATTTTACTTGCGAATATTCTTAAGTCAAGATAATGCTAGTATATTCAAGCATTGTTTGGGTGAAATCATACAATCAGATATGAATGAAATGGAAAAGTTTTCTCATAAAATTTGGTAAAATGTTTAGATAATGGATTACATTTAGAATTATCGAATTTCTGATTTCTGGACATGAATCGTACATTTTGTCTGCTGTCAATTAAATCTGGTTATAGTTAGATCGAATATTCAGTCAAATGCACGAAATGAAACTGAAATATATAATACTACCGTATCAAATAGATAACAAAGTGATTAAAAGTTGCGATACCAAACTACATATTTGTACATCGTTACCAACTGTTATAGTGCAAGCAGTGGTCTTGTTGAAAGTTTGTTCAGTACTTACGTTCATAACGTCAGAAGTTTCTGTTGAGCTGTTGAGTATTAAGTTGTGTATGAGAATGGCTTGTTGACTTCTTCACGTTCCCCACTAATGGGTAGCAAACAAGTGATAAGATTTTATTGAACAATTTAACTGTATTGGAACGAGGAAGAGTTGTAAAAGATATGATGATGTTGACGTGTGTACAGTCACTAGTTATATTATGAATCATGTAAGGCTTTATGTGAAAGCAATATGGGCTATATTTGGGTAACTTTGGATAAGTGTTGCTGCCGACTGTGCAGATAGCAAAAGTAGTGCATCAATGGAAATTCAATACAGTCGTCAACATAGTAGTGGTAACAGTTTCATCAGCTCAATGTTTATTTTATCGAATTTATTGCCGGATTATTATACTTAAATACACTGCTAATGGTAACTTTATTGGGTTAGAAAACATGCAAACCAAATAAATGGATAGTGTTATAGAGCAGTGATAAGAACCGCGTTCCCCTGTGAAAAAAAAAATGCCACAGAACCTTAGACTAAAAACGATATTACTATTGAAAAGGATATGGATTGGTGATCAGCTTGAGACACCAGCTCCTCGGCCGCGTGTCTTGCGTCAAGTACCGCAGGGCGACCGGCGTGAACCCGGGGTACGGGAGCCCGCGGCCCACCGTACTCTCCGAACTCAGCCCCTCCGAGTCCGACTCGCCCCCGTCCGAGTCGCCCCCGCTCGAGTCCGACCCTGGGCCCCCCTCCCTATACCCGTAGTAAGGCATCCTATCTCCCGACATCAACTAAAATTATAAGCTCATTATATCACTTGAACAGTCTTACGCTATTTAACCATCTTAGAGGTGGGTTCAACTGTTTAGGTAGGTATCGGGTAGTTTTCGTGGGGGGCTGAGGTTGACGGAGCGCGAGCTTGATCCCTGCATGGTTGAAATAACGCGATTGTTTTATCTGAAACAAAGAGAAAAATAATTTTAGAATGAGATAATTACGTTATCTTTCATAGTTTAGAATATTAAGTCAACCTGAAATCTATATTTAAATACCTACTATGAAAATGTTTTATAAGAAATAACCTTAATGTCTTTGTCACGGATTTTGAGAGTTTCAAACTTTCAATCATTCGTATACAGAGAGGTTCGAAACCTCATCAAAACATCTATTATATGCACGACTTAATTATGTGTAACTTAATCCTGCGCCAAAATTATGATCCATTTTAAATGCGTATTAATGAACCGTTCAAGCCCTCCCAACCGTTTAAGGCATGTTATGTAGTGACAAACTTAATTTCATACGAGTATTATCAAAAGCGAGTTAACCAGCCTGGCGATAAATTACGATAATATGGTAAAGCGATGGCGCATTGACGGAGAAAATATTCCAAATATGCGTGTACATCAGACGCGTAATTAACCTCGTGGTTTGACGGCAGCTGGTAGGGCTGACAAGTTGATGTTAACATTTCTGATGCTCTCGTTAATATTTACTGTCAGCAGACGAAAAGTCCGTAAGCAGGCTACGAGTAGAGTGAGGTACTTTTACGGATAAGTAAAGACTCAGTAGTCCTACGCAAATTCCCTTGTGGATGTAAAAGTGTTACTAGCTTTTGCTTCCCAACACGCATATAGTACCTAAGCGAGGGTTTATGCAACCAAATTGGCTATATATGGGCTCGCATGTGGCCCACCAACGAGAGCTGGCCGGGACTACATTACATCAGCTATGCAATTCACTAATCACTAAGCGAAACTCGTTCTTCGAAATCACGGGGGCATTGCTCGATGTTTTTGTATCATGCAGCATTTTTTACAGATGACCAAAAGTACTGTCACCGATTACACAGCCGCTGTGACCAAGTCTTTCAAGAGAATCGCACCTCTCTACAATCTCAATGTCAAGGCGGACATTCCTCGTTGCCGTCTATTTCATTGTGATTAACGAGAGGAAGCTGTAAAATATTTATGGAATGTTCGTACGCGTGCCTGCGCTCGATTCGACTGATAATTTTAAACCGATGACCGAATACAAAGGAATACGTGTCGGTATAAGATAATTCGAGTTTCGAGTATCGAGAGTTCGTTGGAAATATTTTTACAGCGCACAAAGGTAATTAAAATATTGAAGGATTACAAAGAATTCACGAATCGGTATTCCACTTTCATGAAAGAGTTGTTTCATTTTTCCTGTTTAATTGAACTTTTAATTCTTTGTTAAAATTTCGTTCGGAGAATTGATAATACGCAGCAGTATCTGGTAAAATATAAATTTCTTCATGTTTCACATATAATATACTAGTGACCCGACCATAAAATACTTGCTTGAAAGATATAATATGTACATACATAGAGAAAAAGTAGGGGCTTGCAAATGGAGGGAGAATACTTCACTCTAATGCATTATGGGATTGTAACTGTCGTTCAATGTCTTTCACACTCTAAGCTCCTCTGTCGCAAAGTTTGTTTTTTCAATATCAAGCCTTTTTTCATGAAGATATTACGCTCACATTAAAATTGCTGCAAAGAGCTATAATATCAGTACATTTTAGAAAATTACTTTGATCAAAATTTGTTTTTTAACACCTACATGAAAAGTAATCAAGAATTTTTGATAAAAAGAGGCATTATATTCAATAATGGACGCTCTCATACTATGAACTAAAATTTTGAAAGGTTTTAACGGACTACCCTTCATTCATCGTGCGATCCAATTTTCCCCCGCTCACCCTATTACGTATGTGTAAGTAGGTGGGGAAATTGGACTGAAAATACATTTTGTTTGCATGAAATATCCAGTTATTCAATAAGTTTTAAAATGTTTTTACATTCAAATGGGCAATGGGCTTTTCAATTGTAAAGTTGAAAATAAATGTGAAGTTATTTGTGTACATTATACGAGTGAATAAAGGTCAGGTTAACATTAATTAGAATGTTTTTGTTATTGCCGGCATATTTTGCCCATATGATTGGTCTGAATGAATTATTTCAATAATTACATAAAAATACCTTGAACTAAGATTTATTACGGGTAGACATCGCGAAAGCCTAAAAAAATATGAATGTTAATTTCAGGTATTCTCAAAAACAATTTCATATTTTTAGGAACCAAATAAAAGTAAAATATAAATTGTCTATTTATTATTTTTAGCAGAATGGCAGGACTTATAGTGAAATGAAGAAAACGAAGGTAGTGTCGTAACATATGCAACGCCAGATTAAGTCGAAAACTTGGTTTGTTCCCACTTGTGCTACTGCATAGTCGGACCTGTATTACACCTGAATGACTGTAACACTAAATCGAAAAGTAATCGAACTCCTTTCAAAGCGTCTTGGAGACATCCACTTCCACTACACTCTTTAATAAAACAGTCTGCACACGTCTGGATAATTTACACAGGACGTCGTATGCTTTAGGACAAACAACTCTTTTACGGTCGGCTATTAAGGCTCCTTCAAACGCGGCGAGTGCCAAATTGCATCGCGTTAATGTTCGGTCAATGTCGAATTTTCCGCAGTCTTCATTTGACTCGAACATTAACGTTTATAACTGGTTTGATAACGCCCTTAACTGCTTCTTGTAATAACCGTAAATGACCAATATCATCAAACGCAATTTACTTAATGACCCACAAAATCACAAAAAAACATTAAGTCCTGTGTAATTTATTTAAAATTGAATTCAGCAAGCACATTTTTTTTTCAATCCGTTGAAGTACCTACGTTAAAAATAAAAGTAGAGTAGAATAATACTTGTTTTTGACTCTTAGCTTGATTATTGTGAACGAGAACTATTTATATATAATATTATTTTCAATGTTAACTACTTGGAGAAATTAAGCTTGAATAACGAGTCACTAAAATAATTTATTAATTTAAATTTTATAATTAAAATCAATAAAATATTCAAAATACATCATAAACTCTCCAAGCAGATATTAAAATACGCGTCGTTTCTCAGGAAACCATGGCTGACCCGAACACTTTTACGGGCGGCAATTAAGGCAGCTTCAAACGCGGCTACCGAATTACTTCGACTTGATGTACACTCGGCGGCAGTTAACCGCTGTCTACATTCGTTTATAACCGGTTTGATAACGCTCTTAGACGTATTTAATACCGATCTGTTATTGCTGACCGTAAAATACCGAAGCTGCCGCGAGAGTGAACCCTTCACATTCCGCTTGGGATGGAATTAGGTTTTAGAATTGCTTGTATGCCAATATGGCTCATGCAAATAATTCTAATATTAACGAAATATATCGAGACCACGCACAATATAAGTAGGCTTGTTTAAAATTTGGTACCTTTATTACGTAATCTCACAATTCCAAAATAATCTAGCTGAAGAGTTTGTTTGTTTGAACGCGCTATGTGTGCGGAAACTGAATTCCACGCAGACGAAGTCGCGGGCGGCCGCTATTTTTTAATTTTTTTGAAACAAAGGTTTTCAAGAATAAGCCGAATGATGGTTCTAATAACAACTTAATGTACCTATCTCACCAAATAAATTTCCACTGAAAATGTATCATCTATCAATACAGCAATTGATGTTTAGCTCAAAGACGACTTTTAATCCGCTTAGGGAGCTCAAATTGCCCATGACACTCACTTTGAGGGCCGTAAAAGTTTTACGGACGCAATCTAGTGATATGACTCCCGAATTGAGAGATACGGCTGCTGATTTGACCCCAACAACTGGATAGAGATAAAACAACGAATTTCAGAACATTTTTTTACCCTCGGTTTGCTCGCGTTTTCAACATTACTCTAATATTATTCTGATATTATGTTTCCATTCTGATTTATCCAGATTTAGAATTTAAATTGTACATTTATACCTTTTAAAAGCAACCATTTCAACGCTTCCGAATTTGTTTACCTTTTCAAAAGTTTCCAATAGAGCTCAAATTGTTTGGAACCTAATTAAAATGTTTCCACCGAAAGGATTAAACCTATTTATGTAATGGTTGGAGGAGCAAATGTGTCAGTTACGTGTACCAATACAATTGTGTCTCCCGTTTCGCCATGTAATATAACATTAATATTATTATCACTTCTAAAATAACAATGCTTTGAGCAACTAAGAAAATGGTAATTAATCTCAATCAACATTTATGATGACGTTGCGTAATACTCGTATGTAATACTCGTATGTATTGCTCCCATATTGCTCCCTTGGGAAGTAATGTTTTATTGTATCATGATAATTATAAAATTAATATGCAAACAATCTTACATACATGACTCACCAAAACCATTCGTTTTTAGGGTTCCGTAGCCAAATGGAAAAAAACGGAACCCTTATAGTTTCGTCATGTCTGGCTGTCTGTCTGTCTGTCTGTCTGTCTGTCCTGGTTCGTTCTCCGCCGTTTCTGAACCGATTGCCACGAAAATTGGTGGAGAGATGTATAGTGATAATTCAAGAATTGGTTTTTAAAATAATCGAAAAATAATCATTTTTTACCCCCCCTCCCATACAGCGAAAAGTTAATTATAAAAAAAAACTCGACTTAACCCATCGTTTAGGGCAGCTATACTCAACCTGCGGCCCGCGGGCCGCATGTGGCCCGCTGGGCCTTTATCAGTGGCCCACGTGCAATTAGAGATATTTGTTAACTATTATAAATTTCGATGAATTTTGCGATTAAAACGAGACCAACCTAGAAGCTCCTTAAAAAAAACCGGCCAAGAGCGTGTCGGACACGCCCATGAAAGGGTAGCCGTAGCTAAAAGATGGCCCGACCACTTAAGACACCATTTAGTAAGGGCAACTGCACGTCATAAGTTGGTCGAGTTGTATAAAAATAACATGTATGATACAGAGTTCGCTATAGTTTTCGTTGAAAGTACTTACTTGGAGATATACAGGACATTTTTTGCAGAATTATTGTAATAGTATTTCAAAAGTTAAGGGGGGGAGGGACGCTCTAATTTTAACTTTGTATTAATATATCTCGAGACTGGGGTGTTTGATCCACATGGTTTCAAATCAAGTTTAATTGTATTTAAAAATACCTTTTTAACGATACCCCACACGATGGGGTAAGTCGATTTTTTTTTTTCGAATTAACTTTTTGCTGTATGGGAGGGGGGTAAAAAATAATTATTTTTCGATAATTTTAAAAACCAATTCTTGAATTATCACTATACATCTCTCCACCAATCGTGGCAATCGGTTCAGAAAGGGCGGAGAACGAGCCAGGACAGACAGACAGACATGACGAAACTATAAGGGTTCCGTTTTTTGCCATTTGGCAACGGAACCTTAAAAAGGGAAAACAACGAATATGCGGAATTTTGGAGCATTGCTCCCCAAAAATGTAAAAAATGTTCAAAGAAGTGCTCATATGCTACTAACTTTTGTTGGGCCTATGTACCCGTGTGAATCGTCTTTTTGGAAATGAAATACATAAATGACGCCTATAGATACAAACAAACTTACAGATTCTCATCTAGGTTAGCATGCAGCGATAAGCCAGATCTGGACAAAATTATTAAAACGCGCTCACAGTTTCAAAAATCACATTGAATGATCAACATCTTAGTTTTTTTTTTCAAAAGACTTTTGTGTTTCACGTTGTTATCTCACCTAATATTTTAGTGTTATTATAACTACCTTTTCTAAATATCCTTAATTTTCATTATTTTTTATGTAAGAACACGTGATGGTAACATAACGATAACCACCGTCTATGGACGCCTGCAAGACCAAAGGCCCTCAGGTGCGCTGCTGGTCTTTTGAGGGGAAGGGGAGTTGGGCCTCCAGTGTCCTCTGTGAGGTTGTGGTATCACTCCGGCTCACCCACGGTAATTTTTGCTTGCGGCCCGCGACACCATGACTAAAACGGGTTTGTGGCCCGTATATAAAAAAGGTTGAGTACCAATGGTTTAGGGTATCGTTAAACAGGTATTTTTAAATACAATAAAACTCGCCTTGAAACCATGTGGATCAAACACCCCAGTCTCGAGATATATTAATACAAAGTTAAAATTAGAGCGTCCCCCCCCCCCTTAACTTTTGAAATACTATTACAATAATTCTGAAAAAAATGTCCTGTATACCTCCAAGTAAGTACTTTCAACGAAAACTATAGCGAACTCTGTACCATACATAGTTATTTTTATACAACTCGACCAACTTATGACGTGCAGTTGCCCTTACTAAATGTTGTCTTAATCGGTCGGGCCATCTTTTAGCTACGGAACCCTTTCATGGGCGTGTCCGACACGCTCTTGGCCGGTTTTTATACATAGTATTATAGGTTATGAATAAGCTCAATTAATCGTGTCCTGTCATCTATGTATGATAATGCATATGATGCATCTGGGTGTTTCTATGTACATATAATGTATGTATTTACAAATAAAAAGTACTTATATAAGTAATGTTTATCCGTTGTCTGGCACCCAAAGCACAATCTAATGCTTAGTTTGGGTCTGGGGCTGTGTGAATAATGTCCAGAGATATTTATTTATTTATTTATCTAAAAGTTAGGAACTGGGAAATTTTACCATCGTTAAAATCTACAATAATATAGGCAGCAAATGAAAATTCGAAGCACCTTCCAGACTTCTCAATTATGATTCAATGAAATTCGTGTACGTACAGCATTACGATTCTTATCATATGCCCGCTTTTCAACAGATAAATTCAAATAAATAAATTCATTGGACTAACACACCAATTGCCTAGCACCAAACTAAGCTCGAAGCTTGTACTATGGATGCTAGGGAACGGATAGACATAATTAAATACATTTATAAACATCCATGACTTGAGTACAAACGCCGATGTTTATCACACAAATATTTGCTCCTAGCGGGATTCGAACCCGCGACCTTAGGTTTTGTAGCCAGGGTCTCTAGCCACTCGACCAACGGGTCTGTCTAGATATTTTGTTAATGAATAATTATGTATTTATGTCAAAATTGTATGTATGCATATTCGATATCCTATTAGCGTTAACGCATACATCTGATTGTCCACTCAGTATCCGCAGAATACCAGTGGTCCTGACGCGAGCTCTCCGTCATGGCCGAAAACTGAGCGAAGACCGTTTTGGATGGTTTTAAATTACATTTTTGTTTTATTTATGATGACAAGAATTGTATTAGTTTTTGTTCTTATGTTGTGTTTTTAAATGTATTAATCCTGTGTTTACCTATACATATAAGTCTGATTTTTGTAAATTTTATGAAGAAGGCCTTTGCCCTGCAGTGGGACATTAATAGGCTGATACTTTACTTTACTTTACTAATGAAGAATTCCATTTGTATTTTTGTACAAAATTAATCCCAATAATCATAGAAAGGTCACTAAAATATCGTCTAAAGCTACATTTCTCTATTTCACCGCAAAATGTATAAAAACTCAGCCATGCATGTCTTCTATATGATTGGCCGTGGGTCTCATACTCATATGTAACCGTAATAGCATATACTATGTTATATTTTATGCATATCTCATTTCCGGCGTTCCGGGGGACGGACATTTGTATCCTTCGTAAGTAAAACTGAGTTGTTATTGCTAGATATTCGTCAATCCGGCAATCTGAGAGATTCATTTCTTATAACATAATCTTGTGCTAATTCCGAAGATAATGAGTTTTCTAATTTTAAGAACATATTTATGTGACATTAAAATCTTATCGGTTTAAATATTGGTTTAAGTTTTTGTGGGAGATAAATTTTTGAGATAATTTTGGGTTATGCTCATTCTAAACAAAATTATATATATTTGTTTAATTATCACGCTTATTTTTGTGTGTCATAAATTTTATTGGAAAGGTAAATGGTTTAAATAATGGTTGGTAACGGCTATTTTTGAAAGGTCGCGAGTACAATGCCCGCATGGTACTAACATTTTAGTGCACAAACGTGTCTGCTTTATTACGTTTTGTAAACATCCAGCCTGTAATAAAATTAAACAATTTTTAATCATACTCAGCTGAGTTCAAGTCGGTTTGGTCTTTTTAAATGAATGTACAAACGATACAAAAATTTTTCGTCAACTTTGTTAATAAATTTCTCATCTTGGGTTGCCAAAGAAGATCTTCCAATAAAAATGTCTGAGTATACGACAATCTAATTGTAAACCAGTGCATTTGATATTATATATTTAAGGGGGTCGATTAATTATTTTAGTGTTTTTTTAGGCCACAGTTTCCACCTCGTGACAGATAGGCGTAAGCTGCAATTAAACTTAACGTCAAAAATACTAAACACATAGTTGGAAGTTTTAAAACACTTTTCCTATTTCGTGAACACTTCATAATAATGCATTCTCACTTCAGCGAAGCTCGCAATAACTCCAAAACTAAGGGGAAGGTCGTGCCAACGAAAAATGCCGCTCATTTTATACTTTCATATATTCATGGACCGGCAATTGGATTTCCACAGTTTCGTCACACGGCAGTTGTTGTTTCAACTTTTTATCGTGTTTTGTTGAATTGCCAAGTTGGTATGAACTTGGTTAGTATTTTTTTTGGAACCAAATGATGTTGTGTGTTGTGGATTGATTATTAGCTGATGGTGAAACACAATAAAAATACTAAAGCACTCATTTGTAATTATAATCATACTAATATTCGTAATGTGAAAGTTTGTTTTGATGTTTTCCGGCAATCACGCTGAAACTACTAATCGTAGATTAATGAAATCGGGTATAAGCAGAGAATGGGCTGACTAAGGTGTTTGGAATACTTTTTATGCCGATTGAATTATCCCATGGGATAAAACAGGAATCTTGATAAAGCGGGGAACGCCGCGGTTGAAAACTAATATGTCAATTGACCCGCCTTACAACAACATTCATGAACTAGGGTAAACTTCGCTTCAAACCACGATAGCAACAACACAAACAAGACTTTGATATATCACATTTAGTATAACTTTGGTCGGAAACTATTGTATACAAACTATTTTAGTACCTAAGCTATGTCTATAAATACCATACCCTTATTAAAACAAGTCAGTAGCGACAGACAGGTTATATTTGTTTATAGTATTTAGAGACATAACTATTAAATAAAATTAGTAAAGTAAATTATATTCATATAAAGTAAATTATATTTGTATTGTCCAGTACAAAAAAAAATCTGAAATATTTTTCGCGATTATAACAATTTTTAAAATTGCTCCGTTTTAAACCTTTATCCACAATTGTTGTGATTTTATTAGTCAATAAAAGTTACACTTACTAATTTTAAATAGCTAAATAACTACTAAAATAATGATTCCCGCCTCAGTGGTTCACTCCAATAGGTTAGATTTCAATTGATACTGACCACAGACCGTAAACGCGGGTCCCGATGTAATAGCCTATTACCGACTGTTGTCAGACGAAACTATTGCGAATGGATGAGAATTATTTTTATCTTTATCGGTAAATGACTTCAGTTTGTTTGAAAGGTGCGTTTGTAGAAATTATACTCTTATAAATAATGATAATCTTGAAATATATTATGTAAGATCTGAAATTGACGGTGATTGAAACTGAAATATCATGAAATACTCGTATATCTGACTATTTCTATTTCCCTAGAAAAATCGAAAATTTCCCTGCGTTACAAACAACACAAAGTTACCTGTGAAATATATTATTTCTGGGAAATTGTCATGTCGAGAAATTCACATTTTTGATAATAAGTTTGATATTAAGTAAGAGATCCATCATTTCCAACCATCTTTGTAACGATAGGCTGATACAAAAGTTTCAAAGATTATTATAAGTATCTGTAAAAAATGTTTCCTTCACAAACTTTTTTAAAATAACATGTTTTAAGTATTAGGAAATTAAGGTTTAATAAAAGGTTAGTCTTGAAAACTATTTAGTTGAAAAAACAATAGTCTTAGTTTGTTTTAACAGGATTAATACCATGTTCTCATCCATTTCAAATGACAGATTGTCCTATCAACCATCACCGCGTCGAACAAATGCACCCAATACGTTTTCTCGAACGATCTCAGTGCGGAAACAGTGAGGGAAATAAGAATTTAATATCTGGAGGAACGATATCGCCTTCGCGAGACTAATAGGGCTTATAGAGGTCGCTCGCTTACAATTTATTTTATAAAATGATATCAAAATAGTTACTTTTCCTCCGCAAAGAGGATGAAGTGAATGAAAACAACGGCTGTTTACTTTGTACCTTTATTTATGGATTATGGAATACTAGCTTGTGCCCCAGATTTGGTTCATGTAATATTAAATATTTTGAGGAATTAATTTAAAATGTAAGTTATAAAATCCAGCAGAAGACAGTGACAGGCCGATTATGATGTTTTGTAAATGTACCGTGCGAGCTTAATTGTTTTGCCACTGTAATAGAATCTAAATATTTAAATATCAAAGATGACTGACTGAATGATTGACTGACTGATAAAGTGATATATCAACACACAGCCCCAAACCACTGGAAAAATCGGGCCAAACTTTGGCATGCGGATAGATGCTGCAACGTTAGCATATTTTGATCAATTCTAAAAAATAGGGGAGGGGATGAAAGTTACAGAAAAAAAATGTAAATTATAAACCAATCGGGTTTAGACTTTTCATGCAAGAAGTTAGTATTATTAAGGCATTTCCTAAGAAAGGATTTTATATACTCTACCCCTAAGGGGATAAAATAGGCCACGCGGACGAAGTCGCGGGCGGAACGATATTGAAAGTATTATAAAAAACGCCTTTGCAAACTTCAGCAGTCCCGCAATGAAAAACGATAATCAAGTTAGATTCAATGAATTATGAAAATCAAAAGCAAATTCATTGTTTCTACGACCGAGCAATGGCATACTCAAAACAAATTGCCGTAGCGATGGCGGCGAGTGGAGGCAGTAGTCACGCCATTTGTCGTAGCCCGTAGCTCGTAGCAAATCGATTGCCGTAGCGGTGTCCCATTATGTTTCTTGTTTAGACACAAATGTGTTGTTTGTCTCATATTTGATAGGTTATTTTCGTTTTATGGTTTTTAGCATCGGTCGTATAATTTATATTTATATATGTAGAGTATCAGTGGGGATCGAGGCATTTATCTTAATAATTGACAAAATTATTATATTTTTATTATAACTACGACAGCACATTGTAACAAAACGTTTATAACTTTAAAATTTGTATATTTTTTATAATATCTTACCAGCTTGAGTGCGTAAATTAAAAATATGGTTCCATAAAATAATCAACAAATAAGTACCAACTTATTACAAATTTCATGGAACCTTTGAAACAATTATTAACATCAGTCTAGATTAAATTACCTCTACGTTACCAGAATAAACCCTATTCCGAAACGAGACACTTTAAACCCACGAACCGAAATTAAAATTAAATACCTGAAATAATGTCCCACACTGATTACTTCAAGTTTGTTCTCATTTCGTTGGAACTTTATATAAATGGATGAAGATAAAATTGTTCGCTTTGAACTTTCCACGTTTAAGTAAAGAATTACTGTTTCTTTGCTGTTTCTTGGAAGATGTATAGGCCTACATTCCGCTGAGAATAACAAGGTTATTTACTTAAACAGGTTCTTGTGTAAATAACCTCATTTCTCCCAGCTTTTGGTTATAAAACACAAGTTTTCCTTAAATTGCTATACTTAGAAGAATACACGGTTGTTAAACTTGTTCCAAAATAACTTTTGACAAGTGAAGATGAAGACAAAAATGTTGTAAATCTTTCTTCTAGCTCAATTTTAAGTGTTTATAATTAACTGCTGTCTTAACACATTTAAACTGTCAAAAAACACACTCACATGCATTTTATTTTTATACTTAGATCATCAGCTTACCTCAAATTTAACATGGCGGTTTTAGATACTAAATGTGTTCAAATTCAGGTCATCAATAACCTAAAATAGGATCACATGAGAGTATGCCTTTATGCTCATACTCACTGTCTGGGTAAATTGGTTGTAGACCGCGTAAGATGAACTGTAGTTTCATACATACATTACGTATGCTGTATCATATCAAAACGTTCAAATAGTTAACATGTTATTAAGTCTGTAAAATATGAAGTCATATTATTCATTGCACCAATTAAACAGTCTCTTTGCACATAATCCCAATACGAATGCAGATTTGGCGGTTGATCAAAACGCTATTTCATTGCATTTAAAGTGCAAAACGCATTTGGCTTGGAGCTGAAATGAGGTAACCATTTTGCATACTGCCTTTGGCAAGACGAAATTGATAAAGGGTATGCTAGAAACATATACATTCTTCTGTTTTCGTATTTTATTTATGATATTTCTTATTTCTGTCTCGATTGCTATCGTTCAATAACTCCAAAACCAATATAATCGTACAAATACAGTTATTCGTTTGAAGGTCCTGAGATCATTGTCAAGAGCCAGGTACGCAGGCTATAATAGTGCACAAGTGAGTGCGCAATCACAAATGCACTCCCTATAGCCACACTCTCATAGTTCGGTGGGATATCAATCTGACGCCGACTGTTGATCAGGCGAAGGATCAACGGCTTAACGTGGTTTTCGTACCACTTACGAGCTGAAGATGGAAATTTTTGGTCACCGAGAACGACTGGCCTATGCAAAAGATGCTAAACTTTGCAATCGCAGGCCTTGATGTAATAACCTTATGTTATAACACAAACCTACACGAATAAGCAATAATGGTACAGTAAACACTCGAATGTACCCATAAAGGTAGGTGGGATCAGCAAAAATCCGACAAACGGTAACGCGAGCCCTAATCGGATTAAAAGCATATCACGATCGAGGCAAAGTTTTAATTAAAAAGTGTTTAAACTGTAAAAACCGCTCATCGGACCGGTGCGACCAGTCAAACCTTTTTACAGGCTGGAAAAAGAATGTTTCCAGTTAGTCTGAATCCTTTTTTGTCGCCTTAATTGGCGGGTAGTGATTAGTGTCAAAGGCGACGTTTCATTAGAGACTTAAGCATTGTAAGATCCGTTGTAGTATTGGTAATGTAAAAGTGATTATGTAATTATGTTACAATGTCCCACTCGTATAAAATGTACGAACATGCCAAAGTTACGCGGTTAAAATGGAATACAAATGGTACAAATATACAGAGATAATCTAAAAGCCTGACATAGTGCTTAGGGCAATATAAGAATACCTCGGTAATTAATTAAATCTATCAACTAGTGAAAAACACTGATGGAAGAAACAGCAGAGGAAGACTAAGAAAGAGGTGGGGACGCGAAATGAGTAAAAGAAGAGTTGACGGTTGATAGGAGTGAGTGGAAGAATAGAACATGTTTTGCCGACCGCGCCTAGTGTGGGATAAGAGCAGGATAATGATGATGAAATAGTGGAAACAGTAAGCTGGTAAGAAAACCAAACAAAAAAATTACCTACTCCAAATCTTTTTAATTAATTAATTAATTAATTAGATTTAATTAAATGAAGTCAATCCCGCTGAAACTACTGAACGGATTTTGATAAAATTTGGTACACGGGCAGAGCATTGGCTGCCTTAGGTGATAGAGTACTTTTTATCCCTATTAAATTCTCCCATGGGATAAACGAAAATCCACGCAAACGAAATCGCAGGCGGCCGCTAGTAAATTAAAATTTAAGCTTCAGACATCAGCTTACGTCGCCCTGTAAGAGGGTTTATACGAGTTCGTAATAACAAACGCTCTCGGCATTGTAGTAGGAGTATTTATGCCATAAGTCATTCATCCTTCTATTATTAGAGCTTTGACTGGTGACTTCAAAGTGCATAGTAAAGCGACGCAAATATTCGTAGAGATGACAACCAACGTTATTATTTAGATTTTCTTTTTATGTTCTTGATTGAGTCGTTAAAACGTCGGTAAAGTTGACCGCTTTGATGAATTTTTCCTTATTCTTTAGGTGATGGTAAAACATTTACGAAATTAATTTTAAAGCCCAATGAACAACAAAGTTCCTGGTATAAATATGTATGTTTTTTTAGTATCATATTTTTACTACACTTTATGTCTATATATGATTAGTATGTAAAACAAACTTTTTGTGGTTAGATATGAAACAGTTCAAACATGGCTATTGCAGTCACGGCGCCAAGTGACAAATCCAGTTATATTGCCACTTTATAATTCTAATAAAATTTGCCATTACAATGGAGTTCAAATCGTGCACGCGAGTTCGCAGTCTTTTTTACAGTGCCCTTTGTACGGCATGTATTTATTTTGTTTTTGCTGAATAATATAAATGCTGGATTATTTTCCGTAAAACAATGTCAACGCTTAACTTTGTAGTTTAGGTCTCACTCCCGAGATCGATGCGATTCCAAACTATTTCTTGCGAGTGTAGTGCTCGTTACACGTGAAAAACATTTGATATCTTAACTCGCTCAAACTTGCTGTGTATTAATCATATGTGCGACAACTAACAGCTCCATCTCCTCGGCGGACGATAAATCAACTCGCCCTCTGCTAGTTCGACAAGTTTCTCCATGCCGCATGTCTGACGAACTGCGGTGTGACAAAGTGAGGTGTGAGATATTGTTTGTTTGATGATGACATGTTTGTTGGACTAAAGCAACATTATGATAGTGTATGCAAGTATCATACTTCATACTAATATTTTAAATGGGAATGTTTGTTTGTTTGGATGTTTGTCCGTCAATCACGCTGAAACTACTGTACGGATTTTGATGGGTATACAGGGTATAGGCTGATTAAGATGATAGGATACTTTTTATCTCGATTATAAATTCCTATACGATAAAACAGAACTCTTGATAATCGTGATTCACGCTGAAAGTACTAAACAGATTTAATGTCGTAATTGCACGCGGGCAAGCAGCGTTCAAAACTAGTAAGTTTAAAAACAAGAATTAATAAGATAATTAAATTCCTAAAAATTCAAAAGGAAATTATCATTGTGAAGCAAACAGTTATGAAGTTACTGAATAACTGTTGTGTTTGATTTCTAAGGTATCAGTTAAATATTAATATGCCTTACATTTTCAAATTTCATCAATCACGTCTTCAACCAAAGGCTTCACTCTGACTAGCGATGAACAATATATCAATATACTCTCCCCGCACAGTTGCAAGGTTTCTCTCTTTGTGCGATGCCTAACAAACTGAGAGGACAATATTGCACGGTATTGGATACAAGTAACGTCATGGCGAAGATTGGAGTAACGGGAAACCTGATCTATAAACAATAGTTACATGTATCACACAGAAAATTATAGGTAGAAACAGTAGAGTATTGAAATGGACGAAGATTGGACGCAATATGTTCTTCCAAACAAACATGCTGAAAGTCATAACCATTAGGTGATAGGTTACCTTCACCTCTTACTTACCAAACTAATATTATTAAGCTAAAGAGTTTGTTTGTTTGCTGGAACGCGCTAATCTCAGGAAATACTGGTTCGAAAGCTCTATGTCGAAGAAGGTTTAAAGCTATAGTACCTATAACGCTGTATATGCGGAATCCAAAACCCAGCGAGTGCTTGAAGGTAATTAAATCGAATGATAGAAATAATCAATGACTAATCTCATTATTTTTAAACCAACTTTGAAGCAAGATGGATATTATGTATCTATGTTTGTTATCAAATGTAAATAAGTGGAGCCCCTAAAATACCTACTGTTGGACATAAATGAAAATAAAAGAATAACCTCTTGACGCAAACTTGAAAGACTTGAAAAGTCGCTGACCAACAAATTATTAATGTCAAAACTTCCAGTGAAATTCCGCCTTTCAAATAGAAATCTGAAGTGGCCCAACTTCGTAACTGAGACCTTTACATTTAATATTCCCTGCAGCTTTATTCACCTTTAAGTGGAATAAGAACGCTCCAAGTAGGTTGTGTTCATTTTAAATTAAGCAGTTTTATATAAAAACTTGGTCTCTAGGGAGTCTTAAGAATGATAAGATCAATTATTCCAAATATTGTTTTTTAACAAAACTTCTTTTTCAAAGACAAAGCTTTTCTTGTGAACACAAATTTTAATAAGACTAACATTAGTATACATTAAATACTTTTTATGAAAAATGTATAATTTAAAGATATAATGTAACCATTAAATATCAAGGTCCGAACCTTTCGCTATTACAATAAAAGTAAAATATTAAGTAAATGTAATAAGGCAACAATTTCAATTACGTAGTACGTTTGTGTTTCTTAACTTTTCTTTTTCTTCAATCAACGACTTAAATATTTTAATATATAAGGTGGTTTATAAAGAATTTAAAAAAAAATTAACATTCATTAAAAAACATCATTTTAGATTTCGCAGTTTTTTTTCATCGTGCATTATTATGTATGCTGATTTCACTTCATAAATCAAAATATCCGTATATCTCGCGAGCTTTTGCCCCTATAATATTTATTACACCGAGATATTGCTGATCAACAAACCAGTTTGATGTCCGTCGTATCATTCCACCGTAAGGGATTCGGGTTTGTTCGCGAACTGCGAAACATAAATTGCGTTATGAATTTTGCAAACATATTGACCTAATTTTGGTACGGACTAAGGAGTATTTTGTTAACAAAATGTTGTCCGAAATCGGATATAATGAATTCTAGTTTCCGATAAGCGTTTTCGCTCCAACTCAGTTCCAAATATTCAGTTGTTGTAACACGTCATGTGTAAAATGTAAACTCCATTTTTAATATGATATATAGATCTCAATTAAAAACAAAATTTGAAAACACGGATTATTTGAAGTTTGAGGATTTGCGCAACGCAAACTTCCACTTACATCACATTCCCAAAAATATAAATATTATAAACACCTTGAAATATAGCATTTAGGAACCATTGTTAGGAACTAAAAATACTGATGTCCAATATAATTCCAGCAGTCTATACAAAAGTAATGACGTCACGAATATTCCATAACCCACTCGCTTATTCACGCGGTCTATTAAACACACGTAATGTTAATATTTTACGAAACCAATGAATACGGGACTAATTAAAGTTTAACCGACCGTCGCTTTAATTCCGCGCAACAGGTACAGTTGGTGGATCGGCTGTTTTCCACCAGATAATTTCGAATTGTTCATTTAATAAATTACTTTCGTCCAAAATAGACTGTGAAAGGTCAACCTTAGATTATGGATTTGCCAAACCTAATATACTGAAAAATGCCCACCTTTTAAGTAACTCAGTTGTGATGATGACAAAATGTAACTCAATTTATTTGCTATACTCTAAACAATTCTAGTGCCGTGTGTCTTTTTTCATTAATAAGGAAGGAGATCGATCCGGAATAATAACATTTGTGGATCAGACCGGACTTAAGAAATAATAATTGACAGTGGATCCGTTTTCGGGATCAGACCGGAATACCTACACAATCAAGGTTGACATCAATCTAACTAGTGATATTACCATGCACCAGTAAAATAGTGAAAAAAATACACGGAGAAAAGAATCTTTCAACTCTTTTCACAGTTCCAATGAATAATGTTCGTATACCAAACATGTCAGTAACAAAACAACAGTCGGAACAAAAATAAAGTGTTAGGTACACGTGCACTAAATAATAAATAACTCGACGCTTTTACTCCACATCTGGAAAGAGATCGTTGGCCCGAAGGACAGAACAGGTGATATATTATTCACTAACGTATTCTTTCGTACCAGGCACCGTGCTATCGAGTAACAAATAGGTTTTATAGAATATCAAAGGGCTTTAAACGATATTTGAAATCTAGTAGAATAAAGTGCGGCGGCTTTGATTTGACAGAAACTCTTGACTCAAGGTGAGTGAGGGCAGTGAATGAACTGTTAAATTAAAAGGAAAATTATTTTTTCGCTTATACCTACAGATGACTTTGATGTCAATAACTCATTCATCATCAAGCATTTCAGTTGAATTTCTCTTATTATTACACATGTAATTTTGTTTTTTTGAAGTTAAAATAGATGATAAGATATTATTGAAACAACAAAATAACTTTGATAAAAAGTTACAATAAATTCGCATGTAATTATCGTCTGAGAAAACTATAGCTTTTTATAAAATAAAACACGCACTAACAATGGAAAATCAAAAAATATCTTCAAAAATAAAACCTGTCATACAAAATATAACTGTTAACGAGCGCGATGATAAGTCGTTTTCACGCCCTATCATCAAAAACACGCAGTTTTTATTAAAACATTTCAATTAAAATAACAAAATTTTTATTTTCATCAAAGAAACCGCATCATTTAGATTTTATACTATTTGATGATGACATTTCTCATTTGTCGCGGACCGTTAGTAGTCTCCCAAGATTCATATTTTCTGGCGAAAGGAAAATTTTAATGTATTCTTAATGTTGGACCGTGTGCTGACCTTAATTTTATTACGAGCTGTAATGGACAGTTTTACTGTATTCATTGCAATTTGCTTACTTGTAAAGAAGTTTTATTACTTCATAAATACTTTACAGAATAATTTAGTTCTTGAAAGACACTTTGAAGACACTTCAGAAAGCAAGATTTCAATATGATACGTATGTTTTGCATTTTGTAAAAATCAAAACTATGTAGAGTAGAATCTGAACATTACAAACAGACTCTTTAAAGTTAATTTTAAGTTTACCCAGCTATAACTCATTTAGTAATACAAAGTAGTTAGTTTTAATATATTCATTTAAAGACAGCTCAATATTTTAATTTTTTAATTGCCTAAAATGTCAAAGATCAACATTATTTCTGTTCCATCACACACAACATCACACATGTAGTATACAGAATCGTTTTAGTTACATCAAACGGCAACACGTCAACATGCCTCGGTACTCTAATCAATATTCAATAAGCAAATGCCAAGGGCAGATCATGCAAAACCAGCAAGCTGAAATGAAATTCCTGCGTTGGACAAGCTTGCTCTATGCTCCTCGTTGATGGGCAGTCGTGTAGGTTGGCCATGGAGTAAGTGAAAATGTGGCTAGAGAAATCATCATCAATAGCATTGTGTCGTAGTTCCTCGCTGGTATTAAGCCACTCCAGATGAAGAGTTATTGAGACCCATTGGCAGGAGGTAACATCAATCTATACTAATATAATAAAGCTGAAGAGTTTGTTTTTTTGTTTGTTTGAACGCGCTAAACTCAGGCAAAAAAGGTCCGCTTTAAAAAAATCTTTTTGTATGACGTGGCTTTGGGATATGGTATAGACATACATACATATGTATGCGGAAACCGAAAACCACGCGGACGGAGTCGCAGGCGGCCGCTAGTAGAACAATAATTGTTAAATTTCATCACCATAATTGTGTCTGTCGTGGTCAAATGCTGGGCTTAGGACTTCCCCAGATGGGGGACTATGCTCATATTCAACAAAATGGGCAGTTTGGTGACCGTTGTATGGTGAACGATAAAATACACTGTTTCTTAAAATTAGCTTTGTAACAACCATGGGAAGAAATTGGGAATTACGAGTAGCATGTCGTGAAATCTATCATAATCCTAGGAACAAGAACTGCGATGACACCCTACCAAGCTTCAACTGAGCATCGGTAGCCAAGTGCATTCCGTAACAAAGCGGCGTTTGGCTTAGTAAGTCCGAATTTGGGATACACGGACTGAAGCAAGCAACACAGATTTCACATGATTTCAGATGAAGTTACTGTTGAATTTCAGAAACAATCTTATTCCAGTTTATTTGACGGTTTCATATTTAGCGGTGTTTATGTTGATGAGCCAAACTGACTTTGTTGAGCGTCACCTTAATTAGTATAAAATAAAGTCACTTTTTCTGCACGTCCTTCGTTAAAATGCATCCGATATTCATGCGGTTTTTTATCAGATACATTACCTATTTACGCATAATATTTAAACATTTATAACTTCAGTTGCACCCGCGCAAAGCCGGGCGGGTCGCTAGTATTAAATAAGATTAATCATTATTTGCCGCGGGCGAGTCGCCGAGGATCGGGCTGAGTGGAGAGCCCTAGGATATATCCAACAGTGTACTGCGATAGGCTGTTGATGATGATGATTTATCATTTTTCTTCAGGCAATTGAAAAATGACACTTCTAAATTATCTCTTATACATACACATTTTTAAAATTATAAACAAAGTAAAAAACATCTAATCTCAGGCGGGGGATTTAACCCAGCACCTCGTTAGATATAATAGCGTGTCATGCTGTATTTCACAAACAAACCTAGCTCAATCTAGTGCAGTCACAGTTGCATAGTTGCATACCTGAAGTCGTTGGAATGAACAATGCAGACGCTGACTGTAGCATCGGACCGGCACAATAGGTTAGCGTTATTTTTGCTCGTTGTCATTAGGTATTACTACTACAGAGTGGACATCGAGAACGAAATCTATGCGTCAATCCATAAATCTGACTTCGCCAATATTCCTTCGCCAAGCACAATCATGTGTAGAATCATGAAGATATAAATTTTAATCTTGTAACTACGTTGTAATATGTGGCCTAAGCTGTGTATACCTTATTGACATGCATGCAAAAACTTTGTATTATTAAAATACTTAAGTCGTTTTAAATGTTTCTGTGTGCCATGTTGTTGGTATATACCAAATGAAATAAATAAATTATGATTTCTCCTTGCACACAGACTTCGATTTCTGTCACTTTGCTGAGTAGATATTTCAATTACATGCGAATTTATAAAAAAGTGTTTTAGAGACGCACTGATTAAATTCATAAAATAGAATAACTTTACTGAATCCCTAAAAATACGAATTTTAAACCCGAGAGCTTTTGTTATGTTATTTATGTCACTAAGCTCGTTTGTAACTGAAATCAAAAACATTCATTTATATAATTTATTTAAAAACAAATATGTGAAAAACAAAAGTTCAATTACCATTACGAAACAAAACCATGTCCAAATAAACGTGTAGGTACTGTTATTACTAATGAACAAACCTGCCAAATACACGACCGACCATTAAAACTGTTCACTTTACGTTGTTATTTTTTAAAAACCCCAATAGAAAATGGTTTATTCAGTGAACGGTTGCCGATATTGCAATACAGGGCCGTTTGTCGCCGGCGGTTTTCGATCTGCGATTAAATTGCACTATTTTACGGCAATTCGATACACTACACACTGGTTTGTAACGGAAGAATAATCCAGTTATGCGTTTTGCGGTTTCAATTTAAAATGTATTATTTGGTAATGACTGTTTAATTATTTCCAGATGTGGTAACCTTGTTGATTTTGAAAGCAATAACGTTAGTGCTGAAGCGAATTACTTTAGGGTCGAATTTGAAGGGTTTCAAAGTAATTTGCTTGTGCATAATATTGGTAACTGACGACATGTTACGTGGGAAGTTGGCAACTTTGAAGCTACAAGTACAACTTTGTATCGAGTCCCCGGAATGGTCCCGGGATCCCAAAGCGGATCCTAAACATTGTGATTGGATTCCAGACCAGTATCGTGAAATTTGTACAATATTAATTTGTTTTGCCACTAATGTTCATCCATCCTTCAAAGTAAGACCGCCGTAGCTTAAGAGAACTTCGAGAGAGACGATATTATGCCCGGCGGAGAATGATTACATTGATGGAAGTTGTAATTCCTCAAGGAGGAGCTCCAACTTCCACCAACGGGCGATGGGGTTGTCCCATTCACACGCTCTTATTATTTTTATTTGTAGGTCCTCTTAGAGAGGGCAAAGGCCTTCGTTTACGTATAATTATTAATCTGTTAAAAAAAATTACACACACAAAAAATATTATAACGCAAACCGTGTCAAGTACAGTTCGAGTGGACAAATATCCCACCGATACCCGCTATCACTACTAATCGTCTAATATAATTACATCGCAGCGCCCAGTAAATTGGACACAAATTCCGAAATTGGACACAAAATAAGCTGTCACGCTATGCTTTTGATTGCCGTGTTGTTTGCGAAACGCAGAACTTGTGACAACATGCCTAACGAGAGTGTTTAAGCGATGTTTTGATAAAGAATTGATTAGATTATCTCATTAAGTCTTTTCCAATTTTTTATTTGCAATATGTGTTATCTGCATCAAAAAGGGCTTTCCCTTTACCAAATAGAAGGTACGGAAATACCGTTGCTCTTGGATTTGATAAGGCTTTGACATGTCAAATTGAACGGCCAAGGTTATTAAAAATCTTACTTTTATTAGAATTTGATGTAACCGCAGTTTAATACCTGAAACAGAAGAAATATACAGTGAGATAAATAATAATCAAGTAAAATAAAGCTTTTACAGTACAAAAGGAAACTTTCTTGCTTTTTCGTTTAAATAATAAAAACATTAAAGTTTTACTCTTTCGTATATTAACACACTAGGCTAAAAAACGGCGAACGAACGTTCGGCGGGATAACGCCTGCAATGAATTTAAATGACTAAGAAATGACACACTATGCCGAAATTACGTTACGCTTTTTGTATAGAAAATGCATTGCCACCGAACTCGGGCGCGTATTTTCCGCCTAGTGTGTTTTTACACTTACGGAATCAACCTTCAAGCTATCATTTGATCATCAAACAGTAATTTCAGATTTATGTATAACATGGCTTGTAATAACTTATTTATTTATTTATTAAGATGTACAAAACAGGTTACAGCCATATCATGAACATAATTATAAATCAAAATTCAAAAGCTAAGTTGAAACCTTTAACTATGCAGATGCAACAAGAAGAAGACTTGCATCTAAATTGTCCAAGCAACTTTACCTTATAAAAATTCAACGCGGCAACTCTAAGAAACTAAATAAACTTCCTTTGTCACCTTTAAAAAAGGAATGCAGGTATTGCCTACCCTTCGAACACTATTAGCTGGTCTATCTATGCCACGATTAATGACTGCCCGTTGATAGGTCCTGAGGCGGCAAGATAAATGGCGACGTTTCTTGCTCGCCCGAGAAAATGTTAAGTGAAAACAGCCTTGTGGCTAAATAAATATTGAAAGTAATTTCGATTAAAGTTTTCAAGAGTTGTGCAAGCTGTTTGGTTAATCAAAATGTTTCGTATTAGATATTTTTGGGCATATTTTATAGTGCCATCTTACCTGAACTTGATTAAGTGTGGGTACAAATCAGTAGTCAAAAATTGATACTAAACATGGCTTCAAAAAATACTATCATCCCTAGTGTTTTCCCCGGTCATGATACTTATTTGTTACTACGGGCGGTCGCCCGTGACTCCGTTCGCGTAGATTTCAGTTTCGCGCACATAGTTTATTTAGTTAGTTATACTAAAGCTTTCCTTCGTCTAATGGACCATTCAACACTAAAATATTTCAATCCGAACCAGTTGTTTCTGAGATAAGCGCGTTCAAACCAACAAACAAGGAAACAAACTCTTCAGCTTTATTATATTCGTATTAGTATAGATTTCATTATAAAATTACGAAATCAGTAAAATAATGAAATACTAAACTGAATGGGAAAACCTATTTAACTGTTCAAAAGTGGGCCATAGGATAATTATGGACGGCACAAACGAAACTCAAAACACAAGAGCCCTCCATTGGGAGGTTGCCTCTAATTAGCGGCTATTGAAAGCATTTGTGCTGCGGCGTGCCGTCGCCGAAGCCTTGCTCATCTGTTTTTATTTAAACCTATTTAAAAAGAGACCTATTCTTGTCGCTTTTTGTTTATAGGGAGGCAAATGAACAAGAGGGTCACCTGATGGTAAGTGATCACCGCTGCCCATGGCCATTAACAATCGCACGAGAGTCGCAGATGCGTTGCCTGCCTTTGAGACCTTATTTACCCTCCCCAACTGAGCTCTGGGAACCTTATTCAGCAGCAGAAACATACAGGTTTAAAATCGCCCTATAGTTATTTTGAATAACGCAACTGATCTGATCAATTTATGAATAAGTCCCAAATTGTCAAATCAAAAAGTATTCCATTGAAAGAGGCGAAAAAAGAAACTCGAACCGCAAGCGAAGGGTCCTCCATTGGGAATGTGCCTCTTATTAGCGGCCATTGAAAGAACCAGCACAGTGGTGACGCGTGAGGAATCGCGAAAGGTTTGTACGTTGTTTGTATACTATGATATCATAAAAAAAAATATTAATAAAAAAAGATTCGTTTGCTTTTTGTGTAATGAGAGTGTGTGTGAGGCAAACGAACAAGAGGATCACCTGATTGTAAGTGATCACCGCTGCCCATGGACATCGACAACCGCACAAGGGTCGCAGATGCGTTGCCTGCCTTTAAGACCCCCATACCTTACTCATCAGCGAGAAATAGCGCTACAGTTACGAAGTGCTTACTTCACTGTAGTCTTGCTATAATTATTTCAAACCAGGCAGTGTAAGCCAGCGAAGATGCTTCTGGTTGCAATGAGATGACATGAGGGCAGACGACTTACTATCAGGTATTCGTATTAAGAATATAAAAATATGCATCGGACGAATGAAAAAAACATAACTCCTTGACGCAATGGCTAGTGTCGCCATTTAACCAATTATTTGATTAGTTAAGTGATTATATTACCGATCAAAAACGGTAATAACTTTAATTAATCATCGTCTATTTGTTATTTCGTGCGTGTATGGGTATTTAAAAGCCCCAAAACACCAATATAAATACGCTTAATTTTTATTACCCGAAGGTACCGGATAAATTTACGAGGCAATTTACTGCAGGCGCTGAATGCTTGCCAAGATGTTGGGTTCGATTCTCGGGCTTGGACCAGTTGAGATATGACGCGACCCAATTTCAACCCGTACTCGTAGTTCGATAGATAATTTATGTTCATTACTCGAATCTGCTACTGGGTTTGAGAATTTGACTTGTAAATTAAAGTCGCCATTATACACATACATGTATGTATGTATGTAGGTAGGTATTTAGAATACATATTTGTATAAAATTATTTGCATTAAGAAATAGGTTAAGAAAATTGCGACCGTAAACCCAATTTTCTTCAAACATGATACTTAACCTACTTAAATGTTTGAGGTAACGGACAAAAAGTAATAGATCTTTTCCTCCAAAGTATATAATATTGAAACATAATGGCTTCTTCATCAGGATGTACTTGTCTAAAACAGTTATAAAAACTAATGTTATAGTCCCAACCAGTCACACACGTTTGTAAATTTCTTCTCAATTGGTAACAGTGTATTTCCAGTATGCCTAGTTAGAAATAACCCCGTCTCAACTTAATGTTAGCTACAGTTGCAAAAAGGTCACACGTTGAAACGAAACTTTATTCCGCCGACCGTTTCATTACCAAGTCGGTTTGCCTAATATCGCGCGTATCAACAGTCGCAGAGGGAACTAGTACGCGAGCTCGTTTGTCGTTGCGGGCGCCATTCAATTTATCACGTGTGTTCTGCGTGTACTATCTAAGCGAGCGTTTGACTCAAACTGAACAGTGTGCGGCATATGTCCCATAGTTTTGTCATGTGCAGGGCTGCCAGTACGTGTTAAAAGACTCTTTAAGATACTCGACAACTGATTCAATCGACTTGTAAATACATTACCAAGTCGGTTTGCCTAACACCGCGCATATCAACAGTCGCAGAGGAACTAGTTCGCGAGCTCGTTTGTCATTGCGGGCGCCATTCAATTTATCACGTATGTTCAGCGTGCACTGTCTAACTTGCGAGCGTTTGACTCAAATTGACCGGTGTGCGGCATATGTTCCCATAGTTTTGTCATGTGTAGGGATGCCAATGTCGTGTGAAAAGAGAATTTTTAAGTAACTCAAATTGTCCGGCATCATACGTTATAGTTGTGTCTTCTTTAGAGATGCCCGTGACCCGTGAAAATACACTATTTAAGAACCTTTTACCCATGTGTTGTACGAAAGCGAATTTAATTATGCACATTTTCAAGTTGGTTTGCCGGACAAAGCATGCATAGTAATTTTATGTTGAATTTTACTATTGAATTTATCATTATTTATTTATTATTACTCTAAATCTGAATGAAAGATTGAACAGCGTACTAAACGTTTAGCCACAACCCTAGTTACACTATCCAATACGTTATTTTAGGGTTGGCTTTTTCCCGTTACTATTCAATTGAAACGGGAAAATTGGTGAAAATTGAAACAGACATTGATCTCGGAGATAGCTGCGGTATCTCTGTTAAGCCTTTGTGTCTATATTCCCTTGTTATCTGAAACTAGATAGATGAAACTACACAAAGGGCAAGCCGTAACGAACGGACGGTTTTTTCCGTAGATATTGATGTAACTAGTTTTTCTTTTGCAGATATTCGTGGAAAATCCCTTAGAAATGGTATCCGATCCATATTGGGAAGAAAGGACTGAAAGACGCGATTAAATAATATGGTTTCTGTAGTATCTGGACATTTTCTTTTTCCTAGATATTTTTATGATATTGTTCGAATATTCTAAGAATTTTCGATATATTTTTTCTTGAAGAACAGTAGTATAGGTTTACCTAATAAAACTAGATTAACTTGCTATGATCCAACACAGTGTTCTTTTACATCACTACAATACTTTAGATTGAAGAATTTTTAATCAAACAAATGTATCAAATCACAGAATTAATGCGAGAACTTTTCCTTCAAAACAAGGAACCGAGCAGTAAAAATACGCGTTCAAAGGATAACAAACTCACGCCTGTTCTACTTTTAAATTCGCTCAGCATTTTGCTAACCCATTACTTGACTAGTGACACTAAACTGCATAACTGCAGACAGCCTTTTGTGCTTGCAGCGCTGATATCAAAAGCTGACTCCGTTGGTCAATCTCGATGTGCGCTGCTTTGTCCGCAATTGTTTACGCTGCGTTCTATTTTAGTTGTCCATCATCTGGGCATTGTTAGCTCGTGCTTGCGAGTACGAAGCGCGGTTTGCGGTCGCTCACCGCCTTTTGCGGTTAACAGAAGGCTTAGAACCGCGTAAACTAAAGTTTTTACGCTCTTTTTTCAATAGCTCGCGTTCTGGCTTTGTGGCCACGTCAGATGCTGATTCAAGATATCTGTTACGTAGCGGGATGTTTGTTAGATTAAAACTGAGCAGATTAGTTCAGTAGTTTTGAGAATGTACTGGCTGTTTAATATTTACTTAATCAAATGTCTAGCGGCTCATTTAACAAAATCATTATGTTAATGAACCATTGGGCACTAATGAGAACATTGAATGAATTTTCAAAATTAAGAAAAAATCTATCGTTGGAGCTCTTCTCATGTCAGAATGACTCTTTATAACCTATTGTTACTTGAAAAAAAGCTTGATAACATTTTGAGTAGTTGCCATAAGTAACAAAATATGAAAACGCACTTTTATCTAAATTTAGAAGTTACTAGAAGGTTATCATACACTTATGATCTTCAATTTTTTTCATTATTTATTCTTAAGTTCTTAAACGTTCCATAAAAACATCGCGATAGAGTTTTTAAGATATCCATCTTCGATCCTGTCAAATGCCATAAAGATAATGCCAGCTCCGAATATTTTTTATTTTGTTTTTGCTGCGGTTAAGCAAAAATTAATCCCTACTTTGAAGATTAACTTTATTGAACGAAAATTTTACCATCGCTCCTCTAGGTTTTTCCGAAAGCTGTTGCCTTTTCAATCTTATTAATATTAATGAGCCTACTTCGTGCTTACACTTCACGAGTTAGAAATTATTATAAGACGCTTTAGTCTGTTGCTTAAAACTTATATTTCCATTAGGGTTTGGTAGGCATTTATGTATTGATCTTTAGTAATGGATGGGTATCACGCCTACGACTTTGAAAATGGTTTCGTTACTACCAAATAACCTGTTGTATAGCAAATTTATAATTAATTGAATAAAGCAGATCAGTTTGTTTATTAGTTTGTTTGAACGCACTTATCTCATGATCGAATTGAAAAAAATATTTTTGAGTTGGTTAGTCCATTTTTTGAGAAAGGCTTTAAACTATCGTACATTTCACTTTGTGTGAGTAAACCGAAATCCACGGGGACGAAGTTGCGGGCGGCTGCTAGTTGAATCATAAAAACTTACACTTCAGTTTCAAAAAATGAACAGAATATGTTTTGTATAGAGAGTGTACATCTTATATCTTATTTTTATTCCACTGTAGTTCTTAATTTTTACATACGGATATTAGGATACTAGATACCTAATATTAATCTACACCAGTCACAACATACACACATAATTTTCAGGTTAAGTGTCTTAAACGGCGAACGCAATAATACAGATATTATAAATAGGTGTTTTCCAAATTAAAGCTTATTATAAACTACACAGGATGGAAATTCCGTAAACACGAGTCGGTAATGTTGCATTCCAACGTGCGTTCTTACGTTTTGCGAATACAAATCTCTCTCACAGAGATTTTAGGGGTGGTGTTCAACTTTGAACTTTGCGGATTTGGAAACAAGGTTATTTTTTGTCTAAAGATGTCATGGTCAGGTAAGATTATTGTATCAATGGAGTGGTTTGTTCAAGGAAAGACTGAAATAGAAGTGTGGGAAATTATAGTAAGCTTCTAAATTACCTGTGCGTCTTACTAAAGTTCTGACAGAGATTTTCTAAACTATAGAATACACGTGTTCAAGTGAACATTTATAAAACAATTATTTAAAACTTACTATTTAAGTAAATATACTTCACATTTCCTGATTTAACACCACAATTGATTGTGGTGGTTTGTATTTTTGACTTAGATATACTATAATAGATTTTTACATAAATATTGTACACTGCCGGTATTTGTAAAGCCATCACATGCCGAGATACGTCTGACCCTTGGTGAGAACTGGGTGAGCCAACATTTTACCAAATATTTCTGGTTATATCGTTTTACAAATTGCAAGTTCGATTTTATCATAAACCTGGGCTGTGTCCCGAAATATCGACACTTTTGTCCGAACTGGTAATCGAACCCATGGACTCAAAACCTCGGCCCCGTATTTAACCCAATAGTCTATCAAGGCGTTTCAAAAAAAAAACATTTAAATTATAAATTTTTAAATTAATACAATTGCTTACAGAGTCCCAAATTCTGTTATGCATAATAAATATTGTTTCCCAAAAAATCCGACGGAAAACCCTCAGCATTTCCTATGAACGATCTGATTCGATCATCATAATTCGGCGTTTTCCCTCCGTATCAACATCTTCATAGATAAGATTAGTATCGACCGGCTTCTTTCATTAAGTCTTTGATCGCTATCAGATGAATAGGACGTGATTCTTGTTTGATTAACAACCGGAGATAACGTTCGTATTAAGAGCTCGGTGGACTATTGATTTTCTAAGAGTAGTTCATAAGGATTTAATGGATTAAGAATGCTCAATAATATTTTAATAACTATTAAGATTTACCACATGACTATTCAAGAACAAGTCGTAGACTACAAGTTTTAATAACTATTCATGGATGTCAAAAAAATACTTTTAAGTTAATAAAACTTTAAATTAGGAATTATCTTCGTACCGCCTGAAAATGGCTTACTTTTTTATTCAATGTTGTGTTATTAAAGTCTACTTTATAAATGTATCTTATATACATTGATTGTTTACAATAATTAAACTAAAAGTGGGAGAGGGATTTATCTATACTTATAATAAATCTGTAGAAAGGTGAATTCTGTACATTAAATATATTTTCAAAATAACTATCAGGGGGTGATTAGTGATCGATACTGATGCCAAAAATGCAATCAGTAAAATTTTTGTCTGTCTGTCTGTCTGTCTGTCTGTCTGTCTGTCTGTATGTTCCTTATAGAAACAAAAACTACTGGACGGATTTTGACGAAACTTTGTACAATTATTCTTTATACTCCTGGGCATATTATAGGATACTTTTCATCACGCTACAATAAATAGGAGCAGAGCAGTGAAGGGAAATATTGGGAAAACGGGAGAATTTACTCCATTTTTTAAGCTTCTGTCGCGTGTGCAGCTTTAATGGTTAAAGTTACATAAAAATCATGTACGACGGAAATATTCTTCATAAAATCGCCTACAATTACTCCCTTAACAGCATATGTCTATCTTTCATGGTTGATTCACAATAACACGTGTAACATCCTGATCCAGATTGGTTTGAACGCGCTAATCTCAGTAACAACTGGTTCGAATTGACAAAATCTTTTGTATTGGATAGTCCACTTACTATTTCTCGAGGAAGGCTTTAAGCTATCTATAGTAACACTGTGTACGGAAACGAAACCCATGCGGACGGAGTCGCTGGCGGCCGCTAGTACATAATAACATCATATTATTATTTTCTCAGAAACTCTAGACGCCCGAGTTCATACAAAATTGGCTTCACACAACATTAATAAATGGGACGATAAAAGAAATAAATAAAACCGGTTGTATTTGTTTCATTTTTTTCACAGCAATATTAACTGAGCTAAGATTTTTTTAATTCACTCGCGCATCTTCACAAGAAAATTTCACGTGTTAAACATGTGACTATCGTTATAAAAATGTACCAAAAAGGTTTATAATAACTCGTCTGGGTGTGCTGGCAATGTTCGGATAAAAATAAGTACTGGATCGATGATAAATAAATATCATGTTCTTTGTTAAACAACTCTCGCTAAAAAGATGTGTCGAAATATTTGATGGTGTCGGAATTTAATTTACATATTTTAAGTACGAAAAATACGGAATGTTTGAAAACGCTGTGTCAACATTTAGAAATTGACTCGCTTTAATGCGACAGGAAATAAACTTTTATACATTTTAAGAATTTTATTTTATTTAACTTTTAAATATTTTGTTCTTATGGAAAATCACTTAATTTTTTTTTACGTTTGATTAAATAAAATAAATAAAAACAAACAGTCGCGGTTTAGTTAAAAGTAACATTAATTCTGTATAACTCTTTTTTGGGTCTTATATAATAAGCGTTTGTTTCGTAAAGTACCCTCTGGCCTCTGGGTAGATTTTGTTAAAGCATTTTTAAGTATCCTTCAATATTTTTCATAAGTCATAAGTCATAAGTCTTTATTTGCTGAATATGGTAACATTTAAAGATAACATAGTAGGTACAGATTTCCAACATATTCTATCGTGGCTAGACGATGTGCAAACATTTAATTAAAATTCTAAATATCAAATTAATACATCACAAGTCTATTATTCATTCATTTGCTTAACAATATTTACTGAATTAATGTCACTATATAATAACAGTATGTCCTTAATAAGAAAATATGTCAAATAAATACATCCCATTCTTAATCAGAAAACAATTATGAATATAGAGAATTCCAAAATTAATAACTTAGTCAAATCATTCCATTTAGTTATTAGTCAAAAATTACAAAAGTTGCTCAAATATTAACATCACCAAGGTATTCATTAATTGTAAAATAAGCTTTAAAAATTAAAAGTTTCTTCAGAGCTGATTTAAGTTCAATTTTAAGTATCCTTTAATGGCAACTTTGCAATGACAGTGACAGCAGAAATTCTGCTAGTCAGTAGGTACGCCAAAATAAACGATTCCTAAAACTGTTCACAAAAAAAAAAAAACAATCAAGCCAATTACTTAGCACGAGCAAATTGGCTCGCAATCTTGTTTCCGTTTACGGCGTCGCCCGTGTGAGTAAAACTTTATGGTAATTAAGTTTCAGCAGTTTGGCAGCGAACCACGGTAGTGGCTGGCTTATGTTAACGACCGACGCCGCCGTATGTCAGCTGTTCTTTGAAACACGGCGATAGTGAACACAACATGGGGATGATATTTAGTGTAACTATCGCATATGGTACTGGTATTACTATCGCTAGATATGGTATACGTTGTGTAGTGTGGCAACTACCGCTGCATTGGGTAATTTGCGTTTAATGTTTATTAAGGGTGTTTAAGCTTATTTCACCGCCTAGTTTCGGAAAACACTGTTACAATCTTGATTATCTATCGACAAATGTACTATCATGTATACCATAAGCTGTGTATGGACTGTTTTTTAAATGTTGTCATAAACTGCCTTATTTTATTTGGGCATGAAACAGTCGTTAACAGTAAGAGTTGCAAGCAAACAATGTGTTTATAAAAAGACCTAATAGTGTTGAAAAAGTATCAAAAACTGCCTTGACGTTTTATTCATAAGCACATTCAGATTTTCGGGTACAGAGTACTATAGAATATCTCTTCAAACGGATGTGAACGGAGGGAGGGTCCTCCGACTGCATTTCACGGATCCCGTCGCCATTCAAAACGGAAATGGCCCCGTGTTCCCGGTGATTTCCGTCGTCCAAGGGGGAGACTTCTAGGACACGCCCTAATTTACGTATCTACTTATTAACAGAATAATTTAGCATGGAATATTGAAGTCCTGCTTCCCTTGAGAAGAATGAAGAAAAATTGAAAAAAATAAAGAAAAATTCTTATCTTAGCGGTGCTGTACTCTGACATTTCCCTTAAAATACTACATAGATGGTATTCCAATGAGTACGTTTTGAGAAAGTTTTTTCTTAACATGTCACCCACCAGCACTTGCATGATTTTTATGTCGTCGCAAAGGCCCACATAATATATTATTAAAAAAGGTTCTATTCCCATGTACTTAGGTACATGATCATGTAGTTAGCTACAACGTGGCAAGCTCAAACACATTTCTTTTCGAAATCAATCCAGAATTATTTATAGCATGCATGTCGCTTTAACAAGATGCCAAGAACATTCGAATGTTTGAAACGTTCCCGCGAATACCCTTTGCGCGTGTCGATCAACGTGATGCCCGCGACAGCTCGCCCTGATATAGCCGGGTACGTCTGGGATCTTATTTCATTTGTTTACTTACTATTAATACTGTTAACAAACATGGCCTGGTTATGAGGTACTGAATGGTACATACTATGTATGTTGTATGAATCATACTGTTACATACAAGTGAGTAGACCAACTAGAAAGAAGGCAACGACCTTATTCTTTTGGAAACTATGAAATCTTTTAACCTTACAAGATAAATAATTTGCTTAGTTTTACTGTAAATTATGAAGCTTTAAGGAACAAAACCTCCTGTTGAAATTTTTTTTGCGTATCAGCCAGGAAACACATGCGTGAGTTCTATGTAAGTTGTTAAAAGTCCGCATACTTTTTATTATTAAAAACATTCCATTCCCATATACGACAGCCAGCCCAGAATCACTTTTTTTTCGAAATCAATCCAGAATAATTCATAGAACGCATGTCGTTTTAACGAGATGCCAAGAACATTCGAATGTTTGAAACGTTCCCGCGAATACCCTTTGCCCGTGTCGATCAACGTGATGCCCGCGACAGCTCGTCCTGATATAGCCGGGTACATCCGCCATGTTGTTTGTGATAGCCCGTGTCTGAGATACTGTATGGTAAATACTGTGATACCTATACGAGTAAGTAAAACCACAAATAATATAAAGAGGCAAGACTACTCGAAAGAGGGCAAAAGATCTTTTTTTATTTGGTTGACACAAAAATGATGATAGAAAAAGAATTGGCTGATTATCATATCAAATAATGTAGCTTATCAAATCATTTTTTGATTTTTTTGCAAAGAAAAAAGTTCCAGTTCCAAATTCAAACATTTTATTTTCGAAAACAATCTAGAATTATTCATCGCGCACATGTCACTGTAGCATTTTAACGAGATGCCAAGCCAATTTGAATGTTTGAAACGTTCCCGCGAATACCCTTTGCGCGTGTCGATCAACGTGATGCCCGCGACAGCTCGCCCTGGTATAGCCGGGTACATCCGTCATGTTGTTTGTGATAGCCCGTGTCTGAGATACTGTATGGTATATACTGTTTTACCTATACGAGTAAGTGAAACCAGGTTATTGACCTTTTTTATTTGGTTACCACAAAAATGATGTTGGAAAAAGCACTGGCTGATTTTTACCCCAACAGATTGATTAACAGTTTTGACAATCTTTTGGATTTTTTTTTATAAAGAAAGTTCCAGTTCCAAATTCAAATATTCCAATCTCAAACATTTTTCCTTTCGGAATCAATCTAGAATCATCGCGCGCATGTCACTGGCGCAAATTTTACGAGATGCCAAGAACATTTGAATGTTTGAAACGTTCCCGCGAATACCCTTTGCGCGTGTCGATCAACGTGATGCCCGCGACAGCTCGCCCTGATATAGCCGGGTACATCCGCCATGTTGTTTGTGATAGCCCGTGTCTGAGATACTGTTTGGTAGATATTGTTATACCTACCTATACGAGTAAGTAAAACCAGATTATTGACCTTTTTTCATTTGGTTGCCCAAAAATTATGTTGGAAAAAGTACTGGCTGATTTTTACCCCTACAGATTGATTAACAGTTTTAAAAATCTTTTGTTTTTTTTGTAATAAAAAAGTTCCAGTTCCAAATTCAAATATTCCAACCTCAAACATTTTTCCTTTCGGTATCAATCTAGAATCATCGCGCGCATCACGCATGTCACTGGCGCTTTAACGAGATGCCAAGAACATTCGAATGTTTGAAACGTTCCCGCGAATACCCTTTGCGCGTGTCGATCAACGTGATGCCCGCGACAGCTCGCCCTGATATAGCCGGGTACATCCGCCATGTTGTTTGTGATAGCCCGTGTCTGAGATACTGTATATTACATACTGTTATACATATACGAGTAAGTAAACCACAAATAATATAAAGAGGCAAGACTACTCGAAAGAGGGCAATGGACCTTATTTTATTTGGTTAACCCAAAAATGTTGATAGAAAACGAACTGGCTGATTTTCACCTCAAAAAATACAGCTTTTCAAATAGCCAAGCTATTCGCCCTGATATAGCCGTGTACATCTGCGGTGTTGTTTGTGATAGCCCGTGTCTGAGATACAGTTATGGTACATCATACGTACAACCATTTTGTGTACTAAAAACTGGTAAGCACGAGGGAGTAACACAAATTGGAAGATGGACCATAAACAAGGGAGAAAAACATATTTTATCAAGAATTAGATGGATATGAAATTATTATTTTTCTTTTTTAATTTAGCAAGGCAATAATGTTTTCTTAGGCTTTCGCGACTGTTACCACATTGAATAATGCTACTTTTATTTTAAACTACATTTGTTTACTTCTCCTGAAAAGGAGCCGTGAACACAAAATGACTCAGGTGTCATGCGTCACTTGTCATATCGTCAGGTTTCCCTGTGAATATTTATGTAGTTTTATTTAAACCGCGATTTTGAGCATTTAAAAGTCACCGTTTTATTTAATCAGCAAGTCAAGCTTCCTCTAAACAAAAAAATACCGCTCTATAACATTATGAACCACGTCAATGACCTAAGTTCGTCCACCGGCCGATTATCAAATCAATATGCTCGTATGATTGTCATGTTTGCCTCAAACGCGCAATGGATTGTAGTTGTAGGTTGCATGTAGGTTAGGGTGGAGCGAAAAAATTTTTTTTTGAATTTCGTTTCTCCTGTATCACCAATGATTGATCGACCTTCTAAAGGGTTTATAAATAAAATTTCAAGTTCCTAGCTTTGCATCTTAAGGTGGCGCATCGTACTTGAAATTTAAAGAAAAACAACAAAATTTGTTTTTTGTAAAGTTTTTATTTGAGACAAACTATTTATCAAAATGAAAATATTGTGGCTTGAAATTAATTATTATACTTAGAAATAGACAAAAAATATTAAATTAGAGTATTGTAACATTCGGAAGATGAACCAACAGACTCTTCTTCTTGCTTGAAAAAATGAGACTTTGTATCAAATACTGGTAGAATTTACTGCTAACCTAACCCACCCAAATATCGTTCCGAAAACACTTTCACAGTCCTGGATATACTAATTAGCAATAAATTAACGCAAACTTATTGCATACTTTTAAAATATAAATTAAGTAATAGAAATAACAGAAAATATATGTATATTACAATTGAAAGTTTAATTTCAACATGCATGCTTTATTTGTACACAGCAAAATAATCAAACTAATTGGTGTTTGTTCATGAATACATAATATCTATGTACTATCACGGTGAAGGTGATCGTTAGTATACTATAAAGGGGCCCCTTAAACCTACATGCTGGGTCCAAAGTCCCAGGCGCCGACTGACATTCCTCTCTGTTCAACGCGATGGACCCGGCACCCGCACGAAGAATCCATGGATAGCTAAGAAGTTCGTCTCATAAATGAAAAGAGCTACTCTTTGAAATTGCCTGTGCTATAACGATAAAAAGTAACAATTGTCAACTTTCGACGTATTTGCTTAAACACAGATATATGATTGTAAACTTTGCATGTCGTATGTTTATAAAACAAAGGGTAATTTCTGTCGAGTGTATATTTTTTATGATTTTATAAGCGTTCGCGTGTTTAGAATAAGGGCAATACAATTAATTTGTAATCATTAGTGTGGTTTATTAGTATTACAATTGGACCTTTCCCGAAAATAACAAATGTATAATTGATTGCGATCTCAGTTGTAGCATTAAATTAATAACGAAGTTCTAATCTACGTTTGTGTCCCAGCCATTTGTTAGACATCCATTTTTATTATTAATTATTCTGTAGGCTTAGGCGGACATTGGCTTAGGTTTCAACCTTATAAATGTTATTTATGAATGAATTTTATGTAATATTACTTTTATAAACTTGTGACTAAGATTTTATGTGCTTTTAAAAATAATAACAAAGTTTTTCAAATGATTGAGACTACCGAATTTATTTAATGAAACATCAAATAAATTTTCATGATTTGTACTCGTATATTCTATATTACAATTGTTTGTTTATAAATCGAGTGTCTTTATTTAGAAATGATGTTATCGGAGAACTATCATAACTTTAGCGAAGCAAACAAGTAGAAATTGTATTTTCATTTCATTATGAGTAAGATGCGTTATCTTTTGTTTGAGCTGTACCGTGGGCAGCGGTGATCACTTATCATTAGGTGACCCGCTTGTACGTTTGCCTCCACTTCATATTTAAAAAACCGTATCTGGAAAGTGACTGTACCTGAAAAATGGGGTGGGAAGTTGAGGTAAAGTGTTGGCGGAAACCTATCAACTGCCAGTAGCTTTCTGCGGTGCCAGTGGCAGGACAATGCGGTGTCAGTGGCAGGGTACGATCAAAGCGGAGCCTCAGCCAGACCGAAACGAAGTTTACAGACTTTATTTTAAATCTTGTTCCCAAAAGTAGCGTTACTTTGTTACACCCATGTGTTGTATGTATTGTACGCAAACCTTTCATCGTACGTTTGATCTCTTATCGATTGTATCAGATTACCGACCCAACGATCTTTGTGGGAGAGAGAATAGGGAGAACCGTTTATCGAATCTTGTGAAGTTGTCAATCCTATTGATTGGCATCAATGATATTGGCACATCAATGGGCTTCAAACATTTTGGTTCCTTAGCCTAGCGATCTGGGGACCATATTTTACATATATGTATTTATTTTATTTTCAAAATCATAATCAATATATGTAGATCTGCGGTCCAGCCAAGTTGCCTGTTTAACTATTTTCACTAGGTATCACTATCGTCGCGACTTATATCTCCATCCCGGTCACACAGATACTTCGTGTGCGGGATGGAAATATAAGACGAAGCGATGGCGATGGCGATAATGGTCTAAGTGGCAACTTGGCTAGTCCACCAGAGCACAGTTGGCAGGGCATGGGGTTTTTAAGGCTGGGAACGAATCAGTGTCAGTGGCCCTTGTTTAGTTGTTGTACAAGGGTAGCGACCACTCATCAGGTAACCTGCGTGCTCTTTAGCCTCCATTTTTTATAAAAAATAAATATAAATATAATATTCGTTTTCTACTGAAGTACATTTGAGGCGTGACCAACCTTCGTCACTGGGAAAAATGTTATACATCCGCCTTTTTCTCGTGCCGCAGAATCTTAAGACGTGTCGCTTGAATATTTTGTAGCAATCCCTGATATTTGTTTTCTTTCCTTATATTTTATTTAGTTTCCTTATATATTTCTTGTTTTGGCAAGCATGCCTTATTTGGTATTCATGTTTATTAAATACCGTATAGTTTACTTATCGTAAAAATGCTAAACACTAGTAGAACAAAACGAGAGGCTTAGAAATGTACACTGATTTTTCTTGTTTCATTCGAAGTTACTGCTTGATTCGGATAAGGTAAGTATGGGATGGTTCCAAGGAAAGCAAGTTCTGGTAAATTTACTGCAAAGTATCGAGAATTATTTGGAGTTGCATTAAATCTTGCAAGAATCTCATGAAAATTATTTGACATTTTCATTTCGATTTGAAAAATATATTTTGCGTCGGATAGTCCATTAGTCGAGGAAGGCTTTAAGCTATAGTATAACACTGTGTGCGAAAACCGACGGACGGACTAGCGGCTGCCCGAGGACGGAGTCGCGGGCAGCCGCTAGTATTTAACAGAATACACATGCATAAGCATATTTCTAATAGCAGATCGATATAAGTACATAGTTGAAAGTCACATATTCAACAAAAGCATACACACGTCAACTATTACGCCATCAAAGGTAATATCACCTTCAAATCACGCAATAGCCACCATAAAAAACCAGACCCGGAGCAATGTTTACCTACCGCAGTAACCATTATTCGTGGAAGCTTCGCCCCAGTGAAATGTGCACTCGATAAATCAACCATCATAACAATTGCTCTACAAACAAAGTCTGTGAACGCCGACCTTGTAACGATAGTTGATAGATTTAATATACTTATACTACGAATAGCTTCAGATCATGGATTTGGGTGGGATGTTCCGTACGAAGTCGGTTGGAAACTAATGTAATCATGTAAGAGTGTATTATTAGTTGACCCGGTTAAATTATGAGTTAGCTCAATTTGGTGTAGGTACCTAATATATTGAGATCCTTCTTTAATTTTCAAGTTGCGTATTTTATTTTCGCATGATATAAAAGATATGAATGGGCTGCAGCCATTGATATACAGCTATCCCCAATGTTTTATGGTTCGCTATTCTGTAGGCAAGAACTCGTCTACCCAGAGAAGTATCAATGGATATAAACCCTCCACTGGGGGAAGCCTAGGTCTAGTAGTACACAGTGATAATGGTTAAGATTGGTAGTAACAATAATATAACAATAATAATGGAAAAAAATATTTGCCATGAGGCATTCAGTCAGATTTTCGAACTATTTATACGCCTCGACGGTCTATTGATTAAAGGGCAGGGTCGTGATTTCGAGGTCCAGCGTTCGATTTCCTTTGCGCTGCAGTTTGATATAAATAGGCTGATACTGTTCTTTCGTACTACATATTATACTAACAACAAAGATTCCATAAAAAAAATCGATCTTCTACTTATAATTAGTTCATTCAATTTATTGACGGATCCATTCGAATTATTGACAGACGCTTCTAATATACAACGAATTGTATAATACATGTAACTTAATTGTATAACGCTTGAAGGATCAGCGGCGCTAATTAGCAGTCTCGTGTATAAATCAAACTAAGTTTATTAGTGAACTATTCCAGACAGTAACATTGGAACCGCATTAACGGGTTGAAGCGAAATTTACGCTCGGTGTAAATCAGCTGGGACTTTACAGCGCATATATTATTATGTATTACTTATTGAACGGCTGCCGAAACGTCGGGATATCCTGTAAAAATTACACCGCGATTCTACCCTTTTAAAAGTACTTTAATTTCATGACTAAAAGTTGCTTTAACCTACGAAAACATTAATTGTAATATATATAAAGATCACTAAAACATCACTAAATAGATAAACTAAAATTCAAATTTATAAATTATCTATTAAAATAGGCTTCGTAGAAGCCTATGTTATCGAGAAGCGAAAATAATCCCATATTTCTAAACAATTATTCATAATGGTTTCATTCATTGAGTCACACAATTATAACAAAAGTCATACTTGTACAGAGACCAACGTCTCTGAGTCAAGTGAATCACTAAATAGACTGACTTGGTTTTAAGATGATATTATTTCTTAAAACTGTCTTGTTTTGCGTTTGAGTTTCTTAAAACTGAAAACAACATCATTGTAGGTTTTGTTAGTTTTATTAAAAAAAAACCTAATACTATCTATATAAAATCATACATCTTAATGTATTGGCCCATCTCCGTGAGTACACTAGGTTAGCAAACATTTCACGGGTCGGTGGATCTTGAACAGTTGACATCTGCACTCAACATACTACGACTTAGATGCCTTGGTCCTTTATACTTGATTGCTTTACTATGTAAACCTTCGGTGGGTGCAACAGAGAATATACATATGTTTTAAAATAGATACGTCTGTACATTATATATGACATAGCTCTGTACAATGGGTATATTCGGTCTCTTAAAAGGGTGGCAAAAACAATCACTCTTGATCCGTAAAACATTACATAATGATTCCAATATGTTGTTAATGTGCAAGTTAAGTGCACCGATGACTCAGCATTTATATGACAATATTAGGTATTCCAAGTTAAATAAACGCTGTTAAAGAATGTAACTTAAATAGAAAAAGAGAATCATTAAATTAAGCTTCTATAAAAACATACATACCTACATAAGTGCTACTGCACGTTGGTCTTCCGTGAGGTGGATGTACTCATTCTTCCCAAGATAAGCGGTTCATTCGAATGGAAGTTACACAAACCTCTACCTGTCTTAAACCAAAAAAAACACACTCAACGGATTTTCTTTGAATTGCAAAAAGAATATTTGAAATAGTATCTTTCCTGCGCCAGGAACAATTTAAAAAATGAAGAAAGATGCGTCACCGACATCCATTATTTATGTTAAAAACGAACCACATTATTTCACGTGGCATTTTTTCACTTGAGGGGTTGTGTAGATTATTTTTGGGGTGAAAGTGTGTGGCTTAAATAAATCACTAAGCCTTTTGTCATTTTAACAAAGTGTGTCGCAAAGTCCTTTTGTTTTGGGAATATAATTAAAATCTACTCTAATTTAAGTTTGTTCGGACGCGGTAATCTCAGGAACTACTGGTTCGAATTGAAAAAATCTTATTGTGTTGAATAGTCCATTTGTCGAGAAATTATTTTAGCTATTGGAAACGGGTACGAAATCAAGGGAGCCACTAGTTACGATATGAGTAAACTTTGTTAACTATATCCGTTTTTATTCTTCCACAGATACATATAGTAAGCACCTTAGCCAATTCATTTATCTCTTAAATACTTGTATCCGACAAGTATTTGTTAATTATATTATTATTTCTGTGTACTTGCAGGAAATTTGGTCAAGAACAAATAAAAGTAATTGTAGAGGAGCCGAAATAATTTAAACTTTAATACCTGTATACAATAGTTTTATCCTTTAATAATTATTTTTAAACGCCTTGGATTTCAATTAATCTACAATAATTAACAAAAATGCTCGCTAAAATCATATTTAATTAAAGTGATGCGAAATTTTATCTTTATTAAATCTGTCTCGCTTTGTTAAGGATTTTCATCGTACAATTTTGAAGAAGCTTTCTATTATAATAAAGTGCTTTTAAAACGAGTTCGTGCCTATATTTTCGTTGAGGTAATAATTTTTGGGTAACGTACGTATACATAATGATGCTAATTATAAATCAGGCATTTGATAACTCTCCTTACGGGTAACCACGTTCATCATAATTATTTTATATTTTTTATTTATTTAATGTTATAGGGAGCCAAACGAACAAAGGTGTCACCTAGTGGTAAGTGATCACCGCTGCCCATGGACATCATCAACCGCACATGGGACGCAGGTAAGTTGCCTGCCTGTAAGACCCAATACAGTCCCCAATTTGAGCTTGCAATGTTCTAACCAAACTGAGAAAACCAACATAAAGTGAAAGTACTCCCCGCGGGATTTGAAACCACGACCTCCGAGGATTTTTAGCAGAGCGCTCTAACCACTACACCATGGAAGAAGTAATTGAAAATATTTTATCAATACATAGTATAAAACAAAGTCGCTTTCGCTGTATGTCCGTATGTATGCTTAGATCTTTAAAACTACGCAACGGATTTTGACGCGGTTTTTTTAATAGATAGAGTGATTCTTAAGGAAGGTTCGTATGTATAATACATGTAAGTAAGTACCACGGGCGAAGCCGGGGCGGGTAGCTAGTTACGTATAAATCGCTTAGTGATCCTGCTTCTGAAGCCATAAAAAAACAGACATTAGTACCATATCATGATTTATTTAACTTAAAACATTCTTTAAACGTGAAATTTTCTCATCAGTTAAACAAATTCTAACATTTCCTGTGGCAGCCATTACTATTCAAGTATTATCGTATTTACTCGCCCGACAAACAAGAGACGTGCTCAAAACCACCTAACACATTGTCTTAAGGGATACAAGCTTACAGTCGACCTAGATCTGTCTAAGTTTAACTAGATTTCGAGGCCGATAGCAGTCAACTCTATACTGGATTTTCCGGCAGAAGCTAAAATTATCGTACCAATTTATTCAAACAGAGTGTTCGCCCGTGACTCCGTCCGCGTGGAATTAAGGTTCCACACACATACATAGTGTCATACTAAAACCTTCCTTGACTAATCGACTATCCAACGACAAAATATCCAATCAGTAGTTCCTGTGATTAGCGCGTTGAAACAAACAAAAGCTTTAGCATTATCATATTACAGTACAGATATTATGGCCTTAAGTTTCCACTTCTTGCATTACCTTTCAATCTATTTAATTACTTACTTAAGTAAACAAAAGTTACAAAACAGACTTTTAATCGGTTTAGAAGTTGTCTGTCAACGCCTAATTGCGTATTTTAATTATATAAAACTTAACTTTGTCAAACTTTTATCAAAGAGATTAAAGGGAGAAGACAATAAAAACAGGTATTCATTTAAAAATAATTAGCAAATTACCTAAATACCCGCCTGAGCCTTAATACAAATACTCAAAGGAATCACACATTCAAATCAGTTCGATCCGCCAAATCCCTTTGCCCCAAAGAGTCGATCAAATTAAAATTAGTCGCAACTTCGACATTCAAATTGAATTCGAAGTCCCCTAAGAAATGGCTTAATTATATTTACAATCGATCATGGGATGTCATCTTTAATGCCTCGCGGAAACATAGATTTCAATCTATAGTTATGCCCTGCCATCAGAAAATTGTGGCATTATTTTTTTTGACATGAAGTACGTTTCAACGTTTCGAAAAGAAGCGACGTCGCTTTCAATTTTAGAGCCAATTTCCGAGCGATTTGTAATATGGCGCAGGCATTATCTAACTGTTTAAATCTATGCACGGAATCAAACTATGTTGACTTTGATTAATTCAGTAATCGGTATTAATAGGGTCCTCGTCACGACAGGGAGAGTTAAGGTAACTATTTAGGTCAAGTTTGGATGAGTTATGACTTAAGTGATAATTCATGTTTTGGCAGTTTAATAGTTTTTTGCTTTGGATAACTTTGAATAGTCTTCAGACTTCAGTCTTAAGTCAAAATAACTAGTTGAAATCCACCCTGTCGAAAACCTTATTACGCAAGAAGTTAAAAATACTTTTGTTATACCCATGAGTTATGACATAATGGTATCGATCATAACTACGAAATTCCAGGAATGATTATTTCTGTCTATGCATACAATGTTTTATGTATCCAATAGTCAACAGTATGTGTAGGTCGATAATTTGCAAGACTGAATTGAATGCAAGAAACATTAAAATTAAAATTACTTATATAATAAAGCTTAGGTTTGTTTGAACGCGCTAATCTCAGAAACTACTGGTTTGAATTGAAAAATATATTTTAGTGTTGGGTAATGCATAAAACAAGGAAGACTACAGTATAACACGATGAGGTGGAAACCGCAATCCACGCGGACGGAGAGTCGCGGGCGGCCGCTAGTGTCTCTTAATTACACGGCGCCGTTACGTTACTAAAGATTGGTTGATTACTTTGTGCTCCCGAGCTCCCATTCTTACCATGGCAACCCTGCCAGGACCATTGATTTGTCATTTGTAAATAAGTTACTCGAAAATGAAATAATCATCACGCGTAAACTACCTTAATATGTGTTTCTAAATCTTCTGAACGTTCCTTGTGTGTGTATATCTGTATGTGTGTGTGCATGTGAACCACACTAGCATCATCGCTAATTAACTGCGAAAGTTACTCGACTCGTTAAGAGGTGGGTAGCTTATTTTTCCAAGTTCAGCACACGTTAGTGTTTGTAACATGCTTTTGTCTTTTCAACGTGAAACCCTGACCTCTTTTGAATTTTACTTAACTCAACTAGTATGTAAGAGAAGATAGCAAAGTCGTCGAAACCTTACTAATTTAAAATGTTAAAGTTAGTGAGAATGGATCTTTGGATGTTTGTTACTCTTTTATGCAAAAACTACTGAATGTATTCTAATGAAACCTTACAATAATGTTAGGGTACAATTTGATAAAATATTGTGTGAAGAAGTCGCGAGCGTCCGCTAGAACTACATTTTTTTATATAAAGTTATAAATTTGTGTATTTTTTATGTAGTATGTTGTATGTTAATTAGTTATTAAAATAAGTGTATTTATTTTTTATTTTTTTTTATTTCAATAACACCACCTAACTACTATTCACTCTCTGTTTTGCCCTAAGGTTGACTGGTAGAGAAAGTCATGAGGCATTAAGCCCGCCTTTTGTAAAAAAATTATGTCGTGCAATAAAGTTTAAATAAATGATTTTGAAGAGGCACGGTAGACACTAGACATAATAAGAATACGTAGGTAGGTAACTCTTGATACTACACAAGTAACATCCGAAATTCACAAAAAAACATATTTTAAATGTTAAATTTGAAACTTAAATCAAGTCAGATAAAACAACTTCAAACAAAATATAATTACACACCCACGAATAAACCACGTAATCAGTTAAATAAATTAAACAATTAGAGTTGGCTAGAACTAAGCTTACTCTCAGTTATTACACTCATTCGTCTAATGTGTTCGATAGTAAGCCTTATAATGTATGTATCTTCGTACCGAAGACATCATTTATCAGTCACATTCGAATCTAAAGCCGATAAAATTCATTTAGATAGATTCCAATACTAAAAGGCGAGTGTAGGACCACATTGAATGTTTTCTCCTAGAAAAGGTTTAGGCTGGGTCATCGATTTCAATTTGACTTGAGGCCCGCCATCTTTCAAAGTCCGACCATTTATTTATATTGCCCATTTGTGGTCATTGATTATCCTTTTTCAAAGAAGTGGCCCATTTCTAAGTATCAAATCGGAAAATCAATGTGATAATGTTGACTGAAACATTTTAGTTGGCTCTCGTCTGGATTTTTATTTGTATTTAAGACTTAGTAATAGAACTAAGTCATGTGAATGCCTTATAATAAGTTACTGAGTTCGGAATTGAACTTGACAATGTACCTATAATATGGCTGAATAAAAACAAATTAAGTGAAAAAAGTTAAGAATAAATTTACATAAAATATCTTAAGGTTTATCGGACAAATTCATTCTTTATTTTAATCTTTATCTGATGCCACCGTTACGCAGACGAATTAATTACTCAAGTTATCTTCTTGAGTAATGGATGACTTACTAAACGACTCATTTGTTGTAGCTTCGATAGTTCAGAAATAGTTTTCTACACCAGCGGGCGTGGGATCAAATTGTTGTCTGGAATAACAAGTTTGTTCTTGTTGTAATAGAACTTAGTAAGAGAGCCCACGACCAAAATTTTTGTCTCATAGCAATACGGCCAAAACCGCATCAAATCGATAGATACGATTATCCTGAACTCGAAAATACCAATATTAGACATTTTCCGCGTAGCGTTTGATCTGACCGAATTTTCAAAATTGTCAAAAATTTTACCGAACTGCATCATAGCAATATGTCTGATTTGCAGACTGTAGTTGAATGATAGTTCTGAGATACCGGAAACATATTTTTCAGACGTTAGTGGTGTAGCGCAAACCCGTAAAATCACTTAAAAAATTAAAAATGAGACAAAAAAAATGTCTCATAGCAATACGTCTGAAATTTTTTTTTATTAGTAAATTTTGGTTATTTGATGCGAACAAAACAATTTTCAGACGGAAATGTGAACGCATTAAATTTTGAGACCGTTTTGAAAATGTTAACAAATTTTACCGATCGGTATCATAGCAATATGTCTGAAAATTGTTGGACATGATAAAATAAGTTGTCCACATGTGCAAAAAATTTATATCAGACAAATTAAGTGTAGCACCTTCTCTATCAGACAACTTTTCGATACTCAGATTTTTCAGCGTCTCTTCGGTAATTTTTTTCACTTTCTCAATCGTTGTTTCTTTACAAAACACACAACTCAGGTCCGACATTTTAAACCACCACAACCGCACAACGTATGACAACTAAGTGAGCGTCATTCCAACGTTTGGAGCAGCTGGCGAGTGAGCTGTATAATAGTAAGAAAGGGGCAGGAGCGTAACAAGCGCTGAGGCTGTTGAAATTAAATACTGATTGATTTGATAGTTTTGGTTTTATTTAAGGGGCCATCCATAAAGTACGTCACACGTAAAGGGGGGGGGGAGGGGGTCGACAAAGTGTGACATGGTGTGACAAGGGGTGGGAGGGGTCCTAAGTTTCGTGACATCACATTTCAAAATCTAGAGGTATACTAATCGCGTTGGATGGATGAAAAAGATGTTGACATCACAAATGTTCCTGCCGTGAAAAACGAAGTGAACTGTGAAGTGACTGCCATGCCAGTTATAAATAATTTAAAGGACTGGGTTCAAAGTCCATGGACTGAAGATGATTGAGTTTCTTTTTCTTCTTTTTCTCTATATTCATTAGTTTATTTTTTTTGTTATTGTTTCAAATATTTGATACTATGTTGATTTCATAAAAAAGTACTTAATTTAAATGGTAATAAAACTAATTTCGGAACTGCTGTTTTAATTTAATAATTTTTCGATGGTAAATTGCAAAACATGTGACGTCACACTAGGGAGGGGGGGGGCTCAGAAATGTGACCACCTGTGACAAGGACGGGGGAGGGCTCAAAAACTCATGAAATTAGTGTGACGTACTTTATGGATGGCCCCTAAAGCACACTTGAGTAACTTTTACAAAAGAAATAAGTAATGACATCTGTCATCTGTCAAAGTACATATAATAGACAAGGGAGATTCTTCAATATCTATGAAGGCTGTAAATTTAAAAAAAACATTTAATAGAGGCGTCGGCCAGGCGACTCCGAAACGTTATTTTCGTTTTTGGGAGTATATGCTACACTTAAAGTGTCTGAAAACAGGTTTTTGGTAATCATGGCAGCAATACGAAAAGTTGGAAAAAAAAATATCCGTATTGCTATGATACAGGTCGGCTAAATTTGTTGACATTTTCAAATATGCGCTCAGGCTATATGCTACGCGCAAAATGTCTGAAAACAAACTTTTTCGTAAAACAATTATAAAATCTATGTACATTTTCACTATCAGACGTATTGCTTTAATACCGACTGTCTTTTTTTTTGACACAGCAGAAATGGCCTCCCACGCAGTTGCTACACTTTCGACCGTTACTACACACATAGTCGGGTTCAGAATCATACAATCTAACGATTTTATAGGGTTTTTGCCGTATTGCTATGAGACATGGTTTTGGTCGTGGGCTCTCGTACCAACTGAGTATGTAGCTTAGCAAAGAAAAAATATTATTAAATGTCAATTGATTTTAGCGTTTAGTTCAATCATGCTAATCATACAGATATGTGAAAGTTTGTTTGTTTGGATGTTTGTCCGTCAATCACGCATAAACTTCTGAACGGATTTTGATGAATTTTAGTATATAGGCAGGTTATGAGCTGACTTAGGTGATAGGGAACTTTTTATCCTGATTAATTGCTCTCATGGGATAAACAAAAATCCACGCGAACGAAGTCGCGGGCGGCCGATAGTATAAATACACATATATGGTGAAGGTCACAGAACTTTAAAAATATTAACACTTAAATAATTGTCTTCAAGTGAATTATATATTAAAGTAAAAGGTTTTAGAGGTCTTCAAAAAGTTTGTTTGCCAATTGAAAGTTCCATTACATGCTTATAAAAACGAAAAACAAATTAAAAAGTTGCGAAAGTAATCTTGGCAATTTCAGTTGGGAAAAGCAGCTCATCAGTCAAAGTTGTTTTTTGTTATCATTCGTAGTAATATCTGCCTTGTGGGATTTTAAACCGTATTTGTATTCTTTAGATTATGATGATACTAGCGGCTCGTCCCGGCTTCGCACGGGGACCAAACATGACATTTACACACATATATTTTTTTTAAACTAAAAAAAATTATGTTCCGAGTAACATAAGCCTATCGAAAGATGAAAGAATTTTAAAAAAGAATTTTTAAAATCGTTCCAGGAGCTTTTGAGCCTATTTATTACAACCAAACAAACAATTTTACTTCTTTATTAATATAATTATGATGATAATGAATAATTTATGATGATATTGGATATTTCTATTCAGAAAATATAAACTTAGTTACGTACCTATATTCCTTTGGACAATCAGCCTCAGGTAATACAACTCAATTTAATTAAGTAAATAATTATAAGTAAAAATTTAGTCCCTTCTTACAAATACATGTTTAAAAATACCTACCTCCCTAATTCCTGAGATAGTTAGGAAACAGAAGAAACCTCTGACATCCTTTGATTAGCATACGAAATCCAATTATTTAATCAATTGTTTTGATATTAGAAACCGTTATACGAAGCCCTTATGGATAACCTTTACCTTGTAATAGTAACTCGAGTAACCAATAGTTACTCGAGCAGTCATTACAAGGTTTACTGTGGGTTTACCTTGGCCTCCATATTATTGCGAGAGGATCCCTTATTTACCGCAAAGTTATCGGGGCCGTGTTATTTATGTTACTCGTAGTTGGCTGGGTTATGGCAATCGAATATTAATTAATACACTAGTAAATTCATTGAAAGCTTTCAAACACGTGAATATTAAGTGAGAACTAGAAAAAATATTAAAAGTATTAATAGACGTTTGAAATACTCATAGGTAGCGGAGCTAAAGTTATAATGAAAGTGGTATCGAAAATCCAATGATATTGTCTTTTTACTTGGACAAACAGTGACCTAAGACCTAAGTAGTTTAAAATCCAAAGTATTTTCACAATTAGACGGCCAGACGAAATGAGAATTAAATTTTTTCATTGGTTAGGTCAGGCACAAAAAAAATATGAGTACTCCTCATGATACACTTTAGGAACAAGGTGGGAAAGACTTGAAAAATACAAGCAAAGTCTTATCTGGTTTCCCTTGTGTGGTTTCAGAGGTCAGGCGACAGTCGCTCCGATGTAATAACCAGGCTTATTAATTCAGGATCATAGTGCCCAAAGATGCAACCAGGAGAAGCGCTAAGATGACGATAAATATATGCAAGCAGAGCTAAAATTTTTAAGAAATCCACCGCCCAGAAGTTATTACCTTGGCAATATTATATTCATACTCTTTCCCCTACAGCACCTATCTGAAACCGCTGGTGCTCTGAAAAATTGTCGCTTTGTGCGATTTATATCCTTCCACTTCTCGCCCGAGACCCGGTACCTGTTGACTCTTTAAATTGAAATATGAGAAGCTTCGCTGGATTAGTGGCCGTTGGCAGTAAGGCCATTCGGTCGCGTGAAATATATTGTGTTGGTGGAATAGTTCAGGTAGTTTAGGTGTTCTAGACTAGTTGTCAGTTAGAGTATTTTCAAATGTCGCTGGTCGTTTCGACTAAAAATAAATACTACGTGTGCAGAATGGCAATATTAATCGAGACCCTGGCAACCAAATCAAAGGGTCGCGGGTTCGAATCCCGCAAAGGGCAAATGTTGTTGATAATTTGGGGCTAGGCAATCGGTGTATTAGTCCAAGGCATTTATTTATTTAAACTGGCTTTTCAACGAACTTCGAAAAAGGGGAGGCCCTTAAACGCTTTTATTCAACTGAAAGTGTTTACCACGGCGCTCGTACTTCATATGTATCAGAAAGAGGCAAACTAAAAAATCTAAATAGTAGTAATTGCTGCGAAGTCTCTGTTTTTGCATTAAGAGAGAATGCATGTCAATACGAGGGCGGTTCAATAAATACTTAGCCTAAATATGAAAAAAAACATTTTTTAAGAAAGTTTAGATTTATTTTACAACACTGTCTCCTTTCAAATCGATACACTTGGCACAGCGATGCTGCCACCATTTTAACCCATCCAAAAAATACGATTTCCCAGGGTCTTCAAAATAGGTCTCTGGGGCGGCGATGACCGCATCATTCGACCCAAATCTTTTTCTGACGAGTGATTTTTTCGAATTTGTGAACAAGAAAGAGTCACAAGAAGCCAAAATTAGGGATTACGATGGATTGAGAAACAATTTGTAGCACAATTCTACCAATTTGGCCATGACAACGGCGAAGGTGTTAGCCGCCGCGTTGCCGTGGTGGAGCAGCACTTTTTGCATTACCAAATGCAGCCGTTTTTTTTCAATTTGTCGTCGAATCGGCCGGGTATGTTAGAATAGTGGAGCTCCATACTTGTTTTACCCTTCTCGATGTAATCGATGTAGATCATACCTCGTGAATATAAAAAAAACAGCGGCCATTGCCTTTACGGCCGATTTAACAGTCTTCGCCTTCCTTGGAGCACATTTGCCGGGATAAGTCCACTGTTTCTACTGTTCCCTGGATTTTGTGTGTTCCATTTAACTCACGCTTTGTTGACGGTCATAAAATGCTGAAAGAACTCTGCTGGATAGCGTTGCAACAGGGCCAAACATGATGACGATGTTGTCTTACGGTTGCGCTTATTGTCAGGTGGGAGCAAACGCGGCAGCCTCCTCGCCAACAACTTTTTCACACCCAATTCATAGTGCAGAATATGATGCAGTGTTCTTTTTGAAATGCCCACAGTCCCAGCTATCTCGTGAATCTACAATCGCTGGTCTGCCAACACGATAACGTGTTTTTTTTACCTTTTCCTCCTTAGAAGCCGTTTTCAGCTAGGGTTGGCTTCGCTCATCAAAATCCGACGTGCGGCTACGATCAAATTCATTAAACCAATTTTTGTCGGTCAACATGAAAGGAGAAGAGTCACCAATCACAGCATTCTAGCGCTCTTTGATTTCCATGCGCATTTTTCCTTCCAAAAACAAGAATCTAATCACTTAACGATTTTGTTCCTTTCCATTTTTGTACCAACTGACCGACAAGCTCACTTCCATAGGCTGTCAAAATAAAACAAATGAAGGGAGAAGACTGAAAAGTCCTGAGTATACTTCAAAACGTATTTACTACACGATAGTAAAACATTTTTTAAATAATAGCGGCATCTGGCAGCGAGGCTAAGTACTTATTGAATGGCCTAGGTAAAAAGAGCTCCACCATCATCTTAGCGTCATTCTAGGCCATTGAATTTTAGCCCAGGGTACGCCTCGACTATGAGCCTGAATTGACCAGCCTAGTAATAACATACGTATTTTAACTTACTTTAGCTGTTTAAAAACATGTGAGCTTTTCTCGAGTGTAAAATTACATAAATCAACAAAACTCCTTACCTGGTCGGTTCTTACGAGAACATTAAGTTCGCTCATAAATAAAATACCTTGAGCTTACAAATGCTCATCCATAACATATGAAATATACATCGGAATGCTCGAGATGTTTACGATCAAATCCCGCAAATATAAAGTATTTACGGTATGTTTATTACGTGAGTAACAGCAATGAAAATCTTTAAAAGCAAATATTTCATCTTCGAGATATGGAAGCATAAGATTTTATTCCGATGAGAATTTCGGAAGCACTTCTATTACTTTTTACGACGTTTCTTCGGCCGGTGTTTATATTGCCGGACCACATTAGGTTTTATTACTGAACATGTAAAGATGAAAATTGAGTGGGCCTGACTGATGTTTCATTAAGAATTAACTCCCTGTTTACAAATACATAGGATAGGCAACAGTTTATTGCCAAAACTTATGAATTATTTACTTAGTTGATGAGTTCTATCAAGGTCGTTGCAATATACTGTTGTTCAGTATCTAATGGCAGAGTTTCAATATGTATATATCTTACATATTTCATTTCTCTACGTCAGTGTTTTTGTAATTATTTAATGTTACAAGCTGTAACAAAAATAATAGTAATTCAATATCGTAATATAAAATAAAATCAACCCAATATTTTTAACTTTCCATACTGTACAGAATTCATAATAATAATACCCTTCCGGCCGTTTTCAACTATGGCGGCCGGTCTTACGAATAGCCAAGTACGCAGGATAATATACATTATATAGGGCACAAGTGCAAGCACAGGTGTACTCGCGATGACTGGCCTTTGCGAGATTAGCTTACTCAGAAATCGCAAGCCGAACGCGCTGACCACTGCGCCATCGAGCTTCTTGCCTCTCTGCACATGTTGTTGTCATATTTATTAGTTTAGTTTTTTTTTGTTTTTTATTTAACTTATGAAAACTTTTATAAATGAAACATACTATGCCATTTGAAAAGAGCAACTGTCGAGTTTCTTGCCGATTCTTCTCGCCAGTAATTCCGAATCGGTGGTCGAGTCATTTTTTTTTGCAATTTTGACGATTAATAAGTGCTTCTATGAAGCCTATATTAATAAAGAATATGTTAATTTGATTTGATTTGTAAATTTTAATCAAATATAGCCAAACTTAACAAAAGAAAGCAAACGTACTGTTCCGAAATCTGACGAACAAGGACAATACTTCACAAGTACAAAGACTACGTTCCCCAAAAGCTGACGTGTCAAAATCTTGGCTTCCTCAATAATTTCCAATCTCCTCGTCCGATCGCATCGCAATCGTGTCGTTACGTGGAAAATAGGTCGTCTTATCTCGATCGGTTCCGATGGTTCGGCTTATGAACTCTGCAGATTGCTCTGATACGTGCGGCGGGGAGCAAACCGTGTTATTTGCGAGAGACTACTGGGTCAATGCCGTGCAGCACTGGTAACTTTGTGCATGGATCCCCTAAAATCAATATTATTATCTATAATATAATCTTCAACTAAAACTATCGGCAAATTAATAAATACCACTGGTAACTATGTGTATGGATCCCCAAATATCAACATATAATCATTGATCATCAAAATCTTTAACTAGGTATGAATATCGGCAAATGAATAAATATCACACAACATTACATACATGATCTGACTCGTGCTAAGTTGCTTAAGCTCTTGTGTTACAGATATCAGAATCACAAATATACTTAAATAGATACAAATAACACCTAGACTAGGACAAGCAGTTTGCCGATGTTTATCACACAAAAAATTTTTGTCCTGACAGGATTCGAAACCGTGACACTCGGTTTTTGGAAAAACCTCTAACGCCTTAACCAACGAGTTTGTCGAAAATATGAATATAATTCAGGTATGCACATTGAAGCCCTACTTCTAGATAGCAAGACGCCTTTTCCACGGTTTCAATGATTATTAAATGCACAAAATCCGTAGCCAACGTTATAAATATTTAAGAAGTTTGACTCTCGAAGTGTAAACTGGAAACGCTGCAATGTTACTGAGGTCGGGGCGGCTTTAAAATTGAGATTTGAATAACTTTAAAAAATATTTCTTTCACTATCGATAGCGGTCGCCCGCGACTTCGTCGTTTCCGCCCCACATAGTGTAGTTTTGAAACAATTTTACTCATATTTCGCTTTTGGTCACAGGGCAGCTAACTTAAAGCCATCCTTTACCAATGGACAATCCAACAAAAAAAAACCGATTGCCACCAGTAATACTTTCTGAGATAAGCGCGTTCAAACAAACTCTTCAGCTTCATTATGTAAGTTTACTCTTACAAACGGATAAATAAAATAGCAAAGGCGGACTTTGTTTTGATAAATAAATATTGAGTACACAGTTAGTAGTGGATGGCTTGTAATATTTTACTTTTGAATCAATATTTGAATAAACGAATCATCATGATAATATTATAGAGGCACGCATATGTTTCACCCTATAACATTATTTCGTAGATTCGGCCTCATTTTAAATATTCATTCATTTATTCATTTTGGACAACCAACAAAGCACTCACTTAATTAACAACATTATAAAAACACGTTTTTGTCAATTCATTCTTAAGTGATGCCTCAATTAAAGGCTGTCATGACATGACATATTTTATGGTAATTAAAAGCCAATTGTAATATTTAATGATAATTAAAACAATATTGAGATTTCACAATTTCTTTTCAATTTATCAGTGTTCAAGTATTCATGTATTTTATTCCTTTTTCATCTCATGTAAAATAATCTATTATGATCGTTAGTATACTATAAAGGGGCCCCTTAAACCTACACGCTGGGTCGAAAGTCCCAGGCACCGACTGACATTCCTCTCTGTTCCACGCGATGGACCCGGCACCCGCACGGAGAATCCATGGATAGCTAAGAAGTTCGTCTCACCTAGCTAGTTGAAATATAAAATACTTCTCATATTGATAGGCAGTTCATAATAACGTCGAGGCAATTTAAGTTGTATATACGTCACCGCTGACCTATCGAAACGGGTATGTAGTGACGAACGAAAACAATATTGTTGATCGATATACGAGTAAAATTCCCCAGTAAAGCTAGCCAGGTGTAAAACAGTGTTATAAAACCGCCAGACCGAGCTTTCTTGCGCAGAATAATTATATTAATACTCTCCGGCCGTATTCGGCCACGGCTGCCGATCTTCTGATCAGCCAAGTACGCAGGATAAAATAAAATTATAGGCACAAGTGAGTGCGCAAGCAAAGGTGCAATCCCTATTCCATCACACCATAGTTCGGGGGGCAGCAATCTGACACGACCGTTGAGAGTACCGGCGCAGAACCAACGGCTTAACGTCCCTACAGTAGCACGGAGGAGCTCTAAATTAAAAATGTTCGGTCACCCATCCGATGACTGGCCTCTGCGAATGTTGCTTAACCTTAAGGGCCGGGAACGCACTAGTGACTCCTCTGGAGTCGCGGGTGTTCATGGGCGGCGCTGATTGCTTTTCATTATGCAATCCGTTTGCTCCTTTGCTACCTATTAATATTTTAAAAAAAACCTCAGCAATCGCAAACCAATAGCGTTAACCAGATGAGCACCTTGCTCAGAATATCGCTTGCATTATAAATATTCGCTCGCAGTCACTACCGGCACGGCTATCGGGCTTAGATGATTAACGGCATGAAAACGTGACGTCAGAAATACCAGGTATTTTGTTTTATCTGCGAGTTGATATTTAGTATTTTTATTTTGTCTGTTTTATTTCTCTTTTACTCTTTGTCCGTTACGGAATTTTAGACAAAGTAAATGTTAGTATCCAGTTGTAGATATTTTACCACTGAAAATATAATAATGAATGAAGACTTATCGCATTTATTTACTTTACATTATTGACTATTTTGTTGCGTATGTTCATTTGAGTACCCTGATTGTCATTATCAACTCATATCTAACGTTGACAGTACCATTCGCATTGCACAAACAAATTTGACATTCCATCCAGCTTGATAAAACGGATCGAAACTCTCCAAACCCGGGTGCCGCTAAATCATTCAACCCATACAGCGGACATAAGTAAAAACCAACTGGCCCAGTAACTGTGAATCACCTAGCTAAAATAAAACCACAGCGTCGAACCCCGTGACTCATAAAACCGTTGGTGTAGAAAAAGCGGTCAAGTCCGAACAGGAGGTTACGACAATGTTATCTTTTATGGTGTGAGATTACGATGTTTGTTCCAGAAAATTCTGGTCAGCTTTTTGATGTAATAGGGCAAGCTGTTATATAGTTATGGCATGACTGTAGAGATACTATGAATTTATAGGAGTTTTTGTATTTGTTTTTGTAAATTAAGTTTAGTTGTCTTTAAGAACCTTTAGAGTGAAAGTGAATGGTTAAAACACAGTTTTGTAATATTTTGTAACTAGCACCATTTTTAGGGTTCCGTAGCCAAAATGGCAAAAAAACGGAACCCTTATAGATTCGTCATGTCTGTCTGTCTGTCTGTCTGTCCGCCAGTCTGTCACAGACACTTTTTAATTATTGTAAACAATTGTGAATCTAATAAAAAGCCTGTGTTTGGAAACTCCGCTCTTCTTTAGAGCGGAGTTTCCAAACACAGGATTTTTTTCCAAAAACAGGCTTTTTTGCTAACAATATTGTTAAATTTCTGGTTTTAAGTGAAATATTTTTTTTTTATTTTATATTGAATTATTTTTATAGGAAACTATATGAAATTCTATTTTCTATAATTTTCATAAATGTTTTGTATAAGTGAGGTTTGTATAGGCTCCTAATAATAATAATAGGAAACTAGCGGCAGGCCGCGACTTCGTCAGAGTGGATCCCAGATCCCTTTTTTTGCAATAAAAGGAAGCCTTCTGGCTCACTTGTAACCTTATTAATTGGCAATATCTTGGTCACCTTAAGCAAAACAACACTTGAAACTTCTTGGTATAATTTATATTTAAGGATTTTTTCATGCAATGCTCAATACTTTATTATGCATTTATCTAGAATTTTTAAAATTATAAACAAAGAAAAATTCATATGATACCAAGTAGCTCAGGCTTCGACCCAGCACCTCTTGCAATCCGGGCAAGCTCTGACCATGAACTCTACAAAGCTTATTTTTTTTAATAAATTAAATTAAATTTTGCTTTTAGGCTTATGTAAGCTTATATACATAGGTATATACTAATGTAATCAAGCTGAAGAGTTTGTTTGTTTGAACGCGCCAATCTCAGGTACTACTGATCCGATTTGAAAAAGATTTTTGTGTTTGATAGTCCAATTGACGAGGAAGGCTTTAGGCTATAGTATATACCTTATACGGAAACCAACATCAACGCGGACGGAATCGCGGGCGCCGCCAATGTTAGAATATAATATTAGGTACAAAAATACAAGTGCAACACGCCACCCGCAGGTAAATTAAGCCGGGACGCGATATCTGCCTTCCTGCCGGCAGCAGAGTTTCCTGCCGCCGCTTTAGCACTTCCACAACTTATCTGCAGCTTGTTTTGCTTTATTACATGACCTGGTGAGATTAGCTGCTTTTACGCGATAGGAACTTTAGATGAAAGAAAAGTATGCATGCTGCGGTTTTTGATTGGTTTTTGTCATCAGCATTTTTTGTTATACTAGCACCCGTCCGCGTGGATTTCAGATCCCTTCTATCGCAATAAAATGTTCTTTCTCAGGGTCTAAAGATTGTTTGTGCCAAATTTCATTAAAATCGGTTGAGAGGTTAAAGCGGGACCCCGTAACATGCTTTGGATTTTTTAATTAGAATTATCTTTTCGAACTGTCATAGGCTAAGGTTAGTATACATAAAATGGGGAAGCAATGTGCATAAGTAAATTAAGCTGGGACGCGATATCGGCCTTCCTGCCGGCAGCAGTTTCCTGCGCCGCCGCTATAGCGCTTTCACAACTAATCTAAAGTTTGTTTTGCTTTATTACATGACCTGGTGAGATTAGCTGCTTTTATGCGATACTAACTTTTAGATGAAAGAAAAGGTTTTCGTTATGTTTATAGGGGCGCTAACGAACTAGAGGGTCACCTGATGGTAAGTGATCACCGCTGCTTATGGACATTAACATCCACACAGGAGTCGCACACGTAGATGCGTTGTCTACCTTCAAGGCCTCATAACCTCCCCAACTGAGCTTTGGCGACCTTACTCACCAGCAGAAATGTAGCACAACAGTTACGAAGTGCTACTTCTCTGTGGTCTTCTGTTAGGTGGAGGTACTTCCCCAGACGAGCAGCTCATTTCCACTTAGCTCATATAAGTATACATAAAAATAGGGTAGCAATTTGCGTAAGTAAATTAAGCCGTGACGCGATATCGGCCTTCCTGCCGGCAGCAGAGTTTCCTGCGCCGTCGCTATAGCACTTCCACAACTTATCTGAAGCTTGTTGTGCTTTATTACATGACCTGGTGAGATTAGCTGCTTTATGCGATATTAACCTATAGATGAAAGAAAAGTATGCATGGTGCGGTTTTCGATTGGATTTTATCATCAGCATCAATTGTGATATTTGGTATAGTACCTATGTTGGTTGTGCAAAGAAGTTTATAATACAACATACATACCCCTAGCGGACCCTGAGGTCCGAGCCAATGGCCAAGGATGCAATTGGTAATAAAGCTTAGATGATGACAGGTATAGCTCCTGGTTTCTACTTAAGATTAGAGCACAGAGGAAAAACAATTGTTGTGCCACGTGTTTTTCGGCGAGTAAGGTTTTCAGAGCGATTTTAGTAAAAGCATCATTTGGAATACCTGGAGTTACCTTGAAAGCTTCGAGTTTTTACATTAGAATTATCAGTTTGAGCTGACATAAGGTAAAGTTAGTATATATAAAAAAGAGGAGCAATGTGCATAAGTAAATTAAGCCGGGACGCGATATCGGCCTTCCTGCCGGCAGCAGAGTTTCCTGCCGCCGCTTTAGCACTTTCACAACTTATCTGAAGCTTGTTGTGCTTTATTACATGACCTGGTGAGATTAGCTGCTTTTATGCGATAGTTAGTAGTAGTTCCAGATGTGGAAGCAATACTTTGGTGTTTGCGGTTTTTGATAAGTAATCATAGCATACGTATGGGGCTTTAACAGTCAACCAGCAGTAAATAGTGTTATTATTAATGGTCATGTGGGACAGTGATTTACCATCGAGACAACTCATACTTGTTTGCCTAATTGCCGTGTCCTACTGTCTCACCCATGAGAAGGTGAAAGATACTGATTAGTATGACTAGATCGCCTAAGGACACTTCCGACAGATTTTTATAGAACCTAAATATGGCGGCACGAGACTGAGAGTGAAGTAATTACGACTCTTGAAGGCAGTGACTGGATAAAATACGATTTTACGCACATTTTCACGCTCGTTTTCTCTTCTCCAACGAAAAATATTAAAATACTGAGGTGTTCCCATAACTGTGGTCACTATTCCATCGTGAAACTAGAAGTTCGGCTATTAATTTCTTTGCCGAACTTTTAAGCCATGGCTTGCTTTACCAGCATGCGTTTTGCCACCATGCAACAACCTTGATTCCTTTAAGAGAAGCGTGAAGAAGTATCTTGCGGGCCGGTATGGCGATGACAACGAATAGGATACAACTTTGGTACCGCATCCGTTGTCATGGCAATTAGGGCTCCTCTTTTGCTTACCATCAAGCAAAGTGGAGCCAACATACCGCGCTTATATATTTAAAAAAAAATTGTTTCGGTTTCGGTATCGAGTGTACAAAAGTCATTATTGGTCGGCAAACGTGATCCCGGTACGGAGTAAATCGTGCGGAAGGGACGTTTAGGATGTTGATTGATTGATGGCACTGCTAGAACAAAGCGAGAGGCGGTTAACTTTTTAAATTGAAGGATGCCGTATTTCTTTTTACGCGTTGAATGTTATTATTCCTGTGAAATAAGGATTGAATGGCAGGAAAACGCGGTTGAAAGACTTCTTCGCGTTAAGTTACGTTCACGAATGACTATGTATTTACATACATTACAAATTGTATCATTTGTGTGTTTGTATTGGTGAGGATAATAAATATTTGAGCATAACTAATAACTGCGTCATCAAGATTCCTGTTTTATCCTATCACACGGGAGCATTCAATCGGGAAACAAATCACCTAATCAGCCCATACCCTGCCGGAATATAAAATTTCATCCAAATTTGTTCAGTAGTTTCAGCGTGATTGACAGACAAACAGCCAAACAAACAAACTTCATCACAGTTATAATATTAGTATGAAGTATGCCGTTCGTGAGAAAAACACTAGCTGAAACACTTAAGTGAAAGTATGATCAAATGAACAAGTACCTACCAGACTACCAAAAATGTCGATAATAAAGATTTATATATAAATAACACATCATTTTCACCTCTTCCACGGTTTATCCGTCCAGCGAAAATTTCCGTTAAGTTTGTTAAAGCGCTGGATTAATTTTCTAAGCTGTATTCATGTAACGAGCGCATATTTATGCAGGCGATATTTACTCTGGGAGACTGCTCACATAACGCTTGTATGAGCACATACAGCGTACCTATGTATTAAGGGAAGCCTTTTTCTAACACGCTTTGACGTTAATGGCTTGCCTTAAGCGTAATATTAATAGACTTTTCTGACGGATCGGAGATTCCATACGAGGTTGCTACTGTACTAGATCATTAGTCATACTCAAAGTTTATTTCTTGAGCTAGAATATGCTCACAGAACTAACAATTGGTCACATTTAAATAATTATCATTATATGTACAAGTTATAACATGACATCATGAAAAACTAACAAACAATTTATCTCACGGGAAAGCATAATTATTTCTCTCTGACAAATTATAAATAAAATCCGGTCAAGTACGAGTCGGACTCGCGCGCGCCCCGTAAGTTCCTTACAAATTCTATTGACGTACATATTAAAAAAACTACTTACTAGGTCTCATTCAAATAAACTCAGTTATCAGGTCATACCCTATCTGAACATTTCCCAAAATGCAAGTACCTACCTACACAAACGAAACCGTAGGCGGAAGCTAGCGCAGCTACAAATTATTCATCCACGTCCGCTCTAGACGATGTGTACAAACCTCATTAGTAATACCGCATGAAACATTACTCTCCCTTGTGAAAACAATAATAATTGTTTTATTTCTGTTTCAAATAGCCGTTCTGGAGCCATGCCATAACATTTATCTGGAAACAAATTGCAAAGATACTAGATAAGGTAAAAGGTACTTAACATACTCTTGGTGTATTGTTTAGATACCATGGGTTTTGAAGAACATAAATAATCATGATCACTACGATCTAATTATGTACTTAGAGTGCACGTGTTATGACTTCTCTGAATTGCTTTATTATTTCGAAGGGTAAGAAGAATCTCTTTCGAAAAATACTATAGTCCACGTGACAGGTGTTTTCCTGATACGAAATTAAACTATATTTCCAGTCAATAAGTTCTACGTGGTGTTTTTATCACTTTCCATTAGGGCAAACTGTCACCACTGTCATATTAGCTCAAATGGACTCTAGTGATACTCCCTCAGTACCCATCAATCTATCAACTTTATATATTCTTTCATACGAGTAGTTTGATCCACTTTGCCTTTTAATAAACTCATTTTTTTGTATATTATTTAAGATTTATGTTGCGTTAATAAATAAGAGAGCAAAATCAAATTAGAAATAAAAGTTGAAAAGGAAAACGTAACAATTTAGATTTCATTAACCCCATTCTCTACTTGACTTTCCTGTAAGTTGGTCAGCACAGATAATAAGGAACTACACAAGTGAACTTAGCACATAATCTAATCGCGGTGCCTTTGATGTCGGAGAACAAGAACCACTCGGCCGTTGTATCAAAAGTTACATACTAAAATAGTTCGCAACGATAAGGATGATTTTGTTTCATCCTTGGTCTTTGTCATTATGAAAATGTAATACGGTAACTCTTTTTGTAGAAGACAAATATTTAGAAGTTGTTGGTTGTAGCACGTTTATACCAAATCTAGTTTTTTTTATTCATTGGACTAAAACATCATTTCCCTCTCCCCAAACTAAGCTCGTAGCTTGTACCATGAGGCATTCCTTGAAACGCACATGTATGCTAGGGAACCGCTAGACAAATAGACATACCGAAGTACTATACAATAATATTTAAACGGGACTTAACGCATTTTTATTTTTTAAAGTACTCTCGTACTTAGGTACTAAATATACTATACAATATAATATAAATATATTAATATAAATATATTATATTGTATATAATATATAAATATACTATATATAACTATAATAATATAATAATATAAAAATAAATATAATAATATAAATATACTATATATAACTGTCGCGTTTCATTACTATTGTTCAATAGTAATGAAACGCGACAGTTAAAAGTTTAATACCCAAACAATTTAATAAACATCCATGGCTCGAGGACCAATGCCGATGTTCATCACACAAACAGTTGCCCCTATAGGGATTCGAAGCCCCGACACTTGGGTAGCCAGGGTCTCAGGGACCACTAGACCAACGGGCCCGACCTTTTAGTATTGTATTTATTGTTGCTCTGTATAACTATGCTCGATTCTATACGAACCTATAAGAACTACATCACACTAAATGGTTGGTACTTATTGGTACCAAATAAACTTTTCATTCATTCAAATGGTACACTACAAGCCGTATAAGATATCAAAGGTTAAATTGATTGGTTCTCGTGACGTGTGTATATGGAGCAGACGTTCTGTTCACGTCAAAGACTAGAATAAGCAATCAGAAAACTCATTTGTAACGAAACCCATTAAACTAGTTTACTCAAAGTGTTTCAGTTCGAGCTTTTTCTTGTACTTGTGAGCGTTTATTCGTAATGGCACACAAGACAATGTTTGTTTGTTTGCATTGTAGCTATTGGCAGTTTCTGTGTTAAATAACATTCGGTTAAGCATGCTTAATTAATGCTGGACTAGACATTTCAAGACGATGTTTTGTTAAAAATTCCAGAGTAATAATTCCTTAATTTTTATATTAAGCTATCCAAACATTTTTATTGATAACTAGTTGCCGCCCGCGAATTCGTCCGCGTGGATTTAAAATCCCTTTTCTCGCAATAAAAGGTGCTAAATTTCATTAAAATCAGTTGGCAGGTTCAAGCGGGAAAGCGTAACAGCCGGACAGACATAAAGATTTTACTCAGAAAGTAGGTATTTATTTATTTTTTCATGATTTTTATTAATGATTCAATTTGAGTCCTATGAATGAGATATTTTACCAGCAAATTAACAAACAAGATATTGATCAATACCATCTCCATGATTCTATCTAGTAATCCGTCAATCTGGCATCCGAATTTGCTAGCTGCTTAAAAAGGTCCCCAACAGTACATGACAGGACCAAAGGCCATACAAGGAAAGCCTCTTTGCGGTTTCGGCAGTGCGTTATCTGTGACATGATTCTGCGTATAATGGTAAGTACCTATACGATATAGTGTGACTCTTCCGTGCATTGGGTAAAAGAATTTGAGTAAAGATTTTCTTATCTCGTCGATCTTCTAGTGGTTTAAGAATCGGGCTGTGGTATTGAGGTCCTGGGTTCGGTTCCCGGTTCGGGCAAAATTTGTGTTGATTTTGAGGGCAGTTACCCGCTAACCCACCATTCTAACCCACTGGTGGGTGGAGACATCCCGGGTTCACAGCCGTGATTAAGCCAAAACCCATATTTGTAACGAAAACATGATTCCAAATCATGGAGACCTTTGCCCTGCAGTGGGAAATTAATAGGCTGATACTTTTTCATTTTTATTTAATAATAGCACAGTATAGCGGCTTCTTTCCGTCTGATGGAAAGCGAGGATAGGAGCCCTTATAGCCGTGACAAACGTTTGTGGCACGATCATATTAACCAAGTAACCTATTGATCCATTAGCATTTAGCAGAATGAACCAATAAAATAAATCATACGTACGTAACTCGCAGCATTCTCGTTTTAATACGACATCTCCTATAACACGATATTAGCGTAAAAATACGAGAACAATGAAACTTTACGGGCTGAAACGAAACGTCTAGAATGCAGTAAATAAACCTCATTTCGGGAGCATTCATAAATTCAACCCTGTGCTCTCTTGAAAACTCTTTGGAGCATAATAAAATGATAATATTGTAGAAATACGGTCCGGGCCGGCTGTACTCTGTTATGTTTTGTATCTCGTTATTTATTAAAAGCCGAGATTGCAGTACCTCTGAATGTCGATGTTGGTAATGGCACGAACGAGCTCATGGTCCTTCTTATCTTTTTACCGGTAAATGGGGAGAGTAGAATTAGGTTAAAGGAAAAATTAGGAGTTTTTAAGATTATTTCTATGCGATTATGTCAACCTTCATTTATTGGGGCAGTTAGTATCGGTGTCTTTTCTATTTTTATTGTGTTTTGGAGTTTATGATAATGCAGTAAAAAAATCTTTTTCATTATTACTGACTGATATCTCTATTTTAGACTACACAAATCTGTAATTAAATTGACAATTTTCATTTTTCTTCCGAGTTTCCTATAGGTATATCTTTCAGCATTGACATAGAAAGACATGGATTCAATGACACCTAAATACTCGTTTGATTCAATGAAGAAGCAAGACTCAGAAGTGATTGAGTGGGCGGTGCTTTTTCAGATAGATTCGTTGTTAATCATCTCAATGGATTCTAGAATTTCGATGGTCACTGATTCAACTTTTTTATTGCTGAAGCCAGCTGTAAAGATACATCGAGAAAGTTCACTTTATAGTATAGCTTTCCGCTGTATTGTTACAGTAAGTACAAGTGTTTCTACACTTGTACACTTTATGAGTAGAAACACTTGTACTGTAAATACCAACATATTGTTCGTACGGAAAATAATATGTATTAGCATTATGAACATTCGCTTCATTAGATCCGAATAGACTTGGCTTTCAAGACTGTTGAGTTTCACAGGATGTTTCCATATGAAAAATTCAACGCAAAATATTGAATTATTCCATTAAGCTTTTCCAAATACTTAAGTTGTTTATTCAACATCGCCGCTCGTGTGAATCAATCTGTAAGAGAGATGTGAAAGGAAAATCGGCATTGAGTCGAGAAAACCACCTTGTGCGTGGGAAACCTGTTGTGCGGATTGGAATGATGACTTAGGCAAAGTTCACACTTCACTCTACAGAAGTTTTTATTGTTATAAGTATAGAATACTGTTCAAATAAATGGTAAAAAATATATTACAACATTACATTTTTGAATAGGTTAAGCATTTGTGTTACGAATAACAGCACCAACCGCGCAATTGTAGGTATAATTGAAACTGTTTTTTTTTGTGTTGGATAGTCCATTTGTAGAGAAAGGCTTTAAGCTACATATAATTAGAAACTGAACTCATATGTGCGGAAGCCGAGTTCCACGCGGACGGAGTCGCAGGTGGCCGCTAGTAAATAGATACATATAAATACCCGTACCAAAACAAACAAACATGTTCATGCACATAAATGTTTGTCCTGGGCGGAGATCGAACTCGGCCGTCAAAATGTTCACACTTCTCTTTCGAAGTAGGTATGTATATAACTTGAGTTTTAATGAGGAAAGTTAATTATTATTAGACAGGTAAGAAGTCTAAAGTTTTCTTCGAAGTCACTTGGGTTGGAGGCAAAACGAATGGTGGAGTATCTGTATTTAAGATGTTATGTTATTAAAGAAACAGAATTTTCGTAAAATGTGATGAAATTTAGTTGAAGCTTCTATGCTTTTCAAAACAAGCAAACTGCACGGCTGACTGAAGTAATGTAAAAAGTATGAACCCAAAACCACTAGATACTTCCGTAAGTTTCTCAGTAAATACTGGTATCAAAGCACATTCAAATAAGGGGAAGCTTACTACAGTTAAGTAGGTACTTATAAAGGAATTGTCCGCTACCACATGACCTCAAGATGTTGGGTTGTAGTAAAAAGCACTAGCATCAAAATACAGTCAAATAAGGGAAAGCTTACTACAGTTAAGTACTTATTAAGGGATTGTCCGCTACCACATGTTGACCCCAAGAAGCTGGGTTGTAGTAAAAAATATAGGGTTTTCCTAAAGGTATTCTAGTGAACCGGCCATAAACAAGGAATTAATTGTGATTTATTAATTTATTTTTCGTTGACCAATGTTATTTTTTACACACAATGGTAGGAGTAAACTATAGAAAAATTATTAGTCCAATTCCCAAAGGTTATTATCACAATAATAATACATGAGTATTTTTTTTAATGTACTACGACAGTGAAGTGGCTCCGTCAATTCCTTCATATATTTTGAGAATTTTCTATAAAACACATTGATATTATACCAGGAGATTCATAATATTTGTCTTCTTCTCAATAAGTCTGAAAGTAAATAAAGAAGAAACATAAATACAAATATTTATTCAATCTAATCGCATTTACCGTGTCACTGCGACAGCAAAATAATACTCCGCAATATTTGAGCTTGGATCTTTTTCAACCGATATAAACACGAGTTGATAAAAATATTTCTTCATTTCATATCAAGGGAAAGAAAAGCATAATTGTAAATAAAAAGATCACAAGGGAAGTGGTTTAGGCACTTGTATTAATATCGTCATGTTGTGTTTGCTAGAAATACAAAATAACATTGAGACGAAAGAGAAAATGTTTATTTGACGACCCGCTTGATGTAATGGTCAAGAAGTTGACTACTAGACCATGAGGTCGCGGGTTCAATACCTGCACTGGACAAATATTTGTTTGCATGAACATATCTGTTTGTGCTGGTTTGTGTGTTATATGTATACATTCAAGTATATTTGTCTAAATAAAAAAGTATTTGTATGTCGATCCGTTTCTAAGCATCTACATCAAAGGACAAGGATCGAGCTTAATTTGGAGCCAGGCAAGTAGTTTGTTTGTCCAATGAATTTATTATTACTACCTATTTATAAAAGCACGGTTCATTGGCTTCTCGATTCTCTCCGAAGGTTAGTTTTTCTAGTAGCGTTATTTTTGTTAAGGTATTGAACCACCTATATATTGATGTAAGTGAAGACCAAACCAACTCACGGATTAGTGAGTTCCGTACACATTTATCTCATCAATTGCCGTTTCAACGAGCAATGGCGGAATTATCTCAACAGTTTCAAAGCTCAACCCTCAAATTGTCAAGTCGACCACTCCAATGCTCACTTTAAATTAGTTAACAGGCTGACCTGCTTTTGGTACTAACGACCCCAGTTGAGGAGGGCGAGAACACAAACAAAAGTCCATTGTGGACATCATAATCGCGCAGCCACCGATCGTGTGGATAGTTCTGCCACAGTACAATGCAGAACGGTAAGGCAACTCACAATTAAAACAAAATGTTATGGACAGTGCTCAATGCGGATTTTTTTAACACGTCATCAACGTAGATAATCAAAATGATAAATGTTTACATTTAAGGCATCTACTCGTAAAATGATATCATAATTTATTATAATAACAATTATGTATGTTGTATACTGATCTGAAATGTCGCCGTCGCTTAAAATTAGGCGCGGCAATGTTAAAGCGCTGCTTATTTTAGATTTTAAAAAAGGCATCTCGTGAGAGTAATCTATCGATGTTTCTAATTTAGATTATGATACAAAAGAGGTCTGCTTGAGCCGGTTTACAATATGAATTCAATCCCAAAATTATAAATAATAATAATAAAATTGACAGTTTATTTTCACTAAAATTTTCTATAAAGTTCTCAACTTTGCTATAACACACATCACACTTTGAATGATGATAAGTGACAGGTAGTAAGTGTTCTGCGCTTAAAATGTGTTTACGTCAAGTTCAAAAACATCTTTTCCATAACACTGCCCTTAAAAAGGCTGTGCAATTCCACTACTACTGTCAATTATAAATATACTGTGTGTCTGTCGCAGCACTGGCCTACTTACACGGACCATTGTCGGAATATCGTCTCTTCTTACTTCAATGACTGTCTTATTTGAAATGGGGTAGATAGCGTTACTATTTTGCTTCGGTATTGAAAGAAATGGTGTGGTAAACCAACTGTGATTGGATCAAACTATTGATTTTTAGGTGAAGTCAAGATTTTCATTTTTTTTTTTTTTTTTTGTGTCGAAACCTTGGCGGATAAATATGATCATACTAGCGGCCGCCCGCGACTCCGCCCGCGTGGATTTCGATTTCCAATAGCCTAAAGCCTTCCTCGTCAAATGGACTATCCAACACAAAAATATTTTTTCAGATCGGTCCAGTAGTTTCTGAGATTAGCGCGTTCAAACAAACAAACAAACAAACATACAAACAAACTCTTCAGCTTTATATATTAGTACGAGCTTTATATTTGCCGGAAAATCCAAGTAGGTGTACCTATTTAAATGTTTCGATTAAAAAATGCCTATATGCGGCTCATTTAGTTTTACAATAATCCTTAAAATCACCACAGTAGAATAAAAGTTCAGAAGTCTATTTTTGTAATATTTTGTTACCATGGTCATTTTCAAAATGTGTCTATTCATTTTTATAAGCCTTTTTAAAACCAAGGGATAATCCTGTAATCCCAGTTCCACGTTTCAGATCACGTAAAGTCCAGGCTATATTTAAAAGGTCCAATTTCCATTTGTTTATTTTCAATAATATGTGTGTTGTTTCAGACACGTTTGAAGTAAAGCGCCATAAAGATATTCCTTTGTTACGAATCAACATCATAGGCCTTTTAATATTTTTTTTACCTCCCTGTATAAGGTGTAGCCAAGGCAATATTAAAGTTGTGATTTTTGCGAAAATTAAGTCGATTATGTCCTACGATATAAAAAATACAAAGTTACTAACTTCAGGAAGAAACTATTTTTTATTTCTATAAAATGTATAAGTAGTTCGTTGTCAATAATAAAGTATAAATTCCTGAAAACACAATTTATATTGGTATGATAGATATTTTAAGCTAAGTATAAGTTTCATGACCTTACTATGAAAACGTATTAACTCTAATTTTAAAATATGAAATGAAATTTTTACTTCGCTGAAAAGAAAACAATATGATTTAAGTAAAAGTCTGAAGTTCCCAGTTAAAGCGAATTTCTTATGAAACGCTACTGCATAAAGCCATAGTAGCCAGCTCATAGAAACTTAAAATATAAAATGGTTGTATAGGAGCTCGTCATTATTCAGTGAAAATTTTAGACCAAGCATATTTAAGAAAACTAGACGTTTAATATAAAATGCATTTATATTGAAATTTATAATTAACTTGTTCATTTATCAAGGAAAATTTATATAATATTTAAATAATCATTTAGATCATTCATCTACCAAGCAGTGTAAAACAGAGAATTAAAATATTTATTAATAAAATTTATATAACATTTTATGTTACTAAAGATGACAGATAATAAGTACTTAGTATAAAATGAGAAATTGAATGGAAATCATCTTATTGAGGTACGTACACACTTCAAACAATTCGAAAACTCCAAATCTTTTTTAAGCCATTAAAAATACACAACGTTTAATTAAATTACTATTTCTACTAAAATAAATAAACTCTCTTACCTTTTGTCTAAGTTCCAGTAAATCTCGTAACAACTAATAAAACTTCCGATATTTACACACTGCACTAACAGGATAAACTTTTAATTTGCCAAGTTTTACTCGAACCACGATTCAAGCTCGCATCTGTAACAAACGATTTCATTTTTAATACATCCTGTGAAGTATTACTTAAGTTTATACAGAAGAAAGTTTGCTCTTATTCAGAAGAAAATTATCTTCTAATCATCTTTAATAATAAACTAGCGGGCGCCCGCGACTCCGTCCGCGTGGTTTTCGGTTTCCGCACACATACATAGATCTTAACTACAGCCTAAAGCCTTCCTCGTCAAATGGACTATCCAATACAAAACGATTTTTCCAAATCGGACCAGTACTTCCCGTGATGAGCGCTCAAAGAAACAAACTCTTCAGCTTTATTATATTAGTATAGATTAAGCTGAAGAGATTGTTGGTTTGTATGCTTGTTTGAACGCGCTAAAACGCGCGTTCCTGACAGGAACTACAGGCTCGAATTAAAAAAAAAATTTGCGTTGGATAGTCCATGTGGCGAGGAAGGCTGCAGGCTATAGTATAGCTTATTGAAACTTAAAATATAACAATGTGTGCGGAAACCGATATCTACGCGGTCGGAGTCGCGTGCGGCCGTTAGTATCCCGATACCATCCCCATACCATCCCCAAATGAGCTTTGGACACTATAATTAACATTTGAAACATTGCACAACAGTAATAAAATATTATTTAGAGGAATTTGATCTCATTGGGGAAATATACAACGAAACAATGCAGTTTTTATTAAAAATACGCCAAAATTATGTTCACATATTGCAAGATACGATGAGAAATCAGTTCTCAAAACCCCACTCCATTTGCACAACGGAACATTGTTTGTTTTCAGTGTTCTCTAACAGTGATCGTCTATATCCGTTTGCCAGTCAAATACATATCGCGGATTGCACTGATTTGTTTGCCGCATGTTAAGTGGTTGCAAGTCAACACTGCCAGAACTGTTGAGAGATGCGACCTTGACTCCTACTTGCATATGAATAGAGTTGATTGTTGATTACATTTTTGTTATTGTCTTCCGCAGGAAGTGGTGTTAGGTCATTGGAAACGTTTTTTTTATTTCTTTAAATTTTGGTCCTATTAGTAAATTGGGAGCTAATGGGAAATGTCTTTTGGGAGGACACTCAAGCGATAAGGAGCATCTATGGTATTCATGAATTTGAGTATTATATGAATTATACAAAGAACTATTAATTTTAATTAAATGGATCTGTCTACTTATGATGTGATGGACAAAAAAATAGCTTTTATATCTGTTCTCATTATATTTAACTGAATTTCGAAACTAACTTCGCTTCATAAAGAGGAATTTCTCAGGAAATCAAAATTGCAAAAAAATTGCTTCAATTAAGGTCAGTCCCTCATCAAAATAGTTCTTATAATGTTTCACTGAATTTAGCCTCTGACATTGCTTCATAAAGTGGAATTTCAAAGTTAATCAAATTGCAAAAAAAATACGTTCACTTTGGATCAATCCCTCATTAAAGTACTGTGGTTTTTTTACAGATTAAACATTTTGTATATATCGGGGCAATTCAACATCAACGCTTTTAGTTATCAGGTTGTGCATTAGCTTTCAGTTTCAGCTTATCCCGCCTGTATTCGGGTCAGGTGATTTATTATTGCATTCCACGTTGCACTGGTCTGGCAGTTTCGTATTAATGAATAATCTGGACGTAATGTATGGCTTTATGTTAGGCATTTTGTTTGGCAATTATAGTAAGTAATATTGTGGTTTACTCGTACATCCAGAATTTCGGGTGGATTTGGATGTGATTTTAGCGATAAAAATTTTACATTTCAAATCAAAGATTTACAAAGAAAATTAAAATTAAGTTCAGGATCATGCTTAAATGACTGAAAATAGGATGGCTCAGAATTGAATCAATATAAAAAAGCAGTATTAAAATACGTTGACAATAGTAAAACACTACCGATAATAGATAAGTTTTATTAGGAAAAAAATTTTTAAATGTGTTTTTTAATTATATACTTTGTAAGTTGTTGAACAACATGAGAGCACCATGTAAAGAGTAATTTCGATAATAACATTGACATATTTATGAAACATCCATCATTAACAGTTGCTTCCTAGGCCATTCCTCGGAGTCCAGGGACCGCTTTCCCTTCACTTCCTCCTCCACTTCGCATGATCTACGGCATCCGAAGTAATCAGACCATTGGCACGCATGTCAGTACATTATTGTAACACACTCATCATCATCCTAGCGCCTCTCCCGGTTGCATCCTCGGGCATTGCCTTGGAGCCCAGGGTACGCTGCGACTATGATCCTGAATTGACATGCCTGGTTATTACAATGGAGCGACTGTCGTCTGACCTCCGTAACCACAAGGGAAACCAGACCATATGGATCATAGTCGGGACCAACGGCTTAACGTGCCTTCCGAAGCACGGAATCATCATTATTATCGGACAATCAGGTGATTCAAGCCTGTAATGTCCTAACCAAACTGGGAAAACAAACACAAAGTGAAAGTGTTCCCCGCGGGATTCGAACCCACGACCTCCGAGTTCGTAGTTTTTGAGCACAGCGCTCTAACCACTACACCACAGAGGCAGACAAATTATTGTAACATTATTGTAACACACTATTCACTGATAAATTCATAAGTATTTCAGTTGTATCGTAACCTTGATAAGGATATTTATTTGTAATCTGCTGGAGAAGATCCAAATTGTAATGCTTTAAATTAGTTTAGACATTCCTAATCAATTATTTGTAATTTGTACGTCTTGCTTACATACAAGACAAGTAACAATAAGTACTAGTATACAATACGTAATGAAGCATAATAATATGAATTAGGTATAATATTATTTATTTAATATGTTTGTATCAACAATTAATTAGTTATTTTGATTCGCACAAACATTCACATTCACTTATAAAATAGGTTTTTGTAAGTTTAAGAAGTTTTTTTGCCGTTAAGTTCTATTTCACATTCCATTTTTAATTTAGAATTCATTGTTTCATTTTCCCTTTTAGCAAACTCAAAGTCAAAGGACCGACGTCAACAACTCATAAAGCATGTAACATTTACGCTGGGTGTCGGATCATCAATTTATCAAAACTATAAATTAGTAGCAAAGGGTGACATTATTTTAATAAAAAAATATGACGTGAAAATATACCCGTAGATTGTAGGTTGCAAGCCGCTTTATTATGGCACAAGTTTGACATCGCATGTGTTCAAGTGCTTTACTTGGCTATAAATTTTGCACATCGACCATTATTTATGAATTTAAAATCACGAACCGGCTATGATCGTATCATAGTCGCAACATTTTCAGAAAACGTAATCATTCAAACTATCTATTCGGCACCACAATTTATTTAAAATGTGTTCTGATGGAAGAAGCCATTCTAGCCGTAGTATCCACGAATTTTCTGAAAGTAATGGTTGTGATTTAGGTAATTGAATCACTTTAAAACTCTCCAGAATTCGTAAAGTTGTGAGAAATTGTGCTCAGTAGTTTTATAACACTGCTTAGTAGCTATTATAGATAACACTTTGAGCCATAGGACCTAATGTTACGTCATAGTAGGCGCTTTCATATCATATTACTATGTTGACCTCCCCGCGAACAATGTGTGAATAGAAGAACTATGAAGACGCCTCGAGGAATTCCAATATGTTATATAATAAAAGCTATGCAATACGGATCGGAATCAAGCGGCTAATGCATTGAGATATAAATGCGATCGACTATTTATATCCTCCTAATGGAAGATCTGGCATTTAATTGTCTTGCTGGACCAATAAAAGCTGGCGCTGTGTTATGTCAGTACCTAATTAGTATTCGGGTGGAGGAAATTGGAAGATCACCTTACAGACCTGCGTTGAAGAAGCATCTTCGTGGTCGTGTTATGTCCGAATATTTTCTTAGCACATGAATACAATTCTTTATTTGTAAATGTTGTTTTAAAAAAACATAATTTCAAAATGTCTCGTTATGTCAGCAGAGCCATACAACATGTTACACTTTAGCATTTTATTACTAAGTCAAATTGTATGTAGGTAGGAAATTGAAACAGAAAACAAAGTAGCGAGACCTTAAGAATTACAAATTATTATTATGTAAATTCACTCCTGTACTTTATCTACGAATTATTTGTTTGGAAATCGTGTTGCTTATGAGAAAATGAATGCTTGTTCACTGTTGTCGTATACTGTTCTTACTTTTAAGTAAAAAAGGCAACTGTGTTCACTGACTGCCCTGTCAAGCCAACATACTGTAACTTTGAAAACCCACTTTTGAGATATTTGACAAAGTGTAATATTAATGATTTTTTGCCTTTTTTAAAAAGAGTTGATAAAGATTATATAATTTTATGAATTTAATCTCTTCAGTTACTGTTCTAGTTCATAGCCAAGTAAAATTTTTAGAGTTGTTCTAATTAGGAAAGAAGATATAGCCAATAACTTGTATTAATTTAACAATTATAAAGATTTCTTGTATTCCTATCAAGGCAAAACACTGTAAGATAGGTTACAGTGTTTTGCCTTGTCGGAACTCATTATACCATAACACAATTTATACTGTAACACACCGTTTTTGAAATATTGATGCGTCTCTCTATGAAAATCATCACCATCATCTCCCTAACGTTTATCCCGGTTACTCTCCAGGGTCCGCTTGACCATGATCCTAGATTTGATGAGTCTGGTTATTACATTGAGGCGACTGCCATCTGACCGACGTAGCCCTTAGAAAGGGGAACCAGACAAATTGGATTACGGTTAAATATGCAGAATAAATTGAATAACTGAATGTGTAGGTTTCCTCACGATGTTTTCCCTCACCGAAAACCAATGGTGTTTCATAAATCGTATAACAGTTGAAAAACAACTTATTGATACTAGTCGGTCCAGCTGGATTTGAACCTTCTCCGTCTCGTTAAAGAGGCGGCGTACTTAGCCACTCGACCACCACGGCTCTTCCTTCTCTCTCTATAAATAAAAACCAATTATTTAAATGAAAAATTTAATCAACTTAATAATTAGAAAGTCTTATCGAATCACTCAGGGAACTTATGTCCCTTCGCCACTGACGAGTTTCAAGGTACCTATTGACCTCTTCGTCCCCAATTATGCGTACAGCCCGTCGCTGCAATCTGTCAAGCGCGTCCATGAAGTGCTTGGCAGATCCATCCCAGAGATGCAAACAGTATTCCAAGCAGGACCGAACCTGCGTCTTATAAAGAAGAACAAGCTGGTCCGGCGTGAAAAACCGCCGCACCTTGTTCAAGATCCCCAGCTTTTTCAACGCCGTCGAGAGCACGCTTTCGACGTATTGGCTCTGATTTAGATTGCAGCGAAGGTCCATGCCAAGCATGCTTAGGCTAGTAGGCAAACTGAGGGGAGTGCCCTGAAGAACGGGAATAGGAAGGAATTGTGATGTTTTAGCCGAGAAGGCGCACACCTGGGTTTTCTTGGCATTACCCTCAACTAGGATGTTGGAACCCCATTTACTAATGAGATCCAAAACCTGGTTAAGTTCAACGACAAGATTCTCTCGTTTCTCATTCGATTCGCCTACTGAGATACCGCCCATGCACTGTACGGTCGTCCGCATAACAATGAATGCTTCCGAGCGGTAACGTATCATTGATATGCAGAAGAAACAGGTGGGGCGCTAGGACGAAGCCCTGTGGGACACCGGCATTCACTGGCATGAACCGCGAAGCACATCCGTCAGTCACAACACGGAGTCTACACTCATGCAGAAAGCCGCAATCCAATCACACAGCCGGACGAGCAACCCATATGCCGGAAGCCTGGACAGAAGAGCTTTGTGCCAGACCCTATGAAATGCCTTAGCAATGTCCAGGCTGACTGCCATAGACTCATAGTGTTTGTCGATTGCCTCCATGACTTTGCACAACACTGCAGTTACGGCAATGGGGCAATTTTAAATCACGTTTTTGTCCTATGTTACACCATTTTTTCCCGGGAATTCCCGGTTCCTTTAAAGGGTTGTCCCGAAATTCCCGGGACTCAATTAAAGCACCGGTTCTTCATTCCCTAATATGTATGTGTTTACGAAAAAAAGTATATAAGTAATGTTTATCCGTTGTCTGGCACCCATAGTACAAGCTAATGCTTAGTTTGGGGCTAGATGGCGCTGTGTGAATAATGTCCAGAGATATTTATTTATTATTTATTTTATTTATTACTGTCGCGGCACACGACTAACTTAAAACGACCCATCGTGGACTTGCAAAACAAGGACGAGAAATCTATGCCGGCGTAGAATAGAGCGAGACAGCTATATTGTAGTCAATTCAACTTTATGCAAGCTAAATGGCTTCCCGGCGCTCGCACGCGCCGCGGCCTAATACTGTATTTACCTAGCGTTGCATAGTTTGTTTCGCCAAAACACTGTATTCTTCGTTACAGTTTTTTGGAGTGTTAAGATCTTATTTTTAACGTAATACAGTGTTTTTTCCCTTGCTTTATCTCGCAAAATAACTGATAAATTTTAAAAAATGTCAGTGGGGTGTAATAACTAGAGATAAGGGAATCGTTTGAGACTTGTTAAGCGAAAACACTGTAAGTCGACATACAGTCTTTTGGATTGGCACGGCAGACAGTTGCCGAATACCGTCCAATACCGTATGCAGCTAAACTTAACTGTTTACTTCCAACTGTCACCAACGACAGTTGTTTTGCAAATGGCAGCACTGTTGAAAATCAGAGTCATAAATATGCAGCCATACTGTCGAAGGATTCGGACAACTGTTACTTATAGAACAAACTTCTCATGAATTTAACAATGCCAAATTCAACGGCTTTCAAATGTCGAGTTGATTTTTTATTTATATATTTTCAACGATGCCAATAAATGTTGAAGTTGATTCGTTATTTATTCATGAGTGTGATACGGGAATTAAAGGTTAAAAATAAGCACTGTTTAGTAGTAAAGAAAGTTCAACATAAAAAGGTTTCGGGATAATACCTAATAACTAAATGAAATTCTACAAATAAGCTCATAAATATTGAGAGCCACAAACTAGACTATTATTTAGGTGTGAAACTTGACACCTTTTGTGTACATGAGTAAATCGATAGAACTAGTTTTCATACTTTAAGTATTATAATGTAAGTGTGTGGTACGGTGCAAAACACTTTCTCTTAATCTACTACTTAATAAGTGAAAAGATCAAAAAATAGTATGAGAAATCAAATCTTAAACATAAAATCAAATAAGCGACCTCGCATTTTATTTGCCATAAATCTCTCTTTTTACAATGAAAGTCTGCGTCGTTCACCTATTCCCAAAATCCACAATCTGTTTGTTTTTGCCAACTACGGAGCATTCAAATTACGTTCACCTACATATTTCATTATTTTAATCTAGAACTTTCTACAGCTATAATTTTTTATAGAATATGTCCGTGGATTTGGCATAAAGTTTTTTTAATAAACTTTTCATATTTTTGTATGAAAAATTTTGCCTTATGAGATATTGGAATTGAGATTTTTTCATCTAGATTAGAAAATTACTCTTTTTTTTATTTCATAGGCGGCAAACGAGCTTCTTTATGCTCTATAGGACCGAACCACATATACCTGATTTCTAGATGTACTACCAATACGCTTTAAAGAATTAAAAACCATTTTTGTCTCTACAAAAACAAACCCTATTCATATGCAATCAAAGACGTTAGTAATTTATACGTAGGTGTGCAAAATGTTTGACTTTCGACCTCACTCATGTAAAGCGGCATTACGAACCACTTTGCTTTTACAACTCTTATATTTACATAAGAAACTCGACTCCACTGTTACTAAGCTCGGAACCTATAGAGCGAGTGCAGAAGTTTACTTACCTCGGCAGCATCGTGTCGGAAACTGGAGGAACAGAAAAGGACATCACTTCAAGGATAGCCAAAGTCCGGGCGACCTTCGCGCAACTACGACCTGTGTGGCAGTCCAGTAAGCTGACTCGGAGAGTGAAATTTAAAATATTTCGCTCCAACGTGAAGACTGTCCTGTTGTATGGGTTTGAGACGTGGAGGGTTACCAAAGTCATCACGCATCGCATCCAGGTCTTCGTCAACCGATCCCTTAAACAGATTCTTCGTATTTACTGGCCCGAAAAGATCTCAAACGAAGAACTGTGGGATCTCTGCTCCGAGCTCCCGATCGGTCTTCAAATAAAACGTCGCAAGTGGCGCTGGATTGGCCACACCCTAAGAAGAGCACCCGAACACATTCCAAGGCAAGCCCTGGAATGGACACCTCAAGGGAAAAGGAAACGCGGCCGACCTAAGCACACTTGGAGACGTTCGGTAGCCGCGGAGCTACAGGCGATCGGGCTGACGTGGTCCGAGGCGAAGCGAATTGCCCAAGACAGAGCGCGATGGCGAAGCACTGTAGAAGCCCTCTGCCCCACCTGGGGGCCATAGGACATTAAGTCAAGTAAGTCATATTTACATAAGTGTGTTTTTAAACTTTAATCTCCGAATTTGTTTATTTCTACACAAAAGATCAAATTAAGATTCAACCTGCATTTGTAGGGAGTGAATGTTTCAATAAAAAATTACCTTCAAAACAAGAAATAACTTATGCATTCAACAAAATACCGACACTTCTCGAGCTCCTTCATGGCAATTCCCATGATTATTTTCAAACTATCGTAAAACACAGACAATGCTCCTACATTTGATTTGGAATAAATCTGAATAAAAACCGAGTAAGGGACGGTATGAGAAATCACGCCAGTCTCTAGTGTAATAATAGTCTCGCAGAATATGCTTGAAAGATTTTTACGCGGGACTGACAAGTGAGATGAGCATCAACTTTAATATGCTTTTAAAGATAATGGACGGTTTTTATCAATCTCGCATTTTTATGTTGCAGTATTATATCGTCGCCCTCAACTGCTTATGATGTTTTTTCTTGCACCTGTTTGTATTATCTCCGTTAATTGTTACATTGTTATAAGTAGGTACGTTACATTACAACTTAAAAGCCTTCATGAAAAACATTGGCGATTTAAACTAGTCGACTATGAAAATTGTCTTGGCTGTATCCTCTGAAAAATACTGATACAAGTATCTCGTTTAAAATCAAGTCCGATACTTTGAATAAACATTCAATGTTTGAACTGCAAAGAATGCTTTCTAAATAAAAACCGTTCACGTATTGTAATAGAGTAGGACACGACAGTTGTCGAGGCCCGCAGTCTGTTGTAAACAGCACTGTCTGATTCACACTCGACTGCACAAACACTGTGCGCTTTGTATTCAGGTCAACCGGGAAGCCTCGCGGATTTTACTCTGCGAGCCTCCATCAACGTTCATATTTCATCGTAAAGTTAAATACGATTTTTTAGTTTAAAGACTTGTTTGATTTACCTCAGTAAAGCACAGGAGTGACTTAACATACCGAGTTTAGAAGTAAAACAGACAGTTTAGTAATTTACTTAACAAGGAAAGTGAGAACATAACTAATTGTTTAAACCACGTAAAAATGAAAACGAACATTCAGTTAACATTCTAGTTTCGAAATACGAATAAACTCTTTTATAAATAAAGTACGCGAGTAGGACACGACAGTTGTCGCGGCCCGCAGTTGGTTGTACACAGCACTGTCTGGTTCGCACTCGACTGCACAAACACTGTGCGCTTTGTATTCAGGTCAGCCGGGAGCCTCGCGGATTTTAAACTGCGAGCTTTCATCTACGTTCATATTTCAATGAAACGTTAAATACGAAATTTTTGTTAAAACGCTTGTTTGATTTACCTCACTAAAGCATAGGAGCGACACATGTACATACACAGTTTAAAAGTTAAACAGACAGTTTAGTAATTTACTTAACAAGGAAAGTGAGAACATAACTAATTGTTTAAACCACGTAAAAATGAAAACGAACATTCAGTTAAAATTCTAGTTTCAAAATACGAATAAACTCCTTTCTAAATAAGGTACGCGAGTAGGACACGACAGTTGTCGCGGCCTGCAGTTGGTTGTACACAGCACTGTCTGGTTCGCACTCGACTGCACAAACACTGTGCGCTTTGTATTCAGGTCAGCCGGGTAGTCTCGCGGATTTTACTTTGCGAGCTTTCATCTACGTTCATATTTCAATGAAACGTTAAATACGAAATTTTTGTTAAAACGCTTGTTTGATTTACCTCACTAAAGCATAGGAGCGACACATTTACATACACAGTTTAAAAGTTAAACAGACAGTTTAGTAATTAACTTTACAAAGAAAATGAGAACATAACTACTGTTTAAACCACGTAAAAATGTAAACGAACCTTCAGTTAACATTCTAGTTTCGAAATCCAAATAAACTCTTTTCTAAATAAGGTACGCGAGTACGACACGACAGTTGTCGCGGCCTGCAGTTGGTTGTACACAGCACTGTCTAGTTCGCACTCGACTGCACAAACACTGTGCGCTTTGTATTCAGGTCAGCCAGGAGGCTTACGGAGTACAAGCGTTCATATTTCATTGAAAAGTTAAATATGAATTTTGAGTTGAAACGTTCGTTTAAAATACCTTAGCAGAGCACAGTAGTTTCCATTTTAGAACAGATTATGTGCAGCTTTTATTTAAAAACTAGCGGCCGCCCGCGACTCCGTCCGCGTGGATTTCGATTTCCAATATCCTATGTGTTATTCTGATGTATAAGCTATATTGTGGTAAAGTTTCATTCAAATCCATTCAGTAGTTTTTACGTGAAAGAGTAACAAACATCCACACATCCATACATCCACACATCCACACATACAAACTTTCGCCTTTATAATAGTAGTAGGATAAAAAAATACCAAAGGAAAAGCAGTGAAGTGAATTTGTACATCGTCCAAGTGTAAGATCATAGTCCTTGAATGATATCTGAATGTGATGCAATTTTTGTAACTCCTTAGTTGGTAATATTACTTTTTACATTCAAGCCTTTATTTCAAGTAATTAAATCACACACACAGTTTTTCGGTCAATATTAAACAATAACAAACCTTCAAGGAATGTTCAATCGTATTTATGTGTACAAGCATCGGTTACGGGGATTGTTGTCGGAAACCCCACTTGAGTGTAAACAGCCGTGTCTGAAGATTCGCAGTCGGCTGCACAAACACTGAACGCCATTCAGGTCAGCGCGACGGCCTTAGCAGGCGATACAACTAAACAAACAGTATTGTACCTGTTTTATATCAGTTATTTTAGTGAATTTGACGATCCGCTTGGTGTAATGGTCAAGATGTTGCCTATTACGCAAGAGGTCGCGGGTTCGATCCCCGCACAGGACAAACATTTGTGTGCATGAACATGTCTGTTTGTCCTGGTCTGGGTGTTATATGTATCTATTTAAGTATATTTGTAATACCACTGTTGATTCTGATGTCTGTAACACAAGTGCTTAAGCTACTTAACACGGGGTCAGATCAATGTATGTGATGTTGTGAAATATTTATTAGTACAATGAAACAGGATTCTGATAAAAATGACGATTCCGTGCTTCAGAAGGCCGTAACCGTAGGTCACGACTATGATCAAAATAGTCTGGTTTCCCTTGTGAGGGTTACGGAGGTCAGACGACAGTCGTTCGATTGTAATAACCAGGCTGGTCTATATTCAGAACCATAGTCGCAGCGTACAACGATGCAACCGGATGAGGTTCTAGGATGATTACTACAAATTAACTAAACAGCAACGAGTGTGAAATGATTGGCTTTTCTTTTAATTTTACAGGTTAGAAAAACGTACGACGAACGATTCGAAAGATTGACTAAAGTAGTAAGTTTGTGTTTTGTGATTACGCTTATAAAAATTTGCTTAGTGAACTGCGCCGTAGCTTAAGGATGAGTTTCCACCAAAGCTAAGATTTGTGCTGTGTGCTGCTGTGTCGTAAGTAGGCTAGTAGCCAATAGGATGTCAAGCTGTGGTTGATCACGTGTAGAGGTCAAAATCCTATTGGCTACTTTCGACACAGCACACAGCACATATTAGCTTTGGTGGAGCTTCACCTTAAACATATAATTCCTTTCTATACGTCGCCGTTCAAAGCATATGCACAGCAGATCATTCCGTCTCGACGGCCGCCTGTCACGCGCAGAATCCGGCATTATCATACATGTACAATACGTACATACATACATACATATGACATTGCGTGTAACAACCGAACCGTAATGACGTAGAAAGAAGCCATGTAGATTTGATGCTTACGACAGGGGAATATTATTTCTGTATAACTGGCACTTATGCCTCGCATTTTTAGGCATTTCAGGTCTTGTCAGATATCGTAAGAACCCTGATCCAATCATGAGAAAACCCTTGCGTATTGCATTATGTTAACTGTGTCTATTCTAATTCTAATATAAATAAAGTTAAAAAGTTTGTTTGTTTGTGCGCTAATTTCAGGAACTACCTACTGGTTATAATGTAAAAAAAAATTGTTTGCTGGATAGCCCATTTGTCGAGGTAGGCTTTACGCTAATACAATAACACTATCTGTGCGGCAATCGAAATCCAATAACATAAGGGTAAGAAAAATTAAAAGCAATCAAAGTTGTAAAAATAATAAAATCCCGCTGCATAATCTAACGTTTGTAAAAAAATACTATAAGCTGCAAATATTTCCTTAACAAAACCAAATCATAGACCAAATAAACGATAATATGAAACACGAGACCGACTCAACAGTTACATCTTGAAGCCCGGTATACAACGTGACGTCACATGGCTGCGAAAGGATTTGCAAACTCAAATCCAGGATTCACGGCTCGTTGATGACGTCACAACTTCCCATACGCGGCCGCAGAACAATCATGTATCCAAACACATTCAAATATGTACGTTACTGCTTTGACATAAGAGTCGAGGTGTAAAAATGTTGTGCTCGAGACCACAGTGTGGAATGACAGTAACAGGGAAATAATAAGAACCGTAATGGGAAATCTGACGGGACGAGCAGCTGAGCGAGTACATAATATATTTGTTCACGTACGAGTATGATGGAAGACATAATAAAGTTCGTGTATTTGATGTTGGTAAAAAAAAACAGACAGACACCATCAGAAGTTAAGAAGTTAGCATAAGTAGGTCTATACGAAGCAACTGCCTTAGACGCAACTTTTCACCAAAAAAAATAAACAAAGTGCCACAATTGTATTTTTTTATTTTTATTTTACTCTCAAGGCATCGGGAAGTTCCACACAAATATATCATTAACCGATTATGAACAAGAATGATACCATATTCTTGCTTGTAAAAGGCTTATTTTATCTTTATATTTGTAATTGTTCATCTTATTTACAATCCAAGTGCGAAAACCCGGAATAATTTATAAAAGAGTAGACAGGCATATTATGGGCAAACTTGTACCGCTGTCGACCTTTTATGGGCCTCGGGGCATTTTGTATTCATCTTAAAGAAGCAACAAAGATGTGAATGACAGAAATGGGGAGTTTAACTGAGCCTCTTTCATGAAACTCGGACAAAACAATATTGTTATGTAGGCAGTATTTTATTTGATGCAAATTAAACAGAAATGTTATTTTTCTTTTATTTATTAACCAGCGGTAATCCTTCTCAACGTGCCAGGAGTACTTCTAGATTAAGGTACTTTATTAGAGCATGAGAATGAGCATGTTTTAATTAAGGCCCCGTACTAGGCCAATGACAAGTTCGATTTTGCCCCCACTTCCTCATGCCCCGCACAAATATTTCGCGAAGTCAATGATCGCGCGGAATCATATTCGAAATTTGAAATTCAACATATTTTATCTCCAAACACATAGGGTTCCCAAAAATATGGTTTTGTACGAATTTAGTAAACATCTCTTGTAAACTTTTAAAAAGAATAGAATGCAATCATATTTTCTATACTAATATTATAAAGAGCAGAGATTTGTATTTTTGTATGCAACGAGGAAACTAAAAAACTAATAGACCGATTTCAAAAATTGTTTTTACATTAGACAGCTTTATTGTTACCAACTCAGATAGGATTACATAGGCCATAATTAGTTCTATTAAGTACACTTTTATCTCCCCGTTCGAAGCCGGGACGTGCCGCTAGTATGTGATAAACTTGTTTGTCAGTGTATGGTATTTCAAATTTGAAACTCGATATTTTCATGTATAATATGCATACAAATACCCAAGTTTTGGAGTGATTCATGAACATACTCTTCTTTACCAGACTACCAAAGAAAATAGTGTAGGTAATCTACCTGCCTACCTACTGTAAAAGGCTAGTAAATCCTGAGTACTGCAAATCCTCAAATTTGCTGGTAGTATGAAGATACTACCAATAAGAGGTGGCAAGTGAAGACTTCACTTGCCACCTCTTATTGGTAGAAGGCCGAGGGTGCAATCAGTAATTCATACTACCGCCTTTTATCGCCATCATTACCCAGTGAATGTACGTTTAACTATTTCAAATATGAATGGTAAGTACTTATTACCTACGACCCATCTCATATACGTTAGTTAGTTGAGGCATAATTTGTCAAATTTGCAAACTGCCAATCTGTTAAGGCTTTGGCTGGTCACAAAAAACATCCCTTACCTATATCCATCAAATAGTCTTTCTTTTAAAAGTACTAGCAGGTTATAGCATCGTCTAAGATAAATTGTCGTCAACTTTGCATGTTTTCACGCAATCGTGTTTTTGAGTAATATAGTCACTAGTCCTGAAGCTTGCTGCATTTCAAATATATGCCTATACTTATATTGTTGTTAGAAAAGATAATTTTAAACAATCAACCCTTCAAAAAAAACTAATTAACATGGAGTTAGATCAATGTCTGGGATGTTGTGAAATATAATGTTACGTGCTGTCCTGTGAGCGGTTGTTTACATTCGATGTTCAACAGTCTACCAATTGTTGAAAAGAGGTAATTAACAACATTAATTTGAATGAGGGACTAAACTTTGGACACAGAAAAAACGGTGCTTTAATATTCAGTAATTAAATTGGAACATTTAACGAGGCTCACCTCGAGTCCCGTTTTTGAACCCAGTATTATCAGATTGGACAACTCTTGGCCAATGTTAGGCAACAACATATTTTTAAGTATTGCAAAAGAAACTCTAAATCGGCTGATGAATCAATTCGTTTTATTATAGATTCATGTAATCTTGATAAGATGTAACTGATAAGTATTTTTATTTTAACCACAAAATGGGTGCTTTACTTGTTTTAGTTCTGGTACTTGGACAATGTTTTCTTTTTCAGAATCAGAATCAGAATCTTTATTGCTTGCTCTTCTTTTAATTTAACCTACTGTAAATTTTGGCGACAATGATCTGCTGTTCTGCCATTCAAGTAATTTTTATAAATGAAAATGACAACATTTTTGGCCTGGACAGGCCATTAGGCATTTGAGATTTACAACAATATTCTTTTAATCCATATATTTTATGTCACCTCAGTAGTATTCCTGATTAAACTTGAAAAATATTATTCATACAAAGATGGGTTTTGGCTTAGTCAACACGCTTGCTCACAAAGATTTGTGATCAAAAAACCGGGCAGTGTTCGGAAAAACCGACACAAAGTTGCCCTAAGGGAACATACCCAAACTACGTGACCCTTTTTTTCGTGTTTTTTGACCCCCTCCCCCCCCTCGGTGACCAACCGTAGTATATGCCCAGACCTGCCTAGTTTTCACGTAGTATATTTTATCAATATTTTTTGCGTAAAGTTACAAAATAATGGCTTTTGTTTGTATTTTCTTATACGGCCCCTAAAAGTGCGTACTTTGAGAATGCGTACCTATAATTGCATACGGTTGTAATTGTGTTTAGTAAAAAATATATCAAGAAAAAATAGTACATTGCACAATGTATATGTACGGGCCGTTAACCCTTACCACGCCAACGTCTGATATATCAGACATTTAACTTTCGTGCCCTCGCCGCCAACGTCTTATATATCAGACATAAATATCTAACCAATTTAACTCTATTTTTTCTTATCGTTATAGTACGTGACGACATATGCATACAAGTTTCAGACTGTTTATACTTTAGTTAATCAAAAATATCAATTTCATAAAGTATTATAATGTTATTTTAATGATAAATTATTAAAAACAAAACCGTGTTGAATCGACTCATACTATTTTTTTTTTACTTGGACCCTCTGCGCCAACGTCTGATATATCAGACATTGGCGTTCCATTAGTGATGTTCCATTTCAATGTTCCTACCAAAACCAGAAATCTGGTACCTCAAAATAGAAACATTCAAAAATGAAAAAATTGTACAGGTTTTTGTTTTGGGCATATTTTTTGTGTGTTACCAATGTAAAACTTGGTAAGATTTCGTAACACACAAAAAATATGCCCAAAACAAAAACCTGTATAATCCACTCGATAATAATGCAATCGAAAATAAAGCGTTTACATTGATAAACGCTTTATTTTCGATTCATGTTTTGCATCAAAATTTGATTTGGTGGATTTGATTGATACTGGGTTTCATGATCAAATCCAGTAAATTGCATAGTATGTCACAACACTATAGCGACACGATCATGCATGAGTCTCGTACGCCAACGTCTGATATATCAGACACGGAAGTGACGTCAGAGGCGATAGATGTTTCTAGAACTACTTATTTAGTGTTGTACAATGAGGGTTGGAGATATCGATAAATTATGGAAGTACCCTGCAAAATTATGTTATTTACTGTGTTATGCTTTGCGTTGCTGTGTAGATTTATTACGTTAATAAATTAATGTTAATTGAAATATGACCACTGCAGAGGAGTTGATTAGGATTTTAGAAGGAACTGATGATGTTGAATTTGAAGTGTTCTTACATAATCAACAGGTAAGTTATAAAAAAATATAATATGTACTATAAAGCGTCCCAATCTAATGGTGCAACCATGGTTTGACACAATAAAGTGTTTGTAATTTTCTTTTTTTTTAGAGGATTATTGGAATACGTAGATGTATTTACATTAGAAAAACTTACCGGTCATTATTGATATTTTTATTTCATGTAACTAAAATCATAACTACTATTATAAAGGCCAAAGTTTGTATGTATGGATGTTTGTTACTCTTTCACGTAAAAACTACTGAATGGATTTATGGATGTTTGTTACTCTTTCACGTAAAAACTACGGACGGAGTCGCGGGCGGCCGCTAGTAATAAAATAAAACCCAAGAAACTTAAAAAATAACTATAAATCTTTTTTTCAAATGATTTATTTGTTACAAATTAATAATATCGATACTCAACATTGTCAGCACTAGTTAATCAACCAGTTACATTGCGGTGGCGTGTGGTGAACGTTTTTGACGAAAACTCGTGGCGTGGAAAGGGTTAAAAAAGAATTACGATCGAGTACTTACAAATGTAATTTTGTTAAGTTCATTGGCTCGAGTCTGCCATCCCGTTTCTCTTCATAATGATTTTCATCACATTTGCGGGGAAAGAAATAAAATCAGAATACAGCAAAAACAAGAAACTATTTATTAAATCAAATATCTTCAATGAAGACGTTACCACTATCAATCCACTGGGAAACGTTATGGATAATGGGGGCGATGGTTAATACCAGTATTATTGACTACGTGACAAGAAACCAAACCCCCCCCCTCCCCCCGGTGACCATGAGTGGTACTTTGAAGACCCCCCTCCCCCCCCTAAATCGGTCACGTAGTTTGGGTATGTTCCCTAACCTGGAATCAAACCTTGCAAGTCGAAAGCTAGAGATTATGCATACTTTAAAATAAAATAATATCCATGCGTTCACTAATTTCGAAATCGTAGAATGTTATGTTCTCTCTATGAAACCAATTTGTTGTTTATAATTTTATTGTATTTGATTATCATCCAAACATAAAATTATAATATTTGAAACATCGGAGCATCTACATACATATATATTACTACCACGATAGTATTGTCTAAATCGACAACCCTGGTGAGACATTCGAACGTAGGTTTGAAAAATGGCATGTGATCGTCTTTTGTTTCACGCGACGACGAGCGACACAGCCCCCCCGTCCGAAGGCCGAAGCCGGACTGAAAATTAAATGAAAATGGCCGAGCGTGCAAAATATTTATAGTTTTTAGTCTTTTTTTAATGATTTTATAAGTAATTGAAACAATAAGAAATATAAACCGCGCTTTATGTGATGATTATTTATATTAAAAATTTTCAAGCTTTGTTTTACTGTATCACCTGAATAATGACGATTCTTTTGGTGATTTAGAGGTAACTTTGCAATTTTTTTCTATCGAGAAAATTTAATGCAATCGTGTTTTCGTTGAATATGGGTCCTAGTGTAAGTCCTGAACTTTGCTATATCTGAATTTCAAACTCTTGTTTTCAATAATATAGAAATTACAACCAACTATCTAACGCAATTTGGACTAGTACGGCCCCTTAATATGTATTGCTATTATTTTCTTAAACTTCAACTCATGGAATTTTTATTTTTTTTCTACATAATATTTACCATTAACATAATTTATTGCACCTGGGATATACAATTTTGTGACCGGTTAGGAGTATAAGAGGTCGCAGGTTTCATCGCAAACAATGCAAAAAAATATTAGAAAAGCCTTCATTGCAGTATGTTTATTCAACCCCCCAAAGGTCAATCACAGAAGTTTTTTTTTATGGTAGAGGCGGCAAACGAACTATCATCTGTTGGTAAGTGCTTAAATCAAAACTAAAATTCAAACTTATTAAAATTAGACATTTAATAATTTACCATTACGCTTGTTGAATGCCAATCAATGATTCATGTGCACACTAATTAGCGGAGGCACTAGTGCTTTAACAGATATATTGATACTTTTGAAGAGCTCTCGTGAAACATTAATTAGATCAGGCATCGCGACTAGAGCTGTAATTGAAACCTCATTTATGATTAAAGTGCCTTGTACATACATAACTTTAGACGTTCGACAACCGATTTAGAGATATAGCGTAGACTTTTAACCATAAATGTCTGTAACTACATAGTACACATAAAATAAACCAATATAACTACTAGGTAGAATGTATTGTATGTATATAAATGACTTCATCATGATACTTCATCTAAATCTATTGACATTCAGAAAAGCATACTTCTGATGTTTTTATTGTCCAATTGGGCTATGGTCTGGTTTCCCAAAATACATACATCGTTATTAAATTTTTCCTCTTATTTTTTCATTATCCTTACAGAAAAAGGTGTATATAAGTTTTATCTGATATAAGTTTAAGTATCACCCCTTAGCAAGTCGCCCTGATTTTCTGCTCAACCACCGTGAAATCCCAATTTACACAATGTACGTAAAGCGAAGACAATTAACATTCCGAGGTTTCCATTTTACACATGAACATTTCATAAATTTCATGTGTAAAATGGAATGAAATTCAGATAAGAAATGTAAAGAGAAATTATCTCGCAATTAATATTTTAAATTGCAATTACGCTCAACTCGACATACTCTTTTGTGGAAGGCGGCTTGGTAAAGAAACGTATGAAAATGATAAGATTTAACAAAGATATTACTTTGTATTAAATCTTAATATTCCTTTGTACTCCTGTTGATGTATATCATAATCATAATGTTTGTATAAATTCTTTAACGATCTTTCAGGTGGTGAAATCTATATGATTATTTTCAAAAAAAGCAGCATAAGAAAAATAAAGAATATAAAGTGATGTCTTGTTAAAAAAACAAATCTAAAAAATATTTATACGAAAAGCAACTTAATTAGTTTCTAAATAAATAGAACAACGTCTTTGAGGCTGTAGGAATAAACTTGCAAATCTACCAACTCAGAATTTAACTAAACTCTCGAGTCTCCAGATATCATCCGCCCAAACCACTCTCCTGTACCTACATCAGAACAAGATCCAGACAGTCTCCATTACTTGATAAAATCATGTAACATCACTATTGCATTTTTGTCTATTAAAAAAATCGGAATATCTGTACCAAACCCAATTACCGCTGTGCAATAAACGAAAAGCTCTAATGGACGTTCTTAACTATTATTATAAAGAAGAAAGATATTTATTTTTGATTGTTACCATTTGTAAAAAAGCTTGACCGCTTTAAAAAATATATTTTAGGAAAGTAGATTATCACTGAGTAACATAAGCTTTTAGTACTATTTAGTACAGTTTTACGACCGAAACCGAAACTTTCTTACAAGGCTCATATTTTGAGGGAAAAATTCTACACTGCAATTTTGTCTACACGTGCGAAGCCGGCTTTTACATCACCCGTCCAAACCATTAGTTCCACTATCCCATACATCAGAACTAGACCGCTCGATAAAATCACGCGACGGCAAACCACGCAATTGCCTGTACAATAAAAATCATGCCACGTAGAGGATAGGCCATTTCAGTAAGCCGGAGCGTCGCGGGCATACGAAATTGGAAAAATATATTCACTTACAAGGGTGCCCGCGTACAATACATCAGCCGTAGGGTTGGCGGAATACTGGCAGTGTTATATCCAATAAAATAATGTCATCGAGGTTAAATACTTCACTTTTTTTTTTCATTTACCGCAATTGCATGACATAAAATTGTAAAAGCGGGCTTTATGCCTTGATAAGCTTGAATGGAAATGTTAAACAACTCTTCTCCTTGTAAGTGAATAAAGTAATTTGAATAAAGTTCAAAAATCTCTAAAATTATTATTTAATACTTTCAATAACATGAGTTTCTTAATTTATTAAAAAATAATATTCATCGGGCCTCTGCGTCTATATCAGACGATTTATGGTGCAAGTCTATGAAGGCACCAAAAAATAATATTATGTTTTATAAAAAAGCCATATTCATTGATTTTCTCTTATAATGATATGCAGGTTAAAGTAAGTATGAAGATTTTTTATCCAAATTACCTTTGGAGCATTTCCGAAGGAATAGGTCTAGGGTTTTCCTCTGTTACAATCTTCAGCCTTCTCTCTAGTAAGTATTCGAATACGAACGATAAAACACAAACGAGTAGGACTAACTGCTGAGAAGAGATTTACTTATCATTGTTTCTTTAGCTTATTAAGGCTCATATTACTTACGCAACTAGATTGGCGTTCTACCAACCAACCGGTATGCGAAACGTCTTCGAGTTTTGGATGCTGAATTCGGAAACTCTCCAAGTAATACAGATTTAATGCAGAATATCCATCAACTACAGTACTAAAACTTATTTTAATTAAAGTTATAGTCGCAGTGTTATTTTATGTACTTATAGAGATATCCAGGGAGATTAAAACTATCGTATAATCTTTTTTGTATAATAATAACTACAATCAAATTATGACCTCTATTTGTATTTCTTGTTGTGTTTTCTCCCATCAAATCATCACCATGTCATCAAATATTTAAATTGAATATAATTTTCAAAAGATAAAGTACCTAATTTATGACCTATGTACTATGTACCTAAATATGTACCTAATTTATGATCTATGTACCTAAATATTGACCAACAGTTGACCCAGGATCGAAACCTGTGGAAAAAATCGATTAGGAGAGCCGACCCCAATCAAAATGGGAATAAGGCCGGGTGAAGAAGAAGAAGAAAGTACCTACCTAATTTATGGGATATTTTATATTTTGTTTTCAGATATTACGAGTTTATTTCGTCAAAAAAATCATAGGCCATTTTCATGGCGTTTGTTCTAATAATAAGTGTATAACATCTAAAGACCCAACGCAGCCTTCAATGGCAATTGTATGACCGTGCCTCTCTTAGTTTCTTCATTACTAAATTGCAGCGAAGTCGGGGCGGGTTGCTAGTCATTAATAATTTAGCCATGCGGTACGAGCCGGCATTACAATGCGGACGGGGCGTACTTTCATGACTTTAGTTACATCTTTGTCTGGACTGGAATATTACCTGCCTCTTTACAAGTTGTAATTGTAAGGTAATGAGTAAATATTTTTAGCCCGTTATAATATATTTGTTAGGACTCATTTTAATATTAGTAAGGACTCGATGGATAGCGAATAATACCTGCCTCTTACAAGTTGTAAGGTAATGCGAGAATAGAACCTATTTACAATTACTTTCATGACTTTCAAGTTACATGGTAATGAGACAGTCGAATGGAGATATGTATTTACAATTACTTTTATAACTATAGTTATATCTTGGTAAGGACTCATTAGGTAGGGAAGAATACCTGTCTCCTAACAAATTCTAAGTAATAAGAAGTTCTATTCACTAAAACTGTTTCGGTGTAGGTACTAGAAATAAGTTCTTACTGTATTATTTGGTAAGGGCCCTGCAGTATACTAAGAGCCACTTTAGTTTGCCTACGACACAATTTGGATTCCTTTCGAAACAAAATCTCAGAGCTACAAAATGCGGGGTAAAACAACCTAACCTGTTTTACTGCGAGATTTTGTTACTAGTAGTCCTGAAGTGCGGTTGAGGAAAACCTCGTCCTAAAAATTTGTTTGTAAAAATAGCATTAAAGTAATGTTTATTACTTGTCAGGTGAACATTGTAAAAGTGTACCATTTAAAATAACATTTAATAAACTATTCGTCACTTTATAACTTTTACTAGCGGCCGCCCGCGACTCCGTCTGCGTGGATTTCGATTTCCAATAGCCTGAAGCCGTCCTCGTCAAATGGACTATCCAACACAAAAATATTTTTTTCAAATCGGACCAGTAGTTCCTGAGATTAGCGAGTTCAAACAAACAAACATACAATCAAACTCTTCAGCTTTATATATTAGTATATAGATATAGATTATATTAAAGTTGTATTTAGTAGATATTTGATTGTGTTAATTAATCTCATTCAAACCGAACAAAATTAATGTCAGAGAAAAAACCCCATAAGATCTAGTTAGTTGAAAAATATAAAGGTACAACCCTAAATGCGGCCCAATCTTTAAGGGACAAATGACGTAGAAATCGGTGTGCCTATCTCGGCCCATGGATTTGGACATTCAACTTTATATTATTGGATTTTTCGGCGCGTGATATTTTCCGATGGACGGTTAAAGGTGTGGTAAATGAGCATAATGGCGACCCTTCGCATTTTCACGTTCGCCACCGATATATGGCGTTATGGTGAGACGATTAACTGTATGCTGCCAAAGCCATAAAATTTAGTATTAAAAATTGTTGGATATACGATTATAAACGTCGGGAAATACATTAAACGTCCCTATTTAATGCAAGATTTAGATACTGAGTAAGAACACTAAATAACTATAACCTATATAAAACTTGTCAATGGGGTAATTATATATCACTAGCGGCCGCTCGCGACTCCAAATGCGTGGATTTCCGAACCCTTTTTTCGCAAAAAAAAAAGTACCTTATGTTCTTTCTCAGAGTCTAAAGATCGCTTGTGCCAAATTTCATCAAAGTCGGCTGAGTGGTTTAAGCGGGAAAGCGTAACAGACAGATAGACAGAGTTACTTTCGCATTTATAATATTTGTAAGGATGACCTAGATTTCAAAAAGATTGATTAATTAAAAAGTTTCTTAGGAGTAGCAAACTCTTACAATCTTCCTGCAAACTATATTCAGATCTTTCTTGTATTATACTGTGTCAAAAAATATCTAATGTTATCATATAAAACCGTCGATTTACCTTAAAAACATTAAAGGAAATTCTCAGCTGCTTACCCTAACGTAACAATGTAACATTTACCCCTGACAAACGAAGTGGCAATCAGGGGGACCGATCTCGAACACTATCATAATGCGAGTTTTACTGAGCGTTCTATCGCTACGTGCCGAAGAGGGGAAACGGTACGGTTTAGCTTTCAATAAGGATCGTGTACTAGTTACACGGTTCGTGTACTAGTTACACGGTTCGTGTATTAGTTACACTTATAGTTCTTTTTATTATGGAATGCTGACCGATGAATGTCCTCCGTTTAGTGTTTGTCTATCGTTTAATAGTTACGCCTTTTCTATACGGGAAGGCACCCGTTTAAAAAAGTATAGTATCTACCTAGATACAATTTCTACGAATCTTGCACAATTATATTGTTTAGGCTACATTGTCAAACACATGGTTTGGTGCCTATTTCAAAATATACGCATCGCACATAATTATGATAGTTTGGAAGACCAATTTACATAGTAACGCTAAGAAACGCAATCGGTCCTTTTAGTAATTTTGTATCTATCGATAAATGCAACAATTTTGAACCAAACGGGTAGATAGTTCCTCCTGTTTTTATGACCCTTGCACAATTTGAGTGCTTCAGATATACCTACGAGTATCTAAAAATATTCTCATGGTTTGGTGACATCTGCAAACCATAATGCGAAATATAAAGATAAGAACATTCATCCTGACGCAACGAAGCTTAAGCTTGAAGTACTACTTTATACAGCAAATGTTCGTATTAACGTGGAGGCTCGTTTCATGCCCATGAATTGACGCAATCAGCTTAAATGGCATGCAATCCAGTATAAAATTACTTGGCTGAAGATAAGTACTTGAGCACGTCTCACTATCAGGTGAATGATATCTGTCTACATTGCTTTAACTACAGTAGCTTTTACAATCATTATCAGCTATCACAGTTCACCGCCAGACTAAATGATATAGGATAGAATAAATGGGGGGTTATTCAGAAAGTCATAATGCATGAATAGCCGTGTAGATCACCGAGCACCTAGCCACAATAGCCAACACAAACTAATCGTAATTTACCTTTCCACATGGAACCAGTCAGTTAAAAGGAAAGTGAAATGATATGAAATTAAATAAAATTAAATGAAAATGAAATAATTTATTCAGCAAATTGATCTACACAATAAATTCTTTAGATCGACAATTTTTTTCATCCTACCAGCGCCTCGACGTTGCCTGCTAAGAAGCTCCACAAGAAACTCAACAGTTTTGCTATTTTAAACTATTGATGTCAATATATCAATAATGTCATTTTTAATTACAAATTGAGTACGAAGTTAACAGATGAGGTACATTGTCACGCCCCTCACGACGTCTTTACATCTGATACGAAGTAAGGCTCAATATCCGTCAATTATCACGCTCTAGCAGACGTTAAATTTAATGGTTATGGAGGATTAAGCCGTAACAGATAATAATAGATAATAATGGTTTTAAACCGTAATCGGCTAATGGTCAATCGATTGACTGCGCTAGACAAATAGTACCTGAATACCTTGAGTATATAGTACCCATTTGAAAATCTTGAGGGATGTGAGCGATAACAAAGGTTATAAGTTTGAAGATGAGACTTTTTAAATAAATAATAACTTAGGTTTGACTACACAGGGGAATTGAGTTTGAGTTTGAGACCATGGATAACAAATCCATGCATAAAAGTTTACCATTTCAACAAACGGCTTATGATGTAAGCGTGTTATTATTAGAGAAACTCAATCTGATTATCAGGATTTCCATTTTTAAATTAACTTGATATTCGTGTACAATCACTTCAATCTGTAAAGTTTATAAATCGAAAATTAGCCCGATTACAGTTGATTCTCGCAGAATAAATCCCATTTGTATTTAATAGCATTACCATATTCACAACTTGTGTAAATAGCACTCGCATACAATAGTGATTGATATAACAGAATTTCGGATTTAGTTGGCTTTATCGTTATTGTTTACCTTTTTACAGATTTATTTTTAATACCTTTTGTTTATCAAGCAGTCTGAGCCGTACCAACAGTATTTATTAAAATAAATAAACAATGATGATAAAGTAAAACTTCAAATAAAAATAAATAAAAAAGCGAATTAATTTTATTGGTTGAATTATTATGTTTGCGAATTAAATGGACATTAAAAAAAAGCAGAAGATGGTTTTAAAGCATATTCCACTTTCTAATAGACACACAAGAAATCAAAATGAAACATTGAGGGCACACTTAACTCTAAGGAGATGTCTGATAATAATATTTCATTTCATCTCAATTAATACCGCAATATTGCATAATAACTTTAAACCTCAAGGTAACTAGTATTACTAGTACGTTTAGTTGTCCAAAGGTTTGGGTCCCTACCATAAGCGTTAAATCTAATTCCTAGCTCAGGTATTCGTACCGTTTAACTATGATTTGGTTTAACCTCAAGTGGAAAACTTAGATTACTCTTAGAACGCCTGACATAGACTAACGTCTAATTTATTACAAAACTCTGTGCAAAGACATTTAGTTGATGGTTTAGTTCTAGGTCCTTAGGTTAGGTATCCTTAATTACTATTAGTTCCAAGTTCGAAATTGAGCTCAAAAGTCTACACATTCGGGTACCTGTGTTGTAGAGAACACTGTCATGAATTAAAATATGAAACTCGTAAATCTTAGTTTAATTTATTAAAGCCCTATCTATTGATTTTGGTATATAATATGAAATACGTAACTACTTACTTTGATCAGATAAATGTCATTTAATAAATTATTTATTATTTTCTTACAAACGCCTACGAAAATACTTTTATGATACATAAACATAATATTTTCCAACGACTTAAATAAAGGGGAAAGATGTTTGGAAAATAATTCCTCGGTACCTACTAAAGTCTCAATATTTTATTTATCCCAAATAGATAGATTCTCGGTACTACTAAAATATTGAGATATTAAGTTTTCATTTATTTCAAGAGATAAATACATCAAAGAGTCCTATATATGTATATATGCTAGACCTAGATACTAGGACATCATAAAAATTACCTTTTTGCATGCCAGGCACCGGCTAAATGTATGAATCATTCCTAATTTCAATAAAATTATTTTATGATGAGATCTCTGGCGTCCTTAATCACCATCAGAAACATAGCACAACAGTTACGAAGGGCTACTTCACTGTGGACTTCTGTAAGATGGAGGTACTTCCTTAGACGATCTGCTCATTCAAGTGGAAGTTCCACAAAGCTCTACCTCTCTAAACGAATGATGGGCAGTCAGCAAATCATTTTTACCATCGCCGCGCAAGGAAGAGAAACAATTCGTCAAATATAAAATATTAAAACGTCGGCAACAAAAAGTATGGCGAAGTGAATACTTCTAGAGTCGACCCTTGACCCGAAAATTGTGTCCGTGCCGAGCGCAGAGAATAAATCCAATAATATATTTGTGAAGTGTTCTCGTTGAGGTAGTCCGCTTTGAGCACCCAATTTTTGAGCACCTAGAGCAGTCCATGTCGAGGACTCGTTCGTATTACTGGCTTGTTATCATCGTATTGCTCATCATCGTCATCCTAGCACTTCTACCGGTTCCATCTTCAGCCATTGTCTTGAAACCCAGGGAACGCTTTGATTCTGATCCTGAATTTACAAGCCAATTTACAGTGACCTCCTGACAATTTGGATTTTAGATGGACCAAAGGCTTAACGTGCCTTTCGGAGCACGGAATCATTATTATATTTATCGGAAAATCAGGTGATTCACGCCTCCCACGACCTCCGCGGTTTTTGAGCCCAGCTTTCTAACATAATGGAGGACTATTATTGCCTTGTTAAAATTATCAAACAGGCCTGCCAAAACTATCAATCGGTCTTCAAAGTGGACAAGGTCCGTTTCTCAAATTGTGGGTGCCTAAAAAATTAATGCTAAAAATTGGGAGCTCTAAGTGGACTACCTCTTCTCATTGAGGCGGCCCAATTGTATTCCACCCTCCATATGCACGTCGGAAGCGTAGGGGGTATATTATAAGAGATTTGAAGACCCTCGGACAATGGAAACGGCGTTATTAGAAATCTATATCAGAGTCAGCTGAAAGGTGTCAGAATATCAAGTGATCCAAGATGGGAGATAATGCTGATAGTAGGAAAAAGGAATTTATACGAAAGAGCGAAAGAAAGATGAAAGAAAATTTTAATTTTATTTATGTAGGTTTCAGAGATGTACAATTTTATAGAGTAATGATAAAATAATGAAGTACTACAAAATCATATTGTGAATAAATATACATATATTACTATGTACTAATTTAAGAAAGCGTTAACTATGTCGGCGATAGTTAGCAATTCACATAATATTGAAATCTAGACTAATGTATGTTTATCACGTAACATGTTTCTCAAAATGAAAGACGTATTTGTAAATACTACACAATTCATTAACGATTCAATTTAAACAAACCATCATTTAAGTAAATAATAAAATATCTCTTTCATGATACGTAATAAAATCTATATTTTATGAAAAAATACTCTTCCTACTTTTGCTTGGTACTTCTTATTATATATTGATATTTTAAACAAGTAGGATAATAATTAATAGTTGACAAGTCAGTTCTATCTATTTTAAACTACACGCAAGTTTCCAACAACTACTGAACCTTCAATTCTGAATATAAATAGCTGCATTTCTGATATTCAGTTAATTAATGACCTGTCATATTTCGTAACTATCCACTGTGAGATTAATTTGAACACTAAAGTACATTAGTGGGCAGATTATCTCTTTAAAGTATTAAATGGGTTCATTTATCAAATACCAATTCGTCTTCATGTAGGATTAGTTCGCTTAATAGGTTCGGCCAGACGGAACGGAACTTTTTGTTTTATGTACTTGCTGGATGGCGCATTCAGGTATAGCTCTATTTAAATACATGAGTAGAACTAAAAACATTAATTTCAAAATATGTAAAAATTGAGAAGGATCTGTGATTATAAATAAGAGTTTTTTTTCATTTTACCAATTTTCAAGTTGTCTATGAGTAGTCCTTACCGCTGGTCGAAACATAATGATTTCATAAATTCAAAACAATCATAAACTTTTTTTTATATCGTCACACAATAAGCCAATCTCCAAGAACTGACCACGTAAATAAAAGTTAATAAAAAATAAAGGTTTCGAACAAAAATTCCAATAAGTTACGATCCAATTCGTCCAGTTTTGCAAACTTTGACTTTTGTTTTCCTTATCTCGTTTTATTTCTGCGTCATCAGCATTGTTTTTGGACTTTGTCTCGTCACTAAGTTTCCCTCAAATTCTTTCACGTGGAATTTTTCGGAACTTATCCTGAAGTTTTTCCTTCAGTAACAATTCGGTATTCATATTATCTAGGACTTTTCTTTTGACACAAAAGCCTCATATGTTGCGAATATTATTTTCGTGTTCTTTGAATCCTAAGGCTTTTGTATCGTGAATTATTTTCGGGGATTTCTTTGAAATAGATCTTTGCCTGTAATTGACTCTACATTTAAAAAATATTTTAGAAAAAGTTTTGGTTTTTACATGTACCTACCTAATCATGTATAAATTGTGAGTGAATCTGTGTAATCTATACATACTAATATAATAAAGCTTAAGAGTTTGTTTGTTTGTTTGAACGCACTAATCTTGGGAACTACTGGTACGAATTGATAAAAAAATATATATTTTTGTTGGATACTCCACTAGTATAGGAAACTATGGTTTAACACTATATGTGTGGAATTTTAAACACTATATGTGTGGAAACCGAATGCAACGCGGACGGAGTCGTGGGCGGCTGCTAGTAAATAAATACTCGTAAATATCAGGAAAAATTTAAGGCTGACCTCTTTTCTGTGCGCTTCATACCATTTTGTTGTCACAAAGAGCGGTTTTAGAAGCCAATAAAGTATCGGGTGTGCGAGTATTCATAAAAGTTCCAACTATTTCATAAGAGATTTCAGGAAGTTCAGTTGCATATTTAAAATGGTAACGACCACTTTCATCATAGGTTATTTCACAAGGAAAAAATAACTAAAGTGCTTCTAAATTACCTTGGTTTCTTTGAGACTTATGGTTTTATTAAAAGTTATGCGACTGCTAAGTTAAGCAACTTTTGCAGAGACACCTCATCGGATGGGTGACCGAAAAAAAACATCTCGAGCTCCTCCGTGCCTCTCTTCAGTCGTGTCAGATTGATGTCCCACTTAACTATGAGAGTGAGGGAAAAGGGAGTGCGCCTGTGCTTGCGCACACACTTGTGCAATATAATATTATATCCTGTAAGATCGGCCGTCATGGTCGAAAAACGGCCGGAAGGTATTATTAACTTTTACTAGCATAGGTTTTCTGTTATCGTCCGAGATTTACTCAGCTACTTACTCGTATGAAATGGGAGCCAAATTTTCAAGCCAAATCGTTCGCAAACGTGCCAGCAAGTTTTGTGTTTGTTCAATTTCGGAATTAAATAAACTTCTACAAAAAGACTTCCGATGTAAGAAAAAAAAGTTATGAGTTTCATTATACAACACTTCTTTAGTACATCGCATATAGCCTCATCGTACTAAAGAATTCATATCATGTAAAGTAGATACTGGGCCGTGGTCTCGAGATCCTGGGTTAGATTTCAGGGTCGGGCAAAACTTGTGTTGATCTTTCTGTTTCTGGGTTTGTGACCGCCAACCCGCATTTGGCAAGCGTGGTGATTAAACCATCACCCATCTTCGTAACAAATACATGATTTAAAATCATAAAGACATTTGCCCTGCTATGGGACATTAATAGGCTGATACTTTACTAAGTCCCGTTTAGTCAAGTTCTTTATATCTGCAAATCCCTTGATTCTTTTTTGATGAGATCAACCCTTTTACACACCATAGGTACCAGTATATTTTTAAATATACGTATAATTAATACCCAGAACCTTGGGTTCATCAATACCTCCGATGAACCGTGGTCCGATAACCCTCACTCATTAATCATTTCACGTATAGTCACGGCATTAAAATGTACACACCTCGACTCTTATGTCAAAGCAGTAAAGTTCATATTTGAATGTGTTTGTACACATGTGAGTGCTCATGACTGTACAAAACTGGGGTTGTTTTGGAGCGATGAAGCGGTATGAAGCTATCATATCACGTAGGCCATTATCTGTTGGTTATTGGTTATTCTGAGGCTGTTATGTACATTCCAATTACGGATTCGATTCCCAATAAGGGTTTGGGGTTGTTAATCTACGCTCATTTATAATATAATATATATATATATATATATATATATATGAAAATGAAAATGAAAAATGAAAATGAAAATGAAAATGAAAATGAAAATGTTTTATTACATAAATAAAGTTCGTTTACAACACATTTTGGTAACCTTCCTTTTAAGTATGGAATACCTGTAGTAGGAGGTTACCGCTCTTCCAATAGTATTTAGATAACATTTATTTATTTTACATTTAATAAGTATGTTTGAGTAATGTATTAATTAGACTAATGTGTTGTGTTGTGAGTGTTGTGTTGTGAGTGGAGTGATTGTGTATGATGTGTGTGTTGTGTGTAGCAATTATTTAATTCTTTAATTCATGCCGTCCCACCCATCCAAATCAACCACCATCAAGTCATCACGTTCATTAGTATCTAGGGAGGTGTTAAAACATTAGTAATCTTATGTCATACTATCTTCTTAAGTAGATTTTCTGTTTCCAAATAACTGAGGGATTTTAGCCAATTTGTGAGTTTTTTCTTACAGTCATAGTACGTCAAATTGTATATGTTAACTTTCTTATTTATTATTTTATACAGGTATGTCGATCGTGACAAATATTGTTTAGCAGCATAATCTGATTTCACGTAATTAGTAGTGAAGACTCGGTCTATCCTTCTCTTATTTCGTATTTCAGGATTATATGATAAGGTTTTATGTAGCTTAAGTATGCAATTAAGGATGTACAATTGTCTTACTGTCAAGAGGTCACTATAGTTATACAGACTGTCGGTGGGAAACCTATAGGGTAAAAAGTGCATTACTTTGAGTAAGGATCTTTGGGTTCTTTCTACTTCCAGGAACTTTACTTTACTTGCACCTCCCCATACGGGAATACAATATGATAGTATGGATTGGGCCAAAGCAATATAGACACCCGTTAGCAGATTCTTGTCAGCAACATGTCTAAGTTTTTTAAAAACCCTGATAACTTTTCTGACCCTACTCATCAACAAATCAACATGTGCATGCCATGTCAAGTGCTGATCAAGAACCACCCCCAAGTACTTGGCAGCACCAACTTTCTCGATGGATTGGCAAGAACATGTTGTGCTTTTCGGATCTCCGCAGTTATGTATTTTAATTAGAAAATCAATAGGCGGTTGTGTCCTTTTATCGATTGTAAAACATATGAAGTTAGTTTTACTAATATTAAGGGTAAGAAGATTCGCACTCAACCACTGAGCAACCATTACTAGACCCTCTTCAGCGTGTTTTTGCACTTCAGCCCACGTGTTACCAGAAAACACAATGGCTGTGTCATCTGCGTAAGAGAAGATTTTGGCGTTAGGGATTTTAAGGTTGCACAGCTCATTGATGTACAGCAAGAAGAGCGTTGGGCCAAGAACACTTCCCTGGGGTACGCCATACGAAATATTAGCTAGCTCACTAGTGTAGTTACCTAGTTTGACTTGTTGCTTCCTATTAAGAAGATAGCTAGTAAATAACGCTAGAGGGGCACCTCTAACACCATATTTTTCAAGCCTGTGTACAAGAATGGGGACAGAGACAGTGTCGAAAGCTTTCTTGAGGTCTAGGAATACCGTAACACATTTCTGTCCACCATCCACTTTTTTAACTATTAGTGATGTTAGAGAAGTAACAGCATCCTCAGTTGATATACCTCGTCTAAAACCAAATTGTGATTTAGAAATTATGTCAAATTTATTTAGGTAGCCGATTAATCTATTACATATAATTTTTTCTAAAACTTTTGAAATTGAAGTCAGGACTGATATAGGACGATAATTGCTGACACAGCCCCTGTCACCACTCTTGTACACTGGTGTAATTAGAGCTCGTTTAAGCGAATCGGGAAATAAGTGATTATATATAAATATACATATATATATATATATATATATATATATATATATATATATATATATATATATATATATATATATATATATATATATATATATATATATATGTATATATAATCACTACATAGTATAAATCAAAGTCGCTTTTTCTGTCCCTATGTGTGTTGTATGTCCCTATGAACGCTTAAATCTTTAAAACTACGCAACGGATTTTGATGCGGTTTTTTTTAATAGATAGAGTAACTCATGAGGAAGGTTCTTATGTATAATATCATCCATTAAATAGTGGACAAGTACCACGGGCGAAGCCGGGGCGGGCCGCTAGTATATAATATATAAAGCTGAAGAGTTTGTTTGTTTGTTTGAACGCGCTAATCTCAGGAACTACTGGTCCGATTTGAAAAAATATTTTTGTGTTGGATAGTCCATTTGACGAGGAAGGTTTTAGGCTATTGGAAACTGAAATCCACGCGGACGGAGGCGCGGGCGGCCGCTAGTTTATAATAAAGCTGAAAAGTTTGTTGGTTTGTTTGAACATGCTAATCTTAGAAACTACTGGATCGAATTGAAAAAATATTTAGCGTTGGAAATTCCATCAGTCAACGAAGGTTTTAACTAATAACACTATGTGTGTGGAAACCGAATTACACGCAGACGGAGTCGCGGGCGGTCGCTAGTATTATTTTAAAATTAATTTGTCAATGTTAAGTCAATAATCAAAATTACTTGTCATAAAGATTGTGAAAGCGCACTTAAAATGTTCACTAATTGTAATTGTATTGTAGGTGTATTGTTCTCAAATTGCAGAACAGAATGAACAATGCATACGGAGCACAATCATTCCGAATATGCTTCGCTGAAATCTGAATCGGTGAACCATTTCTGTGAAAATACCTTTGTGTACCGGGAAAAATCCCGAATCTGCTAAAGCTACCGTGCTAGAATTCCTAGGATTTTTAATACTGGCGTTCCGCTAACGGAGATTTTAGAAAGTTATTTTTCAAAGAACAAGGTTTGGAGCAGATCACTGCTAAATTTTCTATTATCTAGGAATTCAAATTAACATGTGAAATTTCAATTATGAATAGTTTCCAATAAGTTTACTTGTGAGAATAAAACAAATTCAAATTGGTCCACAATTTGAATTTGTTTTATACTCACGATTGGTACATTTCACGGTTTGTGCATTTCGCGGTTGGCTCATTTTGCAGTTAGACTATTACGGGTTGGGTTCGCGATCAATCATCAAATAGATCTAATCAAGCAACAGACCACATGACCTCTCCAATTACTTTAAGAAGAGGCGTAAACGAACATTAAAATTTTAGTAATTATAAGTATGTCTATCTGTTCCCCAAGATCCTTACGAAGCTTTTAAGCTTCGAGGTTAGTTTGGGGCTGGGCAATTGGTGTATTTCTCTTTAAACTTATGTTTAGTCGTACCTACAATTAAAGTAATTTATCATACTTCGTAATATAGAACGCGCGTTAATATCAGAAGAAACATTATTCGCCACAATACCTCATCTAAAAACAATATGGAACCGTTAATGAGTCAATCGTTGGGGAGAGACATTGTGTCTCATTTATCTTGACTATAACGCCAGCCATATTGATTTTTCTTAAGAGTATTCCGATAGCCCATTATTACGAGCGTAACTAATATGCAAAAGATGTATACAAAAAATGCATACAGTTAATTTGTTGTTAAGTTTATACCGAAACGAAAGTTCAAAAGTTTAAATCTTACTTTGCATAAGGGAAATAAAATCAGCTGTATCAAAAAAAATTACGAGATTTTATCGTTATTATAAGCCACGACACTATAATTATGGTTTGTTTCTGCCTTACAAGAATCGTGAGTCGTACATATTCTAAGACCTGAAGATACAGCAAAAACAAACACTAGTATTATAATTTAAGCTTTTGAACTCTGTTCTTCAAGAAACCTTTTGTATGAAATTTTTAAATTTACATTGAGGTAGAAAGGACCCAAAAAAGGGCTGCAATGAAAATTTAAGGACTCCCATTCAGACCCATTGCCATACAACGCACTGACTCGCATCACATCAAGGGATTTATTTTACTTGGACACTTAATAATTATGTTGTTTACTAATAGAAATGTTTACAATGTATATTATATTACCCGCTTGGTGTAATGGTCAAGATGTTGCCTGTTATACAAGAGGTCGTGGGTTCAATTCCCGCACAGGACAAACATTTGTGTGCAAGAACATGTCTGTTTGTCCTGGTCTGGGTGATATGTATCTATTTTAGTATAATTGTAATACCATTGTTGATTTTGATGTCTGTAACACAAGTCCATAAGCTACTCAAAACGGCGTCAGCTTAATATATGACGTGATGCTGCGAAATATTTAATTATTTATATTTTGTAACATTAGCCTTCTAAACATATTTTACGAGTAAGTATGTTGGTTCGATTTTTAATTGTTAATTTTTTAAGGAAATTTTCGTCAATTTAAAGAAAATGTTTGTATGTTTAAGAATTGAGTAAAACTAATTCAATATTAATGAGCAGCTGCACCTTAAATGATATTAAATTAAATTGACACCTAGCACTTTGAATTGATATTTTTAGGGATAAAAAAAAAGGTGCGACATGAAAAACGTAGGGCGACACTAACAAATCAAATCATATTTGGATAAATAATAATACTTCTACACAGTCTACCTCTAAATTATTATTCTTATTTAACGAAATCGTAGGTCGTACTTATTGTAAGAACTTACAAGATACAGCAAAAACAAGCACTACTATACATATATTAAGCTTTTTAACTCTGTTCTTCAAGAACCACAAGCATAACTCTGACCTAACGAGGTCAGAGTTATGCTTGTGGTCAAACCCACCACATCGACGTTGGTAAGGTGAGGTTTTCCAGTGAGAGACACGACCCCAAACATACACTGTTCTCGTATTGTGTTTTTAAAAATTCATGCCGTTCCCCTTAGGAGAGGAATAACCTGCCAATGTGTACATTTCTAATGGGAATGCTTTATACCACCCTCAAATAAAAATAAGAATAGGTAAATTTTTAATAAAAGAGGTAAAAAATAACAAATTCCTTGGACTAACACACCAATTGCCTAGACCCAAGCTAAGCTCAATAGATAGACATGCTAAAGTACTTTAAATTTTAAATATACGTCGTACAACACCCAGACCAGGACACACAGACATGTTCATGCACAAAAACGTTTGTCATTTCTCTGTTAATATTTTATTTGAAAATAAATTACACGGGGTATCCCATTTACATAATTAACTTAATCTAAATATTTCAGGGATCGAACCCGCAACCCTCAGTAATAGACTAAGAGCGACCCTTGGTCTATCATGGGTTCAATCTTCTTCGAGGCTTAAGTGTAGGTTGATCTCATCAACAGCCTATCGCAGTCCACTGCTGGACATAGTTTAAAACCTATAGTATATCCTACTACTATTATAAAGGCGAAAGTTTGTATGTATGAATGTATGGATGTATTTTTGTTTGTTACTCTTTCACGTAAAAACTACTGAATGGATTTGAATGAAACTTTACCACAATATAGCTTATACATCAGAATAACACATAGGATATTGGAAATCGAAATCGACGCGGACGGAGTCGTGGGCGGCCGCTAGTAGTGTTTAAAAGGTTGATCTATAAGTCAACATCTTGAAAATTATACCAAGCGGGTCGAAAAGAATCGTCAGTCGCAACGTGTAAATATTTTTCCAAGTAATTGCGTTATGAATTGGTTTGTTCGATTCCGTTCGTTTTATATTGTCTCTGTTAACTTGTTTTACAGCGCAGAAATAATTTGAATGGCTTGAAATACTGGGACTTGATTTTCAATTAAATTAAATTAACGCTTGGGCTGAGATGTGCTTCATTAGTCCAGCGGTTGTTCGGCTACGGCAATCAATATTTATATTTACGATGAAGCAACTTCGCAGGTTATATTCAAAGTCAATATATGTACCTACACCATGGACAAAAATATCGTATCATAAAGAACAGGACCAATAACTTTACGTTCTTTCCGAAAACTGGTGTAAATTTTCATGGTATAATAACAAATGTGAGATGTAAATGTTTTTTCAATCAAAAGCAAACCATTTAATTACTGTTTTAAGACAGGCAAAATAATGACATTAAGTCCGACTGATTATTTTTCAATCACTATTTGTTTGTCCTCTCTGGGAGTGGAACTAAGAGCCAGCCCTCATTGGTTTAGTAAACACATTGATACTATATTTGTACATATACTGACTGAAATATAAATAAAATAACAAAGTCTACCTTTTATAAGCCTCTAAAAATGTATGATAAATAAGTTGAATTATATAGTTATCATTGTTATAGTTAAAGGTATCATTGGTAAAAATGTGAATCCACAACAGTTTGAACGTAGTCACAATTTCCTAATTTCCCAAGTGTTTGTCGAGACATGGCTGGGAAAATTCTTACAAAAAAATGTCTGATACAAAATGTGATCATTTCACCTTCAATCTTTCTCAGTGTAATCCCAGACCGTCAGCATATTATAGTGATACTATAAACAAACCGACAAGAAAATCTCAAAGGAAGAAATCGAATTCAAGAAGGTGAGTTGTATATTGTATTTTGATGTATCCCTTCGGATGGAGGATCTGGTAATATTGTATAGACTAAAAATATTACAAAGAAACTAAGTTTGAATGTATAAATGTTGCTTATCTTGATCGTACAAATTAATTTAATTATTAATCATATGCTTTGAAGACACAGGAATACATCAGCTATACTTTGTTTACTAGCAAGCAAATTAAAAAACGTGGATTGACAAACTTGTCTGTCACAATTTATGACTAATATAACCCAGATTAGAAGAGAAGAAAGCACTGTACTTTCCTTTAATTAATAAATGTAGTAAAAATGTCATTGGTTTACTATGAAATTACGCCATCAACTGTTGACGTCATCGGAGAGTAAATATAGGCGGTTATTTGAAATGAATAACCCTTGACCTTTTGTTGTATAGAACATTTTAGCAGAATTTGTGCGCTTTCCATTTTCCACGTTGGATTACGATTATACCAACTCGTGAACACTTTTTGGGTGTCGTGTACAAAATATGTTGGTTCATAAACTATAGCTACAATTACAAATAATTGCTTTACTTTGATCAACATTATATAGAATTATGCCACAGACGCAAATAAAATAAAATAAATTGTTTTTGAACATTTTAAACGAATGCCATAAAAAAAACTTTGTTTTAATTTCTTCATAGCCTAAATTCTTTTATAAATAACATAACACGTTTCAACGCAAATAATTATACATTCGTACAACAAAGAACTATTTTCAGTATATTCAGGTGAACATAACGAAAATTTATTACGTGATAAATCTCTTGGTCTGGTAATTATGGATCTCTTGGATATACGCGTATCTTGTATTTGGCCCAAAGCACATTTTCTTGTTCACTCATATTGTAAATTATCTCCTTTCCTTAATACATTTCTAAGCTTTGTTTAAACTAAGGGTAAGCAGTCAATCAATTAATGTTTCATTTGTATGCAATTATGCATGAACAGTTTTTATCACAATTGGATTCGTGTTATATCAAGTTCTCTAACTAAAATAAAAATAGGTAAGCAAAAATGGCAAATAGTGAACCCATTAGCCACTTATAAAAACTAAGGCATGAATAAGCTTATAGATGGCATTTTAGTGTGTAAGTGTAGAAACACACCAGACCGAAATTACGCGTTTGAAGTTCGGCTTGACTATGCCTGTAATGTATTTTAAATGGAGGATGCCACAACATGCCGAAATAACGTCGCGTAATTTTGTATAGAAAATGCATTTTTTTTTTCAACTTTGGTCGCGTAATTTTGGCCTGCTGTGCACCTGAACTAAGAAGAAGAAGCACATTTTGAGTCCCCTACATACACCTGATAAAAAAATATTCATGTATAAACATAGATATTCACTTACTATTTACTAACTCGCAATCTCATCTTTATACATCCTCATAAAAATACATGCAAAAGTACTTAGCTAGATAAAAAAATATAAAAAGCAGATGTAATGCGACCAAACCTCTCTTGGGAATGCTTTTAATTCTCTTTATGTGGAAGCCCATACTTTCCTAACACTGCCTACTCCTTTCGGGTCTAATGTACCTGCCCGAACTTTTGAAATATATTTTTTCCGGACTGCTTTTGTTTTATTCTGATGGATACACTCTTAATCGCTTGTCCTAATTATGATTTCGTGTTTTTTATGTTCTCGACTGTTTTTTTTCTTGTAGGTACTAGGATTGGTCTTTAATTTTGTTATTTACGTGATTGCCATTGATAAAATTATAATCATACTTAGTATGTAAAATGCTTAAAAAACAAATATACAAAAAACCTTTCTAGTAAGTCAAACATTTGTTATTGTACTGAATATGTTCAAGATTTGAAGAAGATATTTGCATAAGTTTAGTATTACCCAACTGCGTCAACAAATTCTCATTATAAACTCTCGTATCCGTCCTTCCTTGTCGGATATCACAATGTGGTAGGTTATATTCATACCTGCCGGAAGCATGTTTGAACTGAAATGTTGATTTTAAGCTTCACAAATACACAATAACTTCCTTTTCTCAGTGATTTGCGCAGAATCAAAAATATTTCAAAAAAAGCAGTTGATTGACAGCATTTGACATGTTGAATTGAATGTACGCTGCTATTTCCGAGATGAGAATCCTGTCACGTTGAATACTTTTGACAGCTAAAGCTATCACTTTAGCGGCCCGCCCCGGTTCGCGCTGGTAAAAAATGTTACTAAATAAAGCCTATGTTGTTACTCAATGATATTGATTGTAGCTCTCTTATGAAGAAACAATTTTTTTCGTACTCTTAAAATCGGTCCAGTATTTTTATTAGTTTATTCGTTACATACCAAAACACAAAAATACAAATATTTACTCTTTATAATATTAATAAATTATAGAAATATAGTAGTAGGTATCTAAAATGCTTTTAAAGTTTTCAACGACACACGGTATGAAATGAGATAATTTATTTACAAAGTTAATTCTTCAGAGCTGAAGACTAGAACCGCTGATAAAAACTGTCAGCAAAAAAAAAACAATTATCTTGTAAAAGTCTTTAAGATCCGACTCTTGATAATCTCAACGATTCCCCTATCAGCCAATTACGAGGTCGGGCTACTCGAATCACTTCTAATTTTTGCGTTAAAACACAATTTCTTTTGCTTAAATCGCTCACAGTAAAAGCAACAAGTTTCTTTTAGCTCAGACAGTTTTATTAGGTGGTAGATTCTTTGATTGCAACATATACCGGAATGCAAAAGTAGTCGAACTAGATGAAGTGATGACGGGTTAAGAAGATTTCAAGGACATGCCACAATGAAGTAATAAAGGTCAGACTTTAGTGTTTAATGAGTTTGAGAATTATTTATGTAACTAATCGCACTTAAAGTGAAAATAGAAGAGACCAGTGCGTCAATTGATGCACCGCTTAAGATAGTAAAACAAATATTGTAATGTTTCAGTTAAAAAATACTTAATCTTTCATAAAGAAATCGCGTAACCTGAAATGATTTATTTGAACCAAGATTTCCATTCACAGAAACTGGTAAGCGTAATGCAAATTAAACTCCTTTCATTATCTTTAAAGTTCATAATACCGTAATACTACATCATAATTTCCTACAAAGCTTGCATTGTTACAAATTGAAAGTGGCAAATAAAAAACATCCGCAAAGATGTGGCCATTAAATGCAACAAGTCGTAATCCGTTGTTATGCCATTACATTCACAGGAAAATCTTTTTATTTGTTTTCCCCGGGGAAGGCTACCTAACTTTCCTCGTGTGTGACGTCACGCAGATCGTAATTCAAATATAATGACCGGAGGAACAGAGATTATGGCAATTTCATATGACATAAATATTTGAACGTAGAACGAGAATGAATATTCACATGTTTTTTTTTGTTCTGGAATCAGCCAGCAGGTTTTTTAAACTGTGGGCGAAACTGAAATGACGTCGAATTGGCCATATCAAAAACAATGATTGATGTTCGCTATTGAATTTGGTCGAGAAACGACGAAATGAAGTAAAGAGGTAGGTGCATGAGCTCAAATCGCTCTGATACTCTTTTATATGTAGTACAATTTTAAGTTCCTAATTTAAAATATTTAAGGGCAATTATTTTGTTTAAGCCTTAGGTAGTTGCGAGTAGCAGACAGGCGTAATGGTATCTCAATTTCACTTTAGTTTCTAAGCTATGAAAAGTGTAAGCGTTTAAGTGTAATTTTCTCGCTTATATACGCTTATGTATCTTTTAATTAGAATTGCTGAAACTGAAATGAAACGGGCCTCGACTTTGAGTTAGATTAATTTTGTATATGGTTATTTTAGACGAAGTAGGTAGTAACGAGAAGTACAAAACAGAAACGGAATGGAAGTATGATATTTAAATAGTAATACAATTTTTAACCTTGAAGTTTGATGTTTGCCAGAGAACTTGAAAAATGCTTTCTATAAAAGCCAATGCAACGCTTGCTATGCCGCAGACTCAATTAGTATAATGAAAACAAACATTCAACTCGCGGATTTCAAATCTCATCTCATTTTTAACTCGCGCGATTCATTCAATTTGTATGAATGAAGCTGCAAAGTCATTATTTTATGAGAAATATTCATTAAATATATGTCATATAATGAAAATGGCAATTTGTACGAGATGTTACATAGTCAAATGCTACCTACACTCATTAATTTCAATCATTGAAATGGTTTAGACTTAATTAAGATTATCCTAGTAGTTAGCAAGTTCCTAGTGGTTAGGATAATCTATTGAAATAGATTTATTGATTAAATGAAAGGCATTTTCATGCAAACAAATGTAGATGATGTGCGGAGATCGTACCTACCTACCCGCGAGGTCCTTGGTTTTACAGTCAACTTGTTAACCATCACGCCGGTAACTAATAAAAATCATCATCATCATCATCAACCCATTAGTAGAAGTTCGGCGGCAATGCATTTTCTGTACAAAATTACGCTTCGTAATTTCGGCACAGTGTATCATCTTCCATTCAAATACTAGTAGTCACGCCGAATTTCGGTGGCGTTTTTACCGCGTAGTGTGTTTCTATACTTAACCCCACTACTAGGTCACGGCCCTTTCCTATTGATGTAGAAGGAGATCAGGCCTAAAAACATCATGAAAGCCCAATTAGGGGGGTATAGAAAAGAAAAGAGTAGAATATTTTTTTGCATAATCGTGGTTAGTTACATTAATGATGATAAGTTAAAACCTACCCTCATTTATATTTCATGAAATATTGTGTTGTAATTAACATTTAACTTTATGAAAACCAGAGAAAGCAAACTAATTAATCAGTTAAATCTTATAATGTTAAGGTTATGCCAACATTCCGTTGTAAGCTGTGCAATTTAAAGTCGCACATTTGGGACGGAATTTTAATGCCCCAAAATTAATATTGTAGCTTTCACTTATAAGAGCAAGCAATGTATTTTGATTTGAATTTTGCTCAGTTAAATATTCAGACGGGCCTTGAACCTTTACATTTTAGCATATTGGAAATTTTACGCGTTATTTTAATGTAAATTCGATTTCAGTTGATCTTAGCTGTTTCAAAGTTTGAAAGGAAATATTTCACAGAGTGTATGAAAATGAAATAGAAAATCAGTATCACAATAATTTGCAAGTACTTTATCTTTATTTTAAATAAAATTTCTTATTCGTACGAAAACTATGAACAGGCCTTGGAAATTTCAATAAAATTGATGTTTTATTATTTACCTGTAAGTAGGTAGATTCAATTTGGTTGATCTTAAAAAACCCGAATACCCTTATAATTGAGACGATAGTTGTGATGTTAGTTTTTTAAATTGCAGTGATAAGGATGCAATGGATTCGTTGCTTAAAATAATAATCAAAAAATATTTTTTTGATGTTTTTCTGCCTTCGCAAAAGCCAATTGCAGTGTTTAAACCAAACCAATATTTAATTATTCTAACTATTCTTAATTACGATTATTTATCTAGATTTAAGATTATTAAATTATATTCATCGATTTCTTCTATTATTAAATTTTTTCATTAAAAAATGCTTAACCTAAAACAAAAAAAAACTTACCTCATCCGAAAAATCAGTACGCCACCAACCGAACGCAACGAAAATCCAAAAAAACACTCAACACTTTTATCCCGAACAGTCCACAGTGGGTTGTTTCGCGCGGTAACTCGGAGCGGCGGCACGTCCACTCCGCTAGGAGAGCACGCTTGCACTGGCCTGGCTCCCACTCCCGCCCCTCTCCTACCTGTTACAGGTACAGTCCCGCACATCCAGACCTAAGTAGCTGCTATTGATGGACAAATCGAATTGATTTCCCGACCGGCGATTAGCGTTTTCGTCGAACTAACTGTACATGGCTTTGAGTTTGACGCGAGTGTATGTAGTGGAAAACTTGAGATTAAAAAGATAATAAGGTGGCAAATTAGTTAATTCTACTGGTCGTCTTCGCTTTTAAAATAAGTCGAATAGATTTTCCGGCGAGAATCATACGAATTTAGAAGCGTGTGTATCGCGTGTTTTTTACTTGAGATTTGAAAGATTAAGTGTTTCATAGGTAGGTACGCACTGGACGCCAAGACGTGCATTTTGCGGGGTATTTTTATGTGGATTCATGTTTGTGGTTAGTTTTATTTTTAACCGTGACTTGTAATTCAAACTTTGTATAACCGATCATACTTACCGTCGATTACTACTACTAACTTATTTTCATAAAATTACTAAATTTTACCCGCGGCTTTTGCCCACGTTGTCAAGATACGTTTTATATCCCATGGGAGCATTTAACCGGAATAATAAGTCAGCCTACCGTGCATATTACCTAATTTCACCAGAATCCTTTCAGAATTTTCAGCGTGATTGTCGGACAAACATACAAACTTACACATTTTTGAGATTAGTATGATGTCGGTACTATCTTCTATTTCTATAATTAACCATGTTTTTATGCTCCTTTAACACGAGTACCATGCAAAACCTTTAAGTTGTATAAGAAAATTCAAAATTAACTCAGAAAACTCGACCCTGATGTCCCAAGTGATATTACACATTCTTTGCTCGCCCTAAGAGACCGGCTAGAAGAAAACTGAAATTTAAAAACACTTTACGAAGCTCTTTGTGTAAACACTACTTTGGCTTAAGTACGTAACATGCATAACACTAAAGCACGTTTGGCAGGACCGTGCGGCAAAAGGTGTCGTATAACTTGTGTTGAATTAAGATTTTTTTTCCTTTAATTAATTAAACTTGGGTAAGTTTCTTCAAGGCGTATAGGGAAGTTAAGAACCTCGCCGAGTCCAGAGAGGAGTGGAGATTGCTTCACCGACAAGAGCAACGCTCTTAAATTTTTGATGATGATGATGAAGTTTCTTCATGATCTATGGTGATGGTTGTTTCTTAAGGAATTCTGAATACTCTTTTTGTAAACTATCAGTCTTCTAATGTCTCACTGCAAGGCAAAGGCCTCCATCATAATTAATCATGTTTTCGTTACAAAGATAGGTTTTGGCTTAATCACCACGCTTGCCAAATGCGGATTGGTGTGACAAACCCAGACTGTGTTCGAAAAACCCGACACAAATTTTCCTGATCTAGGAATCGAACCCATTAAAGCGAGACCACAGCCGGTACTTGAACCCATCGAGGCTTCATCTTTTTGTAAAATTGAATAAAATATAATTTCATGGTCATACACGCTTTCAAGCAACTGTTGTTGATATCCATTACAGCATGAGCATATTCTATAAGAAATAACTAAAAATAAGGCGTTCCACAGAATTTGTTTGTCTCGGTGTCTTTGGTATGACCACGAAGTTCAATATTTACAACAAGCCATTGAAAGCCCTTTGTACCAAAGCAGATCCAACGAAGATCTTTGAGGGATGGAAATCTACTGTCTTAGAGTCTCTAGTTGAAATCTACTTCGTCTGACATTTATAAAGTCTCAGATTCTGTTATATAGGTATGATAGCAACCATACTAGAGTAATTTATGAGTCAGCCTAGAACTTGAACTTCGAAAGCTTCGAAATCGTACCTGCTTTAAATTGCATCCCAGCAAATACGTAATGTCACCGTCAAAACACAATTTGGCGTCCTTATCAACGGTCCATTCAACCCCCAAATCTTTTTAAACGGCACTCTATCACCCCATAAATATCTCGCGGTCTTGTATTTGAACAATCTGGCGTTTTTAATATAACACCGAGTAGCTAAATGCCTTCATTCAGTGTTGCCAGATGGTACCCAGGTGAAATATTGTACGCAATTTGAGGGGTTGGTTGCCGGAGTTTTTGCTTCTCTCTTGTATTCTGTTCCCATGGAGGTTATAATTTGGGACATGTCAACATTCCTGCTGAGAATTTAATACCGTGGAACAAAAATGTTATCGCATTATGGTCGTCATTATTCTTTGCAATTATAGTGAAATAAAATACCCAAATATATGAAAAATTCGTGATGTTATTAGTCTATTAGAAGACTATTTTTATTATTGAATAATTTTAAACCGTCGAAAGGTCCTTGGATTCCAAAACTTGGTTTAACGTGCTGAACTATTTGTTCCTCAGGATGAAATTTACGACGTCCAATAAAATAACTGACTTCTCAATCAAAACACTTAACCGATCGAAAGCTTTAGGTATATGGATATAAAAACTTTTTGTCTCCACGTTGAAAGTTTGCCATAATCTTTTATGTGATCTAGTCCAATCATCATTTTTCGTTTGTTCAAACTTGCGCAAATATAAAATTTTGCATTAGCGAGTTAATAAATCGAATTCCTTAATAAAGTGATTTTGACTGTACGTACCTACATACTCGTATAATTATTATCACGATATATTTTTGGTCAGAAACAAGATGTAACTGTAGACACAGTTTTTTCCAAATAACGCGTCCAAACAAACAAACAAACTCTTCATCTTTATTACATGAATATAGTATTCATACAAAGGACCGCCATAAGACAGAAAACTAAAGTAATCGACGCAATCAGTTTCTCACAGAAGCTAAAATGGAGATGGGCTGGACACGTGGCCAGACTCACTGATAATCGCTGGACTGAATTGACAACTTTATGGCTAGGACCATCTGGCCAAAGAAGAAGAGGTAGGCCAAACACGCACTGGACAGACAATGTTACCAAAATAGTAGGCCCACACTGGATGAGACAAGCTGAAGACAGGGAAAAATGGGCATCTTTGGAGGAGGCCTTTACCCTCCGTTGAGAGGGGTTCTTGCACCCACAAGTGTTTTAAATATTTTTACTGGTACACTTTTAATTTTTTTCTATGTTTATACTTTTTTGTTTTTTCTTTTAAATTGTAAACCTACTAAGCAAGAAATATAAGGCTTTTTTATTTTTTTATTTTATTTTACAAGGGACAAAGCAAATTCAGAAGTGTCACTATTGGTTACGTAAGATTTGAGCTTCGAGTTTTATTTACACGTGAGACCAGCAAACGTGCCTTGGTAGCTACCGACGTGATACGAGTATGATCTCTATTTCTGATAAAACTCACATAGAACTGACATCAAACGGAATATTCACACGAAAGGTTTCACTGATCAATTCAATCACAGATTTCATGCGAGGAAACCTACGGATAATTGAATTGACACAGAGAAAAGATATATCTCCTAATGTTTTCTTTGTTTTATGCGACTACTATCTATTTATTAAATAAAACTCCGTGAGACTAATTCAAACGTTTTGTACATTTATCTTTAACATTTTCACATGCTATTATACCTTAACCTTTAATTTTTTAGGTTATAATCGAAGTTTGAGTAAGGTCACATGATTTTTGCTTGGTTTTAAATTTTAAGAAATTATAGCATAAGACTACTATAAACTGATAATCATAGTTTTTTGCCAAAATTTCATTTAAACCTGCGACTTTTTGAATGCTTTTAAACAGTTGTGACCTCGACTGCTAAAATGCAGCATTCGTGCTTTAATCAATCATGATTGCATATTTACTCTATGATTACATTAATATCCCATTACGTTGACATCAGTTCCTGCACTAATTACCGAATGCTTTAGCACTCACCGAGGACATGATGACAGTTATATTAACGACTTCAATTTTAGATTTGATAAAACATATACATATGTAGTAGATGCTATGTACAATATAATCTGTTTACACTTCGAACGTAAGTCAGCATTGGCGAGGTTATTTATAAAATCATTATTTCAAATTAATCATCATGAAATAGGGTCCCGATTTCCTGAATGATATTGGTAGTGGTAAGGGTGCCGTGCTCAAAAACTTCTGAGGTTGTGGATTGGAATCCCGCGGGAAACACCACTACTTTGTGAAGGTTTTCCCAGTTTTAGTCCAATAAGAATTATGATTCCGTGCTTCGGAAGGAGGCACATTGAGCCGTTGTTCCCGAGTATGTTCCAAATGCTCTAGGTTGTGGAGGCCAGACCACAGTCGTTCCATTTTAATAACCAAGCCGGTCAATTCAGGATCAAAGCTCCTGACTCTGCGCTCCGAAGCCAATGTTCAAGGCTGCAACCGGGAGAGGCGCTAGGATGATGATGATAAACAATCACAAAAACGGCCATAAAATAAAAACAGTGTTTATTTTATAAAATATACTATTATGTCGTTGGATTAGGTCAGGTGCCCAAAGTGCTTCGAGCTCTTAAACCGGGTGCTCGAAGTGAATTGCCTGCCCTATTTCCTTGACTTTTCACTCATCTCATTCATACACCTTTTCTAAAGTTGTTGAATAATAAATGACCTGGTATGTTCGTAGAGACAACGTACAAGGCTAGGGAAATGGGATGACAGATTACTTATGCAAAGACTATCTCATAAAAAACCTTGGGTTTTAGAGAGAAGTAATTTAACTAAGATTTAGGTTAAAATAGTTGTTTCAAATTTTTGCTGTAATAGTAATAAGTTCAAAGAATGGAGAGTCCTAAGCGAGGCCTATGTCCAGCAGTGGACTGCGATAGGCTGATGATGAATATGTTCAAGGTTATGTAGATACGTATACTATCAGAAATGTTCTCTAAATAACTAGATAGTTACAAACTTAATAATGGGTGGTCCATCAGATTATACTAAGTAGTTTAAAAACGCTTGAGCTTGAGTTAAAAGTAAAATATGGCATGAGCATTACTATTTTTTTAAATCTATACAAATAAAAATATATAGCAGATCCTAAGTCTACTTAAAACTCAAGAGCGGCCGAAACGATTTCGTTCATTTTACTCTTAAATTTGGTCCAGGGAAGGTTTAAACAATAAGAAAATATGGACAAGATTCGAGAAAACAACTAAAACATTATTTTTCTTACACAATTTGTCCTAAGTAATAGTGATACGAAGCTCACCGGATCAGTTAGTTGTGCATAAAATGGTAACATCAGTATGAGACTGTTATTTAGAAAAGCTTTGAATGTAGTTCGCACATCGGCTATCTGGATCTAGTGACATGAATACCTACATCGAGCGACGGTATGTAGTATGCAAATACACTCGAGTTGCCACGGATATAGAACTAAAAATACTTTTTTCAGTAGAAAAAAATATTTTCTCTTTAAGTTAATAATAAAAATATCTTAATATGAAAAATTTACCAACTTTTTATATTTATAGTTTATTCAGTTCAACTTCTTTACCATTCATTACAATTATTATTCTTTAAAGCTATTTTATCCCCTTAACCATTGCCTTTTTGCGTCCGATTTGGTTATTGTTTAATTAAATATATTGAATTAAATAGAATGATGTGGTCTTTTGGCCTATTACATGGTGATTAATTTGACATGACGATTTCCCCTGCGACTGCCATTATAACAAAATGTTGCTAAGGCTATGACATGACAACCCATTCTCACTTGGTAATGTAGGTAATTTCGACCTCATTTCTCTATGATGTGCAAACGAATACTAGCCAGGTGGTCTGCCAAGTTGCCACTTTGAATATTGTTGCTATCGCTACCGTCACGACTTATATTTTTCCGCTCACACAGATACTTTCCAGAGTCAGGCGCTACTTCACTGCGGAACAGCTTCTAAACCTGTACAAAGCTCAAGTTCGGTCTTGCATGGAGTATTGCTGCCATCTTTGGGATGGTTCTGCTCGATACCAGCTGGCTGCTTTGGACTCTATTGAGCGGCGTGCGATGAGGCTTATCGGTGATGATACTTTGATCGAGAGCTTGCAGAGCCTCGATCATCGTAGAAAGATTGCTTGCCTCTCCGTATTTTACAGACTCCACTTTGGTGAGTGTGCTGCTCAGCTGCACGATTTGGTTCCGCCAGCTCCGTTCCATCATCGAACTACTAGACTCGGTCAGGGACTTCATCCGTATACAGTGGAGATTCCGCGCGTACGAACTAAGCGATTTGCTTCATCCTTCTTGATACGGACTGCGCGGGAGTGGAATTCTCTGCCGAGATCTGTATTTCCTGCACATTACAACTTGGGGCTCTTCAAGGCCAGAATAAACGGGCTTTTCCTGAGCAAGCACGCTCCATCGTAGACCACATAGTTGTTTAACATCAGGCAACTTTGTGGTCAAGTGCTGGCTTAGTCCTAAATAAAAATAAAAAAATACTTCGTGTGCGGGATGGCAATATTAGTTGAAGCGATTGCGATGGCATTAGTGATCAAAGTGGCAACTTGGCTACACCACCTGAATCACTTTCTTGGCCGACCCTCATCGGGTGAATGTTATACCCAGATCATTAACCTACATTTAGCAACTGCAAAAAAAAAAGTGCCACTTCCAGATGACAAGTCTTCGTGCTCAAGCCTACAGTTGGGGGGTGGGTGGGCGAGGGGTTTCAGCTGTTGCATGCAGCTCAACGTGAAAGTTTAAAACGGTTCAGATACAGATAATTACATATAATACAATCCGTGCAGATATTGCAGGTACGTTATTAAAAGATGGGAACATCTCATTTCTGAGCTGTCGCGACCAGGCAAATGGGTTTTATTACCAAAAGTTCTGTTTTGTTATACGGTTAACGTGGAATGTGGAATGCAGTCATTTAAGAGTAAGTCGTCACACGCCTTAACAGTTCAGTTGTGTAACATTGCTATCCCAATGAACTAGGTGAACAAATGGAAAAGGTGTTGCTCATAGTATACATATCTCATCTTAGATCAAATAGAAAGGGCTCTGTCTCTTTTGTCCCATATTGTGATAAGTATTATTACATAATGGGCTTTTAGTTCTAATAGGCTTTATAGAACAAACGAGCTCTCGTTTCCCTCCAAAAACTCATATTAAGCGTTACGAAAAGGCCAAAGCCATTTTGATACGAGAAAGCACCCTTATTAAAGTAACGTTAGTGAACTGAAGGTCGGTTTTATTAAAAGTTTTTTCGGCATGTTGGTAGCAACGGATGCGGAGATACCAACATACCAACACTTGCGTGTACCCTTTGTGAGGGACATCAACTCTCTTGGGGCCATTGTTCGGCTCGTTTTGGGCTAGATCACCGTTTTCACGGGAAGTTTTCCGAAGGGAAACACGTAGGGCGGGCGGATACGATCCTATCGCGACATAACTGTAATATGAAAGTAATGTGTTAAAAATGACCTTTCCAATCATAGACAGGACTTTTTCTCTTCACAGTTTCTTTGGATTCCTTAAATGTATCTCCTGAGCTATGTTACTTTTATGCGAACTAATATACTTACTATGCAACGCATTATTATGCCGTCTTCGTGACCTACATACGTCTTAAAAAGAACCACAAGCAAAATTGTGCTCTTTACACATTTACTGAGGAGTTGCGATCAAACTTTTAACCCCAAAAACAACCCCTTAGGGATAAATTTACTCTTCTCTCTTTATCCACCAAACAAAACTTCAAGCGGCTGTTGTAACGTTACGGTTTCTAATTAAAGACTCGCATACAATACTTTGAGATATTGTGATCAGTAAGTTGATTTTTTAAAGAATTCGGTTTTGGCTTAATTTTTTTATTTCATCTAAGCATTTTCTCACTATCGCTCTCCTACCAGCTTTCCCACGCACAAGTCCTTGCAAGATGCAACCAACTTTCATAAATTACGACCAGCTTCTGCAACTAAGTGCCAACTGCCAACACCAAGAGGCTTTCGCTCAACTTGCCCTGCTTAACAAAGTAGGAAATGCCTTCACCCGTCCCTGTTTCCCCGAATGTGACTCCGATGTGGTTGAGTTGAATTAGTTGAAGTATGCGGTGTTGAGTGCATTATGTGAGTGGCATAAAACGGACAAAGTAACTGGCTTCGTAACTGTTGCTATGTATCTGCTGGTGAGTAAGGTCGCCAGAGCTCAGTTCGGGAGGGTACCTATGGGGTTTTTAAAGGCAGGCAACGCAACTGCAAGTCGTTTATGTCTATGAACAGCGGGATTCACTTACCATCAGGTGACACTTCTGATCGTTTGCCTAACTATAAAATTAAAATATATTTTTTTCATCAACATCATCATCATCATCAGCCTATCGCAGTGCATTTTCTTTTTATCGATAGTAAATGTTAATAATTAGCAGTCCGATTTTAAATGACTCTAAAGTTAAGTACATAAAGCAAGGGTTGATTTTCAATGGCACCTTCTCAACCATACAATAACAATAATATGATATTATGGCAAATCAAAATCAGTTGGAAGGTTAACTTTTTTAAGTTTCATTGTAATTCACAACGTTACACGAAATAATCAAACATGAGTCGAATAGGGCCTAACTCTCGTACAATAGTAATACCCTCCGTTTTCTTCTTATGATCAGCCAGGTACGCAATCTGACACGACCTTAGAGAGATCAGGCGCAGGACCAACGGTTTTATGCGCTTTAGTGTTTAACCGCACTACTGATCAAGCGATTGAGCAAATGTGTACATTTGATGCTGCTTGACTTGCAGTTGATTGATCCGTGGTCAGCCGTTTGAGCACAGCAAGCAAGGAAATAGGGATGTTAACCCATATCACTATTAATTTCATAACACTTTTCTACAAAAAGAAGACGCTTTTAGTATCCAATATATTGGTTTGTTTTCTTTTAGATGTTTGATTAGGTTCAAGATATAGTTCATTACTCAGTTGCCTTCGGAAATAATGACGTCATAGTGCTATTCCCATTCAAACTTCGTAATTCATGCTGCAATTTAACGTTAAAGTAAAATGAGCTTCCTGTGTAACAAAGTAGAATTTAAACGGTTTACAATTGAACAACAATGACATATTAAACAATATTGAAAAAGTCATAATTAGCCTTAACGAAACAAATAGAATAGAATAGAATAACGTTTATTCAGTGACACAGATAAAACAAAAGCACATAACATAAAAACATGAAACAAAATAAGTAAAAACAAAAATACATTAAAATAAGTAATGAAATTATATAAAGGCAAAATGTGTCACCGAAAAGGCTTGCACTCAGCAAATCTTGTACCTACTATAGTTAGTGCTAGTGCATCAAGAAAATATATTTATTGATGACTTAATATAAAAACGTACATATCGTAAATAAAAAAGAAACATAACTTGCACACAAATAACGAACCATGATAGGACCCTCGCCTCTTAAGGCGTAATAATCGTTTTCTGATTACACCAAATTGTTCATCAAATCCTATCTCCCGTGGTTTGACGATAGACAATACGCAATAACAATAACAATCACCCAGGCGATTAAATCCTTAACCAGGGGCATTGAAGGCATATTGCCCTAAGTACGGTCAGCAGGAAACACTTACAGTCCAAAAAATAGCGCCTATGTCCAGTGACATAAGAGCGAGAATTTTCAAAGTGTTCCGTCTACCGTACTGTGCCCTGTTATTCAAGAGCACGTGCGAACAAGTGCAATTCCTTGAATAGATTAGGCGATTCAAAGCAGAAAACTTCTCGGCATCCGTGGAATAAGGTTATTAAAGCTATGATTATGCTTTGTTATTAATTCATAGCACTCATTATGGATATTATGACATAGTTTTTGTAACATAAATTCAAGTATAAAGGTTTATGCAAACTTTTGATGACAGAAGGATACAAATAAGGTAAGGTATTATTCAATTAAGTTTTTTTTTTGGTAATATGAAAATTAAAACAATAATAATAAATTTATAATAGTCAACGCATATTTAACGATAAAATACTAACATCCTATATAGAACCATTGTACCTACTTACTTCATGCAAAATGTCTGTTACCCAAAGTTAGCAAGCGTAAGTATTATAATACCGCAGTTACTTTTCCCTAAACATGTAACCGTTGATCAATTTAGACCCTTTTATTAAAGCCTGCTTCAAGGCCATCAATAATTAGCTACTGTTATTAATATTGTATGAACAACATTATTACGTTAAATAATGTATTTATGGCCCGATCTTAAGCATAGAATTACTCTAAGTTAACAAAATTATGCATGAATCTTATCGGGCACAGACTATTAATATTACACATGCTTCGTTTAATCAATAATTTTATAAAATCTTTTAATCAATCATTTAATTTAATTATTCAGTTATTATTACTGAACTCAGAAACGAAACTTTGCCTTAAGTAAAGAGTAATAAAAGGGATTTTTTTCTATTATGGGTTAAACTTATTTGGGCTATTGAAAAATGACTTTGCAAGTTACGCCACGGTCTTGTCAATCATTTTTCTCCCTTTTAGATCCAATTAAGCTAAGTGAAAGATATCAAAGCTATTTACTATTCAATTAATCTGTCATTCCAAATTTCCAAATAAATAGATTTAGAATTCGTTTTGTCAATTTTGATTTTGGTTTAAAGCCTGAAAATAAATAAGACCTATCACACAAGCTTTGTTTCAGTAAAGAAAATACCTATACCTAAAGTATTTTAAGATCTTTAGAGATTGGAGTATGAACTATAAGTTTTTCCTTTCCATGGTAGTATCTACCACAAAGACATGCAACTAGTTGAAGCTCATTGCTGGTGATAATTACAGACGGTCTTATTTCACGTAAGCCTCGTTTTAAAAAAAAATAACAAAACCATCACTCGAGCTAATAAAAACCTATTTTAGAGTTGTGAACTTCTTTTTCTCTAAACTTTCCGGTCTAATAAAATTAATTAGCTACCTAAAATATCTCCGACCTATAAAAAACGTAGCCTTCAGCAAAAAGATTAAAACACGTTTCTATTTTAATAAAACGTTTAATCTAAACTAAATTAATAATAAACCTAGACCTACTTTCTTGAACCTCGCTTTTAAACTCACAGCAATTCTTGTCCGCATATTATTTATGCAAATTGCTTCACCTAATTAGGGAGATGCCTGTTCTTATTTCAGTTAAAATATAAAGGAAGCACTTCAAACATAGGAAAAGCTGTGTAATCAAGCGATAAATAAAAACCAACGAAAGGTGCAAAAGAGAATTTTGAACGCGGCTTAATTGCGTATTTATTTTTAATTATAGTATTAAGAGATTTCTGCAGACCGTTAGAAACATAACAGGAGGCTGTTATTTTCTATGAACTGTTTTTGTTTTTTCTTCATTTATTACTAGCCTTTCGCCTGCGGCTGCACCCGCGCTTTATTTCTTTTTCCAAATATCCCCCCCTTCCCCCCACATTTCCGGTATCAAAAGTACCATATGTTCACCGGGGATAGTGTGCCTAACCAACAGTGAGAGAATTATTCAAATCGGTCCAGTAGTTTTTGAGTTTATTCGTTCCATAGAAAAATACAAATCCTCCCGTTTCATAATTATAAAGAGTAGATGTATGTAGATAGTGTAGAAGTGTAGGTGAGCGTTGCCGTTGTTGTTACAATGCCACTTTAAATCTTGTTGTTCAAATATGCATTTACCGCCCTCGGATGAATTTCACCTTTGATGAATCTATTACAGTGATCTCGATTACACGCATCTGTCTGTGTGATATAAAACAGTACCTGCAAGGAAGATTCCTTAAAGCCACAATATGATACAAATACCCTTCCCATTTCCGTTACAGCGGCACAAACACTACACTGTCATTTAAAGCCAAGAAATTTCCAAATTCTGGACTGCAACTGAGTTCGAACAGGATAAGTCAAATCAAATATTTCAGGACGAACCAGAATTCGAACCTGGGACCCTTGATTTAGCTACCGCTTTAATGTGCGACCTACCAGCCATTACGAAGCCTAGCCACGAAGTTGTCACTACAAATTAAGTGTGTACGTGTCAGAGTGTTAGTCTCTTGCAGAGAAGGGAGAAAATAGTTTGTAGACATGTCGTTACGACCCAGGAACACGTATGTACGTGTAAACGTGATGTCATAATGGTGTTATGTGATGACACTAGTATAGAAAGAATTCATTTGATATGTGTACTGTCACTTCTAAAGGAATTCATCTTATGTCGGACATTATCTTCCATTTCAACTAAGATGATCTCTGCGACAGGTATCTTATACGTAATTGAACTTTTATTTTATGTTTTAGTGAGGCAAATAAACAAGAATGTCACCAGATGAGAAGCGATCACCGCTGATCATGGACATCAACAACAGCACTAGGGTCGCAGATGCGTGCCTGCTTTTAAGGCAACAAACCTTCCCAAACTGAGATCTTAATGCTTTAAAATATTATCGATTTTTCTTGAACCATCAACTGTCACCGGAATCATCTTAGATGAAATGGAGTATAGTATTTTTTTTAATAATTTTTAACAAGTATGTATTTTCCTCTTTGTCTTTGCAGAGTGATAGCAAAGTAGAAAAAAAATACACTAATGTATTGAACGTCGATAGAAAGCCTTTAACGCCGACGAATAATTACTATACCTAGGCACCGCAGAAACTATAGAGGGCGCTAAAATCCCGATTTTTTCTGTGGTTCGACAGTAAAAATTGACGTCTAGCGTGAAAGTTTCGAATATGAGTTACTAGATGGCAAAATAAGGCACCGTGTTTTTCCGTGGTTTTGTCAGTAGAATTACCGACATTGAGAGTAAAAGCTTTGAATATGAGTCACGAGATGGCAGAGTTATCGCTACGCACGGTCAGTGATTTGACGCTGACACATTCCGAATCGACATATTGAAATTCCAATGCCTGATCTTGTGCGTCACGTTTCTTTCCAAGACGATTTGAGTAGACTGGCGTTTATTGCAAGATTGTTTTCAAACAAATTATATGAAAATCCCCTACACTGAAAAATTACTCCATCTTGTTCGTCAAAACATCACATAAAAAAAAATCGGAGATCATAATATACTCATATAATCTGACTTCGAAATTAGGTGTAAGTACTTGTTTATCGGATTTTTTAAAATAGACTTTCAAAGAATACTAATAATAAAGACTTACCATCGTTCATATTGATTGTTCAACAATCACAAATGCACACGAATGTTTTTCTCGTCTCCGGATCCGGATTCGCGACTTTGACAAGGTCACTAAACATTGGCGCCATTGAGTCCGAATCTTTCATGAGTTAACCACAAAGGTATGTTTTGTGGGAACAGTCCACTTTAAGCACCCATACAAATTGAGCATCTGCCTAGTCCATGCGCATCGATTGATATTTTCAAAATGGATACGTATAAATAAATAAATGATAAATGCCTTGGACTAACACAACAGTTACCTACCCCCAAACTAAGATCAAAGCTTATACTATGGATGCTAGGCAACAGATAGACATACTAAAATACTTTTATTAACATCCATCACTCGAGTACAAATGTCGATATTCATCCCGCGACCCTTGGTTTTAACCAGGATATCTGACCACTAGACCAACGCGCCCGTCAATAAATGTTCATTAACGGACTAGGCAAGTTGCCCCATGTGGGGGTGCTCTAAGACTGGGTGCTCTAAGTGGACCGCCTCTGTAGGAAGGCAAGGAGACATAAAACTATATTTACCATCAGTGATACACCTCTCGTTGAGTCCGCTGGCCCGACCGCAAACAAAACAAAATTACTGCGTCTGAACCGTTACAGTAGTCGTTAACCGATTAAAATTGTGTAATGTCTTGCTCTTGACCTATATTCCGATTACATTGTTGAGGAAAATAATTAAATTAATTAATATTAGCATCACTGCATCCGAAAGACTTCAGCTGAAGAGCCTGCCAAAATAGGTTGCCCCAAAACTTCGAAAACTTTCAACATGTAAAAGTTAGTTTTCGTAACAGCCCCGCAGTCGTTACTTCACACAGGTTAGAAATAAGACAATAGTCTTACACATTTGAGTTAAATAGATAGCCAATGTAACTCACGGATAATGTAGGAATCAAGTGGTGAAGGTGTTAAATAAGTTCGTCGTCCAGTGTTATGATAGTGAATTCGTAACAAACATACAACATTTGCTCTTCATTATATTAATAAAGATGAGTTTTTGTTCCTTAACACTCGGCTTCCAGAACGCTTAAGGTACTCTATTCTGAGTTTTATTTTAAACTAGCTTTCTGCCCGCGGTTGCGCCCCCGTGGAATTCGGTTATATTGCAAACAATGTTTTTGTTTTCTCTCGGGAATATCAATTTTGACCAGCAAAGAGTACCTTATTGTTTAATCCGGAAATCTAACTTGACGTCTACAAAATTTCAAAGCAATCGGTACAGTAGTTACGGCGTGCAAGCGATTTACTTAAATAGATACATATTACCCATACCAGGACAAACAGACATTCAGTACTTAATTTCTATATACAAACAAAGCAAACTTCTAAGTACAGGTTGCCGTAAATTATTCCACCGGTTGCCACTGAATCTCTCTCAAACTGTACCAATTCATAAGGAACTGTGACCACTAATGAATTTCCGATATGAGTATAGACAAAGATATAAATCGTTAAATATGCAAAGATATATATCGCCCGCCTCCACAAAAATGTAGCATAATTGGCTTAGAAGTTGATTCGCACGAATTGAACTCGCACGAACGTGGGAATCGTCCACTTTCACAAATAATATTTTTTTAGTAGGCGTTTCGCACAGATAAATTGAAATCGCGTGCAAATCGACCCTCTTAAAAATTAGTAGTACGCCTTTCGCCCATATGCATTGAGATGGAAAAGTTTTAACAATTTTTTTTTATCAGCACTTTTCGTTAAATTGGCGAATCGCATACTACTAGTTCTTGAAGGGGTCGATTCGCACGCGATTTAAATACATCCGTTCGAAACGCCTACTAAAAAATATTATTTTCGAAAGGGGACGATTCGCACGTTCGGGCGAATTAATTTCGTGCGAATCGACTTCTTACCCGCATAATTTTGTTTGACATCACGTAAGTTTCAACATGATGTCAATACGATAAAATTATGAATGCGAAAGTAACTCTGTCTGTCTGTCAGTCTGCTACGCTTCCCCGCTTAAACCTATCAACCGATTTTGATGAAAAACATCCTTTAGACCCTGAGAAAGAACAAAGGCTAGCTTTTATTGCGAAAAAAGGGATCTGAAATTTAACCAGTACAAGCGGGTCGTCGGCGGGCAAATAAGAAGCGACGGTCGCTACAAATTATCAAGACAATTTTAGAGTGTAACTAAGTATGGCGAGGGCAGATCTAACGATTTATATCTATGATAATATCGACAGTTCACTCGAAATAATTAAGAGTACCCTTGTTTCGACCGTCGTTATGCCTGAGTTGTGGCGTTTTCAATTCTGTTATATTAATTGGTCTGTTTTCCACTTTGGAAGGGTTTCTTACGCAAAGCATTCACTTAAGAAAAATATGATATTAGATTAACCTCAATATCAGTTTTAAAGACTCTATCCATAGACACGTATAATGTTCAATGAAAAAAACCGGCCAAGAGCGTGTCGGACACGCCCATGAAAGGGTTCCGTAGCTAAAAGACGGCCCGACCGATTAAGACAACATTTAGTAAGGGCAACTGCACGTCATAAGTTGGTCGAGTTGTATAAAAATAACTATGTATGATACAGAGTTCGCTATAGTTTTCGTTGAAAGTTCTTACTTGGAGGTATACAGGACATTTTTTTCAGAATTATTGTAATAGTATTTCAAAAGTTAAGGGGGGGGGACGCTCTAATTTTAACTTTGTATTAATATATCTCGAGACTGGGGTGTTTGATCCACATGGTTTCAAGGCGAGTTTTATTGTATTTAAAAATACCTGTTTAACGATACCCTACACGATGGGTTAAGTCGATTTTTTTTTTATAATTAACTTTTCGCTGTATGGGAGGGGGGGTAAAAAATGATTATTTTTCGATTATTTTAAAAACCAATTCTTGAATTATCACTATACATCTCTCCACCAATTTTCGTGGCAATCGGTTCAGAAACGGCGGAGAACGAACCAGGACAGACAGACAGACATGACGAAACTATAAGGGTTCCGTTTTTTGCCATTTGGCTACGGAACCCTAAAAAACAGTTTCAGTTATAACTATGGGGACCCCCAATTTGTTTTATTTTTTTTCTATTTTCGTGTGATAACCTTGTTGCGGTTCACAGAATACACCTAGGTACTCACCAAGTTTCAACAGTATTGTATTGTACTTATAGTTTCGAAAAAAAGTGGCTGTGAAAAACTGGTGGACAGACATTACTTCAAAAAACAAATAGCGAATAAACTCGCGCATTAAAGGAACTCAACTGCATTCAGCGGAGCAATTGCCAAATAACATAAATTATCCAGTTTACGAGTTAACGCATTTGACACCGAGGTCGTACTTTTACTACTTTCCCCGTTTACACTCCTAAACAAAAATAACAGCATTGTTAACAGTCAGATACTATCTTACTGAGATGAATTCTCAGACCTCATCTGATTACATTACAAAGCCTCCGTGGCGCAGTGGCTATGTCGCAGTTTAAAGCGGCGGCCGCACCGGAGGTCCTGGGTTCGAATCCCGGGTCGGACCGATGAAATTGTGTCTATGTTTTCATGATGTGATAACACAGATACAGTCCGGAGTTTGGAAGTTGGCGGTGTAATTACACCCCCGTGCCTCGGAAAGCACGTTAAGCCGTTGGTCCTGCGCCTGATCCCTCTACGGTCGTGTCAAACTGCTGTCCCACCGAATTATGAGAGTGAGGGAATAGGGAGTGCACCTGTGCTTGCGCATGCGCTTGTGCACTATAATATATCCCGCGCAAGTGCCTAATCGTAAGATTGGCCGCCGGGGCCGAATTCGGCTAGGAGGGTAGGTATTATTATTATTACATTACAAAGGCTGTATGTGATGCATAAGCTGGTAACAAAAATAGTCACTTACTTATCAACCTACGTATGTGGTATTAGGCTAAAATAAAAATTGTGATAGTATTACTTATTCTATACGGAGTTATTATGTGTGGTTTGGATTTCAGAGGGGCCCCACGTTTTTATTTAAGTCTAATACCACCTACGTACCTTGACAGGTAAGTAACTATTTATATATTTTGTAGTTTTCAGTGCACATTAAATAGAACCGATTAATTTCAGTTTTTTTACCCATTTTTTATTTCTTTTTTTAAGTATTTGTTTTTTTTTTAATTTTGTCATAATCACGTCTTTTACTTGTGGAGCCCATTCATTTGATACCCATATTGAGGGGGTTGTGGAAAATTATGTCATCCGCCATTTTGTACCGGCAGCCATCTTAGATTTAAAATGTTATTCATTTTATTTCATTGTATTGTTGACAACAAGAAGGTACTTAAATTTCAAGCAAATACATAAACAAATAAATAAATACCGTACCGGTCGATCTAAATAAAAATGTTTAAAAATAGTGAATGTATCCCGGTACGGTATGACCCACAATAAAACTACAACTTCCGAAACTTTCTTCTAGGAACTCTTGTTATTTTTATCCGTTCATACTAATGTTTGTCTCGTAGTGAATAAAAATATTTTCTCCGAAACTTTGGAATGGCAGAGCTTGATAGGTTGGACGTTATTTTCTTACTTTATTTTTGTTGATTTTTTTTATATTACATTGAAGTGCTAGTAGAATGGCAAATATTTAAGTGTCTAAGTATTATGATTTTACTTGTAAGGTAATCAACGAAATATTTTCTTTGATGGTTGTTCACTGCAGAGGACTATTTTTGAACTTCAATAAATTAAAATAAATGCTTTTATATACTTAATTATTACTCATGAATTTGGAGGTGCACATGAAATTTAAGACACAAGCGATTTCCGGATAAAGCGCACAAACAATTGAAAGTGGAATCATAAAATATTCAATTAGCCGAAAATAATAAAGTTCAAAATGCAGAGTAAACTAAACTTGTAAGCCTTAATAGGATTCGTGTCGACGTAAATCAAGATTTGGAGATAGATCGTTTAAATTAAACAGCGAAGCGTGACGCAAACCATAAATTTAAAAAGGGTATTCTACTCTGTTTGGCAAAGTACTATAATATGTTCGTTTCATCGTTAAAAGACACCAAAAAAAATATTTCGGCGAAATAAACCCGCTTTCATGCCTTAAAAATACTTCAAAATTTTAAATATATTTATTCCCGCGAAAACAGACTTCTGCGCTGTCCGCCATGTTCATGACGTCATTTCGGCAAGTAAACAAAGCTTGACGTATAAAGTTTGTTGTAGGTACGAGTTGTGGGTTGACAGGTGACAGCAAATTATTATTGCCAATATGATGTCACACACACACAGCATGGCGGCTCGTGTTTTTAGTCACGTGATATACAGATTAAAAATTTCAATTTTTAATTCTAATATTATTAATCAATCATGTAAATTTGTGACTCAAAATCAGTTTAACTATGTTTATTTTTACATAGAGTTCATTTTGTACCGATTTTTATATTTTTTCATTAACCACCGAGAGTACCCTATTGTGAGAGATGCCCTCGCCGTAGATTGACGCGCTCTGAAATTGTGACAAAATTTGAAGGGAAAGTCGCTTCTTCTACAAGATAACCGACGTACGTCATGACTCAAAATAATGCCACATTTTTCTGATGTCAGGGCATATCTTACTATTTAAATCTAGGACCCAAACTGTCATTCTCACCTTCGCAGTGTCCACGGTTTTAAATCTGATCGAATTTAAATGGCTCTTAACTTTACTGTTTCAATGAACTTGAAATGAGAGAGTCGGTATATTTTAAGGGCTTTCGTAAGACGCTTTAGGTGATAAAATCGTATTCTTTAAAAATCTACTTGAATCGACTTACCACGACGGACATTATATATATATATATAATACTAGCGGTCCGCCACGCGGTTTCACCCGCGTCCCGGGGGAACTACTTCCCGTACCGGGATAAAATATAGCCTATGTTACTCTGGGTGAATGTAGCTTTCCAACAGTGAAACAATTTTTCAAATCTGCCAAGTAGTTTCGGAGCCTATTCAATTCATACAAACAAACAAAAAATCAAACCTTTCCTCTTTATAATATTTGTATAGATATAAAGCTCGAATACCACTCATATACAGGGTGGTCCAACTAGTGACGTCAACAATTTTTTTTTAGGTTCCTCGCACCTAGGGCTATCCGAAAATACCCCATGTATGTTCCGCGATTTTTCTTAGTTTTCGAGTTATAAATTGTTTTGTGAATTTTTATTGATTTCTGCCAGCGAAGTTTCAAAAATGCATATCTTTTTTCGTAGTAAGTATTTTGGCAGTTTTTTTTTTGGTACATGATTGTTTTGAATGTAGTTATTAATAAAAAAATAATTCAGCTTCCTGAAATTACTTAAAGTTACTCAAAAAAGGCTATAAAGTTGAAACTTTAACTTTTAGTAAGATTTTCTCAAACATTCAACTTCAATTTAAAAATACAAAAAGGAGTTTTCATAACTTTTGGCCAAGTTTAAAAACTCCGCATGCCGTTCAACTACAAAAATCATTAAAAAAAAATAGTTGGTCAATAGCCTATTTTTGTTGTAATTGGCCCTCGAATGTGGGTAAGCTAAATATCATTGTATCGCAATTAAAGCGTGTTTCAATGATTTTATCTACTTTTTATCATTTTTATGGTTAATAAAATTTTAAAATGTTATAATTTATAATTAATTTTAATTGAAATTCTGAAAATTACAGTATTGTCAAATTTAATTTCGGTTTCACTACTAAGATTTAAAATACCTACAGTTTCAAGCAGTAAAGATTCTGATTCTGATGCAAAAATAAAAATCAAAATGGCTAGTTGGGAATTTACATGTTCTTGATAGCAAATAAAAAGCTCAAATTACTGAAAAATTTATTACAGTAAACTTTCAAAACTCCTACCTGCAACCTGTATACACAATCGACAACGTCTTAAAAAGTAATGTTTTAATTGTCTGAAGCTACTGGAATAATCCTGCTTTATTTTTATTACTGCTTCTGTAAGTTTTTGCCTCAATTCTCGTTCACTGTTGCTTTCCGTCGCGTACACCAACTCTTTGTAAAATCCCCAAATAAAAAAATCGATAGGGTTGAGGTCCGGCGAACGCGCAGGCCATTCGATCGGCCCTGCACGCCCAATCCATCTTCCGGGATATGTAGAGTTTAAATGCTCTCTTACTCGTGCCGCATAGAGACAGGGTGCGCCATCTTGTTGTAAAATCATCCTACGTCTGGTCTGGAGATTGACGTCTTCTAAAAATTCAAAAAGATCATTTTGTAAAAAAATTAAATAAATATTTCCATTTAATCTGGCCGGCAATTCAAATGGACCAATTAATTCGCCATTTAGTACCCCGCACCAAAGGTTCAGACTAAAACGTGTTTGGAAATTTGACGCCCTTGCCAAATGTGGGTTGTGGGTGGCCCAGCTATGGTAGTTATGCATATTAAATACTCCAGTCCTTTCAAATTCGGGATTCGTCGGTCCGCAGTATTTTATTTAAAAAATCAGGGTCTTCTTCACACCGTCGCAACATTGTTTGACAAAAAGCCACTCTTCTTGGGTAATCTGTTTCTTGGAGCTGCTGGACGCGCTAGATGTGGTATGCATGGTACCCTTCTGCAAACAAAAATCATAGTTAAGTACTCAACCAACATAGGCTTTTTTTGCAAACACAGTTTAAAGCCTATGTAAGTACCAACTTTTTATGGCTCACTACTTACCTTCTCTAAGAATTCTTAAAACCGCAGTCCGTGTAATCCCGGTTCGCCTAGTTATTTTCCTCGAACTTGTTGATTCCTCTTCGAATTTCTTCCAAGACTTCTTCCACTTGATCCACATCCCGGGGTATGATACCGCGAGGTTGATTTCGTCCGGGAATACGTCCAGCCATCAGGGTATTATGTGTATTAATAAATACCCTGTGGTCCGGGTAGTGCTCCATTACTTCTCCTCGCCTCGCTAATGCCTCACGATATAGCCTCGCCGCTTCACTACCGTTGCCTTGGGCAACGCCATAATAATAGTGCATCTCTGTGTATTGACTTAGAGAATAACTCATGGCACTGCACAAGAACAATCCAAATCACTAAGTAACAAGCACAGGTTGTCCGTAAATAACGTAGACGAGAGTTAGTGCTCTTAATCTTAACAAAAAGTAGATAAAATTAGTAAAAACACTAAAATTGTGATTCAATTATTTTTAGCCTATCCGCCTTTGAGGGCCAATTAAAACAAAAATAGGCTGATGACGTACTATTTTTTTTTTATGATTTTTGGAGTAGCGAGTTGTGCGGAGTTTTTAAACTTGGCGTGAAGGTATGAAAACTCCTTTTTGTATTTTAAATTGAAGTTGAGTGTTTGAGTAAATCTTACTAAAAATTAAAGTTTCAACTTTCCAGCCTTTTTTGAGTAACTTTAAGTAATTTAAGGAAGTTGAAATATTTTTTTATTAATAACTACATTCAAAACAATCATGTACCAAAAAAAAACTGCCAAAATACCTACTACGAAAAAAGATATGCATTTTTGAAACTACGCTGGCAGAAATCAATAAAAATTCACAAAACAATTTATAACTCGAAAACTAAGAAAAATCGCGGAACATACATGGGGTATTTTCGGATAGCCCTAGGTGCGAGGAACCTAAAAAAAAATTGTTGACGTCACTAGTTGGACCACCCTGTATATATAATGAATAAATTATGTATATATTATATTTTTTATTTATTTTTTTATTCTTTAGTGACGCTATAGGTACTATACTATTTCCCTGACTGCACTTTCTTCGGTTGGTTCGGAATTGGGAATTGACACCGTGCAGAAACTAAAGAGGGCGCTAAAATCCCGATTTTTTTCTGTGGTTTGACAGTATATTTGACATTTAGCGTAAAAGTTTCGAATATGAGTCACTAAATGGCAGAATAAGGCACCGTGTTTTTTCGTGGTTTGACAGTAGAATTACTGACATTGAGACATTGATATACAAAAACCCAAGATACACAATCAACGTCTATAAACCGTCGACATCAGAAAAGTGCCCAATTTTAAATCCGGCACCTTTTTAACCGACTTCAAAAAAGGAGGAGGTTCTCAATTCGTCTGTATGTATAATATTTTTTTTTTTTTTTTTTTTTTATGTATGTTCATCGATAATTTCGTCAATTATGGACGGATTTCAAAAATTTTTTTGTTGGATAGAGTTCAGTTCTGGGGTGGTCCCATTTTCACCAGTCCAGGATCTGATGATGGAATCCAGGAGATATCGAGGGCAATCATCGAAAATTGTATGCTCGTATGGTGTTTTTGTTACGTATTCATGTCTTACTCAGGTATATGCTTCAGGGTGTCAACATTTGATGCTGCTGTCCTGATGATGATGCTACAGTACTCCTTAACGGTTAGGAGTTGGAAGGCAGAACTGCAATTGGTCGATGGAAACTATTTAGTAGTATGTAGGGCTTAAATGTTGCTTGTGAGGTATGCTTGAATCAACATCTAATGCTACTGTGCTGATGATGAAGCTACAGTACTCCTTAACGGTTAGGAGTTGGAAGGCAGAACTGCAATTGGTCGATCGAATGTATGTAGGGCTAACGTGATACTTGTGTATATTACATCCAGACCCACGGCGAGAAATCTCGCAGAGAAGTCTCGCTGGGCCTTCTCGCGAGAACAAGTAATTTATCCACACTTTCATTTACTTTCAACAACAACTAACTTCCTATTAATAATTAAGTTCACAACATTTTAACACAACTAAAAATCATGAAATAAACTGACTTTTTTAAAAAAAATTAAACCGACTTCAAAAAAATCGTGAACCCAAAAATAAACTAAAAATTAAAAAATAATTCCTAATATCTATTACATAATACTATAATTTTCCTAAACTATGTCAAAGTAATCTTAAACAAACTAACTGAAGTCGGTGCCTGCCCAAAAAAGCAGAAGAGAAAAAGCACCGATTTCAGGTAGTTTGTTTAAGATTACTTTGACATAGTTTAGGAAAATTATAGTATTATGTAATAGATATTAGGAATTATTTTTTAATTTTTAGTTTATTTTTGGGTTCACGATTTTTTTGAAGTCGGTTTAATTTTTTTTATTCAAATAGTCTTGCGTCACTCGCGTCATAGCAACGTCGTTGACAATGCCGAAATGCGCCATGAAAAATTGTACAAAAAGTACGACAAAGAACGTTAGAAAAGGGCGGGATTTATTATTTTCGGTACGTTAAAATGTTTATTGATTCGTTTTAGTGAATTTTATAACTTAATAAGCAACGTAATATATTATTTCAATTTAATTTGTTTCAAAACGTCAGTCACCGGCTCCAGTCTAATACGGCAAATTCCAATGGCCGTTCTTTCATTGTCAGAACGATGCATTACAATCCCCTTTTATTTTAGTCGCATTATAAGAAGGCTCTGTTCGTATTTCAAAGGAGACGATATTTTTTGTGATGTTTATTTTTTTAAATATGTTTTTGCACATATCGTTTTGATATTATAACAAGTATATTTATATACATCAATTGTATTTTTTGTATTATAATATCGTTTTTAAGCGAATCCCATAAATTGTTATGGAAGATTTTTTCATTTTTGTTTCGTCTCATCTCCAACCATCCATTCAATTAGATTTCAGTTGGAACTTTGTTTATTAATCATATGTTCTTATAGATTTTTGTGCATCATTTTTTAATTTATGATATACAATAAATTTAGGTGACGAAGACGAGTTCTATATTTACATAATGTATTTCTTATTCTTTTCTTTTTAGTATTCCTTGTGGCCCAATACCATGCTGGCAATGGACATCAATCGTCAGCCAACAAAGGCGTGAAGATTCATTAAACACGTTTTAATTTTAAGTTTAAACATGTAGTTAAATAAGGTTTTGCGGTACTTTGTTAAATGACTACTTGCCATTTTTATGTTTGTATGTACATATTATTAATTTGCTTTAAAAATGCTTGTATAATATAATAATAAAACAAATATTCGTCTCCACTCCTAGCTTTGTTCTATCTGCGAAATTATGTCATGTCAAAGTTTGACTTTTGGTTTTGGTGACACTATTGAGTGTTACTTTTGTTTGAGACTGTGCATCTTGGGTTTTTGTATATCAATGCATTGAGAGTAAAAGTTTTGAATTTGAGTCACGAGATTTCAGAATCTTCGCTACGCACGATGCATATAGGCAGTGCATCTGTGTTTTCTCACACACAAATGCTTAATTTATTTAATTTGATCGTGAAAAACAGACATCGTAGCCGCAACCGGCTCATAGGATAGTTTTGAATATGCATATTTATTTCAAAATAAACCCGATAAATTATTCGAGAATTATTTTAATCAGTACTTTACAGTAACGAAGCATTGTTTAAACAAGAGTGTTCTTTAAAATTGCGACCGTATTGGATCCATTGTTGCATTCTGGACAAAGAAAATTCGCAACGTATTTCGTTTTGATGAAGCTGAAATATTTGCGTAAATGCGTCCATTGGTCTTATTGTTTCAATACCTGACTGTGATCTCAAGGGCCTGGGTTCTATTCTCAGGACGAGAAAAACCTTTCGCGACTTTCAGTAAAAATTTGGCAAGCGTGGTTATTTCAAGTCCGATTGGGCCGCCAGACATTGTAACGATCAATCACATAATTTCGTCTATGGAAGCCCAAAACCAAAAACCTTTGATTAATTTCTCGTACTTTTAATGGACTCTACGTTATTTAATTTAATTTCGATAACAACCTTTAAAATTAGCTCGAATACTTCATCAAGTTGAAAGAGAAATTGAAAGAGGACAATGAATATTAAAAATGATGTTAACAAAAATATTGAATTATTTTACGGATCTCGATATTAATAAGTAATCGAAAAATCAGAAAACAATAAAGACATTATTAATAGCGAATTCATCCAATCCAATTTATTTCATAACAACAAGGTCGTAACTTTACATCTAAGATTCAAATTTAAACGGCAACAAAAATTTCAGATCGCAATAAACCACTCAGTCATCCTTACAACTTTTGTGAACGTTAAAAATACCTTTTGCACCTTATCGACGAGGGTCGATAAATCACCCCCACTTTTCTTTTATTCCCCGTGAATAGACTCGATAATAAGGAAAGAGTAAGTTTGGGATGGTAAATCACTTTGTCTGAAGGTACTTTATGGGTCCGGTGGGAAATCGCGAAATTTAGCTACGCGTTACAATGTCAGTGCGTTAAAACATGAGCAATGTTGATAGATTAACATCCCTGAGTGTTGGGAGTTGCTAAATTGCTGAATGGAAAATGGGTAAAAAGGAACTTACCAACTGAAAAAGAAAGTTCACTTAAATACCTAAAGGTCCAGATTCTTTCAGAAAATATCATTGAGTTCAGTTCACAGATAAGGAATTTTTTAAGTTATTTCAAATCTGCGGATTCTGTTGGATGAAAACCTGTTTGCCCCAGAAGTCCAACTTCGTCTCTGCTCTGCATAAACCGTTGTTGACCTTTCACTACATTTGGGATGAAAAATATCATTCAAAAGTTCTTTACTCGACATACATAATTATTTCTTTATCATACCTAAACTTAACGCCGCCGCGCATTAAATATTAAGCTTCAAGCAATTTCTATTCAAGTCAAATCTAATGTCAGGCAAATGTTGAAACCTAGGTACACCCTTATAAGCCCCTGAAATCGTCTGGAGGTACATAATGAAACATAGGATCACGTTTGAGATGAGGATCAAGTTTAAGATTAATTCTGTACCTAAATCTTAGAAATTTCATGGTTGAGTCAAGACTTGAGGCGTTTTTTATTTATTTATTCCCTGCCGAGTCGCCGAGGATCGGACTATATGGAGAGCTCTAGGAGAGGCAATGTCCGTCCAGCCGTGGACCGCTAGAGGCTGATGATGATAAAGACTCTTCGCATTCTTCCAAATAATTCAGTAGGTGTTGTCATTCACGATTTTGTATTATCACACTTTTAGTAGTACTCATTATTCTTGCAGGTACAAAACACATTGACTTTCATTTCAATAAAAAGCCAACAATCTAATAGTTTACAGGCTTTGCAATTTTCCCTTTTTGTAAAGCTAGTATTCTGCGTATAGATTTTATACAGGCCACAGGTGAAATTTCATATTTTTCATTAGACTTTCATTAAGAATGATTTGCTTCTGTAAAACCTAAAACAAAGTGCAAAATTAAACCTTTGATGGAAATATTTCTATGAGAGGAACTGATGTAAATAGACTGCGTTAGTATTCTGTTTTGTTTGAAAATTATCAAGACATTGACGTGTTATTTGCTTAAGATATATTAGTTCCATCTCGTTGAGCACCGCCAGACTGTGAAAGCAGGTTTAAATATGCAAAGAACTACAAGAGACAATATAATCTACTTGACGCCTTATTCTTGTGGATAGTTTGATATTTCTGCTTTCATTTTATATTCAGAGGGTGGTTACAGCAACGACACATTGTAAACCACTTTCTTGGAACTAACTATGTATTCGCTCGGTATTCAAAAGAAGGTAGATAGACTTGATGCTCGTTGCGATTCGGTGGACTTTCCCCAAAGCTGACTTGCTGACCCTACCTACATCCTATCATAACTTTAGCTATTAATATGTATGCGTAAGCCTATACTAAACTACACAAACCCGGGCTGTGCTTTTGACACAAAACACAAATTTTGCCCGATCCGGGAATCGTAGGACCTCGAGACCACGGTCCAGTATTTAAGCAGCCAGACCATCGAGATTAATTTGTAGTAGTTCCTTGTAAAAATGGAAGATAAGAAAAAAAGATAAGAAAATAAAGAAAACACCATAATATAGATGTTGCCATTAACGTCGAAGTGTTAGTAGGTTAAAAGATATGACGTGCAAAAGAATTGCAAAAAAAAACACTTTGACTTCGACTTTGATTTAACCACTTCGACTTTGACTTTGACTTTTATTATGCCATTTCGTCTGGTTAAAATGGGATGCAGATTTTGATATTTTAACTACATATTTTCTAGCCATAGTTAAATAAACAAGAATGGGAGCACCCAGAATAGTCCCGCACAGGCCTGCAGTGATGTCTCGGCAATTATGTCGCCGACGAGCTAACGACGCTTGTACTTGTGTCCGTTTTTAAACGATGAACATTCCCATCGGACGATTTATGTCCGAACCATTGGTGGCAATGTGACGTAAATTACTTTGTTTTTTTTATTACCATCAAATTGTTTTTTTTTTTCATTAGCTAAGGTACTGCTGCTATTTTTGTTTTTAATGAGTGCATCATCTATAATGGTTGAAAGCCAAAATATTTTTTGGGACTCTCAGTCAGCACCAAAATCTGTTAAATCTGTCTTTTGACATATTCTACAACCCTGGAGTTAATATGATCAATATCACTGTGGATGTAGGGAGAAATTGTTATTTTTCAGAGTCTAACTTACTCTATCTCTCTCTTTCGTCTCAACTCTTTGGAACTTAGTTTCGAGTTTGTAGGGCATTTTCCACTCCTACACTCTAATTTCAAATTATTTTACAACTAACTTAGAAGCGAAATCTGCGACCATAAAAGTTCGGCTGTAAAGTTCGTGCACTTAAATTAATCACATTTTAATTCCAATACCAAACTATTATTAAAATTATATCGTAGTTGATTCCAAATAACAACATTTAGCCAAATTTTGTTTTAAAACCATCAGTCGGTAAATCTTTTTATTATTACTTAGCAAAGTGCCACAATTTCTCAGTTGCAATCCCAAACAACAACAAAGGAAGTTTGTTTTCTACTCGCCTGCGGTTAAACATGTCATCTCGTTTTTAGATCTCTAGCTACACTACAGTTCTCTTTCTCCGAAACCCAGAAGTTTTACTTACAAACTTCTTTTTCGTTAAAATGGCCGCTGCTGTTTAAATAAGGAACGCTCTAAAACTTTTAAGAAGCAACAGGCGGATACGGTTCGTTGGGGTTAACTTCACTTATTTATTGCGGGTCGCTCCGATGAGCACGCCTTCTCCTTAACATACTGGCGGATGCCGATCATAACTATGCCGAAGGGTTCATTTGTCAGATACTTATAGTTTTTGATAAATGTATGCGAAGAATATGCCTTATCTGCTTGAAAACAAAACGGAAAGAGTTATAGGATCCCACATACAGGCACACATTTTTCTTAGGAATTTGTGAAGACCTCCACATTTTGTTACCTGATAATTATCCTCACTTTTAGACTTATTCACAAGTCTTACTATTAGACAAAACTTTTCATAAAAGTAATAATAATTTGAAATCATGTTTTTGGTATCGCTCTCAATTATTCAGTAATCTTAACCTGTATTTATTTGCTATCGTTACGTTAGCACTCCTCTCAAGTTTTCAATATACATAGGAATTTCTAATAACCAATTTGCTAACCAAAAGAATGGAACCCTAATAACATACTCGTTATAGCCGACAAATACGAGACGAGTTAAAAATCTGGAAACACCTTAAACTGAGCTTCACTTTTCTCCCTAACGCGTCACTTGGTCCATTTCCTAGCGGGAATGGGGCCGCGATTGACAATCATGCATTCATTTCCACGTCTCCCGGACCTTCCGCTGCCCTTGGCAATGCTGATGGGAAACAACTTGATTATCCAGATCGGACAGGTTAGAGCTGTAGCGCTATGGTCTAAGGAATCACTGTCGATAGTTATTTACATTTGCGGACTGATTTCATTTAAAGGTTACATATTGCTGTTTAAATGCATATACTTTGAGTTCAGAAAATTCCTTTCTAAGTGTGCGTTTTCTTTTGTTCCTGCTGCGCCTAGTCATTGTCAGAGGCGATTTACTAAGCGCAAATGTCATAAAACCTTGGTCGCAGCGGCCATGTAATCGGTGGCAGGTTTCTAATATACAGTTTTTCAATAAAATATACAAAGATCCTTATTGTGAATTCCATCAAAAACATTTACTAGACGGAGGCTTTTATGACATTTGCGCTTAGTGAATCGCACCACAGCTCATGCTGATCATGGCGTTATATCAATGACCCACAATTTCACACAGAGAGAAAATAAAGTGATTGTTTTATTAATGTCTGTGGTAGCTGAAACTTTTAAGGGAGATAGGCTATGAGGTTATAATTATAAATTATGCTACTTCATAATGTTTAACTCCGAAGCAAAGAAAAATACTTTAACAATAATGCAACTAGGAATTTCATCGATATTTTATCAGCAAACATTTTGATCAGAGAATTCCATCGATACTAGCAAGTCAGACATACTACAGGTAGGTAAAATCGGATAGGACTCGGTGCATCACAAATTCGAAACCTCCGCGGATTGTCTTGCGGCCTTTGAGGTAAGTTGCACCTCCAATATTCAAATCCACTGGGGCTTTGGCTTGGTAACTTGATCGTTTGTTATGCAACATAAGTTTGGTTGATGCTAGTATATCGCAAAAGGAATTAATTTGATGTGAAAATGTGAATTGAAATCAAAAAATGACATTATTATGGACGTACTGAGATCCTTTTAAAAGTAAGTAATTAAAGTTTTGCTGCCAAACCAGCACTAAATGAAAAAAAATTGGAGAAAATACTAATAACGAGATGTAATATTACTGTGGTTTTGTTTAATTATGTTGTAAATATGCACAATATTTTCCTCGGAGGAGAAAGAGCTAAGTTTTATCTCAATATTATATTATATCGCATATAATATTGCAAATGGTAACGGTGTAACCCTTTTTATCTTGTTTTTTTAAATTGTTTGCTGTAAAAATGATTGTTCTTGTTAGAATATAGGACAACAAGCCAAATAATATAAATTAAAAAGAGATCGTGTCAACTGAATTCCCTTAAACCAAATCTAATCAAATCATATTTTATTAATATCATTTATTGCAAACAAAATATTTTGAGAATATAGAGGCCTATAAAGAAACCCTACTACGGACATTAAAATTGATTTATTTTGATTCTAGCTTTTATAAAATAAAATATTTAATACCTTTCGTGACATAAAATCCACAAACTATATTGAAACAAAGGGTTCAGTATTATATTTTAATATTAATACTGTGTGAGGGCAGATTAAAGTAAGGAAGTCAAATTGGGTTACTAATCTATCTAAATGCTTCTGCAAATACAAAACGTACATGTCCTAAAACCTTATCTATATCGCTCGGCCTATCATGTACTTGCATGTCTGTGGAACGTCTTTAAACGTAACATTGAACTGTTTGCTGATTTCTTCATATGGCACTTCATATGCTGTCTCCCATCCGTCACGCTCAGCTGCTTTCTGTGACCCAAATGACGTCATCCAGGCTCCTGTCATAGGGACGCCTTCTGCTTTACAAATAACTCTTCTGAAAAGTAAGATTCGTTGATGATTATGTCGACGACGCGGAAAAAGACACACGACAGAATTTTTGGAAAGTATCTTTGATTCAATATGTTAAGGTTATTTTTTTGGTTGTATGCTTAATTGCGGTTGGGTCGTGCCCATTGTATGAAATTAAACACGAAACTGTTTTCTAGGCAATCATAGTGATTAAGGAATGGTTCGCCAATGTCTTCTGCACTTCACACAATTCGAAAAACTACTGTTGTAGATGTTTTTTTACTCGTACTAAACCACTCCCCAATTAAAAATTCTCATATGAATGACAGCGTGGAATGATATTAAATTCTTACCTGGTATGAAATAATTTTTGTGCTATCCCGACGCCTCGGTAATCTGGATTCACTACAACTCCTCTGTCGTCGTAAATACTGTCCAGGTTTAATTCCTTCATAGCGTCATATTTTTCAAAAACTGAACCCATTAGTTCGAACATTCTTTCCATTTCTTTAGTTTTTGTCTGCAAAAGTAAAAAGCAATTTAGATTTATCAATTAATGCGTTCTCTTTCGTGTATAAAATTCTGTAAGAAATTGAATCATAACAGCAATATGCTATTTTATTTAATCACGGTTATCTCTTAGATGTAAATTAAGTAAATGAATAATGCATCAAAAAAATAAGACGCGTAACATTTTATACTTTTTTTTGCATCAGTTGCCACGGCAACAATCTTTTACCACGGCTGCTTGACGTCAACCGAAAGGGCCGCAAAAATAACAACTTTTCTCTTAAGATTCCTTACTTTAACGTCAAAGTCTTCAGGTTCATCCTTTTTCTCTAAAGTCATCATTGAAGCTGCAACTATTTCACCTACAGTATCAGGATCATCGTCTTTACAACAAACAATAACGACGCTGTTTTTGTCATTTATCATTTCTGTCACGAATTCCCTACATTCTTCTATTGCTTCTATGTTTTCGCCTACACCTGTAAATATACCAGCAAATATTGTTAAAACTAGTAGTATTATTATAATATTATCAATAATTGACTATTTAAAATGTACAGATCTTAAAAATTAAATAATCACACTTCCCAGAATTGCTTGAGCTATGCAGTCAGAAGTTTCCTTAAGGAAATTAACTTTTGAGTCACATCATTGTATTACGAAGGCCACTTAACTTGAACTACAACGACGGCTGATTAATTGAATTTTTTATTTCTACGTAATCGTTAAAATTTTACAAAATTATTAGTTTGTGAATATCACAAAACACTATAAGACTTACCAACAGCACTTTAAATACTTAAAAAAATTGCTCCTAGCAATAAGTGGCTCGATAACCCCTCATTGAGACAAGAAACACTTAAGAATCGCTTAGAAATACTTAGATTCCATTAAGTATTTATTGTTAAGTGTTCTTGAATTTAAAATGAATTTCTTTTATTAGATATAGGACAGACCAGCTTCAATTTCAACACACTATGGCTACATAATAGGTGTCACAAATGCGCTAATAAGTATAGTTAATTTCACCTAAGATGATCTCGGTGACAGTTGGCGGTTCAAAGGAATATTTACGCTATTCTAAAGCATTAAGAACCCTATGTTTTTTTTTATAAACAGCTATTGCAGCGTATTGCCTTGAAATAAAGTTTAATTTCGTATAAGAAGTATACCTGATCTTAGCTGAAATACACTCCTTTTAAGTTTATAAGACCTCCGGTAGACTCAGTTAACAATGCCAAATTCATGGAAGAAGTGTGTTTCTCTAACGATTAAAATTATTAAAAATATTACCTGCAACTTTATGAAAAGTCTCCTGTGTTACAAAATACTTTGCGAACAAATCGACCACATCGTTCAAACGATCACGGGGCAGATCTTGAATACGAAGGTTTAGATCACCATTATCACTTTTTACTGTAAAATTACACCACTGTCTATTTGTTGTCATCTTTGAATGATTAAAAATACGACTTAACTCTGCAGTTTTATCTCACTGAGTGAGTGAATGGAATGAGTACACGAGGCTGTGACAGTAATCAAGGTTTTATCAAGGTTCACTGCACTGATGCAGTCTCCAATCAAAACATGCAAACTTTGTGTGAGAAAGACAAGATTAACTATTAGTTTATGTATCACTGATTTACTACTTTTCTTCTTTCGGCTGCGTTTGTAAGAATCAATTCAGTTCCTCATACTGCATTTTGTAAAAGTGTTCGTTCCTACAAACTACCGGATTTTCCCCTTAATTTATCAGATAGTTGTATTATTGCTATATTTTCCAACCAGGCACTTTTACTACCTAATGTAACCATAGATAGAAATTCGGGCGATGACCCGATCACCCACCAGATTCACCCACTGGTAGGTGGAGGGGTAACTCGAAATCATTAGTAGACCCACCGCGTCAAGCCTGGAATTATTTATCGATGTATTTTGTCGATGAAGAAAAACAATATGTACGATCAAACGAATTGTTTATAAATCAAAATTTGATATTACGAACATGAACAAAATAAAGGTGTGTCTTAGCATATAACTTTTTCACAAAATATCTCTTTAGTCACGTTCATACAACAAAACTACGATAAAATTCTGTGTCATCTATCCTTCAAGAATTGCTGCATGTGATTATTGGATTGCGCAATATGTTGTATTTTGAACATGAGCACGGAAAAAAATATATACGTTAAGAAACTGTAGAAATAATACTATTTAGCCAAAGAAACACGGTTTTTATTAATAAAAAGGTAAATTATGTTTAACAATTAACATGACGCGACAAAAGTAAGGCCGGAAGATAGAAGCGCCACCAAGCGGCGGACAAAATAGTTATACTTATTATTTTTTAAATTAGCGAGTGACTAGGGAATTTGTCTATAAGTTTTCAACAGAAACCTCTTTAGTGTCTTCACGTTGGTAATATTAAAATTTAATTGAATAACCAATTATTTTAAATCGTACATATTGTTTTTCATAATCGACAAAATACATCGATTAATAATTCCAGCCTTGACGCGGTGGGTGGACGGGCACCGGTGGGTGAATTTGATGGGTGATCGGGTCATCGACCAAAAATTTTAGCTCCAGTCAAGAATTAAGTGTTTTCATTAAATCTGTTTATTATAAACTACATTTCACTGTATGGATTTCGGACAGTTATTTTTTGTTGCTTAATTAATTATACTACAAAATATATCATTAACTTTAGCTTACCTTGTACTAAGGAAGAAAAGGAAATTATCCACAAAAGACGTCGAATCGGAAATACGGGCTCTTAAAACGTTCGAGTTTGCAATAAATGAGTACAAAAGATGGTCCCTGCTTTTGTGAGAGCTATTAGCACTTGGAGGTGTTTCCCCGTCAAAGGAAGAAAAGGAATGACTTTGACATTGTTCAATACATTATGGAATGCTTTGTTAATCAAACAAACTTCTTATAAGTAGATTTTCCTTCGTTCAAGTGGGAAGAAAGGTGCGAAGATAAAACACTGTGGTGGCTTTTGCTTTGCACCAGGTGTAAGCTTTGATGTATTATGATTATATTAATGTACCTACTTAATGAATAGTTAAGTGCTCAATTAATGAACATTGTAATATATTTTTATAGTATAATCAAGTTTTTATAAGAAAGAAACTTGATAATTTTATATGTTGTTTCTGTAACTGCTCATTTAAGAAATAACGACCTTCCCAAGGAATCATAAAATATACCTAATAGAAAATAAACTTCTTGATATACTTTAAACCTATCTGAATTTGACGGGCCCGTTGGTCGAGTGGTCAGAGACCCTGGCTACAAAACCAAGGGTCGCGGGTTCGAATCCCGCTAGGGGCAAATGTTTGTGTGATGAACATCGGCATTTGTACTCGAGTCATGGATGTAAATGTATTTAAGTATGTCTATCCGTTCCCTAGCATCCATAGTACAAGCTTCGAGCTTAGTTTGGGGCTAGGCAATTGGTGTGTCTGTCCAAGGCATTTATTTATTTATTTACGAAATTTATTTTATTTTTCCAGACAATATGGAAGCCATAAAACGTTTCAAGTCGTTGATTTGAAACGGCTTGCTATCACTTTGAACTAATTTGTTCTGCGTTCAAGCTTAATAACACTGAATTCATAGAATATGGTGAAAATAATAAATACGTCGAAAATATTAGTTTAATATGAGTTGGCAGCATGAGGCGATGGCACTTACCTTCTAACTCCATATAATTGATCAAAAAAAAGAGACCATAATACAATGGGCAAAATTAGTTTATTTTTTGGTCAACAGTCAACTTATTCTAGGCAGACTTTAACGTTCAGTAAACTCTATTAATACAATAATATAAAAATATTCTACTCGTACAATAGGTAATGAACTAATGGCACGTCATACAAAATATAATAAATAATAATAATAATATAAATTAAAGTAGTTCCAAAAACTGCAATGACACCATGCATTTAGCTTCAATGGAGGCGACCATTGACGCTTACAGAAATTAACCAATCACGTTGCATGTTGACGGGCCCGTTGGTCTAGTGGTCAGAGACCCTGGCTACAAAACCAAGGGTCGCGGGTTCGAATCCCGCTAGGGGCAAATGTTTGTGCGATGAACATCGGCATTTGTTCTCGAGTCATGTATGTTTATAAAAGTATAACTTTATGTGTTTATATCCTTTGCCTAGCTTCCATAGTGCTAGCTTTAAGCTTAGTTTGGGGCTAGGCAATTGATGTGTAGTCCAAAGAGTTGATTATTTATTTATTACTAGCAGCCGCCCGCGACTCCGTCCGCGTGGATTTCGATTTCCAATATCCTATGTGTTATTCTGATGTATAAGCTATATTGTGGTAAAGTTTCATTCAAATCCATTCAGTAGTTTTTACGTGAAAGAGTAACAAACATCCATACATCCACACATCCATACATCCATACATCCACACATACAAACTTTCGCCTTTATAATAGTAGTAGGATTTATTTAATCCCACCCTTCATCTCCTCTCATTGCACACCTTTGGTTTCTGTCCCACCATTTCCTAAACTCCTTAACCAACGTTTTTGTCCTCATCGTCTCATTATTGTTTAGCATCGCGCAGAATTCGCAGTAATTGTTATTCTCCGAACCCCATTCTCTGGAATGGTATGAGTAATGGTTCTTCCACCTGAAGTAGTCGACGTACTGATCCGGGTTATCTATAAGTTGTTTCATCGTGTTTACTACTTCATCTACGCCATCTCTAGCGTTCAAGTAGATGCCGTCAGGCATGAATCTGGAAATAAATTGAAGAATATTTTACTAATGGATATCTAGGCAGAATGTTTCTAGCTCACTCATCATCGTCATCCATTGCCTCGGGGCCCAGGGTACGCTTCAATTATGGTCCTGAATTGACCAACCTGGTTATTGCAATGGAGCGACTGTCGCCTGACTTCCGTCACCCTTAGAAGGGAAAACAGACCATTTAGATCATGGTCGGGACCAACGGCTTAACGTGCCACCCGAAGCAAGGAATCATCTTTTTTATCTGACAATCACGTGATTCAAGCCTGCAATGTTCTGCCTGACCAAACTGGGAAAACTAACACAAAGTGAAAGTGTTCCTCGCGGGATTCGAACCCACGACCTCCGAGGTTTTTGAGCGCTCTAACCATTACACCAATACTGTGTAATGTAATAACTAGCACAAAAGTGTCTTACTAAGACATTTGTAATACCAGACTATATAAGAGCGTTGATAGAAACGCTTCAATAATGGTTTATATCGGTTTCAGGTGCAGAAAACTCAAATTTTCTAATATATTTTCAAACTAAATAGCTTAAAGATGCATTTGGCTATCTTTTGACTATGAGCGCATCAAAGATTAAGGATTCTACGGTTGTAAGATATTTATTTTGACATAACAATCTACATATATTTACCTTGTATAGTTGGCTTTACCAAAAACAATAGGCACAGCATCGTGATTCAATGCACGAAGCAGTTTCTCCGTCACATAGTCTTCATCGAAAGAATTTTCAAACGCCAGATAGAAGTAATAGTTATCAGCAATGAGTTTATCACAGTCTTCGTTTAACCCACATGTTAAAGTTCCACATTTTCCGTATATATCTAATGTAAGATTTAGTTTTTCCAGCTTAGCCTTGAGTGCTTTAGCAAATATCAAGCGACCAGAGCGATCTTTGCAATTCGACACAAACCAAGCCGCAGCTTTGCTCTTCGTCTTTAATTTCTCCTTAAATTCTTCGCTAACTGGCTCCATGTCCTCCAGTTTCTTCCAATGCATAATCTGTTTCGGCCCAACTACAGTATTATTCAAATCTTTAATGACTAGGTAGCTCCAGCTAACGTCTGAATCTAACCTATACGTCCAAGTCCAGTTGAAGTAATTATCAAGTCTACTCGAACAAATTGGATAATAGTGCGCCGTTTCTCTGGACACGAAAACATACTTTTGTTCAGGAGATCTCTCTTTAGGAAAATCCTTATTCAGTATCGGCACGTAAACTAATTCGGGTCCGTGGAAGAGGATAGCATCATAATCTTTAACACTAGCGAGTGTATTTCGGTTAGGCGTTATAACACAATTGGTGAACTTGCATTTTCTGTCAATAAAACCTTGTTGGCCGACTCCCATGAATACGAATGGCTCGGTGTCCGGTCGCGTCCACTGCAATACATACTTCAATTGCTTATTCACTAATTTAAAAGAAGAAAGATCATTTCCGTACCATTGCCTAATCTTGTTATCCCGGTAATTTTCCAAATAAAAATATGCAAAAAGCACCACACTACCAATCACACAAATAAGAATGAGTTTTAGGCCGAAGGGAGACATTTTGCTCTTCGATATTTGTACGTGTATGTCCTGATAAACGACAGCGTGTATACTAATAGAGTCTGGTACAAAAAGTAGATAAGGATTTCTGATTATTCTAATCACATATTGCACCTGATAGTATGATTTTATGACTATTCATTCAAGTAGCCGTAGTAATTCTATGATTGCATGAGTTGCATCAATACAATGCAACGTTGCATTGGCCGGTTGAGAAGTACCGCAAGAAACTAAATAGTGAGCCAGACTGTTTATGTATAATATAAAAATATAGAACAAATGTACAATAATATTGATATTTCCTTAATGTCTGTTATGTAACATTGATAATTGACTTTCGCGTCTTCTATGCTGTGTTTGGGTTCCTAGTCTGCCGAGGACCAAAGATCCTTCTAGTTTGTGAGTATATAAAAATCCTGCAGCAACCATATGGCTTATTGTACTCGAGACTAAATACGACTGAAAATAATTGTACCAGAACTTGAAGATTCTTGCTGACTGATTTTCTTGAGAAGGAATTACACACGCAAAATGTCAAATTTTGGGGAGGGAGAGGAATGTCATCGGTGAAGGTGAGACGAACTTCTTAGCTATTCATGGATTCTCCGTGCGGGTGCCGGGTCCATCGCGTGGAACAGAGAGGAATGTCAGTCGGCGCCTGGGACTTGCGACCCAGCGTGTAGGTTTAAGGGGCCCCTTTATAGTATACGAACGATCACCTCCACCGATGACATTCCTCTCCCTTCCCAACCATATTTGGTACGAGCCGAGTAAAGCGGCTTTAGTTGCTCTTTCCAGTAAGGAGCTAATATTAGATCTTGGTAATCCTAAGTCCTTCAGTAGGTTGTAGAGAGATTTCGCTGGTATACCTCTCGCACCCACTTCCACAGCATACAACCGTGCTATATAACCATTTTTAGTAATTTCGTTGGTTAGGTCATAATACTTATTTGTTTTAAACCCGTGATCTTTGGGAATGTTTGTCTCCCATGGAACAGTAAGTTCTACCAACAGTACGCGCTTAAGTTTTCTAGAATAAATGAAAAGGTCTGGTCTAGACGACGATAACGCAATGTCCTCTGGAATACTGTAGTGCTTTTCATACGTGTCCATCATGATCTTCCAATCTGGAGCTACACTAACGATGGAGTAAGGTTTGACTTTGGACTTCTTGGTAGATCCTTCCTTGACGAAATTGATGTTCCTTGTATTCGTCGTCAAACCTTTTGCTGCTCTTGCTTTTGAAAGGCTCACCACTTCACGTATGATCTGCAACACTCCGTCATGGCGGCGAGAGTAGTGACCTCTGTCTAGGAGTACTCTGCATCCCGCCAACAAATGCCTCGCGGTACCTACGGCCTCACCACAGAGCAAACAGATTTTGTCTACCGCCATTCCCCACCCCACCTTACAAGGTTGCTCTGATCGGGTAGGGTCAACTGAAAGGCATTCAGATAGAATTTAAGCAGCGCTGGAGACCAATCGTACAGTATCGACCGCCACTTCAATGCTAAAGGGATACAAAACTCACCAAGGGACACCCACTCGTTTTGCATTTCAAGATTAAGCGCATGTACTCTATACTCGTTATCTTCATCCATTCGCAGAAAAGACTTAATGATGTTCCGGTCATCCTCTATTCCTCGACATCCCAATCCTACCCTGTTTGTTTGCGCTCCCACCATGAACTGCTACGCTGTCACACAGTGTAACGATAGTATACTATAAATCTAGTAAACTGTATAATCCCAGGCGCCGACTGACATTCCTCTCTGTTCCACGCGATGGACCCGGCACCCGCACGGAGAATCCATGAACAGCTAAGAAGTTGGTCTCTGGATTGGAACTTGAATTAGAAACATAACGAAAACAACCTTCTGTATAGGTTAAATAGCGATTGTTTTCATCCACGTACTTGAGTGATATAAATAAAACAAATTAATAAACAACGACTGAATGTTTTAAAAAATACTTTTCACTGACATAGCAAGGTCACTGTACTTAAGTGTAAGAACTAATGAACAATATTGTACTACACATTCTCCTCGTCTGTGCAGTAATGGCGTAGTATCTAGTAGGTAGCACCAGATAGGACATCGGTGCGGTTGGTTCGAATCTCCGGTCGGATTGAAAGTGTCCGAGTTTTTCCTGTTGGTCTAACTCTGTAACAGACCAGAGCTAGGAAGTTGACAGTGTATTAACGCCCATGGGCCTTGGAAGGAACGTTTAGACTGGTCCTGATCTCTGTCCAGAATCCTGATATGCTGACCCACCGAAGTATGTGAGTGAGGGCAAAAGGAGTGCACCTGTACTTGCGCACGTACTTGGATATTTATCTATAATCACTATAATATATCTTGCGTACCTACCTGGCTTATTGTCATATTAGCCGCCACAGATACTTACTGTACATTAGGGAATACCTCCTCCATTCTAAGTTCTTCTTGAGTTTTATTTCTCATTATCAAGCGTGTAATCATTGTAGGATAATATTATGTTTGCCTTCACCCTCGACCTAGTACATATTTAGAGGAGCTCAATAGGACAGTGGTTAGCGTGCTCGGCCTGCGATTGCTAAGTTCTGCAGCTTTTGCAGAGTTACTGGACAAACAAAAATTTCAGAAGGCACGTTAAGCCATTGGTGTTGCGCCTGATCTCTCTACGGTGGTGTCAGATTGTTGTCCCAACGAACTATGAGAGTGAGGGAATAGGCATAGGTGCTTGCCCTCTCACTTGTGCACTATAATATTATATGCGTACCTGTCTGATCGTAAGATCGGACGCCATAGTCGGAAACGCCTGGAGGGCAGAATCACTAATGTTATTGGTATAAATTTATTTATTTTGGTTTACTAAATAATATTAAATAACATTTAAATAACATGGTACCTGAATTTGACGACAACAAAGAGTAACATGGCTGGTACCTTCTCGAGTATGAAGTTTGATGTTAACCAGAGGTCTTTGAACTCATGCAAAGTGGAATTCTTTACCAGGTCTTGAAGACCCTTAGTTACATTCATAAAAATGCAAAAAAAAAAAAACAGTCCAATATTTCGTAAATTATTAACAATTATCGACAAGAGGAAGAGCTTAGTGCTTCTACTCGAATGAGCCGCTCGTCTGGGGAAGTACCTCCATCTTACAGAAGACCACATAAAAGAAGCACTTCGTAACTGTTGTGCAATGTTTTTGCGTGTGAGTAAGGTCGCCAGAGCGCAGTTGGGGAGGGTAATATGATGGTCTTAAAGGCATCTGCGACCCTTGTGCAGTTGTTGACTCATGGGCAGCGGTGCTCACTTACCATCAGGTGACCCTATTGTTCATTAACTTCCAAATATATATTTTTTTAAATCTTTATTTAAAAAGAATGATCATCATCATCATCATCATCCTAGCGCTTGTCCCGGTTGCATCCTCGGGCATTGCTTTGGAGCCCAGGTACGCTACGGTTTCTGAACATAGTTGATGACTTACAGGTCAATTCATTGATATCAAAAACGTAAGCTTGTAGGGTAAATTGTATGAAATATTAAGCTATGACGTCACAACTTAGTATTGTCAAATGAATACTTGAGTTCCGATTAACTGTTATAATTTGTTAAAAGTCCGCATCCCACACAAGAGAAACCAGACAATTCGGAATAGCTCGTTACCTTGATAAATGCAAACCATACTGACTAACTCCGGTTTTTTGAATAAAACCCCAGTTTCCCGAAACTACATAGATAATAAGCTGTATTGCCCAGAAAATAAAATAACCATAGGCTAGATTTATAATTTAATAGAACGGTTCATTACGATTTTATTACACCACTAGCGGCCGCCAGCGACTCCGTCCGCGTAGGTTTCGGTTTCCGCACACAGTGTTACGATAGAAGCTTAAAGCCTTCCTTGACAAATGGTAAGGGGATTAATCAACACACAAAAGGTTTTGTCAATTCGAACCAGTAGCTCCTGAGAACAGCGCGTTCAAACCAATTTGGATCAGGTGTTACACGTGATATTGTGGGGCAACCATAAAATATAGACATAGGCTGCTAGGGGATACTTTTTAGACAATTTTATGTAGAATATTTCCGTCATACATGATTTCTATGTGACTTTAACCATTATGGCTGTACACGCGTCAGAAGCTTAAAAAATGGAGTAATTTCTCCCGTTTTCCCAACATTTCCCTCCACTACGCTGCTCCTATTGTTTGTAGCGTGATGAAAAGTATCCTATAATATGCCCAGGAGTATGAAGAATAATTGTACCAAGTTTTGTCAAAATCCGTTCAGTAGTTTTTGTTTCTATAAGGAACATACAGACAGACAGACAGACAGACAAAAATTTTACTGATTGCATTTTTGGCATCAGTATCGATCACTTATCTCCCCCTGATAGTTATTTTGAAAATATATTTAATGTACAGAATTGACCTCTCTACAGATTTATTATAAGTATAGATTAAAAAATACGAATATTTGTTTGACGTACCAATCCAAATATATTTTAAATTACCAGGAAGTTTTATCGAAATTAAAACCACGGCTTCGAAGAGATTACATGACTATTACATCAAGATAATTTTTTACTGCAATCCCTTATTTATATTTATTGAAGTTCACCTATATATTTCGGACTCTTGTACGGCGTAAGATTTTAAACAAAAGTGATTTTTATAAATGGTCAAATGAGGCAACTTGCCTACTTCAGGGATCATTATCAAATATTATTAAGCAAAAACGTACATTGTATAATACAATGATAATAATAATGAATACATTTTTGATTGCCGTCAACGTTGATAATGGACTTAGTCATTCTATATTGCACGGAAGAATTATTTGGCATTTTTAATTCATGTAGATAAAACTATCATAAACTTAACATAATCGCTTAATTATTCTAATGAAATTGATCAGTAAAACAATATAGTTAATATTCTTGTAATAAAACTTAAGAAAAATTTTCCCTTGCCAGATTGGAGGACGAAGGATGAAAGATCTAATTTGATAGAAAACAAAATCACTTACTGATGATTTTAACTAAACTAAAGACAGCAATTAATATACTAGAGATAATGTAAATAACTTAATAAAACAACAACACTTATACATACATTCACTTATTCGAATCTTCAGAAGATAATTAAAATTTACATGTTTCACAAAATAAATGCCTTTATGTATTTGGATAAATCTGTAAATCTCACTATAAATTATGGCCATTATTGTCGCTTTGTAATGTTGTCGTCATAGTCTTATTATAATAGGCTTGTATTCACTATGAACAAATGTGATGCATTAGGTTGTATAACTATAAGGATGATCACATGATCATCTTTGTTTTTTCATAATTACATAATTATGAAAAAACAAAGTCTTATAAAATAATAACTTAACATTATTTTTATATTTTTATAAAATAAAATTGCACAAATATGCCTTAAGTCACGTGATAGCAAACACCACGCCACGAGAGGCGAAACGCACCACGTCACGCCGTGCGAAACGTCAAAGTCAAAAAAGGTATTTACAAAAGTTACGTTATTTATTGGACCGTTGAAGTGTTGAAATTACAATTATTACTACAAGTATTATATACTCGAAGAAACAAAGCAAAGACTTCATTAAAGTTTATAATAAAATACTAAATAATAAATGCCTTGGACTAACACACCAATTGCACCTATGGATGATAAGGAACGGATAGACATACACATCCATGACTCGAGTGCAAATCTCGATGTCCATCACACAAACATTTGCCCCTAGCGGGTTTCGAAACCACTACCCTTGATTTTGTAGCCAGTGTCTCTAACCACTAGACCTGACAACCAACTATGGCACGGTACGTAATCAAGGCCGTCCTTCACCTATTAGACGCCCTGGGCAAATGGGCCTTAAAACCTCTGGTTAGATAATCGTGGGGCCCCTTGACCATGGTCGAGGGGGTCCCAATCGAACGCGGGGCCCTGGCACGTGCCCATTGTGCCCAGTGGGAACTCGGCCGAAGTAGTAAGTCTTAACAACTTCAACACATTTTGGGACTATCCCACCAATCCCTAAAGTTCTGTATAATAGTCGTCTTTTTCACTTTTTCCTCGTCATTAAGTATTTCACACATCCTACAATACTCGTTAGTCTCTGGTCGCTCATGTTTACTATGGTAGGAGTAGTACTTCTTCCACCTGAAGTAATTTGCGTATTCTTCTGGGTTCTTTATGAGCTCATTCATCTTGGCTGCCAGCTTCTGGGGACCAAGCTCTCGAGCATTCAAGTATATTCCGTCTGGCATGAACCTGGAAAAAGTAAGAATGTACTATTAATGTGTAAATCGTCGTAACTAACAAACACTACAGTTCACCAATTTTATTACTTTGCCCAATGTAGTGGGCATTATTCATAATGGCCGGGATGAGTAATTAATCACGCTTTTTTTATCACATTGCCTAATACAGACCGGGCATTACTAGTAATATAATAATAGTGCCCGGACTTATCAAATTATCTGTAACCTATACATTGATCTAACTATTCAGATCTCAATATTCAGTAAGTATATCGACATAACATAAGCTCGACATAACATAAGCTCGCCATAACATAAGAGAGCGATGGTGGCCTAGTGGCACGGACGGCGCCTCACATACGTGAGGTCCGTGGTTCGAATCCGGGCCCACACCTCTGGATTTTTCGGAATCTATGTGTGGATTTGTGCCATTAGCTCGGCGGTGAAGAAAAACACCGTGAGGAAACCTGCACATTCAGATAGTTTCTGACTTTAGTTCAGTTAGATCTGAATGTGTATCCATGTTCCAATCTGTCTGGTTCCCCTCTATGGGTAACGAAGGTCTGATGGCAGTCGCTTCAATGTCATAACCAGATACGCCAAATCCTGGATCATGGACAAAGCGAACACCGCATAAAAACGGGATAAACGCTAGGAAGCAGATATCGACATTTCATAAGCCTAAGCCGCGACCGTTAGACATTAGCAGTTTTATCTACATTTTTTCATACAGACGTCACGATTGGATGTGTAAACTTAACCGTACCGCAGATAAGAACGAGCGGTAAACTCTAATTCAATGGAGTTATGTTAAGGGCGTGCAGTGAGCACACTAGCGCTGCTATTCGCTTTTCTTCAATTGTAATACATTTTAGATATTACCATATAAAAAAAACACTCTGTAGTGCAGTAAAGAAAACATTTACGATTTTTCGAATCTACTTTAAAATACTTTTTTCCGTAAAGATAGCCATTGATGACTACATAGTGATGAACAATTAAATAAAAGTCACTTTTATAAAATCATAAATGTTATTCTTTAGTGCGCAAGCACAACAAAGTCTTACTTTACCTTTATTTATTAAATTCATAATTAATTAAGTTAAAACTATTGGCGGCGCTATTAAACAAGAACTAACTTGTCAAATGACTTATCTGATATAAAGAGAGCAAAGTGGAACATCCACTAGAATGAGTAAGTCTGGGGAAGAAGCACCATCTTACAGAAGAACACAGTGAAGTAGCATTTATAACGTTTGTACTACCATTCTTTCATAGAAAAAGGTCTCCATGGGGCCTAATCAATTCGATTTCTCATAGATTCGATTTACAATCATTTCGATATCGATGGCATAATTCGACATAGTTCAAATAGTGTGGATTTGTGTGAAAAGACTTGGTCAAATCCATACAATTAGAACTTGTCGGATTTAGCTATCTAAATTGAAATGTTACTTTGCCTAGACAATGTTATAACGGGACTCAACGCGATATTTTTTTTGTCAGGTAATTGAGTATTTACTATTAGAAATTAGAAGTACTCATGTAGGTACTAATGAATCACAATGAATATCTTATCTTTATGATAGTTATATTTTCTTTTATTTTTATTAACTGGAAACGATTTTAACAGGAATTTTCCTGTAATAAAGTTTATTTATTCAAATAAACTTTTACGAAAAAATCCCTACTAACACTAGTAGGTACATAATATAAAACAGTTCTAAACAAACACGTTCAATTATTCATTTAGTAGGAACGCAATGTTAGTCATGGGATTTTTACGAAAGGAAAATACATACAATATCGCAATAATTTAATACCTTAGTTCAAAGCTAATACGGGAAAACTGGTCAAAAACAGTTGTGCACATATGAAGTGCCGAAGCAACAGAAGATTTACAATGACCCGAGCTCTAAGAGACCTTGCAATCCTGTGTCGGAGTTTCAGGGTACGGCTCCTACCTTAGAAGAACTAGACCGACAGATAAGAAGGAAAGCATCAAGTTCATCTCCGGGGCCCGATGGTATTCCTTACGTTGTATATAAAAAGTGCCCATCCGTGTGTAGACATCTTTTAAATATATTTGGTAAGATTTGGTCGAAAAAGCAGATTCCGGAAGTATTTGGTAAAGCTGTTTTCGTGCTCATCCCTAAAAAGGAGACAGTCACTGATCCAAAAGACGCTAGACCGATAGCTCTTACAAACACGATATCGAAAATATTTTTCTCGATCTTGCAAGATAGAATGTCAAAATTTATGTTAAGCAACGAATACTTTACGCCAAAGCACCAGAAGGGGTTTTTACCAGGAGTTTCTGGTTGCTTAGAACATAACACATTGTTGGCGGAAAGTTTGAAGGATGCCAGGAAACACGAAAGACAAATAGCGGTGTGCTGGATTGACCTAGAGAATGCATTTGGCTCAGTTCAGCACGAGCTGATGTTTTTCGCGTTAGAATGGTATAACTTCCCTCCTTTGGTTTTAGATTTAATTAAGTCATATTATTCTAATTTATCTTTTGTAATTAGCTGTAAAGATGGATACACAAAACCTCTAAATTATAATATTGGTCTTTTTCAGGGATGCTGTTTATCCCCTATAGTATTTAATGTAGTTATAAATATTCTAATTGACACTTTGATTTTTCAGGAGAAGAAATGGGGTTATCGGTTTAAAATAAATAATCAGTACACAGAATCAATCCTAGCCTTTGCTGATGATCTCGCAATCTTGACACGAAACCCGAAGCAGTGTCAAGTGCTATTGAAAAAGGTGGATGAGCTCTGTGCTTGGACTGACGGCATGAAGGTGAAACCAAGTAAATGCTATTGCTTATGTCTGGGTAGACGAGATACGAAATTTACACCTTATGACCCTGGACTCACGATTGGCGGTCAGAATGTTGCCACAATTTCTGAAGCGCTCCCGTTAAAATTTCTAGGCAGAAAGATAGACTATAGAGGCCGCACACCATCTTTGGATGGTATTGTTGAGGATTTCATTGATTCCATTAGTAGGGTTGAGAACCAGCCCATAGGGAACATTAAGAAGCTATGGATCTACAACAACTACCTGTCCTCGCGCTTGTCTTGGCCTTTCCTCGTATACGACTTCGGCAAAACCCTTTTATCGCGACTGGACGCCGTTGTTGTGAAATCGTTGAAGTCTTGGACTGGATTAGCCCACTCGGCAGACCCCTCGACACTATTTAGGGGCAAAAATAGTTTTGGGATGAACCTAAACAAGCCATCGGAGCTTTACAAACATCTTAGAGTTACCAAGATGCACATTCTGGGTAAATCGAAAGACAACGCAGTGGCAACACTCCCAAAAGATAAGAATATGAGTGAGTTAGAGTCTAGGCTACGGTTCCATAAGCAGTTTATGGTGGGAGCGTAAACAAACAGGGTAGGATTGGGATGTCGAGGAAGAGAGGACGACCGGAACATCATTAAGTCTTTTCTGCGAATGGATGAAGATAACGAGTATAGAGTACATGCGCTTAATCTTGAAATGCAAAACGAGTGGGTCTCCCTTGGTGAGTTTTGTATCCCTTTAGCATTGAAGTGGCGGTCGATACTGTACGATTGGTCTCCGGCGTTGCTTAAATTCTATCTGAATGCCTTTCAGTTGACCCTACCCGATCAGAGCAACCTTGTGAGGTGGGGAATGGCAGTAGACAAAACATGTTTACTCTGTGGCGAGGCCGTAGGTACCGCGAGGCATTTGTTGGTGGGATGCAGAGTACTCCTAGACAGAGGTCACTACTCTCGCCGCCATGACGGAGTGTTGCAGATCATACGTGAAGCGGTGAGCCTTTCAATAGCAAGAGCAGCAAAAGGTTTGACGACGAATACAAAGAACATCAACTTCGTCAAGGAAGGATCTACCAAGAAGTCCAAAGTCAAACCTTACTCCATCGTTAGTGCAGCTCCAGATTGGAAGATCATGATGGACACGTATGAAAAGCGCTACACTATTCCAGAAGACATTGTGTTATCGTCGTCTAGACCAGATCTTTTCGTTTATTCTAGAAAACTGAAGCGCGTACTGTTGGTGGAACTTACTGTTCCATGGGAGACAAACATTCCCAAAGATCACGCGTTTAAAACAAATAAGTATTATGACCTAACCAACGAGATGACTAAAAATGGTTATATAGCACGGTTGTATGCTGTGGAAGTGGGTGCGAGAGGTATACCAGCGAAATCTCTCTACAACCTACTGAAGGACTTAGGATTACCAAGATCTAATATTAGCTCGTTACTGGAAAGAGCAACTAAAGCCGCTTTACTCGGCTCATACCAAATATGGTTGGGAAGGGAGAGGAATGTCATCGGTGAAGGTGATCGTTAGTATACTATAAAGGGGCCCCTTAAACCTACACGCTGGGTCGCAAGTCCCAGGCGCCGACTGGCGTTCCTCTCTGTTCCACGCGATGGACCCGGTACCCGCACGGAGAATCCATGGATAGCTAAGAAGTTCGTCTCTTGGTATCAAATAAAATATGATAAAAAATAATTTTTGATGATTTTGAAAGTACCCATGTTGTACATACTGGTACTTAAGAATGTACATTTTAATTAAAAGAACAGACAGCAGAACACTTGTGTAACTTAATGATGTATTTTCGACTTATGGCAGAAGGGAAGAAAAATCAAAGTTGAAAATAACAATCAGGTATAGGTACATAGTACAAATAGAATGAAAATATAAAAAAAAGATCAGTTACAGAATATTTTTTATGACTACAATGTCTTTTTATCAACCAACATCCTTTAAATGGACATTGTACTTTTATAGCATTGTAAACGAACTAAACGAAAAAACCCAAATAACGGTTTTATAATTTGTTCAACTTCGATATTGTACTTTCCAGTATTTTGTTAATCTACATACATAGTTGTCAATTGAAACCGATCTGCCTACAACTGGTATTTATTTTATTATCATACTTATAGTCTTAATACTCTTAATACGTTTATCTAAAGATAAAATCTATCATAAATTCATTATAGCCAACGCCTCAGTTTTAACTGAGAATCTACAGTTTTTCGGATATAGTTTGTTTTTAGTTTATGCCAATTTTGTTATATTAAGAAAGTATTCTTGTTCAAAAGAAATATGCGAATTTAATGTAACAAATAGCCACTTAAAAGGAATCAACAAAAACAAGTACGATTTAGGAATAAAGATGAATAAAAAAATCAGAAAGATCTAGAAATAGAAATAGAAAATGAGATAGTAGCTAGTGAAACTATTTCACTGGTCAGTTACCGAATTGTTGTTATGTATGGACCTTTTAAAACTGTTTCCATGCAATCTTCTTCCATAAAATCGCTAGTCACATGAGTTTGTGAATACGAGCTTTTAACGAGGAACTCGTGTTATTTAAAATAATGTGTAAATTATATTTAAACTTTAATAATTTCATGATATTATATCTGAATTTGAATTCCTTTTCAACAACCATCATCATCATCCTACCGATTATCCCGGTCGCATCCTCGGCCATTGCCTCAGAGTCTGCCTTCCTGCTCCTTTTTCGCCTAAATACCTTTCCAACAATATATTCTGCTTATTACTATTATTGACAAAAAAATACAAATATAATTTACAGATAAGACTTTAAAAAATCTTTTAATATTTTCAATATCTCTGGTATTAAAAAGGTAGTCGTGCTGACCCCGCCAATTACAGACCAATTGCGATCACCTCCATACTCTGTAAGATTATGGAGCGTGTACTAAACAATCGTCTTCTGGCGTACCTTGAAGACAATGACCTCCTCAGTGATCGTCAATTTGGCTTTCGCCGCGGTCGGTCTGCTGGGGATCTCCTTGTGTACGCCACACACTTATGGAGCGAAGCTATTGAAAAACACGGCGAAGCACTTGCTGTGTCTTTAGATATTTCAAAGGCTTTCGATAGGGTTTGGCACGATTGTCTGGTAGGCAAGCTTCCATCGTTCGGAATAGGACCTACTCTTTGCAACTGGATTGCGGATTTCCTGAGGGGTAGATCGATTCGAGTTGTCATTGACGGCACCTCATCTGATCTACTGGGCGTTAATGCCGGTGTCCCTTAGGGCTCCGTTCTCTCCGCGACTCTATTTCTGCTCCACATCAACAATTTATTAAATATGCCCGGTATCTTTGGGTACGCTGATGACAGCACAGTCACGGAGAGGTACTTGTCCGATGCAAGGTCCGGATCTCTCGTGCAATCTCTCAGAGAGGAGATGATTGAGAGAGTGAATGGGACCCTTGAGGCTGTGTCCCGCTGGGGCATTGCTAACTTGGTTGCATTTAATCCCTCCAAAACACAGGCGTGTCTCTTTTCGGCTAAACGGAGTGTTTTAAATCTGACTCCGACTTTCCGGAATGTAGCCGTGCCGATAACCAACCGCCTTGAGCTCTTGGGTTTGAGCATCTCACCCAAATTAAATTTTGGCCAATACATCGGGTCGATTGCTAAGACTGCTGCCAAAAAGCTGGGTATCCTAAATAAGGTGAGACGATACTTCACTTCCGAGCAGCTTCTGTGCCTTTATCGGGCCCAGATTCGCTCGTGTATGGAGTATTGTTGTCACCTCTGGGATGGCTCAGCCCGCTATCAGTTAGATGCACTTGACTCGTTGGAGCGCCGTGCTAAGAGACTCATTGGTGATGACTCACTGACCGAGACTGCTTTGCAAAGCCTTGTCCATCGTAGACGTGTGGCGTCTTTGTCAGTGTTTTATCGGCTGCATTTTGGTGAGTGTGCGTCGGTCTTACATGACCTTATTCCTCCAGCTCCCTTCCGCCTTCGGACAACTAGACGCGGTGAGGGCTTTCACCCTTACATTGTTAATATTCCTCCTTCTCGCACGAAGCGTTTTGCTTCATCTTTCATAATGCGAACTGCTAAGGAGTGGAACTCTCTGCCGTGTTCTGTGTTTCCCGAACGTTATAATTTGGATGTCTTCAAGACTAGAGTGAACAGGTATCTACTAGGCAAGCGTGCTCCATCTTAGGCCTCATCTACACTTTCCATCAGGTGTGATCGAGGTCAAATGCAAGCCTATCTTAAATAAAAAAAAAAAAAATAAAATAAAATATCTACAGTTTCTTGTGGCATTTCTACAGTTTAGCTCTATACTGTGGTTAGCAACACTGCTTGAACCATCAATTTTCAATTGGGTTTATTATCTTATCACTTTGGGAAAAGTTGTGCATCAGTCATCCTTGCTTTTGATATCTATACTAATATATAAAGCTGAAGAGTTTGTTTGTTTGTTTGTTTGTTTGTTTGTTTGTTTGTTTGAACGCGCTAATCTCAGGAACTACTGGTCCGATTTGAAAAATTCTTTTTGTGTTGGATAGTGTATTTGGCGAGGAAGGTTATAGGCTATAGTATATATCTATTATTTTATCCCAAGGGGATGAAAAAGGGGATTAATGTTTGAATGAAACTTTGTCAATTTTAAACCGATTGGGCTGGGACTTTGCATGCATAAAGCTACTATGTCATAAAGATCCCTTTAGAAAGGATTTTTATATATTCCACCCCAAGGGGATGAAAAAGGGGATTAATGTTTGTATGAAACTTTGTCAATTTTAAACCGATAAGGCTGGGACTTGGCATGCATAAAGCTACTATGACATAAAGATCCCCTTAGAAAGGATTTTTATGTGTTCCACCCCAAAGGGATGAAAAAGGGGATTAATGTTTGTATGAAACTTTGTCAATTTTAAACCGATCGGGCTGGGACTTGGCATGCATGAAGCTACTATGACATAAAGATCCCTTTAGAAAGGATTTTTATATGTTCCACCCCAAGGGAATGAAAAAGGGGATTAATGTTTGTATGAATCTTTGTCAATTTTAAACCGATAGGGCTGGGACTTGGCATGCATGAAGCTACTATGACATAAATATCCCCTTAGAAAGGATTTTTATATGTTCCACCCCAAGGGGATGAAAAAGGGGATTAATGTTTGTATGAAACTTTGTCAATTTTAAACCGATCGGGCTGGGACTTGGCATGCATGAAGCTACTATGACATAAAGATCCCTTTAGAAAGGATTTTTATATGTTCCACCCCAAGGGGATGAAAAAGGGGATTAATGTTTGTATTAAACTTTGTCAATTTTAAACCGATAGGGCTGGGACTTGGCATGCATGAAGCTACTATGACATCAATATCCCCTTAGAAAGGATTTTTATATGTTCCACCCCCAGGGGATGAAAAAGGGGATTAATGTTTGTATGAAACTTTGTCAATTTTAAACCGATCGGGCTGGGACTTGGCATGCATAAAGCTACTATGACATAAAGATCCCCTTAGAATGGATTTTTATGTGTTCCACCCCAAGGGGATGAAAAAGGGGATTAATGTTTGTATGAAACTTTGTCAATTTTAAACCGATCGGGCTGGGACTTGGCATGTATGAAGCTACTAACATAAAGATACCCTTAGAAAGGATTTTTATGTGTTCCACCCCAAGGGGATGAAAAAGGGGATTAATATTTGTATGAAACTTTGTCAATTTTAAACCGATCGGGCTGGGACTTGGCATGCATAAAGCTACTATGACATAAAGATCCCCTTAGAATGGATTTTTATGTGTTCCACCCCAAGGGGATGAAAAAGGGGATTAATGTTTGTATGAAACTTTGTCAATTTTAAACCGATCGGGCTGGGACTTGGCATGTATGAAGCTACTAACATAAAGATACCCTTAGAAAGGATTTTTATGTGTTCCACCCCAAGGGGATGAAAAAGGGGATTAATATTTGTATGAAACTTTGTCAATTTTAAACCGATCGGGCTGGGACTTGGCATGCATGAAGCTACTATGACATAAGGATCCCTTTAGAAAGGATTTTTATATGTTCCACCCCAAGGGGATGAAAAAGGGGATTAATGTTTGTATGAAACTTTGTCAATTTTAAACCGATAGGGCTGGGACTTGGCATGCATGAAGCTACTATGACATAAATATCCCCTTAGAAAGGATTTTTATATGTTCCACCCCAAGGGGATGAAAAAGGGGATTAATGTTTGTATGAAACTTTGTCAATTTTAAACCGATTGGGCTGGGACTTGGCATGCATAAAGCTACTATGACATAAAGATCCCCTTAGAAAGGATTTTTATATGTTCCACCCCAAGGGGATGAAAAAGGGGATTAATGTTTGTATGGAACTTTATAGGTATAGTATATACCTACGTTTGCGGAAACCGGAAACCACGCGGACGGAGTCGCGGGCGGCCGCTAGTATTTTAATAAATATACAAAAGCAATCAATATGTTTAAGTTTGCTTGTATTTTGTTTACAGATGACACATTTTATTCCATTCGAAATTAATATAACCATTTCCTACACATTCATGGTTGCGAATTAGATAGAGAGATAAGATTTAATAGCTTATCATACGAGTATGTCCTACTCATGTTGAATCATTATTCTATGCATACTTTAAAAGATATTGCAATGCTATTAGATATTGTAGATTTTTCACTTTATTTTTCTTATTTTATGGTGTAACTTTTAGTGCACGTCAATTTTGTGTAACAATATCATAAGATTCATAAGATATCTCATTAATCAGCCGATAATTGAGTCAGAAATCATTCGATAATTGTGATAACAACTGAGGTTATTCTTAGGAGTGAAATACTTACTTAGAAAGTCATGAAAAAATAAAATTTAACACAATCACTGACATATTTACGCATTGAATCTATTTAAAGGAGATCCGCCAAATCCCATACAAAATTACCCCAGCTCCGGCGCCAATAAAATATAATATCTTAAATTTTAGAGTTAAAGTAGTAAAACTATTGGAAATAATCCCTATCCCTAAATTCAGATGCTAACATATTTTTTTAGCTCGGAGAAGTTTCATAGAACCTCTATGTAAAAATTACTTTTCTGGGGAAATTCCGTCCTTTGAAGTTCCTGATCATTAAAATCATTGATTATTTACGATAAGACAATAGAAATAAAATGCTACAACTAAAACAGTTGACTTGATTTTTCTATTAATTATGGGAAATTCAAGCAACCTTTTTTTTTTTGCTTATATAAAATGTAACTGCAACTGAAATATGTAGATATAAAATAATATACATGCTTATATGTCGTAATCAATTATTACAATAATAATGAACTAAAAAACCGATGCTTCTTTAAGGAATAAACTTTTTACATAGAGTTGCTATGACACTTCTCCGGTTGAAAAAAATATGTAAGCATGTGAATGTAGGAATAGGGATTATTTCTTATAGTTTCAATACTCATACTTTAAAATCTGAGATAATTATTTTTAGCGCCGGAGCTGGGGTCATTTTGGCGGATCTCCTTTTCCGTGTGTATTCATTGTTGATTCGATGTCTGTAACACCAGTGCTGAAGCTACTTACCGCGAAGTTAGATCAATTTATGTAATGTTGTGAGATATATTTATTTATTGTTTCAGTGAAATTAAATTATATTATAATGTAATAATTTTATCTGACATCAAGGAATACTATAATAATAGTAAACTATGACCGCGCAAGAACAATATGTAGATTCGAGAGCTAACTGTGAATTTCCATAAATTTTTTGTACATTTTAATTTATGTAATCGGTTCGCTGCCCGCTGAATTAGATTACAATCACTTGACGGTGTCGGTATTGTCTATAGGTACAAGTGCTGACCCGGTTAACTTTTTATACAAAATTGACCCCATTAAACTTAGAGTTTATTTCATAATACATAAACATAAAATATTGTATCAAGATAATTTTCATATTTTTTAAATATATAAATACTAAGTTTTAAATATCTTTTTTAAACTTAAGTATTACAAAATAAAATACTGTGTACATAAAATACTGTGGTACAGCAAGAATAGGGTTGCACTTAGTTATACATATGTACATACTTACTTGAATATAACAAAGATATATTTACTACCATTCATCTTAATAATTGTTAATAAGTTTGATGTACAAAAATATGCTTGTAGTAATGGCGTACACTTATAGATGGTCCTATGGGTTGAGCATACAGAAAAAGGTGTGATGTTATGATAAGATAACATGGCACAGTTAGTAGCGGGCTATAAGTGTTGGTTATTGATTTTTTCCTGTCCTCTAATTTATTAACAACTATGCAGATAAACTATCATGACAATTTTTTTTTATTGCCCCTAGTTCGATTTGTACCTTTGACTCAAATGACAATTAGCTGCTTAAAAGTGTAATTTTTTATTTATCTTTTCGATATCTAATCTTATGGATAGGCGAACTAAAGATTACGCTTGAAAGCAGGAAACCGGAGAAGTTGAAACAATTCCATTTTACAAACAATCATAGTCTCAGAACACATTAGTATATTGTTACGGTAAAACGATATATACATTTCAATTTTACCTCGTGTAATTAGCAGCGCCATAAACAACTGGGATCACGTTAATTTGCAGAGCCATCCTTAACTTTTCAGTCACATAATCCTCACTATTAGAATTCTCAAACGACAAATAGAAGTAGTACGACTTTTCAACCATCTTTATGCAATTTTCGTGATCACTTCGTGAACAAGTCTTCGTTCCACACTGCCCGTATATGTCGAGTTCGAGATCTAATTTCTTCAGTTCCGATTGTAGATTTCTAGCAAATGTCAACCTCCCTGATTTGTCGATGCAATTGGAAACAAACCACGCCGCAGCTTTCGTTTTCGTCTTTAACTTTTCTTTTAAAGTATCGTTTACGGGATCCATGTCTTCCACTTTCATCCAATGCATTATTTTATTCGGTCCAATGATGTTGTCTTGTGCATCATGTATGTCCATGTAACCCCAGCGTACTTCAGAATCGAGTCTGAAAGTCCATGTCCAGTTGAAAACTCCATCAAATTTGTTGCTACACACCGGGTAGTAGTGGGAAGACTCAATGGTAGCGAAGACATACTTTTGATGAGGATCTCGTTCTTTTGGGAACACTTTAGGAGACCACCGCACTACTTCAGGTCCAGCAAAAGCTATAACATCAAACTTTTTTATATCTCCAAGGAAATCCCTATCACCAGTAACGTAACAGTTTGTGTGAGGACACTTATTACTTATAAATCCTTCTTGACCTTTACCCATATAAACAAACGGCACATCATTTGGTTCTGTGTACTGCAAGATGTAAAAGAGTTTCTTAGTCCCATTTTCAAAGTCGTACAATAGTTTGACTATTTTATCGTTATCAACTTCGTATTTTTTGAGAGGGGTATCATATTTTTGTACAAATATCACGAATAACACTAATGTCACGAGTGTGAAGCAGAGAAACACTCGCGGTAGGAAGTTGGCGCGCATTTTAGCGTCGATGTGATAACGTGTTCGTCGATGCGCGTGCGATCGGTCACTGAAAACTCACGTAGCTTCAACAATCTGTCTTTATCCACATACGAAGCAATGTTTGACAGAAGTTGAAGTGATAATTGACAGTTCAGTACTAAATGGTTAACCATTTTTTAACACAATTTACTGCACGTCAGTATAACTGTAGGTATGGTAAGTAAACAAAGTTTTTCAGTAGTTAGATATGCATCGGATAATTGTAGGTTTGTCGCCAAAAAGATAACACCGTGCTCTCGCTTATCTTGGTGCAAAAGAAACCGCAGGAGTTTTGTGGAAAAAAATCCAGGCCATATTCAGTTGCAAATCTGATTCTATGCCGCGTAAATGTTCTCTTACGTCAAATACGTACCTATACGAAATGCGGCGTTCACATACGGCTAAGTTATACCTACTCGTTGCATACGCGACAAAAGGCCCAGAGGTCATGGAATGCCCCGAGGTCCAACGTGCACTATGCGAAGCTATCTCGAAAAGATGTCTGTATGTACGACCTGAATAAACGTGCCGTGGGGCACTAGGGGATAACTATGTCATTCTAGGTTTCTGAGCGAAGAAGTATCGTAGCTTGAAAAATCCATGTAGTATAGCTACTGGATTTGCAAGTTACAATAATAAATATACCTATTCTCTAGCCCAAAGTATTCATCTTGAGATCAGATGTCCGGTCCTGATTTTATTAATATACGCAAAGCATGGCACAAATAAAAAAAAACTTTTTGAAAACATGCTGATATATTTTTTAATCACTTGTACTTCGTGAATTCAAATAAATTAATAATTTAAGTTGAAGTAATGATTAGGGTATTAGAAGTGACAACTACGTCGATGAAAACTTCGTAAATATTTTGACGTTGAAAATGTTTCCAGCTGTGTCTACACTCGAAGCGGTGTAAAAGGTAAACAATTCCAATAACATCCAAATAGCTGTAACTGACCGAAACGTATTTTGTGTGTTCCTTTTTTGAATTTTATTTATTAATCGTAGCACCATTAATTTTTTTACTTAAACTATGACTTGTTAGTTATAAATCTTAAAAATCCTTTAAAAGCCCCCTTACAATTGGTATCTTCGAGTTTCCTTTATGCCACCCACAAAAAAATTATAAACTTACCTTGAGTAATTCGCTTCGCCATAAACTATAGGAACAACGTCAACTTTTAACGCTTGCAGTAACTTTTCTGTAGCATAGTCTTCACTGAATGAATTTTCGAACGACAGATAGAAATAGTAATTAGAATCCACTAGTTTCATGCACTCATCGTGTATATCTTTTGAACAATTATTCCAACCACATTCACCGTAAATATCAAGGATCAGTTCGTATTGTTTCAGCTCGTTAGTCAGTTCCACAGCGAACTGTGTTCTACCTGACTGCGACACACAATTGCTTACAAACCACGCCGCTGCTCTCGTCTTCTTCCCTAATTTATCTTTAAATTCATCACTAACAGGATCCATATCTTCAACTTTTATCCAGTGCATGATTTTATTCGGTCCTATTATTTTATCTTCCGAATTCCTCACATCCATATAGCCCCACCGAACATCAGAGTCCAATCTGTAAGTCCAGCTCCAGTTAAAATATCCATCAAGTCTATTCGAGCATACGGGATAGTAGCTAGATGATTCTATACAGGCAAAAACATATTTCTGCAACGGTGATCTTCTTTCTGGTAAAAAGTCATCATCTTTGTACAGGATTTCAGGACCAGCGAATGCAATGACGTCAAATTTAGTTATATCATCTAAATATTCTCTATCTGCAGTTACTATACAATTAGTATAAGAACAATTTCTACTAATAAATCCTTCTCTTCCAACACCCATGTAGACAAAAGGCACGTCTTTCGGAGATGTATACTGCAGTATATATTTTAAATACGGGTATTTCATTCTTAATTGTGATTTTTTTGTCATATTTAAATATTTACTAAGAGTTATGAGTCGAATTTTTTCTAACATCATTAGAATCATTAATATAGTTACTAAGGAAACAATGAAAAATATTTTTGTCAACAGCAAAGTCGCACGCATTTTCAAATCTCTTCATTAAATGAAGTAGGTTAAAAATAGTCCGATGCTTTCGAAATCCACATAACTTCATGAGTTTATAAATAATACTATAGTTAAAAATAATTATTTTCACAAGAAATATTCAAAGTCACACAAATATTTTTTGACAAATAACACAACACAAGGCACGAACAGAAAGACGCAACGACCTATGCAAAGCCATAAACTGGGACAATAAAAATTTTACGTTTCAATATCTTAATTGAAATTTTGTTCCTTTGAAAGTACATAAGGTGATATCACAATAATAAGCCAGTTTGTCGTTAAATAACACAAATGTGAAAAAAAATTCGTAGTCTACCACAATTTACGCTTGCCCAAAAACTCAGCTTGTGCTGCAGAATATGGAAATAAAATAAATTTAAATTTTTATATAGTGAGCTGGGTCATGGGTCTAATTAAAGAAAAGGAAGAATCCACTAGCTATCGTTATTAAATATTAAAACAATTTTAGAATCAAAATGGAATCAAAAACAAAAATTCTCAGGGACAATGAAGAAAATCTGTTATCGTTAAACTCAAATATCCAAACAGAAATGTCCCTAATTGTCCACGCATAAACCTCTGTTTACCTTCATATTTCAACGCGATATGAAATAAAGAATACTGCACAAAGCGTTTGCTTTGATGCCGTCACTCTTTATTGTGGTTTGGATAACGTTTGCTCATGTAATTTCGAACGATCGTAGGCACAGGCACTTGGTGACAGGCAGATTAATTAAGATAAAGGTAAAATGGACGGTAAATGTTAAAAGAAAATTTACACACCGACTGGATATGTTTTAATTGCTTTACTATGGAAAGGAACGTTGTTCTATTTCCCTTATTTTTTTCACGATTATTATTGATTTCAATATATGCCATACAGCATCCATCACCATAGACTATACATACAAAAACGTTTCATCACTACATACGATACCTTAATTCGCAAACCAGTCAACTCCATTTTAGTAGATTTTTCAGGAGGCACTGAAAACTACACGCCGCGTTACAGTTGCGTAGAACTGCACCAATTAAACATATGTCAACAAAAATGGAATTGGCTGGTTTGTATCGACAAAGATTTAGAAAAAAGTTTAAAATACAATATAAATAGTTTGTCCTAAATCCCTCATAAAACAAAATGTCGACGTGCTCTTACCTTGTGTAATTTGCTGCTCCGTAAACAATTGGTATCACATCCACTTGTAATGCTTGCAATAATTTCTCGGTAACATAATCTTCGCCGAACGAATTTTCAAAAGATAGATAGAAATAATAAGTTCTATCAACTAATTGCATACACTCATGGTGTTTTTCTTTAGAACAATTCATTGTCCCACATTCACCATACATATCAAGCCGTAAGTCATATCTTTCTAACTCTTCTTGAAGTTCAGAAGCAAATTCGAATCTTTCTGATGTAGTCATACAATTGCTTGTAAACCAAGCGGCACTCTTTGTCTTATGTTTTAACTTTTCCTTCATCACGTCATTTACTGGATCCATGTCTTCCACTTTTATCCAATGCATGATTTTATTCGGTCCAATTATTCTGCCTTCAGTGTCTGTTATATCCATGTATCCCCATCGTACATCAGAGTCAAGTCTATAAGTCCAAGTCCAATTAAAGAATCCATCGAACTGGTTTGAACATAACGGATAGTTACCAGAAGATTCTATGCAGGCAAAGACATATTTTTGATGCAGTGATCTTTGCTCCGGAAAGAAATCTCTTATTTCATAGAAAATTTCTGGTCCCGCGAATGCAACGACGTCAAATTTCTTCACATCGCCTAAATACTGAGGATCCGCGGTTACGACACAATTTGTGTATTTACAGTTTCTTCTTATAAAACCTTCTCTTCCAATACCCATGTAAGCAAATGGTATGTCCGTTGGAAAAGTGTATTGCAATATATACTTTAAACCATGTTCTTCAAAATTGGGTGTAGATGTCGTGGACTTTTTTATGAGTTTTGTTACTTGTGTGGTATATTTTTGGTGTGGCTTTGTTATTAACCGAAGTTTTTGTAACAACATCAAAAATATCAAAACACCAAAAAGGAAAGCAATGAAAAACAATTTTGTAATCAAGGTTAGTCGCATTTTCGAATATTTCTCGATGCTAATTTTGAAACACCTTGAACTCAATTTGAGTTGCTCTTTGGAATCGTGTTTCAAAAAGACTAAAATACCTAAACATAAATATATTGAGTCTGCATTAATTTCAGAAAAAAAAAATATAAATTCAAACAAAAACACACAAGGAAACATTTAAAAGCAGTACTTGTGACTAATAATCAAAATATCTTATTAAAAAATGCTGTTGTAAAATGTAAGTAGGTACCAATTTTACGGTAATAAAAGAAACATTCCTTTCATAATAACAAAACAATAACCATTATTTCGATTAAAAATCTTAGATTGATAATAAAATTACTTCAATGAAACGTATTGTTTAACTACGATGAAAAGTATTTAGGCATTCCAATACCATGGATGTAAGTTTAACAAGTACTCCAATAATCACAAATAACTTTTTGGCTAAAACCACAAAACTTGTTGATTTAAATCATATGATATCAAGTTTTTTGAAATTTTGTCCGTCAAATACCTGAAACTACTGACGATTTTCGATAAACTTTGGTATTCAGGCAGAGTATAGGCTGACTTGGATGATAGATTACTTTTTCCCGATTAAATGCTCCCATGGGAACCTAGATAATTCCACGTGAGCAAAGCCGCGAATAAGAGCTAGCTATTAATTTAGAATGTAATCTATTTACACAGTTATAAATAAATGTAATCTATTTACATACGAGTACAATGCGTGAACTAGAAATACCTGTTATCGAAAGAACATTGGCTGTTAATTCAGCTAGAAACTAGTTAACAATACATATCATTTTAAAACCATGAATAGAAAGAACATTGCGTATAATTCGCTTAAATCTGTAATTATTTCTTTAAAAAGTCACAAAGACTATGTAAACCTGTTTTTAATAGTTATTAATTACTTCTTTAGTTTTATATTTAGTTCAAAATTTCTTTACTAGACCAATAATTACAAATATAACATACAACAAAGATGAAAGGCAAATTGCTACTACATACTTTGTGTTACTATACAAACAATATTAAACACAAAGTTGTACTACTTTGTAGTTGAAATTAATACGTGTGCTATAAAAATTAGCAATAAAAAATTGGTTGTTTCAGAGGTATATTAAAACCGCGGTTCGTATAACTGTAATTGCTTTGTTTAATAAATAAGTTTATTAACGATATCAACTATTGATTTGATTTTCTGCGTAAAATTAAGTAGATAATAATTTGTGATCCGTTGGTTCAATAGCTTATATTGTTCGCAAATCACAATATCAGTGTAGAAAAACACCAGACTGAAATCACGCGACCGAAGTTAGGTCACAACGACAATGCATTTTTTATCCAAATTACGCGACGTTATTTCGGCACGGTTTGTCATCTTCCATTAAAAATACATTGAAGGCATATTCACGTGGACCTTCGGTTGCGTTTTTTCCGCCTAGTGTGTTTCCATACTTAACAAAGATTAAAATATAACCACATAACTCTGACACAAATGTATTGCTGTAAAATATATAATATTTTTTAAATCGCTCAATTTATTCATGCGTTATTACACCGTAACAAAACAACTCAATTATCTGCTAAAAATTATCTCATCCGTTTTTTATCTGAAATGATTAGGTACTTATAGTACTGATGTGATGTAGTAGATTAATAGTCAAAACTGACTTTTTAAAAAAAATTAAACCGACTTCAAAAAAATTGTGAACACAAAAATAAACTAAAAATTAAAAAATAATTCCTAATATCTATAACCTAATACTATAATTTTCCTAAACTATGTCAAAGTAATCTTAAAAAAACTAACTGAAGTCGGTGCTTTTTCTCTTCTGCGTTTTTTTGGGCAGGCACCGACTTCAGTTAGTTTGTTTAAGATTACTTTGACATAGTTTAGGAAAATTATAGTATTAGGTTATAGATATTAGGAATTATTTTTTAATTTTTAGTTTATTTTTGTGTTCACAATTTTTTTGAAGTCGGTTTAAATTTTTTTAAAAAGTCAGTTTATTTCATGATTTTTAGTTGTGTTAATGCGTTGTGAACTTAATTATTAATAGGAACTTAGTTGTTGTTAAAAGTAAATGAGAGTGTGGATAAATTACTTGTTCTCGCGAGAAGGCCCAGCGAGACTTCTCGGCGAGATTTCTCGCCGTGGGTCTGGATGTAATATACACAAGTACCTATCACGTTAGCATACATTCGATCGACCAATTGCAGTTCTGCCTTCCAACTCCTAACCGTTAAGGAGTACTGTAGCTTCATCATCAGCGCAGTAGCATCAGATGTTGATTCAAGCACACCTCACAAGCAACATTTAAGCCCTACATACTACTAAATAGTTTCCATCGACCAATTGCAGTTCTGCCTTCCAACTCCTAACCGTTAAGGAGTACTGTAGCATCATCATCAGGACAGCAGCATCAGATGTTGACACCCTAAAGCATATATATACCTGAGTAAGACATGATTACGTAACAAAAACACCATACGAGCATACAATTTTCCTTGGTTGCCCTCGATTTCTCCTGGTTTCCATCATCAGATCCTGGACTGGTGAAAATGGGACCACCTCAGAAGTGACCTCTATCCAACAAAAAAATAAAAATTGAAATCCGTCTATAATTGACGAAAATATCGGTGAACATACATAAAAAAAAAAAATATACAGACGAATTGAGAACCTCCTCCTTTTTTTGAAGTCGGTTAAAAATATTGTCCTTCAAAATTGTCAGTTGTTTGAACCTGAAATTACAAGTTCAGTGACAATGTATGTGTTCACGAGAACCCTTCGAAAACTCACGAAACAAGTAGAATCGCTGGATTATTTATTTCTATAATAGTGTTCTTGGATGGGCAGTCAAGACATAGCAAAACCCCGATAAAAAGGCAAACCACTTACCTTTGACGCCGACTGCTATGCTGAACTGGATATGAGAAGTCGTGCTCGCCACGTGTTCTGAGAAGTACCCCGTTATCACTTGTACTGTTTCCAAATTGATGAAACCACACCAAACTGTTGTAGGGTCCGAGATACAACATGTAAAAGTCCACAAAATCTAATTGTCACCGATATTCTGCCGAAAAGAGAGAAATCCGAAGCCGCGTAGTAAACCGTGCGCGATCAACCGATGGACTGGGGCCGGCGCTTGCAGCGCACTCACAGCCGGGTCGCGGGTAATTGTAGCTTACCCTCATATAAGGGAATTACTATGCCTGAACAGTATGTATATCTGTCTGTCTTTCCCTAAACACAAAAAATCTTAGGTCGTAAATTACACTTCGAGGTTTTTTTGTAAAATAAAATAATGATGTATTTAATATAATATCATATAAAACCGTCCACCCAAGCTGCTCATTATAAATCATTGCTGCAATCATTGTTATGCCCTAATTCCTTTTTTGTTATAATATTGTTGCCCTAATGTAATTTCGGTGACTTTGGCTTCGCACAGAAATTATCAGTGTTCCTGTACTGTATGATGCATGTACTCATATGTAACACTAGGTGAGGTGGGGTAAGACTAACATACTTTTCTGCCAGACAGCAAAAATCGATTTTCATGGTTAAGTTATTTGACTTACCTCTGAGATAATAAAATCACTTATACCTAAATACTACACGTGTTAATGAAATAATGGACATATTTCCGTTAATGCATTCAGAAAGTACATTATGAATAAATTGTAAGACAGTTAAAACTGCTAGTCTTGCCCCACCGATTGGGGTAAGAATAACAGTAAGGTATTTTTATTGAAAACGTACACTTATTGGGATTTCTAAAGAAAAAATGAAAATGAAAAAAGTAGTCGAATTTAATTTGTACTCTATAACAACGAAACAACGATCAGTTTTGCGGCAAATCGTTTATTACACGATTTGGGGCAAGACAAACATACAATCAAAATCAGAGGAGCAGAACCTTTTGGGTGTGATATCAATAGCATAAGGTGCGTGGAGCGTTAGACATAAATTAAAAAGACACAGGAATAAGTTGAATTAAACTTTATTTCAATACTTACTAAATAAAAATCTTATCAAATCAAATCAAAATTAATTACTACTCTCTAATAGGAACATTAATAGGAACATTCAAGTGTACTTGTATTGCAGTAAGTACTTTAATTTGGCTTAAATCAGAATTAAAATCTATTGGACATTATAACCGTGAAATGACATTTTGAATAATATCTTTCCTCTTCGACCTATCAATGGTTCGGGTAGTTTGCACACAATGTCTTCTAGATGTCTCACTTCGCATATGTCAGGTACGTGTGGGAAAACAAATGTGACTTCATCAACGCCACCTCTAAATGTACTTCTGCGAACATAATTCACAGTAGGTATGTTATCACAGTTTACATCTATAACCACTCCAACATAGTGTTTTACACTTGCTTTGGTAGCAAATGTTACTAGGACCCATTGTCCTTTGGTAACGGTACTTGTTGGTGGTTCATCATACTCATGATTATCATTTTCCTTGTCTTCTTTTGTGTTGTTGTTATTACTGTCATCTAAATCAATATCATCTACTAAATCTATTTCAATATCACTTTTTTGCTTATTTTGACAGATGTCTCTTACGTTTCTCTTTGCCTTTCTGGGTATATTTTCAATTTTTTTCAACAGTTCGTCATTTATCATTTTTTCATCATAATATGTACCATCTTCAATATAAGTCTCATCGTTTGATTGAGTGTTCATCTCCATCATCTCACTTGCACTTGTAGAATTATCAGTCCATGTTTCACAATTTTCTATATCACTATCATCCATAAACTTTATTTCAATGTCACTTTCACTTGAGGAGTCGTCTATTTTCTTGAATTGTGGGGTTTTGTGTTTCATGTTGTTTTTTTTCTTTCTGGGACTATTTTTTAATGTCGATTGTCTAAGATTTTTCTTTTTATCATAACGTTCATTTTCTTCAACATTACGCACATCCTTCAATTCAATGTTTATCTCATTTTCACTTATAAAATTTTCTTTATCGAGCTTGTTCATGTCTTTACAGCGTCTAACATTTACATTTTTTTTAGTTTTTTCGCCATTTTTTCTTCTTTTTGTTTTAATTTTTTTATTTTTTCTTCTTCGATATTCCTTTGTTTCTTATAAACGTCTTCACTTGTAATTATTTCAGCACCAGCAGCGACTTTCGTGCGTTTTTGTTTGCTGTGCGCTCCTGCTTTTATTTTACGGAGTAACAATTCCTCGAAAGTAATATGAGATTTCACGGGACGATCATCTACAATGATCACCTTTGATGATTTTAATGATGAAGTTTTAGCATTGTTTGCAAATAAGTCATGGTCAAGAGTCACACTTTTAAAGTTTGTTGCAGTGCAAGTAATGGGTTGTAATATTTTATTATTTTGATGAAGTTCATGTTGTTGTGACATTTCTAGATTAAAAGTAAAATCTGCAGATGATTGAGGCATGTCTGTAATATAAGATGGGCTTACATATCGATCGTACCTTATCGGTGTAACCTCCGTAGTATGGTCCTGCACAGTTGTGGTACGTTCATTGGCATAATTCCAATAATTAAGACAAATCGATCGCAATGAAGGGATCGAGATTGGGTCAGGATCGTTTGCAACTACAACATTGCTTCCCGGCCAAACAGTTTGGTGTAAAAGAGTTAACTGATTTTTGGAATACGAGAAATCAGAAAATGGCGGATCAACAGTGGCTCGAAGTTGGGACTCGATATTTTTCGAAATGTTTGGAGTAGTGGATGTCTCATTTAATCCAGAAGAATGTTATTTTGGTGTATGTACCGTATATTGCAAGTAGTAAAAAACGGTTTTTTCAATATTACAAACAGACACTCCAATTTTATTTATTTGGCACACGACACTACAGGCATGATTAGTCTTTAGTAGTTACCTATTTACCATCGACCATTAACTAGTTGAATGAAAAATAAATACCCTATCCACTCAACCGTCCGTGGATACCATAGTATCCAAAAAAAATATGTAAACTTACGTCCGTGGATACTATAGTATCCAACAGAGAAAAAAAATTCTTGGTGTATAAAACTGCTTTAAAACGCCATCTGTTGGCCTGTGACGATAGCCCGAGCTTTTAGAACGATACTCTATTAACTAATGCACTTAAAAAATCATAGATGGCACTATAGTATGCTTTCTGGACTGAATAATATTTTTTTTTTGTTTAGTGTTACCTGTGTTTTGAGGGACTTGTGCATGCGCGTGGAATTACTGCTGATTATGTCGTTAGAACTTGTTTTATTATATAATTCAGTTGGTTTTTATTAATCTTTATGATTGTAGAACCACATATTTGCTGTGGTGTTTCTTTCACGGCGATGAATATCGAGTAAACCCATTATTACGAGAGGCTGTAACTTTCGTGTACAAACAATAGCCGCCGATAAGGTTTTTTCTAACTATTCCATAAAATTTGTTTTATTGAAGATTCATTAGTTTGTTATTAACATACCTTTATAATTATTTGATAAAAATACATTAAGTCTGCTGAAGATTTCTTAAAATATCATGAAAGTTACCTACTCATGACGCGACCAGCGATGACCAATGTGAGGGAGAAGGTAATCTTTATGAATTTATTGTACCTCAACAACTGTATAACACAAAATTATTTTGGTATCATTTGAAAGGTAATTCAGCCCAGATTAATAATATATTTTTTAATTGTCACAATCAAATCGACTCATCCGTAGAACAAAGTCCGATCTGCAGGAATGCTAGTTTTCAGTAGAGGGCAAAGAAGTTTTAGATCTTTGTTTTCGGGCTGCGATCAAAAATGGTAAAACGTATCATTTTGAATTTTAGATATGTTTATATAGCGCAATAGCGTAATTAAATGCTCTTTAGTGTATATTTCTATTGCTTTTATTTCACGAAATAGTGAGTTCCATATCAACATCGGACATTTTCTAGCGGAAGACCGGGAGTCCTTGGTGAACATAACACGTTGTTTTACGGAGACGTCCGAATAAAGTGCCGTTCTATATGAACTTGGGGCGTTTTTTGATTGAATAATTTATCACTTTAAAGTCCTATGTGAATACTTATCTGGTTTGAAATGTGTTTTTTGTAATGTTAGCCATAACATAACATAACACAATCTTTTATTCGGCCTAACACAAGGTTTATTCGTTAAAAAAAAACCGAATTAGGAACTTTATGAAGCCCGGTGACCTGCTTGGTGTAGTGCTCAAGAGGTTGGGTTGGGTTCGATCCCAAGATTTGTTGGCATGAACATGTATCCATTTAAGTGTATGTATTTGTATAAATAAAATATATTTAAGCATGTCTTTCAGTTCCCTAGCTTGCCATGGTACAAGTTTCGAGCTTAGTTTGCTGCTAGGCAATTGACGTTTTCAAACCCATTAGGCAAGGATCTTCACAGAAATCAACTCCGTGCATTTATTTATTGCCAACTGAATGGTGATTTTTCATTTGGTATGAAAAATCACCATTCAGTTTGAAGATTTAAAAGTTCCACATCACAAATATTTCCCGGTTAATATGGAACTGTCAGTACCAACTCTTCCAAATATCCTTGCCTAATAATACCTATTCAGTCTGTGATAGTTAATTCTGGCGATATATTATGGAGAAAGTTTCTTTGTGATTTGTTCGTCGTCATTTAGCACCTCTAATTAACTAGAAAACCGTTTAAGTAGAAAACCCGTGGCCCCTAAAACCAATAGAAAAATGCAGAGACGCCCTAAGTAATGAACAGACCGTAAGCGCAAATGGTTCAAGAAACATAACGAAATAATCGAAAAAAACGATGGGACCATCTTACAATGTCGTTAGTCGTTACAAATCTTCTTCTTCTTCCTAGCGTTTATCCCGTTAGTCGTTACAAATGATCCAATTAAATATCTCACCAACAGTACTTGGTACAGTAAATTTTTGGCAACTGGGAGATCGAGTTAAGCTATGGGATATCATCATCAAGTTTTCAGATAAAATCAAAAAGAAAATATGCCTCAAGTATCTCCTAATAAATTTCAAAGTATTATGGTCACAGGCACCAACCAATCTCACTGCGAGAACATTGAAGTATGTGAAACAATATTTATTACACTTAAGTTTATATACTTTTGCCGTAACAGCTTGTATCTTAAAGAATGTGTGAAATACAAAGGAGGTCAGCGTACAAATAATAAGATACATTTATAAAGCACTTCCATCGTACTTCTTCCACGCAGTCTTTAAGATACGAGCTAAAACGGCAAGATATTGAAACATTGTTTGATATACTTATATTTTCTCTCAATAAGATTCCTTAAAGCCTGTTTATTTATAAAATTTTATCAAATAACTTCATGATGCAGTTTCTTTCCACAAAAACAGAAACAGTCTAGGCGCTGTTGGTGAGATATTGTATCGAATCATTTGTAACAATAAATGGCATTTTCTACACGGTCCCATCGCTATTTTGACTTTTTCATAACATTTGTCTTGCCTAGGTTTTTAAATCACTTGCGTTTAAGGTCTGTCCATTCTTTATTAGTCTCTGCCTTTTTCTAGTGGTTTTAGGAGCCACGGAGCTACTGCTTCAATACGAAGACAGAGGTGAATTTAGTGGTGCCTAATGACGAAGAACAAGACAAAGAGAAACAGACTCTATGATAAGGGCAGAATAAACTATCACAGACAGAATGGATGCCCATTGCTATGCCTAATCCTAGTAGGAGAGGATCTAGGAGTTAGTACTGACAGTTCCATATAAACCAGGGTAGATCTGTGGTACAAAATATGTTAATCCTAAAACTGAATGAATGGTGAATTTTCATAATTTGATGGCACTTCTAAGGAAAACGTAAGTTGATTGCTGTAATGATCCACACCTAGTGTGCCAGGTATGGCGTTGGATATTAAGCTGTAGCAGGAAATTTTCTCGGTCTCGTCATGGCCATCCAGATTTTTTTTCATTCTATCAGCTCATTATTTAACACTAGCGGCCGCCCGCGACTCCGTCCGCGTGGTTTTCGATTTCCAATATCCTATGTGTTATTCTGATGTATAAGCTATATTGTGGTAGTTTCATTCAAATCCATTCAGTAGTTTTTACGTGAAAGAGTAACAAACATCCATACATCCATACATACAAACTTTCGCCTTTATAATAGTAGTAGGATTACAACGGGACTAAACGCGATATTATTTTCGCTTGTGACCACGCCACGGTTGTAGCATCACAGCCGAAACGTCAAGCAGAAAGTACTCAGTAATATATAAAAATAATATCGCGTTTAGTCCCGTTGTAATGTTAAATAATTAAAACGCAACGCGAAAGTATAAAGTTATATATTCTCAGCTGATTTTTCTTCATCAGTAGGTAGGCAAAGGTGACTATGGTGGAGTCAAGTTTTAACAAAATTCTCAATAAAAATAATAGAAAATGTATTATTACTAATAAGGCAAGACTATATACCTGCCTAGCAATTCATTACACAATGTTTAATTCAAATATTTGAATAATTGAGGATTTTTTTAATTGAACAACGTCTTATCTTATTCCGTTCTTCCAGTAATAACGTCCCATTTTACCATCGGACTAACTAATCGTCTCATAGATTCCGAAGAAAAGTGTTCTACATTCACATGCAACACTCAGAAGTACCATTAATTTCGTATAAAATGGTCCTAAGTTCTGTTAAGACTTCTACTTTTTACTATTTATTTTTACAGTTATAGTGGTTATCCTGCGAATATGCATTACAACGCATGTATTCTCGTACGAAAATTACGTTACTTAACTTTTCCATCAAAAAACGCCCTATATAAAAATCGATCACCCACAAATAGGAACGGAGCCAAAAAGTATGAATAAAGAGACAAATTGATTCTATATTCTAATTTCATTTTTTCGCAGAAAACCTAAGCCCGTGAAATGTAAATTTCCTTCCTCCACTGAACAACGGCCGGTCTCAACAACAGACGTGGCATTCGCACCGCCCCCACTGTCCCTTGGTCACATGAAGCGTTTTTTTACGGAAAGTTTATCACATGGAACGTTATTCGACTCGGTAACTCTGGAACTAAATAAGATAGAAAAAAAATAAAAATGTACGTCGATAGAGTTCGTTATCCTTATACTGTTAAGGTATTTAACTCATTTTTGCTCTATGATCACATCGGACTTTGTTCTACGGATGAGTCGAAATTTAATTATGCCAAAAAAGTTAAGTTGAAATAATTAAATAAGCATTTATTCAAGGTTTTGTATGTTTTTAGCCCAAATACAGAAAAAAATATGAAATTTTATACAATAAAATATATGTTGTGTGGTAGTGTATATAATAAGCTTCAGCACAATATTTTTTTTGTAGCTGTAGGTCGTTTAGTTAATGAGTTATGAAGCATTTTTCGAGAGTTCACAAGCCGCAATTTTACGCTGTGACGGGCCGCGCGGACCCGGACGTATGCTTACATAGTCATAAAGCGCGCCGGACGGTTGAGTGGCTATACGAAAATGTTGATTAAAACTGACTTGGGGAAAGACTAACACATGTTTGTCTTACCCCGGGCAAAGTGATAGTCTTCCCCCACTTTAATATTTGTAGGTTATGTTTTGGTTTCGTAAAATATTAGAACAAAACGTTTGTTTAATGTTAAAATGATACGGTAACTTAAAAGACAATATTAATATGATGCTACTTACGTTCAAGACTCCTCCGTTTAGCGCTATTTTCACCAAAATTCTAGAGAATTCTTTGAGCTCTGCCACGTGCAAAAATTTATTTTCACAACTGACATTTTCGTTTCGTTATGTTGGCCACATTAACGATCAGTAGTGCCATCTGTGTTTTAAGTTGGGAACTTTTTCATCCGAACTGTTTTATCGACATAGCAAATTCAAAAAGAAGGCGGTACTTTTCGAGATATTTGAAAGTGATAGTCTTACCCCACTGATAGTCTTACCCCACCTTACCTTATAAGTAAACTTACATCTTCTATTTATTGGAAGTCCCCGTCAATGTAATGTTTTCTAAGGATTACGCGACTGTTAAGGGCAAACCCCACCAAAGCTAAGATGTGTGCTGTGTCGTAAATAGCCAATAGGATTTCAAGCTGTGATTGATCACGTTAAGCCAAAATGGTATTATTTAGTAATTAATGAATGATGATATCCTTATTTATGGAAGTAACTTAGTTTGACACTAGGTACACGTTGTTATTGTAAGACTATAGGTGCAACACAAAAATGTACTATACAGGTTGACATATTGACAAAAAATATGCCATACTCTTTTTACCAACGAATGACTGTACGGGTAAGACATTTCATTACCAATGAATACTCTACTGGAAAATTCAGACAACGTACAACGTTATAAAATAGAATCACTGCTTTCCGCGAAAAGCCGTGTCAATCCAGAGTATTTACTGAGTGTTGAGATAATCCCAGGCTGCAATATTCCGAGAGGGAAATGCATTTTTATGTCTTTGCCTCGCCTATGACTGGAGCCTGGGAGGTATTACGGGAAATCTTGCAGGAAATATATTCAGTATAGCAAATTGAATATTCGAATACTTTTGTAAACAAAAATACGAGATGAAGTGGCGGCAGAGTTTTTGTGCTTAGATCAATATTTAGAACGAGGTACGTGCTTTGCTACGTGTGGTAAATGAAGAACCACTCGACCGATTTTGTGCAAAATTCTCATAAATCATCTAATAACAAATCCTAAAAATGGAACGAAAGGGTGAGCTCGTTTTTATGTTAAAAAGTGACAAAGAAAAATTCAATTTTTTAAAATTTTTACTTTTTTTCGTTTGATTTGTTAAATCTAATTTAATCACCTCAAAACTTGTTGCCAAGAATAAACGAATCCATCCAACGATCGTAATGTATAAAAAAAACTGTGAAAAGAACACCTTTCTAACAATCACAGTTCATGAGATATAACAGTTTTGGTACAGTCGAACATATTTAAGCGACACGTGGTAAAGGCTAGCCTAGTCGTATATAGGGATTAAGCCCAGTCTGCCCACTCTACTTGGCTCCTACACACCTTGGTAGCGGGAGCTAGACGATTTTGAGCGGTTGACTGGTTCTTATGCGAAACAACCAGGTTACACACACCATTACAAAGACTCAGTAGTTTGACCCTACAAAGGCTTAATAAAGGTCCCGGTTTACCCACCCAAGAAACGACAATCCCCGTTTTTCTCCTGTTGAATGTTCTCGGCTTCACATTGTCATAAGTCTCTGTATACTACTAGAGGGTACTTCCATTGTTGGAGGAAATAATTTAAGAATCTTCTTATTAACAACTTGAATTCTATTTCTAGAGCAAACATTCAGTTTTAATCTGAGTTTTCAATCCTACAATGACCAAATAGATCCATATAGTTTTGTCATCGTAGTCAACATTATTGAGGGTGTTGACAATTGAAAACTCCGCTAGATGGATATACGTAGGCGTGAGGTCTAACTGCTATTTCATGCAATCACATACCAGTTACACCCTACGCCTACCTACTACCATCTAGCGGTTTTTTCGCCCTCTTTCGCCTTTCACTACATATTTCTCCCAATGTTTTAAGAACCATGCGGTGTAAAGTGGCCCCGATTTTACCCCCTAAGTACAGAACTCCAAAAATAAAAGTCATTCCAATCAAAAGATCGGCAGTAAACGCTAACATACACCCGGTTCGCGGTGACGCGCGAATTTTCGGAGGCGGCAAATAACGAGATTTGGGCATGTCTAAACAAATCCGACCGAGATTACGGAGAACGAATGGGAAAAAGGAAGGTCGCGGCTTGGAAGATGTGTGCGACGATTTTGGTTTGTCAACAATCATTCTTGTTGCGAATATTTTCATTAGCCGAATCACAGACAATGCCTTGGACTAACACACAAATTGCCTAGCCCCAAACTTAGTTCGAACCTCGTGCTATGGATGCTAGGGAACGGATAGACATACCTAAACATTTGTATAAACATCCATGACTCGAGTGCAAATGCTAATGTTCATCATACCAATATTTGACCCTAGCGGAAGTCGAACCCTGGTTACAAACCCGAGGGTCGCCCCTCGGGTTTGTAACCAGGGTCTCTGACCACTAGACGAACGGGCCCGGCAATTAGTATGAAATGAAGCAGTAGGTATCAAATTAGCTAAACACGTGTATCTGTAACTATCTGTTGGTGGTCTGCATTTTCTCCGGCCACCAATTTACTCAATTATTAGTAACAGTTCATATGAAGTCAACATGCTGCGGGAAACATTCACAGTATGATAAAATAGTCACCATAAACTTTGATGTTGCGAATCTAATGCTGGGTACTTTCCGCTCTTGAATGTTAAGTTAAAATGGACATTTATTCTTCTGCACAGCCGAAAAACTATGCATAGGAAAATTAACGTAACGTTTGAAAATTCTGCTTCTGCTTAATTTTTCTGCTGATTATTTATTAATTTAACACATGAATTCAGATTGATGAACACCAACACATAAATTCTATGTCTAAAATAACTTGAAATGAAGAAGAATTTTTAGCCACAAATTCGGCTAACAAAAAAAGTAGAACTTAATTAACCTGTTAAAATTAATTTACATAATCTACTAAGATTGGTCGAAATCTCCTCAACAGTAACGAAACGTCCTGTAGTTACGCATCCAAAACTCTATATGCCACTAAAATTACAAATTCTAAGCCTAAAGCCTCTACAGTAATCTCAGTCCCTAGAAATTGAGTTGCCTAGAAACTTTTTTGAATAAATATTTGCAAAGGTACCATGGAAACGCAAACAAAATCCAATGTAGTTAGTAGTTCGTAATAGATGGTCCCTTAGAACCGGGATTTACCTTTTCTAGCAAATCCTGTTTTCGGACGCAACAACACAAACGAATTGGGTGTATATTTTTTCCGTTTGATATTAGGGTGTGGGACGGGATAGCATTATCCTTGTAAAATTGTTTTATATTACGCCACAGTCGGAAATGAGGTCGGATATATTATTTTCGGAAGTCATCTGATATGAATATTTAGGTTTTATGTTTACTACTTATTTAGTGTACGCCATGGTTCAAAAGTAAATGAGTCTACGCAACACACAATGTACGGAAAATCGGGAAAGTGGGAAATTTTCCGTACTCCTAACCATGAGAATTGAGATGAAGTAGGCAGGAGTAGAACTCCCATTCGCCAATTCGCTTTAGTTTCGGAGGTAAACTGTACCAAAGTTTGCAGTTTCTTTGCGGCTCAAAAACGACAAAAACAAAATACTCTGAAAGTAACAAAAAAGACAAAAATTAAATTCTCTGAAATTATCGCGAAATTTTATCGCTCGGTGAACTCTTCTATGCATAAAAATATGTTTATGCTTGAACAATTTTTTTATGTTTTTGTGGTCCACCCTTGTTAATACGGCTTAGGTAACCTAATGGGATAAAAACGTTTAGGTCTGAGCTCCATACACGGTGGCCCAGCTTAGTACACCATAGAATTTCAAAGCCTTCACATACGTTTTTTGGTCTATTTCAACAAACATCTGAGTATTGACTGGTGGTGCAGGACATGGGTGTGTATATGACTGAGTGGCGGTGATTGATGAGACCGCTCGAGACCGCGGCAAGGAAAAAAGATAGATGTATGCTTGGTAATAGACGAAAAGGGAACACACGGCGAACTAAGCCTTTTTGTAGTTCATAAAAAACGAGACAAGCAAATTAAAAACTAAACATAACAAACGATTAATGGAATGTTTTGTATTGTCAATATTAGGGTTCCGTAGCCAAAATGGCAAAAAAACGGAACCCTTATAGATTCGTCATGTCTGTCTGTCTGTCTGTCTGTCTGTCCGCCAGTCTGTCACAGCCACTTTTTTCCGAAACTATAAGTACTATACTGTTGAAACTTAGTGAGTGGATGTATTCTGTGAACCGCAACAAGGTTTTCACACGAAAACAGAAAAAAAAATAAAAAAAATGGGGGGTCCCCATAGTGAGAACTGAAACTCGAAATTCTTTTTTTCATTGAACATATACGTGTGGGGTATCTATGGATAGGTCTTTAAAAATTTAATTAAGCTTTCTAATATAACTTTTTTCTAAAGTCAATACTTTGCGTGACAGACCCTTCCAAAGTGGAAAAAAGTGTGTCCCCCCCCCTCTAACTTCTAAAATAAGAGGATGATAAAACTGAAATCATTATATAATGTATATTACCATAAAAACTACCAACGAAAATTGGTTCGAACGAAATCTATTCAGTAGTTTGTTTAATACGTCAAAAAAAGAATTTGTACGGAACCCTCAGTGCGGGAGTCCGACTCGCACTTGGCCAATTTTTTAGGATTATAATAACGGGGGTTTCGTCAACTTATTCCGCAAGGCTCTCGACCCTACAAAAAAAAAAACAATTAAAAACACGGTCTTATGGACTTCACTACCTACTTTATTCTGAAAAACTCGTCGATATTAGAAACTTTACTGTTGTCGTGAACACGTTTCGTTGTAAAGTGTGTTTTTATTGAGAAGTAACAGAGCAAACCCGATAAAACAGCACGTAAAATACATTACTCTCAACAACACTTCAAATATGATATAAAATGAATAAAACACAGACGCACAAACAAGGTCATAATGTGATAATTTATTTGTTTCGTATGAATTCATAAGCTATAACTAGTATGCAGTTTTTACTACAAGAAATTATATAGAACGTATCCCAGTTTATTTCCGCACCCAACCTTGATTCAATATCATCTGCCCTCAAAAAGGATGGTCACATTTTATTTACCCATCCAATAAGAGCTGACAAACACCATAAATTCTAACCATCCGTCGATAGTGCCGTCATACAAAAACATAATAAAAGTTATTGATTCAAATCTAAAATGAGTTGGATATGCCATATGCCCCGACACCCGAAAACTGTGGAATTATTTTATTTGACATGACGGACATTTAGTGCGCCTTCAACAACAAGCGACGGTTGCTTCTTGACAGCCGTCAATTGGATAAGAAGCAACCGTCGCTTCATAATTAAGTGCCAATTCCAGTGTGGGATGAAGTATGGAAGAGGAAACAATATTATGTTCCAAGTTCCGACAAATTCCGTGATTTACTTAAAAGAATCATCATCATCAACATTTCCACCCTGATCCCAGTTTATCCGGGGTCGGTGCAATATTTAGACTTGTTCCATATAGACCGATCATACGTCATCGAGTCATCCACACATCTTTCACTCATATCATTCTTTACGCAATCCATCCATCTTTTCTTCGGTCTACATCGTACTTAAAAGAATTTAAGGAACATATTTTATTATATCATAGGGTGGTGCATATCTAACAGTATAAGTCATAAAAGTCGATTTTCTATCTGTATCAATGAAATAAATCATGGTCGGGATACAGCAGATCCATCACCGGCTGACGCGTGGTCGTCGGGAATATTGCCGGTTTATTACGGATTATGGAAAACTGACCCAGCGATAAGTCATAGAGGATGTGAAAATGTTTAAGCGGGATTCATATACATACATTTTTCGGATAAAAGAAAGAGCGCAAATAGGTGGGGGCAATCAAATCAAAATAGTTGTTCACAATTTATGTAAGCTTCGGAGATGTACTTATTAATCTTATGGTCTCAATGTTACAAGTGCATCTACCACTGAGTCCGAAATATTGCTTCTTCTGTTGAAGATAAGACAAACCAAGTCGATAGTCCCTTAGAAATACACATACATTTTATAGGTGACATTTTTTATACGAATTTTACAACACAATTCAGCAGAAAGAAAATGTTTGAATGTTTCGTTTTAACGTCCTCCGTTAAGGTGCCTAATTGTTTTTTTAAAACTCAGCCTTTAGTTTTATTAATGGAAGAATAAACAACTGGTTAATCAGGCCTTTGGCGGAAAGTCATAAAAGCACTTTTTTTATTTATTTATAATTATTGTAGTTACTTAATATAACATTTCCTGATGAAAAATAAACATTAATTAATTCTACATGATCAGTCAAAATCATCAGCAACAATCAAGCTTTTTTTTTAATTTTATTTAAAACATGGAGTAAATAATCAGTATGTAGTCATATCTTTTCTGCACATCATAGACTCATAGATGCTCATAGACGAAATCTGACAGAAGTACATTAAAATTCAAGGGGATTTCATGTTTCTGGATTGTCAGAATATGCTCCTCTGTATTCGATGAAAATATAATAAAACATAACATACTATGCGCCCCGTTTTCGTATACAAGAAATACTCGCAATACTTTAAAAATGTAAAAAGGATTGTTTGGTAAGTTTCCATTTAATATTTTAAAATCTACTTTTCATATTGTAAATGTCAAAACACTACATAGATCTTCAATCTATAGTTCTCCCAACCATCCTTATTAGAACCTTGATACTAATATTATTTTGAAGTAAATCACAAAATTTGTTGGAATATATTATTTCCTCATCCAAATTCTGACCAAAATCGTCCCTTCTAATAAGTTGTTTTGTACCTTAATAGTATTTACATAAGCTGCCCAGGTTATAACCACAGGTAAGAACACGATTTATACAGTCTGTCCTCCCAACTCCGATAAATCTACTGGTAATGGAAAAGGGCTAATGGTCCCTAAGTTGAATTTACTTGAAGGGTCTTGAAGTCTTCACCTTGGCTAAGTTTGTTTGTTAATCTAATACGTGGGTTGTTGGGACCATGCTGGGTGTTGGACGTTTATAATAATAGTAGATGGAGCCCAAATAATGTTGTCATAAAATGAAGATGCCACTTGTGTCAATAGTAAGAGTAATTTGAAGAAGTTTGTTAGAAAAATATGTACTTACACTTGTACATAATACATTAATAGTTAATTTATTCCATGAAGTTACTAAACGCTTAAAGACTGGAAGGTCAGGTAATTTTCTAAAATGTAATGTTCATTGGAAGAGAGCTCGAAACTTGTGGCATGAAGCGTCTTTTCTTGTGGTATTGATGACGTCAATGCGTGACGATGCTCGCATTCCTTCCAGTCACTCTTTGGTCCGGAAACAAGTACCAGGCAGGCTTAGAGCATTCCCAAGTCCATCCCTCCACATGGGTGTGAAAGGAACCGCAAGGGTTTAGTGGGAGGGGGCGAACGTGTTTTGGCTGGTCTCCCACTTTTACTATGGCTGTGGGCCTAGCTAACCCGCATAGTTATATTATATAGAATAGCACGTAAAGGTGTTATGTGTTGGCTATAAAAAATAGGCTCGTCTGCCAAACGAGAACCAAAAAATAAGATTAAAAAAAATATAACATTATACTTAGATAATATTGAATCTTTCAGGTATATTTACTATACATTCTAAGCAAAAAAAAAACACAAATGTGTACGAACTCGGCACGCCTAGTCAACAGTCTGGAATGCTACATGGACGACCTGGTGGACTGCTTCGAGGACTTCGTCAAGAAGTCGCTCTTCATCATCTCGATAGCAGTCGGAGCCCTCATCCTGATGCTGGGTTATGTAATGAAGGTCGTCACTGAGAGACCTGACGGCCAAATTAGTACGAGTATGTAACACACTTCTATGTTAACATAAAAATAGATACGTAATTTGAATTAATTACATATCTTATCGGTGAGAATGAATTGCCTTCAAACGTAAAACTAAATTGGCTTTGAACGTAAAGAGCAATCCTCGTAGTATCGTAATTACAACTTCCTAGTTGTTGTTGTATATACCTATAAACATATAAATGAATACATGTATCTCTCAAGCGTAGGTACACATATGTTTTCTATTAGTATGCTTTATGCCACTTTCATCATCACCTGAGCGCTGTTAGTCCCAGCCACTCCTCAGAGCCCACGGTCCACTTTCCAGTTGGCACGCATGACATCCCTTACGCCATCAATTCAGCATTTCTTGGGTCCCATTTGTATTGACAAACATTGAACATGTTCACATGTCATTTAAAACGTTTTGTAATCGTAATATATTCCCTAAACAACTTACCTCTGTAACAGCCTGACATTTTCACAGGTTTAGGAAGAGTAGCAATAGGGAGTTCAGCGCAGGATTTTGCAACACCCAAAGCAATTAACGACGCTCCGAACGATAGACGACAGTCGCTCACGGCGAATTCGGCGCTGAATTTTCCATCCCAACAACAACAGTTGCCCACAACGAACGCAGCTGAAAATTATTCGGCCCAGAACTTCCCGATAAAACCCGGACAACAACAATCGCCCACAGGGAAAGTAGCACAAAGTTATTCAGCTCAAAATTTCCCGGCAACACCAGGACAAAATCAACAGTCGCCACCACCAAACGCAGCGCAAAATTATCCATCCCAGATGCCACAAAAATTTGCTAATACAAACGCAGCACAGAATTATCCAGCCCAAAATTTCTCGACACCACCCAAGGAAACCAACGATACTTCATACAATGGAGAACATTCCGCTGTAGGCCCACAGACTTCAGTGAACAGCGTGACCATGCCCAATGGCATCGCTATGAATAGGGAGTTCAGGACCACGTCATCAGTTGGTGCCAACACGGGCCCAATGTCTGCCGTGCCGAGTTTCGATGAAAAGGTGTTGCGGAACGTCGGGCTTTCTAGCTGTTCGAAGGTAGGATAAGTCAGCCGTTTTGTTTTCATTTGTAGTTTATAGAATGCCACCACAGAACATACCATTGATCTGAGCATGTAGCTGCAACAGCTCCAATATATATATAATGATTGAACAATTGAGTGTTAATCCCGCCATCGGAAAATAAAGTCCTAATCAAGTACCATACAAGGAAATATTTTTGCTATAATACAAATTAAACACTCCTTGTTTTTAATTCATAACGAAATGCGAATGGATCATCCTACGTCAAACCCATATCGATGGTTATAATGTCAAAGGGCTTAAAGGACATTTTGGCGAAAATGACTTTTTGATGCAATCCTATAGAGCTTTTTGAGCTCTATCGATTGGTATATATAAGGTTTTTCTATTCCCAATATTGAGCAAGATATTCACGGTCAAAAATCAGCCATTTTTGCACTTTTGGATTAAAGGACAGAACAATAGTTTTCTGGCCTTTACAGCCTACACACTTATAATTTTAGTCGCACCTGTTAGGCTTAAAGGACATAGTTAGCCTAGCAAAATAATTTTCTTAAGGCTTAAAGGACATTTACTGCTACTGTTGTATTAAATTAGTATCCTTTAAGCTAAATTTTTGTAGGTCATATTTCATCTTTAAATGACCATGGTGCAATGAAATGTATGAAGTTTATATTAAATTAATATATTTTTCATCTGAGGGAGTATTATCTATCATTATAACTTATATACTTGTGTGATATGTTTATATACCACATTTTTTATATTTGTTCCTGCAATTCAAGATTTAACTTTAGAAGGTTTTATATTTATGTATATTTTAATATCAAAAAAAAGACTTGAAATAAAGAAAATATATTATTCTATCCTCTCATTTGTCACAATTGCCCCATATTGAATCTGTGAAAAAGAAGACAATGCCAATTTTTGTAGGGGAGATGGCGTTTTTCTGTTTTGCATCAACCATCAACCAAATATTGAAATTTATATTCTTGAAAGCATTCCAAACGATATAAGCTAAGGCAGTATAGCTAGAACCTGAGTCAAAACTGAATGTGACATGCTAGAACTTTTGCACTTCCATAGCAAAATGTACGAAGCAAGGAGTTCTACGCTGTCCCATGCAGTTCGGACTGAGTTCACAGCTATACTGCCTTAGCAAATATCATTTTTAATGCGTTTATTCTATAATATGACGATTCATTCTATATATGACAATATTAAAAAAATGCTGTTAGTAGCCACCATGTTCAAAACTTCCTCTGTAGTAAACTGCCTCCCTCTCCCCTACATGATAATTTTATGGACTAAAAACTGTCAAAATTTATGTTTACAGTGACTACCTATAGTAGTGGTAATGCGTAAAACTCAATTTCCAAAACTCTGTGCAATAAATGAAAGAGATTTACAATAAATTAAATAGTAATACCGTCGTTAATGCGTTTCTATTCTTTCTATTTTTATTTCAACTTCTCAATAATTATTACAATTTCAAAGCGAAAAACGTTTTAAGTGACAAAATTATGTTTGGATCATTTAAGAGAAGTCCTTTAAGCCATAGTCGACAACTACTGGAAAAAAAATGTTAAGCTTAAAGGACAAAATGTTAAAATTACAGTTCTTAAAGGACATCTATTTTAGAAACTACGCTATCTGGAATGTATTAGACGGTCGCATACAGTTCGGCTTGAAAAAACAAAATCAATGGTCTTTAAGCGAAAGCGATAGCTTTAAAGACAAAAAAGTTGTGTTAATTTTTCTCCTTTTTTTGTTTTTTGGCTCTCCTGAAAAGTTGCAATTTGTCCTTTAAGCCCTTTGACATTATAACCATCGATATCCTATTCCATAAAGAGTAAATAATGTACTTCCTCATGAATTATTCTATCACATGTGTTCACAAATGAGGCTGTTAACATTTGTCACATACAAAATAAATGTATTTTCGAGTAATTGTTAACCTTGACGGTTCGTTGTTATGGCACTATATTCTACAGCACGTTAGCAAAAACTGTTTGATCCGACCCGAAACTATTGGGCAGGGACAGTAATGAATTTCTTATAGTCAACGTGTTTATGTAGTTCTATAATACAGTAAGCGAATGCACACTTCTGTTAATTTAACTTTGTACATAAATTAAACTTTGGATGATTGTTTTAGAGTTGCATGCAAGGAAAGCGTTCCATCATTCGTAATTGCTCTGGTACAAGGTAAGTTTTATATTTTGATGATGATTTAAACCGCTTATATTTAGCGTTACCTAGCATTGGAAAAATTTGTGATCTAGTACTTAAATGTTTGGAAAATATACACGAGTAACATTAAAAAAGCTTTGAATAAAAATTCTGGATTTTTATGTACTGTTAAGAGAGAGAGATCAAGTCATCATCATCATCATCCTAGCGCCTCTCCCGGTTGCATCCTCGGCCATTGCCTTGGAGCCCAGGGTACGCTGCGACTATGATCCTGAATTGACAAGCCTGGTTATTACAATGGAGCGACTGTCGTCTGACCTCCGTAACCACAAGGGAAACCAGACAATTTGGATCATAGTCGGGACCAACGGCTTAACGTGCCTTCCGAAGCACGGAATCATCATTCTTATCGGACAATCAGGTGATTCAAGCCTGCAATGTCCTAACCAAACTGGGAAAACCAACACAAAGTGAAAGTGTTCCCCGCGGGATTCGAACCCACGACCTCCGAGTTCGTAGTTTTTTTTTTTGAGCACAGCGCTCTAACCACTACACCACGGAGGCAGAGAGAGAGATCAATTCTAATATTAATAAATCATAAACCATTATAGACTCAAGAAAGACTTTTAATCAATAAATTTTATTTGAAGACCTAAATCTCTCAGATTAAATTTGGTTTGAAATATTTTTATTAGACTTTCTAAAGCTCTCTTTAATTTGAAACAGTTAAACCCTTGTCAAACTGTACGTGATGATAACGTCTGTAAAAAAATATATATTTGTCATAAACATTTATGAATGAGGAATGTTTGCTTAACATGTCGAGATTTGAATGTAATCCTTAAATTCTTTTCAGGATCGTTATACCGAGTATACCGAATTGCATGCCGAACCGTAAGAATATTTTTATTAAAATTATCATAAGACATTATGAAAAACATGGTTTGTCCTGCATGCTATGAATTGCTTAATTTACAAAATATGTACTAAGGATGGGAAATCTAAGAAGATTCCGTACTCACAAGAGACAAACAGAGCAAAAGATGCTTTGAAACATTCCTTGCTAAGCCTTTTAGTGACGTGTTCTTTTGACTTATCACTCTCATCTTTTCAGATCATCTTTCAATATCTCGACCATGTGCTAAATACGTGCTGGCTAGGAACTCATGCTGCTCTATGTGCTGTGATGATGACGATGGACGATGACGTCATCGTAGTGATGTGCTGCATTCTGGATGAAGTGAAAAACAAGGTGATAATCTGATAATATTATATTATTCAGGATACATGCCGCTTTCTTATATATACTCGTAGTTCTATCAAGTTGGAGCACGTTGTGTTTCGGGCAGCCTACATAGTATGCTTCATCTAAAATGATTCCTGTGTCAGGGATACTTTATATACGAAATAAAACTTTATTTCAAGGCAATACGAGTTGTTAATATGATGACCTTTTTATTTTTTTACAATTAAAGAAAAACTAGTGTGCGGTGTGCGCGCCCTTAATGACTCACCAAATAAAGTCATACGTATTACCTACTATAAATAAATAATTCTTATTCGTTTGCATAATATGATAGTTGATAGCGTGCTCTTTTCAGGTCACAAATAAATATCAGTTGGGATGGTATTACAACTCAAGCATTTTGATGAAAAAATATTCAGAATAGTTCTAAAATTGGTGTCTTGGTAATTTAATTCGTTGCTTTACTTATATACCTAGCAAATAAAATTAATTTACTTGTGTTTGGTGCGCATAGAATGTTATTTTTTACTAGTAATGTTTTTTAAAACATGTCAAATTTTAGTTTGGTGTGTCCAAAATGTCTGTTGTATTTTTATAATAAATTATTTTAAATTGATTGGCTTCTGTTTTGTTCATTTCATTTATTACCAAATTTAAACATCACATATAATTTAAGTCCTGTTCAAAGGTCGTTACTTAAAATTCCAGAAACATTATCATTCTTTCAAAATAAATAATGTATGAATTATGCCTGATAATATTAAGCTACAATCTACACACGTAATTATCTTTTTTTATAACGTCCTGTATGTGATTATTATCACATTCGGAAATTGATGCCGCGACGGAACAAACCGTCGAAAAATCAAAATTTGTTTATAGATTATGATAAACCTAAGTGCTATAATGATGACATAGATTTGTCGTGTCATTTCCAATCTGAAATTAATCCGCAGCCTGTGTGTCGAAATTGGTTGGTCTTGGATTCAATCTCCATTGGTTGTCTCAAATGCATTTAGTTGCAGGGAATTTGTCTGATTTGGGCCTAATAATAGAACCGTTTTTTAAATTGAACTTGAAAGTTTTTTAGAATATGAGCGGTCGCCCGCAATTTCATCCGCGTGGATTTAGGTTTCCGCACAAACAATCGTGTTACACTACTTAATATGTTTTCCAATTTGGACCAATATAAAAGGTCCATTCATTTTCCTTACAGTGGAAACCGCTTTTTTAATATCAGTAACACTCTGCAACAAAAATATTTTGAAGCTCTAACGTAACAAAGAGAGTAACGATGGCAATACCATTTTCAAAATGGCTCTTGTTCCGGGGAATACATGAATTTGTTGAATTGCGCTGTTTTTGAAGGGCATTCGTATCCGACCTTTGTTTAAAGTTTTTGAGATGAAGTTCCGAGCTCAATGAATTATTAAACTTTTTACATTGATATACAAATATATCAATGACTTTTTATCATGACTGTCAATCTGTCATAATCTTTTAGTCTGTCAAAGGCAGGAGAGTTAGAAAAAGCAAGTAAAAAACAACTAAACTAAAATCTTATAGGAATAATGTAGGCTCACGTATCAGGATTGGTGACATGGCGAAGCGGCAAGTCTATACAGGTATCTAATATGTAAATGTATCTAATGCCCGAAGCACTCTTAATACTTAGGTGTAGGGTACCTACAACAAATCTGGTCAATTCTAGAGATTTAAACTCTCTCGCTGCCACTGGTGGCCTTTCAAGAGCGGCAAAGGCAAATATTTATAGCAAACACTTGCATAATATTATTTTTTAAAAACAAGATCACGGATTTAAAAAATAGAGGTACCTAAACAATATATTGCTTCTTCCCATAGTAAAATGTGGAAATGATCCAAAACACTAGTATTATATTATTATCTGTGCCATAAGTAACTCGATATTGAATTATCCGTTCCCTTGTCATCCCCACGGAGGAAGCCATATCCCAATATCCGGTCTGATAACGCGATACCTTCCACCCGAACTTGGAAAAATATAAAATCTGGTGCAAGATAATATGCCATATCATCTTGCCAATATAATGTTGTCAAGGAACTCTGTAATCCAAGCCTTTATGCACCGAATATAAAAGTAGTATGTCTCGCGGTTGTGGTACGGATAAAACTATGATGTATTCATGGACCAAATAATTGTTTCAGTAATTACGATATTTTCTACGTACATGAAAGACCACAATTTTTTTTATCACAAACCTGAGGTAATCAATAAATCCTAGACATAGGAGAGGTAGGAACTACTTAGACACTAATCTCATTTTTATAGAGGTCCTTTTATGCTATCCCCATAGAACAGATAAATCTACTCTTTGACTGGACCTTCCTTATTCTAAATCTAGGCATGTATACTCGGCTCCGTCACCGTGGCGGTGCCCAGAGCAACCGTACCACCACCTCCAGGAACATAAGGAACATCAGTCATCTCCGAGACATCCGCCTCCTCGCCAGCCAAGTCTCCCAGTACATCTGGACAGCGTACAACATGATGTACGGGAACTATCTGGCGCTGGCAACGGTCTTCGCTGTGGTTGTCCTGAGCTTCCTCATTCCGGACATATCGCAGAAGATTCACAAGACCAGCGAACTGAATAGTATGAAAAAAGTTCTGAATGTTATGACGGTGAGTTGAAGTTTTAGCTCTGTACTCATCCAGCAATGTCTTCTAGTAAAAATTATACAAATAGAGAGGCGGATGAAGGTCGAGAGTCTTTTTAAGGGTTCAATAAATTAACCACCCTTATCGGTTCTGGCCGTGTTTCAGCAATATTAATGCGAAACACGCCGAATTATGACAAGAATGATCGGAAACATCGTCCCAAAAAATACCTTTGATGAAGTGGAAGCGTTTTATAAAATGAACGCGGAAGAGAAAAAAGTGAACATCGCAAAACTAAAATCGGATGAATCGATTTATTCAAAACCGACGTGAGCGACATTCATAATGGACGGGCTTTGAGTGATGAATGCAAAGCCAATAACATTTTAAATGCGACCGACCGTTTCGACCAAATTGCCTGGTATTTTGATACCTCTGTGAAACATTGATTGAGCCACTATGAGTCTAATAAATCGGAGATCGTGGCTCAAATTCTGTCCATAGGTCTGGTTGGTGGTGAAATTTTTCAGAATTCTGCTGGGGGAATTTCCACAGCAGAGGTAAACTAAATGACTCTTGCTGGATTTAAGAAAATATAATCGGTTCCAGTAATATCAAAAAACGGACATACTTACCAATCTCGTGATGGTTCGTTTACTAAAAGTTAGGGAGTTAAAAATCCTGCCCGAAGAGCAATTTAATGGCAGATTACCCAACGGCGGATATGCTCAAATCCGCCTTCGTGCGAAAGATAGGTTATGTAGGGCTTTCCGTCTGGGATAAAATGCAGCGCAAAGTACGATTACTTCTCCCTCCATTTTTGTGCGACTTATAAGTTAGCAATAAGAGCTATATTCCTTCAACAGCAAGAAGTGGGCCGAGCGGAGGTGGCCTGTTTGACTGCCGCGGATGAGATCTGCTACCTGCATTGTTCCATGGAAGACGACGCCACGGAAACTGTTAGTGTTAGGTCAATATTCCCCATTTTATTACAACCATACTAAGAAAAATACATTAAAATTTAAAACTTAAAGAATTAGTTGGAAATTGATACTTAGATTTCATTTGGTACTCTTAAAAAAAGTTATGGGATTAGCTCCACAACGGATGTAACTGGGACAAATTAAGGATAAAGGAACTATAAACTCATGGGAACACGGCGTGAAGTAGAAACTCAAGCCGCGCTTAGTCATATAACGGCCAGCAAAGATCTCCATCTAAAATGCTGGCTTGTTAAGTGTATTCTGTATTGTGAACTTCACACAACATCTGATACATAATTATTATGATTTATTACTGCAAATATATATATAGTAAATGCTTGTTTCAACCAGCAGCAGCCAAGAAACTTTCAAAGCATGTCAGTCAGCTCCTGCCACTATATTCGACCCACAATGTCCGAGCCAATGCAGATTGAGAAGAAGATTGGCTTCTTCAATAGAATATTCTACCCCAACAGAAACGCATCACACAAGGTAAGAAGTAAGAAGTTAGTAAGAAAACCCTTAAGTTTGGTCGTTAGTGCTTTTAGATGAATACACTAAGATTATGGTACTCTAAGATACAACATGCACAAAACAAAAATGAAGGATCCCCATGTACTAAGTAACTAAGATTTTAAATTTTTTCAACATTGATAATACATCTGTCTTATGTTTCATTTATTTCTTGAGAAGATATTACTTGTTAAAGAATATCAGAAAACCCTAATCAATTAAATAATAAGTATTGTTGTGATTAAACTAAATTATTTGTTTCCAGGAAATCGCAATCATGTCCTACGTATACACGGACTCATTCAATGCTGAAAAGACGCTAGACCTATCAGATGCTTACGGCGAAATGCTGCCTTCAAGATCTGTTGCTACCTTCACTTTGAATGAACCTTAGCAGAGTGAAATAAAGACAACATAGGACCGCACAAGCGATATAATTCAAGCATTTATATAAGAACTTAATAGAGAACTATTGAATAGAAACGAACAAATTTTGTAAAGTCAATGTAAATAATTTTACATGAATTATTAAGACCTATAGCAATTACATACTACAGTTCCGATTATACATAAATGATGATTCTTTGTAACGACATAACAATATTCTTCTTACAAAACTTGGTAGGAAAATAAATACCTGCCGTCCCATTCTGTCTTAAATTATCGCTTTTCCGGACGAAAAGTAATGTCTTATTCATATTACAGTCTTATTCAAATGTCGGAATGATCCAGTATTTTTTTATTTACCAGTCTCTTTTATAAACCGAGACTTCAATTGTTAGTCCGCAATTTAAATGAATAAGATACGAGTATGTCCAGAGAGAGAAGTACAACAATATAAAAATAGCTTCCATCAACCAGATGTGTTTTATTTGTATTTAATGATAATGAGAAAAGGGATCAGCGGGCTTATCATGTATTGGTTTGATTAATAAAATATAAATATTGGTAATTAAGTGGTCGGTTTATCATGGGGATAACTTTATTTTCATAAGTTTTTGGGAAAATATGGTCACTGTGTTACAAAAGTATACTTTGATATTGACTGGGAATAATACTTTAATATTGTCTAATGATTATTATAACATACTTTTAATTATGCAGTAGCAGTTGTTGACTTTTAACAATAAATATTCAATTAATCAACCGCATTACTATTCATTGGCTGCGGATTATTACTGAATGAACAGTTTCATCTGTAGACCTAACATATAACTAGGGAACAGCATGAATGTTTAATGAAATCTGGTCATCGGAATATCATGTTGAATTTCGATTTGATATTTGCCTATACCTGTTCGTTTAGGCACAAATGGTCGATGCAATTTCATAATATCTTTGGGTCCATGGTTTTGTATTTAATAGAAACTCACTTTTTCCAACATTGACCTAAGATTCCTAAGTAACTTGCAGGATTATTTTGAGATTTTTTATTTTCTTAAAAGTTATTACCATACAGATGTTGTTAGACTTGATGATAAAAAAAAATTCAGTCAGACTGACTTATTCAATGTCACATTACCTCAATCAAATTTTTGGTGCTTTCAGAAAATGAATGAAATAAAATTGTAAAAATAATGAAACGATAACCGCATCAAAACATAACAAATCAGGCATGAGTGAAAAAACAAAATGCCTCGTCACAGATCCTTAAAATCCCTGTTCTTAGATATAGTTGTGTTTGTCGGGATGTTCGCTTTGTTTGGACACCTCTCCATCAACTTTTGGGAACGCTTCATCATACAGACCGAGCTGACGAGCATGAAAACCAGTTTGCATTCTTTAAAGGTAGGTATACTTTTGATATTTTTTTCACTTGTATTAAATCTTAATTTCCGATGTATTTTCCGTCATTTCAATGCAAATATCATAATATATTCCCTCTTAAGAATTATTATGTTCAACACCTTCTTGCAGTGCGTTACTGGATGGAGGTTCCTTTATAGTCTTATCAATACTCTTATTACTTCTTTTCAGGAAACGATAAATAGAATTGGCTTTGCTTATGACAATTTACACCGTGAACTGATAGGTCTGACGGAAATAACAGAAAACAAAGCACCCGCAATAAGCAAAAAGGATTCAGAAGTTCTACCGAGTAAGAAGACTAATCCTTACAGTCGAACATTTCATGACATACAACTCCAGGCTATGGTTCAAGCCAAGAACCACACAACGCTAACCAGACCTTTGCATCATGACAAAACTGTCCAAAATCTTGACAAAGCCTTAAAACTTAATAAGACAACCCAAAATATATTTCAAGAGAAGAAAAGTACAGACCGTGGCAAAACCATATCTACGATTACTGGTAAAAATACATCAACGATAACCAGAAATCCTACGATATCTACGGGAGCAGGTTTAGAGCCTGAAAGATGTTACTATGACTGCCCCAACAAAGAGTTCTGCAAATATAGATCTTGCACTAATATACACCGATGCTGCAAAGAATATGAATGTTACAACCCTATAGACTGGAAATTTTAAAACTTGTCCTAACCTAAATTGATTCGCGTTTTCTGATTGTGCATGGAATTTTAAATAAGCAACTGTAAAATATGGTGCCGGATGAATAAATAAAACCGTTTCAGTTACAAATGTATTTATTACTTTGGAGGCAATTCAAAATGTTCCAAAACACTCATTTCTTTTAACTTCGGGGGAAACGTGATCTTCTAGTCAATCCTGACTAACATCAACAGTTTTTGCGGCTGGTGGGGGCGATGATCTTACTGGTCCCGAGCACTTTTTGTTAGTAACATTGTTTGTTGGTAAATCAAAGTTCTTATTCAGATATACATCCACGTTAGGTAGAGCCAGTTGACTTTTAGGATCCCAACCCAAATTACCCTTTTCCAAAGTATTAGCTAATGCCTCTAGGATATCAATCTGCCCTTCTAATTTAGGTAAATCTTGGGAGAATCTGGATATCTTCATTTCCAAGTCATAGTAACTGTCTTTGATGATGGACAAGTTTTTCTGCAACAAAACAATTACACAATTTAATCTTCTTCATCTTCTCCAGTTCACTTTTACATTACTTGGTCAGACATAACGATAAATCGACACCAGTTTGGCTCACACGATATAACAGACTATCGTCAGAATATGTTGTAGACTCCATTATAGCGGGGAAAACCTCCCAAATAATCCAGATTAAATAATAGAATAAGATAAGAGTAATTAGTGTAACATTTACCGCAATATCATCGATGCTTTTGGTAATACTGTCAACATCACACTTGTCCTTACAATTACTGCAGTGATAGTCCAACATTAAGTAAATCAGAGCGATCAAACTAGTCATGATTAAGAAGCTGGATAGTGCACTAAGGATTGACCATGCTTTTGGTTGTTCCTGGGGAAACGTATGTGAAACTAATCTGTTTTGATAACAGTGGCCGGAGTGGCCTCTGCCCCGTCGGTTTCTTCTACGGTCCATCTTGAATTTTTCCTCTTTTTTTCATAAAATCTGGAGTTCCCGAAACCCCTTCCGTGGGCAATTAGAAATAATTACATTTCTCAAATAGTATTTTTAGTGTTTTGTTTCTATTCACTTAATTTTGATAAATTACATTTTGGGTTGGTTTTGACTTTTATCGTGATTCTTGTAAGTTTGACTTTGGTTCTCATATGATGACATTGCTTATTTTAAGGTAATCGAAATTATGGCCAGTTACACAAATATTAAAACAATATTGATTTACTGAATATGCTTCGTACCAGCATTTATTTTCGGCATGTTATATTGATATAAGTTATATCAATTTGTTTACCAACACCAAAACGGGCTAAAATAAATTGCTACAATGTTTGATAGTAAGTTTTGCGAAAAGCGCCATCTGTCCATTAAATAGTAAACTGCTTAATGTTCTTACTACTTTGATAGCAAAGCAACTTTTAAACATGAAAAGTACTACAAAACCACAAAGGTGGCGCTGATAGTCATGATTTTTAATTTTATTTTATTTTATTCGTGTAAACAGGTTAGCAATCGGATAGGTAAAACGTATTTTGAATAAAACGATTTAAATGAAATTATTTCATTTAATCTTTTAATCTTTTTTTCAACGAATTTGAAGGTAAATTAGATAGTACCTAACTAGTAAGTCATAGGTACTCAATTACTTCTAATAGTCCAGTAATTTTAGCAATTTTGAACCACGATCTGCGGAATAATTCCTAGTGAGCTGAATTTTTGTATACACCTTCATTATGATATTGTAATGATGATGTGAAAAATCGACATTGATATCGTGCCGGCTAAAAAAGTTATAGGGGTCCAAACGTCACGAAAATCAGTTTTTCGCAAATATCTCGCGATTTATTGCTCAGAGGTCAATAATGGTTTCATAAAAGTTGTTTGTCGTAAAATTGTCTACAAAAAAGGTCTCTTGCATTTTTCTGTACAATTAACCGTTTTTGAAATAGAGACTAAAATGCACTCACATATGTCATAGTATACCGTACGGCGCATACCAAGGCATAAACCCTATTGTTTGTTTTTTTCCCTTTATTGTTTGTGTGTTTTTTGTTAGTATGATGTTCTACATATAGAAATATAAAAGACTTGAAATACTAGTACAGTCAGGAAAATAGGAATATCAACTATAAAAAACTAAGTGGCAATTTTTTAGTCACTTTATAACTCAAGAACGGGCTCACCGATCCAAACCAAAATTTCAGGGTTTGTACAAACTATTTAGTAGATGTTTTATGTGAAGTTAGAACAAAATCGGTAGCTTCACTTTATACGTAGCGAAGCACGTACCGGGCCGCTAGTAATGATATAGATATGCTATGTCCAGTGACGTTTGAACCCCTATAACTTTTTTAGCCGGCACGATATCAATGTCGATTTTTCACAATTTCATCAAAATATCATAATAAAGGCGTATACAAAAATTCAGCCCACTAGGAATTTTTTCGCAGATCGTGGATCAAAATTGCTAAAATTCACATTGCATATCTATATCATTACTAGCGGCCCGGTACGTGCTTCGCTACGTAAAAAAGAACGACTGATTTTGTTTAAACTTCACATAAAACATATACTAAATAGTCTGTACAAACCCTGAAAATTTGGTTTGGATCGGTGAGCCCGTTCTTGAGTTATAAAGTGACAAAAAAAATTGCCACTTAGTTTTTTACAGTTGATATTCCTATTTTCCTGACTGTACTAGTATTTCAAGTCTTTTATATTTCTATATGTAGAACATCATACTAACAAAAAACACACAAACAATAAAGGGAAAAAAACAAACAATAGGGTTTATGCCTTGGTATGCGCCGTACGGTATACTATGACATATGTGAGTGCATTTTAGTCTCTATTTCAAAAACGGTTAATTGTACAGAAAAATGCAAGAGACCTTTTTTGTAGACAATTTTACGACAAACAACTTTTATGAAACCATTATTGACCTCTGAGCAATAGATCGCGAGATATTTGCGAAAAACTGATTTTCGTGACGTTTGGACCCCAATAACTTTTTTAGCCGGCACGATATCAATGTCGATTGTTCACATCATCATTACAATATCATAATGAAGGTGTATACAAAAATTCAGCTCACTAGGAATTATTCCGCAGATGAAATCTAAAATTCCTGGACTATAATTATTGTTTCGGTAATAATACGCAAGGAAATACGCTATACGTAAGTAGGTGGAACTAAAGTAACTAAACGTACTTTTCGTTTGAACTTAGGTACCTATCTTCAAAAGTGATTATTTGTAACTTATTTGTGATCCTAAATTCGTTAGGCTTTCATTAGGTATCAACGTTTTAAAATCTGTGTTCATTAGATACCCATGTGATGAGAAAGTGAGAAACAAACTTTACCAAACTTATATAAAAATAAATAATTTTGTTAGTAGGTAGGTCTCTAGAATATATTTTTTAATCCTTTCAACTTAATCCTACGTCATATTTGTGTGTCAGTATGTAACTACTAAAAGTTCTTGGAAGTTATTTGTAATATTCGGTTGGACCCAATCACCTTTCCTTGCCCGGCGCGTTGCCGCCGTTTTGTCGAGACGTTCGAGTGAGAGCGACGGTCTTGTGTCTCTGTCACACTCATTGTATTCCATACTTGGTTTTCGTTTTACATTTGGAGCCTTTTGTGTTGTTACAGTATCGACATTTTGGAGCTATCGACAAATAGAACCTTCGTGAAGGCTTTCAGGTTTATTGTTTTTAATTTTTTCTTAGAATTATGCGACAACTAACTATTTATTAAGTCAAAAAAGAAGAGAGATCATCGGTTTTTGTAATATAAAATTAGTTTTTAATTAAATCCCGATTTGAATCAGTATTAACTTGTTAACTTCTTATATTTACCTAGCTAGGTTTGTGTATTTAAATTTAAAAGTGCAAAATTAAAATTATTTTTATTTACCTATCCCCAATTCCCCACTTCTTGAAATGGGTAGGTATTTTTTTTTATTTCATGTCATAATATCGAATATTGACATTTTATTTTATGATTAACTTACATCAAAACATTAAAATGTAGTGAAGTGCGTCTATTACATACCTACCTATATTATTATTTCATTTTTGTTGAGACTTAAAAAAGTTTTGTACCTAAAATACCTGGGTGGATCAACTTTTTAACCGACATAAGTTTGTCCCGACGACATCGCATTCGAAAACGACTAAATTCAGACAATATAGAAAATATTTTTCTGTTTTATTCAATTAACAGCTCATTAACCTTAATAAAAAACATATGATATCTAGATAAAACGAAGAAGTAAGCGTAAAAACTATGGTAACTCAGTATACGACTTTGCATAAGACATAGCTTTCCATACAAATTTTATCTGTCCCTTGATCGAGGTGGTTATATGTAATTGCTAATATAAGAGTTTTTTTCCTTGGAACATTCTTAAGTCTGCTTATATATTGCTTATAAATGAAACAAGGTTTAGTTCTTACTATGTTAAATATAAAAATAGGTTTCAATTTTATAGAAATATAGGCTTTAAAGCTCTGTCCCTAATTCATCTCATTTTGTGGTGTATACTGAGTGACCGCGAAAAAACGTAAACAAAATTATGCAATACGTCACAAATTTCTAGTAAAGAACGGGGATACGATGTTATCCCTTGCACGCGCGGCGGCGAGCCTTTGATTCCTGCAGTTGCGCTGCCAGTCCGCAGCAAACTCTAGAGGAGTGCGCGTGTATTTATTCAGTGTCGGCAGAGTTACCGGATTATTTCGATGAACGGGTAAATGTTTTTTAATTTCTTCATCAGATTTTGAAGGTCCTTAAGGCTGATTTGCTATGGGTCAATTCAAAACGTTCGCCACATTAGTAAATTTTAATTTACAATCCATTACGTAAAAAATGTCTGCTGAGTTGCCTGTATACTGTGTTATCAAAGTGGTAACTCCAAAGACAATTTAGGTAACGCTTTAGACATTATGCGATTTTCATAGACATACTGTCATAATCAAAACTACTTTCAGATTGTAAACTTGCTAATGGCGGTATCCATGGTGGAAAACATGCATAACACACCTCAATAAGCCGCTCAAGTTGTTACCTTTTTGCAACAAGGACTCAGACAGCGAGTATTCGCTTCACAGCTTCAGTCAGTCTACTGTATCCCGAGTATACAAGCAATATAAAGAGACTGGATCATTATTTTGAGGCTAAGAACCAGCCGCCACCGGGGTACTTCTGAACGAGACGACCGGTTCATTGTTTCTACCACCCTGCGAAATCGGCACCTTACGGGTGTGGACGTGCAGGTGAGCTGAGACATGTTAAAGATGTAGCTGTCAGCGAGTAGACGGTAAGAAGACGTCTAAAGGAAGCCAACCTGACTTCAAAAAGGCCAGCAACAGGCCACAAATCGACTGCAGGCCACCGACAAGCTCGGTTACAGTTTGGTCGAGAGCATCTCAACTCGGGTTTTGGGCAATGGCGGTCGATCCTGTTCACAAAAGAGTGCAGGGTGTGTCTGCATGGCAGTGAAAGGAGAGGCCAGGAGTACAGGCGTCCGGGAGAGTGAATTTCCCAATACTGTTTCGCAGAAACCGTTCCCTTTGGTGGCGGTTCTGGCATGATGTGGGCTAGTATCCCGTTGGAGGATAAAACCGAGCTCGTTTTCGTGCCTGGAGGAGGCCGAGGAGAACAAGAAGCTCAGGGGCACATCACAAATATTTTCCTGGAACATGTTGTGCCCTACGCAGGATTTGCTGGCGAAGACTTCATCCTTACATCATCATTATCATCAGCTTGTCGCAGTCAACTGCTGGCCATAGGCCTCTCCTAATGCAAGACAAAGCTCTATGCCACACAGCGTGCATTCCGCAGCAGTTCCTTCAAAAAGTCGATTTGCACACCATGGACCTAAATCTCATCGAGAATTTATGGGACGAGCTCAAACGCAGGGTACAAAAAAGAAATTCAGCCCAATCTAGTCTAGAAGAGTTGAAGGCAGTTTTATTAGAGGGTTGGAGAGGTATCCGTCAAGACACCTTCAATAATTAAACAAGGTCGATGAAGAACCGATTACGGGCTGTACTTAGTTAGGGCTAGTCAGTATTAAATACTGGACCAATAATTTTTATAATCCCTAAGAAAAAAACATGTTCTAGTTGTGTCAATTCTGAACTCAACACCTTTACCCAAAATCCCATTTTCCCTCATTCAAGTTAAGACACCGATATCAAAAAAGTATACATTGTTATTATTAATGATGATATCTCATAAAAACTGAAGTTTTAAGCTATTAAATGACATATCCTTTCTATTCAAATGTTGCATACTTTTACTTAGACCTATGTTTGATGCAGAGGTTGGGCTTGAGTCGATTAGGTAGCTTGCGAGTGTAGTTATGTTCAGAAGTATATAGATTGTTCTTGTCTCTTGTCTCTTGAGTTACCAAAAATGTCTCAGGAGTTACTATTTGTCCCTACATTTGTAAGCTGTTTTTGGAAGGTAACAATGTGTGTTTGATTTCATTTGTATGATTATTTAAGGTTTACCGTGAAATAAGGTTATTTACTTTAATTTCAGAGAAAACTGTGGTTTTATTTTAAGTTTTTAAAGAATAACAGAGAAAATTTACAACATGTATGACTCGTTAGTAACTCAGCATACATATATATCATATTTTAGTGCCCATATACTAAAACTATATACAAATGCTGTATACCAAACTATTTGATGTCGCATGACAGAATAAATCCACTTAAATAAATTTTGAAGTGTCTATTTATTCAAGAATTGCAGCGTTATAACTTTGGGTAACTCCGGTGACAAAACTATGGGTCAAGATTTAAACATTTGAGTTTTTCAATAACAAGTAGTTCAAAAAGTTCGCTGCTCGATTAGGAAGCCGTATCTCAGATATATTTGACACACTTCTGAGTAAATAAAATGGATAAATAAGCAAAAAAATTTTTTTTAAACATGCCGAAATTTTACGCTCGTTTTGTCGGTTAAAAAGTTGATCCACCCACCTACTTTACAGATTTAAGTTTCGTTGTGTATTACCTAGAATGAATACCGTAATTGCCGTATTGAGTGAACGAGCACAACAATTTCTACACATTTAATAACCTCACATTGAGTTATTCCATGAATCTTAGCACTGGACTTATCGACATTGAACAAATAATGTCGATAACAGCCAGGCCTTCGCCCTTCCCGAGACCCGTACCGGGCGGCCGCGCCGGCATGATGTCATTCATCAGAACACACTCACACACACAGCCTGTTCGCAACCGGCCGCGCTGTTTACATTCTATACGCAGTGACTTCACGGCGACAACCCGTGTCTGTGATTTATTTATTTAATTTATAATTTTAGTTAATAAATAGTTCAAAGTTTCAAACATGGCCAACAACCGTGCCGCCAAATCCGGATTCGCCGCTGAAGCCCAGAGAAAGGTGAGTGCATGTTTTGAACATCAACAATTTTTGTGTTCCAACTTCTGCCGGGTTATAACCGACCATGTTGTGTAGGCCTGTTTTTTTTAAGCCGCGTATTGATATCGAGTGCTTCGTAAATGGGTCGCGCAGCGCTAGATTATTGATTCGGGATGCTGTGAGGTCCAGAATTGTGTTACAAGGACTCAGCCCTGACCTACATTCGAGAGTTTGCTTGCGACATGGGCGCCAGATGTTCATTAAAACGTGAACTCGCTTTGACTCGGTATGACAACATGTGAATAATGAAGTAATGGCACCTACCTGAGATGCCAACGGGTCGCTCCGAAGCAGTTAGGCTGGTATTTTAAGCGCGCTTAGCTAAAAGATTAGTTACCTATTAATGAGGGATAAGATTGCTTCTATTCCCATGTACGTATAAGGCCTAAACGACATGTGGATGACGATATGTCACATACCAACTTATTACTTACCATTAAGTTCCTACATTTATCTAAGGCACCTAGGTTAGGTAGGTACCTACCTACCTATAAACTTTTTACGCACGGAAAAACTCCAATACTCTTTGCGTGCATTCCAATAAGAATCCTTTATCGAACAATTTCATAAGGTAGGTAGGTAGGTATAAGGTCCCTTATTATACCTGAATCACATAGGTAATTTGCCCTAATATCGAGATGCCAATGGTTTAATAAATAAGGTTCTCATTTCCAAACATGCTATCAATCAAACAAATACCTAAATGTTTCGTCTCGTCTAATCGTCTTTTATTTACCTATAGCTTGTTTGTGTTCCAATTTCCACATTGGATCATTTTAATTATGCATTACTTACTAACATAGTCCATTACACAATAATGTCTGCAGATAACCTCTCCGCTATTGTGTCATCGTCAAATATAAATTTAATTTGCATTCCAACATTCCAATAATACCAATATAGGTATATAGGACTTCACCTAATGTAATAAAAACTTAACGACATAACAAATCACTAGTAATGGATAACGATAGAGGTGTGTATTTTGAGTAACAATAATCATAGCAATAATGTAACGTGCCTAATTTGTCCTAAACTTATCTCAGTAGGGTAGGTTACCTGGGCTTGAACTACCTATGTAACTAATCGTACCTTCATTCAGATAGAAGACTGATTCAAAACACCTTTGTATTTATTATAGGTTGGAACTGGCCTTATATTGCACTGCATAGGTTACCTACATAGTCTTGAGAATAAAATAGCATAACATTTCAAACATATTAGAAACATAGAATAGATGCCTATTTCGAGATAAAAAAAAAGTAACCTTGCCCCACGTTTAAGAGCATGAACGAACACATCGAACCATGAAATAAAACTTAAGAATATGACGTACCTAGGTACCTAGCGTGTGTGCATGTCACGCGTATTAATAAATCAGCATCGGGCACCAAAGAACTACTCTGTATTGGCATTCTACTTACCTGTAGTCCATTTCAGCTAAGATGATCCCGGTGACAGTTTGTCTTCAAAGGAAAAACGACACTATTCTAAAGTAATAAGACCCTTCGGAAAATCATAAACACACCTAAAATGTTGAATAAGACACAAGGACAACTGGCATACAGGCTCTAAACTCTGAAGGACATCTAACTTTTGTACAGAGTTAATTCCTTCCTTCAATATTTTCAGTCATCAGTATAATCTACATACCTAGAAAACAAGTTACTAGGTATTCATGCAGATTATTGCAGATGCATCTCTCTCTAGTAATATCCTGCATTGTCATCTGCCAGAAATCCTAGATATTTTGACCATTGCTCTAAAAAATGTAGACTGCATAAGTGAAGTAGATACCTACTTTTCTTCTTTTATGTTAAAAATAAATACAACCGTTTATTTAGCGGCCACCCTCGACTCTGGATTTCAGTTTACGCAGCGCACACATAATATTAAGTTATAGGTAGGTAGCTAGCCTTCCTCGACAAATGGACTGTCCGAAACATTTTTTTTTTCATTTCGTACCAGTTGTTCCTGAGATTAGCGCGTTCAAACAAACCAACAAACTCTTCAGCTTTATTATTATTAGTATAGATTAGTAAAGATTTAAATTAAAGTATCAGCACTGAATCAGTAATGACTAGAAAGGCGACATCCCACTCGATTCTATATGCTAGCATCCGAAGTAATTACTTATTTAGCTTTATTGTTGTCTAGTAGTATGGAAATGCTAACTGGAAATGTGAAACAACAAGGTACCTACCTATGTTGAATTTTATAGACATCCTCAATGAGGAATGTGGGTGGTTGCCAACAGGAATATAAATATGGTCGATTAATTCCAATTGTTTAAGTTTTTGAATGAGAAAATATAAAGTTTAACGCTTGAAGCACCGGTCAAGTAGGTGACATTAGACTAAGAGGTCATGGGTTCGATCCCCGCACAGAACCAAGATTTGTGTGCATGGACCTAAATTATGGTCCTGGTCTGCACATAAATAAAAAAGAGCTTAGTTGACGTGCGCTGCATATGATTTTATTGAGAAGTAGAAAATAAATCATTGCCTATTTAATGCGCCAGATAATTAAAATCATCTGCCTCATTGAATGTTTGATTTAAACAAATTAAGGAAACATGTCGATGCAATTCTAAGCTATTATTCAAAGTGTGACTTTTATCAAATTATTTGTTGACATTCCAAGGAGATTGCAGACGCGATATTAAATGACAAGGTTTCTCTTTAGTAAGCAAGAAACGTATGTTTTCGCATAATTTATTTCCCTTTTATTAGGTAGCAAGGTTGCGGACATGAGTCATTTCTTTCTAGAATATGCTAAGTATTTCAGTACATATCTAAGGAAATAAGTACTTTAGAAAACAAGATCACATTCCAAATGATCATGTAATTCAATGTTAGTGTACAGACACTAACATTGAATTACATGATCATTTGGAATGTGATCTTGTTTTCTAAAGTACTTATTTCCTTAGATATGTACTGAAATACTTAGCATATTCTAGAAAGAAATGACTCATGTGATGATGATTTTGATGACAGCATCAAAATCATCATTCTAGCCTCTCCCGGTTACATTCTTGGCCATTGCCTCGGAGCCCAGGGTACACTACGAGTATGATCCTGAGTTGACCAGTCTGTTTATTACAATAATACATCATGAATCAAAAATAGTAAAATAAGGTTTAATTAGTCCAATAAACAAGCAAAAATACAAAGTTATAAGATCACGATATAAAGAAAAAGAATGCATTCGGGATAAGCGCTAGGCTAGTATGACGATGATACAGTTGTAGTTAAAAAGTTAATTGAATAAAACTTTACAATGAACTGTTATATAAAAAAAAAACCTTTGGTATTTAACTTCCACCGAAAATTATTACTAACTTCTTGAAACTAGGATGTACCTAATGTTACATTAGTCAATAGGAATTCGTGGGTTGGACACATAAGTTCATAAACTCTGATTGAGTCAATATTACTGAGCATGCAATACATATTTCATCCTTACGACCTATTGTTACAATTTAGTTGGCCTAAAAATTGTTTTTATTTCAACATTACTAGACATAATATTCTTTATTTGGAATCCTATGTTCATTATTTACGGGTTGTTTTTCGTTGGAGGTGAAAGCTTACATAATTAAAAGCTTATGTTTATTATTTTATCCATCTAAAATAAACACAGTTGAAATAATATTTAAGTACCTTACTCGTGAAGCTTTCACTTTGCAAAATACCTTGAACAAATAAGTGTAAAGGATGTCCGAACATCCTCTACCAAGCCCCATTGACTGTTAATAGACTTTTCAAGGAATCGTATCGTTGTGCGAAGTACTCTAGGTACTAGAAGTTATCTAAGCTAGTACCTAATATCTGCCTTTAGCGCAATGTGTCGTTGACAACAACGTAAGAGCTTCTAGTTACATTTAGGCGGATAAATTAATTAAAATTTTCTCTGATAAAGGTTGACCTGCCATTATCAAAGTCACATAATTTTGTCCGGTCAATTTACTAATAAAAACAAAATGTTTGGGTTAGTAATAAAATTGTAGGTATTTTAAGCATTTGTTGATGTCACCAATGTCCAATGCGATTTAATATTGGTTGCTTATCACAATTTAGGGCTAGCAATTTTGTATGATTTGTGTAACACAATTATTTTCATCTTCAAATTAGTTTAATATGTACTAGACAAATAATTCCACTTCAAACACCATAAAGTAATAATGTTTAAAATAATTCGTGGTTTTTGCCTATCCCAGTGTGAAGAAGCCGTGAAAAATTATATTTATGTAGGTATGTCCATTAACAAATAAATAGTAGCAAAGTAAATCCGCTCGCCATTACATTAAAAAAATACCTTTCTATTAGAGATGGGCCGAATATTCGGTTGGTATTCGGTATTCGGCATATTCGGCACTTTTTTCACTATTCGTTTTCGGCCGAATTATTCGGTTGAAGTGCCGAATTATTCGGTTTGAGTAAGTACTTCTATTTTCATAGGTACATGGCATGGAATAGACAGGAATTACATAGAACTGACAGACTTCTTATGTTATATTTATGTTTTATTTTATCAGATAAATAAAACTTGCGAAGAACATGTTAGTAACATAATAAAAGACAGCAATTCAACTTGAAATCAACATTTATTTTAACATCATGAGTCCACATATTTATTTATGGAACTTTAGACATAATTAAACATTTATTTTTGAGCTCAATGTTAATTTGACTGTATATAATAAAATCAACATGTGATGATCATGATGTTTAATGAACAATAATAACAACTTTTATTTTTCAAACTAAGATCAACAATGTTGATCTTAGTTTGAAAAATAGAAGTTTAGTTCATTCATAATGTTGATTCAACATCGCTCGCAACTAGCCGGTGGCGAAATCGCGGCGCGGCGTGCATGTTTGAACTTGTTAACGCGGGAAAGTAGTGAAATGGTGAACCGAATAATTCGGCCGAATATTCGGTTCGGTAAAGATTGAACCGAATAGTATTCGGTATTCGGTTATTCGGTAAAACCACTATTCGGCGCATCTCTACTTTCTATCTATGTAACTTAAACTCTTGTTATTATTTTGACCATAGATTTCTATCCAACAAACAAGTGGGCAGTCTGTTAGTAATTTACATTAACGTTTTTAATAAATTTAACACTGTCTGACTGAAAATGACGTCAGATTACTAGCATCCTAAGTTCACCCAAGCTTGATCGTAGCTCCTCAGACTTCAAACATATTAAATTGTATTTGTGCAGGTCACTGCCCTCCTTACGCTCTGTCAACCAAGCCTACGCTATTTAACGTGTGCCTTAGCCTTTTTGTTTAAAAATATTTTATTATTTTTAAGAATACCGAGAATACCGTAACTCTATGCCAGTTACACTTTTATTAACGTGTTGAGGCAATACAATTTGATATTTAAGATTCATACTGAAACAGCAAGCAATGGTCAATAAATAACTATCTTTAAAAGGCAAGACCTAGCCCCAATTTCCCCAAAATTCAAGTAAATATTTTAGGTTTTTTTAAATGCAGATGACAAACATGGCAATTTGAATGGAGATTAGGTACATTAAATTCTTTATTTACTGTAACTGTATCAATTGATCTGCCTGGACAACATTTAACGGTTAACTATGTGGAGTAAATTATCAATAATTTAGTTAAGCTTCTCGTTAAATTTTATGTGTAATTTATCAAATGTTTCACATTTCAAATATGAGAGTCATGTTTTAATTTGGTACCAAAAATGTTAACTCATTTCTGATCGAAGGCATAACACTAAAAATATGAATGAATGGAAATTGGTAAATGCTTTTATTTAATGGTGCAGAAAAGCTTCAAGGTGTTTAAGAACACATTTTAATAAAAAAACCGTTACTTATCCCAGATACCAAATTCCCACATTTAGCACATTGTACTTCTTAAGGCAGTATCATCTTGTGTTCTGTGGACAGTATAATGTGGCCATGCAAGTATCCGGTATTATTTATAACGTATCGGTAAAACGTTAAATAAACTTATAACATCAGGACACCTTTCTTCCTAAGGGGCATACGAATTGGGTCAAGGGGAATGAGTCGATTTCGCTTTTACAACCGGTTTCTACCAACCACTGCAGGTGATGGGCCACAGATGCAACGAAATGTTTATTTAAAAAGATATCATGCGCCCGAGTTTTTTTTAAATCGATATTACTAACACATATTTTACTCTTGATACTTCATTGATAGGCATAGTATTCCTACATTACCTTATTGTTAAATTGAAGTACCTATAGAAGTCTTTAATTCATATCTTCTACACAAACTGTTTTTATTATTAGAACTAAAATAAACCCAATTGTCATAGGACATTCATTAGTTCACAATCAACATTCAACACAATTCCCTTAATATTTATTATTATTCTTGCTGTTGCTTGAGGGCATTTAAGAATAAACGTATCTGAGAGACTTTTGTAATCATGTAACGTTTTGTTTGCTGCGGATTTTGGAATCAAAACATCGAATAAGCATTCTATTAATGTCCCATTGCAGGACAAAGTCGTTATTGAATTTGTCCTTTGAAGAGACATACTAATGAGAAGCGAGTTCAATCACCTTGCAAGTGAGATCCGGAGTCGTATTTTTCCATAGTTTTTTGTTGTAAATTTAGCTGAACTGTTATGAGATCGTCGATATGATTATTATATTGCTGAAGTTAGCAATCAGAAAAGAATCGAACCCATGTTTTGCTTCCTTGTGACCTTTCTTCAGCATAATGTCTGCAACAATGGTGGTTATCAAAGTTTTGTTGTAAAACATACATTTAAATCTTTTTGAAAGCATGATCTATCTAATGAAATGATCATGGAAATGAAGACGTTTAAAAATTATAGCTTTTTTTAAATTTCGTCTATTGTAAAATTATTTACTTGATAATTTTGATTATAACAATATTTCAGATATCTTTATTTTATTTAATATCGAATAAAAGTCTTTATTCCTTACGAAATGGACGTGCAAGTATGCGTTTCATCAGCGTTCGTGGCCGAAGCAAGTCAATATTTGCGTAACTAATACTCACATACTTATCACAACGCGTGGTATCCGTGTCTTGTTATTTATATTCAAGAAAATACCCACTCTTATTCAATTTCCAAGTGAAATGCACTATTGTATGTTGAAAGTTGGTGGAGAGGAAAGATTCTCAAACCGTATGGCAAAAACGGCTCTCGATGTATCTTTGGTGGAGGGGACATAGATCAGACAGATTAAAATTAAAAAAAAACAATTTGTTCCCCAGGGGAATGCCTCTAGGGGCCATATACTGTTCTTTTTGTCAGGAATATAAAGTACCTAAATAAATAAATGTGCCAGATTCTATCTGCTATTTAGCTATGCTTCTGAGCAAGTGAGCAGTAATGAATGACTGATGATTATTAAAATCATGAATCCAATTGTCAGCTAAAAATACATACTGACCAAGCCTCCATTTTGAAATCTCGTCAACACTGTCTGCACCAAAGCTGTTTAATTCTAAGAAAGCGCCCATTGACATCACTTCATATTATGAGTACCGCATAGTCGCCACGCTTACCATATACGGTATCTAATCAGCTGGCATTCATCTGTTAGAATACATCCTTTTACAGCCGCTCGAATTATGTTCTTGGAACAGTATTTTTTTTCTGGAAGTGTTAATCTTTCTTGATCGAATCATGGGGAAATCCGTAGCGCCATATTGTTAAGATTGAGATTTTGCAAAGATATTGGTATTCATTTATTAATCCAGTTTCACGCTTTCAACAATCGAAGAAACCTGTATTTAAAATGTCTTAATTAAATGCAACTTTCGGAAAAAATATTTTAATACTACAGCCAGATTATATTACTCGTTATGTAAATGATCCTGCAATGTACAGACAATTAATTAACTACATATTAAGGTTTAATTCGGATTACTCAACCTTGCCTATATACGTAAACTGAACAAACAGGTAAAGAACAGATGTTCGATCATAAGTATAGACAGATAGATACACAGTGTATTTTATAACTTGCAGTAAAGCTGTTGTTTCGCTTAAAATATACCCACCCTTAAAAACCTTTGGTAGAGCATTGTAGAGCTTCTACACAAATTAGTCGAAGGTCTTGAGAAGCACTTTTACCTCATGGGGACCACAATGAAGGTCGTTCATTTGTATCTTGATTGTGAAGTATGGTGTAAAAGGTCGAAGAAGAATTAGTGATGTACATATAAGCCAGGAGACGGAAGCCTCTTTTCATTACGCAGGTCGTCAACACCTTTGAGGCGTAAATAAAGTAACATTTTATAATATAAATTGAATGAATATAATAGCAGCTTTTAATCAATCTTTCAACTTAGCAGAAATATAAGAGATTTGTGAAAACATCACATAATGTGGATAACACATTACAATGTTACTGTTAAAGAAAGCTCGTAAGATTTAATGTTTAAAGAAATCGGTTTCAAGTATTCGACTGCAATAAACTCGTCATAAGATACGTACGAAATAAGTAAGTAAAAAGATATCTTTGCATATTTCTAGTAGGTACATTTTCGCAGACTAAAGTCATGTATCTTCATATTGTATGAGTAGTTATTTGTTAATTAATAACAGGCAAGGTTTATCAAATGAGACATTACGTCATGAAATGAAACATTTCTCTGAAGATCACGTAGTTAACGAGTATGAAATATTGATAATGATTGATGTCGAAACAGAACCTCTGTGACAAGTTACAACATAATTGCTGCTTTATCACTACCTTAACATGGTTCACTGTCCATTATTTGATTGCAGTACAGAGTTTACTTTATACTAATTCACCGAGACGGTGACTCACAGCACACAGTTCAGTTACAACACAAACCGCACCTTATATGGTGCGGCCTTTACTCAGAATATATTTATATGGCGTAAATACGGGTCACTTTCAAAATCCGCCATATGCTTCTGATTGAACGCCGAAATTTCTCTTCAAACTTTTTACAGGAAATTATTTTGGTGATAGTTATCACAGCAGCTTTATAATTGTGAAACTGCACGTGCCATAGTCCGATACACCTGATATAAAATAACTAATTTGATATAAATTAATATCAGTTGATGAAAATTGACAGCAAGCTGCTTAAAAAACTTTAGTAGTAGATTTTGAAACCTATAAAAGACCACAAAAATGTGATTCAATGGATATGGAACTAACACCATTTTCATCGAATGGACAAGACAGATTTGTTATGGGTGTCATTCGAAACCTGATACATCTACTTCTAATATAATGAACTCTTTTTATAAAACCTTGTTATCGTGGTCATGTTTCCTGGTAGGTACTGCTTGTCGAATCAAATCGTGTGTGGTCTAGAACTAATACTCGTTCACTAATGTTATTGTTATATTGCCCCTTTGTTCTAACATTGCATCGCTGCCGCATACCTACCTGATTAGTTTGCATTGGCACCTTAACTTGTAATTTGATATTCTTATTTGCGTTCTGTCAAGTAACATACGTAGGTTTTTATAGTAGTATCATAGCTATTTATAACGATAATGTTGTAGTGTCTTTTTATATTTTTGCTTTAATTAATTCCAATTTGAATCTTCTTTATTCTACTTCATCTCTAATAAGTGCTTATACTATATTAATTAAAATAACGTCATTATATTGTATATTTTCCTTGAGCAAATGTTCATAATTCGTCGAAAACCTACAAGTACAATTAAACAGGAGAATCCAAGTACTAATTCAAAATTATTTAACATTACAACGGGACTTAACGCGATATTATATTTATAAGTACCAGAGTACTCTGGTACTGGTACTCTGGTACGCGATATTATTTTTATAAGTACCAGAGTACTCTGGTACTTATAAAAATAATATCGCGTTAAGTCCCGTTGTAATGTTAAATAATTCAAAATTGTTGACATGAATGATAGTTTGCCTCTTAAGGAACCTTCAATATTGCTTGAAGGTTCCTTCAAATTAGTTTTCCCAAAAAATGAATGAAACAGAGAATATGTTTCAGTTTTTTCAACTTGGTTTAACTTCTTATGTTAAATTGAAAGAATGTTCTGTAAATGCCTCTTTCGGAATTTACACTGTTTCACTAAGAAATAGAAAAAGGATATCGTCTGTTAAATCTCTCCAATTATGGACTTAAGTAAAATCCCGTTTGCTGGAGGCAGGGTAAACATTAAGTTATTCCATTTGTAGCGTTCTTGATGAGGTCTCCTTTCCCATTTCTGGTCCTACAGTGATTTTATCCTGTTGCTTAATTCCTTTCTTAAAATAGACCTCCATGTTGTCATTCCAACAACTCTTAACCTACCGTTTTACTTGATCTCCTTTCTCTCGTATGTTATAGATCCCCCTAATAATTAATATTTAGATTATTTTGCTTATTAAAATATCAAATATTCGTCTTTCAGTAATTTCTCCTTGTCTTACTAACCCAAATCTTTCTTTTAAAGATGCAAAATAGGAAAATGTTGTACATCGTTAAGATGTAACAAATCCTTTAGCATTACTTATATGTAGTTCTTTATTGACATGATTTTAATGATAGGCATTATAGCCTACGACAGTTTATGATCTGAAACAGTTCTAATAAAACAGTTCACCATATTATGTATATTGGCAAAGGGCAACAACTATTAATGTAGCTCACCGCGGTCCTATATCCACTTAGTTTCCAATGAAAATGTAGCGCCAAATATCTGTTAGCTAAATTTAAATGTTCTTTTAAAGTATTGGTTGACTTGGTAAAATGAATCCTTTCCCCTCATAACAAGAACATTTATAAAACATAATTTTCTCCTCAAAATACGTAAAATAATTTTTTCCCAGTGTGTGTTGCGGTACTAGCCATAAAATTAACGCAGCGAAGTCAAAGTCCGGACTGCAACGTGCCTATGAGACGTCTAGGAAATTAAGTTTTATGAACCGTGACATTCGCTACTCATACGAAGATTTTCCATAATTGGCTGTTGCCCGTGTATACTGTTCAGTTGTGTTGCAGACCTTGAGAAATCAGTTTCTGACAAAAAAAATTGTGGTTCAAAATGTTCAATCGTTCTAAAACTAGCAAAAAGAATTTGTAAAGTTTCGAATCCTCTACGAATTGTAAATCGATTATATCCAAATTGGCCAGCAACCAGCAAAGTACGAGTATACTCTACATCAAACAACATCAACGAAATCACCTTACCATCCCAAATTTTTACAGCTCAATCAAATTTTACGAAGTTCCACTTTTCCCGATTACCGTTTCAATAATAAGGACCGTTCGAAAGTTCTCGCAATCTTTCACAGCGTGTTTAAGCACGTTTGCGATTGACCGGAGACACAGCCTCGCTCGGTGACCCCATTCCTTCCTCCTTACAAGTCGTTGGTACCATTGCCGATGATTCCTTGCAAGGCTACCCGCTTTTTATGCATTTACCTCAAAACAATATGCATGCCGGTGCGGCCGGTTCAATCATATTTGACGTCCGTCTACGTAGTATTAATTTTCGGAATCGCATAGCGTAAGAATACTTAAAATCGAGTGCTCGAAGATCAGTAGAATTATTATAAATGTGGTTTATACCTACGTTGAATAAAATAGGTTGTAGACCCTATTTACAACAAGGTGGCCAGCTGCGTTCTTGGCGTTAAATGTCGTTAGTGTTAAGTTGTGGAGTATTGACATTCCAGATTTTAATTAATTCTCTATGTAGAGTTAAGGCTCTTATAGGTTATCCTTGCGACCAGTCTAGTTTGACGCATTATTACTTACACAATGTTTAATCCCTTCATATTCCTCATTCGTCAATTCGTATAGAGCTACGCACTGTGTAGGTACCTATTTATTTGTAACTATGACGATAAACACGCCTCGCTTAATAGCAAGCCTTCTCTGACGCAACGATCCTCTGAAACCGTTGACATTGAATCATAGTTATTTATGGCAACAACCGTTTTTGTTGTCGGGCCGTGTATGGGATCGACCGTGCAAAGATTAGCAGTGTACGCATGCTTTAATATCATTACGAGAGCATTGATATCCGTAATATCATCCGTCTTGTCTTGACCTCATTAGACATATGGTGGCAGTTAATCCATGAGAAATGTTCTTTATACGGATTGTGCGTGGTTATTTTTGTCGCGTTTGTTTTTTTTATTTTTTATTGTTTAAAATTTCTGTGGGTATCAAATATAGTTTTTGGGTCGAACATCTGACTATGATTTAAAACGTGAGTTCAAGGTCAATTAGTTGATAGGAGTGTTTTTTTAATTTTAGAGAGAGTCATCGTGGAAAAGCCATGCTTGTTGCTTTAGCATACAACCACAACGAATGCCGCTTTTTAATTAATCCATGTAGAGAGTTAACCAGGAACTGTTTCAAAAACAGATACCATTGGCGTGATCTCTGATGCATCGACATGTATTTTAAATAATAATTCACCTATAGACTGGGATGATGTAATAATTAACATTGTTTTGCCATGACTTTCTGAAATAGTGTTCCGTCCAAATATGAAGCTTTAGATAAGGCTTTTTAATTTAATAAATATGGAATTCCACAACTAACTAACGAGGAACATACGCTATCAGGATTAACACCGATGACCTTCTGCTTTAGTTGATGGAAACATAATGAGTTACATATTGATAACGTAGTGTTTGCCGCTCGCTGCAGTAGAGCCGAATTAGTTTAAATTAATTAATATTTCAACTCGGAAACGCGACAATGTTTCGAATTGCCAAGGCCTTGATACTCGGATTACTTTGCCTGTCCAAAATGTATTAAGAAGCTGAAAGTTTGATGTAATTTGAACGTAAATAATGTAAAGTATCTGCCAAATTCAAACACGAAACTAAGAGAAGGGAATTTCGTTGAACCTGACAATTGTTTGTTATACTTATCAAGGAAGATAAAAGTTTTACATGTCGAAAGCAGGAAACAATAATTGCGTCACAAAATAAGAATTTGGTGTATGTCCACCCAAGTTTATTACAATGTGGCAGGTGTATTAAAAGAGTTCCATTCAAACAGGACATTGCTTACACAATCCACTTCCTTAGTCTTCAAATACAAATTAGATAGCGCGCCGGAATAACAATGAAAGGAACGGATAGTGACCGGTCCATCATTTCGTATCGGACGGTGCGATCTATTGAGCGGTTGTCAAACTGTGGAATTAAGAACAGAGACAAAACGTTCACTTAATCTATACAAACACTTCTTCTTCTTCTGATGTATCTGACCTGACAAATAAAAAAAGATTAAGTGAGCAGGAGTTACATGTAACGTGTATTTCACATACTTTATGGTTAAACGTTTATTACAGACATTGAGTATTTTGATTAACCACAATCGGTTGGCAGACAACAGTTGATCCGCTTTTTCGACATGAGATGACTCTATTAACTAAAACAATTTGTAAACATTTATAACACACCTCTTGAAAACGAGAAAACGTTCATTCAAATCTATATAAGAAGAATAGAATCTATCTGGAATATATCTGGCTAGAATATATCTTGCCTGACAAATAAAAAAGATAAAGTGAGCAGGAGTAACATGTAACCCGTTTTTGATATGTTTTGCCATAAATAAAATCTATTAACTGTGACCAGATGACTTCTCAGAGCAAGCATCTATCCATAGTTAAATTGGGCATTATTTATTGACAACCACTTATAAAATCGCAACCACTGAGGAACTATTCAATTTTACACAGTAAACGGTACATCATACTTTATGGTTAAACGTTTATTACAGTCATTTTCGTTAAGTATTTTAATAAACCAAACAAAATCGGTAGACAGACAACTGTTGACCCGCTTTTTCATCATGACTCTACTTATTAAAACAATTTGTAAACATTTATAACACTGGTCTAGCTACGCGTTGATGACTCCATTTCGTCGAAGTTATTGGTTAATTAACATAATTACTTAATTTTACTCATTAACACAATCATCTATTGGTTTAAAATGAATTTTAGGGATCCAAAATCAAAAATAAGTTGATGGTTACATTTTATTGACCTAACCGACTATGTCATGAAGTAAATAACAGTTTAAATGACGCTGACCGGTCATACCTTTCGTATGGTACAGACACAGACAATACATTGAACGATGTAGGTTCTTATGGTAGGTAAGTTAAATGAGGAATTTTAATGGATGTACCAAGACGAGAACGTTTTTTGCAATAAGGATTTAATAACAATGGTAGTTTAATTGTTAACGTTGTTAGCTCTGGAGATCAAATCACTTATTCCTCGAGGAATTTATTCAAATGTACTTTAGTAAAATACGCGTTTTCATAATAGTTTTTATCGGTTCTTGCTCATTCCTATTAATAGAATTTGTCTGTTCACTTATTGTTTTTTAACATGAATATTAATTTATACGGATCGTTAAAATTACGTATACAATTAATCATGCTGTTTGCCTAAAAGTGCTTTCGCTATCACACACCAGACGAGGGATCAGTAACACTTAACGAATGTGAATAAAACTGGTGTTTTTATAAGTAAAAATACGATACCATTAAAACATAATGGGATAGTTGCCTGACCATGTAAAACTACAAATCGCGTAGTAACCCCTTGAGTATAATCATTCGTGATTCTGAATTCGTTAGTTTTCAACACACGGAAATTTAAAATTCCAACCACTGAATCACGTATGGTTCAAGATCATTTTTATCAGTTTTTTTGCTAACGCTCATCGGTCAGCCTGACTCATAGCATCCTTAGCTTATTACGTCATTCTCTTAGCGTTTCAACAAGAATTTAATTATGTCACTGGTATACGAAGTACGAGTTAAATATAGGGTGTAAAATTACAAAAATACCTTTACAACTGTAAACTCGTACATTTCCCCACAACGACTAATAAAAAATCACGACGTTTTATTTAAATCATAATAATTACGTGTAACTACGAGTATTTCGAAACTATGGGCTGTTTTATAAAACAATATTTGAACAACGTTTTAGAAGTTGTTGAGTACATGATGTATAATATGATGACACTAAGAGTAACTAGGTATGATACTAATTTTGATGAATGTTTAAATTCCTTATGATTCATTATAATCCTGACATCACATTATTTAGTTATTTAGTAATAATTATTCATTAGGTGACTAATCGTTTCAGGTAAATCACTCGACCCTATTACAAAACAATTGACTGATTTAAGGAAAATTGTGTTTATTAGAATTGTTGATGAAACTGAAATTAATGGTAATTAATTTTAGTTTCACAAAGATTTAGCTAATTCCATCTCATGGGCTTTTTCATAAAATGCTCATTTTACTGTTCTTCCATAATATGACTTAATCTTGCAGCTAGTAAAATCCACGGCCCCTTATTAAACGTGCCATAACATAACACAGTATAGGCATAACTTTAACTTTGATTGCAGCGATCGGTCTACATTCCCCTCGACCCATTTTACCCAGGCAAAACTAGTTTATCCAGAAATCTGGTTTACCCGGCAGCATGCAGAATGAATAGGCGATGTATTTAATAATTTCAATGGCGTGTGTGACCATTTTCATAAGCGGGGAAGTGACAATACAATGTTGTCTACTTACCTACTTAGTTTATATAGTGTGCGTGTCATCGTGTGACATATTGTATGTACCTACAGTCTCTGCATTGATAGGAGTTAATCAGGTCACAGCAAATTAGTTTTGAACATGGAATTAGGAGTGATATTTCCAACGTTTAATTATTTTTAGTGCTTGGATTCAAAAACAGGTGTTTTGCAACCATATGTTTGATTTAGGATGAGCTCACTTCTGAATGCTAATTTTTGCTTTGTACATTGTACAGTTATAATTAGATGATAGTATAACATTTTCTATACAGTTGAGTTAATTTCTTTTTTGTGCTTCATATTTTCTGCTCTACATCCCGAGTTGTTTACCTAATAAATACGAATACCATTATAATAATAACATTATAAATATGAGATTTAAGATGAGAACAAATGGAATGGAAATAATAAGAAAAACAGAAATACCATATAAAATATAAACCTATACGATACTTAGAATGGATCAACATGTTTTCTATTCACACAATAAATTATCTCAATTAATACAAAGACTCTTTAAATGATTACATCATTATAACACTTCAGCTTCCGGATGAGCAATATCCTCCAAATTTTTTATTCTATGGTTACATTTCATCAACCAAAAGTGATTCAGAACATGTTCAAAATGAGTGGCCTGACTCATGCATAAACATGCTAACTCAAAGGTAGTACTTGAGGTCTTTTTAAAAAATTGTTGAAAAATGGGCACGTAATGCTTTTAAAAGTGTGATGTAAAAATTGAACTGCTGCTAAGAAATCGACTAAGACCTATGTAGTTTCGTTCCTAGGTTTTAGTCGATTTCTTAGCAAATGCACCGAATCGATCTTTAATATTGAATGTCTGTAATTCCCATTACTAAGGGTCCCAAATTCGCAATTTTTGAGATGAAGCACATATAGAGACCACTCTATATGTGACAAACCACTCCATTTTGCCATCGTCTTATCCACTTCATACACTAACTAGTAGTGTGCATGACTCCTCACGTTGTCTTCCTACCGTAGAGCTCGTATGAATTCCGATTCTGATCTATACTAATATGTAAAAGCTGAAGAGTTTGTTTGTTTGAACGCCTTAATCTCAGGAACTAACAGTTTGAATTGAAAAAAATATTTTTGTGTCTTCGTATTTTGGCTTTAAGTACAATAACAGTACGTACAGTGTAGGTATGCGCAAACCGAAATGAACGCTGATCAATTCGCGGGCGGCTCACACTCACATACTCATAATAAATTGTATTTATTCCAGATCAACAGCAAATACAGCGAAGAGCTGGCCCAGGAGTGCCTGGAGTGGGTGCGCACCATCACCGGAGAGCCAGAGAATGTCTCCGGCGACATGGACAACTTCTACGAGGTCCTCAAGGACGGCACTCTGCTCTGCAAGTAAGTTTATAATTAATTTCTTACAAGATACTCGCTTCACACTGTAATGACAGAGGCGGCATCGGTGTGACTTGGAGCGAGATTAAGCTCGTAAAAAGACCGATCGAGATGAAAGACCTCTGTGGACGCGCTCTGCCCAATCTAGGGGACATAAGATTTTAAGTCAAGATACTCTCATAACCTTCACCCGATGCTATGAGAGTAAGGGAATAGAAAGAGCGTCTGTGCTAGCGCACGCGCTGCTAGCATTGCAATATAAATATAATTTCTGCATAGCATACCTACCTTGGTTAATCACATGATTGGCCGGCGTGGCCAAATACGCTAGGAGGGTATTATTCCTTTTTTTACTCTCGTAGTCACAATTCCCGTAGGCAATTAGGTATTGATAGTGTTTAGTCCCCGTAGGAAAAGGTCCCTTACGCTTACTTAAAGACTAGCAATGAATAATTATGTGAATCCCCTGGGTTGTAGCTTTGTTGCGTTGCGGTCTAAGGACTGCTGTAGTAAATACTTATTTCAACTAAGCAAATCACAAGCATGTCTGTCCACGTCTAATGATTATAATTTGAAAATGCCCCTATTCCGCGGGTTTATGAAAAAGAGCATTATAGCGTCATATTTTACTACATACCTACAGACTATCGTTTTACGTTTGGTCAATGTATTATTTCGTCCATACCATCGTAGTTGGAATACAATATACCATAAGACTTGTAACTCCTAACCCGTCTCGTCATAATTTACACGCATTCAGCCCACAACAAAACACAAAATCAACTATCACACTTCGCTAAAAAAGTCTTAACAAACGTAAGCCATTTAGAAAGGTCTTATTGGGTTTCGGTCATGTTAAGAATAGAACCTCCCTCTGGGTGGGAAATGTGCGTAATCCCACAAAACGCAATTCAATAACATGTCATACAAATCAATTAAATTACTGCCTGATTTCAAAGCTAATTGACCTCTCCTACCTCTTTTCAGACTGGTCAACAACATCCAACCGGCAATGGTGAAGAAGATCAACGAATCCAAGATGGCGTTCAAGTGCATGGAGAACATCAACGCATTCTTGGAAGCGGCGAAGAACCTCGGCGTGCCCGCTCAGGAGACGTTCCAGACAGTTGACCTGTGGGAGAGGCAGAATTTGAACTCTGTCGTCATCTGTCTCCAGTCACTTGGGAGAAAGGTAATTAACTAAGCTTGACTATCTGTCATCGTCTTTATCCATAAGTCTGCTCTGACCAGTTGTTTGACGACAGACATAATAAAGAAGTCCGCTACTTACATATGACCTTATGAAACTTTATCTCTTCGTATTGGTCTGGGCTCATACAAAAATACAAATCTTTCCTCTTTATAATATTAGGAGCTCGATGGCGCAGTGGTTAGCGCACTCTGCCTGCGGTTGCTAAAGTTAAGCCGTGTTGGTCCTGCGCCAGATCTCTCTACGGTCGTGGCAGATTGCTGTCCCACCGCATTATGAGAGTGAGGGAATAAGGAGTGCACCTGTGCTTGCGCACGCGCTTGTGCACTATAATAATATATCCTGCGTACCTGGCTGAACGTAAGATCGGCCGCCATTGCCGAATACGGCCGGAGGGTATATATTTATTATTAGATACCTTTTTTATAGTGGAAGAAAATGCGTTGTCCCGCCGCATAGATGAATTAGGCGGGGGTCTGTGGGACTATCAACTTTCATTCAACTTCCTATGACGATAGACTACCAACCATAAACTTCCACTACTTCCTCTCTTGCAGCCGTATTGGCCATTGGAGGACTAAGGTTTTATTCTTCCCATTGTAGTATACATACCTACCTAAATATATTTGTTTTTGTATAATAAATAATAAACTCTCATTTTACCACAATCAACGAATACTCTGCTACAAACCTTCAACCACCTAACCATCTAATTTGACAATTTCAGGCGGGCAACTACGGCAAGCCGACCATAGGCCCCAAAGAGGCTGAGAAGAACGTTCGGAACTTCACCGAGGAGCAGCTCCGAGCCGGCCAAGGAGTCATCTCCCTACAGTACGGGTCCAACAAGGGCGCCAACCAGAGCGGCATCAACTTCGGCAACACGAGACACATGTAAACTTGTTATGATGATGGAGGTACAGCGGCAACTAGTCACGTGACTTTTGACTAATTGATTCCAGACAACTGACTATCAACGACGGAATTTGCGAGTGGAAACAAGTTGTGTCGTAACAGCCAATAGGATTTCATTTCTGAGATGGTCACGTTTTTGAGCTGAAACCCTATTGACTGCTTACGACACAACTCTGCTTTGGTGGAGTCTCATTCTTATACAAGTACCTAGGAACATACCTTTTATATAAAGAATAGAGTCACAAATTGTTAGGTCGAAAATTGTGCGTGATTAAATAATACGTATTATTACGTAAACGAACCGTAGGAATACGCACTGCCTACAAGCATTTTGCTATACGTCTAACCTTATTGTAAGGTTCATGTTTAAAAGTATCGTACAGAGCACAAAACGATAAAATCACTACATAATTGTAACAATTTGTGACATTCCTACGGTAAATTTTCATAATATACTTGTAAGTATGGTGTGAAAATCGCTATGTATTAATAATTGCGACAAAGAAGATATTTTATTAAAATCTTCACATAATATATAATCAATTGGTTTGACTGACAAGACTAAGTTGGTGTTGTACCTAAGCACAAGAGATCACTTTAAACTGGTTGACATTAAATGCTGTTAAATGAAGTGCCATTCTAAGCAAAATAATGAATAGTTGGAAGATCGGAGCAGGCAAGCATTATTATGACACACAAATTATAATATAACATGGTAGTATTAAGACTTTAAGTCTTGTTTTCTCTTTAAAATAGTGTTTAAGAAGTAAGAAATAGGACATAAAAGGTCGATGTGTGCACCTTACTGCTTACAATTCGATAAGATTATTTGAATTCATAATATTTACTTTTTTACAAAAAAAAAGTTTTATTAAAATGTAACTGTCAAGGTGTTTTTCCACTATCTTACAAACTTTTAGACAGGGAAAGCTTATTTTTTTGAAATTCCGGTTTTAATCTTTGCTTAAAATATTTAATTATTATAATAACTAATTTTAATGTATATTAAAGCTAAGCTTGATTCGAATTTATAAATCTCATAATATTTTAATATATTTGTCTATTTGATAGACACAGTGTTTTTTCGTTCAAATACTTACTCATTTTTGCTTAGAATTGTACTATTTCAAATAGTTTTAAAATTGGACGTTAGTTATAATATAACTATTCAATATAAATAAAATTATTCTCGTTGATCATTCACCTTATAAATATACAAATTCTTAAGTACTTAGACTCGACTTAAACTAGAAGACTTGGTTCGGACCATTAGGGAATATGGAAATCCACGATTTTTCATAAAAATAATTTAATATTTTCATGGCATTCCAAAAAAAAATGAAATTTTAATCAACTAGGTGATTCCAAGGTTCGTCATTGAACAACATTAGGCGATCTTAAATATCTTTCAAGATTACTAGTTAAGTAAACAACAAATGGAATTAAAAAGTGTCATTTACATTTTATTCGATTCCAACACTCATAGAACTATTGTTATAGTGAAAATGAGGGATTCCATTTTCGAATCTCAACGTGTCAAAATTATTTTTGTAAAAGTCTAGTACCAGTCATTATTTCTTAATAACTTAGCATTTAGTTTTGTATAAATTATATACCATTCCGAGGCATTCCTCATTTTGGAGTTTATTTTTTTGTGCTGTTTTAATGTTGATATGAGAAAAGTGGTTTGTTTTATTTATATTATAAGTATAAGTCAGGTAGCATTACGTATTTCATGACTATTTTTGTAATCTTAGATGAGAAATTTTTGAACTACTTTTTTATATTATGTGCCAATGATTTCATACGCATATTTCCTTACTATTTGACTTAACAGTACAATTTGATTATTATAAAAATTGTGAGTACCTACTTCCAGCTTAAGTGTAAATAATTTACACTGAGTTATTACTTAAAAATACTATTATTATTGTGCCTTGAAGCTCTTTGGGGGCTTTAAAATTTTAGACATGGCTAACGTAACGAATTGGCTTACTTATTCTATTTATTAACAAAATGTATTAAAACTAATCATTCCAGAATTCGTAGTTTGTTAGTATACACTGTGATTAATGAGTTTATATTATATATGTATGTACATCTATATTTTCTTATTATAGTTATGTACTTGACGCGTAATATTAAGAATGTAAGTTTCATGAAGTAAGTACTTTTCACTTTATGGAAGTACGTAGAATAAATGAGTAATTAAGAAATGTTCTTTTTATTTATATACCTTTACTAATTGAATTTGATATAATGCGAAAATACCTAAAAAATCATTTAAGTGGTCGCTCACAATTAGAAGAACTAACGAAGTTAAGTTAATTGGTACAGGCCGTCTTTCCCTTTTCACCTATTAGATGCCCTGGGCCTTTAAACATTTTTTTGGTACGTGGGGCTCCCAGATTCTTGTCTAAAGGCTCCAATCGATCGCGTGACCGGGGCCCAAATATCAAGTCTCAAAGCGATCTAAAAACCAGTGAGTAAGTGCGATGCCGCCTTACATCATGATAGGCGGTATCTCACTTACTTTAAGATCGCTTTAAGACTTGGTGGTCCATTATGCCCATTGGGAAAGAGAGGCCAGAATAAGAACCTACCTTGTTAAATTATTATGACGCATTTTTGTTGCGTAATTAAAATAGCACCAGTACAGGACCTACTTTTTTTGAATAGTAAAATAATGTGTCGTGTCAGAAATAAGTCAAGTAATAAATGTTTTAGTTGCACATTCTCCAAGAAATCTTAACAGATGTGTTTAAATAACTTCAACTGCAATTGGTTCGTACTGGTTATTTATACCTAGAACAGCACATTCATTGATCTGTCTTACTGACATCAGAATCAACAGTATTACAAATATAATTAGATAGAAACATACCAACATCCACACTAGGACAAACAGACATGTTTATATTATAGTTCATGCACACTAATGTGGCATGTGCTGGGATCGAACCCGCGACCTCTTGGTGTACAACTTCTCGACCATTAGGTACACCTGCGGGTCGTCATTATTTAGGTACTTAAGTCTTGTTAAACTTAATAGCGTACAAACAGATACGTTATTACTCACAGATACTGAAGTACCTACCTTATAATTATTTTAGGTATTCGTAGGTATTATAGTTTTCGGTTACATACTAGCTGATTTAATTATCAGATTTAATTAGTGGTAGGGAAGTAACAAGAAAGGTCATCATCGTCATTCATAATATGATAACGATAGGTACCTACTTCACGTGTTGGGATCCGTGCTGAGACACCCCCAGCAGTGGGCTTATCTTAAGCCTACCAAGATAACATACCAATTAAAAAAAAGTGGGCAGAGTTGCTACCGAGACGGACCAAAGAAGTAGGTATGAATAATATTTTCGTAACATATTATGTAGATAACATTCGATTCGGAACCGTTTTGAGCGTTTGGAAAACTTATTTTCTTTACCTTACCTTGTCGTCATTAAATGGTTTAGGGAGGCAAACGAACAAGAAAGTCATCTGATTTTAGCTAAGTGATCACCGTTGCCCATTGACATCAACAACCGCACAAGGGTCGCAGATGCGTTGTCTGCCTTTAAGACTCCATACCCTCCGCAACAGAGCTCTGGAGACTTTACTCACCAGTAGCACAACAGTTACGAGTTTGACAGGCGCGTTGGTCGAGTGGCTAGAGACCCTGGCTACAAAACCAAGGGTCGCGGGTTCGAATCCCGCTAGGGGCAAATGTTTGTGTGATGAACATCGGCATTCGTACTCGAGTCATGGATGTTTATTAAAGTATTTAAGTATGTCTATCCGTTCCCTAGCTTCCATAGTACAATCTTCGAGCTTAGTTTGGGGCTAGGCAATTGGTGTGTTAGTCCAAGGCATTTATTTATTATTTATTTATATACGAAGAGCAACTTCCTTGTGGTATTCTGTAAGGTGGAGGACAGACGAGCGGCTCATCCGAATGTTCGAGAATTTCCACTAAGCTCTACCTCTCTTAAAATTTAAATGTTTGTAAGAGTGAGGCAAACGAGCAAGAGATTAACCTGATGGTAAGTAGATAAAGTACCCCACAAGGGTTGTTGATGCTTTACAAATACTTATTTCTCAACTGAGTACCTACTGGCGTCCACTCCCTGGAGTTCTTTATAGATTTTCCCAAAACACTAGAGCATCCAAGCTATGTAGCTATTATTAGCTATGTACTGTGGTATTAGGTAGGTACTGTGTTTATTGTAGGCACAAACCAGCTGGTGTTCGTATAACATTATTATGAATTCGTCCATGTTTTGCGTTTTTTCAAATGTTCCAAATGTGTCGTAAAAATCAGGCCACTTTAGTCCTTGAAATAATTTAAATAAACATGTTTTTGGCAAAGAGTACAAACGCATTATTGTAAACAAAAGGATTAGAGGTGTGTACTTTACTGATAATAGAAAAAAATAACACGTATGAAGGTAAGCGTGAGCCTTTAATTTTATTAGGATGATGAGATGAAACGTTGGATACACAAAAACACATGTACTGTAGGTATATGTCGTGGCCAAATCGTTGAAATGAACATCTCATGAAATGGCCAAATCAGTTTGATCTGATCGTGAAATCGTCTACATTGCTTTGGGACGGAAAATTTGTGTGATTGAAGTAGGTTAAGTGTTTTTTTTGTAAAACCTTTAAAACTTCGCCTTTTACATTATTTGGTGGATGCAATAATTATTATTCTGAAATGTAGACGATTTCACGATCTGGTCAAAGATAAGCCTACCTAGTAAGTTAAGACTTAGCCATTTCATGAAATGTTCATTTCAATGATATGGCCATGACATAGGTATATACTACGTAGGTACAATATTAAAGAAGAAAAGAATGAAGGGCCTTCCTTCACCAAATCCAATAGCTCTGGTCCTTGGTCTCTCCCGTCCTGCAGATGGTTGCGGTTTATCTGAGGGTGCTCTAGCTTACTAGGCTGCAACTCGTCATCATCAGCCTATTTATTAGTCCACTGCTGACCATAGGTTTGTTTGTAAAGGGAAAATACATAACGACAAAATATTCATAATTCTGGGAAGATGGTGGTTGGACTGTAAATATCTAAATCAAATCAAAGTCTCATAGTGTGGATTTGTTCTATTGATTTGTATGTACAATAAAATTACAAAGGTTAAAATGAGGTAATCATTTCCAAAGAATTATGTAACCACAAGAAATAACTTTTTCATTGAACGCAACTTCTAGAAATGTCAAAAACAATGTAGTTTTCTTTGCACAGCCCTTTTTGTTTACAAAAGAGAAGCAATTCTGATTGGTTGGAACACTTCCAAAGGCCATTTCTGATTGGCCGATGGAATGCTGATGAACAGGTGACATTGAAAAGTGAAATTGAAAACAGTCGATTTATTTCAGAAATGAACGTGTTTTGAAAACAACTTTTTGACATACCTAATTAAATTTTATCAGATACGTAATTTAGTGATTGCATATTGCATTATCCAGTGTGAATGGAAAGATAACTTTACGATAAAGGAAGTTAGATTTCCTTAGAAAGAAAAATTACATTGTTATTATGCCGATGACGAATACTTGTTTTCGCTACGGAACTAAAGTTTTCTGCGAATAATATTGTTCCTAGAGGAATGTCGCAATTAGATGCGTATGCAAACGGTTGGGCGATCGACACCACCCCGCCATCTGACCTCAAACAGCCAGATAAAGACGTAAGTGGCCCCCTGCGAAGTTGTTTGTCGGCATTTATCAGAATTATCAGCGTCCTCTGTTCTGACCCGAGAGTAAAGCAACGTTTATTCCTGTCTTATCACGAGTCTCCTGCAACTCATTCTGCTGTGTCGTCAATGTTTATAGTGTTGGGAATATTCCCAAAGCATTTGTAAGTATTGGTTTCATTTCTTGAACAGACTACAGAAGGTTAAGATCAGTATCTGTGAAGTTTTTTCTTGCAAATTTTGAGGTTATGGATATGTTTATTGAGGTAAATATAATTTCTTTCTAAATCACAATGTCTGTCTCCTTACCATTATCAAAGTTTCATAAACTGCCATGCTTTTCACTATTCTTGACCTTACTTTGTTTGCTTGAATTGGAGATAAAGATAAAAAATTTGAAACTCTGGCCCTTCAACCCAACCTCTCTATGTGTTTAACAAGATAGTAGTTACTGCTCTGTTAATACAATTAATCACCATTAACTTTCAAACTGCATAATATATAAATAGTATGGTTTTCCTACTGATAGTTTTGTTTACATTGGAAAGTAACTAAAGGAGAGATAGTGATTTATCAGTTGTTTTATTAAATAATGATGATGATGAGGATGATTACCAAATATTGAAACTAGGAATATTGTTTCCTAAATGAAAAAAATATATAAAGCATGATAGCATTTAATTTGATTATTATGCCTAAAGAAGAATGCAAATCCTGGTCCACCCCCTCAATAGCTATGTGTGTTATATGGCTGGATAAGTATTTTTTAGCTGAATCAGAGTTACTATGGCGCCAAGTTCCAAATGTTAGTCGTAAATGGAGTTTCCATTGAGACATTTTATAAAGGATAAAATGTCTCAATGGAAACTCCATTTACATAATTTTACTCAAAATCTTAGTCTATTATATCTAAGTATGTATTATTTTGTATGATGATTAATATTTTAGATTTATAAATTACCTAATTAAATGAAAAATATTCTGCTTGCAAAAGCCTACAAAGACCCACCCACAAAAACATTTCATCAAATTCGTTATCTGTGACAAAAACAATTTAATCATTTACGTAGCTTGATTACGTATGTTATCATTATCTAGTGATGTTTATAGGGTAAATCTGCGTAAATGATTTTATTTTCAATAATATAGAATGATGTTATTAATATTAGCTATTTGACATTTATGTTTGTAAAATATTGTTAGTATTTTGTCAGACAAATTATAATAATATAATTGTTTTCTGTCAATGTCGTGGACACTTTTAGATATTGTTTTGGTTTTAAGACATAGATAGCTCAGAAATCAGTCACTGTATCTGTGAATTGGTCATTTTGTAGGTCACTTATATAATTTCGTTTTGAAAGATAAAGATACAAGCTAGGTTGCTAAGTGAACACATTTGCAACTTTTTTCAACGTTTGGTGTTGTGTGTGAAAGATTAAATAAAGGGGCTAGGTTTTGATATGATACAAAGATTTAAGGTTAAAAAACTCATTTTTATAAAAAAAAACCTTTAGGTATTTTCATTGCCATAGGCGTCACGTTTTATTTATACAAATCTTAAGTGAAAAACAAGCTTATGTTGAGCAAATAAAACATGACTAACTGTTATCAGTAACACGATGCACATGTTTTTCCATGAGGATGACTGTATGTTTTTATAAAATGTGCTATACAGGTAGATATTGAAGAGTAATTATGATAAAATTATGTGAAATCTTATCAGAAAGTTACCTTTGAGAAAAAACATTGTCATGAGGAATTTTTTCAAGGTGAATACTGCATTTATTTACTAACAAATGGTATAAATCTAAAATTAGCTTTTTTTATGGTAAACTTCTAACAAATTAACAGAAATGTGATGATGAAAAACTTTGTAGAAGTATTACGAACTGCAAAGCTAGATTTCTGCCAAAGATTTCATAGATGTGCCTGTCACTTCACTGATAACAACTGATAAATAATGGAATTCTCCCATAAACAACCACACAATAACAGATAATTCATTTTGATACAGTAATGAATTGTGATATTTTTTGAGTGTGAGGGAATAGGGTGTGCACCTGCGCTTGCGCACTCACTTGTGCACCATCTATAATATATCTTGCATACCTTTTTTATTGTAACATCGGCCCCAGGGTCGAAAAATGGCTGGAATTGCCTATTTAAATCAACACTGTTTATGACGAATAATAGTCGCTATACGAATAATTTAACCTAGCGACTGTTTAAGGAACTAAACAACAGTACCGGGGTTAATCTAAAAGTTAACTGGAAGATAAGAATGTTCGGTTATTGACATATTTTCAAGTACGATAATTATGTCTGTTACACGCAAATAGGTCGTGGCAATGAGTAAATTTTGATGCGATACCTAAATTCTCTGGTATACTCAGACCTCCAGGTTGGAAATCAGACGTTCAATCCAATTATAGGTAATTTAGGGAAACTTCACAAAGAAGAGTCTTTTAGTTCTACTAAAGTGTAAGAACTATTTATTCAGCCCATGTCCTAATCCAGTGATGCCGATTATTGCTGGATAATATAGACCTCTTTGTCACATCTTTGAAAGGTTCAACCCAGCAAAGTACAGTCTGCAAAACACATATTAGAAGAAAATTAAAGCTGAGTTAGTTACTGGCAGTTTTTAGCAAAGGATACTATAGATATTAAGAGTAGCAGGCTAGGAGGAATATAGACTTATTATAATTCCGTATACCTATTTAATTATTTCTATCTAACACTATCACGTGATTTGCCGCCATATTCATCCCTTGAAGAACATTTTAGTCAGTTTCAGGATGTAGCCTAGTTGCATCATATTAGAAGCAGTACGACTTAGCATGATTGCCTTCTGACATTGTAATAAAAAGTCCCAAAGAAGGTACCTGGAAGGTACTCAGGGTACCTGTTTCTGCTTTCAAAAATAAATTTAGTAGGCTATATCAATAACATTTAAGAGGACGTTAACAAAGAAATTGTTACTTACGACTTCAAATGTAAATTATAGTCAAATTCAACCGGACAATAACTAAGTCGCCTCGTCGCCGTTGCCCCCGGCTTATCATTTACTCATTACCCCCTGGTTAGTAGGCACGGATACGACGTTATCTTAGGTTGACAAGCATGACCCTTCGCTGCTCTCCCCCGCGGCGGTCGTCTGCTGCCGATAGCAGAAGCCTATAAATTACCCACACTTATCATATCACGCCATTCTTCCACAGTGCGTCTTCAGTAGTCGGACAGTGCGAACGTCTTCTTATCACAACGCGATTATACCGTTCATTTTGAAAGTTAACAATTTATCCTAATGGCTAAATTCTTCATTTTCAACTATTGTGATTTCCTTTCTCCTAATTAATTTCGTTAGTGTGTTCAGAAGTTTATTGGACTGGTTCAAACGCGAGTGCAACGCCTGTGAGCCGTATCCGCAGGCCAGGAACTCCGTTACGATTAGAGCTGGGAATAGCATACATGTATTATTCATACAAGCTGCTGCAAAAAATGACAATTACCCTGCTCTTCCGCATCAACCCCATATACTATTCGGACTATTCGGATACGATCTAGGTTTGCTGTTGAAGCTATTTCAACCTAAAAGTTCGTATTGCCATTGGCTCTACAATTTTGAATACTACAAGTTTGGGATTTATTCTAAAGATATTACTTGACACTGGTCTTGTTTTGGATCTTGAGGAATTTTTATTTCAACATGGATATCGTGGCGAATGTAAGTATGATAACTTGATAACTGAAACGAGTCTTTATCTTTATGTCGTTAAGTTCAGAAGTCGAAGTGTATCAGTCGGCTCAATTTTGCAATGTGTGCGCGTGTGCCAGTAAATTGATAAGTTTCTCTTTTGTCGACAGTACCACCCGGTCTTCAAGGCATTCCTGGCGGGGTCCTTCTCTGGAACGTTCAGTACGATACTGTTCCAGCCTCTGGACTTGGTGAAGACGAGGTTGCAGAACCCTACCCAGAATGTTGTTGCGGCGACTGTCAAGTGAGTGTCTTTTCTTATATGTTTATTTTTATTGAATCCATGTCTCTTAGTAGGTAGTTACTCTTCTCTGAATCAGGAGTAGTCAAGCCAGGAACATTGTGTTTGTTCAGTGTCGTATTGTATAAAAGATGGAATGTATACCTTATGGCTTTCTCAACAGCCAATCTTACTCATTATCAGTAATTATTACATTGTGTTAAGGGAAAAACACTATCTTCAATAATATATTGTGGAAAGTTAAAAGGAATTCATAAACATGAATGGGCTGATTCAAAAGCTTTCACAATGATATGAAATTCCTTCAAAAATTAGGTTTCCCTTTTTGTTATGTCATTGAACAAAGGTTAAGATAGCGTCCAATCTTCATTTGTTCAGACATCGTATCAACAATTAATGCCGACTTCATAGATAAAAAATGTTTGTTTGAAGCGTGTGTACCTAATGTCATATCTGAATTATAAAGTAATCTGTGTTATTGTTACTATGTAGACAGAGATAATAGTGTCAGAATTGTTACTATGTAGAATGCCGGGTAGATTGTTGTTGTTATATGTACAGTATTGTACAGGTTTGCATTGGCTAATGTTTAAAATGTAATATTACAAATTAACCAATCAGTGACCGTATGCCACCTAGCGACCAGTTAAATCGAAGAATATTGTATCACTTAGGCTCGTCAAATTTCATCAAAATCTGTATGTTATGCTTTCCCGCTTCAACCAAGCGGGAAAGCATAACAGACAGACAGACAGAGTTACTTTCGCATTTATAATATTCGTAGGGATTGATTGATTGATATATAACATCGAAATACCTTTACTAATTTTCATTCCCTCTAAAATGGTTGAGTGAGATGATGGCTGACACATACGTCATACTTGTGAACAGGTGCCACCTTTGGGGACTGGTCGACTGGGACTCAATCTGTTCATATTATTATGTATTTTATAATTTTTATTCTATACCTGAAAGAGGTAACAGTATGGCCTAGTACTAGAACAAGTACAAGTAGCATATAAACTTATTGGACAAATATTATAACAAAACTTGGCGATTGAAAAGAGCAACTATCGAGTTTCTTGCCGCTTCTTCTCGGTAGATGACTGCATTCCGAAGTCGGTGGTAGATTCAATGTGTTGTTTTTATTATTGTTGACGATTCATAAGTGCTTTTATGAGGCCTATTTGAATAAAGTATATTTTGATTGATTGATTGATAAATATGCTAAATTTTTGTCCCCAGCGGCCGTTTACAACCCGGGATGATAACGATCTTCACAAACATCATAAGGCAAGAGCAAATAGTCGGGTTATGGCGCGGCATGGTACCATCCATAGCCAGATGTGTTCCCGGCGTGGGGTTGTACTTCTCTTCACTGCATTGGCTGAAGGCGAAGATGGGAAAGTCTAGAGGCGACTTGGGGCCGATGGAAGCGGTGACGCTTGGAGTGGTTGCCAGGACTATGAGCGGAGTCGCGCTTATACCGATGACTGTGATTAAGACTAGGTGAGTTGAATGGAGGAGGTTTTATAAAGTTATGGAAAAAATTAGAACCCTTTTTTATTAAATCTGGTTAACTTGTAGTTATGTTGTAGTAAAAAAATATTATCCAGAAAAAAGTCTGCCTTGGTAACACTCAAAACGAATGTCACTTTCTTTAGAAGAAAATAAATAAATAGATAGTAATTTTTATGTTAAATAATGGGTGTGTCGTCGTGACGCATTGTTTATGTTTTTTATTTTCAGTGAGCTTAAACTATGACAGACTTTTAATAGGGAACGTAATATTTTTTTTATCTGATTTTAACCAGGTCTATTTGCCTAATCATTTCAAACATAAAAAACACGATATTTGATGACACACTTATATAAGTAAAACTTCTAATTTGCTCCTAAGATTGTTTTCTTCTGTATTTTACTGAATCAAACTTATTTTTTCTCCTTACAGATACGAATCTGGTGTTTACAAATACAACAGCTTACGAGGAGCTCTGAAAGCTATATACAAGGCTGAAGGAATTCGGGGGCTGTCGTGTGGGCTGGGCCCGACTTTGGCGAGAGACGCGCCGTTCTCTGGACTATATCTACTGTTCTACACTCAGACGAAGCAAGCTGTTCCGAAAGGTGAGAATTATTGATGGTTTTATTTATATATGTTTTGTAATAGAGAGGTAAATAAATTAACAAGAGGGGTCACTTTGAAGCTAAGAGATCATCGCTGCTCATGGGCAACTTGTCGCAGATCCGTTGCTTGCATTTGAAACCCTCCCCAAAAGAGACCTTGCTCACCAACAGACACATAATTTTTTTCTTATGAAGCGCTACTTCACAGTGGTCTTCTGTGCGGATGAGGTACTTCCTCAGAGAGGAAGATATGTTCTATCATTCTTGAATTCCCGCCCTTTCAATTCGAGTTAGACAAAATAAGTCCATGAATTAAAGTCGTAAAAAAAGAATTACGTTTATTATGAAAGTTTTTTTATTAAACTTGGGCTTGTCAATAGATAGGTACTAGTTACTCGTATATAATATAGGTATCAAGTCCATTCGCTATCGGTCTTTCACGACATCTCCAAGTTGATTGACCGTAACTGTTTATCCGTTAATTATTTACGTCAACCAATTACAAAGTCTAAGTAGGCGGGACTTGATAATAGCGATTACATTAAGCCGATTAGTTACATTCATTTTCGTTCTTTGTAGAATGCTCTGGAAATTAGATTCGTGACTATATTGTAAATTATCGGCGCCTAGATAATTTACTTTGTATAATCATTATTTTAGCCGAAAGACAGCTAAACATTGGCCTTTTCCAAGACTTACACAAGACGATGAGAATGTATTCTAACAAGAATTGAAAAATAACAGCTCTCCTTTAAAATCCATTTGATTGTTTACTTCAGCACCCCAGTGTTTATTTATAAAGAGTAAGGCCATTATTTTGTACAAAACATTCAAGTCAATCAATGCTGAAATATTTTGTTTTTTTAATGATGGTCAGAATTTTCTATGACAAACAACTTTTCCCCTAATTCCGTTATCTAGATTTACTTAAAGATTAAAATTACGTGCGTCACAGACTTTAAATATTTATCACTGCAATGGCATTAAAATATTTTCACGAGTATTAACTTTCTTCGAGAAAACAAGGCTTGTTAATTAGATGGCGTTATCAGAACAAATAATTAATCAACGTGTGCCTTGCAATGACAAATTACTGGAATGATTTGAGGTGTGGCAAAGTAAACAATTTGAAGGACGTTTTGTTTTTTTCATTAAGAATTATCTAGTAACTATCAAATCATACCTCTGATATCTTTATACTTTTATTACGTGGGTATTATTTCAGTGTAGATATGATCGATAACTTTTATTGATCAATGAAACCTGGACATTTTAATGTAACCTCTTATAAATAATAGTCCAGGAATTTTAGATTTGATCTGCGGAATAATTCCTAGTGAGCTGAATTTTTGTATACACCATTATTATGATATTGTAATGATGATGTGAAAAATCGACTTTGATATCGTGCCGTAAAAAAGTTATAGGGGTCCAAACGTCACGAAAATCAGTTTTTCGCAAATATCTCGCGATCTATTGCTCAGAGGTCAATAATGGTTTCATAAAAGTTGTTCGTCGTAAAATTGTCTACAAAAAAGGTCTCTTGCATTTTTCTGTAGAATTAACCGTTTTTGAAAAAGAGACTAGAATGCACTCACATATGGTGTTGTATACCGTACGCCGCATACCAAGGCATAAACCCTATTGTTTGTTTTTTTCCCTTTTTTGTTTGTGTGTTTTTTGTTAGTATGATGTTCTACATATAGAAATATAAAGGACTTGTAATACTAGTACAGTCAGGAAAATAGGAATATCAACTATAAAAAACTAAGTGGCAATTTTTTTGTCACTTTATAACTCAAGAACGGGCTCACCGATCCAAACCAAATTTTCAGGGTTTGTACAGACTATTTATTAGATGTGTTATATGAAGTTTGCACAAAATCGGTCGCTTCACTTTATACGTAGCGAAGCACGTACCGGGCCGCTAGTAATGATACAGATATGCTATGTCCAGAGACGTTTGGACCCCTATAACTTTTTTAGCCGACACGATATCAATGTCGATTTTTCACATCTTCATCACAATATCATAAAAAATTGGCCAAGTGCGAGTCGGACCTCCGCACTGAGGGTTCCGTACAAATTATATTTTTGACGTATTAAAAAAACTACTGAATAGATTTCGTTCGAACTAATTTTCGTTGGTAGTTTTTATGGTAATGTACATTATATATTTATTTCAGATTTATCATCCTCTTACTCTAGAAGTTAGAGGGGGGGGGGGACACTTTTTTCCACTTTGGAAGAGTCTGTCACGCAAAGTATTCACTTCAGAAAAAAATGAGCTAAGAAACCTCAATATAATTTTTAAAGACCTATTCATAGATACCCCACACGTATATGTTCATTGAAAAAAAATATTTTCAGTTTCAGTTCTAACTATGGGGAGGGGACCCCCCATTTTTTTATTTTTTTTTCTATTTTCGTGTGAAAACCTTGTTGCGGTTCACAGAATACATCCCCTCACCAAGTTTCAATAGTATAGTACTTATAGTTTCGGAAAAAAGTGGCTGTGACAGACTGGCGGACAGACAGACAGACAGACAGACAGACAGACAGACAGACAGACAGACAGACATGACGAATCTATAAGGGTTCCGTTTTTTGCCATTTTGGCTACGGAACCCTAAAAAGGCGTATACAAAAAATCAGCCCACTAGGATTTTTTCGCAGATCGTGGATCAAAATTGCTAAAATTCACATTTCATATCTATATCATTACTAGCGGCCCGGTACGTGCTTCGCTAAGTATAAAGTGAAGCGACCAATTTTGTTCAAACTTCACATAAAACATATACTAAATGGCTGTGTAGTGCCGGCCTAGAATAGTACTACCCCATTTCTTCCCGTGGGTGTCGTAAGAGGCGACTAAGGGGCAATCCGGGGAGATGGGCAGCAGCATTTCTCCGAGTATAAACGATCACCATACTGCGGTCACCAACCCGCCTGCCCAGCGTGGTGACTATGGGCATATCCTCCGATGGCGTCACAGAAGGCACGGCCCTCAGTTCCCGGTGGTCCCGCTATTCCTGGTCATGGTGGCGATCATGGTAACGGCGGGGCGGGGGGTGCGAAGAATCTCCGGGCTACGGGAGGCCACCATCAAAAACTGACCCTGGCTACGTTTAATGGACGCACACTGCGGCTTGACTCGCATCTGGCGCAACTTGAGGTGGAACTTGGGAAGATAAGGTGGCACATCCTAGGGTTATGTGAAGTCCGAAGAGAGGGGGAGGACACCGTAACCCTGGAGTCGGGCCACCTAATGTACTTCCGCGAGGGAGACCAAAAGTCCCAAGGTGGCGTTGGGTTTCTGGTAAATAAATCGATCTCTGACAACGTTGTAGAAATCTCCAGTGTGTCGAACAGGGTAGCGTACCTCATCATAAAGCTCACTAAGAGATATAGTCTCAAGGTGGTGCAAGTGTACGCTCCGACTTCGACACATTCGGACGCTGAGGTGGAGGAAATGTTCGATGATATATCGAGGGCCCTCCACCTCACCACAAAGACTCACTACAACGTTGTCATGGGTGATTTTAACGCTAAAGTGGGAGTACAAAATTGCAGTGAATCGGTAGTAGGATCCCATGGATTTGGAGTCAGGAATCATAGGGGGCAGATGCTCGTCAATTTTCTCGAAAAGGAGGGACTCTATATGATGAACTCTTTCTTCAAGAAACAGTCCCAAAGAAAATGGACGTGGCAAAGCCCTGACGCTATGACAAAAAACGAGATAGACTTCATCCTGGCGGACAGGCGACACATATTCAGAGATGTCTCCGTGATCAATAGGTTTAACACCGGCAGTGATCACAGACTGGTCAGAGGCACTCTGAATATCAACTTTAAAGCCGAACGTGTCCGCCTGATGAGGTCTCGTCTACGACCTACTCTGCTCCAATCCATGCAAGGGTCTGAAACATTCCAGTCAAATCTGGAGAACCGGTTTGCTGCCATGGAAACCACAACAGACGTCAACCAGAACCTCGAAAATGTGGTTCGAGTTCTCAGGGAGGAAGGTTCGAGATTCTGTTACATGCGGCGTAAGGGCAAAAAGTCAAAACTTTCCGAAGTAACCTTAGGGCTAATGAAACAAAGACGTGAAAACCCACCCGTCACTTCGTCGGAAAAACGGGCTCTTAACCGGGAGATCAACAAACTCGTGCGACACGACCTCCGGTGCTCAAATACTATTTCAATCGAAAAAGTTATCGAGCAAAATCGGGGGTCTAAAGTGTTCGTACAATCTCTCGGAAGAAGCCACCTGACGAAGTTGACCACAGCAAGTGGAGAAGTCGTTGTTTCGAAGCCAGCTGTTCTTTCGGAGGTGGAAGACTTCTACGGCCGGTTATACGCCTCGCATGCATCTCGACCTGATCCCGGAAATGAGGACTCTAGAGCCACATTAACACGCCACTACACCGAAGACCTGCCAGAAGTCAGCGTTGGCGAAATCGAGATTGCTCTTGGACAGCTGAAAAACGGAAAAGCCCCTGGAGAGGATGGCGTTACGACAGAGCTGCTAAAGGCTGGGGGTCGACCCGTACTGAGGGAGCTCCAAAAGCTTTTCAACGCTGTCCTTTTTGAAGGGAGAACTCCGGAGGCGTGGAGTAGAAGCGTAGTCGTCCTGTTCTTCAAAAAGGGAGACAAAACCCTGTTGAAGAACTATCGACCCATTTCGCTTCTAAGCCACGTTTACAAGCTGTTCTCAAGAGTAATCTCGAACCGTCTTGCGCGAAGACTCGACGAATTCCAACCACCGGAGCAGGCCGGGTTTCGGAGCGGATACGGCACCATAGACCACATCCACACAGTGCGGCAAATTATACAGAAGACCGAGGAGTATAATAAGCCCCTGTGTCTAGCATTTGTGGACTATGAGAAGGCCTTTGACTCGGTTGAAATCTGGTCTGTTCTGGAGTCCCTGCAGAGATGCCAGGTAGATTGGCGATATATCCAAGTGATGAGATGTTTGTACAAAGCTGCCACCATGTCCGTCCAAGTACAGAATCAGCAAACAAAACCTATACCGTTGCATCGAGGAGTGAGGCAAGGGGACGTCATCTCCCCGAAATTGTTCACAAATGCAATGGAGGATTTGTTTAAGACGCTGAACTGGAAAGGTCGTGGCATTGACATACATGGCAAATACATCTCTCACTTGCGATTCGCAGATGACATCGTCATAATGGCAGAGACGCTGCAGGACTTACAACAGATGCTGAATGACCTGGCTGACTCTTCTGCACGCATCGGCTTACGGATGAACTTGGATAAAACCAAGGTCATGTTCAATGAACATGTTCTACCGAAACCGATCGCGATTCACGGCGCAGTTCTCGAAGTTGTTCAGAAATATGTCTACCTCGGGCAAACGTTGCAGTTGGGTAGAAACAACTTTGAGAGCGAGGTGAATAGAAGAATACAGCTAGGTTGGGCAGCATTTGGGAAACTACGTCGAGTCTTCTTTTCGTCGATTCCACAATGCCTTAAGACAAAAGTCTTCAATCAGTGCGTCCTACCCGTAATGACATATGGAGCTGAAACGTGGACACTTACGGCACGGCTGGTTCACAAGTTTAAAGTCGCTCAGCGGGCTATGGAAAGAGCTATGCTCGGCGTTTCTCTGCGGGATCGCATTCGAAATGATGTGATCCGGCAGAGAACTAAGGTCATCGACATAGCTCACCGGATTAGCAAGCTGAAGTGGCAGTGGGCTGGCCATATAAGCCGCAGAACCGACAACCGTTGGGGTAAACGAGTTCTAGAGTGGATACCGCGTTTCAGCAAGAGTCCCAAAAAACGTAGTGTAGGACGCCCTCAGGCCAGGTGGAGTGACGATTTGCGCAAGATGGCTGGCAGGAGCTGGATGCGAGTCGCCGAGGATCGGGCTAATTGGAGAGCCCTAGGAGAGGCCTATGTCCAGCAGTGGACTGCGATAGGCTGATGATGAAATAGTCTGTACAAACCCTGAAAATTTGGTTTGGATCGGTGAGCCCGTTCTTGAGTTATAAAGTGACAAAAAAAATTGCCACTTAGTTTTTTATAGTTGATATTCCTATTTTCCTGACTGTACTAGTATTACAAGTCCTTTATATTTCTATATGTAGAACATCATACTAACAAAAAACACACAAACAAAAAAGGGAAAAAAACAAACAATAGGGTTTATGCCTTGATATGCGGCGTACGGTATACAATACCATATTTGAGTGCGTTCTAGTCTCTATTTCAAAAACGGTAAATTCTACAGAAAAATGCAAGAGACCTTTTTTGTAGACAATTTTACGACGAACAACTTTTATGAAACTATTATTGACCTCTGACCAATAGATCGCGAGATATTTGCGAAAAACTGATTTTCGTGACGTTTGGACCCCTATAACTTTTTTAGCCGGCACGATATCAATGTCGATTTTTCACATCATCATTACAATATCATAATAAAAGTGTATACAAAAATTCAGCTCACTAGGAATTATTCCGCAGATCGTGGATCAAAATTGCTAAAATTACTGGACTATAATGGAAGCTTACAACTATTGTTTAAGCTATTTGACGACCCGCTTGGTGTAATGGTCAAGATGTTGCCTATTACGCAAGAGGTCGCGGGTTCGATCCCCGCACAGGACAAACATTTGTGTGCATGAACATGTCTGTTTGTTCTGGTCTGGGTGTTATATGTATCTATTTAAGTATATTTGTAATACCACTGTTGATTCTGATGTCTGTAACACAAGAGCTTAAGCTACTTAACACGGGGTCAGATCAATGTATGTGATGTTGTGAAATATTAAAAAATATATATATATTGTTTTGAGCAATTATTTTACCACCTTTTTCTCATTAGCGATCACAAAGCTTATCTAACTTCGAAAAATCTCGACACTCGGCGCGGAAATTGTAAAAAACGGTCATTGCCTCTAAACATCTCTCTCCATTTTAAGACCCTATTTTACCTAATTACACCTCGATTCATTATTCCGTATTACATTATTACGTTTATCAAAATTAAATGTTATTTATATCACAATAAAAAGATGTATTCTTTATATTAAAACGGCTTTTTCTTCTTCCACAGAATGGCTGCAATCGCCAGGAGCGGCGAGCCTTATCCACTTCAGTAGCGGCGTAGTCGCCGGCATAGCCGCATCTCTGGCCACCAATCCTGCCGATGTGCTGAAGACCAAGATGCAGTTGTATCCCGACAAGTTCCCCAATGCTTTTAGCGCTGCACTGTATGTCCATCAGGTATGTTGAAACATTTTTAACACTAAATTATTTTGCTTGTCAAATATGCAGGGCCGTCTTTCACCTATTAGGGTGGGCACATGGGCCTTAAATCTGGTCTGGGGATCGCGGTCCCAATCGTTGGCGGGGCCCTGCTGGACTCGCCGACTCGTACCCATTGTGCCTAGTGGGAAAGACCGGTCTTCAAATATGTAAAACTTACTTTTGACGTAAAGCGCGTGCAAGGATTTGTTTAACGAATGGCAGCAAAAGATGCTTAAGTCAACGGTTACTGCCTTATCAAAAAAGATCTGTCATTGAATGTCTCTTGTTAGCAATTTTTGCCGGCAGAGCCACGTAAGTTTTCTAATGGCTAGTTTCCTAATTGAATTGTCTAAATTAAAAGATTGTTTGTGAATAGATTCTGTAAGTTACAAAATAGTGTCGTTTAATTGAATTTCATCTAAACGATCAATAGATAATGTGTGTAAACAAATTAATGCAGTCATTACATACAATGTATGTAACTTAGTTAAATAAGCATAATGCGATTCTATAGCTTATTTACCACATATCTGTGTAGTTTTGCTTTAAAAGAAATGACTTTGTTTACACTAGTAGTATAATAATTTTATGATCCAGTCACGTTTAGTATATGCGCACGATCTTGCTATCAACAGATAAGGTTCATAATTAAATGAGGTTAGAAGGAAATTAGTGCCTTTTGATTCTAACGCATTTATCATGCAAGTGTAAATCTCTTATGTCATTGCAAGTATGTCACTGGGTCGTGAAAAGTAGGTACATAATTTTGTATGTATGTACTTAATTAATTGATGAAAGCATGTCAAACAAACTTTTCAAAATAACACATTATTTGATGTGTATTACTTGTTGTATTCAGAGTAAGTTGTAAGTACACATAATGTACTTAATATAAATAGTAATAGACTAGGAAAATTTGATAGTTTCATTAAGCTCTTCGAAAATTGTCTTACTTAACAAACCTTTTTAAAGGTATCACGTCAAAAGCACATGAAGCAAAATTTTATCTTAGACATTTCACGGTACAAACAATAATACTGTGACAAATTAAAGTCTCGATAAGAATATTCTTATAAAACCCTATAAAAAATAAATAAATATGCGCAATTAAATTTATCGGTTCACGTTTACTATTCGTGGCTACCCCAGGGGTCAATGCTGGGTCCGTTACTGCAAAATTATGCCAATTATTTTGTCTATCTGTCGCATGCCAAAAATTATCAGCTTTTAATTAGGTAGGCCTTCATTGGTCTTTGCTCCAGGAGGGTCATATGAGTAGGTATCGGTTGACTCATTATAATGATTAAGGAATATTTTTAATTGTATGTTTTGATTATTCTTCACGTAATGCCCCCTGGGCCAAAATTATACAAAACTTTTGCTAAGATACGAAGTTGTAATGGTAGATATTATTGGATGACATCGACTGACATTTGACTACGATATCTGTATATTTTCCGTTACTTACCTATAGATTGTGTAATACTTTACTAACATTGCTACATTGTTTAACGTTTTCATAACAATGTTTTGTTAAATATAAAATATTTCGCGTATTTGCGAAAACAAATCACAGATATTCTTCTAGAGGACGCACGAAATTGTTTTGAAACTTTATCATTTCAATCATTATACGTAACGATCAGGCGATGTTAACTTTATCTTTGATTATATTGACGCAATTTGGTTGCGTCAAATTAGTTTTAACATTGGATATAACATTATTGTTTAATGTATAGGTTATGTATGGCGTTTGGGTTTATTATTTTTTTATTATCTGGCTCGTAGGACCATTTAGTTTGAACAATATTTTGATAGTTACAAAATTAGCTTCATTATTTCGGTCTGTATTGAAATATGTTGCGTAAAAATATAGGTACATCTCGTTCAACTTATTAACCTTAGTTTTCATTTGTTACAGAATTACGGTGTGAGGGGTTACTTCAAGGGAGCGGTACCGAGGATGCTGCGTAGAACATTGATGGCCGCTATGGCATGGACCGTCTTCGAAGAGATAACTAGGACGATTGGCTTGAAATGATCTGTTTGTATTTCATCATCTTTTATTGTTATCCCGGTTGCGTATACAAATTACGATTCGGAGACCGGGGTTTAATTTAAATGTTGTGAGGTGCCTGATACTTGATATATTCTGTTTATAAGTTAGGGCATCATTTTCAAGCCGTATTTGCCGTAGTTGTTGCACAAAATGTTAACAGTAACATACAAATGTGAATGATTTTTTTTTGTTATGTTTACTGCAAACAAAATTTAGCTGCCACTTTTTGTGTATTGTCTACAAAATCTGCTTTTTTGTGTTACTACGAACCTATTCGTAAACTAGTTGTATTAACACTCTCCATTATTAAAAATGAATTACATAATGTAGGTATTATATTATCTAAATTGGAAAAATATAGGTAATTGGTGCTATGTTCCTAGCGTTTTGGATTCGAATATTAATCGCTTTAATATTTTAGTTAATAAGTGCATATGATTGTGTCTGAAATGTTACTATTTTTTGTTTATTTTGGTTTTTATTGTCAGTAAATCAAACAGGAAAACAAGAATTCCGATTTTATATTGGAAGTTTCAATTTATATCAGTATCAAAGGTCAATTCAAAAGAAGAAACCAGTGTTTCTATTTTCTCTTTTTAATAGTTTTAGTTTAAAAAAGACCAGAACAAGAATTATAGTAACCTAGTCTCCAAAAATTGATTTCCAAGTCTAAATACTTTGTCGATTATTGTTGTTTTTAAAAATAAAAATGTATTGTTTGTAAGATGTAGCCATATTATCATACTGTGTGTTGTCTTAGTATATTTTTTTGCGTTATTTCGCCGAGCTCAACACGATATTTACTGAATGTAGTTGATAAAGTTTTGTTGTCTATATTTTGTTATTCATTATCGTTCAAAATGTGATATTTTACTAAATAAAGATATATTATTGAAAATATATAAATTATTTAATTGCAATATGGCGCCCCTTTTCAAGACAAACTGTTTCATAACAGGTAACAAACTGATTAAATAATTATTTTATTTACTAAGTAATATCTAAGTAAGCGTTTTTTGTTACTGTGCAACACTTAAAAATGCTTTTTGCCGAAGTATACCTCAAATTGCGAAAGCTCTTTGCAGGTTTGCAAATCTGATTGTCAATTTAAAATGCATAAAAATGAAATAAATCTTTCATTAGGTAGGTTTTTAAGATGTTATGAAATACAATACAGACACTTGTTCAAATTAATAAAAGAACATAATTAAACAACTGTTAACAAAACTATTAATCATGTATTTTACATATTTACACAATTGTCTTACAAAAACATTTCAATTTATACATATTTAATACTGTGGCCACACCAAGCTATAATTTGACACTGGCAACTTTGACTATCCAAGCATAACATTACCCATTTTCCTCATTAGAGTATTATTTAATTAAAGGATATAATTGTTATGGAAGAGTTCTTATTTACTTTCGCATCATCATCAAGCTTTAGAACGAATGTGGCCACATAGGAGAAAGAGCACCAAATCTTAGGTCACTTGAAAACTTACTTCATCAGCCATGTGCTACACAAGTATGAAATTACCAACAGCTTATTAAAATAAGCTGTAGTGTAATTTCCAATAACTGTATTAAATATAAGCGTTAGAATCTTGTAACAGAAACTTCTTCAGTTTGAATTCAGAACGACACATTTTTAGATGACAATATTAATGGGCAAAAAGTCTTTTCTTTGTCAAGTGCCTTGACTGGTGCTCTAATTGTCTAAATTATTTCTCATATAAATTCGATTCCCTCATACTTGAGGTTTTCAACAAGTGTGTCATGTAGTAATACGGTCCCATCGGTTTTAAATGCACAAATGTATGTGGCTGTCTTCCCTTCAAACTCTGTAGTCTTCAAAGCGACAATGGCTTCGTCATTCGATCCAGGAATGAATTTGAACGAAGAGAAACCATGCTTTGGTTGATGTTTTGTGATCTGAAAGAGTAATTAATTTCTTATTAGTTATAATGTTTCTGAATAGGCGAAATCACCAACTATTTTTAAGGAATATGGAATCAAAAAATAAGCATTAAAGACATTCATACATATTACATATATGTTTAGGTTTTTATTCTAAAGGCCTGTCCTATAGTTTCATCTCAAAGTTTGGTGTAAAAAAATGTTAAAAAATTGGCCAAGTGCGAGTCGGACTCCCGCACTGAGGGTTCCGTACAAATTCTATTTTTGACGTATTAAAAAAACTACTGAATAGATTTCGTTCGAAACAATTTTCGTTGGTAGTTTTTGTGGTAATGTACATTATATATTTATTTCAGCTTTATTATCTTCTTATTTTAGAAGTTAGAGGGGGGGGGACACACTTTTTTCCACTTTGGAAGGGTCTGTCACGCAAAGTATTCACTTTAGAAAAAAGTGATATTAGAAACCTTAATATATTAAAATTATTTAACGGGACTAAACGCGATATTTATTTTGTAGTATATGTATACTACTTACTGCTTGACGTTTCGGCTGCGTTACAACAGCCGTGGTCGCAAGCGGACTGATGAAGCGGGGCGTCGTCTGCTCGGGCGCCGTTGTGAATTTTCTTCTGATACCCCCAACTCGTCACTTATTAAATTGTCACCCACATTTTCACGGCACACAACACTAACAGTATCAGGTTTTGGTCTTGACGAAGAAAATCTCGGTTGACACCTGCTAATCACTGGATTCCACGCTGATGCTAATTTAAACCCGTCATCCCTGTTGAAATTATTGTATTTCTTAATTTCTATTGCCTCTCGTACCATCCTAGAATGGTAATGGCGTTCAGTGGAGAGGATTTTCGGCTCATGTAACTCCATCCAGTGATTTGGTCCCATGTCAAGTAGATGTTCAGCAACCGCAGATTTACTCGTTTGTCGATTTTTCACTGCGGCAATGTGTTCCTTGACTCGATCAGCTATTGCCCGCTTAGTCTGGCCTATGTAAGCACTACCACAGCTACAATCGATTTTATAAACACCTGATGTCTGATATGGTATCTTATCCTTAGGTGATCGCAATAGCAAAACGAACGTCAAGCAGTAAGTAGTATACATATACTACAAAATAAATATCGCGTTTAGTCCCGTTAAATAATTTTAATGTTATAATGCAACGCGAAAGTCTAAAATCTTATAACCTTAATATAATTTTTGAAGACCCATCCATAGATACCCCACACGTATATGTTCAATGAAAAAAATATTTCGAGTTTCAGTTCTGACTATGGGGACCCCCCACTTATTTTTTTTTTCTATTTTGGTGTGAAAAACTTGTTGCGGTTCACAGAATACATTCACTCAATATGTTTCAACAGTATAGTACTTATAGTTTCGGAAAAAAGTAGCTGTGACAGACTGGCGGACAGACAGACAGACAGACAGACAGACAGACATGACGAATCTATAAGGGTTCCGTTTTTTTGCCATTTTGGCTATGGAACCCTAAAAAGCTTAAAAGTCCCAAGCAAGAACTCGTTCTTTTCAACTATCATTTCTTTGATTGGAGCATTATTATCAAAATCTAAAGAAAGCTATTTTTATTGTAACTTAATACGTATAGCACTCATTTTAAATCCTTGTTAATAAAAACCAAGTTATTTAGGAAAGTAAAGATAACCTACAATTTAAAAAGTAAAGCTTTATAGTATTTTAAAAGCTAGTCAATGATGTCTCAATAGAATAAGCACTATTGGTTGGATTCAGTAATGTAATATAACTTAACCTATACACAGATATAGAGAAAACGCTTCTACCAACCTCAATAGCTTCAATATTATTAAAAGTACTATCAGCAGTGATTAAATAATTGCAACCCATCACTTCATCTTTTGTCTCATTGTAAGATTCGTGGCTGCATCTCCTCGGCAAGAAATGCCACTTCTGCTTGATGGGTGACCACACTCCGGACTCATGGATCATGTAGCCAGGCCAGTGGATGCCTATTGAGCTTCGCACTGCTTTGTATTGGTTCACCCAGCTTTGGTGGTGGACCTGTAAGTTAGAAGGGAATGCTTTTAAAGTTTTAAGTAGCACCAGCGGTATGTGTAATGGCGTTTACAACTAATGTTCATGATTTTATTACAAGGTTTACTAGTTGTGAAAAGATAAGAATATTATCATCATAAAACCTACTAAACTTATAATTAGTAAAAAGTAAAGTATCAGCCTATTAATTTCCCACTACAGGGCAAAGTCATTGATCATTAAAATTTGAAATCATGTTTTCGTTACAAACATTAGATTTATAATAAGATAGTTTTTTATCTTAGTTAAACTGTCTTCTATACATATAACGTTGGTGTAGTATTGGTTTTCTGCCATAATCTTGCAACTTATAAATGATTGCTTAATTTATTATTACTGCGATAGGCTGGAGATGATGATGATGATTCTTACATTTAGGTAATTGTTGTTTAAACTCAAAATAAAGGACTATTCACCTCTCCATTAATGTTGACAGCTTTCACCCACATAGGGTCATAACTGGAAAAATCTCCTCCCGGTGTTGTCCACTCTTTGCCCATTGATCCAACATATAATATTTCATCTTTGACAGAAGCCCACTCTGACTTCAATCCTTTTTCTGTTAAGCCATTTCCATCTGTCAAGACGATCCATGGTACTACTTTATTGTTGGTTAATTCAAACACCTGGAAAAAGTAATTAACATTTCAATGTCAGTTAGTAATTAACATAACATAAGAAATTGACATTGCAATGTAGGTAGTATATAAGATTGAAAACAATTTCATTTCCACTAATCAACATCTTAGCTCTTCTTCCAGTTGCATCCTCGCCTATTGCCTTGGAGCCCAGGGTATGCTTTGAATATGATACATACTGCCAATAATGGCAGTTCCTTGTTCTACTGATAGTTATAAATCTATCAGTAGAACAAGGAACCATTGATAAATTATGACAGCAAGGAGTAACTTTCAATATTTGATAACAAAAGAACTAGGTAGTCTTGCCTGTAAGTTATGTTTATGACTAAGGTACCTACTGTTTGCATGGTTACTACATTGCGTGCTGTTGTAATAAAAAGAAAACATATAATATATTTTACAATATAAACTGTTTTTAGTTAGTAGTCCTATTGAAAATGCTAAAATGAAACACTTACTATGCCAGATCGGTCATCAAAAGTCAGCAATCTTCCATCATATACAATGAGCTCTGACAATTCCATCCCCCGTCCTTTATGCGAGTAGGTTGATGAAAGTTGTAACGCCGGAACCATGTCCCAAGACACTTCCACATAGTTTCTGGACTTGTGATAACTTAAATACCCCTTTTTTAAATAACTATGATAAGTGTGAGGCTTTGTAGCACTTTTAGAATTTGTGTCTAAGTCGGCCACTATACCTATTCTGAATGATACTAGTTCTCCTGAAGTCGTAGGAGGTGTTAGAGGGTATGTTGAGTTGTAGGGTCTCTTCATGTCCATCCATTTGTGCACGGGAGGCAATTGACTAGTCCACCAGTTGTAATAAAATAGTATAAGTACAAAAATACCAAATATTATTATAAAGAGGACGAACTGGGGTTGTATTCGCACCGCGTTGCCCACTCTGTACGTTGCTGGGGTCCTCAGAGCCTTCCGCCAATCCCTGAGAGTACCTCTCATGTTTTTGTCTTCGAATTCGTAAATATCATACATAATAGCACGTTAATTCATTATTAAGTTTAGTCACAAGCACGGCATTATCTATTACGATTGACTAGATCGATTACACTCACTGAAACGTGGTAATTAACTTAGAAATTTTAAAATACACGTCGTCTAAATCTGTGAACGATTACACTATATTTTTAATGGAATGCAAACACTTCACGCTCGTGGAAAACTTTCCATATCATTGGATGTAACTTTTATTACAATAGTTAAAGCTCATTTTGGAAATATGGCTATTAATTCAGTCATGAACGTAAATTTTTATCTCTTTTCGATGATGACACATTTCACGACCACATCCAATCCAACTTGATGAAAATATGAAATGACATTGACAACTGGCTGATTTTGACATAAGACGTCAAAATAGTGCGTTTCGTTTCAATTACATGCGTCATTTGTTTCAATAAAATAATTACAGATGGCAGCAGCAGTCATGTGAAAATGACTTAAGTAGATGCCTCATTCATTTTCAGCATTGTAAACCAAAGTGTGGTAGGTGCTTTGGGTAGGTGGTAGGTAATGAAAAGCAAGAAAATTTCTGAAAATAATTTAATTAATTCATTATAAAATTAAGTATTGGGTATATATAACAATAATAACTAGTTTCCGATTCTTTTGTCGAATTGTAAAAAAAAACAATCACTTGACTGACCTACGATACTAAATAGATAAAAAATAGATAAATTAGATAATTCTTTAAATAGGTGTGGTAGGTATGTAATGGTCGCAATGGGTACGGTAGTATTTAGTTTATAAACATACCTACTTGAATTTTATTCATACACGTAACGCACTCAGTGATCGGAACTATAAAAATATCAAACCACAAAACTCATGAAAGCTATCAAAAGTTAAAGAATAGAAATGACCTGTTGCAAAATTACAAAACAATTTCGGCGTCTGTGATCCAAACCAAAAGTGCCAAAAGGAAGAGCAAGACAAAAACACAAATTGGCAGTCCACATAATAGGTAGTTTAGTTTAATTTTAATTCAATTACGTTTTTTGTACAGGATGTCCGGTGTGATGAGTGTAACTACTATTGAATTTCTTCACACAGTGAAAGTGAGAGCTTTTTACATCGTATGTAAGTAACTCGCGTAGGTATTGTTGTGAGTCTGTTGGCTGGTGATATTAATGTCTTATGAAAATAAATGTTATGGCAGTTAAATGTTCATTACATGCAATGGCGTCAATAATTAGAAAAGGTTATTTTATAAAAGTAAAATAATCATAGCAGCTATAAATGACAAATTACGAACTGAAAATTGCGGATGCGATATTCCAGGTAGTAGAAGCCTCCGAACTCCGAGCTAAGATAACTAAAATTGGACTCAAGCGCACCCCAATCAACGGGGCCTTGTCCTATAGACCCTGTGGGGTTTTGCAGTGCCAAACCCCAACCACGGGTGGTAAGCAAAGGAGGTAGGTACTTTCTTTTTCGGAAAATAATGGTATGTCATGGTCATTTTACAAATAGATGTAGTTATTACAAACTGCTTATGGGACGAACATGCCAAACTTGAGCTTGGTGTCCGAAATGAACGAGTAAGCGAAGTAGAAGCAGACGGCTATGGTGGTGATGGCTCCGATGATGCGGCAGAACCAGATGCAGCAGATTGGGCGATGGTACTTCTGAGATAAGAAGTAGGTATCTATTCCTGCTTATGGGACGAACATCCCAAACTTGAGCTTAGTGTCGGAGATGAACGAGTAAGCGAAGTAGTAGCACACGGCTATGGTGGTGATGGCTCCGATGATGCGGAAGAACCAGATGCAGCCGAGGTCGCAGCAGACTGTATGTTGGTACTTACTTCTGGTATGAGAAGTAGTACTACTTATAGGACGAACATCCCAAACTTGAGCTTGGTGTCAGAGATGAACGAGTATGCGAAACAGTAGCACACGGCTATGGTGGTGATGGCTCCGATGATGAGGCAGAACCAGATGTAGCCGAGGTCGCAGCAGACTGTATGTTGGTACTTTTGATATGAGAAGTATTATTGCTTATGGGACGAACATGCCAAACTTGAGCTTGGTGTCAGAGATGAACGAGTAAGCGAAGTAGTAGCAGACGGCTTGGTGGTGATGGCTCCAATGTTGCGGCAGAACCAGATGCAGCCGAGGTCGCAAGACAAGTTGGTTTTGCTGAGATGAGACAAAGGTATATAATATTTATTGCTTATGGGACGAACATCCTAAACTTTTGCCGAGATGAGAAGTAGGTATCTAGTACTGCTTATGGGACGAACATGCCAAACTTGAGCTTGGTGTCAGAGATGAACGAGTAAGCGAAGTAGTAGCAGACGGCTATGGTGGTGATGGCTCCGATGATGCGGCAGAACCAGATGCAGCCGAGGTCGCAGCAGACTGGACGTTGGTACTGCTGGTCTACAGGTATGTGCTGGTTGTTAATGTTTACTACCCTGAAATGGAAAAGTATGAATTTATGACGACCCGCTTGGTGTAATGGTCGAGATGTTGCCTATTCGCAAGAGGTCGCGGGTTCGATCCCTGCACTGGACAAACATTTGTGTGCATGAACATGTCTGTTTGTCCTGGACTGGGTGTTATATGTATCTATTTATGTATATTTGTAATACCACTGCTGATTCTGATGTCTGTAACACAAGTGCTTAAACTAGGTACTTAACACGGGGTCAGATCGATGTATGTGATGTTGTGAAATATTTATATTTATTTATTTAATAATTATTAGCTGTGAAAAGGAGGATAAGCTGTCTTTGGTGATATATTTTGTGTTTAACATAGGCACATGTACACTGATCCTTTTTTTTGAGTGATTTCATATTTTCCCGGTATTGATATAGGCATTCCGCATTTCAAAGAATTTGACTGAGGGTAGTAATTGCGATTATTAAGGAAACTTAAAGCTTGGTTGTGGAATAAAAATAATTTTAAAATTTACATGTCGCTACCGTTTCAGTAATTTTAGGTAGCTTGTGGTTGCCATCGATGACCAGTTAAAAGTTAAAGGTGAAGTATCGTGATTTCGATCTCACCTTAAGTGTTTTGGAGCCATTTGTTATCAATTTATCATCCAGGTGCCATCAGCTATGAATCTGCAAATTGATAAGGCTTATTAGGAGTTTACCGATATTAGACTAGACAATTCAATATGAGAATATTCATGTAGAGATTTAGGTACCCGTGGAATGTAAGTACAAAAGGTACGTTATTATTTCGTTTTTATGCTCGTTGGTCAAGTGTTCAGAGACCGTGCCTACAATCCCAAAGGTCGCGGGTTCGAATCCCGGTAGGAGCAAATGTTTGTTGTGTTGAACAACGACATTTGTACTCGAGTTATGGATGTTTCTAAAAGTATATAAGTATGTCTATCCTATCCGTTCTCTAGCATCAATAGTACAAGCTTCGATCTTAGTTTGGGGGTAGGCAAGGCATTTATTTATTTAAATAAAGTGTTTTGGGGGATTGGAGAAATCCAAATAGGATATTCATTGCCACAATTTAAGAGTGGAACCAAATGAGTCGTCAGCCAAATTTTAATGATCTATGTTAGAAAGTAGCGAATATGTATGCATATTGTGCAAGAAATGATTAAGACAAATATGGGCCGCCCCAGATATTGCTTATCAAAAAGAAATCCGTTATAGATTTTTATCTATCTGTTCGCGTTATTTGTCTGCTTACTCTCACTAAATAAGAAGACTTCTTAGTAAGAAGTAAAGAGTGAACTTAAAGTTACCTAAGTTAGCACGGAAGTAAGCTAAGTGTTTATAGACTACAAGCCCTTAGAAAAAAAAGCTATGAAATGAACCACCATGACGCACGCTGAAGGCTGTTAAACTATAGTCCATTTCAGCTATGATGATCCCGGTGAAAGTTTGTCCTCAAAGGAAGATCGACACTACCTATTCTAAGTAATAAGTCCCTACGGAAAATCATAATAAGGGCTCGTGGAACTTATTGACTTGAAATAATGTTGAATTTCGGATAACAAGTACACCTATCACAGGGATCATCTTTGGTGAAACATACTATACCTACATGGATTTAAATTGTTAGATGCCCTCGCCATACTTTGACACGCTCTGAAATTGAACTTCAAGAAGCGACATGCGCTTCTTATCGAAGTGACAGCATGTTGAAACGTACGTCACGTCAAACAAAGTAATGCCACAGGGGGGCATTAGGGGCATATTTTACTATTTGAATATATGGGTACTTATAGGTGAGTACTGGGGTGAGAATGATGATAACGTTCAAAAATGACTTTTTTTTCCTCTCTAGTGGCCGCCCGCGACTTCGTCCGCGTGGGTTTCAGATCCCTTTTTTCGCAATAAAAGGTAGCCTATGTTCTTCATCAAGATTTAGAATTGTCTGTGACAAATTTCATCAAAATCGGTTGAAAGGTTTGAGTGGAATATCGTAACAGGCAGACAGATACACAGACAGAGTTTTTTCCCATGGCTTGTCCTTGGAGTCTTATAGTTTGGAATTGTGTAGGTAAGTTATTGAGGTAAGTACTTACTTCCTTTTATAGTCAAATCTGGGAGCGTACTGAACATAATTTATTTTAGCCAGATAAAGTATAAACACGAAGAAAAGTATAAGTACAATAGCAAATGCGAGGAATTCCAAATACCAAAGAATACTTGTGAATGAACTGTGCATTATTGTGATTTCTTCGTTGACAGTATGTCTAAAGTGGTTGACATTTTGTTTTTTCTCAGTTTGATAATTGCAAACGTTTAAAATGTATGCATTTTATACGGTAACGACATATCGTTTCGTTAGGTTAGTTTATGGTCAGAAGCACATAGGTAGGTAACATCAACTGAAAGAAATGTTATATAGTATGTTGTATTTTTTAACATTTGCTCAACTTTATCCTGCTTTAAATTGCAATATCGTCCAAGTTGACTATTAAGTTTACTGCCATAAGTGTACTGAGACGAACTTCTTAGCTATCCGTGGATTCTCAGTGCGGGTGCCGGGTCCATCGCTTGGAACAGAGAGGTATGTCAGTCGGCGCCTGGGACTTTCGATCCAGCTTGTAGGTTTAAGGGGTACTTATAAATGACCCACGTAAAACGTCATAAATTAATAAACAAAGTATTATTGACATGCCCAATATTTACAGTCAGCGTCGGATAGATAGTGTCACTCAGGGTACTCAAAGAAATAGACGCAATATATCGGTACAAACAAAGTTTCCATTTTGTTATCAGCATTCCAATCGATCAAAAAGTCGACATATTCTTAAGTTTCATAACGTATAGATCAGTAGAGTCAAAACGCAACAGTAGGTATCCTGAGAGTTACTATCTATCAGACGCTAACTCGTGTACGTTGCAATCTGTTGGGCACAGTTACACAAATTGAAAATAAACAATATACTAATTCGACCACACGACAAAAAGTTAATCTTTGATTAGCTACATAGCTTCCGCTAAACTAATTAAATTGTAAATGTAAATGTAATTTATGGGTGTAACTTACCTGAAATAAATGATTTAATAATAATAAAAATAAACGAATCTTCGTATCTTATACAAATAAACCAACCAACTTAATTCGCAAGTCACACCTAAATTAATGCCCAAATAGCCGCTATTATTTGATCCTAATCTTTTGTTAACTGCTCATCAGACACCCGGCTTTCGACTCAATTAGTTTCAATTACAATATCACAAGACATTCTTTTCACTTTGTTTTTGATAGACTGTAAAAAAAGTAATTTGCTTTAGAAAAAAATTGTTCGCCTTTTCGAAGGCGTGTTGAAAATCGTTGTAAATGATTTAGCTTAGAGCATTCGGTGAAAGGTTACGATAAGATGAGTGGCATTATTGGCATTATGAACGCGTTTATGTGAATAGTAGGTGTGTGTAATATTCAGTCATAGGTATTATATGTGTATAGACTAGCACTAAGGTGCAAAGGCCTACATGATTGAAATGATGTTAACATCACCACGTCTTCTTAATCACCATGCTTTCCAAATTGCGGAATATTGTTCACAATATTTTATATTTTGCTCAAACCTTTTTTATGGAGCCTTGTTTCAACCATTTCAAAGACTTTTAAGCATTATGAAATATTTTGGTATAAATAATAATGTTACGCAAAGAATTACCTTTTCTATCACTGTTAATTGTTATTATAGACTTCTTTCACCATGAAACATATCAAAGTTTACTGTTCTGTAAAGAATACAAACTCGGTATTCTTGCAGTGTAATTTCACGCAATTCCTTAATGCGATTTAAACAACTAACTTTTACAAGCGATTTAACTAATGCAGCATTTATTTATACATAATAATAGACACGTTGTTATTAGACCATTATAATATCTAATGTCGAATTCAATGAAATTTTATACAGAAGTTCATTCGCGGATTTAATGACGGTCTTGAATCCCAATTTATTGCTAATGTGCTAAGGAATTCAATAGCTTCGTTTTGTACCTACGCGTGAGCACAAACTTTTGTTTTTTTTTTATTGCCAAGTTTTACTTTGTGGAGAGTTCTGTTAAGAAAACGAAGACTTTGATTCCTTTACATAACAAAGTGGTGGTGAGATTTGCTAAGCAAAAATTGGAAGAGATAACATAATTTTATTCAGTCCCCAGCGGCGAATGGTTCTATGAACTCAATCTTGCTGGTTCCCCTTTTTACATTATACAAAACTTACATTAATCACTCCTTGGCGAATTAATATACCAAGCATACTTTTATCCTCTGCCTTTTCTTTTCAAATATCCACCCTTTGCCACCTTATCATGTATGTAAGTACTACCTAAGTTTATTTTTTTATTTTTTACCATTCAAGTCAAGAAGAGATAGTTCTTGGAAGATTAATCAGTTCTTGTTTTAATCTCATAGCCTTTAATGGTGTTCGCAGTCTATAACAGTCACAGTGAAAGAGATAAGGTCTAGGGAGAATCTTGTAGTCAAATAGGGAGAAGGGATGGCATTCCACTCTATTAATTTAACCAAGTATGTACCTTGCGCAATATGTTATCAAGCGTTGAAACGGTTGTTTATTCAATGCGGTAGGTTTATTACGACTTTTTTTCTATTTGCAGTTACAAATAGTGGAATTCTATCAGGTAATTTGATACGCCTATAGATACTTATTGATATTGTTATGGGTGTGCGATAAGCATTTGGCATTTGTATGGCAGTTAAAATGTCTCTGCCTGGTAAATAGTGCCTCAGTGAACAGGATAATCAAGTCAAACCCAGGACCAATGTAAAAGTGACGAACATTTTGATGATAATTGATAAATGTTTGGTATTTTATTGTCGAAATATATTTTTACATAAGAGTCTATTTTTAATGGAATAAGCAAGATTATCGACGCATAACCTATATGTACTCAAGGTCTTGCCGTCTTTTCCCTATTAGAGCCCTGAGCACATGTGCCTTTAAGCCTCTGGTTTGGTAATAGTGAGGAACCTGGACCCTATTCTGGGGCCCCCTACTTATCGTGGGGCCCTGGGCACGTGCCCATTGTGCCCAGTGGGAAAGAGGAGTTTGCTCAAGGTTAAATAGTTTGTATGACATAGTAACAATCTATCTATCCCTGGTAGGGACGTTTAGATAATAATGCCGATGTGATAAGTTATTTAGCAGATCATTAAGTCTGTAACACAAGTAGGTACATACTGAAGCGGCTTATTTTGATAGCAAACGAAGCCCGAGATTTTTTATTTCAGAAAGTAATCAGTCCATATTTAGTTACTCCTAAGTGGTATTTCATATAGAATGCCAAAACGCCATTAGCAAAATTCAATAACTCTCTGAAGTTCTTAGAAAAAGTACATACACGCTCTAATTCCCACCTTTCTATTTAAGTATGATGAATACGTTGTATGTACGAAAGCAACAACACTTCACCATCATAGATTAGTGTAAACAATTGAATTAATAGTTTTTATTTTTAAAAGTAAGCTACTGTCGATAAATGTAGCTTTAATTTGAAAATGTTTTGTTCTTCGACATTTAAACCAATGATGGTCGGTTTAGATTGGCATATGGACGACTTTCTTTGTTGTCACAATTTCTATATTTTACAGAACTTACAGTACCTAAGTAAAGTAAAGTATCAGCCGATTAATGTCCCATTGCAGGGCAAATGCCTTCATCATTTTAAATCATGTTTTCGTGACAAAGATGGATTTATGGTATTGGGATAGCAGCCTGTTGGAAACTGCAAAAGCTAGATCACCGCGGTCCTCACACTAAGTAGATCTTTTTACGTTGGTTTTGATTAAAAAAAACTGTATAAAAGTCCCACGAATGAGTTTAACTTGTTTACTTAACTAGTATTCGCCAATTTTATGCACAAATATAAAAGCGTCAAAATCTCATCTAGTGTAAATTTTCGCCATTTCGTTAAACACGATCATTATTTTAATTTGCACACGGACAAATCTAATTGCAACTTATTAATTCGCAAATCGTTTAAAACAATTACTAAAAGAAAACGCCTCAACAATTTCCATGCTTCCCGATGAAAGTTTTAATTGCAAATCTTATTAAAACAGTCTTAACACACTCCCGTACCTTTTAAAGCGAGAAACTATTTTCTCTATAATTAATTGGATTCGCTTTTTTTACTGTTTAGTTCTAAACAATGAAAATATCAGCGAAAATATCTAGAATCTCAGACAGACGGTCAGACACAGTCTAGTTACCATCATGAGATCGATCTTCCCGCCTTTGATAGGCCTAATTATCTCTTTTATTACCTAATTATCTGAATTATCTGATTCCTTACATCACGCGAAAGAGCTCTATTTTATAATAAGTAATATTCTAAGTAAAATTTATGATACGCTTACTTTGTAGTTTTAAGGTTATGTTTTTTTGCAGGTCTAATAGCATTCCTTGGTGAATAAGGATGTGCTAAAATGGTCTCTACAGCATAAGCAGAAATTCGAAACAACTTTATCTGAAAACATTTATAATTGATGTGAAACTACTAAACTAAACAACTAACTACAATATTGTAAGTAAAGCCAATCGGATATACCTACATACATTCTTTGATTATTTACAACAGTGTATTCCCAATTATTTCTCTAGTTTCGTTAACGTTCTAAGTATTTTCTATACGGCAGCACAACCCGCTTACTCTTACGCTTACCATAAAGATTGCTTTGTAAAAAAGGCCATATTATAATGTGAAAACCAAAGTCCACATTTCTAAAACTATATTTTTGCCATGCAAAGTTGGTCCAAGTTCTGGAATCCGCTTTCTGTACTCCAAATTAAAACGCTGGTGGCTCCCTCCGATGAGCTATTATGTAATCACATCGTCAGTAAACCAGAGGTTCATTGATCAGTTCGTTCCACAGAGTAGGTACTTTGTATTATGTTCGTTCCGCGTTCGAACGTTCCACTGTGTTGTTTCGGTGCGTTTCGTTAGTAGCGATCGTAAAGCTCACACGTTTATTATACAGATGTTTAACTTGTTAGTTACGTGGAGGAAGTATGTAATTTTATTGCTACATCGGCAAGGCAAGTGCATTGGCTAGGTACTTGATAGCGAGCGGTCACTAGGTGCGCTAGAGCATTAGGTGATATTCTGCCGTGAACCATTGTTTTATATGCTGACTAGTTCTAAAATAAATTATGTCATACCTCACCGTACTTTGAAATTGGCACTTAAATAAGAGCGACAGTCGCTTTTTACAGCGAGACAGCACGTTGAAAGTCACCCGTTTTAATCTATGGTGAACGTGCTGTCTTGCTCTTATTTAGGTGCCAATTTCGAAGTATAGCGATGGCAAATCTAACTATTTAAATCTATGAATTATGAAGCATGAACGTTTAAAATTAAACGCCGAAGTAATTACAAAGACCCGTACATAATTTATCTAGTGAAAATTTTTAATATTAATTATATTTCTAGATTTTATTTCAAAAGAAAATCACTAAAACATACCTACTTTCACGCTAAAACCTAAAAACGTTCCTTTTTAGAACAATTTTCTAATGAATGTCAAGTTGACAGAAAGAAGATATTATGTCAAAAATTTCCAAAATTTTTGCATTACTCATACGCACGCGTTGTCATTGGAAAGTGTTTCAAACAAAAAAATGTTAGCGTTTCCATAATTTACCTAGAAGAAACACGCGAACTGCCAAGGCGCGGTCAATTTTGATTGTTAATAATGACAGACGAAATATAACTTTGTTGCTAATAGGTAGCTAATTTTTTTTATGTTTTTGCATACAAATTTTGGATAAAATATTTCGGCAAAAAAGGGAAACGAATATCACATGACTCGTTTTTTTATTTTAATGCCATAAAAGCCGAAACCACATTACGCACATAAACTAAATTAATTACCTTACGATCTTAATTTTTTCCAGGATTTCAATTCATAACATTACTACCGTCTGCATCTTACAAAAGTTTTAAACAATTTTGTTTTCATAAGAAATTAAGAAAATTCACATTATTGAGGAAAACATTAAACACAATAAAAAACAGATAGGACTCTTCACTCGTAAGTTACTCTGGTCTGGTATTTATTTATTATTTACTAGCGGCCGCCCGCGACTTCGTCCGCGTGGATGTCGGTTTTCATTATACGAATGTTTTTTCCCGCTAACTCCCGTTCCCGTGGGAATTTTGCAATATCCTTTTGCAACTAAGCATCAAGTTTACTAAGGGACCTGCATGCCAAATTTCAAGCGTCTAACTCAAGTAGTTTAGATTTTCCATACAAACTTCCACCCCCTCATTTCGGGGAAGTGGGGGGTTGGAATGGGTCAAAAAGTAGCCTATGTTCTGTCTCAGGGTCTAAAGATTGTCTGTACCAAATTTCATCAAAATCGGTTGCGAGGTTTAAGCGGGAAAGCGTAACAGACAGACAGACAGACAGACAGACAGACAGACAGAGTTACTTTCGCATTTATAATATTATAAGTTGGGATAATTTATTAAAATTTCATTATTATGCACAATATAATACAAACATAATGCAATAAATAAATTGAATAAAGTAAAAAATAAACGTGATAAACAATATTGAAAGTACCCACGCATTATAATAATGTTCCATCCTTATCCCATAGTCTCCTATAACAAGCTATTTCAAAATGTTCACGACATTCCTAGAATTCTATTACAATAAAGTAACACCGTCCTAAAATATGGGACTCGTAAATTATTTATTCATGCGTTTCAGGTTTGGAATAACTTAGTACACACGTAATTCACTACTGGTTACTATAATCGTAGTGTTAAATTCTATTGCTTTACTATTTAAGGCGGAGCCCATCTCCCTTTAGTAAAAGCGATACTGGGTTATGAATGGGTTTGCCTATGTCCCCTTAAGCACACGAAGCTAATATGTTAAATAAGTAAAGTGCCATGCTATCTTTAATCTTAAAGCCAACAACTTCAACTAGTCTTGAAATACAGAGATTTATTCTTGAACCGGTAGAATATTGTGATTTGTGACGTACGAAAAAGTGACGTTTGAATTTGGAAATGAATATGCAATTAATGGGGGCGTTTGGCAGAAAAAAGAGCTAGCAAGCGCTCACGATTAAATAAGCAAAATGGCGGATTGTGTCAAACAAACTGTACAGTTTTCGGCCAGGACATGTTTGCTAACTTCAGTCTGTGCTTCAGTTGCGCTGACACAATCCGCCATTTTGCTTATTTAATCGCTAGCGCTTGCTAGCGCTTCTTTCTGCCAAACGCCCCCAATTGCTTAGCTCCAAAATAAGCTTGACGTTCGTACTATGGATGCTAGTGAACGGATTGTAGTGAAAACTCGAATACAATTGCCAATGTGCATCACACAAACATTTGCAATTAGCGGGATAAGAACCTGCGGCACTCGGTTTTGTGGTCAGGTCTAACCACTAGTGCAACGGACCTGTTAATGTATTAAATACACATACAGTTTCGATAGTTTTAAGAGTTTCGTAGCTAAAACACGGAACCGGAGATTTGTCATGTCTGTCTGTCTGTACGCCAGTATTTCACAGAAACTTTTTTCAGAAACAATAAAATCTATGTTTACAGTTGGCACCTAATGAGAAGATAGATGTATTGTGTGAACCGCATTAAGATTTTCAGGCGAAAATAGAAAAAAAAATTGATATTCCACATCGTTAGATTGAAACCCCATAGAACCACAAAGAATGAAACTAAAAAAAAAAGTTCCTCGTGAATCGAATCCGGGACCTCGAGACCAGGGTCCAGTACATAAACCACTATTAAGCTAACCCCCACCATGGGATGCGTGCATAACTTGTTTTTGACATTAAGAAACTAAACAACAACAAAATTAAACCTTTTTGAATTTCCGTAGCTCAACATTAGATAGATTTTGCCTTACTCGATTTAGTCAGCATTTAGAAATTGGTTTGCTTCTTCAAATCATTAATCAAAATTTTTAATTTTGAATGCTAATATTGAACTTTTACCCGTAATACGATTTCGTGTCGGTATCGACTCTCAGACTAATTTGTGGGTAAAAGTTTATTTCCGAAACATGACTCAATCAATCATTTGAGTGTATTAGTCGATTTGAAAGAAAGGAAGAGTTGTAGAAGTCGCTTCGCACAATTAGTTCATTCATAAGAGTTGCAACTAATTACTAATAACAAGACTTATGTTGATAGCTAAAGCTAATTAAAGTTTGAAATGCAATAAAAAAAAAACGGAAATTAATGTAAGGGAGAGGTTTAGCAGAGCGGCAGATTTAAACATTTTGATATTTTGACCGCAACTTTATTTTAAGCTATGCTGTGACTACATTAAAATTCAAATATTGGCAGCACTGACTTTAAAAATTGTGAAACCACAAAGCACGTGTGTTCCGCTGTAATAAAGAGATATATTGTCAAAGGAGTAAGATTAAGTACCTAAGCTACAAAGATTAAAATCTTTTCATTTCACCTTACAGTTTTTTTATTATGTGTCCAAAGAAAACAAGTGTGCTTATGGCCCTCCTCCCTTATACTGCAAAATTTAATATGTTTTATGCGGGTGTCAAACTTCCTTCTATTTACCGGCAAGTATGTTCTGAGACTCTTTGTATTTTTTCAAGTGTAAATTGGTTTTTGAAGGTTAGATTTTGAATTTTAAAAGAACGACCGCGGTCGTACACGTGAGCAGTCCCTGTAGCCGGAAGCCTCAATAAAATTGTCGGTTTTAGTCATTAAGTTATTGATGAGGTGTAGTACGTTCCTTACAGCTTTCCATATTTTCTCGTTTTTAAATTTTAAGTATAAAATATTACATGTCTCAAATTAGTCAAATCTGTTCAGCATTTCTCGAATTGTGACTTACGAAAAGTATTTAATTTAAATTTACATAGAGATAAATTTAAAATAAAGCACACAAATTAATTCAGGTAGGTTGCATTATAAATAAAAAAAACCCAAAGGGTTATTCCCTTCAACCCTGTCGGTTGCTTTCGCGCGGCGCGTATAAGCGGGCGGTTGCGCCTGCGCACGTCATTCGCGACTCGGCCGGCTCCGAGCTGACGCGTGTGCAGTGTAGTGAAGTGCTTGTAACACTCATCTGTGCTGTGGTGCTGGTTCAGCTGTGGTTGTGGTGAGTGAGATTTTTAATATTTTTTGAAAAAAAACTGTAATTTTTTCAGATTTTTTTTTTGTGTTTTTTTTTGTTGCGAAATTTTTTGGTGGATCCCCTAAATCATCGGAATAATAGACCTGTTGAAATTTTGGTGTATTTTCAAATCATATTAAAACATATATTTTTTGTCAAAATACCCTGCGTCAATAAAAATATTCTAAATAAAAAAAATAGCAAAGCCAAAATGTGTTCCTAATTCGTAAAAAAATATTTTATTAATAAATATTTACGAGTACATAAGTAGGTACTTGTAGTTCGAGGTATAAAATCTTTTAAAATAACATAAAGTTACTTTTGTAATCTAATATTTTACTTATAAACTAGCGTAACATAAAATATCATTTCATTAAATCATGCAAAAGTGTTATAAATTTTTAAGTAGAAATAGGGTAGATGTAAAAGGTAGGTCCATCATTTTTATTTTTACAAAGTACCTTCGTAACAAAATTATTCACGAGTTGCGTTAATATTAAAACACATAAAAATCAGTCATGTTAAACGCATCAAATGTATAAATATTCAAATGTTTTAATCAGATTCACAACCGTATTACACGAAGATAAGCATAAATTGCGAGATTAAAATAAAATTAATTCGAATGTCTGTTCCACTCATCGAATTTGTATCATAATTTAAACTAACAAATAGTATACACTAATTATATAAAACATAATGCAAGCCTGTAATGCAAAAGTGAACATGATGAGCCACCGAACAATCGTTTTGATCGCTCGAATTTAAATTTAAAACTTGCCGTTCATAAAGTGTCTTAATTGGCATACAATTACTTTAATTAACATTCGAACAGCCGTCTGGTAGAACATGCACACGCAAAAATATTAATTAAAAGTAATTGCTAACCCCAGCCCTCTTCTTAGCTGACGGGTTGCATAACTTTTACTACCGTATAGTAATAGCGAAAACTACAATTATAGTGTTTTTTATGACAACGCACTAAACTAGAAATCACTGCACGGAACTATAATCTCATGTGTTCTCTTGGAATGGTTTAGTGCTTCTATAAATTAAGTCTAATCTCACATTCAGGATATGACAAATGACTGGCTTTAAAACATACTCGTAAATCGTGCTGCGGAATCATGGCTGAAATCAAGCTGTAAAGTCATCTACAGGATTTATGTGTATCTTTATAAATGAAACCCTTGTAGTGTAGTCGTTTAGGTACTGAATTTTGTGATCTTAAGGCTCTGGCCTCCATAAGGGAGTCTAGCAAATTATGCTTCGAATTTGTGGTCCCAGCTAGGGTTGGTCTTGGGCACTCCGCATTTGGCAATCGTTGTGATTAAGTTAGCGTTTGTCATTATATACAATGACAAACTTATAAAGTAAAATAAAGAGTAAAGTATTAGCCTATTAATATCCCACTGCAAGGAAAATACCTCATCATTTGAAATCATGTTTTCGTTACAAAGATGGGTATATCTAATGATAACTTTATTTTTTTATTGATGGAATTGTCGCAGTGTTTTTTTTGAATATTCTGCTATGATGTTACTTCAACGTTCTTATTTATGTTTATCGACACGGGTAAAAAAGTAACTCAATATTCAATTTGTTATCCATTGCATTGATTGTAGTGCACTCTAATTTAGAAACAATCTTTGAAATCGCTCAAGTAGTTTTTGAGCTTATTCGTTACTTATAAAAATACAAATCTAATCTAATTTAGTAAAATTGATATACTAGCGTGTGTGATTTTTCTTTTCCTTTTTCCTTTGAGATTTTAAACTACAAGATGATCTTCATTAGGAAAAGAAATAAGTAATGCAATAGAAAAATAAGTAGGTATAAGTAGGTTGTTAAACTGGAATACTTATGAAAAGTGTATCCGCTACACATACCTATGTTTTAAAAAATAAAATAATTTTAATAATATGCAACAGGCTGGCAAAGATGATACCATACGGTTAGTAGTAATTACCGCCTATTCTATTGAAGATAATTTTATAAGAAAGCACTATAATTTAAAGCGGCACATAGACTTATTTGATGCTCTAGGGAGTTTTTTAAGTGAAGTTCTGTTTAGGATAATATGTCTGACAGCATATATTAAATTAAAATATTGCATGTAAGGTGATCTCAATATTTACTTCGCACTATAATCTCAGTTAGATTTTTAGATGGACTTTCATAAAATTTAATAAAAAAATATACGATATATTTACAGATGTATTATTAGGATCGGATACCTGTAAACTATATCAAGTAGTTTTTATTTTATTTTGCATGAAGTGTTTTCCTTTGAATATGTCCAGCAGTGGACAGCGATAGGCTGATGATGATGATGATGATGAAGTGTTTTCCTTTAATTGGTCATGAACTTAGTTTTTATTTCAGTAATATATCTACCTGGAAAAACATGTGTTAGTTTTATAACTGTTGGAGAACCAAATAAATAAATAAGAATAATACAAAAAAATATTTTTTGTATTGTATTATTTGCAATAACAATGAAAAAAAGTTTTTGTTAAAACAATTAACGTCAAATCAGCAACAAATGAACAACGTACCGTCGCGAAAACTAATCCACAAATCGATTATTCTACATTCTCGTAATTCACCGTTCGTCTTAATCGATTAAAAGAATCGTTTTACGCACGTGTTCGTGAAAGTGCGAATTCGGTACCATAGAAAGTGAAGTAGGGTGCTATATTGTATCAGATTAGGAATTTGTGTCTGAGCATTACCGTAATGGACGTTTCTTGCGGTGTGACGATTTAGAAGGAAAGTTGCCAACAGTACTGGGGCTTTGATGCCGTCAGCTTGGACAGTTTGTTTCAAATCGTATTATAAATGTACCCGCTGAGGGTACAGATGTGACGAGTATGCCTGTAGTATAGGCTCAACATTTTTGCAAAAATAATGTTTAAGTAAAATTAGTTTGAAGCACCATTGGGTCAAGTACAGTGCCCAAATACGAGTACCTAAAAGCGATAAGAATACCAATAATTTCCACTTTGAATCTGTATCATAGACGTAAAGTCGAGTTTTACAGAACACTGTTTTATACACAGATTTTTGTGAGATAGATAAATAAATAAATAATAATAAATAAACTAGACCTTACACTGTACTTTACATTTCCGTGCGAGGGTTTATACATTTTTATAGTGCACTAGCGGCCGCGCGCGACTTCGTCCCCATGGATTTCTTTTGCCGCATATTATTATATAATAGCTAAAAACCTTCCTCCACAAATGGACTATTGAACACAAAAAAAATTATTTATTCGTACGAGTAGTTCCTGAGTATATCGTGTTCCTCAAACAAATTCTTCAGTTTTATTGTATTAGTAGTAGATTAGTATAGGTAAGTGTGTGAGCATAAGTTATTCTTCGGGACAGCACTTGGACACGACTAATGATGAGAGTCTGGCGCTGTAATGGCAAAACTTGCTTCCTTTATATAATACAATTTTCGTGAGTACTTCAAACTATTCACAGGTAGTAACTGAGTTTTACCGAATGGAAAACCTCACTAATTTACCTCACCCGGGAATCAAACCGACTACACACACGGCCGTTGCTATGCGACCTACTGAGCCACGAAGGCAGTCAGCTGTTTTAACAACCATTAAGCGTAGCGCCCTTGGAAGCAGAGTTGATTGAACGGTCTTGATCTTGGCCGGCATAACCTTAAAATAAGCGGTGGTTTACGTTTACTGCTTGTTCACACTTACATAACCAATCTTGATAGTTTGACACGGATAATTTTTAACTTTTTGTTATTTTTTAAAATTTTAATGATTGCCAGTGGACGACCCGTTTGGTGCATTGGTCAAGAAGTTGCCCACTATATCAAGAGGTCGCGGGTTCGATCCACGCAGAGGAGATTCCCGCACAGAACAAACATTTTTGTGCATGAACGAATATGTCTTTTTGTCCTGGTCTGGGTGTTATAAATTGACGGTTAGTCCACTTGTCTCCACCGGTGTCTCCACTGGTAGAGACAATTGCACTGTTTAGTCCACTTGTCTCTATCATCGTTGTCGGTAGAGACAAGTCCACTATTTTTTTTCCACTTGTCTCCACCGGATTATTATGAAATGGTTTATTGCCATGTGAATGTCGAAAGACATGTAAATGTCTAAAACATTTACTTATTTATATAAAAAGATTATTTGCGGCGAATAATATCCATTTACACATTGTAGTTTTCCAATTTTAATTTCATTGTTAAATGATAGTCGTAACTAGATTTAAATAACGTAATAACTCTTAGCCTTGCCGTTTCATATTAATGTCTAAGACGTCGGGTTTTTATAACAAAAAATAATTATATTTGATTAAACCGCGATATTTATCAGTTTTCAACAGCTTTATGTAATCGATAAAATAATAAATTCGCTAACATTATATCAGTCGTTCTATAAAAGTTCAGTTATTTGTTAATAAGAATGCATTAATTGCATTTTTATACGAATGAGATCATCAAGTTTCTATCCCGTATCTCATAACTCACCGTTATATAATTAAACGTTTTATCTTCATAAGTATTTAATGTGGGTGATAAAAGACACGCAATTTCTTTGAACAACAGAAAAATGTGGAAGTTTCAGTCAACGCCTTCGCTACAATATGTAATTAAAACGTTGTATTGTTAACATTTTAATTACGTATCCAGAAGAAAATAATCAACTTATTAATGTCCCACTAAATCATGTGGGTTGGATTAATGTATGGGTTTTTATTTAATTACCACGCTTGCCAAATAAGTTCAAAAAAACGAACACAAATTTTGCCCCACCCGGGAATCGAACCCAGGACCTCGAGACCACGGCCCGTAATAAGCCCACTAGACCATCGATGGTGTTAATCCAGAAGTTGTATTTTTGCCTAAGTCTAGTAACTTCCGTATCTATACTGAGATGGGTGACCAAAAATGGCTTGACAACTGGCATATTTCCGTGTAGCATCTGTATATCCGGAAGCTTTATAGGAATGTCGGAAAATATAAACGAATATGACATGGCATAAATATAAGGTTAAAAAAAAACTAAAGTTAAAAGGAACTTCAAAAGTACTGTGCAAGTCTTTTCTTCTTAGATTTTGGCAAGTTTTGATTTTGATTGCTCAAGAGCTGATATGGAAAATTAGATAATTATAGGTGTACGAGTATAGGTGCAATAACTATTCATGAAATAAAGTGGCAACCGCTTCACAAATTAATAATATTGAACAATTTAGTTTCAGTCTGTGACTACTCCGTTTGACATTTTGTGTTCTCCGCTCTCAAGATCCTATTCATAAGTCCTAACTCCCATCCAATATTCAAAGGTAAACAAACAACAACCGCTTTCCCCAACCCGTATCAGATGTCCATGCTAATATTTCAAATACAAATGGCTATAACATAGTCTTCTGATAGCAAGACCGCGCTCCAATTTTAATTAACTAAAACAGTCCGTTGATTTAATTCTGTACTGGCCGAACGGTACTCTATCGGTCGGTACAAATAAGGCTCGCCATGCTTGTAAAGCGAACGAGTTTTGATCTGTTCAGTTAAAGGTAGGTTAGGTGCCTTTCGTCTGTGCGGTATTTGGGTTTCATGTACATACATAGCTTTTGGCATAAAGAGGCGGTTCATTTCAATCCCTCTAAAATTGTTGCATGAATCTATACAAATATTATAAAGAGGAAACGTTTGATTTTTTGTTTGTTTGTTTGTTTGTATGAATTGAATAGGCTCCGAAACTACTTGGCAGATTTGAAAAATTCTTTCACTGTTGGAAAGCTACATTCACCCAGAGTAACATAGGCTATATTTTATCCCGGTACGGGAAGTAGTTCCCCCGGGACGCGGGTGAAACCGCGTGACGGGCCGCTATTATAAATAATTTAAATGATGTCGACAAAAATTACTTTTAAAAGACATGAGGTACGTACTTCATATCTCATACTGAAAAATTCGAAGTTAATATTTTAACCCTTTATGAATTAAATAAAATTATCGCGGTCTAATTTAAAACTACATTAATACATACAGGAGTTACAGGAAAACCCGGCGTTTTGGCTACTTTTCAGCAGCCGCGAGAAACACGCGCTTAAACCTGAGGAAAACATTACTTACGCGAATAATTAACCTTTATATTTTACCTTATACCTAGTTCAGAAAGTTAGTCGTTTAGAACACGAGTAATTTAACTAGAAGAAAAAAGACAAAAAAGATGGGGAAGCGGCGCATCAAAGCTTCACCGAGAATCGAATATGGGCAGTCTCAATGCGTCTCCGGATTGATAAAAAACAAGTGACGGACGGACGGAAGCAAGAACTAGTTCACAGTAAATCATTGTATTCTAAGAACGTCTCTTTATTTGGCTAATTAATTGCACATTCTGCATTTTTTGTTAATATTTTTATTTTTGTAGGATGCTATAAGTGGATTGGCTTTTCGTTTTACACTTTAAAACACATAGTTATTATAACCTAAATAATAGAATTATTTCTAGATATTCCTAATACTCGTGTGAGATAATGTTACAAAAAAGAATAGATAATAGAGATTTCGTCAATTTTAAATTAAGTTAAAGGTTTTTATTGTAACTTTTAAATGGGTACATTTAAAAGTTTTAGCCCAATGAAAATTCCTAAATCTGAGTATGTAAATATATGTTACGGGCATAGTGATTAATCGGGAATTATTAATACGGGCCGGCCTTTATTAATAATTCCCAAGAGCGTCGGGCAAAGTGATTAATTTATCACTTGGCCCGGCCCGTATTAATAATTCCCGACGCCTCTTGGTCAATGTAATAAATCAGTGTTTGAGATGGCTTGTATTTATCACTTGGACCGGGCATTATGATAAGAAATGTTTAAGGGTCACAAAAAAAAAATAACCCTAACCTATTTTAGACCACCTAAGTTGCGGAAGACTAATTTGATGGATATAGGTTAGGGTTATTTTTTTTTATGACCTTTTAAAATTCCCCTAGTCACGAACATAACACACGTTAACGACTTTTCATCTTAATAATATTTTTATCTAAATAAAAGTAGGACGTGAATTATATCAATTATTGCTTTTTTAAGTGTTTATTTTTAAATTGCTATGTTCAATTGATGTTTCTTTTAACTTTTCAAGAAAATATGGTAAGTTTAATTAGATTTCGTTAGCAAAAACACTTCAAATAACCTTTTTTATCACTTTGCCCAATATGGGTTGGGAATTTATCATAATGGCCGGGAAAAGTGATTAATTACGCTATTTTTATCACATTGCCCAATTGAGTAGGGAATTATTAATACGGCCCGGGAATTATTAATACGGCCCGGGTTTATCACATGGCCCGTAACATATACATACATAGGCCTTTAAATCTAAGACAGATGATATGTAAATATTGTACCAAAATAAGTCCTTAAAGCTTATCTTATGTTTACTAATAACAATATTGTATGGATAGATTTCTGTCACACCTTCGTTACCTTTCCCAGGAGACCCAGATCGGATGTTCTATTTGTGTAGATTCCCTCACGATGTGGTTGAGTTATCATTACGATCTGTGAAGTACGATGTTGCTTAAAATCAGGTTATGTACTTATACGTATATAGGACTTGTCGAATATATAACCATTGCTATCTACATAAATACTGCTGGCAGCTTAATGCAAATTCCCTAACAGATTACAACATACGAAAGCAAGTAGAATCGCTTGTAAATAAAATCAAAACATGTGAATATATTATGTATTGGAGTTATTCATTCGTAATTTAGGGCACCCAATTTGATTTGAGCGAAGGTTCCCTTACACGTAGGGCAACTGTTGATACTTTGTTATTTGTTCCATCTGGTATGTACACAGTTTGAGCAATAAAGTTAAATAAAATTTCTTACTTTTATTCTATTCTTAGGGCAGTGACAAACTGAGAACCAAAGTCTGAAAAAAAATTTTTGCCTGACAATATTGATTTATTTAAACTAAAGCTATACGTATTTTGATGAAGGTAGAGATTTTTTTTTTTTGCCGTAATGGTCATCATCTTCATTAACCTATCGCAGTCCCAATGTTATGAAAGATAGTATAAGATCAATCATTAAAAATCTGAATTCCAGAAAGGATTAAACAAAAAAAAATTGGTTTATAGACCTTATACATTTTTGGTCACTCTCCTTTTCTTGATTACTCGAGTATAAGACAACTTCCGATTTCTTTACTGGGCAAAGTATTGCAACAGTGTTGCAGTGAAGGTTATAAGTTATGTAATTCCAGGAAATTATTGATTAGCTTAATTCATAGATAGCTTCAATACGAAGGCACAACTTTATAATTATGTACATCACCTGTATCATCTATTGCAATTTTTATTTCATCTAAGGAAGTATCAGAAGTAGTTTACCCATGATTTCAAGCTTCTTAAAAAGGAAATCTTTCAGTAAAAAAGATGTTGTTATGAATAATGGACGGCCTATGATCTGAAGAAAACTGATATAGTCTGGTTATATAAAAATGGTGAGAAGCTGTAAAAAGTCCGCGATCCTGTCTAACACTTGGTATTGAATTGTTAAATATGGCTTCTAGGTCCTAAGGTTGGTTAAGGGAGTAGGACCACCCATACAGTGCCAAAGAAAAATGGTTGCACATAAACATATTTTCTTCTTGCATTGGCTTTGATATTTATGGATGCGATCTGACTTGTTGGGTGTACTGTGCTGTGATGCGGTAGTCCCTTTTTGAGTCGCAACAAGTAGTTTTAATTGAGTTTTTCTGACAGATAGATTATTATTATCCACTAAGTACTTGCAATCTGAACTTTAAAAGTACGTAAAGTTGTAGCTACGTGCTTTAGACCGTTTTTGGGTAGTGTTTATCAATTCTAGCTATGAGCTGAGACATAGAGCTTAGTGGAACTTCCACTCGAAAGGCTTCCTTATAAACATAATCAATCTAGCCCCACAATTTGAATTGAGGATTACCTAATTTTCAAAACGAGGTCTCAATCTCATTACCGTGGAAACGAAGCCAAAGCTGTTTAAAGACCAATTACCACAATCTGCATGAGCTTATACAGCCCTTATACGTCTTGAATACAGCCATAGGTGGTAAATTAGCGTTTACAAGCCCTTATAAAGTTCACATGTTACTTTGTAACAACACTGTGTTCTCACCTCGTTCTCTATATCAGTGTTCAGTGGGGTACCGACGTCACGATCTTATGTTACGAGTTAAGGTATAGGAACTCCGTATAGAATTAGTACAGACAAATTAATCTCTTTACAATCTTACATGAAATGTGGCGAGAAATAATATATATATATTTTTGACCAACGGCTTGACGTGCCTTCCGAAGTACGGAATCATCCTTCTTATCGGACAATCAGGTGTTTCAAGCCTGCAATGTTTTAACCAAACTGAGAAAACCGGCACAAAGTTGTGTTCCCGCGGGATTCGAACCCACGGCCTCCGCGATTTTTGAGCCCAGCGTTGTAACCACTACACGACAGGTTCAGTAACTGTCATACTACGCTTTGTTTGATAATGTACGACCACGTCCGCATCCGCGCCCGCGACTTAGTGTAGGAAGGATCATACTAGGCTGAAATTACGCGACCAAAGATCAACGGCAGTGCATTTTCACAAAATTACGCGTCGTAATTTCGGCATAGTGTGTCAATTTCCATTTAAAATACATTGCAGGCGTACTCACGTCGAACTCTAGCGGCGTTTTTTCCGCCTAATGTGTTTCTATACTTAACGTAAACAAGCTCTAACACAGCTTCTCACCTCTTCCTCTATATCGGTGTACAGTGGGGTACAGGCGTCACGATCGCGCCTAATGGTCCAACTTAAGGCTATTACGCGGGTACCCAGGTATTCTAACGTGCAAATTATTCTGAACACTAGTTCGAGCGTAGCATTAGATTTAGTACGCGGCGCAGGAAATCTGGCGAATAAAGCTGTTTACGTGGAAAATGGTGCTTGAATAAAATGTATTATGAAGTGTATTAGGCGTGGTATTCGGCGTCTTCTACAACACAATGATTGGATCGTCTGAAATAGACGTAAAGGCCAATGATGATGATTTAGCTTGAAATGAATGTGAAATAAATAAGACCTCCCTTCTTAGACTTCTCCTACAGACCAATGAAACTAAGGGACTATCTATATTTCTTACTCATTTATTTAAGGAAGACCAAGATTTATAAAAACTTATCATTACATTGTCTATTAAAAAAAATTCATAATTTACATATTGCTAAGTTAATAAATAACACATAATTATTACGAGTAATTCTATTCGATGGAGATAACATATTAACATGCATAATTATATTTCAAATATTTATTCAACACATTTTGAAGGAAGACTAAAACCAACCCAAGTCTAATGAAAGCATTTAATTTGACTAATTTGTGGAACGAACCCCAACTATTTCGGTTAAAACTCCCCTGTAAACCAGCATGCCATATCTGTTTGTTTAAAACCTTACTAATGCTGCATAGACCGTAGCGATTAACTAATTCGCATGAATAGGCGATTGGTTCAAGAACATCGAGTAAATGTCCACTAGAGTAGCAATTGTCGTATGATTTTTAGTTTGGCAGTGTTCCTATTGGCCTATTGCAATTCAAGACATCTTGTTGGAAAGAGAGCATGAGACTCAGGATCGATTTTGAACTGTTATTGATTGTCATGGTGCAATGATTTTTATCATACACTAACCAACCGAACCACCGGGCCTGTCTATATTGTTGTGGTGTTATTCAACCGCCAACTTCCTTTGGAGTGTAACTCGTGCACAATATTTCGAGCTTGTACATTTGTGATGGGTGCACAATTTGGGGACGTGACATTTTTCACTTTGAGCACCTTTGGCTAGTCAAAAAAATCAATAGCCCAGTTTTGAATGAATGAATGAATGAATATATTTATTTCAACCAACAAGTATCATAATACACGTTCAAATACTGTCATATCTATAATTTAAACAAATACATTTTAAAATCAAATAAAACAACAAATTTTTATTTATTTTAATTTTTTAAGTTACTGAGTACTTACTGCTTCACGTTTCAACGTTTGGTAACAAGCGAACTATCAGTTCATCATCGTCAAGCAGCAAGTACTCAGGTACTTGTTTATAAAAATAACATCGCGTTTGGTCCCGTTGTAATGTTGACTAATTTTAACCAACGCGAAAATTTAAAGGTGCTCAAAGTAGAAAATTTTTTTGCCTATAGTATACCCACTGAGTAGCTACAATTACTACTATTGTCGTTGTTTATTCTATGTTCGAGAGCAACGGACTCTGCATTAGGTCAGGTGTCACTGTTGTCTACTAAATTATTCATTTATGATCGTTCTAAAACTTCATTATGTACGAGAAATACTTGAATGTTCGATCAATAATATAATTTTATTGCTATTTAAGAGGATTGTGCATAAATAATAGACTAATTTGAGGTAATCGCTGGCCTTTAGGAAAAGCAAAGTTTCCAAAGAAAACATAAAATAATAATAATACCCTCCGGCCGTATTCGGCCTTGGCGGCCGATCTTACGATCAGCCAGGTACGCAGGATATATTATAGTGCACAAGTGAGTGCGCAAGCACAGGTGCACTCCCTATTCCTTCACTCTCATAATTCGGTGGGACAGCAATCTGACACGACCGTAGATAGTTCAGGCGCAGGACCAACGGCTTAACGTGCCTTCCGAAGCACGGAGGAGCTCGAGATGAAATTTTTCGGTCACCCATCCGATGACTGGCATCTGCGAACGTTGCTTAACTTTAGCAACCGCAGGCCGAGTGCGCTAACCACTGCGCCATCGAGCTCCTCAAACATAAATCAAAAGAAAACATAAGAAATGTCACTGTAGTCCAAATACATAGTGGTACACATTTTGCACAGGAAAATTTGTATAAACATACCTATTGTACGTGATGAGGATGAAGGGGTTACATTGTTCACTACCCATAATAGCCTTGCTTAGTTTTAGGCCAAATGGCCAAGGGCACATAATTCGTAAAATGGCTGATATCTTTTGTTATTGAAATAAACTACATTGCAGTATATTCCATTAACTGTGTTGTTACCCGGCATCGGTTTAACTCAAATCCGTGGATCGAATAATTCTAATTACGCAGGTTCTGCCACAATTTCTGCGTCCGCAGGTATGTAGGGCGGAACGTTCGTCTAGACACGGCCCAGTCTGAGGTCCAAATCGCCTACTGTCACGCCAGTTCCAACCTTATCACAAGTGATTAAGGTTCACCAAGTTAATGAAAGTCGAGGTGCGGACGTGCCGCAGTTGTTATTTCTTTGTGGATCGGCGAATTAGTGATTCAAGTCGTTACTGTGGGTATGGACGATGACAACACTAATGCCACGTACGGAACACCAAGTAGTATGGTCTAGTACCTGTGTAATTATGCGCCATTATTTTCGGGTCGCGAGATCTAGGTCGAAAACACGCAAAATCGTCGCCGCCTAGGTCAAATTAAGTATGTAAATTCAGTGTGAAGGCTGTTTTGGGAGATGTAATTGAGGATGTGCATTCGGATGTTGATTGAAACTGTTGTGTGTCTTATAAGGACGTTCGTTGCAAAGTCAGCATTTGATTACACTTGGCACATCTTTACCTACTAATATAATTACGCTGAAGAGTCTGTTTGCTTGTTTGTTTGAACGCGCTCAACTCAAAAAATACTTAGAAAACAAATTAGGAAATACTTTTTGTGTTAGACAGTCCATTTGTCGAGGAAGCCTTGTGGGGTATCGAAACCCAAGGGGACAAAGGCGCGGGCGGCTGCTAGTTTTAATGAAATTCTGTAAGTTTTTTTGTAATTTGTAACTCCTCAATCTAGTAAAACCCACACCCTTTACTTCTTTATATATACCTATATCCCCATCGTCGGCACCATCACCAAAAATAAGTGCACCTTAAAATATTGTTACTCAAAAATGTAATCTTTGCCCTGAAATCAAAATTCTTGTTAATTATCAATTAATTTGCAACACCACAGATCGAGAAATAACGGCGAACTTAATAAGAAAAAGTGATCGCAAATCCGCATCGCCACCAATCGCCACCCACTGATTAATCTTAAATTGTAGTTTATCGTTCAATCGTCGAATCCTAAAAATATCTTGCTTACAAGCGGAACATATCGTGTGAATGCATGTCATGTCGACAGTCAGAATCTGAACATTTGATGTTGCATGCGACGATGCGAAAACTGGGATAAAAACAATTGAACGCACAAAAATATGACTGTTGTTCGTGGTTCTTTACTGGATTTGAAAATGTCTTTTGAATATCTTAATAAGAAGCAGTTATCTTCTATACTTATAATAAATCTGTAGAGAGGTCAATTCTGTACATTAAATATTTTTCCAAAATAACTATCAGGGGGTGTTTAGTGATCGATACTGATACCAAAAATGCAATCAGTAAAATTTTTGTCTGTCTGTCTGTCTGTCTGTCTGTCTGTCTGTCTGTCTGTATGTTCCTTATAGAAACAAAAACTACTGGACGGATTTTGACGAAACTTGGTACCATTATTCTTCATACTCCTGGGCATATTATAGGATACTTTTCATCACGCTACAATCAACAAGAGTAGCGTAGTGAAGGGAAAGGTGGGGAAAACGGGAGAATTTACTCCATTTCTTAAGCTTCAGTCGCGTGTGCAGCCTTAATGGTTAAAGTCACATAGAAATCATGTATGACGGAAATATTCTACATACAATTGCCTAAAAAATATCCCCGAACAGCATATGTCTATCTTTTAGGGTTGACTCACAATAACACGTGCAACTCAAGATCTAAATTGGTTTGAACGCGCTAAGCTCAGGAACTACTGGTTCGAATTGACAAAATATTTTGTGTTGGATAGTCCACTTACCACTTACCATTTGTCGAGGTAGGCTTTAAGCTATTGTATATTCCTTTATTTTATCATTGTAATTGTGCTAGCGAACTATTTAGTTCTAAAATGTGCCGATAGATAGCGCACCTCGCTAGAAGCGCGGCCGCGGATCTGAATCGCGGTGAACAGATGATTTCTCAAATGTATAAGGTCTCCAGATTATTATTGATAAGTAATATATTAAGTAATATTTTTTCCTGAGGAATATTTTTTCCTGAGGAATTAGTCCCATAAAAGTGTGCAAGTAAGGTGACTGCATGCTTAATATAGACCGTTTGTTTTATTCAGCTATTTTTAGTAAGACTGTGTGCGGAAATCGTCACCCACGCGGACGGAGTCGCTGGCGGCCGCTAGTTGTATAATATTTTTAACATTATGTTCTGGACTGTATGTTTCACTCGTATAAAATAATAAGTAGGGAAAAATTTTAAGGATTGTGATTCAAGTTGCATAATTGCTTTCATGACATACTAGTAGTTATTTTATGCACCTTAATTGTTTTTAAGACCAACATGAGCAAAATCGGTTCAGCCGTTCTCGAGTTCTAAGCAGGCAAACGAACAGCAATTCATTTTATATGGATTAAAAGTTTCACACTCAAGTTAATCTGTTAACAAGAGCTATGTGTTCCAGTATGAGACCGACAATATTTCCGCTAGAATTTTACCGGTTCATCGCCATTTCCACTTCCCTCTTGACATATCTCATCTAATTAGCCATATATTTCACCCGTTATCTTTCAAATATTATCATTCTCAAGTTCTAAGCACACCAGTATAAACTACTGGCGACAGACATTGAAATGTAGTTGTAAATATAGCAGCTTTCTAGGCGTAGATATAAAATTACAAATGGAATAATTTAGTACATGTCGGCCATAATATGTTTAGAAATATTATATTTGTACTCTAATTAGCATAATTATATTTATGGTTTCTCCGTTTAAATACAAGTTGATAAATAAGTAAGTAAAAGTGTGAAAACATGAGTAATATACAAACTGAAAAACACAAATGTTTCGCCTTATTCAAAAATGAATAAAGGTAAAATACTTTATTTAGGTTACATCGACAATCGCTTGTTTTAGTGTTAATGAATCATTGAATCAATGATTCTTGTATTCGCAGTAGCGTGAGCATTGTTGAATGAACACGCGAAATATTTTAGAAAACAACACTTACCAATGAAATGGAATGGACAGGGGGACAGAAAAACTGTGCTTATATAGGTATACGAAAAATACAAATAGTTGAATAGCTTAGTTTTTATATGTTTTTTTAACATGTCTTTGATTTTTAAATGTACAAATTGAGCTAAACACGATAGATTCATTGCAACAGTACGTTATTGTCATAATTATACACATACTGTTGTTCCCTCTAAGCATTTTAGTAGAAAACGTCAAGTCAATGAATTCCCACAACAATATCCCATTGTCATCGTCTGACAGGACCACAACCGCTGCCAAAATATGAATCACACAACTAATTGAACGAAAGCTGGCGAGTAATTGGCGAAAAGCGTACCGTCTACATTCCGTCTGCGATTCACTAATATAATAATGGCCGCCGAAATTGGTTTTCCAGTTCAACCGATCACGCAAACATTATGTCGTTCACACACGTGTCTTATTCCGACGGAATAAGGTCTATTATTGATGTGTCCATGGGTTTCCCAAGGTAGAACTTTAGTGCCGCAACCACTTTCGCTAGGTAAATTATTGCTTTATAATGGACGACAACTGATGTTTTAGTTACGACTTTTGACCGATGACTCTTGAACTGAGCAAGTATGAGTAAAACTGCGGTTGTAACCCTTTGATGCACTTTGCACACGATTTGATGTCATTATTTCGAACTGTTGAATCGTTGGCGAATTGGTAATGGAGGTTTCTCCCCATTATTGTATCTACGCGGTGAATAGATCGGTCTGACTAGTTGTAATCATACAACCGCAGCGGGTCTTTTAATTTAGGTTTGTCTACAACTATCATTATTTCCTGAGCAATTCAATTCGAAGACAATTGATTCGCCGAGATATTGGTAAGCTTGGACTTGAATTATATAATTTTTCAATCTGATTACAAAGGTCGATTGTGGTGAAAACACCGTAGAAAGTTGATTAGGGAAAGATTAGTATTTTGCTGAGATATTTTTATTTTTTAAATTAGAAAGAACAAAATTTTATAAACTATTTGTTCTATCAAATCAATACTGCAAACAATTTAGTACGGGATCTCTCGTTTTTTAGGTAGGGTCAAATCAAAAAGTTCGTTGAACCAGTAGAAAATAACATAGTCCGTAAAACTTGTTCATAAACATAGAAGACCTGGCGATCAAATGTACTGTTGGAAAACGATCATGTGGTTTGAAGGTCTTTGAACATCATAAATTAACTGTTCAGGAACTATAGCGATATCATATTGCAAAACCTCTTGACCAATTATATGCAAATACGAGGAATGGTTTGCATCCACAGTCCTGTTAGTTGGTATAAATCTACACTTTTTGATCGGCACTTCGATGCCAGTAATAATATCTTATCTAATCTAGCTGCCAGCTTTTCAGGATAATACAGAAATGCATACCCTCGGTTCAAATCGGCATGATTCTGTTTCAAGCACGATCATAGTTTAACGAATAGATAACAGGGATCGGATGGGATAGTATTCAATTGAGGAAATCCATGACAATGGAAATTCATGGGCAAAATGATTACAAATTCTTTATTTCCTTATGATTAAGGTTGTTTTTTTGCACACATAAAATTAGAGATTTCGAAAAAGCCCTTTTCATACCGACCCATTTCTATACTATTTCTATGGGTAGTAATCCAGTCAAAATAGACAAAATTAAGACTCAAGGTTGCATTAATTCCCACACAGCTGGATTTTTGTGCAGGCCTTGAATACGTCATTACAAATGATATGTCAAAATTCCCCATCGATCCCGCTTGTGCGTTGTTTTTTATTCGTGGTCAAAGGGCCCAAATTTGCGTTTTTTTCTTAAATCTCTGAAACTAAAAGAGCTATCGAAAAATGGTTCAGGAAAAGTTTATTGATCGTAAAATTGTCTACCTAAAAGATCTCTACATTTTTCTTCTACAAAGCAGCGCTGTCGAGATATTGTGACTTTAAGCCGCAGGAAAGTCGTATTTTCGAGTAACCCACATTATGCAATTACAATAAATTGGGTTGAGTAGTTTATCTGGTGCAGGTGGCAATTAAGTATGGATTGGCTCGAAACTATTATTTACCAATTTCCAGCCCCAATTTTCAGGATTTAGTTCATTGAAGTCAAAAAAGACAAAATGACGTATCAAGCTTGCATTCATTCCCAACAAGCGGGACTTTTGTGCAGGCCTTGAATACGTCATTACAAATGATATGTCAAAAGTCCCCATCGATCCCGCTTGTGCGTTGTTTTTTATCTGTACTGAAAATCTTCGGATCCTATTCCTAACCGTTCTGGTAGTCAAACCTCAATGGTCCCCATAGAGACTTTTACTCCTTAGATGAAATAGGATCGATTGGCGAGAAAAAAAATTTGGTATTTTCAGTACAAAATGTATGGGAAAAGTTTTTTGCGATTCCTGACATTTCTAGTACTCAAACCTCAAATGGTCCCTTGAAGTCTTTTAATCCTAACTTATAATAGGATCGATTGGCATGAAAAAAAAATTACCTATTTCAGCAATTTGTACTGAAAATTCCAAAATTTTTTTTCGCGCCAATCGATCCTATCTCATCTAAGGAGTAAAAGTCTCTATGAGGACCATTGAGGTTTGACTACCAGAAAGGTTAGGAATAGGATCCGAAGATTTTCAGTACAGATAAAAAACAACGCACAAGCGGGATCGATGGGGACTTTTGACATATCATTTGTAATGACGTATTCAAGGCCTGCACAAAAGTCCCGCTTGTTGGGAATGAATGCAAGCTTGATACGTCATTTTGTCTTTTTTGACTTCAATGAACTAAATCCTGAAAATTGGGGCTGGAAATTGGTAAATAATAGTTTCGAGCCAATCCATACTTAATTGCCACCTGCACCAGATAAACTACTCAACCCAATTTATTGTAATTGCATAATGTGGGCTACTCGAAAATACGACTTTCCTGCGGCTTAAAGTCACAATATCTCGACAGCGCTGCTTTGTAGAAGAAAAATGTAGAGATCTTTTAGGTAGACAATTTTACGATCTATAAACTTTTCCTGAACCATTTTTCGATAGCTCTTTTAGTTTCAGAGATTTAAGAAAAAAACGCAAATTTGGGCCCTTTGACCACGAATAAAAAACAACGCACAAGCGGGATCGATGGGGAATTTTGACATATCATTTGTAATGACGTATTCAAGGCCTGCACAAAAATCCAGCTGTGTGGGAATTAATGCAAACTGGAATGTCTATTTTGACCGGACTATAGGTATTTCTTAAAAGGAATTATTGTAAAGTGTTAACACTACTAACATAATTTCATAGTAGTTGTCACAATTAAACTGTTATTTTGAATGAATCTAGTAATTCACCAAATTAGTCCACAAAATGGTTTCTAGCTAGCTAGTGACAAACTTATGTCTTCTCAACTTATTTGTATATTGCGCATACTTTGCGAGCAAGCTTCAAGATCAACTGTCATCGCGATTATCCTGTTTTCTGATATTATTCACGTTCGATAGACCGGCTATCTTTAAACGATGTGCTTAATCCAACCGATACAGTTAACTCCTAGAACGAGTGCATGTATTATGCACCCGCTGCATTTTGCTTCCACACTCGCCTAAAATATAGAGGGAATTTGCAAGAACCGTGGCCCTTTGTAAAGGGGACAAGTTTAATGTTGTCAATATTTCTTTGGTCATTCTGGATTGCATTTACAGTTTGTGTCTAGATTTCCGTAACCTTTACGTGTTATTTAAATCTAATTTACTAAACTCGCAGGAAAGTCTACTATAAACAAATTGAAAAATAAGCACTTTTTGTAATTCTGAATCCAACTTGAAACAGTTGAGTTCATCGCACGCAGTATAAGCTTGCAAACACTAGTTAAGATAACACAATAAAGATCACCGTGGAAGAAGTGAATGATCATGATGATAAATAACTTTCCCAACACTTTGAAGGTAATTTGACTGAAGATTAACTAAGATAAGATCAATCGAGATGTCATAGATCAATTTCGTCTTGAAAACATCGGTTCAACAAAGACGAGGTCAATTACGACTAACAGAAACCAATTTACACATTATTAGCTTCAGTCTCGTTTGGTTCATCACATTTCCATTGAAAGGTTGCCAGGTGAAAGGGAATGCAGAATCTGTATCGCGAATTAGAACTTTGTTTAATTACCTTATTACATTCGCGAAAAAGCCTTTTGATGTTAGCTCTCTCCGTCTTTTGTGCATTTCAGTCATTATACATTTGCGGTTGGAAAGAAATAAATTGGGCTACCATTCTTTAATGTCCGTCTGAATTAGAATGGAGAGCGCCACAATAATTATTTGGTATGTAAAATCTTGTTTTCAAATTGGTTTGTGTTGTTTTTTGGGTTTAGAAATTTTGTGTTTTGTGATTTGGGATTAAAGAAGTGATTAATGGATGAACTTGTGCGAGATTTGCATAATTTGTCACAGTTCGTGGTTTTGCCTTAATTTGTATGTTTGTTCTAGTTTGAGGTTTTTTATTTTGTAACAACTTGATGGATGAGATTTTTTACGCACATTCTTTAATTGCCTTCTAATGACTTAACATAGTTTCCAACGAGTTACTCTAGCTAGATGAAAATGAGATGTAACAGTAATTTTGCAGAATTTCGTTTCGGTTTAATGGATTCACTAAGATTGAGTACTGAGATTTGGGAAGATATCTTACCGCATCCAAAGGAGACAGTTGTTTTTGGGCCCACCAACAATCGGTAAAGTTTAAGAGAAAGAGAACTATGTTAAAAAATTATATATTTTTTTATGAATTTTGCAATTGAAATGAATTTCAAACGAAACCGGAGTCATAAAACCAAAATAAAAAGCCTTATTTTGATTATATCCGTAAAAAATCTGTCCAAAGATTAGTAAACAATGGCTGACATACAGATAACTGAAGGAAAAAAGGTTTTTATCAATAGAATTAAATTAAAACACCTGAAATCGAACATAAAGGAGACGCAATTTACTTTTGGAACGGTTTTCATGCCTATACTTATCTAAGGCGGTGATTGGTAGTGACTTTTAATCATTTAAATAATGAAATAAAATAATTCGAATAAACAATACAAAAAATCCGTATAACGGAACGCAAGTGCTAGTCTATTGCCGGATTTTGATTTTATTTAAAAACTGAATACAAATGTCAGAAACCTTCCGTCTGTCAACTGTCATTAATGGTTATACTATATAATTTAAAAAGCTGTAGTTTGTTTGTTTGTTTGAACACGCTACTATCAGGAACAGCTGGTTCGAATTGAAAAAATATTTTTGCTTTGGATTATCCATTAGTCGAGCCAGGCTTTAACTAAAATATGTTAAGCTATAAGTTTAAGACTATTTGTGAAAAACCTTATTCCACGCGGACAGAGCCACAGGCGACCACTAGTCATATTAAATTGCTTTTATTTCAGATACATAGGAAAAACATAATGGAAAATCGCCCTTATGTGTAAGTCTTTACGGTTCAGGCGTTGAAAGTCAGGAAAGCAAATAGACAGATTAGTTAATGAGGTTAATATATATTTTCACATCTTATTTCTAACGATTCCGGTTAAAATATGAAAAAGTAATGTTACCACTATAATCTGGAGATTATAAGGTATAAATTGTGATACCCATTTCGTAAATAAACGCCAAAATTTTATGTGGGCCTAACTCTCCATACAAAAACGATTGACTCCTTTCTTGTTGTCTAGATTTTACATTATCAATTTGTGCTAGTTATAAACAATCCTTTATCAACGCGTCTAAAAGAGTCCAATATTAAATAAAATAATTTCTTGCCTTTTCGATATTGTGCTTTGATTATAATCCGTACAATTTACTCAACGTCAGTGAATTAATCTAATCGTCTCATCAACCGTCTAGCTGTTTATCTTCTAACAACCTCGATGAAAGACCGGCAATCAATTACCAATATGATTTATTCATTAAATCATTTAAGATCAAAATAACTTCATCACTGCAGAAATGGTTGAAGAAAAAAGATTGTTTTTGTGTTCAAGTTGATATTACAGGTTATTAAATTATGGATACTTTTGTGGGCAATGCCGAACTTAGGTATTAGCGGGCATATTCTACTTTGATATTCTTACTTTTATTGACGATAAGATCCTATTAAAATATGCCGTTTGTAAAGGACGGAAATCCAAGTTTAAAATGTATGTTCTTGAAAACACAAAATTAGTTGGCGTCATTATACATCACTTTTTTTTAAGGAATACACTCGATATAGTATTGAAACAAAATGGTTGGTTACCGTTAAGTATTGAATCTATAACAACACTTACGAGAGTGAAACAAACAAGAGATAAACAAAACTAGTATTCTAGGAATAATCACATTGCAGAATTGCCAGAGGTTCCTAAACTAGGCTAGATCTTGGAAAACAGGTTCCACTTTAATAACATAGTTAAAAAACTAAAAGAATAACTTGAAGATGCGGTTGCACGTACGATTAAAGCTAGCGGACCCGGAGTAGCTCCTTGAGGTACGCCATCCAGTATTGCGTGAGAATACTTACTCTGTCCGTTTTAGTAGTATTTAATTAGTCGACGGTGATTCTGCTAAGCGGCGGATCAGTGGAGCGAAATGAAGTCGACAGAGTGCTTATTAAAATGTTTACATTGTAAACACTCGTTCTGATGTTTCGGAGTGCTTCTTAAGTATTTGTGATATGATATGAAACAACTGAGTGGGTGTTTATGTTTAAAGTAGACTAGCGGCCGCCCGCGACTTCGTTTCAAGGTTTTCGGTTTTCGCACACATAGTGTTATAAGTTAAAGCCTTCCTCGACAAATGGATTATCTAACACAATTTTTTTTCCAAATCAGTCTAGGAGTTTCTGAGATAAGCGCTTTCAAACAAACTCTCATCTTTATTACAGACTTTGGAGATTAGCTGACATTACTAGTATAATAATATTATGAGGAAGTGTGAAGGAATCTATAATTCAATTTACATTTTCACAAAAGGTATTATTAAATCGATTTTAAATTCTGATCAGGTGTTTGAACCTTTGGGGCAGACGACTGATGTGTATTAATAATCATTTGGCTTTAACTTGTGTTATTATTACTTTAAGAACCGACACTAATCCGATAACAAGGCAAATTCACAACAAAAGAATTCGCCGGAAATAAATCTTTATTTAAAGTAATCGTGATCCGGTTAATCATGAAGCGTTAAAAATAAAACAATGCGAAATAAACACAGTTATCATCAATTAAACAGCAGTTATTCTTAACAGAGTAAATTGCCATAACTGTGATAATAATGATTTGGCAATTTCGTCGGAAACGTGAAGATTTGGCGATTTGTTTAGCGTTAGCCGGCGTAACTGCGCTTCTAGTTTGATGGACCTGTCAGTTTTAACCAAGGCTTAGCTGGCACTAGATTCATTAAGTTTGCAAAATCTTATTTTTGTTACTCATCAAATTGTCAGGTTTAACCACAGACTTGGTAAGCGGCCAGCCAGACTAGTGGCTTAACTCACTGAAAGAAACATAGCACAACAGTTACGCTTTAAAATTTTCCAAGTTAATCTTTAATCTAAATGTCTAAAATTCGAAGGTCTGGCTGATTGACTGACTGTCTGACTTATAAAGGGATCGATCAACGCGCAGCCCAAACCACTGGACGGATCGGGCTGAAAGGCATGCGGGAAGATGTCATGACGTAGGGATCCGCTAAAAAAGGATTTTGATGAATTCTACCCCCAAGGGGACAAATAAGGGATGAAATTTTGTATGAAACTTTGTAATTTTGATTTTGCTTTCATGAAGATACTATGCCGTAGGTATACCCTTAGAAAGGAATTTGATAAATTCCATCCCTACGGGGCTAAAATAACCAACGTGGAAGAAGTCGCAGGCGGCCACAAGTTAGTTTATACATATAACAGTACAGAAACCTTTATTGAACTGTGACTTTGGTAACCTTGTGTTATCTTCAGGCGATATTTCAATAGTGTACGAAGTAGCTAATTCATGAATATTAATGTAAAACACAGCGGTATAAGTGCCATATTTTTTTCATAAGACACCAACCATTTCTTACATTATATTTTCTGATAGTTTCTTACATAAATATTCCTATAGAATACAGATTTAAGCGTCACATTTTATATGAGACCCTGCCACCCACTTAAGACATCTTTAATAGTGATAGCATGACTGCAACAGTGCGATTGTAATTTACGGTAGAGCAATAAGGAATAACTGGATCTGTTGTGATGTTGTGACGGTTGTGAAGGTATCTTATAAAGTGTTGTATGTAGCTGTCCGGTACCGGTGCTCTATTTCTTTCCGTGGGTGTCGGAAGAAAGGGTTAACAAACATTACGTTGCCCGTCCAAGTGCTTAGAGTGGTGACTATAAGAAGCCTCCCAGGAGAGGACTGATAAAACTAATGAAAAATGCCTCTTCCGTGCATTGGGTTATGAATGACTCACTCATAAAGTAAAGCCTATTTACTTTATTAATCTTTTACTTTCTTTCCCGATAGCCGAAGCCGAAACTCGGTTAAAAGGTCGTCATTACTATTACTGTGACCGTCCGCACCACTGTTTCTCAGATAAGGTCTCGCGAGTCTTTAATTGAATTCTTTGCAGGCACCGTCATTTATTATTGCACCTACTGCAATTTGCTCTACTGATCTGATTATACATCTTAACATTCGCGGTGTGGCGTTAAAAGTGGTCAGAATGGCACGCTCAGGCATCTCGACAGTGCGAAATGGTCGACATTCTTTACGGTTTGCCTAATGGTCCGCGTTTCTCGACGATACGATAACATAAATGGTTATACCAAATACTTTTACAAGTTTGAAAATTGTTTTATAATTTAGCACATACTTTTATAATTTTGCAAATACTTTTATAATTTCGCAAATACTTTTATGAATTCGAAAATTCTTTTTTATTTTCCGTGGAGATTTTGTGAGATTGTTTTGTGTTATAGATACTCGTATAATATTTTGCAAATCTGTTTTAGTTTTCACGACTACTTGAAAACACTCGGCCAGTGTAATAAGCCACTTCCTGCCTGGCATCATTTCACTGAATGTTTTAACGATAATGCTATCGCGACAAACTAAGCTCGTGGATGATGAAATCACATTAGATTTCCCGAAAGCCATTGAACCTCAAGCCACGCAAGCGAGACGATATAACGATACTCCACCATCAAATATACCATCGTTATGGTCAGCCATTGCTATCTGATAAGACAACGAACATATTATATAACAAATTGGGTGATTTTCTGGAAACCGTGCTTTACTACTAAGGGCCTGATAGTAATAATTTTGTTGAAATAATAGGGTCTTCGTTTCGGCCCACGAAATTTTAGTCCGCGTGGTAAATAATAAATAATAAATGCCTTGGACTAACACACCAATTGCCTAGCCCCAAACTAAGCTTGAAGCTTGTACTATGGAAGCTAGGGAACGGATAGACATACTTAAATAATTTTTATAAACATCCATGACTCGAGTACAAATGCCGATGTTCATCACACAAACATTTGCCCCTAGCGGGATTCGAACCCGCGACCCTTGGTTTTGTAGCCAGGGTCTCTAGCCACTCGACCAACGGGCCTGTAAATCGACGAAATCGTGTAAAAACTTCTTTTTTATTACCTGTTTGGGACCACAGTTGAACTATCTTTTTGAGACAATGTAGTAAAGATTTTCATGATCATCATTAGAGGTTAGGATTACTGGTATATTTGTTAATAATGCATTATGTTTTAGTTATCAAATAATTAATATATTTATCTAGTCTCTCTCTTCCCTCTTTGTTTTCTTTGAACGTATGAACGTAAGTACATAGGTAAATGTATGTCACTCTGGGCGTAAGGTTTACTTAATAAGTAAACGAGATTCGGACACTTTCGGATTTGGTAAAACGTATTTTGTTTGCGACAAGGTTTTAAAATCATGATGATGATGATAATAATGACGAATCAAGGTTAAAAGAGAGCAAGTTGACTGAAAATGCAAACATCTAACAAGCCGGTACGCGCAAGATAAGATCTGAGGGGTAACCGTTAGCTTGTTAATTAAATAATTACAAGGCAAGGTCATTTACAAGGCAATGTCATAAAAAAAGGCTCGTGGTTCCTGTCACACAGCTACTTAGGCACCTGAGATGATGCGATTACATCGTCAAGTAATGCTTCTAGTGCTACAAGCGTCTAAAGGTGGCGGTAACCAAGTATTAACAGGGGAGTTGTGGGCTTGAGATATTCATTATTGAAGAAAAAAAATGATAATTAACAAAACTGTAAAACTGCTGCTGATTGTTCCTTTTCGCCGACAGCCGCTATTATAGGCACATTAATTGATAAAAGGAACAATCAGCAACAGTTTTGCAGTTTTTTTAATTGTAAATGACCTTGCCTTGTAATTATTAAATTAACAAGCTAACTGTTACCTCTTAGATCTTATCTTATGTGCATCGGCTTAATAGATGTTAACAATTTTAGTTGACATGCTCTCTTTCAAACGTGATTCATCATCATCATGATTATAAAACTCTTTTTCGCCAACAAAATACGTTTGTACAAATGCGACAGTGTCCGAAATCTCGTTAACTCCTTTACTAAACCGTGTGGTCCTTAAGAAGCCCAGAGTGACAGACATTTATGTTCATTGTAAACATGCTCTATTTAACATCTCTTTTGCCTGCTTCATCATAGCCATCGTCAATATCGCCATCATCATCATTGCTATCACCATCATCATCACCGAACTGGAACGATGCAACCTCCTCACCTTCAAGAAAAGAGCGTACTCCCTTCTAAACGGCCGGCAACGCTCTTGTAACACCTCTGGTGTTGCGGGTGTCTATGGGCGGCGCTGATTGCTTACCATCAGGCGATCCGTCTGCTCGTGCAACTTCTATAAAAAAGAGAACCTCTAGAAATCATTCGAATCTTCCCAAATCCCAAAGATTGAACTAGCCCTGATCTCTAACGGTCGCCTCTTAAGAAACCAACTCACGTGCCGGCGTTACGGATATTTAAATTTTCAGTTCACACGCGCTCTCTTTCAGACTTCGCATTAATATTAATAGCGCGGTCTATGTATTACCGGAATCGTAACAGTATCACAACAACACTTGTAAGTAACGTCACCTCGGTTTATGCACTTATTATGCAGTTTGAATCTGTTTTGGTCTGAATGTATTAAGCTTTGTGGAAAGCCGGGTTATATATGATGCAGATATTGGAGCGATAGTATTGTAATTTTCCTAGAGAAACTTTATTTAAGGGTCTATTGTCAATCGGGTCCATGGTTATAATATAATGTGGCACTTTTCAATTATTTGTTAGCCTAAGGGGGGGCGCGTGTATTATAAATAATGAAAGGAAATAGTATTTTTTTTTGGAGTTAGTTATATAGATATACTATGACATTAAATTGCCTTTTGTAATATAACTAATTCTCCTTTTCATTAGCGTTATAGATAGCATTTCATAATACTGTTTAGATATGCGTATAACAACCTTGTCGATTTGCATTAAAATGGGTTAATTTATTTTTGTTAAAAAGGTCACATTTGAATTCCAAAGTTTACTATAACATCTTTACGAAACATCTGAGCAATCTGTTTATTAAAATTAAGATATGAGCATGTTATAATCTTTTTCTAAGCCGTATTTATAAGGATTCACGAGCCACGCTATTAATTTTAACCACACTAAACGTCAGAATGTATTACTGAAAATGTTTAAGTTGCGTTGTCCACTCAACCTTGAGTCTTATTGCGTGGACATAAGAATATGAATTTTGTTTTATATTTGCTGAGGAATAAATTCAGAATAGGCTTACGGTTGTAGGTGACGATGCGATGAAAATTGCAAGTGATATCCGTAGGATTAATGTCGAGTGTGTCTGCGAAGACGGGATTCAGATACGCGTTTTATATGCTAAGCTAATATTGATGTTGGCTTTGGATATTGTGGGGAAATTATGTGGCAGATTTTGTTTACGTTACTTACTTTCTTACTCCCATGGCTTAGTTGTTTGTTGATGCTTCTTTACGTTAGAAATGAAATATGAAAGACTCTCTTTTATAACACGACCAGACCATCGATTTTGATATTTATTATTTAGTAAGACGAAACACTGAATCAGAGTTTGCAGGTAGAGTATCCCAGTATTTTTATTTAAATACAGATACTCATAATATCTTTTCATTTGCTGAGCAATACCCCATATAAAGCCATACTAATCGAACGGCCATATCAAATCTCCATTGAAGCCATTTAAAGAACATGTCTTGAAGTGTTCATGACTAGGAGACAAAAGTGCTAAATATGACATCAATATAATATAATTGAGATGTTGTACAGTCGTTAAGGAAAGCCAATTTCCTTGGTACAACTACGAGGACAAGTGCTTTACTTGAAAATACAGCGACAATTATGTGCGCGACTGTCGCAGGCCCATGACAATAACTAGGGCTGCCTACAATCTTTTTTCGGAAAGGACGTTGCAGTTAGCCGCAGATAAAGGCTACCTCAACAGCTAAACCTGACTATATGCACCGTGTAGAAACTATAGAGGGCGCTAAAATTTCGTTTTTTTTCTGTGGTTTGACAGCAAAATACAAAAAAATTCTAGAGCCCCACGCTAGGCTAGGTTCAATGCGCTCGAATGCACAAAAAAAATAAAAAAAAATCTTTAAAGGAAGGTTCATATTCCATTAGTGTTTATATTGGTTATTAACGGCCACTGACTACTTCCCTTTCCGGGATAAAATATAGTCTATGTATGTTACTTAGGGTGAATGTAGCTTTCCAATGGTGAAAGGTTGTTAAAATAGGTCTTTTTGTAATTGAGTTCATTCGTTACATACAAAAGTACAAATCTATCCTCTTTATAATATAAGTATGGATTAACAACAGCAAGCGTCATATGATATCCCATTAGATAATTGCATCATGTGAGTGCCCGATGTTTTTTTTCATCTATTAAACTGAATGAGTACATGAACACTACATGATACATTAATTAACCTCACACGTCCACCAGTAGTCTCTGTTTATTATCTCATATTCATTCAAGTCAAAATTAGCAAGACTATAAAATTCAAGGCACCTATCGAACGTAAATCTGTCTAGAATAGTGGTTCTTAAACTATGGTATGTGGACCACTGGTGGTCCCTGGAGCTATTCCAAGGGGTCCGCGAAGCAAGCCTTACTCCTGCTAATATTTTAAATCGGAAAGTGAGATTGTTTGTTTGTTTGTTCCGCTTTTACGCCGTAACTACTGACTGATTAGTTTGAATTTTGCAGACGCAAAGTTAGTAGTCCGAATAAAATAATGGGGTACTTTTTATCCCGGAAAAAATGTTATAACCAAATTGCACGCGGGCGATGCCGCGGACGGAAAGCTAGTTATCAATAAACCAATTCGATGGTCCCTGAAAAGTCAGTTTAGCAAAATGATCCTTCATGCCTAAAAGGTTTAGAACCACTGGTCTATAATGATATAAATATAAGATTGATTGCTTCGCATTTACAGCTGCCGTAAACTCCTTTCCAAAGGCTATGTAGTGAAATGCTTTTAATTGTAAATGAAATTGTTATAATTGTAGATCTCACAAAATTAAGATTAACACTCCTTGTCGTTGAGTGAACTGAATGATTGTGTTAACTGCTACTTGGGGTTATTAGATGTGAATTACTCGTATATTCTTCCTCTAGGCTTTAAGTTGTTGAATTATTTATTATTATTATTTGCATGATTATTTTATTTTAATTTTTAAATTGTTTTGAATTATTGCTCAATGATTGTAAAATACGTAAAAAAAAATCACTATACTAAGAATCAATTTCCAACACAATGTATATTGTTTTAAATTGTTTTCTTTTTAATAGAATAAATGACTTATGACTTAGGCGCTCATAAGCACTAATTTTATCTTTGGACTAAACACACCAATTGCCTAAGCCCCGAACTAAGCTCGAAGCTTGTACTATGGATGCTAGGGAACAGAGCGACATTAAGAAAAGCTTTTTTATTTTATTTATGCAAAATATTTGAAAATATACTTAAATAAACTAGTTATATACCATATTACACCCAGACCAGGACAAACCCGAACCCTTGACTTCTTAGTCAAAAAGTGAACTTCTTGGCCACAACGGCAAGCGGGTCAAACAAAATAAACTTTGTGAGATATTTCATTTATTTCTTTATTGAAACTTTTTTGCATTGTTTGCCAACCTTATTTTAAAACGCCTAGCTAAGGTGGTAGGAATAAATAGGCACCTTATCGCAATTCCTATCCCGAACGACGTACATAAAAATATTTTACAATGTACTCAATTAGCCGCGAATGCATACAATGGCTCTGTCGTTGTTTCGTCCGACGAGATAGCTTTGAGCACCTAATATTAGAGCACCCATATCTTATGCACCTGGCGTAGTCCGCTTATCTGTTCTTTATATTGGCACGAAATATTGGCTCCACTCTAGTCATGTTTATTGGTTGCTTACTCTTGCTCTTACTTACTCTTATTGTAGTAGACAACTAAGGTAACCAAGGTCCCTGAAGCCATTGGTTCCCTGAGTGTCTTTTATTACTTTTACTCTTCAACTGAAGATGTTCAAGGTGCCTGGTGAACTTTTTGTCCCAAATTATGCATAAAACCCATTGCTGCAATCTGTCGAGCGCGTCCATGTAATGTTTGGCAGATTCATCCCAGAGATGCGAGCAGTATTTCAAGCAAGACCGAACTTGCGTCTTTTAAAGAAGAACAAGCTGATCCGGCGTGAAAAAGCGCCGCACCCTTCCCCAACTACTTAACTTACCACTTATTCATATTATAGAACTTACCTTAAATATCAAAAAGGCCTACTAAAACAATCAGTGCTCAAAGAGGACAATGCAAAGTAATCAGGTTGTTGGTGCTCGAAATTGAGTGCTCGAAGTGGACTACCCTTTAAACAAGTTTTAGAGGCGGATGCATTTCAGCATTTGAGCTGGAGACAAAGGAATAGAAACAACTCGTACTTGACATAGTACTCGTAAATTAAAGTACAGTTCGCGCCTGAAGTTAGGTTATAAAACACGTTTGTTTGTCTGCTAAAGACAGGTACAGTTAAGGATATAATTTTGCCCTCTGATTTACGTAACGTTTATGGGTAATCTATCGAAATCAAAATTGGTAGCGGTTATTGACGACTGCTAATGCAGTAAGCACTGAGTGCTCAAGATCTGACTATATACCTGTAGGGGATTTTGGTTGGCTGATGATGATGATAATTATGAATGAAAACTTTTTAAGAAAAAAAATTCCTCCGAAAGAACTGAAAAGCCACAAAAATTATATATCTAAATAATTCAAGGTTGGCACCAAACGACGTGTGCTTTATCATACTTTGTCATTTGTCTTTGTTTTAATTAATCGTCATCCCCTGTTTTCCCTGAAGGTTGGTTTTTTTTCCAAATTTATACGGAACCTTATTTGAGGTACCCTTTCCAATAAAAAGAGTGATCTAAATCGGCCTACTCTGTAAAACGTTATGCGTGATCGAACATAAAAAAAAATATACGCAAAATATTAAATAAAATATTCTTTATTCATGTAGGCTTTAAAGATGCACTTATCAATCGTTCACAAATTGGTATCAAAAATGATTGAAATCGTTCAGAATTATCAAACCACTCTGTGCAGGAATACTCTTCGCTCATTCGGCGTACCTCAATTAAACCCTGTAAGGTTACAAGTCCAATTACAAGTAATTATGCTTTTAAAAATGGTTTGCATTAAGACCGATATACTGCCAATCATAAAAGAGCGCGCAAACTTGATAATTATCCAGCTCATCACTAAAGGTTTCTTGTCCAATTCAGTGTTGCCAATATTTTAAAATTAAAAATAGTAGCTACTCTCATCACTGGTTGGCCATTTGTTTATCAACAGAACATTTGGAAAAAGTTGTTGAAATGCAGTTGAAAGTAGATACTGCTTTTCGTTTATTTCCGTTTCCGCACACATATATAGTGTTATACCATAGATTAAAGCAGGAAGGCTTTAAATAACGTTTAACAACTAAAATAACACTATGTGTGCGGAAAACGAAATAGACGCGAAAGGAGTCACGGGCGGCCGCTAGTTATACAAATAAGAAATGCAGATTGTGTATCGCTTGAATTAAGTCATCTCTGTGGTAATAAAATGATTTACAAATTTTTTGAATATTTATACATTTTTGAAGGATTTTTGGGCAATAAAATAATTACGGAGGCTCCATTTTCGGCAATACTTATAAACAATCATCGCCTGACTTCAAGGTAAAATGGATTTAATTGTGGGATCCTAATCACCACGCTACCAAAAAGATAAATCACATAAACCGAATTTCAAGCAAAAAGAAAATAATACAATAATTTTTACAAGAAATTGTTTTGATATAATTAATTATTTGCATTGTTTACTTATGACATTTAAAAACATAATATTGTCTTAGGAACTAGGTGGGGTTTGAACCCACACCTCTCGCTCGTCAATTGGATTATTGATTGAAATTCGTATATCAGTAAAACGAACGTTGCAGCTTTTGCAGAAACTAATTGTAAATAATTATAATATGTTCCATCATTTTAATATGTATTTTGAGCTTGCACATTTGGTTCTAATTATATTTTCTTTCTGTTTCAGGTAATTATTCTTGTCTTCTTATCGACTGTAGATAACTTTGACACCTTCTTCAAGATAAGGTAAGGTGCGATTATTTTGTGTAGCCCGTTAATTAATGTAGCTGTCGAGAGTTTAGTGCTATATTTCATATACGCGTATTTCTTGAATACCTGAGATTTTAAAAGTAAAGTTATGCTTGTTGAAGAAAATTTTAAATTTTGATGGTGGAAGTGGGTATCGATCGGAGGATTCGCTTGCTCATAAACTTTGTGTAATAGTGTGAATTGAAAAGTAACAGTCTTTTTGTACATAAAATTACAAGTCGTTGTTGGTTATTTGTATGTATACAATGTGCAAACGAATAAAAATTAAAAAAAAAACTTTTATTGTCATAATTGTGTATTCCCTTTTTGTAACGTCATCTTATTTCAGCATTCATTTTATAACGACTGTATGTGATCACCATTGTTTTTATGAAGACTACACACACGATATTTCCCTGCATAAAAACGCATTAGAATTAGCATACCTGTTTAATACAGACGTGGGTCTAGCCACAGCTACGGCGGCGAGCGGCGCGGCGAGCGGCGCGGCGAGGCCGGCGACGGCCGCCCTAGTCGTGGGTATGGCCGCCGCGCGTTCGCACCGCGCATCTCGCCGCCGTAGCTGTGGCATGCTTCATACAATTTCCTTTATTTGATTTTTTCGCTCGCCACTTTCGCTGGCGCAAGACGCATCGCTGGTCGCACCGCTGTGGGCTGTGGCCAGGGTGTATGACTTGTCTGGTGAGACCGGCCACCTAGGCTTTAGCTATGTTACTGTGCGGATATTAGATGTTCCCTTCATTAGTGACACTTATCTGTCCTTCGAAGCCGTAGTCTTTAAGTTGTCACGGCGGAAATAGGTTTGCTAAGTGGATTTCAAAGTCGGGAGACCGTGTAATACGTGTGAAATTACCTATAAAGTCTATACAGGTCTTTAGTGTTTAAATACTTCGTTAGGAAACACTATTTAATTAATTTTCTTGTCTCTTGTTTGAAACATATAGATAGAGTGTTATTAGAGTGTACGAAAGAGCCCTATTATAATACCTACTCGTATTATAGTTACTAATACAATTTGAATAGAAATAGGAAAGCTAATAGAATAAGTATTTAATCTATAAAAAAAAACAACGGAGAGCCATTTCGCTTCGGGGGAAGTGAGTAAATTTTTCATTTGGGGATGTTTTAGGTACAGCACACCAACAGAATGCCTTAAGTCTTAGTACCGCTCTTATATCAAAGGCAAAAGCTCATATTAAACTAAAAGTGTTTTCCATTCCGTGCCTGACTGACAGTAATGAGCAGCAACATGAACATACATCGACTCTTACGTCAAAGCAGTAAAGTTCATATTTGATTATGTTTGTATACATGTTGGCAGTGGCGGCGTTAGGCGTGGGCGACGTGGGCCACCGCCCTCGGCCTCGCGGTACAAGGGGCCTCGCGCCTCAAAAAAATATATAAATTATTTGTGTTGGGAATTTTTTTTTTGTCTGACAACATTTGTTTACGTAGCGTAACTATCGCGGGCAAATCCCTGGCCGCCGCGCCGCCGGCCAGTGCGGGGAATCCCTTGTTTTATTTGTTTCCTTTCTTTACTAGCCATTGAAACGTCATTAAACCGTCAAACGTCCGACTTTTCAAATTTTTCGATTCTTAAAGCTCTATTACGAGCAAAAAAAAAAAAGGGCCTCGCGAAATCTGTTCTCATGACTGTACCTGATATGCGTATTATGCTCATAAAAATTAAATACAAGCATCGCGAATCCTAAACCTGCACGATGCTATGTGAACAACGTCCACTTAGGTACTTATTTATTAAAACTTCAGTCATCAGCCGCCAAGATAACACTAAATTGCTATATCAAGATGCAACATAGTAGTAGCTAGTACCCACTTAGTGCACTCAACTGCACTCCTGGGCTGGTTATAACCATGAACTCAAATCGTTAGATATGGCCTCGCCATATTTCGAACCCCTCGGAAATTGTCACTAAAACTTGAAGCGACCGTTGCTTCTTATCGCAGTGACAGCATGTTGAAATGTACGTGTTTAAAACAAAATAATGCCACTGTTATATTTTGGTATAGGGGTCATATCAAACAAAAAAAAACCATGGACTTACACACCAATTGCCTAGCCCGAAACTAAGCTCGAAGCTTGTACCATGGATGCTAGGAAACGGATATATATACTCGTACATACTTAATTACTTTTATAAACATCCATGACTGGATGGATGTTTACAAAAGACCTACACCCATGGCCCATGGTCTAGTGGTCAGAGACCCTTGCTTTTGTAGCTCTAGTACCAAGAGTCGCGGGTTCGAATCCCGCTGGGGCCAAATGTTTGTATGATGAAAACAGACATTTGTACTCAAGTCCCGGATGTTTAGAAAAGTATTAAAGCATGGATATCCGTTCCTTAGCATCCATAGCTCAAGCTTAGAGCATATTTTTCGGGCTAAGATTTTTTTTTTGTTTAAAATCTCTTTCGTTCCAACATGCTGTCACTGCAATAAGAAGCGACAGTCGCTTAAAATTTAAGTCACAATTTCAAAACGGATCGAAGTATAGTATGGGAATATCTAAAGATTTAAATCCATGTTTATTACATTATAAAATCGCCAACAAGAGTCGGAAGCTTAGACGCACCGCAACGGCTTTTATGGCAATAAACGTGTGTTCTGTAGTTTTATTACTTCCTCGAGTATAATTTTTGTTTGTTAACCTTTTTGTGCTGATATATATTGCCTTGTTAATGCCTCGATTGCTTAGTGGTTTGAGTACCGGGCGGGTCTCGAGGTCCTTTGTTCGATTCCCGGGTCGGGCAAAATTTGTCTAACACGCTGCCCGGGTTTGTGATCCGCATTTGGCATGCATGTTGATGATAAAGCCAAATCTCCTCGTACTTACCTTAACCGATAACCAGCCAGCAATTAATAAATTATGCAGGCATTATCGCAGTATAAATAACAATCATAATAAATAAGTATAAATTCGCTCTGCATCCTATATCGCCTATACTATGGGGAGTGCTCTGAGGAATTGTTCGAACTTATACCTCCCACATCCTTTCGTCATCGTTCAACGCGACAACAGTTCCATCGACATCGTTTAGATCAGTGGTTCCCAAACTTTTTTTTCTCGTGGACCACTTTCAAAATTTTACTGATTTCGGTGGACCCCCCCCCCCCCCCCCCGGTACTTAATTTTTACCACATTCATAAAAGTCGCCAAAAAATAAAAAATGTGTCGCTTCTGAGTTCACAGGGTTTTACTGTATCTTTTCAACCACGTGTACTACCGACCATTTTGAACAACATAATATTTGTTCCATGGCTGTTCGAAATTCGCATAAACAAAATCAAGTTTCATACAAAGACTGCCATGTAACTTGGTCTTTTTGTATGGGTAGTCGAACATTTTTTTTGACGATTTTCGAAAACTCGTAAAACAGAATGTTTTTCAGAATGGTTGGTAAAACACGTGGTTAATGAGATGTAAATGAACACAGATACACTCCGTATTTCGATAGGTCAAATAAAATTGAAAAAAGGTAGTACATTAAAACATACGGAACGCGTGAAATCTTTGGGCCATAGCACACGGCGTATTTTAAACGCGCAGACGACGCGCGTTTCAGGAACGAGCGTTTTCGGCGCCGTAGATGCTGATTGTTGCGTTTGCAATCATGAAACATAGGCGCGCGCATGAAGCGCGTATTCGCGCATTTGAAGTGATACAAACGCGCGTACAAAGGAGCGGAGTAGGGGGCGCTGGCCGCTGGGGAGGCTTCTGCCGATTTACATGATCTTATTACTGTATTTTGACGAGTTAACTCCGGTTTTAGAATCAAAAGAAGTTCTTGGAATGACGAATATGTCATTCGATAACACTTATTAAATTTCTTCCATCTTCTATGTATGACCAATTTTTTAAACGTTGTATGATAATGACCACTCAGTTCGTTTTTCACTAATAAATGGATCTATCCAATAGATTCGCTTTTTATTTTATTTTTTTCTTTTTAAAAGAAGTACTAAAGCCAACGTAAGCAGTACTGTCTCAACCGACGCCATTGTACACCTAAAGAAGAGTAGTCTCTGAGGCCTCTGCTTCGAAGCCTGATCAAAACGTAAAGGCGACGCGCGTTTGAATAGCTGTATGTGCGCGTATACGCGCAGTTAAGGCGCATTTCACGATCACCCCGTGTGCTTAAGGGCCATACCACACGGCGTATTTTAAACGCACAGACGACGCACAGATTACACGCGATTCAAACGAGATTTTATCGCAACCTTAGAGCCATAGCACACGGCGTATTTTAAACGCGCAGACGACGCGACAGATTACACGCGTATACGCGATTCAAACGAGATTCTATCGCAACTTTGTAACTTTTGTATCATGATTGCAAACGCAACAATCAGCATCTACGGCGCCGAAAACGGCTATTGGAAATCGAATCCACGCGGACGGAGTCGCGGGCGGCCGCTAGTTTAAGAAATATTTGGCTTTGGAATGTTCTAATACGATATAATCACACGTTTTGACATTCCTCAGAGATTGTAGTGGCAGCCTACACTAAATAGTTTAAAATAGCCTAACAATGTAGGTAGGCCCTTATAAAAAATATGCTTTCATTTTTGCTTTTTACTATCAAAAGCAGATAAATTTGCGTGGACCCCCATTAACATCTTATGGACCCCCAATTTTTATTCACGCCTTCGTAGACCCCCAGCAAGTCTTTCGTGGACCCCTGGGGGTCCACCTGGACCACTTTGGGAATCACTGGTTTAGATGAATGGCAATCCACCACTGTGCGTTTCTCCAGAAACTTCTTGCCACGCACAACCAAACTGTGGAATCAACTGTCGCCTGAGGTATTTCCGGACCGATACGACCTCTTCACCTTCAAGAAAAGAGCGTACTCCCTTCTAAAAGGCCGGCAACGCATTTGTGACTCCTCTGGTGTTGCGAGTGTCCATGGGCGGCGTTGCTTGCTTACCATCAGGCAATACGTCTGCTCGTTTGCTGCCCTATGACATAAAAAAAAAAAAAAAAAAAAACATAACAAAGTCATAAAGTTACAAGCGGCCGCCCGCTACTTCGTGCGCGTGGATTTAGATTTCTAACCTATGTATGTATAGTGTTATACTCTTACAATAGCTTAAAGCCTTCCTCGACAAATGGATTATCGAAATCATTACGAAATACGACACGACCAGTGATATCTATTTAGCGCATATATATCCTGAAAACAAACAAAAAATAAAACATTATCACATAATTAATTGTACATTTAAAGCGAAGAGCAATTTGTCTCATTCATGTAAATTAATTAGTTGCACCCGTACAAAGTCGCTTGTTCAGTATAAATTGACTAGCGGGCGCCCGCGACTTCGTCCGCGTGGATTACGGTTTCTTTATCACCTATTTTTTCCGTTTGGGGTGGATTTCTCAAATAATCTTGAAAAGGGGATCGGATGCCTACGTCATATTATCTTTATGAAAGTCTCAGCTCGATCGGTTAAAAAATGACAGTTTCATACTAACGTTCATCCCCTATTTGACCCCCTTGGGGTTTAGAAATTATCAATATGATTTCTTAGGCGATGCCAACGTCATAGTAGCTTTATGTATGCAAAGTCTCAGCCCGATTGTTTTAAAATTGACAAAGTTTCATACTAAAGTACATCCCCTATTTTACCCCCTTGGGGGTTAGAATTTATCAATATGATTGCTTATGCGATGCCTACGTCATAGTAGCTTTATGTATGCAAAATATCAGCCCGATAGGTTTAAAATTGACAAAGTTTCATACTACCGTTCATCCCCTATTTTACCCCCTTGGGGGTTGAATTAATCAAAATCCTTTCTTAGCGGATGCCTACGTCATAACATCTACCTGCATACCAAATTTCAGCCCGATCCGTCCAGTGGTTTGGGCTGTGCGTTGATAGATCACTATGTCAGTCAGTCAGTCACCTTTGAGTTTTATAGATATAGATTGCTTATGCGATGCCTACGTCATAGTAGCTTTATGTATGCAAAATATCAGCCCGATAGGTTTAAAATTGACAAAGTTTCATACTACCGTTCATCCCCTATTTTACCCCCTTGGGGGTTGAATTAATCAAAATCCTTTCTTAGCGGATGCCTACGTCATAACATCTACCTGCATACCAAATTTCAGCCCGATCCGTCCAGTGGTTTGGGCTGTGCGTTGATAGATCACTATGTCAGTCAGTCAGTCACCTTTGAGTTTTATAGATATAGATATTGACTTTTGTGCGTTAATGATCACAGCGGGAACACACAAGAACATTTTATGAGTGCTATTATTGTTACAAATACATACCGTCACGTTAGAATTCTCGCCATATTACATCTTAAGCGATTAGTAAGCTAATTACTATTGACATTGTTTACACAAATAAGGGGTTAGATTACATAGTTTAATCTATTTTGAGTGACCACGTAATTAAATGAGAGGGTTAGCGTTAGCGGACAGGGCTATTAAAGTTTTTTTAACCTTTTTCTATTGAGAACAAGAGACTTTTCTTCCCACGACTGAATCGTTGATATATACTTTATACAGGTACTTCGTGGTGGTCAAGAAGTTGGCTATTAGACTAAAAAGTCGCGGGTTCGATACACGCACATTACAAGCATTTGTATGCATGAACATGAACATGTCTGTTTGTCCCGGTGTATTCGTATAAATGGATATAATTTAAGTTTGTCTATCCGTCCCCTAGCATCCAAAGAACATGCTCAGCATTAAAAAAAAACTAAAAATACCCCCTTTCGGTCTTTGCGAAAGTTGCTTAACTTAGCAAATAAAAAAAGGCCGAGCGCGGTAAACACTAAGCCATCGATTAACTCAAAATATAAATACATAGATACACAGGGACAGGCAGACAGGAAGCTTTTGTTTTATTTCTGTAGGGATAAGTTAATGCTTGACAAGAATATTGTCCGAAGGAATAAATAAAGTCCCCTATAAGTCGCTTGTCTATAAAAAAGTAAGGAAAAGTTTAGACTTCAAGAGCTGTAGGATGTGAAATGGTCTGGAAAAACAGACCCAGTCAGAGTTTTCCTTATGCAATACACATACATAATATTATATTTATGAACTGTTTTTATGTACATAAGAATGCATTTATTTATTGGCGTTTTCTTTTGGAAGGAACTCATTAACTTTGAGTACGTGTTTCTTTACTTACTAAGCGGAAAAACGCTACCGAAGTTCGGCATGATTACGCCTACAACAGAATATGACACACAATGCCATAATTATGTCGCATAATTTTGTTTATGTCGCAGCCAACTGGTTAAATCAGCCAGCTAATTAAGCGTCTAGCCTCTTAATTAAACGACGGCGCCTAGTTAAACGCTAAGCTTCAGTCAAAAAGTCAAAAAAATATCCTAAGTATGCAGACATACTACTCTGACAGAAGTAGGTTCGTGGTTACATATTTTTTTGAAACCCTTAAAAATATGTTTATTTCTCCAATTAATTTTACAAGCTGGCTTGCCTGTTAACTAGGAGCCTTCGCGGCTTTCAATTAAGGGGCTAGCCGCCTAACTAAATGGTTGATTTAACCAGATGGCTGCGACATATAGATAAGCATTGCCGCCGATCTTCGGTCGCGTAATTTCAGCCTCGTGTGTTCCTACACTAAGGGTGCCGGTAGTGTACAATTGTTAGAATTAAAACTAATGTGTAACTATCTAGAGAAGCTGTATAAAGAGGTTCTCATTATTATAAGTGACAATGAAACACCACCTTTAAAATAATATTATCAAAGATTTCTCTATTGAGTCATATAATTCGCAAAGATTTCACTAGAATATTATTATCACAGTCATTACTTTGAAATCCTGTGAAATCAGTATTGCTATTTGTATATTCAACACTAAAACAACACAGTGGGTGGTCAAGAACTAAATAAATAACAATCGATTACCAGTGCTACATTCCAATCTAGTCCTAGATATCATTAAATCTTGATTTATATTAGATCTAGCCTAGATCTTGTTTATGCCTGCCTAGAGTTTACAAGACAGCATTATCCGAACGCATTGAGGGAAAGTAATTTGTATATAATGTCATTTACTATGTTCCTGATCTGTACTACTTCATGCAATGAGTATTTCATTTGATTAAAGTAAGATTAAAACCTTTTTGTTGAGTGTTTGAGTAATTTATCCGGTTTTATAACTATCATAATACTAAGATACTATGCAATAAATATAAAAAAAAAATGTCATCAAAAATGCAATGAAAGTTTAATTGCAGAAAATTGAGAAGACAAGACCTAAACAAACTTTACGATTTTTAACAAATATGAAGATTAAAATAAGGTCTTTTACACGCTAGGTGGGACCACCACAAGTTTCTAAGGATATTAAAACATCCGATCATAAATATTGCCATATAATATTACTGCTGAGATTTGATTGGCCTTTTAAAGGTTCTCTGAGTCAAGTGCATCGATTGCAACGAAGCATGCGGCGAATAATAAGACCGAACCGACACGGAAGGCATACCTTTAAGTCCTGAGGGCACTTCAGTGATTAGTGAAGCGGAACGAATTAGTTCAAATATGATTTAGCGACTCTCACCCCTATTTCGTGTATGCTAAAGTCTTATTAGAACCATAAGCACTGTTAGAAGTGTTATTTGATGTATAGCAGCAATTACGGCATGTGACACTCCTTAAAGGGTTGTAAAGGAGTGATTTGTTACGGCAGAACTGAGCGATGGGGAGTAATCACGTAGCGGAAAATGTTAGTCTGAAAAGTGAAAGATGTATTTAACTTAAATGAGTAAGGATTAAAATTAAACGCGTCCTAACACGACGCAACTTGTCGGTAATAACGCTTAATATTATTACAGGGTCAATTTGAAAATAGTCTGGATTTACGAGTATTTCTGCATTATCGAAAATAACTATTATTATTGCGTTTATCTGAAACTAGTAATCAGGTAGACCTGAATGGTTTACTTGAACAAGGGTTTCTTTTTTTGCTAATAATGGCGTTTTTCAAACACTCTCACTAGACGGGTACTTGACGCACCTAATGGCAAACGACCGGTCTTGTCCATTATAATTATGTATATACATTGCCGATTCGGCCCTTTGAAGCTTGCATGCTAAACCGGACGCGTAGATGCATTCTAATATTATTAGAATTCCAAGTGTTCCATTTTGTTGTTTTAACTACGAACCATTGACATCTACAGCACTAGAATTTATAAATACAGATTATGTTGCTGGGTTCTTTTTTAATGAAATTACCCCTTTCGTTGCTTATGATACACTTCGAAAAGCAGCATTGAGGTGCTTAATGCTTTCGTTAAATTAGGAGGCCCATTATGAGGCAGTTGTAAATTAGTCTTAATCTTATATTGTTGTGGCTTTGTGTAAAACTGTTTTCGACTGGACTTTTCCAAATCTATGATTCCAAAGTATATTCGGAAAGCACGTTAAGCTGTTGGTCTTGCGCCTGATCTCTGCATGGTCGTGTCAGATAGATGGCCAACCGAACTATGAGAGTGACCGAATAAGGAGTGCACCTATGCTTGTGTACTCGTGCTCTATACTATATTTTGCGTACCAGGCTAATCGTAAGATCGGCCGCCATGGTCAAAATACTGCCGGAAAGGTATTATTAATACTGTAGTACTACACACAAACATTTACAACTTTAGAAGTCTTCATATTCACATTTACCGTCGATTTGAGCCCACACCGCACGCCGTTCCGATAGCGAAGTCATCGAGATATTATATGATGTTTTGTTTGAGGAAAACATTTCCAGTGTACAGTTAAATCTGACCAGGTAGTGTCTGTGCCGCATACCACAGGCTGGTACTTGACCGCAATATACAGCGACAAGTATGAAGCGGAGCAACCTTCAATGTCTATTGTGGTTTGAGAACAACGTTTCGGAATCGGCGAATCCCTTTCGAGTCAGTGTTTCGGTCTGAGGTTCAGATTTACCAATGGTCAGAAATTTTCCAGTAAAGGGTATCGTGTAGAAATTCTTTGTTTCGGTAATATGTACGGTAGCTTACAACGATATTTGGGTAAGAGCTTTTTTGATGGGTTTGTGGTTCAAAAATAAGACCATTTTCCGTAAAATGGATGTGAAGCACTTCTGTGTTTCCAGAAGAGGGCCGTGTTCGTGACTTGACCCCGGTCCTATATACCTAATATGCCGTTAGACAACGCTGTGTCAATTGGTGAACAACTTATCTCCAGTGTAGTTCATTGATCGTGGAAATTCTTCCCTGAATGGTAAATGTTAGTCATGATTCGCGTGGCTATTAGGCCGTTGAATATATTTGAGCGACAAATATTTGCATGGTTGTTGAACAATGTTTGCTCTCATGATTAAGTTCTAGCGAGAAGTATTCTAATGGATATGCCAATCTAACATTGTTGGCTGAATAAGGCAAGGTTGCTTTGGTAAATAGCTAACGTTTGATTCATAAGCAGTGGTAAATCTGAAGTCAATGGGGTTTTACTAACCTGGCTTTGTTACACCAAATATTTATACTTTTTGATTTTAAAAATAGTATGAGGTAAAGCCGAACTTTATGCTCTATCTGTAAGACCGGCAATTCTGCTTAAAAGTGTGGTAGAAAGCCACAAGCACACTCACTATTACCTTCTGACCAACATAAGATTCAATGAAACTATTGCATTTAAATTGTCATTCTCCCTTAACACATGCATAGTCTAAACAAGATTTCATTCAACAACTTCTAATCAGCAAATAAGCGTTTTAGGAACCATTCCATACAAAAACGATTCATTAGACGCGACAACATCGGTTCTCCCCGTTTAGCGTTGCAAATGGGCTTATTTAAATGTGTTCTAGAGCTCAATAAATTAGTCTGACCTAGAGTGAGGACTTAAATCTAATTCCCACGTTTGTAAACATGTCGTCAGTTCTGGGTGGACGTGGAAATCTTGTCAGGTGGATACTGATTTGTTTGTTGGGTTTTCTTTTTAAACATACTCTCGATAGGGGTGATCGATTGGGTTATACATATTTGAATTTATTGAACTGTATTAAGATGTAGATTTTCGGTATTTGCTATGGAAGCTTGAACTCTTACAGTTGCGTAATGATACTACCTACGAGTACTAATATAAAAAGTTAAAACAAAATTAATTAGGTAGAATTATATTACATTACCTTTAATTTAGTTACATATCCATCTACATCTTCTTTGCTTATTTAGTAAATTAACATGCTGTCCAAGCCTCTCTATCAACTCGTCTAAAGGGCCACTTTAAAAGTTATGAATATTTTTAATAAAGTAAGCAGAACCTACAAATTATACTAAAAGGCATTAAGATTTATCAAGAGACATATTTTATGACTCGGAAATTAAATCCTACAATAATTAACTCAAATCATAATTACAACTGATTAACTAAGAATCCTGTTTAAATTAACGTATGAAGTATTAGTAGTTTCAAGCCTGAAGACATAAAATTATCGCTTTTTAAAATTAAAGTTATAAAGTAAATACCTTTTAATTATTTTAATTTCATTTTACAAATAAGCTCTTTTAATATCTGTAATTGAATAACGACTTCCAAGTTTTTCCGCAAAATGTAACTGCGCGTAGCTTGTCTCTTCACATTCTACAGCACTTGGCCAATTTTTTACACCCATTAATAAGGTCGTAATTACTGGGCGTAAAGAGTTGACAATCCCAAAAAGGTGTAAAGTATCTTAGGGTGCGTCCACAACTGACGTATGCGCCGCCGCAAACATTTAGGTTCGTTCGCCAATTTTGCGCCGCACGTGCGTAGTTTGCGCGAAACCTACGCGGCCTTCCAACATCTACATTACTCGTAATATTATAAAGAGGCAAGATTTGTAATTTTGTATGTAACAAATAAACTCAAAAAATACTGGACCGATTTGAATATAATTTTTACTATTGGTTAGCTACACTATCCGGTGAACGCAGGGTACTTTTGATCCCAGAAATGTGGGGGAAGGGGGGATATTTCAAGGAAGACATCACGCGTGGGTGGAACCGCTGGAAGGCTAGTATACCTATTATAAGCGTGAGATTTGAGTGCACGCAAATCTCACAATACAAGCTCAGAGAGTCAGATTAAAGAATACCACAGGAACTCCCTATGTCAAGTTTGAGTGTACCACCCAAAGTGTCAAAAATCCACCTCACTTTTCATCTAAGTCTGTTACCCTCAACAGATCACGACGGGCTAAAATTTTAAGTTAAGAAAGTCGAAGGTTAAGTTGAAGTTGTTTGGTACATGTTAGCATTTATTAAATAACAATCAAAGAGACCAAACGATTGCAGTATCTGTATACGCTCTGTTTGGGGAAAATTTTCGAGGGGTTCGCCTGCTGCAGATTCGCGGCGCATTCGTCAGATGTGGACGCGCCTTTAGTGTACAAACGCTGTATGTTTTTGTAGGCGACTATGTTGGTTGCAACAAGTGGGATTCTTCTACACTGCCATTTAAGGGAAACACGTAATCAATTCTAGTAATAGAAGCCTAAGGTCTAGTTAGAGGGCTAAGGGATGGATTAGTTGGCTGTCATAATGATGTATCTTGAACTTTTTTCAATGAGAAATAACTGGTAGGTCTGATCCTTACGGTAAGCCCATTAAATGTTGCTTCCTTACTACGAGTATAACCCCCTTCGCTCATCATTAGTGTCTTGATTAAAATTCAGAACAAATTATGATGAAAAGGTGCTCAGAATATGCGAATTTACATTTTTACATGGAAATCTTTCATAGTAGTCTTATTTCTACCCTGGGTTAATTTTTTATGGCAGATCTTCAAATAAGTCGGTGAATATACTTGAAAAGTCCGAAAAGGTTCTCGGAGGAAAAGTAAATAAGAATATTTTTCACGTTTATTTTACTATAAGTCGGATTTGTACTGCCATGTATTATCATGAATATGTCAACCCTGACAAGATAATGTTATATGCCACCTAAAAAGCTGGGAAATGCTAAATAATCGGTTGAAAGCAGGTACAGTAATGCGCCACATTATAAACATAAATAAGCACATACAAATTTGAACCTTACCACGTGCATATAAGACTGTTGACATTTGGTTGTGTCATGTCATTTATAATTTCTCACATCGGTTTTTTGTCTTTTCCTAATACACTATATTAACACTGGATTAACATGCTAGCTTTATTACTGTCTTCGAGAACATGGATGTTCACGCGATTTTAAACTTTGTCCTGTTGGCTTAAGAGTTAAAATGGCTGAACATTTTCATTTGGTAATTTAGTAATTAATTTTCAACATGCAAACAAAGTGGGAAGTGCTTTTGAATGTTTAGTTTTTGTTTGTAGAATAATAGATCGTGTGAGGCGGCGTTTGCGTTGTAATTATTCACATGCAAATAATATGACATTAATGTACTGGTCTCTATTTCAGTAGCAATTAATCTTCAGTGATATTTTAATCAATGGATATGTTACGGACGTCATATCAAGGGTTTGTCGATTATTATTCCTAGCTAGCAAGAGTTATTTTAATGCATTCATGCATTCAGGATTGGGGTGGGACTTTTCCATAGAGTTTTGGCAAAAACGTTACCATCTCAGAAATGAAATCCTATTGGGTACTTACGGCACATCTCCGCTTTGGTGGAGTATCACCCTTACTTCCAAAATCAGCACATCTATACTAATATAATAAAGCTGAAAAGTTTGTTTGATTGAATCCGCTAGTATCAGGAACTAAAATATTGTGTTGGATAGTCCATTTAATGAGTAAGGCTTTAAGCTGTAGTATAGCACTAAGTGTGCGGAAACCGAAATCCTCACGGACGGAGTCGCGGGCTGCCACTAGTAGTTCATAATTATGTGTCAGCTTTTTTGGTCGAATCTATAAGTAGATGGCTAGTTGTGTTTCATACAAAAAATAATGCTGCAGTAAACAAATCCAGCGTCAGTGAAAGTAATTAATATCCGATGCTAATGAGTTTAGAATAATGTAGTTTCAGTGAACACATTTATTAGTTCCCAGAATATGTTTCCCCGCCGAGAAAATGATTTATTGGATGAGCTACTACACTGCATCGTGCGCACGGCTGTCGGTGTATTTCCTTTATAACTAGTTTGTACCCTCGGATTTTGTTTACCCGGGGATAACCCCGTGGGGGTGGAATTGATCAAACTTTCATCCCCTATTAAAAAACCATAACCCCTATTTTATAAAAGGGGATGAAAGTTTGTGCGAATCTTTGTCAATTTTAAACCCATCGGATTGAGACTTTGCCTGCATAAAGCTACTGTGACGTTGGCAGCTCTTAAGAAAGGATTTTGATAAACTTCATCCCTAAGGGGATAAATATATTTCACATCCTGTCATCTAAACCGAGGTTTTAATACAGACAAACGAACATCTTGTTACTTAATTACTTCTAGTTAGCGGCGTTAGTAGCCAAGTTATGACGGTATGATAAAGATGGCACAATCACGCTACCGACTCCATTCATCATTCGTCTGTTGGAAAGGTGGCAATTAAACTATATTAGTGCATAGATTTAAATCTTTAGATGTGCCCTCGCCATACTTCGACTCGCTATGGAATTGGCACTGAAATTTGAAGCGACAGACGCTTCTTATCGCAGTCACAGCATGTTGAAACTTACGTCACGACAATCAAAAATTATTTCATAATTTCAGACGTTGCGGCAGCATTTAACGATTTTTAACTTCTATTAAAATTTTCAAACTTAAAAACTACGAGTAACTTAAATCTCGCGAGCAGTTTTTATGACAAATCAACAATTGATTTGTGTGTCAATTTGAAATGGTTATAAGTTAACAGTAAAAGCTTTATTTTATTTGTGACCCATTTAAATTTAAGCTTTTTTTAAAGCATTTTGAAATAAGACTGCAGTTTGAGTGACAAATTTTCTACTATACAAGTTCTATTGAAAGCCGTTTATGGGAGCATGAAAGTTGCTATTCTGCTATTCTGCCAAATGCAACTTATGGGAACATGGTTGAAACTAAACTCCTAAATCAGAAGCAGAAATGCACAAAATTGGTTTCTATGAAAGATGGTCTTCTAAGATACAGTCGATCACATATTCAATTCCCATTCTCCATTCAAAACACATTCACAACCTTGATAAGTTGTTTGTGTTATGTCCAGTTAACATGGCCGTCTTTAACCTATAAGATGCCCTGGGCACATGGGCCTTTAAACCTCTAGTTTGGTTATCGTGGGGCCCCCTGTATCTGGTCGGGGGGTCCTAACCGAACGTGGGGCCGTGGACTCGTGCCCATTGTGCCCAGTTGAAAAAGGGGGTCGGCCAGTTAATGTAAAATGCATTGTTAACCTGTTTCATTACAAATTATAAGTAACTGATTAGTTATCTGCCAGATATCAGAATCTACCTGTAAATTGCAGATTTTGCAATTTTTTTTTTTTTTTTTTTTTTTTTTTTAGTGGAAGAAAATGCGTTACGCATGTCTCGCCGCATAGGTGAATTGGCGGGGGTCTGCGGGACTATCTACTTCCATTCAAAACGATAGACTACCCACTAAAAACTTCCACTACTTCCTCTCTCGAAGCCATATTGGCCATTGGGGGACCAGGGTTTTATTCTCCCCATTGGGCCGCGGCGACTTGCTTTGAGAACCAAGCCCATCACAGCTAAAGGGTGACCGAGGAAGTGTGGTCACCCTCTTAAGTCAATTGGGGCCGTTTTCCTAATGTTTTGGATCTAAACTAGAGCCTTTCTGAAGTATACGTAGTTCATAGTTTAGTGTGCGTTTATGACGTAATGAGACCAAGGATAGGTAGATGATATTAGTAATAAGAAATTAAAATTATTTTTAATTAATCGGGCATTAAAAGCCGCTTTAGAAACTAGACCAGGTCAAACATAGTTTCTAATCTTACAATAGATAAAGAATATATGGCTTAAAGAATGTGTTACAGCAATAATGAAACATTTCAATTCAATATAGTTAACTGTACGTGTATTAAAAGTGCCGACAAGATGCTTAGGAAGAAGCAACACTCAATAATTATCATCCTTATAAGGAGATCGCAACATGATATAAGCAATGCCTTGTAAAGACTAGCAAAGTATTAGAAAAACTGGAACTGTAGGTATATACGAGTATGTAGTGTTGGTATATTTCTGACGTGAAGATCAAGATTCAGTTCCGATATGGAAATACATTTTAGATAAGAAGCCAGCATTGTTCATGTAGGACCATGGGCGTACTCAGGTTCTGGGCCAGGGGGGACGATTATTGTTATTGACGGATTTCAAAAATTTTTGTTTTGTTGTGTAGAGTTCAGTTCTGAGGTGGTCCCATTTTCACCAGTCCAGGATCTGATGATGGAATCCAGGAGAAATCGCGGGCAACCACCGAAAATTGTATGCTCGTATGGTGTTTTTGTTTCGTAATCATGTCTTACTTAGGTATATGCTTCAGGGTGTCAACATTTGATGCTGCTGTCCTGATGATGATGCTACAGTACTCCTTAACGGTTAGGAGTTGGAAGGCAGAACTGCAATTTGGTCGATGAAAACTATTTAGTAGTATGTAGGGCTTACATATTGCTTGTGAGGTATGCTTGAATCAACATCTGATGCTACTGTGCTGATGATGAAGGTACAGTACTCCTTAACGGTTAGGAGTACTGCAATTGGTCGATCGAATGTATGTAGGGCTAACGTGATACTTGTGTATATTACATCCAGACCCACGGCGAGAAATTTCGCCGAGAAGTCTCGCTGGGCCTTCACGCGAGAACAAAAAATTAATCCACACTCTCATTCACTCTTAACAACAACTAAGTTCCTATTAATAATTAAGTTCACAACGCTTTTACACGACTAAAAATAATGAAATAAACTGACTTTTTTAAAAAAAATTAAACCGACTTCAAAAAAACCGTAAACACAAAAATAAACTAAAAATTAAAAAATAATTCCTAATATCTATTACCTCATACTGTAATTTTCCTAAACTATGTTAAAGAAATCTTAAACATACTTACTGAAGTCGGTGCCTGCCCAAAAACAGAAGAGAAGAAACACCGACAAAAAAAAAGTTCTTTTTGTGTTAGATAGTCCGTTTGACGAGGAAGGCTTTAGGCTATTGGAAATCCACGTGGACGGAGTCACAGGCGGCCGCTAGTAATAGATAAATTTTATCTATCTAAAACTTTGTATTTCATTCTATTAAAAAGTACAATTACATTTCTTATTTAAATAATTTGCTGTAGTGTTATTGAATTTTTTAAAACGTACTATGTTTTTTCTACAATTCTTGGTAAAATACGATTTTCCCTAGTGTGTGATACGATCCTCTATAAAATAAAGTTGGCGACACTGCAGCGCTGCCGTAGTAACTATTAAGTATTCTGTGGCGCTGCGCTGCTAGCGAGCTGTTATGGGTATGGGTAATGAACGCGCCGCGTAATATAGGGCTGTTAAAATATTGTATTAATAATACAAACAAATGGCAAAAAAATGATTTCTGAATTTTTATCGATCAAAGTACATGATAAGGTACTTAGTAAGGACGTCAACATTATCCAGGGGGGGGCAGCTGCCCCCCCCCTGCCCCTACCTGGGTACGCCCATGTGTAGGACAGTCAGATAATGTCCATATTTTAAAATTGTAGCGTGTACAATGTAACGAAAAAAAATAATATATTGTGATCTGTTTAAAGGGGTAGTGTTTGGTGGAACTTCCACTCGAATGAGCCGCTTGTCTCGGGAAGTACCTCGTCCTTACAGAAGACCGACCCTTCTGCGGTTGTTGATGTCCATGGACAGTATTGGACAGCGGTTATCACTTACCTACCATCAGGCGGCCCACTTGTTCGTATGCTTTCCCATAAAAAAAATCTTTTGAAGGTCATTCACCAGCCTTAGATTAAATTGATATGTTGCGTTTGTTTTAAATATCATGCTTTATATAGGAAAAAGAATTGTTTGAAAAATATACATACACTTCAGCGACTACATCAGTCGAGATATGGGCTACATGAAGTTATGTTAAAATATTTGTTGGTTTGATTATCGAGTTTTAAAGTTCCTATATTCCCGCCCAACAAGGTACGACGAAAGATTTCTCCAGCCCTATTAGACTTAGATAAAGGTCTACCACTCAAACCTCTTAATACATATTCATACGTCGATGACACTTCAAACGGTTTGAACCACGGGAAAGTCTTGTTCTTTGCAATCACTGCTTGTCATTTCGAAGTTTAAATGTAAGTAATGATACGGGTAGGTCTCTTAAGTTGTGACATTTCAGCAACGATGAATCAAGTACTCCTGTTACATATTTATGGCATATGTTTAAATTGTAAGATTTGCCCTCGTCATACCTCGAAATTGGCACTAAAATAAGAGCGACACTAGCTTCTTAGAACGAGGCAGCACGTTGACAGTCACCCGTTTAAATCAATGGTCAACGTGCTATCTTGCTCTTATTAAGTGCCAATTACGAAATATCTCTTTTCACAGCTATCTGAAATGATTAGCACTCTACAGTCGCCTGTCTATAATTATAAATGCCTAACTACCAAGCTAATTGATTGTGAATGTAATAGCCCCACTATAAGGGCCTCGATGGTTAAGTGGTTAAAGTACCGGGTCGTAGTGTCGAAGTCCTAGGTTCGATTCCTGCGTCGGCAAAGTAGTGTCTATTTTTCTGAACACAGCCCGGGTTTGTGATCAGCAACCCGCATTTGGTAAGCGTGGTGATTAAGACAAAACCCATCTTTGTAACGAAAACATGATTTCAAATCATGAAGGCCTTTGCCCTGCAGTGGGACATAATAGGCTGATACTTTACTTTATACTTTACTATCTAAGCACTCTAAGGCACTCTTAGATTATGCGTCTTACCTATGCAAAGCTGCAGCGATTTAATTACATCTATATCACAAGATTCCTACTAATAAAATCTGTGTAAACACCAAGACACCATTTAATACATCGTACAAATGTGAGAACCTACACCATTTATATCATTAAGTGACCACTATCAGACTGCAAATGGAAGGATGTTAATTATAATTTTATTATAAGTTTTACGCGTATGCTCAATTAAACGTAGATCGTAGAGTCTGTGATTTCATTTAATTCGTTATCCCATGAACTAATGCAGAATATTACCACACATTATGAACAGATTGCCTCCGTGGCGCGGTGTCCATTTAAAGGCAACGACTGTTTTATTGGACTCGAACCTGCTACCTCTTTGGGTAACCATCAACTTATTAACCACTAGCGGCCGCCCGCGACTCCGTCCGCGTGGATTTCCATTTCCGCAAACATCGTGTTATACTTTATCTTAAAGCCTTCCTTATGAAATGGACTATCTAAGGGTCTAGCCACAGCTACGGCGGCGAGCGGCGCGGCGAGCGGCGCGGCGAGGCCGGCGACGGCCGCCCTAGTCGTGGGTATGGCCGCCGCGCGTTCGCCCCGCGCATCTCGCCGCCGATAGCTGTGGCATGCTTCATACAATTTCCTTTATTTGATTTTTTCGCTCGCCACTTTCGCCGGCGCAAGACGCATCGCAAGTCGCACCGCTGTGGGCTGTAGCCAGGGTGTAAAACAAAAAGAAAATTCAATTTGAAACAGTAGTTCTTGAGGTCAGCGTGTTCAAACAAACAAGCAAACTCTTTAACTTGTATTAGTATTTATTATATCATTATACTCGTAGATTGCTAAAAATCGGTTGTTAATTAATTAGATAATGTTCAATGAGCTCCGATTGCTTCCTCTTCAAGCTATGAAAATAAAAGTAAACTAAATGCAAATCCTGCGCCGTTATTTCAAAAATATCTGCCATATCCAGAACTCGGTCAGCAGGACATTATTATTAAAAGATAATAAGAGACATAAACTTGTATCATTCCCTAACGAGCGCACTTGTTACCCAGCTCTGTTTATGGGAAATCGCCAGAGATCCAAACCACTCCACTTGTGGGCCAATTTATCGGTCTAGTACTAAATCAAAAATAATGTATTGCAGAACCTGGGTTAGCTAATTCAGAAATATGTAGGAATTATAATACCGGCGGCGTGTTGCGTTGAAATATTGGAGTTCGCTTAATCTAATAATGTTTATAGAATCAATTTGTACAGATAAATTGTACTATTTGCACGCTGTTTCGCCGATGCGAAATGATATTTCATTTGGAAAGCTGAAGACTTTATTAATTTACTTGTTTGTTTTGTTTACCGTCTTCGTATACAGTTTAGTTACGTATTGTTTTTAAAAGTAAAGTATCAGCCTTTTAGTGTTCCACTTTAGGGCAACCTCCATCATTTGAAATCATGTTTCCGTTACAAGGACGGGTGTACAATGTCAATTGTGAGTTTTTTATGAGATAGAGAGGCTAACGAACAAGAGGGTCACCTAGTGGTTTGGCATTTATAATTTCATGCAAAATACATACATTCACTTTAATTTATTAATAGCTAGTGATTAAATTATATATAAAATCATTACACTCATAAAACAAATCGATAACTACGAGAATTATTAACCAGTGATTGAAGACTGGTAATAAATAATTTGCCCTCTAGTTAAAGACTTAATTTAACTCTAGGGCAATTAACGGGAGTTTGATGCCAACGCCAGCGTACCTAGACCAGGCAATTACAGACTACACATGACCTATACCATGTGCCTAATTAATTTGTGACCTACCTGTCACGACTGAGTTGGTCTAAGGCTGCCATCAGACGTACTCCATTACCCATATACGTACTCGTTATTACATACAAGCAGCCGCCCGCGACTCCATGCACGTGGATGTTGGTTTTCGCACACGAACTATAGTTTAAAGCCTTTCTTTTAAAACTATAAAAAAATAAAATCCACGGGGACGAAGTCATGGGCGGCCGCTAGTTTCCCATGTGTCTCTCCTGATTGCAACCTTGTGCCTACAGTAGATTTTCTTACAAATGTGATATTGAGGCAAACGAACATGGTTACCTGACACGGAAAGTGATCACCGTCACCCATGGACATCAATAACCTTACAAGAGTCGCAGATGCGTTGCCTGTCTGTATAATCCCACACCCTCACCAACTTAGCTACGGCAACCTTTTTTTATTCACGCAGGGAAACACATTTACATGCCATAACTGCAGGCTAGCTAGACCTGCAGTCGTGTGTACTGTGTAGGGCTCGAGACATCGTTCCACTACCTACTAAAACCCTGCGGTTTCCTTATCACCCGTGTCGTGTAGTGGGAGGGACTGTTTCTCGTGCCTTGCGGGTGCCTGGCGAATACCCAGTCCGAGCTCCGGCAACCTTACTCACCAGCTAAAACATAGCACAACAGTAATTCCGAAGTGCTTCTTATCTGTGTTCTTTGTATAGTGGAGGTACTTCCCCAGACGAGCGGCTCAGTCGAAGCCGATTTTTATTTTTGCCTGTATTCGGTGCATCCTTCTGCCAGTTTGTTGACAGCCTTAGATAATCAAAACGAGCAGGAAGCGCCCGCTGCGAACCCAAAATCGATTATGATCGTCTTAATTAACTAATGTCTAACCGATCTCATTAACAAAACGTTCAATTGATTGCTGTTTTATTGTACGCTTTCGTTTTTAGTGTTGGTCGGAATATTAGATCACGATCGGTATTTATCGTGACTGCAAACAGTTAAGTGTAGGAGATGAGAAAGCTGAAACTTTATGTGATGAAAATGAAAGTTGGTCGAGTTATGAGGACTCGATTTCCTGAAAGGTTGGTGTTGGTGGAAGTAAAAATTAACCGGTAATGATGCTGATGTAAGATATTTGATTGGAGCCGTGGGAAGAAGGCGGTGCGAAGTGAATTACTGCTTTTGGTATGAATCCAGGAGAAGACAAAGTATTTCATATCATACAATCATTTATTTTACTCATATTTTATTGGGATTTGTTTGTTGCCTTCTAACAAATTAACTAACCTAAGCAAAGAGCATTGTTCAGTGCGTGTTTTCTACATAATATATTATAAGGATAATGAAATTAATAAAATAATTGAATTGACAAAATTAAAACTTAAAATTGGTTCTGATTACACAAGTGCTTAAGCTACTTAACATGTTGCGAAATATTTTTTTTATTTATTAAAGGTTATGGTATTTTTTTAAATCTTGGTATCAGATATTGGAAGTTTCAATATCAGATAGGAATAAAAAGCCAACGTTCAGACACATTTTGACCTATAAAAACAGAAATTACAAGAAAAACATATTGTTCTTATCCGTTGCGTAATCCACGGAAGCTAAGCCGTCTGAATAATGCATGACATCGATAGAAATAACTGGACAGCGGCGTTCGTATGTTACAAGAATAATACATTCCTTTTTTATCAAACATTGCATCGAAATAACTTATCCAGCCGAGTGCATTATCATTATAACAGATGTAGCAAAAACATTACTATTCCCGGTAAGGTAAAAATTGTTCGCTATCGCGAATCTGTGTTGCCAGGTTATGGGAATATTTACCCGAAATATTAGGCGGAAAATCACTAAATACAAGTCATTTAGAATATTTTTAATCTACCATTAATTTAATCCCCTTAATCCCTTTATAAGCTATCGGGAAAACTCGTGTCGACAATTAAGAAGATAGAGAAAAATACTAAGTAGTCATATTATGACTAGTGATGTCAACATAACTATTGTATTTAAGTTCACTTTTACTGGTTTCAAACATAATATTATTTTTCAATACTAATATAATTAAGCTGAAGAGTGTGTTTGTTTTTTTTTTGAACCCGCAAATCTCAGAAACAACTGGTTCGAATAGACAAAATATTTTTGTTTTGGATATCAATTTGTCGAAGAAGGCTTTAAACTGAAGTATAACACTATGTTTGCGGAATCCGAAAACCATTCGGGCGGCCTAAATATTAAAAAGACAAACTACAATTACAACTTACACCAATTCACATCGGTTGAAGCGTTGACAAATCCCCACATTTAAGAGGGTAAAAGTAAGCTTTTATTCCCTTGAATGTGGGGAGAAACTACAAATCGAGAACACTCCAGCATAACTTATGCTGCATAAGTCACTCATAAGAATTACCTTTGTTGAAGTAAATTGCGCAAATAAGATCATTATGTCATTAGCGAGTGGGAAAAAAATAATGAATTTTTTAATATGTGTCTTTGTTTATTAACTCATTATCATTATCGGGTTCGTTTTTCCTTTTACTTGTTGAGAGACTATTATCTTGTATGTTTATTATGCCTTGTCGGCTTCGTGTATAACATTTACTGTGCATATCTTTTGTGACATTTGTTTTCATGCAAAATTAATTTTACCTGCAAGGAAAAATGTAAAAGACATGTTCTATAGAAGTGCTAGTAGGATAAAAAATATTGACGTGCAAAAGAATTTCCTTGTAAATCTAATTGCTGAATAAATATATCTTTATCTTTGTCTATAGCTAATTGTGAAAGGTCGATGATTCATAAGAGATTCTTGATAGTAGGAGGTTACCTAAACTTTGTCTGTCTGTCTTTCTGTCTGTCTGTATGTTCCTTATAGAAACAAAAACTACTCGACGGATTTAAAAGAAACTAAGAACAATTACTCTTCATACTTCTGGGCAGATTTAAGTATACTTTTCATTTCGCTACAATCAATAGGAGAAGAGAAATGAAGGGAAATGTTGGAAAAACGGGAGAAGTTACTCAATTTTTTAAGCTTCCGTTGCGTGTGCCGCCTTAATGGTTAAAGTTACATAGAAATCGTGTATGACAGAAATATTCTACATAAAATTTTCTAAAAAATATCCCTAAACAGCATAATTATGTCTATCTTTTATGGTTGACTCACCCAGATAATGCGGTAGATAATGTAGTTATCACGTGGGGTTTGTCCGTCAATATAATCTATATCGTCGGCTTACTGCAAGAACTCATTAACTAGGAGTTTTGTGATTTTGAGATACGGCCTAATGAAGTTTGGAAATATAATTAGGTATTATTTAAAAAGTATACTAGGTATAGTCGAAATGAAAATTCTTACGTATAGATCTAACATTTATTCATTTGTTTTATATATCGACATATCAAAATATACATTACCACTTTAAAAAAAAAAAACAAAATATGTAATTAATGACTTTTGCCAATACGTCGATTTCTAAGCAATTAAAAAGTAATGACTTCTAACATATGTCAATAGCCAAATTCGTAAACTGTTAATCTGGTAAATTAACTTTAAACCACATTTAAACTTCTTATCTAACACTACGACACTTTTAATGAGTATACGTAAAATTCAATGTAAATATTTCTCACTTAGATCATGCGCATAAAATCATTATAAACATTTACAGAACCACAGTTTTTGGAAGAAATCACTAAGACTCTTTTAATGAGTTTAGGTTAAATTGAGTGTTCGTATTTTTCACTGAGGTCATCCGCATAAAATCATTATAAGGATTTATTGAGTTCTGCCAGTGCTGGAAATCAATAGTGTCCTAATACTATGCTACTACATGAATTAATTAAAGAAAAATAATGACTTCTTTTTACACCTAAAATCTAAGAAAGAGTACTTATCAATTTTTTACAAATTTTATCTTCGAAATTATGACAGATAGAAATTTACTGGTTTTTGCATAATGTAGTGCTACCGTTGGTGAATCCAACAATGTCAGTATCAGTACTTAATGACTTTTTTTAGTTAGTGACTTCTTGCAGTAAGCCGACGATATTATGTACCCGTAACTAGTCACCCTTATTGATATTTGTTAAAGAGACTGTACGAGATATTTGATCATATAAAATTAATTTGTTCCAGATCGCAACGATAGTCTTCCGTCCGCACCAGCCCTGCCGAGGTGAGTGAAAAGCAACCGGCGCGTGCGCAGCCTATCGCGCATCTAACAGGCAATTACTAGCGGTAACGTTATTCCTAGGAGGTGATTGACATTTTTTATGATGCGTTGCATACGATTACGTCTTAATAAACTTCAACCTGGAAGAAGTACTGACATATTACGTCTCAATAAACATCAAACGGTAGAAGAACTTTCATAGGGTTTTATATAAGTTGTGCTGCGTATAAGAATGCGATTTGCTTGTTCGTGATTTTTAGATACCTAACAGAATTGAACTCATACTTGACTCATCTTGATGTTAAATATTTTTTAACTTTATCTAAATCAGTTGCCAAATTGCAATTCTTGTTGTATAAACATAGTTTTTCAAGAAAGAGTTTTCAGTAAATTCACTTAAACAACGAAACTCAATTTTCATGTGGCGCTACGTCAACCTGGTCAATTTATAAAATTACTAGCGGCCGCCCGCGACTCCGTCCGCGTGGATTTCGATTTCCAATATCCTATGTGTTATTCTGATGTATAAGCTATATTGTGGTAAAGTTTCATTCAAATCCATTCAGTAGTTTTTACGTGAAAGAGTAACAAACATCCATACATCCACACATCCATACATCCATACTTACAAACTTTCGCCTTTATAATAGTAGTAGGATTATTTGATAGACGTCGCCATAGTAACCATTAGACCCCCTCAACAGTGCATTCCTATAGCTATTAAATACGAGCAAGCATTCCTGGTATTTCACACGACATCAACATACCTAGTTGTATACGCAATACTGTCCAGTATTGAAATAATGACTTCCATGGTCCTATCGGCTGCTTCTAGTCATGTAACAGTTTGTACGTGCGAGCATGCAGCGCCCGTCATTTCGTTACAAACGATATAGCACGCCACATTTGACAACTTTTACTATTTCTCACGTTTACAAAGTGGCGGGGATTCATCGGTTCCGTGCAATGGTTTAGTTGGTTAATTTATCATTATTACGTAAGTAAACTTATTGGTACCTACCTACGCTACGATCATCATCCTAGCGCTTATCCCGGTTGCATCCTTGGCCATTACCCCCAAAGCCCAGGATACGCTACGACTATGATCCTGAATTGACCAGCCTGGTTATTACAATGGAGCGACTGTTGTCTGCCCGCCATAACTCTTACAAAGGAATCCAGACAATTTGGATATTAGTCGGGAACAACGGCTTGACGCGCCTTCCGAAGCACGGAATCATCATTCTTATCGGACTATCAGGTGATGCAAGCCTGCAATGTCCTAACCAAACTGGAAAAACCAACTTACGACCTCCGAGGTTTGAGCCCAGTGCTGTAACCACTACACCACGGAGGCGGTTAAGTTGGTTACTTCTCAGCTAAATGTTGAGGTCTTGGGTTAAATACGATTTATTCGAGTTTCTCTAGCCTACACAGCTTGCGTGGTCTGGCCTAATAAGGCCAGTAGACCTCATCATTATAACGATTGCCTGATTTTATGGGAAACATTTAGTTAAATATTTCATTTCTCTTTGGTGTAAACGCTGTTGAGCCGCGCGAGTCGAATTAAAAGCTTTTATTACTTTTAAGCATTAAAGTAAGTGAAGCCATCGCAACTAAATGTTATATTATACTAGCCTTCCGCTTGCGATTTCCTAGCCAACAGTGAAAGAACTATTCAAATCGGTCCAGTAGTTTTTGAGTTTATTCTTTACATACAAAAACACAAATCTTTCCTCTTATAAGGAATAGGAGGAGGAAAGAATTGTGTTTTTGTATTACACATTCGTGTAGATTAATAGGAAATATTATTTAGTAATAAGAAAAAGAGTCGGATTATATAAGATCTCATTTGTTTTCAAACATAGGATTCAATTGTTTTTTTATCTCACATGAGGTTACAATTGCTTACCGCGCGGAATGTACGAGTGCTTACTTAGGAATCCAGCGTTCATCCAAGCCATGTAAAAAAGGAAAATCAAAAGAAATATTACGCAAATTATGTTCCATGTTGTGAATACGAAAAGCTGCAATAATCGAGGTGGTTTCAACAATTACGCGGTAAGAGTAAGAACCATACGCGTTCGTTTTTCTCTTGTATTTAATTTCAGTAACTGCCGCTGTGATCGAATGGAGTTCATCACAGCGCGGTTATTCGTGTTTGAATCAGTTTTGGATTAATGTATACTGGGGGATTAGAGTTTTTAGATCGTTAACAATACTTACTAGATTATTGAAATGACAAATATGCATGGACATGTTAATCTGCTCAGCCGCACTAATTTGTATTTATTTTTAAGGTATATTTGACATAATTGTAAAATTGAAATTTATTTTTAAAAAAGGCAAAACTGTTGAGTTTCTTGCAGCGTCTCTTCTCAGCAGGCCATTCACGTCGAGGCGCTGGTAGGGTGAAAAAAGTATTGACGTGCAAAAGAATTTACTAAGTGAATCAAATTGCTGAATAAATTATTATTTCATTATTTCATTATTATTACTTTATGAAGCTTATAGAAGACGGGCCCAAGTTGAAAAACTTATGGGTCATTTGAACCCCCAGGTAACTTATGTAGAACGATATACACCCTTGATTTCGTAGCAAGGGTCTCGGACCTCTAGATCACTACTGCTTCATATATCTTATAAATGTCAATCAATGTTATGAAACCTACGGGAGTCATCATCTGGTATGCAGAATTGCGGCTAGGGCTGTACTGAAGAAAGCATTTGATTGAGTCATTTCAAACGGAATAGTGTAGGATGCATGTGGGATGTAATACGGTCGGATAGGGAAGCGAGAAACGATGAATATTGAAGTGACTAGTGTTGTTTCTTAGTTATTTCGATTATATCAAACAAATCACTGCACTGGATTGTGTACTTTTTTGTGTGTTAAGTTATAAATCAGACGTATCCGCAAGAATAATTTGGAATCCACAAAAACATTTCGATGCGTTAAGTAAACAAACTTACGGCTGTAAAAAGTATTAATAATGTTGTAGATTAAATTTTTCTTTGGTTATTAGATGGTTAGAAAAAAAAACAAATATAATTTTACAATAGCAGGATGCAAATCTTGTATGTAATTAGTAACTGAATTCATTGCAATATCAAGAGGTTTAGATTAAGAGGTTAAATGGGTAATAGGGATGACTGTAACAATAATAATATATTCTGCGTAGGTATCTGATAGGTGAATTGAATAATTCTGATAGTTTTAATTTATTTGGATACGTAATATAAAACTTATTTAGCACTACCTACTTTCTGTTTTGCCCTGAGGTTGACTGGTAGAGAATGCCATGAGGCTTTAAGTCAGTCTTTGGTGTAGTAAAGATTTGATAAATAAATAACTTATCGTTTTGAATTTATATGGTACATCTTGAAACTCGATCTTCCGATGTCGTCTTCAGTTTCGCCCCAATCACCATTATAGCTCTGATAGTGCCTCCTAAACAATATTTACCGATTATTCGCTACCCAGTTCCACTAAGTCGATTCCAAGGACCACATTCCTTCCAGCACAATACGGATGCCCAGATGCCCACACCCAGCCCTGGGTCCCCGAGGCGGTTTGGCGCGTCTACCGCCGATCTGTAATTTCTAACGGGCGAGCTAATGAGCAGTGTGGGGTAGCCTTTATAGTGTAGAAGGCATGATCAGGCTACAGTGAAGTGTGATGGCAGTAGAGTCAAAGTCCAAATCAAAACATCAACATAAAAAAGGTCTTCATTTATGTAGGCTTTAAAGATGCACTTATAAATCGTCAATAATTATTACAATACACTAAGATTATACCATCGACTTCCGAAATCAGTCATCTATAGAGAAGAAACGGCAAGAAACTCCCTCGAAAGACGTTCATGGAAGTAGTACATTCCTAACGCGTGCAGTAGTGTCGCAATGTAACGAAAATGCCTTAATACTTTTAGGGACCAACTTACGAGTAAAATGTTTGATAAAGAGTACTGAACGGAGCCTCTGAAACTTCTTTAGAGCAAGCTAACTTTTTGCTCACGTGTTAATTGGACTCGCTTCAGGCTCGACAAAGTAGTGCGCAACATATACTTTATTCCAAAAAAGCATATCTGAAATTAATCATTAGGTTCTGAGTGATAGATCTATCCACTACACACAAGTATCCCAAGACCTGAAAGAGTGGGTGGTTTGGAGTTGACTTCATAATATGAATCTTATGTATGAGCATTACTCGATAAGTACTGACATGTAAAATACTATTCCTTACTGTTGTTTATCATGTTGTGTCATAAGCAATGATCATGTGGTCGTAATTCTTGTAATGACGCTCGGGGCCCGTACGGGACCCGTTCGGTTTTATACTTGTCAAGGATAACAACGTTTTAGTATTATGCTGAATATAAACAAACCATGAGTAATCTATTAAGTAAGGACAAAATATACCGTGGCATCTGGTTAACTAAGTTAGCGTTGAGCAAGGTTGTGGTCAAAAAACAAACTGTATAATCATCACACTTTTTCAGAACAATGCTAGACAAGGCATCCGTTAGATGGGATTAGGCCCATATTAACCACGCGGGGACGGCGGGTAACAACCCGGTGTACACACCGCCGTATGTTGAATGATAAAAAACAGGGAAAACTGCGGTCTAACCCGCGGATTTTTGCTTAGTCTTGCCACTACTTATTTCAGTACGAAGTCATGGCGGATCACTAGTTAAATTTAAATTCCATATACTTTTGGCTAGTTATCTATTTGGCACTTACTATTTCAAGCGTGTTGTGCCATTGGCAGGCCCGTTGGTCGAGTGGCTAGAGACCCTAGCTACAAAACCAAGGGTCGCGGGTTCGAATCCCGCTAGGGGTAAATGTTTGTGTGATGAACATCGGCATTTGTACTCGAGTCATGGATGTTTATAAGTATTTAAGTATGTCTATCCGTTCCCTAGCTTCCATAGTACAAGCTTCGAGCTTAGTTTGGGGCTAGGCAATTGGTGTGTTAGTCCAAGGCATTTATTTATTCATTTATTTATTTGTTGGCGGATTTCACGCCATGTTAAAGCCATGCCGCGACCGCAAAAAAATTTGCGACATTTTCAACTTAGTAGGTACACGTTATACTCGTAATTTCACTGTATGTACACCTATTCGTACATAAAACTCGTTGGAATAAATAAACGTAATGTAATGTGGTACATTGTGTGATTAATTTAATGACCAATAATCATAAAACCCTTGTTCTGTGACCAAGGACATGGGTTGCAAAGCCAACGGGCTTACGGTGTCAATAAATAAAAATAATAACACTAATGTTTAAAAGCGGGATGAATTATGTTGTCCAGACCGCAGTATGTGGATCACACAAATAATAACTTATTTCATCATTGCCTTGCAGGTTTTACAATATAAAGGCGGAGCTCGTCTCGTCTCGATATTTAAAGGTTTGGTGTGGTTAAGGGTCCCATAGACTTGAATTAATAAATAAATATCACAAAACATCACATACATTGATCTAACTCCGTGTTAAGTAGCTTACGTACCTGTGTTACAAATATCAGAGGTGCGATTGACTAAGCGCAAATGTCAAATAAGGATTGGAGTGATTAAAACTGTAGTACACTTATTCGCCTATATTTAGGTATAGCGTACATGGACCAGGCCGAGGCTTCATACATTTCTGGGACATCTCTTTTCATCAAAATCCGTCTAGTATTATCAGCTTAATTGACAGACCTACAGACATCCAAACAACCAAAAAAAACTTTCACATATATAAGATTTATAAGATAACACGGAGTAGATATGTGTTTTTGTTAGAATATAAAATTATCCTGCCGGATATAATATATTTTTATTTAATTACCAACCCCCATAACTTTTCTCACCGGAGGAAGCTAAACTAATAAACAATTAAGAGACTTATTTTAGAAACACTAAAGGGACTGGATATGCCAGGAATTTATCCCTTAGTCAATAATCTCAATGGCAAACGTGTTCTCGTATAGGAGCAGTCAGACTTCCTAAGGCAGTTCTAGTAATTATCCACCACCTGTATCCTGACTGCTTTCTTGACGCCAACATTGGTTTACTGGGAAATGTTAATAAAAATCTATTTTCATACTAATAAAATAAAAGCTGAAGAGTGTGTATGTTTGTTTGAATGCGTTACCTCAGGAGCTCTTGGTTCGAATTAAAAAAATATTTTTCTGTTGGATAGTACATTTGTCGAAGAAGGGTCTTAACTATAGTATAACACTATGTGTGCGGAAACCGAAAACCACGCGGACGGAGTCGCGGGCGGCCACTAGTTGTTGTGTAAAAGTTTCATTGCCTCCGCAGTGGCTATAAAAATAAAGTAAAAACCGGCACCCGTAGTTGAATTTAATTTTATATTTGTTCCTAAGTGTACTGGTAGGGTAGTAGTTGAATTAAATTACGTATATTTGTTCCTAAGTGTTTATTGCGTTTTTATTGCGTAGTTTCATCGTCACCAGGACTCGTTTGCTCGTTTCCTGCGTCTAGCATAAAAAATAATTAAAAATAATCTGACAAGTGGCTAATTGAAGCTTAGAACGATGACGGATGTTCCATCGTCAAATTCCATTTCAGAGCTTCGTTTTTGAGTTTTGGCTACTAATTATTTCCTTGCAGTAATAGGTAACTAAGGCAGAAGTTACAAATTAAAAATGGAAGTCCGGGAGTTTAGAAAAATATCATCGGCTTACAGAGTCTATGGCGTTTTTGGTGGTGTTTTGGAGGGAAATTAAGTGTAGAAACGCACGAAGTGGAAAAAACGCGACCAAAGTTCGGCCTAAGTTCGTTAATTTTTTGTACAATATTAGGCGACGTTATTTCGGCGCAAAGTGTCATCCTCAATTATAGTACACTGCAAGCGAAATTTCGCCGAACATTGGTCGCGTTTTTTCGGCCTTATGTGTTTATTTTCTTCATCAAAAATTTCTGAACGAAATCAGTACTAAACAATTGAGGAATTACAATAAATATAGTGATGAAAAGCTGTTTAACGAATAGGTGGGGTAGGTTATACTGCTAATTGTGGTTTATGTCTTGTAAATCGTCCCCTTAGTCGGTAATAAAAACTTTCATTTGCCACGAAGCCAGTAACTATGAGCTGTTTAAAAAACCATCACGTTAAATTAGTTGGCGTTAGGTGCAGCTCAAGAAGCTATTTAAAGGAAATAACCCTAGTGTACAAAGATAAATCAAAATATAAATTCAGCTAACAAGAGAAAGATAAATTGCGTTCAATACGCCTCTCACACAATATTGGCAGATATCGCTTAGGTCTGCGATACACCACGGACCAATGATATCTCACAGACTAGTCATGATTATAATATTACTAAAGGCCGCCCGCAAATCCGTCCGCGTGGAATTTGGTTTCTGAACACATAGTGTTATACTATAGTTTAAATCCATAAATATTTTTCAATTCGAACCAGTACTAGAGATTAGCGCGTTCAAACAAACAACCAAACTGTTCAGTTTAAATATATAAATATTATATTCCTCTCTGTTCCACGCGATGGACCCGGCACCCGCACGGAGATTCCATGGATAGCTAAGAAGTTCGTCTCTGTGGTAAGCAGTTACAACAGAGATTAAAAAATTAACACAATTAACACTTTTCTATACATACAATAATAAAAAATGAATTATGACACATTCCTTTTGAATTATATCATAGTTATGTAATCTTAGACGTCTAACCTCTCAACTATAATAGAAGAAACACACAAGGCTGAAAAAACGCTACCGAAGTTCGGCAGGGATACGCCTGCAATGTATTTATTTAAAAATGGACTCACCATGCCAAAGTTACGCCGCGTAATATTGTATAGAAAATGAACCACAGTCGCGTTTTTTCCCGCTTTGTGCGTTTCTACACTAACACTTTCCTTTTAAACCCCGTTCATTATCTCCCGGTGTGTCCACCGACCTAAACACATAACAGATCATGCGAACACATTAACGTCTGAACACTGAATATATGTCTGACTGATATGATATGTATCTGACTGACTGACTGACTGATGTTTCCGGCGACTGACTGATCGTCCAGTGAAAGCCGTTCCCAGGTTGCAATGCCAAATATAATTTACTAGAACCGACAACTCATTACGCGTAATATTGGCAATGAATATGTTAACCGTCGTAAAGTAACTGGAGCGTTTTATTGCATGAGTAATTTGAGATAATTTGCGTATAGGAATTATGTAGGTGGGTTGATTTTCGCGTTTTTGTGTGTGCTACGCTGGTTTAGATAAAAATATATTGCCTAGGCATAGATCATAAAATACTCTTTTTGCATTGGATAGTCCATTTGTCGAGGAAGGCTATAAGCTATAGTATAACACTATTGTGTGCGGAAACCGAAATTCACGCGCACGGAGTCGCGGGCGGCCGCTAGTACCAGAATATTTTTATTTTTACTGCTGTTTTTTCAACATAAGATCTAAATTATGACCCAGTAGTTAGAGAAGCGTGTGAAAATTAATAAAAATAAGCCAAAAGAAAGGTCGCATTAAAACCGGTAGAATGTGTCGCACATTTTATGCTAAAATGGTTTTATGATTGATGCGATGCGCGACCTACACTAAAATAATTTGCGTGCATCACACTCGCTATTTTCCGACCTTATTTGTAGTTGCTATAGAACTCATATTTGAAGTGTGATTTTTCACCAAGGAATACAGATAGTGTTATTAAAATTGTAGCGTATATAATGAACCTTATTTGGTGTGACTAAAGGTCATATTAGTTTCTATACGCAGATCAGCCGAAGGGGGTACTTACGTGTGTATTGCAAATATCAGCTTATTCACTTACGAGCATAATCGGGCTCCATAAGTGGCGAAATGCACCTTGCCCTCGAGGCTAGATCAACAAAATCGCATTTTAATAGTTTTGACGCTTGGTTGTAATTTCTCCAGGGTGCCAAATAGCGTTGTTAGTGTGATATGTGGTGGCTGTAAACGGCCTATTTATTATAACTCAAAGGTTTGTGGAACATAGAGAGTCGGTTTATGTTTATGTTTAATAGGTATTTCATTTTGTTTCATTATGCTATTGGATATGCCATTTTGATATTTTCTTGCCTTGTTGTCCGTCGTCCGTACTATGTTGTTCGCGTTTTACCATCTTTGTTTATCAGTTCAGTAATTAATAAGTATGATATAACGGTTTATAAAAATCTGGTGTCACACAGTAGGTACGTTTGGCGAATGGTTCTGTTAGTTGTAAAATCCAAAGAAGAGTATGTGTAGAAACACACTAGGCTGTTATTACGCGACCAAAGATCAGCGGCAATGCATTTTTTATACAAAATTACGCGACGTACTTTAGTGACGTTGTGACTGTGAGTCACACCTTCCATTTGAAATACATTGCGGGCGTAGTCACACATAATTACTCGATTTTGACAATAATATCCTTGTTTCAAAGATCAAACACTGATGCATGTTTACTTGAATAATGATAATTATGTAATTAATATCATTGAAATCAGAATTTCTCTCCTCCGTATCGCTTATGAGTGTTTTAATGAAAAATACTAACCATTATTTTGGTTCTTCGTAAAACCGACTTTCTTCGGACATCGTGACTTATGATTGATTGATTAATGTTCTAACTAAAAATGTAAGTGAAATAGTTAGATCTAGCCTTTTGTGGCTAAAGTTTCTTTAAAGTAATGATGATAAATGATTTATTTTCCTGAATCGGATGGCAAAACAAGTGAATGTTACAAATTAATGGGCCGCATGTAACTCGCAGATTGAACCTCTTGATTTGGAGTTATTGTTAATATGTCGGTTACTGCTCCAAAGGTCGTGAGTTCAACCTCTGTTCCTACACAAAAAATTACGTTCATGTTTCTATGATCCACATATACGAGCATAATATCCTTTTTATACTGCAAGTAAAGTGTGTTTGTTTATTTTATCTATTAAAAATCAATCCATTTATATTAATATACTTAACTACATTTGTAATATACATCAAATGAAAAAATAATACAAATTGAGATTAGGACCCCACTTCTTGGTGGACCAGGTCATCCATTATTAAGTTGATCTATCTTATACTAGCCGCCCGCGACTTATTTTTTTATTTTATTTATTGTATAGAATTACCAACATTTGTTTACACTGTTTCTTAATTAAATATACAATGCAATACTTAATTAAGTGCAACAAATAATTATAGGTTAATACAGCATGGCTAATGAACTTTAGAAATAAATACTTAGACTTCGTCCGCGTGCCGTCTCTTCCCGTGCGTCGTCTCGTCCCTTAGTTTAGAATTTTTTCTTGCCTAAAAACCATCCGTGGACATAAAAGAACAATTTAAAAAAGAATTGACCAAATTGTTCCAGGCGTTATTGCGTTATGCGCTTACCAACACATTTTGCGATCGATTTTTATACATATATTAGATTATCCTTGCGGGCAACATAACTTTACTTTCGCGATTCAGGATTCGCCGTCTGTCGTCAATTTTCGACAAGCTGCATCTTCCTTGTTTAAGTTTGTCTGTAGCTTTATGACTTTATAAGTACCTCGTAGAAAGATCCCTTACTACCTACTATAGTTATAGACCTTGTGATACGCGTCACATATCATTAATCTCTATGAGAACATTGTCCATTCGTCAACTTAATGTGTCAGATAATTGCTGAACGGTCGGTTACTTCAGACCGGATTAAGTTATTAAAGTAATTTACCGTATTACGACATGATGCCTTTACAAGACGTATAAATCAGAGAACGAAGAATGATAGGGCAATTGGTGATGACGTAAAATTAACTTTTCTTTTTGTTTCTGCTGTCTAATTAAAGGTATAAACGTCAAAGTTCAATGAATAGCCCAAGAAGCTACTATTAAAAATCGTGTCATTGAAAATAATCCAATAAACTTATTTTTTTTGTGATAGGTACTACTAGAAGTGGTAAAGAACTGTGCTTTGATAAACTGGAAAACATTATTATTAAAAGTCATGAATAATAAATGAGCATTAAAGCATTCCTCTGTCATTTCTTCCCTAAAAAATACCATACTTTCATTGTTTTGACTACTACAAATGCTTCAGACTTTCTCGATTTAAATTACTTTGGAATAACGATGTAGTGTGTCAATTCCCTATCTTCTCACTTATCTTTTTGCTCATTTGTAAAAACTTCAAAGTGTTTATTAGAACGTCGAATTTGCCTGACTTATTACTGCAAGTTGAAGTAAAATCACGAACGGGAAACTACTGAAATCAATATTCATGAGTTTTATTTGTTCCGACACATGTAAATGAGACGATGTCTGTATTAGCACTGTAACACGACATTTATTGTGCTGGACAGTTTGACAAGTTACAATGTTTTGTATGATACTAGCGACCCGCTCCGGCTTCGCACGGGTTCAATGCTGATACTAAATACATGTAAACCTTCCTCTTGAATCACTTTATCTATTTAAAAAAACGCATCAAAATCCGTTGCGTAGTTTCAAAGATTTAAGCATACAAAGGGACATAGGGACAGAGAAAGCGACTTTGTTTCATCCTACGTAGTGAAGAACACAGGGAAGTCTCAACGAGTACTTACCAAATACCACAAAGTACAAAAGAATTCGGATGTACTGCTACTATCCCAATAGGGTAATCATCATCATCTTAGCGCTTCTCCCGGTTGCATCCTCGGCCATTGTCTTGGAGCCCAGGGCACGTTACGACTGTGAGATCCTGAATTGACAAGCCTGGTTTTTTCATTGGAGGAACTGTCGTGTGACCACCGCCCGCACCCCACACATGGGAAAGCAGACATTTTTGACCATAGTGGGGACCAACGGCTTAACGTGCCTTCCGAAGCACGGAATCGTCATTCTTATCTGACAGTCAGGTGACCCAAGCTTGCAATGTCCTTATCAAACTAAGAAAACCTACACAAATGAGTGGTGTTCCCCGCGGGATTCGAGCCCACGACCTCCGCGGTTTTGGAACCCAACGCTCTAATCATTTTTTTTTAATGTTGAACTAAACTAGCACTTGACCACAAAGTTGCCTGATGTTAAACAACTATGCGGTCTACGATGGAGCGTGCTTGCTTAGGAAAAGCCCGTTTATTCTGGCCTTGAAGAGCCCCAAGTTGTATTGTGCAGGAAAGACAGATCTCGGCAGAGAATTCCACTCCCGCGCAGTCCGTATCAAAAAAGATGAAGCAAATCGCTTAGTTCGTACGCGCGGAATCTCCACTGTATACGGATGAAGTCCCTGACCGAGTCTAGTAGTTCGATGATGGAACGGAGCTGGCGGAACCAAATCGTGCAGCTGTTACACTACGGAGGCAGTTATTACTGAAATGAAATGAAATGACAAAACTAAAACAAATATGTATATAATGACACTAGTATTATTTAACGGGACTTAACGCGATATTAATTATGTAGTATATGTATACTACTTACTGCTTGACGTGTAGTTAAGTCCCGTTAAATAATACTAGTGTCATAATGCAACGCGAAAGTCTAAAATCTTATATGTATAATATAATGTACATTGACGAAAATTGGTTTGAACGAAATCTAGTAAGAAGTTTTTTTAAAACGTCATAAATAGGATTTGTATGGAACCAGTGCGCCAGTCCGACTCGCACTTGGCCGATTTTTGTTGTCCATCTCAATAATGTCATAATAAAAAATGTCATCATAATAAAAAGGCAATTTTCAATAATAACACTATTGTGGCAATACTAATACAGGATGAAAGGTGTGCGACTAAAAGTTTTAACTGATAAACAATAAAAATGTTATGACTTATTATATGGAACAGATAATAAAGACATGATTGTTGAAAATCATAATAGGCCATCTATGGATGGAATTGCTTTAAAACAAATGTATGGAAGTAAAACTTGTCTCATTTAAGTACAAATTGCTTTATTCTGCTGTAATTAACATTTACGTTAAATTATATTTTATTATGATCGGATTTGCTCGGTGAAGCCATTGACTGCTGAGTTCTACACCTAGGTACTCTATTTTTGCGGCTGTAGAGAATACGATTATTTGATTCATTTATTACGCCTAAATTTGAATGAAAGAAAGAAAAAAAACATTCTTTATTTATGTAGTCTTCAGAAATGCACATACACACATTATTTAAAAGCATAAATGATTCTACCACCTATTTCGGAAAGCATTTCGGAAGTAATCTGCCGTCATAAGGAAATAGGGCGCATCTACATAAAGTAGAAAATGGAGAAAAAAATTATTTTGTGATTATGAAATGAAAAACGTTGCTGCTTAGTGGGAAATAGGTATTTTAATCTTTTTGCAATTTTAAAACTTGTATGATTAGGTAGCCTATCATGACACATGAATTAAATTCAATTATATCAATATTATCTATTTAAAAAACACGATTTTCTTTTTCTTCTTAGTAAAAAAAAAAACAAAAAACCCGCAATACTTCATTGAAAAGGCGTTTCTGGCTAGATACGTCTTTTCAACGTAGTAATTTTTGGAACGTTCTTTCATTGTATTGAAATTTGTTTCGAGGCTTACTAAAAAAGGGCGCATTTAGCTACTTGCTGCTTTTCTTCTAAGTATTGCAAACACCAATTATAAAAGAAAACTGTTAACGCCCGTTATTTTTTGGCATTTAATGAGCAATAATTGAAGTTTAAGGTAATTTTTTGCTAAAAATGACCATAAACTTCATATGCTTATGATCCAGTGTTGCTCAATGCCTTCTTTTTTTTTTTATATGTCAGAGGCGGCAAACGAGCTAGCGGGTCGCCTGATGGTAAGCAATCACCGCCGCCCATGGACATCCGCGACACCAGATACTGATACTGAGCTCTGGCAACCTTACTCACCAGCAGAAACATAGCACAACACTGCGGTCTTCTGTAAGGTGTAGGTACTTCCCCAGACGAGCGACTCATTCGAGTGGAATTTCCACAAAGCTCTAAAATTTTAACCTCTCCGATAAAAAATGGAAAAGTACAAAGTTGCTTTTTAATTTCACACATATTGATGCACTAGTTATAATTAAAACATTCAAAGAACTTATGTCAAAAAAGACGGAAGATCTATGGGGTATTTCAATACATATTCAAAAATCCATTATTATTCACGTTGCACATATTTAGCATTGATATTCAGTTTATAAATCTTATGAAATATATTAACTTCTTTATTTAAATCAGGAGAAAAGAGTGATCCGTCAAACTTCAGACCCATATGCATACATCCATATCTCAGTAAAATTAATGAAAAAATATATTTTATGAATTATTGTCATATTTAAATAAAGTTCCTTGTTAAATGAAAATCAGTACGCATTTACTTACAAACAAATCTACAACTGATTCAGGAGTTTCTTTAGTAAAACATATTTTTGACGTATGGGAGGCTAAGCAGGATGTTATTGGTAAATGTATTAAATTCACAATGCCAAATGTGCCACAACTTATTACAAATATTTCAATTAATTATGAACATATTTATGAAGTCAACTCAAATGTCGTTTTAGAAATTACTATAGATTCAAAATTACAATGGTGGCCCCATATTGTTGCTTTGGCAGGGAGACTCAGTTCCGACGTTTGACTGATATTTAAACGGCGATATTGGTTTATTTCAGCTATTTCCATAGTATTATGTCTTACAGTCTGTTATTGTGGGGATCATCTGCTGATTTACAAACATTTTTTGTACATAATACAGAAAAGGGCGATTCGTGCAATGTTATGATCTTAAGCCGCGTGATTTACTCCGAAAGATATTTCAGGAGATAAACATTTTAACTACAGCGTCGCAATTCATCTTTGACTGCATAATTTATACATACGCAAGAACCTACACATATTTTTTCTAGACAAAATAACTTTCATAGCTTTAATACAAGAAATAAACATGAGCTTGCCGTTCCCAGTCAGAGGCTTCATAAGACTGGCAAGTCTTTTATTGGACTAAGTATCAAAATATGTAAGAACCTTCCTGAAAATTTTATTGAATTTCCTAAACATGATTTGTTTATTAAATCATTCTTGATGAAGAAAGGTTACTATAAAATAAAGGCTTATTTATATGACAAATATGCATGTACATTTTAATCTGCTCAGCCGCACATAATTATATTTATTTTATTTGACATACCTAATTGTCATATTGTAAGTAATTTTTGAATAAGGCGTAACTGCTGAGTTTCTACCGGCATCTCTTCTCAGCAGGCCATTCTCTTTTCAGCTCGCCAAGTCGCTGGTTGGGTGAAAAAAGTTTTGACGAACAAAATAATTCACTAAGTGAATCAAACTGCTGAATAAATAATTTCATTTCATTTCTATACCTACTTCTTGATTAAAATCTTCAAAATAATAGTTTTTTTTTTTGCGCACTTGGATATAATCTTATGTCTGGGCGCATCTGTTAGAACATGTTCTTTGCCGCGGCTTCCACTTCCTCCCACAAACGCAACAATACTTAGTAGAAAAGACGTTACTGCCACGTACGCCTTACCGATTCTCGTAATACTTAGAAGAAAGGACGCATCTACTCAGATGCGTTTTTTCTTCTTATGATCATGTAGTTACGCCTTTTCAACCTATGAACATTAATATATTTTGTAAACGAATAAGACTCTTCTACTTAGTTACGTCTTTACATCTTAGTATTATACAGAAACGTCTTTCCAATTTAGTAATCCACAATAAATTTTGTAGATACGTCCTTTTTAGTTGTTCATAAAAGAAAGAGTATTCGTATTTCATAAAATTAAAAAATACTAGAAGGTGCGCCTTTTTCTGCTGATTCCGAATCACTATATAACTCAATTTTGGTAAAAATGTTAGATGCGCCCTTTTTCACTATGACGGCAGTAATGCATCGAGCAGAAGCGGCAAGAAACTCGTTAGAAACTCGTTTAAAGAGTCCAGTCAAATATTTTGGTGATAGAATAAATAAATCTCTCCTTCTAAGTATCGCGATATCGCGAGCTTTTGTCCTAATAAAACGCATAACAAACAAGTTATCCAAATCGTCACTGCTACGCTTCGGTGCGTATTTAAATCTATATTTAAATCGTTAGAAATACTTAGACGCCATAATTATGTTGCATTATATTGTTTGTCATGACATACGTTTCAACTGCGATAAGAAGCGAACGTCACTTACGATTCTAGCGCCATCTTCAAAGGTCAAAGCATGGCTAGGGCTAACGATTCAAATCCATGACTACTACCGTATTCATGGGTAAAGTACCGTGTTTCCTCACGCTTCTCACATCTCAGTGTTATCTCACCATCACAAAGAGATAACAACACGTCTTAACAATAGCCTATTAGCTCCGAACCGAATAATTCGTGCAATCAGATCCATGGAAATGAGTGAAAACCAAGCTCATGTGAGAGTCGTTAGTTCTGATCGTAACTTCTGGTATTTAGTGCGTGTAATCTACTCAATGTGGTGGTTTAATGGGAGTTCAGATGATGACAATGAAATTATATTTTCACTTGGCTTAAGTACGCATGTAATAATTGTTCATAATTGACGGGTAGTCGTTAAAATGTTAGAGGTTAAAACGTTTTGTAATTGTTGTATGACTGATGTTTATTGGCTATTGTGTAAGGCGAGAGAAGTGTAATAGAAGTAGCTGTGTTATTTGACAACCTTTTTGGTCTGCTTGAGAAGTCATGGGGAAGACCGAAGTTCGCGAATTCGATGTAACCTTGGTACAAACCTTTGCATAATTTTGTTTCTTGCCGCTTCTTCTCGGTAGATGACTGCGTTCCGAAGTCGGTGGTAGATTCATTATATTGTGATTGTGATATCATTGACGATTTATAAGTGTCTCACTAAGGCCTTTTTTTTTTTTTTTTTTTTTTTTTTTTTTTTTTTTTTTTTTGGCCTACATAAATAAAGAATATTTTGATTTTGATTTTAATTTTTTGATCTTAGCGTTTCCTAGGTATTTTTTTTCTGTTTGATTTTTACAATGTCTTACACTTACCAAATACGAACTTATAAATTGCCTAGTTATTTTAGAATGATAAAATATGTTTAAGAACTGCCCTCAAGTTCTCTCTTCTTTTCGTTTAAATTAATGGCCTGAACAAAAAAAACTTACTTAATTTCATGTGAAACACCCCCAAATTACCTTTGAAATAGCGAATACTTTGATAGCACGTAAATTTCTAAGATGGCACAGTATTGCTTGCAGTATTTCAAGTTAAACAAGCTAGTCAGGTGGTTTCACTCGAATACTCGATTTGACATTGGCCATTACTTGGCCCACGCTTGTGAATTGCGATTTGTATTTACAATTAGATGTCCAGCCTGCTCGCTGATTGGTTAAAGAGCTGGTCGCATGAGGCAAAGAGCCATAGAAACTGTCGTTAAGGTAACATTGAGGATGAAATGGAAGTTAAATTGGAACATCGCTCTAAATGCGCTAGGCTCATCTGAATTTTAAGCCTTTGTTTGTGAATGTAACCGTTATCTATCCTTACATGTAAAATAGAAATCTTTATACATTCGTCATCGATATCATAGCGATTGTCCCGGTCGCTTCCTCGACCATTGCTTCGGTGTCCAGGGTCCGCTTTCCTTCACTTCCTACTTATTTCGCACGATCGGAAAAGAAAGGTTGATACATATTCATTAATGGCCCACTGTGGTATAAAAATCTGGTGTCTGAGAATATAGGTTGACTGTCATTTGAAATAACATTTTTGTTTGCAAGACCTTTAAGTTGTTAATATTTTTTAGTATGCATGTACGTTATTGTAGATTCCAATTAACAATTTCCTTACTAAACTATAAAATTTATGAAGAACTAATAAAACAATTGTTTGTTTCAGGTAATTACTAAAACTTCCAGTTGCTTGGTACATGCAAGGTAATTTGTCAAAAAAATAAACAGACCGTACTGAGGCAACCTAGAACTTCTTGCGTCATACATTTTACTTCAATCGGCATTGTCTTTTTGTTGGAAGGAAATTACTATAACGGTAACAGTAATGCGATGGTTACTCTAAGAGCCGTATAAACTTCGCTTAATTTTGATAGATGACTTCGGTACATCAGTCGAAAACTTTTTTGTCTTAAGCCTGGCTCATTAACCTGACTTATCCCGATGGATTAAGGTGCATAATTGTTTAAACTGACATTTTGAATTGTATCTGTCAAATCAAACTTGCGTGTTAAAATTACATGCACTCGAAATTGATCATCCGAGGTAATCTTTTATTTAATTTTCACTCTAAACGTTTCTGGGCTGATGTTACTTACGTAACGTAACTGTAGAATGAAGAATGTGGTTTTATCTTTTTTTCTATTATTTGGTCTGTGGCTCTTGCGGACTAAGTATTTCAATTAGGAAGAAACATTGATGATATTACAGTCGCTTTTCGTTTTATAATGATTTACAGTGAAACATTATAATTTTAAGCATTAATATTGTGGATTTTACTTTAACCTTATGAACGCCAGTGCTCAAACGCATCGGCGCCCTTCCCACGCCAAGCCATAAATTCAGAGCAAATACCTACAAATAAAATAGGAATGCCAACGATGTTATCGATAAGTTGTCAATAACCGATTTAATCTCTGCTATTCGTCACATATCTTTGAAATTAAATATATTTCTTTGATTTCGTATTATTTAACAGCAGTTACAAAATTCTATACAAAGTAAAAGTAGACATTAGAACTACAAACGAATAAATCAGGTAATAATAAGATACATCACTAATCTCGTTCGTGTAGGCATTCGCTGTCGGGAAGACCCGACTCTGGCGTGGTTGGCACGACCTTTGACAGCTTTCTTGCGTGCGAGGTAATGATGTGACATTTCAAGTAAACTTATAATTATTATTATAAATTATAAACAACAAGTTAAAGAAAGGGTTGTCTATTAGGAGTACGAATTAATTACTTAGCTTTAGTTGATTTTCTCCGTTTTTACTTAAAGAGGCCTGTTACATCTCGATCATGATTTTTGCGTAAAATGCCCCTTTTCACATTTTATAGTAATTTTCCAGTTGTATTTATCGTTTTTATGGAAATAGGATAATAAATTCATGCTTAGTATAACAAATTTTCACTCTGCGAGAAAAAGCTGAGTTCGGACGGCCGGCACATATTTTGTAGTAAATTTGCAGTTGTATTTATAGTTTTTTATCAAAATAAGATAATAAATTCATTATAAAATATTATGAAGTAACAATTATTCTGGTATAAATTTTGTTCAATAATATTATCGTATAGGTGAGATTCACAGCGATCTTAAAGCGATTTTCGACGTTTTTTGGTTTAGAATAATTTCTAAGTAAAATCAATGACATCTAAAAAATCAGAGGCCGCTACGAACTATTCGACTATTTAAGAGATAACATTCTATTTTTTTTAATTTCATTTGTTTAGAACAGTAGTTCAATCTAGGAGCTCAAAAGTGCCTTCGCGCACTTAATGAAATTTTTCCAATATAAGTCGGTATTTTGGTAACCCAATGAAACAAAAGCGTTCAGATCTTGAAAGTTTTATTCATCATCCTCTTCTACACTTCCTAACACACGAAGGAGTTCTTCGGTAGTCATTTGACTGCTATCCATTTTTATTCATATTACACTCCCCGTTATAAATTATAATAGGATAGGACATCACTAGCAGTCTCCCGTAGCGCTAATGACGTCACCGCTTGACGTGTCTTCCCGACTGTGGCGTACAGGTAACTGTCTATGCGCTGTTCCGTAGGGATGCGCGAGAGTGAACAGTTAACTATCGATCGATAGATATAAATAGTAATCATTTTTCAATAATTTCATAAATATTACGCATTAAGAATATTCAGATACAAATAGTTGCTATTAAAAAATAATTATCGATGTAGTAGTAAGCTGCTTTCAATAAAATATTTCATAAATTCAAAATTTAATTTACCTAACTTACCCATCACTAGCTGTCGTGTCTTGCCGACTGTGGCGTGAGGAGAACACCATTTTGGTTAGCAATATTTAGTGATAATTTTTGCTAGTGAAATGTAACTGATGGATATATCTTCGTGCCATTTTACAATACATCATTAAAGTACTTTTAAATAATAGGAAAAAGAAACACAGAAAAGTTGATTTAGTATGTTTATTTTGTGTTTTAAAAATGTCGTTTTCTCGTCGGCCATACACGACGGTGGCGTGTTGGGCACTTTTTCATTTGTCGTCCAGTGCCGACCGTGGCGTTCAAAAGGTTAATGTAAGTCAAAGTGTAAGTAGGTACTTTATTTTGCAATTTAATTTACATAGAAGTTCTTTTGCATGCCAAATCTTTATTTACCTAATAGCACTTCAGCGTGAATGTCCTGCTGATATTATATTCCGAAAAGAGATGTGTTCGTGTTGGCACTTTTGACCAGAAGCATGCGTCAAGTATTAACACTGTGGCTAAACCGTCTGCAAATATTCCTTTACTTAACTAACTTACTTAGTGTACTTCACTGCAGTCGCCCGTGAAATTGGAATAAGCGAGATCCCATCTGGCCATCATTAAGTCGCATACTACTTCAAATGACCGTCGTGTCGCGATATAAAATGAAAGCGAAGAATAACTAAGCCAACTCTATCTCCGTAATAAGCAGAAAGGATCTGCGTACATAAACTGCATAAAATACAGTCGCAGGAGCTAAAGGGTTTTTATTTTGATCACAATTTGTTTTACTCGGAATCAGTTGAAGACCGAGTTATGTGGAAACGCAAAATGTGTATTTAACGCCGACTAGAAAATCACTTTTGACGGTTAGGGTTGTCTCAGAGCAAATATGGGGCAAATATAAATAAAAATTGGTTTCGTATTTAGCATGGTGGGAGTGTCTACAAAATATGCAAAGTGATTTTCTTCAACCGAATGGCACTTTAAGCCAACTGACGCTTGAAGCCCAGAGTGTGTTTCTGGATGAACAGGAGTTTTTAAATAACATTTCACTGTGCTGTGCAGGTTTATATAATATATAACACAACCTACTTCGCAAATACTATTTTTGTCGGAAAGAAGTATCTAAGCGCGGTTGGTGGAAAATTAACCGTCTATTCTATAAAATTTCGGGAATAGGCGAGCAAATGCTTTGCACGTAGCGATCATTTTCCGTTGGCATAACCCTATGCGCGGCCGTCGCGTGCGCACGCTAGCGCGACCCACTTGCCTGACGTCTTGCTTCTGTCCCGGCGCGTTGCATTATTTATTGCAGCTTGGGTTGGACTATTGGACACTTGCTATCTTGTATGGGTGGTGACCATGGGCATAACTCCTTATCTAGAGGTGACAATAAACCTTAGCACTGCACTAAATTTTGTCGAACAAACACCGTTGCGCTTTCTGCAGTCATAATCACACAAAAGGTGATCCCGTGCTGGAATTGAACCTACGTCCTCTAGGTGTTTGATGCCATGCCTCGACTACATGGCTGTAGCCCTACGCTCACCGTCGCGTGCGACCCACTTGCCTGACGTCTTGCTTCTGTCCCGGCGCGTTGCATTATTTATTGCCGCCTGTGTTCCGCTGGACTATTGGACACTTGCTAAGTTGTATGGCATTCCAAGGACTAATTTCATAATTAATAACCTTAGCTATTAGCCATTCAGCGCTATCTGGACCCAGAAATAGGGTTGCGCTATGTTAGTCGATATAATAATTTGCATTTATAAAGTTATTATTTTTTTAAAACGCGTAGTTGCTCAAAAAACGCACAGAGATACAGATAGTTTTAGTTTGAAACTTAGTTTTTTAAAACGATATCTAAAAATAATAATTAATTATGGTTTACCAGTTAATTTATTTTTAATTGATATTTGACATAGCTTGAAGTTCTTATACCATATCTATAATTTGTTATACTTAGTTAGTTATTTGCTATGTATAAAATAAATTAATGTATCTCTATAATAAACTACAGAAGTAGGTACATCTGTTAACGGGAATTTGCAAGCAAGTAATAACTGATGATATATTTACTCGTTTTTCAATACCGACATCATTTATTTAAAGTGACTAAGAAGCCATAAATGTCAAAATGGACGGCATAGACAAGCATAAATATGAGCAATGTGTTGTCTATGGTGAATGGATTTTGTTCGTGTTCTACTCCACCTTCCAGTGTTGGAGAAATGTTGCTATTGTCTGTGGTTTATTAGATTAATTTTACTATAGAACAGTTTAGTACATGCCTAGAAAGACCTTTGTTCAATTTCACCATTCCCATGTATGTACATAATGTTTATTGTTACTATCAAGGTTAAATTTAATTCGGATTCCAAATAGCCCTATATCATACAATGAAAGAAGGGCTCATTATTTTATTTGGAGTCTATGTACATTAAATGCAAGTTATTTGTCTTGAAATAACGGTCATAAATTAAAAAGTTATGTTTTTTTCACTTTGTCATGTTCGGCGGATTTCGTGTGACGGTTTGAAAGGTGTAATTTTTTTTGAAGATTCATTAAAATATGAACATGTCGTTTTTTTTAGCATATTTCCTAACATTATTAGATACATTAGATAGACTGTCAAAAACAATGGACTGGTTAAACAAGGTGGAACAAGGGAATGGTTTCTGCAAATGGTTAAAATTCAATCTTTTTAAGGGTACAATTTCAGAAAATCGTTCCCTGTAGTACTTTTAAACTTTAATGTTGCTATTTCTAGTACCTAGTTGGAGCCGTATATTCTAATCAACAATCAGTTCTTACTAAACAGTTAAGGTGCACCCCATAAACTGTTAGCATGTCAGTTAAATTGCCGATAGCAAATTAAAGCTCAATTTGTTAATCAAAGTGTTATGTTCACTCATTATCCTACGTTCTTCTTAAAAGGTAGGATGTATGTTTACCTTTAATGAATGCATAAACGTCAACAACACTTTGTATAAAGCAAGCAATGCACTAAATATTGTCCAATACTGTTGCGTGTTCTGTCGTAATCTATACGACTGACTAGAAGTTATACTCTGTTGCTATGAACACATTTACTTTGAGTACATACTAAATCCATAGTGCGCCAGACCAATCATGTCTGTGCTGGTCTATATTTTCCACTCGTTTAAGAAGAAGTAAGTGTTTTGTTTAACATGATGTATTACAAACATTTATTTGAAGCAGCCACTTTTAGAAATATTTATGTTTTGTTCCGTACTTATAAAGTATCTGCCTATTAATGTCCCACTGCTAATGGGCAAAGGCCTCCATCATTTGAAATCATGTTTTGATTCCAAAGATGGGTTTTGGCTTAATCTCCCATGCTTGCCAAATGCGGGTTGGTGATCACAAACCCTGGTTGAGTTCAGTAAAATCAAATTTTGCCAGACCTGGGAATCGAACCCAGGACATTGAGACCCGGACCGGTACTTAATACACCAGACCATCGAGGGGTCCGTACTAAAACATATAATTATCTATATGTATTTTTTTGAATAGCCATACCATTTCAGATGTTTTAAATTTCACCCATGTCAGATGGCAAGGTCGGTTGGTAAACAATTCAGATTTAGTACCAACCTGCAGGGTACGTATCCATTTTGCATTGAATCAAACTATATTTGGTTTAACCCATGCCGCCAAGGTTAACTTGTGTTTATTTATTATATTCATTTCGCATTGGGAAGTGATAAATCTCATTTTGTTTTTTCATTTGGACGGTTGAAAAGAAGATTCAATGTTTACACTTAAGGAAGGTGATACTTCAAATTGTACTGTCGTTATTTTGTGCAAGGCTTTATTTTATTTGTTTTGTATCTACACAATAATTATCATATACGGCCCATTGGTGTAGTAGTCAAGAGGACCTGGCTACAAAACCGAGGTTCGCGAGTTTGAATCCCGCTAGGGGCAAATGTGTGATGAACATCGGTATTTGTACTCGAGTCATGGATGTTGATTCTTTTAGTTTTTAAGTATACATACATGTCTATCCGTTCCCCTCGCATCCATAGCACATGCCTCGAGCTTAATTTGGGGACTAGGTAACTAATTGGTGAGAAAGTCCAAGGAATTTATTTATTTATTTTATAAATAACCTTGCCGATTACGAATACACCTTTATAATATGCAAAATGTCAAACTAGTAATCCTTCTTAACGCTTTCTCGGTGACCCCCGCCCGTTGGGTTCTATTAGCTCCCTGTGGTAAGGTCTTAGAGGACTTTACCTCCCATCGTTTTAAAATACTAGATTCGGTCTTTTTTCATATTTTTCTTGTCTAGTCTTAAGATTAACTGTCAAATAGATTGAATGATTAATTTTGTGGCGAAGAAGATGAAGAAACGGTTTTATCTTTTTAAAGGCAATATTAAGGTGTGTTAAGAAAGATTTGGATTTTGTGTGAAATTTCTTCGTTTGGCAAAAGGCCTATTTTTTATTCGTTCGTTTGATTTATTTCGTAAGTAAGTGTTTCTTATTTCAAATCTTTTGACAAGGAGTAATATTTTAAGTGCTTTCTTTGTAAAACTTCGAAGTTCCACACAGAAGAACCACTTGGCTTGACAGAAATATTCTAGAAAAAAATGAACTCTTACTTAACAACGAAAATCACCAGTTTGCCAACAGATACCACTTTAGTACCTACCGTGTAGTGGCTCCCCTTGCTACCGTCAGGCAGAATGGAGCCAATATACAGAAATTATTTAAAAAAAAATCTTAGTTGGTAAACAGTATGAACCCTTGAATGGTCAAAACATCAATTTAATTTATTCATACATTTACCACATGGAAAGCGAAATCTCGCACAATCTTTCATTTGTAACTGACTTGGAAACGAATAGAACATCGATTGTATTCAATAACTCTCACCGGTTGACTATATAATTGAATTCCTATTGAATAGTATCCAACGAAAACGAAATAATACATTGTGTCAAAAAACTAAAAAATAAAAAGAGTAGTGGTCACGACGGAATATCAATACAAGTCATTAAGTCATGCATTATATTTATTGCTAAACATTTGACTTATATCATTAATATGATGATGGAAAATTGCTGCTTTCCGGACAGTTTAAAAATAGCCGTTATCAAGCCAATTCATAAAAAGGGCCCGCGGTACTTAGCAAGTAATTATAGACCAATTGCTCTACTTACTGCCTTCTCAAAGATATTTGAAAAAATTATATTTAATAGGCTGATTGAATACCTCAATAAATATAATATACTAAATAGTAATCAGTTTGGGTTCAGAAAAGACTTATCCACATCCTCAGCTGTCTATCATTTTCTTAGCTCAGTGTGGAGGTCAATTGATGAAAAGAAACATTGCACAGCTCTATTCATTGATATGTCTTGTGCTTTTGATTGCGTTGTCCACTCTACATTACTAACACAACTTGATCGTATTGGCGTTCGTGGTAATCCGTTGAAATTAATAGAGTCATATCTTCAAAATAGGAGACAGACGGTGAAATTAACATATTTTAATAAGGCAACAAACACCGTAGAAGATACTAATTCAATTTCACGTGACATTGTAATGGGTGTACCACAGGGTAGCATACTTGGCCCGCTTTTGTTTTTAATTTATGTGAATGAACTTCCAGTCATCACCGAACATCTATGCGTAATGTATGCTGACGACGCATCTATTTTATTTGTTAAGGACGAAGACACTACTAGATGTGACTTTGAAAATAACATAACTTTGACATTAGGAAAAATAATAACTTGGCTTAATTCTTTAAATTTGACTGTCAACTTAACGAAAACTAATATTATGCAGTTACGGAACTATAAAAAACAACCATTAAATTTAAAAATACGGATAAATAACATTGACATTGAAGAAGTAGACCACACTAATTTCCTGGGAATAACTTTAGACAGTCACTTAAACTGGAAATCTCATGTGGAAAAAGTAAATGAAAAATTAAATAGTAACTGTTATGCTTTATCGGTGCTTGCTGATATATCATCTGTAGATGTGGCCTTAAATGCTTACTATGGAAATGTGTACTCTGTATTAAGCTACGGCATCATATTTTGGGGAAATTCTGTTAATGTCAGTAGTACTTTTCTACTTCAGAAAAGATGCCTTAGAATGATCTTTCGTAAATACAGTGATGAATCAGTACGTAATATATTTATAGAAAGGAGAATTTTAACATTGACTTGTATATATATACTAGAAATCTGTAAATTTATAAGACGACATATGCGAGATTTTCCGAAAATTTCTGAGTTAAGGGTGAGATCAACTGCAATGAGGCGAGTTGACAAACTAAATGTACCTCGGATAAAATCATTGATTTTCGAACGTAGTACATATATATCTGCCATACGAATATATAACAATCTACCGCAACAGCTTTGTTCTCTTCCAGACCGTAAATTTATAAATTCCCTAAAAGAGTGGCTGACATGTAACGCATTTTATAATTTGAATGAATTTTTTAATTACCATTGACATGTTTAACCTATTATCTGACTATTTGTAATAACTTAATAATAATTGACATAATGAATTTCTATTATTTGTGAATGGAATGTATATTTATGCTGATATAATGTAATGTGTAGGTAATTAATTGAATTCATATTCTGACTACTATTGCATGCCCGTTGAGGGTAACTGTTTTTTCTCGTCTGTGCAATAACAACTAGCATTATAAACTTTGTAACAGATCTGCAATAAAGATTATTCTATTCTATTCTATTCTATTCTATTCTATTCTAGTATCCCTAGGCAATTTGCAAACGAGTGAACAGTGTACACCCGTATCAATCGATCACACATGCGAGGATCGAATAGTACGAAATACAGGGTGTTTTAGTATTGCAAATATACATCTTTATCACACATCTGCCATCTGATTAAGTACGTACAGTTGTGGAAACTATGACCTAACTTATTTGACTACTGTTGTTACGAATCATCTCATTATTTTTTGTATTGATTATTTCCATAAATTATTCCATATATTTTTGTCGTGTAAAAAAGTAAAAATAAGTGAAAAATTTGTAAACGTATCATTTTTTTAAAGGGACATCCGTTTTATTTGACAGGCCCGTTGGTCGAGTGGCTAGAGACCCTGGCTACAAAACCAAGGGTCGCGGGTTCGAATCCCGCTAGGGGCAAATGTTTGTGTGATGAACATCGGCATTTGTACTGAGTCATGGATGTTTATAAAAGTATTTAAGTATGTCTATCCGTTCCCTAGCTTCCATAGTACAAGCTTCGAGCATAGTTTGGGGCTAGGCAATTGGTTGTTAGTCCAGGGCATTTATTTATTTATTTTTTTAAATTAAAATAGGCTTGCATTAGACCTCGATCACACCTGGTGGAAAGTGTAGAAGAAGCCTAAGATGGAGCACGCTTGCCTAGTATATACCTGTTGACCTAGTATTTACCTAAAATTAAACATTCTAGGTTCATACTTTTGCAGATATAAAAATTATTAATAATGTATATTTTTACAATGCAAAATCTTCAAACAACCTGTAGGTCGCTAAAGCATCAAATAGTATTCAAGTAAACAGTTGCGTGAATTTAAATTTCATTCATCATTCGCGATTTAATTAAGGCTGTTATTTATTTGTACAACTTATGCCGTTGTCAGACATAATTGGTGAAAGTAAACAATAATTATGAAGATTTATTTACTCTTTAATGTTTGCGTATGTTTTTAACAAAACTGTAAAAGAACATACAGATTTTCGTACATTGGTCGTTATTTCTTTTTGCTTTACGAAATGATTTTTTGTTCGCTAGATAAAAATCCTTAAACTAACATTTTGATATATTTTCCTAACCAAGTTTAACTAAAGTAGGCGTAAAAGTGCTTCTTTAAAATATATCGCAAAAAGTATTTACTTTAAACCGAAATGCAAAACCTTACAAATAGGCAATAGAAGCTAGCCAGCCATTCTAAATGCACTTACAATCGACAGAATTTCATTATTATTACTATAGACTACAACATACATTATAAAAGAATCTGACATTCAACACGGAGTGAGTATAATTGCGTCAAATGAGTGTGTAGCATACTTATCTTTGAGTCTAATTTAAATAATAACCTGCTATGGAAACTTGTCATTTCAATAACGCATACAGAAATAGAAGGTGGTTGTTGGTTGTACAAAGATTGTGGAATAGGCCGGCTATGAATCAACCTGTGAATGAACTAGTGAAACGGTAAGACACCTACGAAGTTGTAACAAGGCAGAGAATTAGCTTAGTAAACAACTTAGGAGGGATTTTGCGTTATATTAAACTTGCAGGACTGGTGGTAATGAATTTACTTGTGACGTTTTGTCGGATAGAATTTCCGTGGGATATTGACCCTTTACAAATTGTAATTTTGTGCTTTGTTTCTTAAATAATAGTGATACTGTTGATTTCGACAACAATTTTTTTTTCAAGATACAGTCACAGGTATAACTTTACTTCTCTCTTTAACACTACCTTTCTTATCTTCTCTATTTGTAATAGGTTGGTGCTATTTTTTTTCCTGAATAAAAAATAAACAATTAAGGAAGTACCTACACAATTTCCTTCTATCAAAAAACAATTCTTTTTTGGTAGTGTTTAATTAAAGCGATGAGTGCGTCAGTCCTGCACAAGATCGATTATAACCGTAGTATAACTAAAAGAAATAGGTATATTGGCTTTAAATCGATAGTAATTGTCGCACACATATTGGCGTTTAAATATCTCGCTCCGAACGTTGTAATCCATCATCCAAGAGATGTTATCTGTATCATTAGATATCCGATCGGTGTTTAATCGAGAGGTAATCGATTGCCGTACGATCGAACGCGTCAAGGTGATCTCAATAGGAAGATTGAATCGGTTGCGACGGAAACGATTAATTCGTTATGAAAGCCGGAGATAATCTTGATTTATTTGTTTATGTTTAGTCCTTTCATTCAAAGGCCACTTTACATGCGACTCTTATCTATTTGATTGCGTTTATCATTTGATTTGTGAGAATGTTGATGATGCAGATGGTCAGGGCTACTTTGCGAAGATAGCAAAAGCTTAACAATATTCAGGGCATCTAGAATATTTGCCACTTAGCTTCCTTCGACGAACTGCGTATTATCGAACTTCGTTATCGTCTCGACTAATATTGCCTTCCTGCTCCCACAGATTCTATCACGATAGCGATATTCGAGATGGCCGGTATTCGGATGGTTGGGTGAATGTTTGTATTTCTGTGCCAAATCCTGCTTTAATCGATCAACTTTCGAATTATAATAGGATATATCAAATTTGAAGACAAATTGCGAATAGAAATTTAATTAGGACCGTATGGTTGATGACGCGCCTTGTTAGTCATCTAAATCAATCAAATTACAGTTTTTACCCACCAAGTGAAATTTAGAGGAAAATTCACTTTCAATCAAGCCGCCCGCCGCCGCGTCGTATTTTTAACGAGTAAATCTTGGTTTAGTTACGCTTATCAAGTTAACTTGAGCAGACCTGTCTGCGTAAAAGTACCTTTTTTTTTTGTTTCATTGTGACTGATGATGACGAATTCTAATCATTATCATTTGAACTGTTTAACTTCGTAAAAATGTCAGCGTCCTCCTTACGTTTTAATGGGGATATTAACACAAAATAAGCAATTTTTCTGACGAGTTTCTACTGACTATAATAATATTTGGATTAACTAAATAGTGAATTTTGTAAATTAGTTCTTTAAAAATCAACAAGTATTTTAAGCGAAAAATACTTAATTTGCGATTCGAAAATGATCAATATAGCAAGCGAAGTATTAAATAAATGCCTTATTCGTCTACGATTCCATTCAAAAGTAACATACACATCAATAAAACAGCAAAACCGACACCAATTGCTTTGCAATCAAACATGACTAACCGTGTAACACAATAAGATCTCCCTAACTTAACGATAGTTTTTTGATCACTTTCTTCCACGTAAAAAGTGTACTTCATTGTGAGGTAATAAAAAGCTGTTGAAAAACTTAACTCGATTGTCACGGTTGTCCGATAGAGGTCGCTCGCGGCCGCCCACCGTCCGGTTATGTTACCATTGTGTGATTTTTACTCTTATTACAGTTTGATAGAAGTTTCGCTTTCACTATACGTATTAACTTATTCCTAGTCAAACAGTAATTCATTTTGTAACCGATCCGGTATATAAAGGCACTTAGGCGATAGGATTATAGCTTTTATAATGCGCAAAAAAGAACGATAAAATCCGCTTTTACGGAGTCGTACTTTCGAAATTACTAAAAGCCTAACTGAACAGTCATGGTCTTGAAATTATTCAGGTTTTAACTGTTCTGTTGTCTCTATTTGGTTCGTTTTTAGTTATAACGTGTCCTTGTGTGTTGTGTACCGACCGTGTTATTAACTTTAGCGTTATGTTAGCATTAATAACACGGCTTGCTGAAACATTCGTGGAGTAATAAACGTACCCGGGGAATTAAACTTGTCATTCCAATTCTTATTTTCATATGACTTCATTTAATCATCTACTAGTTATTATGTTTAAGTTAGTACAGGTAAATCAATATTTAATTATAATAAGAATAGAGCTAAAAACAGGGAAAAAAGGAATATGTTTTGTGCAATACCTTATTTTTTATGTCTGCTTATGAAATGAAAAAAATATATTTTGAGTTATTCAAAATGTGCCACCGTACGTAATAGATTTAATTCCTAGATCGGACAGAACTTGTGTCGGTATTTTCGGACACAGCCCAGGTTTGTGATCAACAATTCGCATTTGGCAAGCCTGGTGATTAAGCTAAGCCCCATCTTTGTAACAAATACTGATGAATCATTTCAAATGATGGAGACCTTTGCCCTGCAGCAGGATCATTAATTTGCTGATATTCCTACCACTACATAATGGATACTTTTACTGATTAACTCATCATCATCTTAGCGTCTCTCCCGGTTGCATCCTCGGCGATTGTCTCATAGGGTACGCTGCGACTATGATCCTAAATTAACCAGCCTGCAAATTACCTACAATGGAGCGAATGACCTCCGTCACATTTACAAAAAAGCCTTTATTTTCTTTCGCAATAAAATCCATCCAATCTTTGCCTAACAATCCTTATCAGCATCTCACCGAGCGATGAAGTGTTATGTAACTCTTTCACGTCAATTAAATAAGAACTGGTTTGATGTTGCCGGTGATTCAATCCGTACGTTTGCGTTCGAGTGTTTGTTTCTTAATCTCAGATACTATCATGTTTTCAAACTTTACTGGAGCATCATCTCGACAGTTCATCTGTTAGTAGCGCTCGAGTGAATTATCTTAATTAACAATTTGTCTTGAGATGTGTTTTATTGCGCAACTAGCGAGCGCCCGCCGCTTCGTCCGAGTGGATTTCGGTTTCTTCATCACGTTTAGGGGTGGAATTTATAAATAAGTAAATTACCTTTCATAGGTAGCTTTATGCATGCAGACTCAGCCCGATCGGTCTAAAAATTGAAAAATAGTCATACAAACTTTCATCCCCTATTATATCCTTAGAGGTGGAATTTATCAAAATCTTGGGCGATGCCTACGCCATAGTAGCTTTATGTCTTATTCAAAAACTTGATAAATATAGAAATGTAAAAAAATAAGATCAGAAATTATATTTTTTGATATCAGTAAAAAGCTCTTTAAGATATTACAATCATTATGAATGAAAATAACAACAAAACTGTCTAACTTATTTTATATCCAAACCTTCACTACCAAAACTAGGTATTTAAATCATTTGAAACGCGAGGCATTCTTCATTAAAAAGAAACAAAACAAAAATGAAACATTTATTAGATTTTATCGTGTGAACCTGTACTGAGGTTACGATATTACGGGTTACGCAATATAAGCAAGTGGCTCGTTATTGGTAGGTATTCGTATATCAGAGTTAGCTGAATCACCCTGTCACTCTGATAATGCAGTTTGTCGAATAGCCACTGATAATGAAATCACACATAGCAATTGCAGCATTATTTTTAAGGGACATTGACCCTTTGAGGTAATCCACTGTGAGCACCTAATTTTTGAGCAACCGTTAATTGTTTGTCTGGCCGATTCCAGTTGGAACACCTATTCCGATTAATGGCATGCCAATATTTTGAATATGATTGAAAAAAAATCTTAGGTCCTCTAACGGTCTCGACAGCTTAATGTTTAGATTGCTTGCCCCGATTGCAAGAGTTAAGATTTGAAGAATTTTTCATTTTTTATAATTTTAAAATATATAGCTACAGGTATAATTGTACCTACTTAGCATGTAAAGAGTTTATAATAAATGCCAAAAAAATCAAACAGACGTACCAAAAATAAGTGGACGAGGTTAGGTGCTCTAGATGCGGTTGCTCAAATATTTGGTGCTCAAATGGATCTCCCTTTTTAATCTCCCTGACTGGTCGGAAAGATGTCACATTGCTTATGTCATATTGGTCATCGATAAAAATGGTCGTCTCATCTCGTGAAGGAATTGGACACTAATGTTTGGTCCTGTTATAATAATGTCTGATTGTGTGGCGAATCGAGAAATGCGAAATAATTCGTTATGCTTGCTTGAGGAAAGATTTGGGTCCCTCGATGCATATAAATGTCTAATTTAGGTATTTTATAGACGTATTTGTTTTAGCATCTTTAATGAGTTTTAAGCTTGGAACATATTTCGGTATACCGACGAATGAAAAAAAATTAGATTAAAATAATATTGGGAGTGTTTTGTTTACCATCGGATTGATGTGTATCGTGGCTATCTTATTAAAAATGTTTTATTAATATCACCTACAGACTAGCGGCCCCCCGCGACGTCGTCTGCGTGGTTTGCGGTTTCTGCACACCTAGTGTTAATTTTTTTCAATTTAAACCGGTAGTTACTGAGATCAATCAAACAAACAAACATACTTTTATAAAATAAAACTTTTATGATATAAAAGTATAGGTAATTTTTTTGTCTGCCATATTTAGTTATTCAGATATTCTTATTTAAGAGACTATTTCAAAGTTAGCGTAGGCTCGTCGTATAAAGAAACCTCACCGCAGGTACACTCTTAATATCTATATTAAGACAACTAAATGACGTATAATTGGTAATGGTAAAATGATATTAGGAAATGAGTTTTAACATAAAATAATTTCAAAGTATTGACCGACAATGCTGACAGGAAATGACTTTAATCTCCTTATATTTAAGGTTTAAAATGCTGCGATAAGACTTATTGTATTAGACTAATATGTTAGATTTACCGAATTTAATCTCGATTGCTTCCTTTCGTTTATTGATGGTAAGAATCTCTACAAATTGCGGCGTCAATTGCTTAATGAATTTTAATTAGTTTTAAACTGTTTACTGTTTCTATAAATTTACATTATTCTATTTTATTTGGTTAGTATCCGTCTTTAGTGAGCGGTGACATTTATTATTGGTATGAAGTTATTTGCGCTGGGATTACAAGTAAAAACATAATGTGGTTTTAGGAAGATGAAAGTCCCTTACATATTGTGACGGTGCAGAAGGCATATCCCCAGCAAAAAAAAGTACAGTACCTCGCCCTAACGCTCGCAAATTAACCACATTAAAATCCGTTGTGCCCTTCAGACGTCATTGTGTGGACGGAACCGGTGAATCCCTCTTGCATTGGAACGACTGCCATCTGACGTCCGAAACCGTCTCGAGGGAAAACAGACCATTTAACGTGCCTCCCTTAGCACGGAATCATCGTTCTTATTAGGCGATTTCAGCCTGTAATTTCGTAATCAAATAAGCCGTAATCCTTACGATTATGGATACCGAAGCATTTTTTAAATAAATAAATAAATAAATAAGTATTTCACAACATCACATACATTGATCTGACTCCGTGTTAAGTAGCTTGAGCACTTGTGTTACAGACATCAGAATCAACAGTGGTATTACATATATACTTAAATACAAACATATAACACCCAGACCAGGACAAACATTTGGTTCGTAGTCGGGACGAACGGCTTAACGTGGTTCCCGCAAAACGAAATCATCATTCTAATCGGAAAAACACTCAAGTCTGCAATGTCCTAATCAAACCAAGAAAACCAACATTAAAGTGAAAGTGTTCCTCGCGGTATTTGAACCCACGACCTTCGAGGTTTTCGAGCACAGCGCTCTACCCACTACACCACGGAGGCAGTTTGTTAAGCCTCACTCACACCATTCGGAAGAAATGTCCTCCTAATAAGCCACATCGCATCCGTGTGATGGCCCATGGAAAGAAATAACAGTACCACCTGATTAGTTTGTAAACAACATTATCTTGTCTTGTTAAAGGACCTTATAACGAGATTGATTGGAGAAAATCACCGCAGTTGCCAACGTTTTTCCACACAATGTTGTCTAAAGGAGTTTTTTCAACTCCCTTAATTGACTGCAAAGGAACGACGTAAGGCCATGTAAAAAGCTTTTTGCTGCACTTATAAGGAATTGAAAGTAATAGTATACTATTGTAAGACTTGGTTAGATTCTCCGTCGTGTTAAATTGACAGATCAAGGAAGATTCAAGGAAATCTCAGGAGACTATCTAAGTTGTTAACAAGTTTTGTTTCAATGAAGATATGTATATAAACCGTTAACAGTAGAAAAATAAAGTCACGTATTATGTTTTGTTATTACAAAAACAGGGTTCCGTATCAAGTCTCATAAAGTTATATTTCTTTTTTCTTTTCTTTCTTACTTTCTCTCTTTAATTCAAGTAGTTCCATTTCGATTTATCTTAATACGCGCAATCTGAACCAGATCACTAGTAAATGCCTATGCCACTGAAGCAAATATAACTGATCCTATTTCTCTTCATGATTTATTTCTCCCATGATTTATCGTCATCTTTCAATCCCACTGGTCATATATTTACGAATTTCCAGGTTTATCCCACAGCTATAAAGCTCGGACAGTAATAAATCCGCAAATTTGAATTCCAACTTCATTTGTAAAGCACCGAATCGATTCGCTCGGTTATTCTGAAGGCAAATACGGGATAGCATCAATCAATCGGACAAGCTGTTTACATGATCAAATTAAGCGAGTGAGGATCATGATTTGCAGTGTAGTTTGACTAATGACAGTAAAGTGTGTCTGTTTTACTGCCCAGAGTATGGATTGTTGGGTTTAGTTATATCACGTGCTTGAGAAAAGAAAGTCGTGCCTCTAAGGGTCAATTTATTGCCACTCTCTTCTGAACTTCATTTATTATATTAATTATATTAAAAACTAGCGGCCGCCCGCGACTTCGTCCACGTGCATTTCGGTTTCCACACACACAGTGTTAAATCATCGCTTAAAAGTCTTCCTCGACAATGGACTATCCAACACGAAACTTTTTCAAGCCCACCCAGTAGTTCTTGAGATTAGTGCATCTAAACATACAAACAAATAAACTCTTCAGGTTTCCTTTATAAGTCTAAATAGATACCCAATTTTTGTCTACACTTTTGACGTTATCGTAGGTTCATAATTCGTGATTTTAGCGACTGATAGAAAATAAAGTAGGTTCTATACGAGAACACGTACGAAGCCTTTTCATCATAAAGTTTGCATATTTATACATAGTGTAACTAATACTTGGAACTTTGAAGTAATTACTTTACTGCATACTTATTTATAGTATCGCAGATCTAATCGAGGTTTTCATTGGAGGCGCCCTGCGGACATGTCACTAATAGGGCTGTCCCTTCCACTCCACGGTTGTCAATCAGGCCAAAGAAAAAAGTAAAAGTATGGTTGAATGTTAAAAAGTTTTTTGCGTTTCAACCTGTCTCCAGTCTTGTTATACTAATTGTATTCAGATACATTTACAATGTAAGATTGTCAGATATATTTATTATTTTAATTTAGCGTGTGTTGAATTTTAAGCTTTTATTGATTTAAGTTTAATTCGTTTAAGGTCGTTTTTTAGGGTTCCGTAGCCAAAATGGCAAAAAAACGGAACCCTTATAGATTCGTCATGTCTGTCTGTCTGTCTGTCTGTCTGTCCGCCAGTCTGTCACAGCCACTTTTTTCCGAAAATATAAGTACTATACTGTTGAAACTTAGTGAGTGGATGTATTCTGTGAACCGCAACATGGTTTTCACACGAAAATAGAAAAAAAAAAAGTGGGGTTCCCCATAGTCAGAACTGAAACTCGAATATTTTTTTTTCTTTGAACATATACGAGTGGGGTATCTATGGATAGGTCTTTAAAAATTATATAAAGGTTTCTAGTATCACTTTTTTCTAAAGTGAATACTTTGCGTGACAGACCCTTCCAAAGTGGAAAAAAGTGTGTACCCCCCCCTCTAACTTCTAAAATAAGAGGATGATTAAACTGAAATAATTATATAATGTACATTACCATAAAAACTACCAACGAAAATTGTTTCGAACGATATCTATTTAGTAGTTTTTTTAATACGTCAAAAATAGAATTTGTACGGAACCCTCAGTGCGGGAGTCCGACTCGCACTTGGCCAATTTTTTATAAGGTTATTTAAGTATGCATTGACTTTAAACATTGTCAAACGCTAACCATTTGGTAGTTTCGTTATAGAGACATTTTGGAAAAAAAGGCATTATAGGTCACAGTTTTGTTTTACGATATAATTTTTTTGTTTAAAATTGACTAAGTCTTCTCTATTTACTTTGTTACTGCTGTCAAGTACCTAGGTACACAAGTCGTTGTCCTTTTAAATAGATTCAGGAAAACTTCGTTAAGATATTTTCTGATGATAAAGATAATGATAGTCTTTGCGATGTTTTATCATAACAATCTCTAAGGACATATAAATTAGGGTTGCACGAAATGGAAGATATCCTTTCAAGTTCCATATTTTGAAGATAGAATATCTAGATAGATTTTCATTTAATGTTTTAAATATAGATTGAAAATTATAGAAATGAGATAGGTTTGTCATGAATATACGAAACGTATTTAATACCTTATTTATTTATTATCTCTTGGTAAATTTTCGCATTGTGTTGCCACTATCTGAAACAAAATATACGAGATATCAAACATTCGATTTCGTATCAGCCCTAGCCTGGTCGGTGAGTGAAGTGATTTATTAGGTATTTGCCTCTGCATCACACACAGGTTTCTGGCTTTAACGTTTTTAACTTTCAATGCAACTAGCTGCTTTCTTGTATTAGCATCGCAAACTGTCCCTAGATGGAATTCATTCATTACTTATAGCCGTTGAAATTTTCGGGACTCTCAGTCTACACTCTTTACGGATGTCACTTTATACTGATGTCATTTATGTGGTTGAAAAATACATAAACATGACCTGTGAGCTAGTTAGTGAGTGAGCTTGATAGAGCGCTGAGACATTTTTTTTGTTCTACGTTATTAAATATTATTTTTTCTTTTAATATAAGGTAAATTTAAGGTAAATTTTGTGTTAAAAATAAATAATAATGATAGTTTTGTGAAGCAGTGCTTTGCGGAGTTTCGAGAGCGGAAAATAAATGCGAGTACGATGGCTTGTTATTAATATTGCTAATTTGCTGAACATTATTTTTTACGAATGGAATGTGTGACCGAAGACCTGAATGCATTACCAACAAAAATATGAAAATACATCGCTGGCCAATTAATTTGCAACACTAATATTTCAATATCCGTTCCCTAGCTTCCATGGTACAAGCTTCGAGCAGTTTTTTATCTGAGTTTTACCAATGCCATTACCGAATTAAGTTATTGAAACTAAAATTTAATGTAATGGCACCAACTTCCTATGATATTACTTTCCCTTCATAGCCTTTTAAATGCTAATAAATATGTATATAAACATGCTTTTCCAATGAAGCAACTAAGTTTTTAGTACCAGAAGCGTTAAATATTAATATTATAAAGACTTCAATATCTTAATTTAATATTAAGATAAGTTAGTTAACGGTAACTTTATTAATCGTAAAGTCAACAGTTTCCGTAGTAAGAGTACTTTTATCATTATTATATGACTTTTTGTGGACAAGTACCTACCGCATTTAATAGACTTAGTAAGTTCATAGTTATAGTTCTCCATTAGATACTTAAATAATATTAATTACAATTATTATATGCTTATCGACACTATCGTTATTTTGTAACAACCTTCTTGGAGAAAGTCAACCGGACTGTTCTAAATGAGGATTATGTATCAGCTAATGTTTTAATCAATGAAAACTAATTTGAGCTTGATTAAGTGTCTTGTTTTATAGTTAGTGGGATAAAGTTGTAAACAGTAAAAATGGAAACAAAAGATACAGTTACATCAAATAGACTTGAATACCAAAATAAATTTACTCGCTGAATTTCTCAATGATATTAACATAATTATGTGATGCTGGTTTCAACATGTAATAAGAACGACCATTAAATTCGATAGGGTGGTACTTTCTCGTATTATCCGTCAAAAATTGTAACGTTTAAATAACTGATTTATTCATAAAATTATTACTCTGACGAGCATTTGGAATGTATGTTAAAGAAGTTTAAGTAAATTTTAAGACAGAGCCCTCTCTTTTCCCTTGCTGAAATAAATAATTGCAACAAAGTAGTAACATCGACGCGAGACGTAAGGTCCAACCATTCGTACTTCACTCACATAGTTTATTTTTACAAACAGCTTGCCCAAATAGGAGATCTGTTAAGTAAATATGCCTTCGTTAACAAGATAGATGCATCCTCTCTTGAGGAACGAATAGCCAGGAACTATGTTGGAAAAATGCCGGTTTAATCTGTTTGTTGTAGGTTTTATTAAATATACTTGTGGGCTTACGGTAGCCAAATAACAGTGGGTTATTGAAACTTTACAACTATTAATATCTATAAAAAAATATAAACTTATAAGCCCGTTTGTTAGAGACCCTGGCTACAAAACCGAGGGTTACGGCTTCGAATCCCGATAGGGGCTACTGTTTGTGTGATGAAATATCGGCATTAGTACTCGAGTTGGATGTTTAAAAAACAATTTAAGTATGTCTTACTGTTAGGGAACACAGTTAAATGGTAGGGACCATTTGTAGTAGCTTCGAACTAAGTTTGGGGCTAGGGAATGAGTGTATTATTCAACTGAATCCAAATTTAATTTAGAACAATGGTAATTGTTATTGTAATGGTTAATGTCAATAAAGTTATATCAGAATAGATTCAATACAATAAATTTCTTTCTTGAAATACTCCAATTTGACATCTTCAATATATAAAAAAACACATTTTTATATCATAATAATACAACCAAAAATATAATATTGTTATTGTAAACAATAAAAATACTTCACAACATTTAAAGCGACATTAAAGTTAAAAAACGCAAAAGGAAGACCAATCGCGTGCATTAAATAGTAGCCGATCTTTTTCAACGAAATAAATTCCCCATAAAAAGATCCAGTGATTAATAAAAAGCCACTTGAAGCATGCCTCTAGAATAAAAATTGCGAGCCAGCCCATTTGCTTCCTCGGATCCTTAAACTAGCAAAAACTGATAAATGACGGTCGTTTTCTCGCCTCGCTTTACGTTAAGTTATTTTTTAAACCGAGCTCCGTGAGTGGTAAATTAAGAGTAAACAGTGGGAACTCCCTATGGTAATTGACACGAACTATTTGAGCATGGCTTGTATTGAGCTTCGAAAAATTTTAAATATAACTGGCAGGCACGACGCGCTTGACATTTGACAGTGGCAGCCATTTTTGTTTGTTCACAGATAAATGAGAATTCTTTGAGGTTATTTTTGGTTCCACTCTTTGGAAATATTTCTACATTTATTGTCTTCTCTTAAAACATTAAAAATATTGTTTTATTAAATTAAACCAATCCACTTATTATGTGAGTTGTTTAATAAAATCAAGCTATTTAATAACATAAAATAAAAAATGTCTGGTTAATGGAGAAAAAAATAATTACGTTCCGTTCCTTGTAAAAAAAATATCTTTTTTAAAGTCCTCGATACGGGAGTGTACTTGGCCTGTATTTTTAATTACGTCCAAACCAGTCTTCTGAATAATTACTCGCTACATCTAGAGTACACAATAATTTGATGTGCCTTATGTGGTACAGTCTCATGTCTAGCTTTACATACTAACATCAATATTTAATATGAGAGCCAATGCGTTATGGCGTCGTCAAAATTATGAAAAAAGTTTTTTGCTTTAACGGAGGGTGCACAATAACAATCAAACGATTAGTATGAAATTCAAAATCGCACGAGCAAGTGAATGATTCTCGTAAATGACACACTAAAGATGGTTCACTGTCACACTATTATGAATGTTTCAATATCCAAAATATTGTTTTAAGGGTAAGTCATTATAGTATCATTGTAGTTAATACAACTAAGGTAAGAATTTTCAAAGTTCAATCTAGATTACATTTTAGGTAATTAAACAAAGTTAAGATACCATAGTTTATAGGCATCTACACCATACAAAGTAAACCAAATTCAAAGCCGAGTTCTAGACGAACTATAGCGATACCATCTCGGATATTGAACCCATGAACCCAACGTACGTTTCATAGAACAACTAACATTGTTCCTAGCATTCCTGGCCGACAAGAAATGGCAATATCTAATAAAATATGGTAATTGATATTCGTGCAGGCACTAGACAACTTCGATGTGGAAGTAGTAATGTGAAATACGATATTTCAGATAATTACCAAATAGGTTTAGGAAGTGATTGATGTTTCGCGATATAAAAAAGTACCTATAGGCCCAACGGCTATTCCACAACAAATTCATATTTTTTTGATATACATATATGTACGTGTGGTGTCATGGTGTTTTGGGAAGGTCTCTAAACTGCATGATGCATAATATCCAATGCATATTAAATTTCATATCCGTAATGAGAATGGACCAGTGCTCAGTATTTGCAAAGTTGATCAAAAACATAATACTTACGATCTCATTTCAAAAGCCGTTCAACAAGTCACGATTAAGAGGTAAATATCCTGCTTATATAAAAAAATAAAATATAGTCTAGGTAGTAGATCAACGGCGTATAATTATAAGTTTATCATAGCTTTTTTGACACAGCTTCTTTTCTTTTTAAGCAACTCTACACATATTTTACTGCAAAATTGAAGCGATATAGCTACTTAATAAGTCAGCTAGTTTATTAATCTTCCTACAACATGCGTCGCAGGAATTATGTTGTCAGTTTTTACGCCTCTTGTCTGTTTACGAAGAACTGCGTATATTTGCATATAAACGGAAGATGCGTTGAAAAATGTCCGATAGCACAGTTTATTGCGGATTTATTCATAGGAACTGATGACTTACTAGAAAGGTTCGTTGGTATTTTATGTCATAGTAAGTTATGCAAGTACTTGGAGTTTATTTTTGAATAATTCAATATACATATAAAAAAATATCGAAACGCAAACTAAAGGTGGTTTTATATCAATATTGTTAGATTATTATTGAACATGCACTGTATTTTAAAATCTATTTTGACAATAATCTACTGTAATTCGTTTTTCCAATCACACAGCACATTACCAATATTTATATTTCTCTCATGCGTAATTTATAAAAATACTAGCGGGCGCCCGCGACTTCGTCCGCGTGGATTTCGGTTTCTTTATCACCTATTTTTCCCGTTATGGGTGGATTTTTCAAATAATCTTTAAAAGTGGATGCCTACGTCATATTATCTTTATGAATGCAAAGTCTCAAGCCGATCGGTTAAAAAATGACGAAGTTTCATACTAACGTTCATCCCCTATTTTACCCCCTTGGGGTTTGGAATTTATCAAAATGATTGCTTAAGCAATGCGTACGTCATAGTAGCTTTATGTATGAAAAGTCTCAGCCCGATTGGTTTAAAATTAACGAAGTTTCATACTACCATCCATCCCCTATTTTACCCCCTTGGGGGATGGAATTTATCAATATCATTGATTAGGCGATGTCTACGTCAGAGTAGCTTTATGAATGCGAAGTCTCAAGCCGATCGGTTAAAAAATGACGAAGTTTCATACTAACGTTCATCCCCTATTTTACCCCCTTGGGAGTTGGAATTTATCAAAATGATTGCTTAGGCGATGCCTACGTCATAGTAGCTTTATGTATGCAAAGTCTCAGCCCGATTGGTTTAAAATTGACAAAGTTTCATACTACCGATCATCCCCTATTTTACCCCCTTGGGGGTTAAATTAATCAAAATCCTTTCTTAGCGGATGCCTACGTCATAACATCTACCTGCATACCAAATTTCAGCCCGATCCGTCCAGTGGTTTGGGCTGTGCGTTGATAGATCACTATGTAATCAGTCAGTCAATCAGTCAGTCACCTTTGAGTTTTATAGATATAGAAGAAGATAGATTTTAAATACCCTGTTGAACATTAACGAAATGATGATGTAATATGACTGGGAAATAACGGCCTTACTGCCGTTTTCGACTATGGCGGCTAATCTTACGACCAGTCAGGGGCGCAAGATTATAGTGCACAAGCGCGTCCGCAAGCATAGGTGCACTCTCCATTCCCTCACTCTCATAGTTCGGTGGGACAGCAATCTGACACGTCCGTAGAAAAATCAGGTGCTAGACCAACTCGAGATTAAATTTTCCGGTCACCCATCCGATGACTTGCACCGCGAAAGTTGCTTAACTTAGCAATTGCACGCCATCGAGCTCCTCAGTCCTCCGTCCTTAAGTCGTACCCCTCTCATTACTTGAGAGTCCTGATCATCGCATGAAATGAACCACACAACAACTCCCTTGGCAATTTTAATGGAGTGGTTTCCCATTGCCTTCTCCATAAGAGTAATAGTAGTAGTAGTAGTCCAATACTACTACTACGATCAAGGGTGATTCCAGGGGGCGTCATGGGGTCATCACCCCCACCCCCCCTGAGCGGATTCCAGGACTATAGTGGTCCACTAATTTAGCGTAACTCTTTATTTAAATGAGATGTCCCATCCCAGGCCCGCACCATGTACGTGGTACCAAAAAATCGGTAAAATATTGCTATTTCCATTAAAAATACAATAAAATTTTTTGGACCGTAATTTAGTGGCTTAAAAATAAAATCAAATTCATAATTGTTCACTTTACTTCGTAAAGATGGCAACTGTAATTTTTTTCTTTACTGGGATTAACAGCTTTGGCCCCAGCCTTTTTAGGTCGTTTGTAACCTAAAAACATAAATACTTTGTGAAATAAACTGCATACTGTCAAAACAAAAATAAACTGACGGATAAACGACATAAACGTCATTCAAGTTTCAAAGATGCGTCTTGGTATATTTACTTTACTCTATGGATGCGTCCTCCGCCATATTGTACTGAGTTGCAATATTGTGGTTTAATTTATTGTTTCAGCCTAAAAGTTAAGGTTTTCCATAAGAATTGGAGTAATTAAAACTGTAGTACACTTATTCGCCTATATTTAGGTATAGCGTACATGGTCCAGGCCGAGGCTTCATACATTTCTGGGACATCTCTTTTGACCACTTGACTTGACCGAGACTATTTGACCCCCCCTGGCGCTAGGTGACCTCCCCCTGGCGCGAAAGCTGGATCCGCCCTTGACTACCTACTATCTCAAAAACTCATAACAACAATAGCCGTCAAACCCGCTAGCTCGCCGTATCACATGCAAGCCTGTGCACCGCCATCGCTACGCCGCTAGTGAGTGAAGGTCGCACGGAGGCCGGTCGTTGACTGCGCTATTTATACTCTTGCCTATCAACCTGTCCGCGCAGAGTAGGAAGGGACAGAGGCTGCGCTTGCGCATTTGTGTAATAATTGCGAGAGTTTTTTTTTGTGAATGCCGAATCCTATCTTTGTAACGAAAACATGATTTTAAGTAATGTAGGCTTTGGTCCTGCAGTAATTTAATAGGCTGATACTTAACTTTTTCAAAACTCTCGGATCCCAGTTTTAGGTGAAGATTGATTGAGTTTTGATCTTAAAGCCTGATGATGAAATGCTAAGAATTATGCAAAAGGACAGGTCATAAGTCTACTGGTGTAAAGCAATTCAATTTCAATTGGCCTGAAATAAAATTATTGCTAAACCGTTCTGTAAAAACGAATTTTATTTACCTACCTTAACGAAGAAATTTTCCCTACTGCGGAATATTAATTCACATTTTATGCTTGTCAATAAACTATAAAAAATGGCATTAACTATTCAAATCGATTAAATTCAAACGGTAAGGTAGTATTATTTGCAAATGTACATTATCATACTCTATCTGATGAAACTAGTAGTCATATATTACTGATAAAGTAGATTGGGCGTGGTTGCTATGTTTCATCTTCATACACACTTGTTTTATATGTTATTTATCGCTCTATGCATACTAGTAGGTTAATATTAGGATAGCTTTTATTGATTTTTAATCAGTCTTAAATTAGTAGATTGGTTGTCTTTTTGTATGTATTGTATGTGATTATTCTTTTTCAATTTACATTTATGCTTGAAACGTTAGATTTAGAGCTTTGTTAGTAATACTCTGAAAATTAATAAATAATATGTGGTTTAGCAAGTGAGAGAGAGTGCGAAATTAGGGTTTGTCATACTTAGAGTTGTCTACGATTAAGACGTAATATACCAAATAAAATTTAATGAAAAAATGTAAGCATATAGAAAAAAAATAAAAGCTTTTCCGGTACCTCATCTTTGTTTTTTCTTCTGATACTCTGAGACGTTTTCAAAGGGCAGGATAAAATTTCAATAAAATAAAAAGTAAAATAAAGAGTAAATTAATCTATATCTAGCATTACTACGACTGAAAAAACATTTTAGTGAATAATCTTTTAGTTTAAGAATGTTTTAAAACTCTTACACGTGAGCGTAGTCTTTTGGGAAAGTTTTAAGCTCTCTATGTCTATGAATTCTCTGGCCGATATTACTCTGTGTTCGAAGATTGAATGACGGCTGCACATGATGCGATATGATCGGCGCATTATCGCCGGGCGCCTAGCACTTTCCAGTACTGAGTGTTAGGGCTGCCGATATGATGAAGTTTGGAGTTAGAAAATTTTAGTGAAATTTTAAAAAAACTGATTTCGTTAATTATGGGAATGAATTAAGAGATGCTTGGTACACTTAATGAAACGAAGGCTGGTAACAGAAGTACTTTAAGGTGATTTTTATAATGCTTAATTCTACATTACAGAATTTTCTGTCTGTTTATACCTATCCAGATTAAATTATGTATTGTTTTTTTCATTAAATTGTTAGAAATGTTGAATTTAAAATTCACTATTAAACTTAAAAAAGTAATGTATGAAGCCACCATCGATGCCAAAAATCAGTAATTAAAACGCACACAATTTTTCATAACATAATTAATGTTAGTCTGAGATTTCCAAGCCTCCAACTAACCCACGATTTCAAACGCCTATAGCAAGGTCATTACCAAAAGTCATCGACCCAGTTAATTGGCAGATACGTCTACGATAATTCCAAACCAAATTACTTAGGAATTCCAATTAGTTCCGCACATGGACATTCCAGAGTGTTCCAGGAACATCATATAAAACCAGGGAAAAATAAACAATAAAGTAAATGAAGGCAGATTAATTATTTTCCATTCCTTTGTCGATTTGTCACATGGCTAAGAGTCGTAATTACCATGTGGAATAACGTCGGATTCCCTTGGTAATTTCAAAGGAATGTTTTCCCATTGACTTCCCCATTTCACATAGTTCAGTAATTACTAACGTAGGTTGCTTAAGATATTTGTATAGTTAATTTTGCAATGTGTAGGAGTAATGCATGTTTAATTGTAGTTAATTTAGTAGGCAATTTTGGAAGTTAGTAATATATTTATTAAAAGATATGTAGCCTTAGTGTTTCTTCCAATTTAAGAAATCAGTCCAAGTTTTATTGCAAGTTGATTAGAACTATGTATCTATACTAATATAGTAAACGTGAAGAGTTTGTTTGTTTAAATGCGCGTATCTAAGGAAAAACTGGTTCGAACTAAAAAAATATTTTTGTGTTGGATAGTTCATTTGTCGAGGAAGGCTTAATTAAAGCTATAGAATAATAATAATCGACATCTTCGCTGACGGAGTCGCGGGCGCCGCCGCTAGAATCAGTAAACTAAGTATATCCTTTATATCCTGTATGCCTATCCGTTCCCTAGCATCCATAGTATGTATAAGCTTAAAGCTAAGTTTGGAGAAAGGCAATTGAGTATGGGCGAGCTAGGAAATTCCCGTGTTTGTCTAAGAAATACAATGTGGCACCCCTGAAACTGCAGATGTCTATGAGGCTGTAGTCACTAGCTATCAGGTGAACCGTATATTGTTCTGCATGTTCACAACCTTGAAACTAAAAAAACATACCTTTTGCCGGATAGTTTATTTGGTAACTTACCCATTTGCTAAGGGTTGCTATTCCTTCACATTTATTTTTTCTAGAAATAAACATTTATTTTACATTTTTATTAGATAAGATTTTTGTCGCTGTCTTTGGATTTGGTTCGTGGAAAAAAGACTGAAAGGACCTCAAAATATTCTAAACTTTGCTTTGAAGATTGAAAGAAATTCTTGTCTTTATCCAAGACATTATTTAGTTTATTTATTTATTAATCGGTAGAGGTATTCACCCGAATACCTCTACTACTGAATTCAAAAGGCAGTTTCCCTAATTGCCATAATGGCTTCATTGCGCATTCGAAACAAAGATTTCAATTGAGCGTTGTATCTCTGCAAGGCCCTTCATTACAACAGAAGCCGCACATGTATTTCTGTTCTGTTCGCATGTACACTTAGTTTCCACTGGACTTCAAAGATACACTTGCTATTCATTATTGACGGGCCCGTTGGTCTAGTGAAAATGAAAATATAATAATAATGAAAATAATGATTTATTTAGCAATTTGATTCACTTAGTAAATTCTTTTGCACGTCAAAACTTTTTTTACCCTACCAGCGCCTCGACGTGAATGGCCTGCTGAGAAGAGACGCCGCAAGAAACTCAGACAGTTTTGCCTTTTTTAAAAATAAATTTCAGTGGTCAGAGACTCTGGCTACAAAACTGAGGGTCGCGGGTTCAAATCCCGCTAGGGGATTTGTGTAATGAGCATCGGCATTTGTAAAACGTGGATGTTTTTAAAAGCATTTAAGTATGTCTATCCGTTTCCTAGTATCCGTAGTACAAGCTTCGAGCTTACTTTGGGGCAAAGCATTCGGTGTGTTATTCCAAAGAAGTTATTTATTTACTTTTTATTTAAAAACTCGATTTACTTCTGTACTACCGGTTTTGGTAAGAAAACTCTATCAAGAAGAAACTGATTGAGTTGTTGTAGACGATAGGGAGAGAGTGGAATGTATGAATAAAAGCAAATGAGTTGAATAAGATATTAATATCATATTAAAATAATAAACACAAACCACAACGAACTAGTAATGTCAGACATTGACATAACGTATTAACTTCTTAACAGGCTTCCTATCCGGCCTGTAGTCGACTGTTGTTGTTTAAAATGACATGTTTTTTATTCACTAGTAAAAATTGTTCAAAATAAACTTGTTAACATGTGTGTAAATGAGTTTTGTTAACCCTGGTAGCGTGTTTAACCTCAGCAGGTGATCTCCTATTACGTTTTAATTTACACGATGCTCGCTTCAACCTGTCGTTGAGTTGTAAAATGATGATACAACGCGGGAGATTTCAAATGATTTGCTACCTTCATTATCACGTTGATGTAATGTAATCATTTGTGTTAGTTTATAATTTAGTCGACTTTTTTTTAACCAAGTGGGTAGTCGTGTTAGTTGACAAGATAATAAGGAGTGACTACTTATTCCATTAGACCAATTTGTAACACCTAGTAATACGTAGAATAAAAAAGTATGTCAGTTAAGTTTACAGACAACTATTTACCCTTGTCAATTTAGTCAAGTTATTTGTAAAAGATAATGTCTAGGCACCAAATCCGCTTTTAAAAAGGTGGTACTAACAATTCAGATGAATATTAAGATTGTTTCTTATAATTTACTTACTACTATTCCTAAAAGCTTTGAGATAGAAACGTATCTTTCAGGGACATAGTCTAATAAATTTATCATTAATATTAGTCTTGTAACATTTCACTGCTAGAATAAAGCATTTTGCTCTTAATTCATACTCTTAATACAATTTAAGCAGATTTATAATATCTGATTTGGTTAAAATAGATTTCCAGGTACAGAAAATCTTGCTACCGTAACAATACTAAATTATTTATTTACTAGCGGCCGCCCGCGACTCCGTCCGCGTGGATTTCGATTTCCAATATCCTATGTGTTATTCTGATGTATAAGCTATATTGTGGTAAAGTTTCATTCACATCCATTCAGTAGTTTTGACGTGAAAGAGTAACAAACATCCATACATCCATACATCCATACATCCACACATACAAACTTTTGCCTTTATAATAGTAGTAGGATTTATCCGTGCATCAGATAAAAATCTTCGAGATAAGACGTACTTTATTGCATCTTCTGATGTCTGATAAGGCACAGGTATCATATACCGCCGTTTTATTGATACATCCCGGGCTTTGAAAGATAAAATCGTAATAAAACCTTGTAATAACACTTTTATAGGCGTTTACTCTGTAATGTTGCATTAATAAGGGAATCGCTTAAATGCTCTGTTGACTAGTGCAAAGGGTAGGACTCCACTAAAGCGGAGATATGCGGAGTGGAGTGGAGATGTGACGTAAGCACCCAATAGGACTTTGGCCTAATCCACCTAGCGTTTATCCCGTTATCTCAGCGGGTTCCACTTTGATCATGATCCAGGATTTGGCGAGTCTTGTTATTACAGTGAAGCGACCTCACGTATGTGAGGCGCGTTCCGTACCTCTAGGCCACCATCGCTCTTAATAGGATTTTGGCCTATTTTGTATCATTATTTATTTTCAATACAGACAATAACATAGTCCATTTTTTGTTAGTTGCAATAAAAACGTATGTTAGTAAGTATAATAAACACACATACTCGAGAAGAACTCGTAGCGATCTCAACATTGAAATCCTATTGGCTACTTACGGCAAATCTCCGCTTCGTTTCACAAATCTCCGCTTTGGTGGAGTCTCATCCTAATACATTGATTAAGTCAGATGTACATGAGATATAATATTTTTATGCCATGTTCGGAGGGCTTTATTATCGTGTACCTGTATAATTATATAGTTTTATGAGATAGTATCTTTTTTTGGCGCCCCTTGAATGACTTAATGAATGTAGAAAGTGGAGCACAAGCAAATGTATATTTATAATAAGAATTTCATATTAATATTTTTAAATCATGACTTAATTAGAGCATTTCCACTTGACTGAACATTAACATAGTTGTTTTTTTCTCAGCTCAAGCATACCCGTGAAATAAAAGTAACTTATATGACGTGTCAGAACTGCGCGTCCTAAAATATTGTGATTTAATAATTCATTATAAAATTGTGAAATAGGTAGCTATAGCACAAACTCCAGTGGTTTTTTCAAAGCTACTTGTATCTGTTTAAACGTATCGTTTTTGAAATAATAATAAATGAAAAAAAAAAACAACAACAAATAATGGTAGCATGACGAAAACTGACCTTATTTACGCATTATTAGAATTCAACAGATCATCATCGTCATCATTAAATGGAAATTTCGACAGAAACCGAGTGAAATCGAACCCAGAGCTGCACTTAGTGACTGTCCGGATGCAACATCAGTGTAATAGCACAATAATTCGATTGTAAAACAATAATTCTTAATCGACCGAGGAAATCGATTGTGCATCTCCGACTTTCGTGGTTGTGCAATCGAAAACAAAAGAACAATAGTAATTTATAGTCCAATAATGTGTTGAATTTGGCCCGTAAATATAATTTATGGCGACCATACGGTATTTATCGTGAACTTTTATGGGAGGCAGATGAAGATGATTTAAATTCAATAAAATTGCTGCATTGGCCGCCTTCCGAAGGTTATGAATATATTTTAACTTTCTTCAAAGAAAATATGCCGCATGTAAATTTATTATTTAAAATTTTATTAAAGAAAATTTTTGATTTCACGAAAAAAAAGTTTTGCGATCATTGAAACGCATACAACTTCGCTCAATCTTTTTCATCCGAGATTGATTCAATGGGGAGTAAACTATCGTATTTTTTTCCATATTGTAGTACCAATCTGTATTAATTTAATTTTCGGTTAAGGTTCATACATACCATTGATTAAATTATCTCCGCGGTGCATTACGGTTAATTCACTTATACTCGTATTACACCACAACATCTCAGGCGGAAATAATTTGTTGTTTAATTTATTATAAATTGGTAAAATGTAGGTATACACTACTATCAATCATGTCAAACAAACACAAAAAAATAATGAAAAGACAAGTTCTGTTTGCATACACTCTAAAAATATAAACAAACGAATGAATCCATAAATGTAACTCGCAATTAGTCTACAATTCTACGTTCATAAACCGTGAGTTCCAATCCCTTGTAATCTTCATAAATCATGATTAAAAAATAGTTTAAAGCGCGGTATTAATTGGAATTAATTCGCCGCAGTTATTACTACTATTCCTGGGCCATTAACATCGTATGCCATGTTAGAATCTTAATAAGCATCTCAAGTAAACGCGTAACATGTCATCGCTTTGCGTCGCCTTTTTGCTGATACGTGAGGGTTGGTCCGTGGCTCAGATGTGAGCGGTTTTATGTAAGACTCGTTTAAATACGATAAAACGATAATATGTGCGTGAGATAGTAAAGAAGCGCTTTCATATAACTATGTTACGGTATTTAGTTATATCCTATCGTGGGTTTATAACTATGTTAGGTACGGCTTCATCTAACTTACTGCGACATATACATAGTACGACCATTTCTTAAAATGGCGAGGGAGTCGCAACAAGTTGCTTAGGGGCAATCCAGGGGAGGGAAAGGAGCCCGCCTATTTTCCGAGGAAAGTTAGATATGGCAGATAGTATATGCTGCATTTTGATCATACATTTTCTGAACTAGTACAGTAACTAGTCACGTTAGTTGAAGGTTACCTAATAACATTCTGTCACGAGACACAATTTTTTTTGGTTACCTGTTGCTTCGTGCGAATCAAGAAGATAAACCTACCTTCCCAGAACCACTTGGTGCTTAAATTAATTTATCTTTAGAATTACTGTTTTACTATCTGTTGTAAGTTTGTACTTATGGCGAGGGGGTAATAATACCTAGCTCCGCTCTATTTCTCCGCTGATTAAACAACCTAGACCCGTCGACTAGAAAAACTGGCTTAGTCCTTTTACTACTGATTATATCCGGCGAGAAGGGTTATACGCTCTTTAAATGATGAATTTATGGTGGAGGCATCAATCGTTTCCTTCCCACAGATAAGCTGTAAAGTTCTTCCTGTGATGTAATTAGATGAAAGTGTTTTGCAGATGTTTTCTACGGCTGCGACTGATGTATGTGTTGATGTCCTTCGGTGACAAACCATGTGAACTAGTAAATAAGTGCTTCTTTATAAGCACTTTTTTAATAAAGCCCAATAAACAGATCGGGCTATAATTTGGAAAATGTTATGACGTAGACATCCGCTGAGAAATAATTTTAATCATTTTATCCCCTTTGAAAATTCTTTCAACACCTATTAAAGGGGATGAAAGTTTATTTAAAACCAAAATCCACGTATACACGAAGTCGCGGGCGGCCGCTAGTTTTAATATAAATAAGTCACTGCTTCATAATACGTAAATAGGAAGGGTTAACATGATAGTTTGTTTTAGATTATTTAAGTTGTTGAACATTATACTTGATGAAAGGATTTTTTATTGCTGGATAATTTTCAACTTTATAGAGAGTACCTATATAACCTTATAATGTATTACCAAATAAAACAAAATACCATCGCAAGTGTTGTACTTGCAACGAAGTGTGTGAATTAAAAAGATATAATATCGAACTTTTTTAACATCTTTTTCCTTCGTGTGTAAAGAATTTATTTGCATAGCTAATCCTTAGATGCATAATAAACTTTTAATAGGCTATTGAATCACCTAGAGTCCTGATAAGGCGTTAAAAGTGCATGTAGCTTTTAAAAACGAAACAAGTAATTCACTTTCCATCGATGGGAAATCATAAATACAAAATTATCATCAACACTGCCCTCGCATGAATAATTCAATTTGCTTTTATGCAATTTTAGACTCTACACCATAAGGACTGCTACAAAGTATAAAAATTCAGGCAATTATGTACCTTATGTAAACGTCAGAAGATATACAGCCGTTCGGAGACTTATCGTAAATTAAAAGTACTGGTGTAATGTTAGCCACACAATATAAATAAAGATGACTTTGAACTCAAATAAAAGTTAATCTTTCGCTTTGACATTATACATACTACCTGGGATAGAATATAAATTCGTAGATAAGCTACTGCTCTTTTAGTTTTTATTTTAAGCTTTACTGGTTTTTTATGTTGTGTTATATTAATATTATCGGGAAATGGGGTTCAGTTTCCAAGTCTATGAAAATTTGACTAAAATGATTTACGCATATGTGCTATTATACCTATATTACATTGAGTTTTATAGATTTATTCTTATAAACTTGAAATTATAAAAAAAACAATCCATCTTAAGTTGACTTAAGAACTAATTAACAAATATCTGAGCATTTGTCTTCCCTATCTTCATAAGAGGCCAGTCATCGGATGGGTGATCGAAAATGTCATCTCGAGCTTCTCCGTGCTTCGGAAGGCACGGTAAGCGGTTGGCCCTGCGCCTTCTCTCGTGTCAGATTGCTGTCCCACCGAACTATGAGAGTGAGGGAATAGGGAGTGTACTTGTGGACTATATATTATGCGTACCTGGCTGATCGTAAGATCGGCCGCATGGTTGAATACGGATTTAGGATGGAGATTTTGGTACTATTGGTACTACTAGTTACAGCCTAATAATAGTACTGCTACTGCGAACTCGCTGGTCGTAAGGCCGAAACACGGCCGGAGGGTTATTATTATAATAACGAGACCAACACTTCACAGACAAACTTTATTGGTTCATTGCTAATTTATAGTCAAGATCGAGTTATTTCTAAAAGGAACATCGTAAGCCTGTTGTAGTCCCGTCGCATTTATTATACCGGGCTGATAAGCTATCTTCTATTGGTCAGGTTTGTTTCCTGCTATAGCTTTAGATTCTCACTGTCTCATTTGATTTCTAATGGCTGAGCTTGATTTTATATACCGGATTTAAAGAGTATAATTTTTAAAACCTGAGTATCGTTATTAGTAATATTTCTTAAAAATCAATAATGAAGTTTCTGAAATCATCAATGACGTCTTCAGAGATTCTAATAATTATTTTTACTTATATAACAAAGCTGAAGAGTTTGATTGTTTGTTTGAACGCGCTAACCTCAGGAACTACTGGTTCGAATTGAAAGAAATATTTTGTGTTGGGTAGTTCATTTGTTGAGGGAGGTTTTAAGTTATAATAAAACACTAGGTATGTGTGCGGAAACCAAAATCCACGGGGACACAGTTGCGGGCAACCACTAGTAAGAAGGGGATCATGCAGTAAACATTATTTACTAATTATTGAGCCCAAGTAAAGAAAACAACTGACTATCCCGCGTTAAAAAGGATCAGTGATGTACCTAAGTGTATGACGCAATAAAATAAACATTTACAAAACCAACCGTTAAAACACTATTTCCTAAAATACCACTCATAAACCACGCTATTGACCACACTGACCCAAAGCTCAAATATATATTTCATAAATAAATATAAATATTTCAAAACATCACATACATTGATCTGACCCCTTGTTAAGTAGCTTAAGCACTTGTGTTACAGCCATCAGAATCAACAGTGGTATTACAAATATACTTAAATAGATACATATAACACCCAGACCAGGACAAACAGACATGTTCATGCACACAAATGTTTGTCCTGTGCGGGGATCGAACCCGCGACCTCTTGCGTAATAGGCAACATCTTGACCATTACACCAAGCGGGTCGTCGGTCGTCAAATAGTTGATCAATCACCATTCCCAGTAACGCCTACAGCAAATGATAAATGCGCTTCGAAGATAATCAGCGTCGTTTGAAAATCAACTAGCATTTCCTGAGGAACAACGTCAATTATTAATTTTAATGGCTGCTCGGTAATCTATCGGAAACAGTGGCCCTACAAAACGGTTTCCTAAACGGCCTCTGCGCATCTCGGTAATAAATCAGGAGGCTCGCGTGCGCGCTCGAAGTGTTAACATCATCCGCGTTAAGGGTTGCCTGTATGAATGTTGAAATTATTTTGTATTACAAATGAATTTATGTATATTTTGGGTATTGTCAGTAGAACATAACTTTCGAAATGAGTTGAATTTAATTATGTTCACAAAATAATAGTTGATATTAAATGTGTTTAAAAAGTATTCGGTTCCCCTCTTTAAAGTAATTCCTATTCTGTACGAATATTTTATGTTTAATTGCTCAGAACATTTAATATATACACAAAATATACATAAGTTCAAAAAGAATTGACGTGCAAAATGTTCACCACAATATGATATAGGACCTACTTAGCAGGATAACATTTGTAGTAATTTAAAACAAAGACCCATACTAAGTTTTTAACAGAGTTGGCATTACTAACTTTGAAATTTTACCTTGCTTCATAGCCGGACAACATTGAAACGAAACTAAAAGCCATGTTATAAAAGTATGTTTTTAAGTTAACTTCGCTTGTGACCACAGCGCAGCAGCTTAAAAAAATTGTTTAGTCTCGTTCTAATGTTGTCTATTTATAAAGCAAGGCAAAATTTCAAAGAGTTTGATGATGTCTCCTTATTATTGAAGCACAATGTATTAGACCAATTATTATAACTGAAGGTTTATGTATATAATAAGTAAGGAATGTTCAGATGTAAATCACATAATATACAATTTAATTATCCTGGCAACCCTACCAACGCCCCATGTTAACATCACCCTTAGAAAGTCTTACAGTAGCGGACAGCTAAAGGAGGCTCAATTTATATGTAAATATAGCAGTTAGGGAGTTCTTACGGTGCTATTCACTCCCCAATCTGCGGCAGACCGTTAACCATTTGAATATCATAATTAACACCGGTTGGGTTTCGGTACAATTGCTCTGACTCTGCGCTTGCGCACGTACACTCACGGACACATGTATTTAAATCTATAGTAATATAATAAAGCTGAAGGGTTTGTTTGCTTGTTTGTTTGAACGCACTAATCTCAGGAAATACGGTTCGGGTAAAAAAGTGTTGTGTAGTCCATTTGTCGAGGAAAGCTTTGAGCTATTACACTATGTGTGCGGAAACCGAAATCCACGCGGAACGGAGTCACGGGTTGCAGCTAGTTGTTAGATATTTTATGCAGACATATTTAAATGCACTGGCTATTCTTCGACCCACTCTGAAATTGGTACTGAAATTTGAAGCGGCTGTCGCTTCTTATCGAACGGACAACATGTCGACAAAGGTCTGTCATGTCAAACAAAATAATGCCACGGTTTTCATGTTTAGGGGCATATAGATCTAGACTAGAGATTCAAATCTATGCACGAACGCATATTTATAAAATAACATTCTAATATGAACCTCACTGCTTCGATATAAGAGTCGAGAAGTATACGTTTTGATGTAGACTCTACAGTTAAGTCGGTCATAAAAATTACGGAAAATGTTGAATATTTATTACCTTTTATTTGGGCTTAATGTCTTGTTTAGCTACAAACACGTGTAAGTAATTGCCCTTTTACAATGAAGATATTATTATTCAACGCATCATATAAATTGAAAAGTTTTACTTCTAATGTGTTTTGTACGTTAAATGTAAAAAAATATTTTAATTAAAAGACGTGAAGTGAGTGGAAATTGCTATGTTGTTATGCTTCTTTATTGTTAAAATTATTTAAAATAAGTATGAAGTATGTAAAATGCTATGTTATATTTCGTCTTGATAGTTAATTTTTAAGGTTAATCTTTATCTAAGAAGCTACTGGTTAGAATTGTAAAAAACCTTTAGTGTTGGAAAGTCTATCGAGGAAAACCTATCATATTTCACTATGTGTGCGGAAACCGAGATCAACGGGGACGAAGTCACGGGTAGCCGCTAGCACATTTATAAAATCAGATTTAAAAATTGGTGCTAAGCTTCGGGAAAATTATACAAAATGTTATGCATATTCGCTTGAACTAATATTTTCAATGTAACCTTACTTCCTGATTGACCCAAACTACAAAATACACATTCAATCAAATTCTCAATTAAATTCCCGAGTCTCAATGTTAAAATCTGAATCTAAGCCGTCATCCAGTTCAAATTGAACATTGGTGTTCTCCATAGATAATGCAGACAGGGCCCGCTTCTAAATTGAAAATTCCAGTGCTCGGCTAAAATATTCAGATGTGACCGTTGGCTCTGCATTGTACCAATTGCATGGAGTATTGTAACCTGTGTTACTGCATTCAGGGTTGGTACGGAAGAGAATGCCTTAGAGAAATCACTACTTTAATTACATCTGTCGTCAAATATTTTTTTTAAGAATCTAATCTGATACAAATAGTCAACAATACTAATTATTAGTTATTGTTTTTGTTGAACTCGTCAGTCGTAATTTTCAACAATTCTATCTACTCGTATCCGTCTATCTTCTTCAGCCCTTTTCATTATATTCAATGTTGGGCTTTCCCCTGCCAATCTTTCAACAATTATGTTTTTTAATTATGTTTGTTAATTTCAAATGTATGTCTTTTCAAACGGCCACGCCAAAAGAAACATTTTAAAAATAGCGGTGATTTTAAAAGCCGATAGGTAATCTGAATAAGCTATCAGATACAAATCTGGCATGTTTAAATGATTGCTCCTACATTCGAAACATGTTTATTGTCTAGGGGCCTTATCAGCTTTTGATGTTTAGGTTCACACCACATCACTGTCTTGTATCCCCAACTATACAGTGAAAAGGATGACACTTTTTAACCCTTTGTCATTATTTCGGAAAACAGTGTCCAGTTTAAAATTTGACGTCACGGCTATGACTTAGGGTCCAAAACCAATGATTAATTTGACTCATTTCATCATTATTTAAGGTGTTAGTTTGATCTTTGTATTAACGGGTTAAACGAAAGGCGATCAATCCAGCAACATCTTATTTTTATAACAATTTTTAGCTTAGCAGATTTATTTTACGACGTAGTCATAAAGGTTAAGGGCTAGTATAAATAGCGATCCACACATTTTAATTAAGCGGTTCTCCAGCCCTTGGCTTGATACTTTTGTTGCTTAACGACCATTCAACGGAAGCGTAGTGTAAACTTCAATTATCTTTATTCTCAAACAAATTTCCTTTAAATACAACTATATGTAGGAAGTACATTCAGGAAAATCTAATAATATGTATCTTTGTTATTTGAACTGCCAAACGTACAATAAAAATGTTACTTCATACAATGCAGACGTACACCCAAAAGTTGAATGATCCTGTTTAATATTAAAAATCAAATTATTATTATTTAGTTTTTATCATAGACCATAATCCCTAATTTCACGCATATTATTGCAAACTCGTTTGACTAGAAAACATACCACAAATCATAATAATCGCATATGATGTCAAATAAAGTTATATTTAGTGGTAATCTACATAAAAGTGTGATTTAGAATCGGCAAACAAAACATCCGATTTTTCCTAAATAACAAAACCATTACTCATTTGTGTTAACATTTTATTTGTAACTAGCGGCCCGCCCCGGCTTCGCCCGTGGTACTTGTCCACTATTTAATGGATGATATTATACATAAAAACCTTCCTCATGAGTTACTCTATCTATTAAAAAAAACCGCATCAAAATCCGTTGCGTAGTTTTAAAGATTTAAGCGTTCATAGGGACATACAACATACAACATGACAGAAAAAGCGACTTTGTTTTATACTATGTAGTGAAGTGCGTTTGTAGGTAGCTGTCAATATGACAGCTGACTCCATAATCTCTTGCGCAGATCATAAATTATTAGCAAAACATATTAAGTTAAGTGATACAAATTGTTAAACACGCGACATTTAACTTTAAAAAGCTACTGGGTTTTATTATTTCCATATTTGTATTATTTATTGCTACTATATTTATTTCAAATACTCATGGAAAACTATTATATATAAAGTAAGTTTTCAGATTATTTTGTACCAGATCCGATTTCAATTTCGAAATCGGATCTAGTACATAAATTAAATTCTTTGGACTTACACACCAATTGCCTATCCCCAAACTAAGCTATGGATGTTAGGGAGGGGAATACTTTTTTAAACAAAACTCGATGACTCAAGTACAAATGCCGATCTCCTTCACTAATGTATGTTACACATTAATTAGCGGGATTCAAACCCGCGACTCTCGGTTTTGTAGCCTAGCTCTTACCACTAGACCAACAGGCCCTTCAAGACATGCAAACTAACAAACGTACACACATATAACAACCTTCTTATTACGTAATTCATGAAACCAAAATAACTCATGTCTTTAAAATGTAAATAACATAACGTTATTATTATATCGACTGCCCCTAAGTACATTATCGAAACTGAAATTTTAGGTTTTTTTTTTATTACTGCAAAACATCCCTCTTTTAGTATATTTTTACACTAAAAAGAAATTAAGCTTTAATATGAATATTTATTCATATTTGTGCTGGTATAAAATCGATAGTTAACAAATGATCCAGCGTAAGCGATCGAATGTTCACTATCGATACCGTACGCGGGGTCAAGAAGCGTGCGAGCAGCACGAAACTACCCATTCCGTTGCTATACACCGCGTCCCTCGCCCCGCCGCCGGCCCGCGACTCGCTTCGCTCGTCGTTTTCAATCGTTTTGGGATTGTCGCGTGCGTGCCACGTATTTATAACATTTGCACACATTTTTTAGTTTAATGGTTTTATGTTTTTGTCATCATGAGTAGTTTAATCCGCGAAAATACACGATCTTCTCGGATTTTAAGACTAGTCAATACAAACGAAGTCTTTGAGCAACGTGAACGAATTGGTAAGTACATTTTAATTATTATCTGTAATAATTAAATTTAAATTAATGCATAAGATGTTCGTATTAATTTGTATGATGATTTATTGAGTTAACATTTAAAAAAGCTTTAAATAACTAACTTTTGAACTAACTGAGTACTTACTCGATGTATACTATCGAAAGTTCCAGATTCGATTTTGTACATCGTTACATTTTTTGATTGGGGTATCGAAAGTGACTGATCCGATATTATTCGGTGATGTTTTTTTAATTTGCATTATCGAATCAACCACATTCATTTTTATACACGGGTACATGATTCAATAATCCTATCGAATATACCATTTACGATAGTTTCATTTGGCGTAAATTGTAAATTTCGATACTTGTTATTTATCAAAGTCTAGTTAAAATTAAGTTTAGTGGTTTTGCTTATTTAAATATGTTAAATAGTGTCACTTTTTATCATTTTATGATGCTTTTGGTTTCATGGTAGTTTACGTTACTTCTTGCTCAAAGGTCTCCGGTTCAATCCCCGCTTAGTGCTCTGCATTTGTGTGCATGTACATGTTCGCACTGGTGTTGGTGTTGACTATATTATGATAATAAGCAAATATTTACAATATAAAGGTATACTTATTAAGTGACCTTATCAATTATCTAGTACCCAAACTAACAAGATTTGGCTTAGTTTGAAACCTCGTGATTTTGTGTGGCTCAGTTTGGCATGTTTAATTATTTCAGAATCACCACTGCCTAAGGAATGCACATTTAATGATTCAGACTGGAAAGCATTCATCATCATCCTAGCGCCTCTCCCGGTTGCATCCTCGGCCATTGCCTTGGAGCCCAGGGTACGCTGCGACTATGATCCTGAATTGACAAGCCTGGTTATTACAATGGAGCGACTGTCGTCTGACCTCCGTAACCACAAGGGAAACCAGACAATTTTGGATCATAGTCGGGACCAACGGCTTAACGTGCCTTCCGAAGCACGGAATCATCATTCTTATCGGACAATCAGGTGATTCAAGCCTGCAATGTCCTAACCAAACTAGGAAAACCAACACAAAGTGAAAGTGTTCCCCGCGGGATTCGAACCCACGACCTCCGAGTTCGTAGTTTTTTGAGCGCAGAGCTCTAACCACTACACCACAGAGGCAGTTGAGCCAGTTCAGACTGGAAAGCATTAGAAGGGATTATTGATGATGAGCTATCTTCAGATAGAAATTTGAAGCCCGATGATTTAAATTGTAATTTGGATAATTTGCTTGAATTACAAACAATATCGATTCCAATGTTAAATGATGATGATGTTGATGATAACTCGGTAATACTCAATAGCTCAGAAGTCACTCCAATTCCATCTCCGTATAAAGATTTTGTTTCTCCTGACCAAACGTCATCACTGTCTGCCTCTACACCTGATCAAGAAGAGACTCAACCAGAGGTACAAAATTTAGATACAAACTCAGTGTCTCCTAGTATGGCCATAGCAAGCGTCGCGTCTCTTATAACCATATCAGAATGTAATTCTCCAGTTATGACTGTATCTGAATGTGAGTCTCCATCACTTGTTAAAAAAAGAAATAGGAAATCTACCTTTAAAGCTAACCCAGGAAAAAAAAGAAAATGTTGCAAAGAAAACTGGATAGATGTTAAAAAGAAAACTGCTGTGAACACTGGTCAACAATATGTCAGCCGAAATGGTAAGGTACGTCAAAAGAAAGTGATGGGACCAATCTGCAAATCCACTTGTAAATTAAAATGTTATGAGCATTACAACGAAGCGACTCGTCAAAAAATTCATTCAAGCTTTTGGCAATTGGCTGATCATTCTAGACAATGGGAATTCATTAATAAATTTTCAAAAAAGCTTAGCAAACGCCGTTTTACTACTGAAAGTACATCTAGAAGACACTTTACTACTCAATATTTTTTACCAATTTCTTCCGAATCTCAAAACCCACACTGCGAACATAGACGAGTTTGTCTTAAAGCTTTTTTGAACACTTTGTCTATTACGGACCAATTTGTACGCACTGCTCATCAAAAATTAAATGAGGAAGGTATAACTTTACCAGATAACAGGGGAAAACATCCAAACCATGTAATTAAGATAGATTCCGATATGATAAAAAGTGTTTGTGACCATGTTGCATCGTTTCAACCAGTTGAATCTCATTACACACGAAAAAATACCAGCAAACTTTATTTAGATAACAATTTGTCAATGAAAAAAATGTTTTCCTTGTATAAGGAGTGGGATAACCTTCACCTTTATAATAACACCGCCCAAACTTTACGCCAATATACCGATATTATTAATGAAAACATGAATATAGCATTCTTTGTGCCAAAAAAGGATTTATGCGACAAGTGTCATAGTTTTTCCAATGAAAAATCCCCAACTGATGAACAAATTAACGCTCATAATATACATATGGTAAATAAATCAACAGCTAGAGATTTTAAAAATAAAGATAAAATCCTTTCACAAAATTCACCGGAAATAGTATGTGCTACATTTGATTTTCAGAAAATTTTAAATTGTCCTCATGGTGACGTGGGCCTATTTTATTATAAACGGAAGCTATCACTGTATAATTTTACTTTGTTTGACCTTGGAAAAAAAGAAGGAACGTGATATGTGGACAGAGTGTACAGGTAAAAGAGGGGCGAATGAAGTAAGTAGTTGCTTACTTCAATTTGTTAAAAAAAAAGTAGAAGAAGGTGCTAAGGATTTTTTCTTTTGGTCTGATAACTGCGCGGGTCAAAACCGCAATCGAATAGTGTATTCCCTATACATGTACCTAGCCAAGGAATATAAAATAAATATCACTCATCGATTTTTAGAACCAGGGCATACACAAAACGAGGGTGATAGCGTGCACGCTCTTATTGAGCGAGAATCTAAAGGGAAAATGATATATACTCCTGATCAATGGTTTGCCTTAGTACGTTGGTGTAAAACTAACGGAACCCCATACAATGTAGTAGAAATGACTCAAGATGACTTTTTTGATTTTAAAGGCTTACTGGATGATCGGAAATGGAAAAAAGACATAAGAAATGAAAATGTTAAATGGAATAGCATTAAAGAAATCAGTGTGTGTAAAGAAGAGCCAAATTCTTTAAATTTTAAATATAACCTAACAGATAACGCTTCATGTTTAAACACCAAAATAGAAACGAGAAGTCGTGGAAGAAAGCGAAATGTTGAACTTAAAAAGTCGTATACTCAACAACTGCCATTACCTGAAGCTAAATATAAAGATTTGATTTATTTATGTAACACAGCAGCCATACCTAAAGAATATCATAGATATTTTCAAAGTTTAAAATATATTTCGACCCAGTCTGAAGACTCCGATGATTAGAATTGACTTTCAATTATTTACTCGTTAATTTGATTTGCATTGAAGAATTTCGTTAAGTTAATTAATGACAATAAATAAAAATAAGAATACTTTACAGAAGACTGATTAAGTTATGTTATTTACTTATAATTTTTTTTATTTTTGTAATACATAAGAGGTTTATGTTGTTTTTGTTCATAAAAAATAATTATTTCTTTGACTATGACATTAGTCGGGTAGTTTAGGTAAAATTGTAAAACCGTACTCTTCTTGGTACTGATATGTTAAAATATGATACCAAACTTTTATAAATTTTAAGTGAAAATAAGTAATATGTTTTGACAACAATGGCAATGTGATTCGTCAGAATTACCTAATTTAAGTATATTTTGATCTCATTATGCCAAATGGAACTTGGTCTGTGATTGTAATTTGTGGTCTAATTAAACTTTCGTACTAAAACTCATCTTTATTTTATTTATGTTTAGTTTGGTACCTATTCATTAGTTCATTATTTTTAGGTACAGTATCGAAACCTAAAAATAAATTCCACGTACTTGATCGAATATGACACTTTCAATATTTTTTTGTTACTAAGCCCGACGTAACATATCGAAGGAGACACTTTCGACAGACTTTCCAAAAACTCTACCATAGTATAGTATCGAAAGAGGCAGTTTCGATTTTTCTCATTATTTGATTACCGTAATAACGTATCGAAACTAGCTTTTTTCACAAACTATCAATAAATTGAATGCATAGGTATTACATATATGTTAATTAATACAATTTTAGTATATATCTCAAATTAACTGCAGTTAGCTCAAAAGATGTAAATTTTATACGCAAAATAAACTTCAAAGTGCTCTGCTGTAAAGTTCCACTTTTCCATTTCGATATTATACGTAGGGGCAGTCGATATGATGGATACGATGTTTGTACACCTTGTCATCCGTGATCAAAACAAATGTTCCCAATCAATTTGCTTCCTTCTCGATAGGCAATGGCGGCTAACTGTTTACGGTTATTACGTATGGCAAAAAGCCATCGTTTGTTGAACCCATGTAGTAAGACAAGAAGATTATCATATTGGTAGGCATCACATGTTTATTTGTGAGCAAATCGGATCATCAGAAATGTCCATAGCTAGTAAGTAAGACTTCCTAAATGTTGTTGTTAAGAACTAAATAGTTTCATAACAAATTAAACGCCATGAACATTATAAAACCAAAAAAATAGCCTTACTAGTACGTAGTTAACTTATAGCTCTTTATTTTGGCCCTTAAAAATTATTAGGCTGATGCTTTACTTTTTTTACACATTGTGTTAGCTACGAACATTGTAGCTTAAAGCCTTCCTTAACAAATGGGACTGTCCAACACAAAAGTATTAGTAGTATCAGCCTATTAATATCCCACTACAGGGCAAAGGCCTCCATCATTTTGAAATCATGTTTTCGTTACAAAGATGGGTTTTGGCTTAATCATCACGCTTGCCAAATGCGGGTTGGTGATCACAAACCCGGGCTGTGTTCAGAAAAATCAACACAACATTTGTCCGACCTGGGAATCGAACCCGGACCTCGAGACCACGGCCCGGTACTTAAACCACTAGGCCATCGAGGCGATATTATCGCGTTCACACAAACAAACAAACTCTTCAGCTTTTTTATATTACTACAGATGTTGTTAATGTAACCACTAAAGGTCGCAGACTTCGTAGCATGCGGTCGTCATTACGCAACCCGCAACCCGCAACCCGCAACTTGAACCCGCATTCAACCAGTATTGTTTTGATCACTGTTTGATCAAAACTTGATTGCGATTGATAACTCGCAGGATGATTGAATGAATTATGCTAAGTATGGATCCCGATATTGAGAATAACGGTAGTGTATCTTTTCAGGTGATCGAGAACTGCTGTGAATAGATCTACTAGGAAATAATAAAGGTAATAACAGTTTTTATATCTTTTGTTATAGCGTTTTCAATGTTCAGTTATTTATTTATTCATTTGTTAGAAGATTGACAGTTTGAATAATCTCATAGTGTATCAACTATAGAATAGAAAATAGTATTAGTTACAAATCTCAACATGTGAATGGTCAAGAAATCAAATTAAGGTCTTATCAAGACAACCCCACTATCAACAAAGGACAACGGTAGTCAATGATATGAATCATCAGGTATCGAGTATCTCAAAATAGTAGTAGTCTCTTTACACTCGTAGAATCAGTTCTGGTTAAGAACAGGTAAATAACAATATAGGTTTTGAAATTGAAATTATTAATGACCTGTGGGTACTAGTTGTACTCGTAATAAGAAATGGTGGGGTCCATGGTTCAATTCCCAAGTCCAGCTTAAAAAAGAGTTGTGATTTGTAACGAATACAAAACAAATTTCGCACTTATATTTGTTTAAAAGTCAAAACCTTTTTTAAGTTTTAAATGTACCACAAACAGTAATACGTTTTAATCAAAAAAAATAGCTTATTTTCATTAATTAAATACAGTGACGGATTAACCCTTAATCAAATTAAGCAATTGCCTAGGGCACCACGTCTAGGGGGGGCACCAGAAGAAGCACAAAAAAGTCAGTCCTTAGGTCATCACAAATCACGTCTCACTCTCACGTTGCCAAAAACCACACCAAAAAAAGTTTATTTGACTTATTTGTTTTGCGCATTTTAGTGTTACCAACTTAGGGGTTTTCCCCATAGATTTGGGATCTAAATAAGTGAGATAGGATTTTTTGAGGATTTTAGAGGTATTTTCAGGGACTTTTTGCTCATCCATTCAGATGTTGCAACGCACCTGTCTGATGGTTATTTACACTGAATTGAAATGATGGATCTTGCACAACTTTAGATCCAATAAAAATAAAGACTTTATTTAATGTCACAATGTGTGATATCAAAAAACTGAATCTTCACATGAAGACTATATTTATTTTACTAAATAACTAGCGGCCCGCTGCCGCCGAAAGACAACTGAATTCGAAGATTTTTTTAAATTCGGTTGCATTTATCATTATGGAACCGATTAAAAACTGTAAAAATTGCACACTGAACTTTTATAGCATTGCATATATCATTAGGGTTGAAAACTCTCGAACAAACTCATATATTAAATTTTAAAAGCCACGCGGATTTTAAAAATTATTCGAATACAGTTTTCTTTCTTTTCAAAAGAAAAGGAATGTTTCCTTTGAGTTACAATTTTCTATCTACAGTATAAAGAGTACTTTTCTTTCAGGTGGCATTACAAAATTCCACACTGTATTTTACTTCTATATCATTAAAAAAACTTGCTATTTTTATAGGGGGACAACTCAATTAAAACTCTTAATTATATGGTTTTTGAGATGACGAAGTTGAAAAATGTTTATTGTCATTTGAAATCGCTATTTTCAGTGTTTGGGGTTTTATATCTCGAAAACCGTATCACTTAGGAGCTTTGATAACAAAACACTTTTTGTTTGTACTCTAAAAGAACTAGATTTTTCCAAAATGCCGGATTGGTAGGTTTATCAACTAGGTCCGATCTTTAGGGTTAACTATTTATGAGAGTTGGTAACACTGAACCCCGCTCCCGCTTGCCCACTCGCTGCCCCCTAGTGCATTCGGCAATTCGAATGAAAGTACCGGAATCGCGATCAGCGAATCACAAACCTTTCAGCTTTTTCTAATGTGGAAACAGCACTGTGTATATTTTATCGCTTTAGATTACAAACTGCACAGCGGAACGTTCAAAATTAAAAATACAAAAAAATTAAAAAAAGGACAAAGATGATACAAGAACGGCTCGATAATTTATCGATATTATACATAGAGTCCGATATGGTAAAATAACATAAGACGTTAATACTATCTTGCTTGAATTCAATGCCCAAAAAAACCGCAAGGCGCATTTCAATACATTAATAAATTATGCTTATGTTTATTTTGTTGTCGCACCTACTCCTCTTCTAAGGTACATTATATCTCATCATCTTATTTTACAAAAAAAACTAATGTTTTTAGGCGGTAAAGGTTTAAAAACCGATTCTAGTTGACAAAGTACGGATAGGGGGGCCCACAAGCGTGGATTGCTTAAGGCATCAAGTAGTCTTAATCCGTCACTGATTAAATATGAATTAATTCAAGAGCGTCACGTAATGCTCTCAATTTAATTTTAGTTCATCACATCATTAACGCCTCAGGATTATATACTAAATGCCTTTTATTGTGTGAATTAAAAAAGACAATGCATGTCCGCCTTCGTAACCAAATAAAAAAAGCTTAAGTTATTGTAAAAATGGCAACATCGTTAAAACCTGCTAGCGTTTTATTACTTTTGAGTCATAAAGTTTCGACTATTTGCATAATTATTTTTGTTTAATACCGATGCTGATTACCTGATATTGTGGAGCAACTTCAACATTTTCATAAAGTAGTGAGTTTTTCTTCGAGTATATTTATTGGTAGCATCATTCAATGTTCTACTTATATTTCTAGGAATAGTATTTATGTAGGTAATACATTTAATTTCGGGTGTGAGTTAGAATACATGGTCTTCAATACAATACAAATTGAAAAAAAAAAATGCAAATATTTTTCCGGATGAGGGCAGGAAAATTACAAATACATTGAAAAACACGCATGATGTAGTTGTAGTAAGAAATAACAGAAGTGTTTTTACTACCGTGTTATTAATTGTCCATTTATGAATTTATGATGGCGTACAACATCGTAACGTGAGCAAAGCCAGGTGTAATGAACTTACTAATTGCACTCACAGTTTCAGCTGATTTTTTAATAACATTATTTGCATATATGCCATGCTTGGGTGGGTTTATTCGAGTCGATTATGATTTATTGCTAATTTAATTAGACAAAATAATATTGTCGGATACATAGAAGCGTTCGTGTTAAACTGTTACAGCTGATTAACGTTACGTATGACAAAATAAATTTTTGGTACTTCTGACGGGAATCAAAAGCAGTTCAAAACTTAAATTTCTTTTGGTTCCAGTTAAAGCTCATTATTTACAGAAAAAAATACAGATCTAAATCATAAAACATAGCAAATTTGGTATAATATTCCAATATATAATATAGCGGCCGCCCGCGACTCCGTCCGCGTGGATTTCTTTTTTTCGAAATAAAAAGTAGCCTATGTTCTGTCTCAGGGTCTAAAGATTGTCTGTACCAAATTTCATCAAAATCGGTTGCGAGGTTTAAGCGGGAAAGCGTGACAGACAGACAGACAGACAGACAGAGTTACTTTCGCATTTATAATATTAGTTGAGATTAGTTGGGATAGTTGGGATTCCCTTCGGCCATATTTTGAACATGATGGCCTTCTTACGATCAGTCAGGTACGCAGGATATATTATAGTGCACAAGTGCACTTATATAGTGCACTCCCTACGGTCGTGACTAGGGAGATCAGGCGCAGGAACAACTTAGCGTGCCTTCCGAAGCACCCATCCGATGACAGGCATCTGATCGCAGGCTGAGCGCTAACCGCTGCGCCATCGACCATACTAAATGGGCGTCAGCGGATTAACATTCTTATACACATAGGCACAAACAAATTTAACGAGTTTAATGAGTTTAAGTATCCAGTGCTTTTATATTTAAATTCAACAACAGCTGTTACTGTTACGGTGTCGTATTGTATGAACAACAGACACTAATTGGCGAAGATAAAAACACAATAACACAACTAATCTGATTTAAACAACAAGTGTACTCACTCCAATTTCGTTATGAATACGTGATTATTCAATTAATTTCCAAGTGTTCTTTATTAACAAGTGTACTTTACTAACAACCGTACTTAGCCCTTAATTACAAATTAACACACAACATTTTTATCTTTGGAACATCTCAATAAATCATTTCTCCGTATGAGAAGCGGAACTGGCATATGCGATCGTTATCTGTTTTATTTGTTTAGAGAAATTAATGAGTTCAAGATGTCAAAAATGGATAGTCACAGTCTAGCTGGGACGCTAAGTCTTGTATCAGATATATGAGAAGAATAAAAATGTCCAATTAATAGTTTGTTATGCTTTCTAACTGGACTGATGTGGGTGAGATCTTTGTGCATACAAAGATCACACCGCATGGTGATGGCAACATTAGAATGAGATATTTCTAAATAAATATGTTTTATTTGCAAGTGTAAAAAATACTTGAATTTTACTTACCCGAAGTGAAACTTGGCCTCCCTACATTTTTGGTAATAGACCAACAGATCTTTTCTTTCTTTCTTTCTTTCAATCATTAGGATTACAATATGTCTTTGGCAAGACGAGAAACATTGTGTGATGGTACTAGATATTCTGAAAAGGATAAGTAGAAATGGTTTCGGGAAAAAACTGTCTATTCTCTCATTGTTATTGCGCACGGGGGTACGAATTATCCCTAGCTAAATAAGCATAAGCAATGAGCAAAAAATTATCAGTCAACAATGTACACTACACGAGCTATTACACTGTACAGAATAAAACAAGCTTCCTGTTATACCCGTTAAATAAGCTTATAGTAAATATAAATTCTTTCGAATAACTCGCATGATGAATCTTATTAAGTAATCTTCTGTAATACCTACATAATTTATCTACAACGGGTTTCCACTTGCATCTATTTCGTCTAGAGGCACTGACCCTCTTCATAACTTGTTCCGGTGATGTTTTTGTGCTAAAGTAATTTGCATTTCGTATGTTATTGACTGTACCTAAAGTAGGTGTCGGATTTAAATATTAGAACATAAAAAAGTAAAAAGTAAAGTTTTGACGACCCGCTTGGTGTAATGGTCAAGATGTTGCCTATTACGCAAGAGGTCGCGGGTTCGATCCACGCACAGGACAAACATTTGTGTGCATGAACAATTGAACATGTCTGTTCGTCCTGGTCTGGGTGTTATATGTATTTATTTAAGTATATTTGTAATACCACTGTTGATTCTGATGTCTGTAACACAAGTGCTTAAGCTACTTAAGCACTTGTGTAAAGTATCAGCCTATTAATGTCCCACAGCAGGGCAAAGGCCTCCATCACTTGAAATCATGTTTTTGGTACAAAGATGGGTTTTGGCTGAATCACCACGCTTGCCAAATGCAGATTGGTCACAAACCCGGGCTGTGTTAGAAAATTCAACACAAAGTTTGCCCGGCCCGGGAATCGAACCCAGGTCCTCGAGAGGCCCGGTAGTTAAACCACTAGACTATCGAGGTGTTTATTAGAACATAATATGTACTTAAAAAATAAAGCGATCTTGAAGTACAATAGTTAGTATTCTCGGAGGTTTATTGTGTGCGATAGTAAAATTACGCATTCCTCGCAAGAAAAAAAAGTGTTTACTAAAACCAGTCACGTTTTTAGATAAAGGCGTCTCAACTAACTGCATCACCGTCAATTCGTTGGCCTTAAAATAATTTAGTGCATCACCAATCCTAATCAGTACTTATGTTAAAGCTAGCCCATTAGTTCCAGATTAAATCCAAAACTAAGCCTAGGTTTCTAGATAATAATGACGCTTTAGTGTCAGCCTTGCGCACTGTTAATGCACTTAATCGCACTTCACTGCAAACGAAAGTGCTTTAATGTTTTTATCGGTATCAATATAACAATTTTACTGCACACTACGAGTAGTAGGTACTAATGAACATTGAACAAGGGGCACGATGTTGTTTCGCTGGTTGCAACTTTAATTTTCGGTGTTTCTCTACTATACTAAGCATGTACAACAGATCAAATCTTTCAAATATTTAAGTATATGCACATAGGAACAGACAGAAGAATGTGACTTTGTTTTGTACTATGTATGTTGTTTTATATCGCAACTTGGGAAGAATGTAATAAGGCTCAAGTTATTAGCAACTAGCTGTCCGTCACGAGGTTTCACCCGTGTCCCGAGGGAACTACTTCCCGTACTATGATAAAATATAGCCTATGTCACACAGGGTGAATGTAACTTTCAAATGGTGAAAAAATATTTGAAATCGGACCAGTAGTTTTTAGTTTATCCGTTGCATACAAAAATACAAATCTTTCCTTTCATAATATTAGTTTAGATAAGAATAAGGATACAGATTTGAACATAGGGGGAAAATTGGTTAAATTTTAGTATCCAAATTTTGGAGGGTAACTCAAGAAGCTCTGTAGCTTTAATGAATCTAATTTTACACAAATTAGATTCCTTTAATGCCAGTGGTTTTAATTGTAACAAAAATTAAATTGCCTTAAAAGTCGTCTTATTCGGTATCAGTCTTATAACGTACGTAAAAATTGAAATATTATTTTGTCTTAGCGTATATAAAATGTATATGAAAATTCATGCATTTTGGATTATCTTAAATGTTTTATCACAGTTAGCGCACGACAGAGCTTAACTTGCTCGAGATGAGAATAAGAAACATGATAAAGTAAAATAATAAGCACAACAAGTATCAGTCGTACTTATCCTTTTTACAGCTGGATCCCTAACCACACAGCATCACGATTAACGGAAAGTAGTTGTAAACATGTTACCATTCGTAACTATAAAAATAAAAATTTGAAATATAAAAGCAAAATTAATTTCACCAAACTCATTATTTGTCAACCGTCCAATAAGTCTCTAATCGTTTCAACGGGATTATGGTTACCAAGTCTATTTAATATGTAGATTAAATATGTAAAACAAAAATATTTAAGAGACGTACGATTCTTGAAAGGTGGGGAAACAGTGTATCATTGTGATTAGTTTATTCCTTCCTTAATTATAAGTTAAGGTAACTCACAATTCCTGGTATAGCAGTACCTATTGAAGAAGAATAAATCAAAAATGCCACCGATCGTTTGAGTATAACTTGTCTACAAGTGTAGAGTACAAGACACAAGTTATTTTTCCAACGCAATAATTACAAGGTTCAACATACACGGGAGCATAACAAATTGTGGACATCCATTAAACAGTGATCAGTAGGCACTTACTGGCGCTATTTCAATATGATAGCATCAGTTTTAAATTATATATTAATAAAAGTGTACGTTAAGATGATATAAATGCAAATCTTATAGAGCAGAAGGGGTACTCTTAGCTTTTATATCGTGCAGTTTTTACAAAACTTAGCATCTAATTATTACTTAGGTTACACGTGCAATCTTATTCAACCAAAAAAATATGTTTTAAATTTGACCCAGTAGTTCTTGAGATAAGCGTGTTAATACAAACAAACTCTTGAGGTTTATTACATTAGTATTGATTGTCGATTCAGATCGCCGTTTCTCTACTGCTCAAAATCTTTGAGTCAGATCAAAATAATATGTAATGTTGTCAGATACTTATTCAAATGTCGAAGTAGCCAAAATCATAAACAGCAATAAGTTATGTAATTTATTAAAAATAAAAACATTAATCTCTTTCATAATCATGTACTTTATACGAGACGAGTCTTACGGTACACAAATTACGTCTTTACACTATGGTAATAGACCATAGATAAACGCGGTAGTTGACCTCTGTACACGAGTGTTAAATTATATTCTATCCCGCTGTGAAAAGTATGAAAGTTAACACCGAAAAGCATGAAATAGTTAGCAAGAAACCTTATAGTTCCGCGCGAAATTGTTTATATTTTAACTATTTTACAACCTAATATCTGTTTGCCTAGGAGTATGTACAGTTGACAGGAAAAATACTGGAATAATTGAGTTCAATTTTATTTCGCAACTAATCAGAGTACTGCCGAAACTTGTAACAGGATGAAACAGCCTTTGGTTAATTTTGTAAGGAAGTATACATAAGTATAATGAATAAATAATATATCCATCGAAAAGTAATTTGACGAACTGACGTTTATTACAAATGCTTTGTAACAATTTTATTTATTTTAGAAGTTTTTCTTTGTGAAAATGTATAAAAACGTATATTTAACCTGTCTGTTCTCGCGGGCTGCCTTGTTTAATTTCACTTTAGCTTGCAAGCAGAAAATGCACATAATAAATCGCCATGAGATTCCTCTTTATTTTCTGACTTCTTTAAATAAAATCCTGCCGACTGTACACACGGCTTTTTATTTTTCCAAAGACACTTCTAAGCAAGTATTATGCACTAATAACTGGCTAAGACAGGTTTTCACTACAATTTTGCAATGCTCAAGAAAGTTTAAAAGGATTTTATGAAAGCTTTACGTTACGTTAAATTATTCCACCTAATTTACTTTCAAGAAAGAATTAGGTGAAGTAGCACTTTATATCGCCGTGTCAAGGGATTTCATCGTTAGATAGAAGTAATCTTAAGGTAATAATAATTTCCTTGGACATTTTCATGCTGTGGTTTAATCCTAAACTAAGTACAAGCCTGTTTAACCGGCAGGTATCAGATGTATACTTGAAGTTAGTATAAGTTTTAAATGATTTTGATGTGGATAAATCATTGCAGACATGGGTTTAAGAAAGATGGGTAAATTTAAAAAAGCCCTGTCATGTCTTTTGTATAAGACACCAATAATAATGCTCTAACTAAATACAGTAAAAAAATCAATAAATTCTTTGGACTAACACACCAATTGCCTAGCCCCAAACTTAGCTCGAAGCTCGTACTATGGAAGTTAGGGAACGGATAGACATACTTAAATAATTTTATAAACATCGATGATTCGAGTACAAATGCCGATATTCATCACACAAACATTTGCCCCTTACGAAATTCGAACCCGTTACCCTTGGTTTTGTAGCCAGGGTCTCTGACCACTAGACCATCGGGGCGGTCAGTATAGTTAATTTATTCATCAATTAATTCTTAAGACAGTATTCAAAAGTACGAAAGCTTTCATAATCCTCTGAAGTTATAGATTATGTCTATTGATCGAAGTTACCAAACTATTAGGTTCGCGTAACTACTAGATGAAGGAAGGATTATTTGTCTATTTAAAATACTAGCACGTGCTGAGTTACTTAACTATGTCTCCTACAAATTGATCAAAGTAAACGGTCAATATAGGAACGGGCCTTTTACAGACAAATGGATTGAGGGCACAAAAATGTTAACCGTTTTAGGTATTCAAACAAGTGCCGGCTTAAGAAAATATCTGGCAACACCCTCATAAAGACTTTAAAGTCCCATTCCAGGATACGTCTAGAAATGGTCAAGCAATCGGTCTGTAAGAACATTTGAATTGGCAACACTAAATTCTTGGGAATGTTTCTTTTTGTACGAGTACGTTGAGGTAAAGAAAGGTTTTTTCTTTGAAGGAGTTAATTGCCGCGTCGTGATGAATACGAGATACAAGTCTACTTTCGATTGCATCTTACTTATCTGTTGAAGAATCAGACGTTTGTCTCTCTGAAAAAATAATGATGATTACCTAAGGATATAAGATTTTTTCTTTTATATTAATTTATACCCACGGCTTTGACCCCGTCATCAAGATTCGTGTTTTATCCCAAGAGAGCATTGAACCGGGAAAAAAAATCCTATCAATTAAGACAGCCAAAACTATGCCTGTATACCAAATTTGATGAAAATCCTTACCTATCAGGAAGCGAAGGACATACCCCACTAAATCTAATATCCCTTCTAACGCAAACTAAAATAATGTATGCTGATTAAAACCTAGTAACACCCAAGATTACAATAAGTAATGTATACAGATAACAAATTTATAGAAGTGATAATATAATATATGGAAATACTATGCTCCATTAAAATCTGTTGGAGTGTTGGCAATATTTTGTATATGTCGGGGACTCACGTGCCGGTCGCATCCGCTACAGGCCTGCCAGCGGTATTTATTTGTCGCCTTTCCATGCAAACAGGGGTACAGAACCTAGTATAGTTTCCTGATAAACCTCCATGGCGTATGTCTAGCAGTGGACTGAGCGGGGTTGTTGACGATGATGATGATGATGATGATTACCTGTACCGCCCGCGACTCCATCCGTGTGGATTTTGGTTCCTTCAAGGGTCCAAAACCTTCCACGTTAAATGGATTATCCGACACAAAAATACTTTTTAAATCAAACCACTAGTTTCTTAGATAAGCATGTTCAAACAAACTCTTCATCTTTATAAGCATAGTTTTATTTCGATTTATAAATAAACATATTCAAGTAAACTCATTATTAAGTTGGTAACACCTGAAACGCATCTCGTAGAGCATGGCGCCTATGCATTTAATCGCCCTCCACACACCCAATGAATACCTCATTTAAATATAAGTCGATTCACCAAAGTAAACCTCGAGTTACCTTGGTTAGAACATTTGTGTATACCGAGTACATTCAGATGTGATTATTAGGGTGGTCGCGCTAATTTGCAAACAGGCCGTAAGTATAAAATATAAGAATATAGTATCATTAGGCGTTTCTTTAAAGATCGGATTGAACCCAGGACATCGGGACCATGGCCGGTACCACAACATCTAAACCGACGTAGATCTATAAGTGTAGCAACACACCAGGCCGAAATTACGCGGCCGAAGTTCGACTTGACTACCCAATGCATTATGTAATGTATTTTCAATGTAAGATGATACACCATGCCGAAAACACGTCGCGTTATTTTGAATAGCAAGATGCATTGCTGCCGAACTTCGGTCAAAGTTTTGCCGCTTCGTGCGTTTCTATACTAATTTATTCCAAATTGTGATTTGCGGGCAAATATTACTTTTTATACGACTATACCTACGCCGTAGTTTCCTGTCTTACTTTGTTAGATACGATTAAAAAACAGCGCGTCGTAGTAAATCTCGCGTTCATCCGAGACATTCTTTATTAACTAATTATACGATTCCCCGTTCATTAGCTGGAAAATAGACACGTATACCAATAATTACTGTTTGTAAGTAAAAACTTTCTGTCATACGCAAAATACCGCGTAATTGTTAAAGCAATTAACTGTCATGCGGATTAATCGTTGCGTTAACATCCAATCGAGCTGATTTCTGGGAACAGATGTCTTGTAATGTGATGAGAACAAAGAATGTATGTTTTGTAATGTTGTGTATGATATTTTGTTTCACGTTGTAATACGTCTCTGACAGGTTCATATTATATTCAAAAGTTTATGTCGTTTCGAGTGGTCTGCAGAGATAAATTAGGGAAGTAATTAGAAAAATAAGTTGACGAAACTACTGTTAGTTATTTTATGTTTATTTTTAAGCATTTTAATATGCTACATATTATTATTATTAGGCGTATTAGGCGTTAAGGAAATAACAAAGAACATTATCCCCGTCAAAAGTGCCTCAGTCACTCCTGACAATAAAGTAGAGATATGTACATGAGTATAATTTACTATTATTACAGAATAAACAAAACCTAAGAACAGCAGTCAAGTTAACAATCATTTGTTAAAAATAAAAACAAAAAGTCACCTAGACAAGCCAATTGATTTTCTTAGTAAAATAATGAATGTGTGGCGAATCATGAATGGAACATGACCGTTGCAGATCTTAAGGAAACGGCATGTGCATATCGAATAAGCATTATCTACGGTCACAGATTAAAACAAAGAATTAACTTTGTCCGATTTTCCGGACGGAAAATATGTTTTTACAGGGCTAATAAATAAGTATATTCATATAAAACGTTAAGGGCATTACTGAAACTAAATAATATCAAACATTCTGTTCAAGAAATAATTTGTAGGTACGGGTATAAAATTATGATATAAAAAGTCGTAGAATTAAGACCGATACCATTTTTCTAATAGTGTTTTTATCAAATGTAACCTAGGAATTGTTTCCTCATAGGTAAGTAAAGCCCTTAAAGTAAAATTAAATTAACAGCTTGCTGTCAGAAGAAATAGAAAAAGTTTTTATTCTTCGGTTGCCAGACAGAGGACAAAAAAAACAAATGAAAAGCTCGATTGACCACAGATTTTCAATGTTTTTTTTTCGGCTTCACCCGCATGGAATTCGGTTATATTGTGGTATATTTTTATTTTCCCTCGGGAATATCATTTTTTCGGGATAAAAAGTACCTTATTATTTAATCCGGACTTCTACAAAATTTCAAAGCAATCGGTTCAGTAGTTACGGTGTGAAAGCGGAAAAAATTAAATAAAGAAACAAACAAACTTACTTCCCGATTTATAATATTAGTAAGGATTGTAATCATCATCACAGTAACACAGTTTTTTTAATGGCTGCAGTAACCATTTAAGGAATGTACTAACAATGGGAACCTAGTTTTTGCGTGTGGGCTTATAAATTCACAAATGATTTCCTTAATTTGTGGTCATTCATGGTCCATTAAAAGGATAATTCTTGCGTTTTTAGAACATTAATGTGTAAAAATGTAAAAATGGAGTCATCTTGTAAGTCATTGACTTTACGAACGTGGATGTTTGTTTTCGTAAAGTTGAAATTATCTACCGCCCATGCTTAAAAAATAAAGTCTCAAGTGATTCTAAGATTAACTTTGCCGTTGTTCTTGGTTTGATATTGCGTTCAATTCTCGAAGTGTATTTGATTTCCTATCAAAGATTGTCTTAGAATTGAAATAAGGTTATTCTTTTGTTTTTGTTGTCTACTCGTGTCCGGTAACTATTTATTATTTCCATTATTAATTAACATTTTACCTTAATTTATGTTCGAAGTGTCAGCGATCTTTCCTAATGATACCAAACATCTTCTAAAAAACTTGTACTGGCCAATGATTCTACGACACCGACACATGATCCGAAATGTTATTCATACCTACATAAGTTATGATAAAAGAAAAACCATCATAACAATAAAAAAACTAAAGTCTACTGCTGTCAATCTGAAATATCACTATTTAATTAATAGTTCAAACACCGCTTTATGAATGCAATGATAAGTTATTTTTCTTCTTGTTTTAGTGCATTTTTTGTCTTTTGTTTACCAGTCACGTGGCCTAAATGAGTGTCTAATTCTTCCTAAACATAGAGCGTGGGCGCTTAGAGTATTAGGGTTGTTGAGGATTAAAATTATTAAATACGGAGTGGAAATTTAGGAGGTTTTTTACCGTTGTATCTAAACTCATGGGTTCTAGCTGCAATTTCCGCACGTGAGACGTTTTTATTATTGTTATTTTAGTCTTTTTCCCAAAAACAATAACGTAGCTTAATCTTTTTCTCTTCATGTTGTCATACTGTTAAATGAAAAAACATAGTACTTATAGTTTTATCAGTTAAGTGCCTGTATCGAATTTATTATATTGAATTGCAAATCATAATAAAATGGACGAAACAGCACATTTCACGGACTATACCTTAAATGAAAAGTAATGGATTTATATAATCATGTGATAAAGATATAATATTGATGTAAATGTCTCCTATTCCATGAGTCGCGCCATCCCTAAACTACTCGTAGCATCACCTAAGTGCCCGAGAATATCTGATTACACAGGTCTTCATTAAACGGCGACTAACCACTGTTTATCTGAACAGCTGCCAATCACTAGTGTCGTTGATCCCCGTCAACTGTTTTATTCAATTAACTAAAAGTATATTAGCATGTTCCACGTCAAATTACGCGGGGTTGTTTCGCAAAAAATCAACGTCAATGATGAATACCGTACGCTTTTTTATCATAATCAATCAATTTAATCTTAGTTTTAGCGCTCCCACTTTGATCATGCATGATTTTTATATGATTATTTTCGCATACCTATCAGCAAGTTAAATGAGTAGCCGAATATATGACACGTTTCAATTATTTCAGCGAGGTGATTGATCGCTTTATTTTTCTTGTATTGATACATAAAAAATTGACAGCTTCAAATGAGATGCGATATTTTGAGTGTATTTTTGTCTAGATGGGTTTAATGTCTTCACTCTTGTAAGACAAGAAATGCTATTTGGATTATTAGCTGTCATAAAAAAGTGTCAAGCAATGTTATTATTTGTTTGTTAACAAGTGCTGCGCAATCTTTGACATTTAGATTGTAATTTGAGAAAAGATTATCTTTTTTTATTTCACTTCGCCGGTACACAAGTACGATAGAGACTTAATTTTATGCCCATTGCCAATTTAATTGAAGCAAATAAATAGCGTAATTGCTTCCTCAATGAAAAACGAAATCTTAAAAACACAGTCAAGTGATATAGTTTTCACATAATGACTCTAAACTCTTCAGCAGCAATTCTAAATTTAGATCTCCTCACATAGAAAACTGTGGTATTTTAACAACCGAATGTAAATTGTCTCAAAAATATCTCAATTTATTTGAAATAAGAATAATTGAAACATTCTTCCCAAAAATAACGTGATGATGTTCTTATAATAACTTTTCATTTTCACGCAAGTTCTTCACCTAATATAGACCTTATTGCAGTTGCATTAAGGCAAAGTTATGCTTTTCGTGTCCGCACTATTCTGATTTCTATGCCCATTTCCGGAGTGAACAACTTTCGTTCTCGCGAGGGCAGTAAATTACCCCCATTAGGGTCTAGCCACAGCTACAGCGGCGAGCGGCGCGGCGAGCGGCGCGGCGAGGCCGGCGACGGCCGCCCTAGTCGTGGGTATGGCCGCCGCGCGTTCGCACCGCGCATCTCGCTGCCGTAGCTGTGGCATGCTTCATACAATTTCCTTTATTTGATTTTTTCGCTCGCCACTTTCGCTGGCGCAAGACGCATCGCAAGTCGCACCGCTGTGGGCTGTGGCCAGGGTGTTAGAGGGTAATTTTATGTCACCTGTTCGCGCAGAGAAAAGTGTAATTTTACCGCAATGTGATTGGCATTGAACTTGTTCTGTTTTTTAACTCGTCTAAATTCCATTCAAATTGTTTATATATCTGATTTTATGACCACCAAAGCTATAACCCTTAGGTACTTTGGCACATTGGGAATTTTTAGAATAACTTCAAGGAATGTATTGACAACTGCAGTTTGTTTTTAATTGGCTGTTTAAGTTAAATCAATGAATGAAACAGAAAATTAAGGGAGGATAATTTAGTAAGAAGTACCTAAGTACATAGGCTGCAAAATACTTAATTATATTCCTTAGATCCCCAACTGATCAATGTAACGTACAAATGCAAGGATGTCTTATTTAATATTAGTCATTCTAGCCCTAGGTCCCATATGAACATAAACTAACTATTGAAAAGGAAAACTCAGTTAACGTAATAGATAGAAAATTGCTTATTTAATATGACTACATTAAGGTTTAACATATTAGAACACTCAACTCCTCAGGCTACATCAACTAAGGCAAGTAAGATTTACAAGCTGTGGAGAGCAAACTAAGCAATATAATAGTTTGTACATGCAGCTGTTCCTCTGTTAGAGTTCATTTTCATTTACCTAACAAATACTGTGGGAAACTTTTTCGGTCTACATCATTTGCGCCAGGGGAACATGTTTGAGGTTATAACTTAATATGTAGATCTACATAAAAACATTGCATTAATTAACATTGTATTTTAATGCCTACTTATCACATAAAATAAGCAGGCATTTATGTATATATGTATTTATAGGTTTATTAAGGTACCTTGATATCCCATAACTTCAATTTAAATATTTAATAAATAATATCAATAAAAATCATTAACATCTATACAAAAATTATAAAGCTTATGAGTTTGTTTCTTTGAACGCGCTAATTGACCTTTGAATCCATGAGGACATAAACATAACGTGCCAAATAGTAAAAAACTATTGAAAAAAAAATCTATCGAAATTTTTAAGTGACCCTAAAAAAAATTTCCCATAAAAACATCACTATTAATTAGGCAAATAAATTCAAAAGCATTCTAGCCAGTACCGACGGTCGTAAAAAACTAGAAGTTTACCCAAGAATGGTAACAATACGACATTCTTCAGTGAACTAGGGTTATTTTATCTGCAATCCTGCATAAGGAGGATTGTATAAATTTCATTAGGCAAATGAAATTCATTTATGGGCTTTGCTAGCTTAGTAATTCAGCATTTCTACACAAGATATTATTATAACTTGTTCCGTAATAGATAATAGTCTTGATAAGATCGTACATAATAGAGATTCTTGCAGATTTCTGCAATTACTATAGACTTTAATGTTAAAATTAATTGATTGGATTGCAAGAGGCGCTGGGTTTGATTCCCGCCTGAGCCACGAGATCAGATATTTTTTTCTTTATTTCTAGTTTTAACATTATAGTGAAAAGGTATAATAATACCTAGCATTTAAAAAGTGCTAAAATAAAATATACTATAGACTCACCGTTTGACTAAAATCTCTCTGATCCGGATCCTGGATATCGTTAGTTAGTTATCTGCAGCGCCGTAAATAGGGCGGTGTCAACGGTGCCCAGGCACAGGGCGCAGACCCTGGAGGGGCGCAAAAATGACCGACTTCCAAGTAAAAAAAAAAAAAAAAAAGGTGCGCAGTTTTGTGAGCTCGCACCCTACAGGGGCGCAGAAATGACCGACTTTCAAGTAAAAAAAAGGGGGGGCGCAGTTTTGTAAGCTCGCACCGGGCGCATATAAGGCTATTTACGGCACTGGTTATCTGAATAACTGTTTTCTTTTTCCTTCGCCAATGGATAACGCGCGCTGGTCAACGTTGTCATCCATTTACTGTGGCCACTATTTCATCCATTCCATCGCAAACCTTGAAGTTTTGCAAATAATTCCTTTGCCGAAATACATATTATGCAACGGAATGCGTTACCAGCGTGCGTCTTTCCTTCTTCCTATAACCAGGAATCCTTTAAGAGAAGCGTGAAGAAGTATCTTGCGGGCCGGTATGGATTCAAACTGATAGCAATTTGGTTCGACATTCGTTGTCATGGCAGTTAGGGCTCCTCTTTTTGCTAACCACCAGGCAGAGTGGAAAAAATGAAAAGAGCTTATATAAAAACTAAAAATTGTGTATTTCTAAGTCAAAAATCACCAACTTTGTGAGTGTGGTGATTAAGAAAGTAGTTATAATTTTAACGGTCACTTTGAAACACCTGACTAGTTATAATTTTAACGTTCACTTTTGAACCAAACCTTTACGAGTATGTACCCTTCTCTGAGATATTAATAGGCTGATCCTCACTTTTTACGAAGCTTAAATGCCTTGTAAAAGATATCGCATTAATTACAAGTAAGTAGTCATTAAAGTCCGGTTGAAATCATCCGCAGGGTGCAATTACTAATTGACATTTAAATCAAGGCTGCAATATAGTATGCGTAATTAATAATGATCCCTACCCACTTGACACAACTATCTTCAATATTGCGAGTAATGGATTAATACGAATAAGGAATGTAGTCTGCTAATCAACTGATTTGCATTAGTTGGTACATATTTTTTTTTTGTATAATTATTATATCGGAACGGAATGCCACTTATTATTAATTTAATTAAATATTGTAATCTTGCTAATAATTTAATGCATGACAAATATGACGAGCCGTATAATAGTGAATTGATTATGCATAATGTAAAACTTGTGTAAAACCCATACCATGCAAATAAATAATTTCGATTTGATTTGAATTGAGACATTTTGAGAAGTATGTTTTGTCATAAATGATTTTCAATGATACATACATACTAACCTGTAGTTGCAGATTGGCAATGCCTGCAATCTAGCTAATCTACTAACTGTGCAAACTTAACTAAAATTTTCCAATTCCTATCATACTGAATTAGTTCTGCGATCATTGTAGTCCTATCAGTAATACACCAAACATTTTTGAGAGGAAAGATTTGTATTTTTGTGAGTGAGGATTAACTACTTTACCGCTTTCAAAAAATATTTTTCCTTTACAAAGTTAAATCATCACTGAGTAGCATAGGCTATATTTACATAGTAATTCATTTACATATATCCTTTTTATGTCTACCTATGCGAAATTGGGACGAGTCGCTATTTAAGATTTAATTTAATTACGACATGAGGCTTTTACTTAGATAATAAATGAGGTATTAGAAATTACAAATTTAGATTTGCCGATTTTTTTGGTTTGGACTTCCTTCAAAACTTGTTACCATATTAATGTGTATTAAATAAGAGTAAGTATAACGGAATGCATGCTTCATCGGATAATATTAAATGGCTAAAGACGCTTTTTTGTCTTGTGCCTTATAATTAATAGTAATGGAGAATAAAATTATATCCTATAAGTGAGCATCAATTGGTCTAACACTATAATTGTAGAGTTTTCAAACTGTATGATTTTCTTTTTTGTGTATATCGATTAACTTTGGCAAAGTAACAAGACGGTTTGGCAAGGTATCAATTTGTACAGTAACTGAAGTGATTTGTATCAGTTAAGTATGTTAAATTGGTATAATTTCCTATCGGTGAAAAATAATTCAATACAATTAGTGAATTATGCGGTTTCATATTTTTTACATGAACAAGTACATATTTTGTGTTAAATAGTAATTTCTCGAATTAACAAAAGTGATCCGGATCAAATGCTAAATTGTCACTAAAATTCCTTAATAACTAATGAGGGAAACTTTTCACGTAAGTGAACTCCTTTCCGCACTACGTCATTATTATCTTGCTATGTTTAGTTTTGGTGAAAAACACAAAATATTAAAAATACCTACCATCTAACAATTTGTTGAAGGTTTTGTTTAATAAATGTAGTAAAATATAAGTTACTTATATTATGTAGTTAGTCCCTCAACAAACACTTATTATGGTAACAGAATATTATTCCTATGTGAGACTCAAAAATATCAATACCCTTGGCGTATGTAATCCGTTTAAAATGTGCTATCAAACCATCCATCCACAGGTTAAATTGAGATTCTAAATACAGTTATAACAATTTTGATCATTTATACAGCTCATAAATATTGGACCAAATTCTTTGAACATTGTGCAAGATGCTTCAAGCCATAGTAATTCTCACATAACGTTACTTAATTTAACAAGATCACTTGCTATGTGCTTGCTATTATAATTTTATTACGATTTAAACACCACCGCCTATAACATTTACTTTCTGTTCAAATTTAGACTTTATTTTGTTTAAAATAAGGACGTTGTTGGGTTCAATTTCATTCAACGAAGAGAATTAAGAGCAAGATTGCTTTAATAGGGAGATCATAACATCTAATGATATAATATCTGTGTATTAATTTCTATCGACACCTTTAGGGTTGGTTAACATAGTTGAGCAGGAAATAATATGATATTTTATTATACACCTGTTAAAGTCCTGTTATGTGTAGATAAATATTATTAAGTGAAACAAGTAACCTGTTTAAATTTTTATTAAGTGTGGGATAAAGGGAAAAAATAACTACCGTAATGGAAAGAAGAGGTTTATAATGTGTTTTCAATGCCACGTACGTACTTGTCCATTAATATAATATTATTAAAAAATATACATTGATTCATAGTACATCTCATAATAATAACCATTATTCGCATAAAATACATTTACATCCAGATAAACTTACCTTACGATTTTGAGCGATCTTAAATTGTTATTTACTTCTAAACGAGGCAGCCCTACAATATAGCTTGTTAATCAATATACCCTGTACCATTTCGACAGAAATTCGTGTATTGAAACGGAAAGTGACGACGTTCATCGATTTTTTGTTTCAACATACCAATGCCAGTACCTATTTTAATAGCTTTTAGTCATAAAAACATTGCTTGTCTGTTATTAGTAGTTAGCAGGTTGCTAGGGTTATAACTGCAACTATATTTTGTGTTTTCAAACTTCTTTTTAAATAATTATTTTATTCCAATGTTCAAACCAAACTGAGAAAACCTAAACAAAGTGGTGGTGTTCCCAGCGGGATTCAAACCCACGACCTCCGCGGTTTTTGAGCCCAGCGCTCTATCCACTACACCACGGGGCTTTGCTTGTACAAGCACAGTTAACATTTTACCACTGTTTATTAATACACTATTCAATTTGACATTTACGCGGAAAAAAAGGAGATACCAAACCAGTAATGAAAAGGTTTTACTGTGGATAACCGATTCAAAAATAGACTCGTCATGATCTTGAGCTAAGAAAAAGTTGTTACCTAGAATACTGTGAATGTTTGTTGAGTCGCTTTCAACTATGATTATGTCGTTTTATTATTAATAGGAGATTCCTTACGTAAACTATCTTATGTAAGTAACCTTAATTGTCTGGGAGTAATGCCTTGGCATACGTTAGGTTCGCTGATGGTAAGGACATAGGTTTTAATCAAACTAGCGGTTTGTTTGATAAGCCTTCGCCCTCAAATCACCACTGGAAAAGTTCGCTATTTGGGTCTTATTACTCGATGTCATATGGATTTGATAACTCTGAACTAAAAAGCCCAATAAACTTTCGGTTCCACTCATAATTCGAGGACCTATCAAAGCGCAAACCATGTTCTACAAGCTAGCTATTGCACCACGGCGGCAGATTAGAATCGCAGGAAAATCAGCTATAAACAGGCTAAAAGCAGAACGTTAACTCATGACTAGCCAAAAATATGCTCATTTACGCTAACCACCTACGTGATTCAATTTACCAGGCCCCAATACGAGTCTAACTGCGTTAAACTTTAAGGGCCATAGCACACGGCGTATTTTAAACGCGCAGACGACGCGCAGATTACACGCGTATACGGGATTCAAACGAGATTCTATCGCAACTTTGTAACTTCATGATTGCAAACGCAACTATCAGCATCTAGGGCGCCGAAACGTCGTCTACGTCTGCGCGTTTAAAATGCGCCGTGTGCTATGGCCCTAAGCCACTCATGTACGAGTAGGCTCGTCGAAAACAAGCAACACGATCCCGTGAACTACCAACGCTTTCAATTTCAACGTCTAATATTACAAGTAGTTGTAAGGTCCTCTGTCCAATGATACGGACACACATAATATAATATTAGTGTTACGGACATAATATGAGCACAGTTAGGTCTGGAAACAGGAGTGTTTGAAACCAATCTATGTTGCAGAAGAAAAAAGTATTTGGGGGTTGGACCCTCCAACCATATTTTCTTCTTATTTTCATGAATAATGTCACTTAAGGTCTTCGCTGACAAATTTAATTAATAAACCTTGTCTTCTTCTTCCTAGCGTTTATCCCGTTTCTATTCGGGGTCCGCTTTGACCATGATCCAGGATTTGGCAAGTCTGGTTATTACAGTGAAGCGACAGTCATCAGACCTTCGTTACCCATAGAGGGGAACCAGGCAGATTGGATCATGGCTACACGTTCAGATCTAACTGAAATAAAGTCAGATATCACTGAATGTGCAGGTTGGCTCACGGTGTTTTCCCTCACGGCCGAGCTAATGGCACAAATCCACACATAGATTTCGAAAAATCCAGAGGTGTGGGCCCGGATTCGAACCGCGGACCTCACGTATGTGAGGCGCCGTCCGTACCACTAGGCCACCATCGCTCAAGCTCAATTAAGAAAACTTGTATAAAATTATAATTGTCAAGATAGCAATGCACAATTATTTATATCAATAAGGGTTTCGATATATATATCGATGCCTAACGGCCAAAAAGGCCTAACCGCCATTTACCAAACTTTACAGGAGAGAGGATTAAAGACGAAAAATTTCGAAAAAAAATCATAAGTAGCTGGGTTTTGCTTCCTAAGATTCCAAATTTTAGGTGTTAATATAAAATATATTTCTCTTCTCAAGATGTATTCATTAAAGTATTCAAAATCATTCATCTAAGAGTGTTTTTTGTCGCTTGAGCCCAAATGGATTTATTTTTTTACTGCAAAAATGTCGTAACCGCCTTTACCAAAAAAAACATGTTAGCCAGAAGCGGCTTAAGTGCATCTGTATTTTTATTAAAATTGCTTAACCGACATTAAGCCAACATAAGAAGTGATTGACGAAAAAGTATTAGTGTTAGCGAAATACTAAAAATACAGGGTTTCGCAGATAACCTGTACCAGCGAAAGTCTGCGACCAGGGACACCAATACCCATAAATTGGATCATGTATTTTAAGAGAAAAATGGGATAAGCGCCACAACGAATAGAAATATGTGACAGGGCAAATAATCCTAAGCGCCATATCTTATGTTTGAAATTCGCGGCCCGAAAGTACTAAGCGACATTTTTGTTATTTATTGTTTTTAAGCCAAATTGTCTAAGTAACTTTTTTAAATATTATATTTTCTAACCACCAGAATGAAAAAAAACCTAAAATATTGGGCGCTTAGGACGTAAAATTAAGGCTTGGAGCCTTAATTTACCAACCGCATAACCGACAAAAACTACGAGCTAGAGTGACGAAACCGAGATAGAACGACGGAGAAAAAAAAGGCGATTCCAATGATGTATATAAGTCGATTTCGCAAAAAATGTCGCTTAGGCCATTTTGGCCGTTAGGCATCGATATATATCTCTGGACATTATTCACACAGCGCCATCTAGCCCCAAACTAAGCATTAGCTTGTGCTATGGGAGCCAGACAACGGATAAACATTACTTATATACTTTTTTTTTGTAAATACATACATATTATACATAGAAACACCCAGACCGATACAAACAGACATGTTCATGCACACAAATGTTTGTACCGTGCGGGGATCGAACCCGCGACCTTTGGTGTAATAGCCGACTTCTCGACCATTGCACCAAACGGCTCGTCACTATACTATATATGATACGATTAGTTCTTTTTAATATGATATAATCCAGATTTAAGCCATAAAAGTGAGTAAATTGTGTTGTGCATATCTACTTAGGTAGTTAGATTATTGTTGGACTGGGGCATCCGTTACATCTACTCGTTCCCATCCGATCACCACCTGCGCATCAGTGGACCGTCAGCCTAAAGCCAACGATAAGTTGCAAAAAAAAACATCGGTCCCGTAAAATATCGCCACCATTTATGGTGAACAAATTATCTTAACACTTTCGTTCCCATTGCTAACAACGTAAATTGTATTTTAATGTACGCACTTTCTACTTGGTCATTTGTTTTCTGACATACTCTTTAGTTAAGCACAGAGAACGTTGTAGAAAAATTATGATCGTAGGTAAAGTCAGTTACGCGTGAAGATTGTAATCGCGAGAGCTATTAAACTTTTACTGAGTAGCTTTAAGGCGCCATAAAATGAATAGGCTTAGTTCTAAATAAATAAAGGTGTAAATTAATAAAATATTCATGATCATCATGAAATAAAATTCTATAATACGAGGCATATTTTAATGATTTTTAAGGACGATGACGCTTATTTCACTGCAATTAATAGCCTTGGTGGTTATAACATACCTATGGCTAAATGTGGCACGTATTATATCGCAATCCTAGAAGTCCTTAAAGAATTTCAAAGAAGTAGTAGCTTTTACTTTCGACCAAATATCCCTAGTACTGCTTCATTTTTTTTTAGCATCGGCAATCCAATGTCCTTTATTCTTGCTGCATTAAAGTACTACAATTTAAACCCCACTTTAAAAAGCAACAAGTTTATCTACAAAAATGACCAATTCAACGTCTTCAACTATACTTTTCAACTTGTCCAACAAAGTAGAGCTAAATGGACCCTGTTCTTAAAAATAGGCCAGTGGAACTATGGCCAGCTAAATATAGCCTGTCATAAAGTTTACCAATTAAAAATTTAAAATAAGGCGTCGATGTTAAAACTACTAATTGAGATGATCGTATAACCAAGTACAACGATGTATGTTATGTTAGTTTGTATGTATTGGCAAAAAAAAGTATGTAAAGTATGTAATGGCAGTCGTCAAGTCTCCAATGATACTATCGTCAATATAATTTTTACTGTCTATAAACTAGACAAAAAATTCTTTCGATGCTAACATTTAATTTGACAAGACAAGCATACCATCCATAAAGTAAAAGATTCATTACAAACAAGAGGCTTTAAAAGTGCATCCAATATACGAGTAAGTACTATGATTATTTTGTCCGTGTTTTCAAGCATTACACCAATATTGCAAATAAAAGGAGTACTTTTCTAGTGGCGATTTAAATTTTACCTACATGTATATCTATATAGATCTGTCTGTAATTTCAACCCTACAACAAATGACTTTTGTAAGAATTGGTCTTGACAAGCAAAACAAGACAAGAACAAGATAAAATTGAAAACTAAATTTTATATTATTTATTGGTTACAATCTTATCAAGTCAAATCCATAACAAGAGCTGTGTTGTTACGAATATTTTTTCATTTATATATTTTGATTGATTAAAAAACGCACAGAATAAAAGTGCATCCAATATGACCTATATAACTCCGAGTAAATACTATGAGTTTTTTGACCGTTTTCCCAAGCACTACACAGAATTGTAATTCGTAATTGTGCAGAATTATCCTTGACGTCAATGCTAGTGTATCTGACATCTTTCCATGTCTTCATGATAGGAACATCACCACTTCAAAACAACAACAAATAAGAAATAATACGCCTCCCGTAAAAGCTGTTGAAAATAAATGTTAACCCACAATTATGAGTGGGTTTAAAATTCTTTTTCTTTATTATTGTTCCCCGAGGACCTTCTTACTTTGTAAGGAACAAGTTATTTAATGTAGACCATTATATAACGAACATTCGTGATGGTTTAATAAGCATTCTTCAATACTATGGATTGTAATTTGTCTTTCAGAAATACGGGTTAAATACAACTCAAGCGTGGAAATTAGGTCGAACAAAGTAAGGCTACATGTTTTATTATTATTCTAGCAGAAAAATAGCATTCGTTCTTCAAGCTTAATTTTTTTTTGCTATCCACTAATTCCTTAACATCATAAGGCCCCGGTAGTTAATAATTCATAATAAACAATATTGAGATAGTGTTAACTTTTTGAAATACAAATAAGTAAAGAGACATGTTTAGTTCAAAACAAATAAATTCTCCTATTTTTCATTTATGTTTAGTTTAAATACTTACATAAAATCATTTTGTAACAACAATAAATTACAACAGATTTGGTATTCTTATTCTATCGGTTATGTTGTGTTACAATACCTAAGATTTCCATTGATTTTTAATGAAGACATGTAATGCATGTCAAGGCAAGAAGCCATAACTTCTTTTCTTATCCTTATTTGTTCATAGTTAATTACTAAGGTACCTGCGGCAATTAAGGCCCACTTAAAAGAAAATGGCTATAAATCTGAGAATACTGCGTATAAGATATCAAAAACTTATTGTTTACATACAAACATTTACATTTACAAGCTTATTTATGTTGCTGTAATAAATGGTGTAAAACTATTAAGAAACGCATGTATTTTAAAAAGTAAATATACTTTTTTAAAACCCTTCTCAAGGGCCTTATTATACTACGGTTGTATATTAAGGCCCATATAAAAAATCGCTTTATTTTTTAATACAAGTGTCCTAAATTTACCTAAAAATCAGTTAAAATAAAAGGAAATGGTTGTTTCTTACTCATTTAATCATTTTACTTTATTTATTAAACGTGAGCCTTATTGGCCTCTTAATATTAATTATAGACAATTAATTGATTTCAAATAACTAGTGGTCCTAATTAAGTTACTTAGTAGAAGCATGTTTTGTACATGCTGTGCTTCTACTACATTGAAAACTTAAAATAATCAGTTATTTTCTTAGTAAACAAAGAATATTTTTTTTTCATATTAATTTATAAGACTTATAATCAGACTTTAATTAAAGGTAAGTACCTCTATATAACATTCCTAGAAACAAAAAATATACTCTTAAAATAAAAGTAATAATAATCTTCTGCAAACAAAATCCAAACAAAACAATAATTAAGAAACAAATTAAATTATACTGAGACGGTATCATCTTGTTCCACCAAAATTTTATTTTTCTTCGGTTCACTGAACTCTCTTCTTTGGACTTTGGAGACATTTTAATCAAAATCTGTAACAATGATACATATATTGATAATAAAATTTACATAGTTCATTGACCTGGAACACAAAAAACAAGCAATCTGATACTCAAATATTAAGAGGCCAATAAGGCCCATGTACGGTTGAAGTGGGCCTTATTGGCCTCATGCCATGTTTTTACAAAATAACCGAATAAACCTTAAATCTCTATCTCTGAATCGGGGAAGGCTTAGCCATTGTATTGTTGAACAAATACTTAAAATAATAAATACAGCAATATTTATGAATTATTGAATTAAACGTAAAAATACTTACAGTTTCTTGGTATAAAAATTATAAAATGGCACAGTAGCTGGCCACTCCATAAATGCACCGCAGGTGACAGGCAAGATAGCGGCGCTGGCGACTGCAGACCAATTTGGAGAAATTCACACCGACATTTTGCAAGTGTGCGTAAAGATTGAAGTTTTATAGAAATGTATTTCCGTGAAATTTAAAATGTGGGCCTTATAACCCCCTGGGCCTTATTTACCGCAGGTACCTTATACCATAAATGGAAAACAAATACGTAATTTGCAGTAAATATCTCAAAGCAAGTCATAAAAATAGCTATAAATATATTTAATAATTTATCAATTACTACTGCACCATTCAAACCTGCAGTAATGACAATCAATCAAAACAATAACATTTAATAAAAAGTTATCAATTTATGACAGGTGGTTGTAGCTTCTTTTCCAACAAGAAACAATAAAAATGTAATTTACAATTTATTTTGGAGGTACTGTTGAATTAGTTAAGTTTATACTTCTGTTTCTAAGTATCCGTGATATTTTATTTATAAATATTTACAAAGAGAACATCGGCGATTCGCCTTTTTTAAACACAACGCCGATTCGCTCTTTTTACAAAACGTGAACAACAATAAATATTTGACCTTTTCAAAATGTAACAGAACTAGTAAGTACTAACAGTCGTATTTTAAAAGATATCTGCTCCACATACGTTCGGTGCATTTCAATTTGCGTTGTCTTAACAAAACTCACGTGATAAAATAGATTGCTTGCTGGCAAGAGGGTGAAGAAACGACCTTGCAACATTTATCCGCAAAAGGCAAAACAAATACAAACAATAATCAAAAGGGCATACAGCTCAATCTCTTGCTTTTAAATTCGAGTTGTAGGTACAATTAATACCGGCTGCAGACCATAAATCAACAGCTGAACAATAAAACAATAGCATGAAATGACAGTTAAAACATATCAATAATTCATATTGAAAAATTCACGAGCAATCGCTTAAGATCAGATAAAAATACCGTGTTGATTATAACTTTTATTCTACTCTAAATAACAGTTTAATCTTCGTAAATCGTAATTTAATCTTGTCGAGATTTTTTACAACTGGAAAACACAAGTGCATGTCATAATGTAGGTAAATCTCGTCCAAAAATATTACTTATTATTTAATAAACAAAAATAAAAGCCTATTACTTCAACTCTAGTAATACGTATAACTTTGATAGCTTAATTGATACCTCGCATGTTGAGTGTAATTTGTCATCTCGTTGACGTATTGACGTTGATCCGCCTAAACAGATACAAACAATGTAACAAATCAATTAAATGATTAATCTATAATTTGACGCCTCGATGGTTTAGGTAGTAGTTTAAGTAGGTACCGGGCTTTGGTTTCGCGGACCTGGGTTCGATTCCCTGGTCCACCAAAAATTGTGCCGATTTTTTCCGAACACAGCTCCAATTTTTGATCACCAACCCACATTTAGCAAGCTTGGTGATAAAGCCAAAACCCATCTTTGTAACGAAATATTTATTTCAAATAATGGAGGTATTTGCCCTGCAGACTGATATAATTTACTTTTTTACAATAATCAATATTCAACTTACGAATAGTCTGCTGTGGCAAATGAGCTGATTGAGTTTTTATTTATTTCCATAGGCGCTTTGGCATATTATTAACTGTTTGCAAATGAAAAACGTAATTATTTAACAAAACTATTTAGTTCAGTCAAGCCAGTCGATGAAAGCTTTAGTTTTATTTTGAGTCTCGAATTTAAAACCATAATTACGGAACGTAAAAATGTTTCAGTTATTATTCGAATATTGGTTTTGTTAAATATTATGTAAGGTCTTAAAAATATTTTACATTTTTACAGTAAAGTAAAAAAAAATGAGTGGGCGTAAAGTTCAACGAAATTATTTATCTCGTCTGTACATCATAACATATTTTTAAAAATGTCGGTAATCATTCTGTAACTAACATTTTATTACACACCTTTAATAAATTTAACGCAGAAAAATATTTCAAAACAGCATTTCATCCCACCATTTTACACTTTTGTTGGTACTCATAAACCTTTCGAGCCCCAGTTTATTCTTAACGCGATAAGACTTCTTATATTCGTTCATTATGCTATAAATAAATGCTAACCATAATAACCTCTTCATTATCCGGCTGTGAGGGCAATATTTCGTTGGTAATTGCTCAGGCAAGTCTTGAGTATCGTCGCTAACGATGGCGCTAAAAGAACTTAATTGTAATTGTGATCTTTAAAAATACTCCCATTCCTGAAGGCATAGTTTGCCAAACTACGCTAGAGAACAGCCCCGGGGGTCACTTAAGATAAATACACTTCGATGCTTATTTCTAACCCTAGATGTTGATGGTGGTAGATGGGTGGTGCTTATGTTTTATTGAAAAATATTGACAAAATGATAACTGTGTAACCAGGTGTGTGAATATGTGTGTTGGAAAGAACAGGACTCAAGTGAAATTTCCTTAAACAAGCGAGTCCACGTTTTATCGATGAATATGCACTGTTGAAATCTGGGTTTAATTCTGTGTGTTGTGGTTTCTTAATACTGAGGGTCGTGATCATTGTATGAAATGAAACACACAACAACTCTCTTGGCAATTTTTTATGGAGTGATTTGCCTTGCCTTCTCCATTTCAACTTACTCGTAGTTTGCAGGTTTCCACGCTTAAAAAACATAATATTTGAAGATTCATCAAATATTTACTACTATTAATTAATTAAACTTAATTTTTTAGTTGAGCTGATTTAAATTGTTTCGTAAATTTTCTTTAATATAAAATATGTGGCACATGTTGGGAACTTATGCATTGCAATATTCAGTGCGCTTCATTAAAACCGTTTTAAATTTATAAAGTTCACCAGTAGCCGCTAGTACACAACTTAAATATGTCCGACATAAATAACTATAAATGTTGAATGTTAAATTTTTTTATACAGCTGCAATTTATCAGACGATAATGTCTGATTGCGTCCACACCAGTTAAACGTTATTAATTGCCAACTTTATATTAAAAATAATTATTAACGTAAATTTTAATCTTACAATACTGTTCTAAGTGCCATATCTAAGGTTTATTGGTTGAAAACATGCGAATGCCTAATATGCAGTTATGGTTAAATCTTAGCTATACTAATATAATAAATCCGACGAGTTGGAGAAATCACTGGATCAAATTGAAAAAATATTTTCGTGTTGGATAGCCAATTTGTAGAGGAGGGCTTTAAGCTATAATATAACACTATGTCTGCGGAAACCGAAATCCTCAGGGACAAAGTCGCGGGCTGCTGCTAGTTCACGTTTATAATATGCAACGAACTCGAAAGTAGTGTGTTGTCATCTAACATGTTCATTTAAAATCAGTGCTGCTTCAAATTAAAATTTTAAGAGTAAAAATTTCGCTTACCACTAAGAAAAGTAATACTTAAGATGGCGTCTGCATTAAATATCACTGGGCCTCAGTCTTTAGCTTGAAACTGCACCACCTTCATTCTCAAGAAGTTACGACGTCATTTACTTTTTAATAAGGCGCTTTACTAATTGCATACGAATCAAGCCTCCGAGTAAGTGTGAATGTGTTATTTCCAAGATAATTAAATAAAATTGTAGTCCCTACCCGTTGAAGTTTTTAATAATTGCCTTCTAGGAGTCCCAATTACATCAACCTGTTTTAAAAATATATGCCAAGAAGCACTTTGCGTGGACCACAGAACATTAATAAGGTTTTAATTTATCTTTGCAGATCAACAATTTTAAGCTCTTTAGACCATCACATGCTACTTTTAAAAGTATTTTAACACGGTAATCGGTAAATGATAAATCGTTGTTGTTGTCACAGTAACGATATATGATTATTGAGCTGTTGCTCATCAATAACTGTTCATAAGTCTTGCAATAAGTAATAATATGAGTACGTTGGTATTTATAGGTCAGAAACAATGAATATTATTAACACAAGAGACAGCACAAAAGATATTATCATGGGATATTTTTTTTAGATCTGAATTCAAAAGTTACTAAAAACGTATGCAGCAAAAATTACTTATCAATATTATTGCACTATCACATTCTGGCCACCTAATAAAAATTTCACAACTTTCCAGAAAACGTACATCTTCAATTAAATAGCAAACTAGCGAAACTTTTAAGATTACAAATCAGAATCCAGTTAGGTCATTCCATTTTCCGACCCATTACTTAAATATTTTTATTCTCTCTTTTCAGATAAACAATGAACACCTCAAGAAACCTGGTCTGCTCGCTAGTCCTGCTCAGCCTCGTGGTCCTCAGCCACAGCGCACCCAGCTCTAGGCGATCAAGAGCTGCCGATCTACCTGAAGAAAGCAGCCGCCAGAGCAAGCTCCAGGAGAAGTTCAAAGAAGAAGCCACTACACAACCACCAACACCTTCAAACAGGAAGAACAAAGCTCTCAACCTCTTCGGGTACTATCCCTCCTTCCTCTCTTCTGGTCTCGATTACTCAGAAGATGACGATGATGACGTCACCTTCTCTGTAAACGATGACCATTTCGACGACGAAGAGCTGTCCAGGACCATCCCCAGCAGAAGAAGGCAGCAGAACAAGAAGAAGAACGGCAACGGGGATGGATTCCCGAATGACAACATCAACTCGCTTCAGTACGACAACTCCCCCATATTCTACATCAGGCTTCCGCCTACTCCGTACATGTTTGTTCCTGGACTAGGATACGTGTCGCAGCCTCCTTCTCTTGGGCCCCCAATGCCTCCGATGATCCCTCAAGGAGTGCCTTCTCCCGACCCCTTCATCAATCTGCCCCTCGACTTCGTGTCTAATGGAAAGCCGACTGGCGTTTACCAATGGAACGGTGGAGCTGGATACTCGCAAGTGCCTCAAATGCCTGTAGACCCATTCGGCTATGGAGGGCAGCCAATGATGCAATCTCCTTCAAGGCCGAGCTACAACAACGTACCTTCGTACTCCAAGCCTAAACCCAAGCCAGCTCCTTCAAACTCCAAGATCACGAACCTTAAGGGCCAGTACGTATTCAACGGCAAACCCGGAGACAGTGTTTACGTCCTAAGGGATACATACAATTCGATTTACTCGGACGCTCTTCAGAACTTCTACCCTTAAGACCTCAATAGGTTGGTGCTAAAATAAAACGCTTGACTGGCTCGTATCGAGCTAATGTGATCTCGGGAAAATTTAATCCTGACAGCTTTTTCTCATCTAAATTGTTACAAATATTGTTTATGTTGTCAATCTTATATTTTTGATTCCCCTATAAATATTATCATGCTCATCAGTGTGCAAATTACATCTTTAATACATATTTCACGACATAAGATGACAATGTCGATCTTTGCAGAAAAATTAACAAATAGTTGAATTTGTTCAAGAAAATAAGTTTACATTTTGTTTTCTTTTATTTATCTTTTTTTATTCTTTCACGGTCAGAAATCAGAATTAAATTTCCCCGAGTGTATTCTAATTAAGGACCCTTGAACAAATATTGAAATAAGAGACCAGTTACTCTTGCCTCCGATTTATTATACATAAGTTGATTGATATAAATTGAATTGATCGAAAGCAGGGAAAGTGCACGAAGTCAATTAAAACAAAATGTAAGTAAGACATATGAAAGTTAAAGCTTATACATTGCGTATTGGTAATTAATTAATTCGCTATTGCATTATATATAGCGATTAATGTTTTGATTTGGAAAGTAATCTATGTATGTGCAGTATGAGATTCATCTTTAAAAAGCCAGTAATTTAGACTTTAAATATTCATTACGATCAAAAGAGAATCGACAAAACAACTGTAATTGAATAAAAATAAAAAAATGTACTTAAAAATATACAATCTAAGTACTCGTTAAAATACTCGAGATTTAAAAAAAACATAACTCTTTATTATAAATATCAATAGTTAAACTTGTAATCTTAATTAGGAATAACATTCAACAGAATAATCCCGGAATGTGAAAGCGATCTTTAAAAATAATATGAAATCTGAACATACTCCGTCAGTAAAACCAAGGAGCTTAGAGAAAAATAAGTAGAAAGTATATCGGGTTTTTCTGTTGAGCTTGAAGGATAATTCTAATCACTGATGGGAAAGTAAGGCTGGTTTTACTACAGATTCAAATTATCAATAACTAACCAATCATAGTTTAACATTCTTGTGGATTGAAGTCATAATATACTTATTTTTGACGGGCCCGTTGGTCTAGTGGTCAGAGACCCTGGCTACAAAACTGAGGGTCGCGGGTTCGAATCCCGCTAGGGGCAAATGTTTGTGTGATGAACATCGTCATTTGTACTCGACTCATGGATGTTTATAAACTTATTTAAGTAAGTCTATCCGTTCCCTAGCATCCATAGTACAAGCTTCGAGCTTAGTTTGGGGCTAGGCAATTGGTGTGTTTCTCCAAGGCACTTATTTATTTTTATTTTTTTATTAGCGGCCGCCCGCGACTCCGTCCGCGTGGATTTCGATTTCCGATATCCTATGTGTTATTCTGATGTATAAGCTATATTGTGGTAAAGTTTCATTTAAATCTGTTCAGTAGTTTTTACGTGAAAGAGTAACAAACATCCATACATCCATACATCCACACATACAAACTTTCGCCTTTATAATAGTAGTAGGATTTATTGCTGGAATCCTCTCAAGATTTTAGCAATATATGTATGATGTTAAATGCTTGTGACGATTTAATAACACTGAGCAATAAGAAATGAGAGACTGAGAATGAACCTAAGGACCGAAGTTCTATCATGCGATTTAAGCTTTAGGAATTTAAAAGCTATGACTGGTTTCCAAAAATATTTTTCTGGGTATCCACACCCTCAAAATAAATAAATCGATCATAAATAACTATCGTACAAAAGAACTACCCTCCCTTCACATAAACCAGACACAAAATAAGGACCGTCATTAATTATTTTATTTATATTACTTACTTTCAGTGATAAAAATTATTCATTGGAACGCAGCTTAAAATTAAATGTAATTAAGTTAATTTTAAAGCTTGAATTGTGATTATCCCGTAAAATCCCTTTGACGTCTTGTAACATAAGTAAGTAAAGATTACTTGTAACGTTTATTTCAGTGAATATCATTTGTCTAATTAGATAAAGTTAATTTCAGTCAATATTAGTTGTAAAATTAGCTATCATAAGTCTTAATTTATTTACACACTTACCCTTATTTATATTGTAATTGCTACTTATATTTATTTCGCTAATTAATTTATTGTATCAATTTTGGTTATTAGTCTGTAAGTATAACTATTAGGTACAAATTACATACAATATTTTTTAGCTAATAAAATACATGAAAATCTATACAAAAAGCTTCAGTTTGGTTGAACTGTACAAAGGCGTTAAAATCTTTCAAGCTGTGTCTGCCAGAAATTACTTTCATCAAAATCTTAAGTCGGATGTCGATATGTTTTTTTCTTTCAAGTAGGTAGGTGCCTACTGTTGGTTTCAACATTACGTCTACAACCGTACAAGTTACATTTTTAATAAGAAATCATCTTATCATTATGCATTTAATTTATAAGTATTTTATTTCTGACATAAGGGAGGTTTAAAGGTGGAAATGTGATTGAAATAATGTATGTACATAAGTAGGTACTTTTAAATGCTCAAAACACCTAGATGTTACGTAGGTAGACAATAAATAATTACCCATTTTTCTAGATTACGGTACACTTTCATAGTAAAAATGTAATTCGTTTTGCACTGTAGCTTCACTACTTATTTATTTCACCTATTGTTAAGTAGGCAATGGAGAAAATGTACCCTAATTCAGAGAAATGTCTAAAGTATGGGCAACATTAATATTTTATAAAAGAAATTAACACGATTAAAAAAACGATTAAATATTTTTGATACAGTATATTAACATTATTGTCATGTTTTAAAGAATGAAAGGAGTGCAATTTAATGATAAATTAGTTTTAAGTAGGTAGGTGCTTAATTTTGAATTAGGCACCATTACATTATTTAACATAGAAATTATTTGATTTAATAAAATCGTACTTATTTTCTACTTTATGTGCTTTTATTTTACCAACCAGTCCTCAGTATATAAATCAAAATGATGTAGAGAATCTCTAAAGAGCGTGATCTAAAGACTAAATATCCCGCATAAGTAGGTAATTATTATGGATCTGGCGAAAACAGATTTTTTTTAAAGTTTGTTCACGATATTGTCACATAGTCAAAGAATAGAGCAGAAGCAAGTAAAAGTTGAGTTTAAGTTTAGTTTTATAAGTAGTTTATCACTATGCATAGATCGAATTTAATAACTACTTAGCTGAAATATATCTATAAGTTTAAGATAGTGCCATTTTACTCTCAGTGAAAATGTAAAAACACGCGTCCACAAAACGTTTTCTCCATAAATTATAATACGAGTACGTAGATAAGATAGCTAAGTAGTTATATGAATAAACATTTCTCATATTATGGAAATGAATGCAATTACTTCTAATTAATGTGGGAACAAGTACACTTGAAATCAATGACTGGTAGGCTTATAATAATTAATAGATGCCTGCAATATGGCATCAATGCAGATTGGATTTTCCTCAATGGACTAGGCAATGGTCATATTATGTACTTGTACAAAAGTTATGAATGTAAGCAATTCTTATGTGCTGTGGTACCTAAGAGAGGTAGAGCTTTGTGGAATTTCCACTCCAATAAGCCGATCGTCTGGGGTAGTACCTCTACCTTACAGAACACCACAGTGAAGTAGCACTTCATAACTGTTGTGCTATGTTTCTGCTGGTGAGTAAGGCAGCCAAAGCTCAGTTGGGGAGGGTATGGGCACATGGGGTTTTTAAAGGCAGGCAACCCATCTGCAAATCTTCTGCGGTTTGTGTTGTCCATAGGCAGCGGTGATCACTTACCATCAGCTGAAGGTTTTGTTTTCGTTTGTGTCCCTATCACGTAAGAAGTTCAGTAAATTGGAGTGTGAGCTCTTTTTTCGACATACAAACTTTCGGTTAAATCCACAAGATGGGGATCTGGGGGAGCGTACTCCCAGCTATGGGCTGTAACAGGCTTGAATTAAAGAATATGCTGGTTCACATAACCTTGATATTTACCTAATATTACAGACGTCTGTCTATGAAAAGCTTAGAGAAATGCATCGTTTCAACTTTCAACATCAAAGGTCACCTGCACATTTATTCCTGATCCCTGAATCATATAAATATTAAAGCAAAGGATACTTATGATCAAGGAAATTGAACTTGTACGTTTAACAGACATCAATAACTTCACTGCAAAATAATAATTATCATCCTCTTTTCGATCTATTCGTAACGTTCTAACTAATTCTCATGCCCAGGTGATCTTGTTTTTAATTAAAATAAAGTTTTATAGATGTTTTTTATAAAGAAACACGATCCTTCCTGTATCCTAATCGTTGCTGGAGTGTTATCATGAAACTAGAAGTTTTATGAGTGTTATCTATGTTCTTTTTATGATACCTACTTCATGCGAAGTAAATGTTCACACGTTTCTGAAAGACTAAAAATAAACTTAGGTTCTACATTAAATATCGACTTGTCAAATGGATCAAGAAAACTTGATTGTGTTATTTTAAAAGCCTTAATCTTAAGGATTGGGTACGTCCGTGGCCAAACTTGGGTTTTGGCTTCGAATCAATCAAAGCAAGTTACAATTTAATATTATTATTTACACTTAAAATGTTTGAATATCGAACGCAACATACCTACCTACCTACTGATTTAAGATGTCCAATATGAATAAGTACTGGAAGCCATTTTGATTTTATATTTTTACGATCTAATCACCATTATCATCTTCAGTTCGTCAGTAGGTACGTTGAAGTCTATTGCTAAACATAGGCCTCCCATATGGGGGACAATGCCCATCGCTAGTCTGTGAACGTGAACGATAAAACGTAAGAAAACACTGCTGCCCATCCCCATGAATGTCCCTTAGTCGGGTCTTAAGACACCCACGGGTTATGCAATATGCATCCAAATTATCTTAATATGTTGGTACAGTCATGAGCATTAACATGTATACAGAATTACAGACACATCGAAATATTAATTTTACTGCTTTGAGTTGAGGTGTATCCATGTTATTTCTCGTCACTGTACGTATACAACTCCGAAGATAGTGATACCATTCTTTTGTCGCTATGGACGTGCATTTTAAGCATATCCGGTGCCAGGGTGATGACGGGTTATGGCATATCCACTTAAGCCCTTGCGGCGCTCCCTCATCGTCCATAATGGCTAGGAATCACGTTAAGTACCTAGCACGAAGCCGATACTCCCCGGAACTCTAAAGATACCTACCTAGTCAAATAGTTAATTAACGGAGCAGTCTTTGCAATTGCAAAGAATTAAACATGGCGCCGATTGGCGCCATTCATTTGAAACCAGACGCAAAGTCTTATAATATTCACAATCGGCATTCAATTTGCGGCCCTTCAAGGGTCAAAACAGCGGAGGTTAGAGAAAGTTCTAAGGTTAATGCGTTGCTAATGAAACACACGTCATTAACAGATTGCATTAAGTTTAAGCTTGTTTTATTTTTACGGATGCAATAAGAGACGGGCCTCCGCTCCGGTTCGCCCTAAAATAGCCCTGCATACCTTCATCATTATCTTTTAACTTTCTTACCTTTGGAGAAAACGAATAAAAATATTTAGCAATCAAAATAGAAAGTTTCTCTGAAGTATTTTAAAATAGAATAATTGACAGTTCGTTCTATAAATGGGTACATTCTTGAATGTAAGGTTTGTAAAAAAGGAAAACTTGAATACCTAGGTATATAAAAGTCTTCAGGTTTTCCTTTTACTAAGCTCCTGTGTTTTTTATAAAGACAAGACGAGTTATGTAGGTATCTACCTAATTAATGGAAGGTACCTACCCAATACTCACCAACAGAAAGACTAAGAAAGATGTTCAAACACCCACATATTTGTGTGTAAGATGGTGATACCTACTACGCAGCCATCAAACTCGGGAGCCATGTATCAGCCAAATAAAGATGATCTGAGATAGCCTTTTGAATCTTAATCAAGTATTTTTGTTATTCAGAAATATGCTAAGCTATGTAACTACCTGACATTAAAATTAATGAAACATAATGGAATGGGGTCTTGAAATGTTACTGTATGCCTACCTACCTACGCGCTAATCTCAGGAACTACTGATTCGAATTGAAAAAAGTATTTTTGTGTTGGATAATAACATAAAACTATGTGTGCTGAAACTAAAGTCGCGGCGGCGGCCGCTAGTATTCTTTATATTCAAGTAGCGCCTTCGTGTAAAGAAGAGCAATACCTCCTAACCTACAATTTTTGTTTGAGAAAATAAACACACCCGGTGCGGGTGACCCGGCACCCGCACGGAGAATCCATGGATAGCTAAGAAGTTCGTCTCATAACACATTGATAGAAGTTACTATGATAAATAATAATTATTCTAGTTTAATTCTTCAATTTGTAGTATGTAACTTTTTAAATACTTTATTTCCACATGATAATCGTTTGACGTTTTGACGTAAACTTTGAAGCCTCACATGAAAACAAAACGCAAATTCAATTCCTCTTCCTCCGCCGACCTCCCCGCTGTCATGGAAATGTCACTGTCGAACAAATCGGAACGGAAATTGTCAAAATCTCGGGTTGACTCAAGTGGAGTGGTTATTAGCAAAAATCTAAAAAAAACAATAATTAACTATCTAATAATCAATCGACAACTCATCCATGTAACATTCTTACAACAACAGGGTAGAAGCAATGGCGAAAAACACAATTTTACTTTATTGACGTCGCTGGCAACTGCGTGTAATGTGATTTTGTGCATCATTTGTTACTAAAGGATTAGCATGTGCAGTGTTTTGTGATTGATTGCGAAAGTGATATTGTGGCGTCATGTTCCGAAGTCGAAGCTGGTTCGGGGCTGCCTGGGGTCGGCCAAAGAACCCTCATTCGTTGGAGCGACTGAAGTATTTACATAATATACTATGCAAGAACACAACAGTTTCTGAGAGTAATCGAGGCACGCTGGTTGAGTCTCTCAGATGCATAGCAGAGATACTTATATGGGGAGACCAGAATGACAGCTCAGTATTTGAGTAAGTATGAAACTATTAAACTAGGGTCACTCAGCAGTCAACTCGGTGTCCTTGACTTAAATTCAATGAATAATTGCGAAGCTAATTATCGACCTTCTTGGTGATAAAGATAACTGGGTATCTAGAACTGGAGATTTGTTTTAATTAGTACAATTGAAATGGGACTGCCATTTCATCTGTAGTTATTGCCTAAACTTATAATAGAAATTGAAAAGTTTAAGAATGTATTATTGCATGCATAAACTGTTTCCCTAACAACTTATGGTTGTACACATCTACCAATAACTAAATTGTACTCAGGTGTTGTCATGCATGTTACGTTAAGTTTGACTGCTCATTCTATTTACTAAATTATTTGAGTAGCACACAACGCTACCCCTTGTTACACCAAATTTACAGTGATCATTTGCTGCAGCAACACTTCTTCATTTGGAGGGTACTTTGTTAATTTAAGTACCCATTAAAAGTAAAACAGCTCACAAAAAAAAAACAATTCAAGAAACACCAATTCATCAGAAAAATAAAATGGAAGAGGATAAAAGCAAAAAATTTTTATTTATAGAATGATCTAAAATGTTCTAAGTGGATACTCATGCCAATTATTATAAGACTATATTTTATTAAATTGGTGTAACTTTAGATTTAACTTTAACAATGTTTGTAACAAAACAATATTTTGTAGCTTCTTCTTGGAGAAGAACATGCTATCCTACTTCTTGAAGATAATGAGGCAGAAATGTGGAGGGTCCTCTTATGTTTGCGTGCAGCTGCTGCAGACATTGAATATCTTATTTGAAAACATTAGGAATGAAACATCTCTATGTAAGTATTGCACTCATTTGATCAATCTTCTACACTAATATCATAAAGAAGAAACATTTGTATTTTTGTATGTAAAGAATAAACAGAAAAATTACTGAACCTTTTGAATAATTATTTCACTGTTGGCTAGCTACACTAACCCCAGTGAACATAGGGTACTTTTGATCCTGGAAATGTGGGGGAAAACTGCAGTGGAAAGCTAGAATTTTATAATTTGCATAAACATAGGCATTACAGTAGAACACCGAATATCCAAATTGGTAAATTTAGATCAAAGCCTTGGATAGTTGGATAAGGAAGTAAAACAAAGCTATCACACATAGAATAAACTTTATTAAGTTTCAAAAAACAGTCCTAAAATAACAGTAGTTTACCTGAACATCTTGATCAGAGTAAGTTGCAAACCCAACAGGCGTAATTGAATAAAAACAAAGTATAAAAATTCCCAAAAAGGTTAAATTTTTTTATTTGTCTGAGACCGATTCAGTTAATTTATTATAATAATCGGATAATCAGTGTTCTAGTAATTAATGAATAGCTTAGAACACCAAATGCACATTTATAAAGACTCTGTTCTAACGACTTTTGCTACCGATATCTGTACCAACAGTAATAACTTCATGAACTTAGATTTTGTGGGTATTGATTTTTATTTTAATAATAACTTGAGGAGTCTTTAGAAAAATAATGGACTCTCTACTACCTCAGGGTTATACATAGATAATGAAGGACATATTCCCAAGAGCATTATCAGTGTGCAGACAGTGTCAATTGGCACAGTTCTAATAAACTTGTTATCAAAAATTGTCATCAACAATCTGGGTTTTATAAATATGCATAAAACTAACATTAATTACCTATTGTATTTGGAATAGATGGGTGTCATCTGATAACAAATTATTTAGAAATATGGTGTGCTGTTTAAGTTCATTACCTTACATTTTTAGGTACCTAAAGAGTTTTCTTATGCTGTCAAAGCTTAGTTTCATTTAAACCATTCTATAATAAGAATTGTACCAAATCATTTTTATACTTTTTATGACAGCAAATACTATTTTATATTATTCTTTCAGATTACCTGCTAAGCAACAATCATGTGAATTCTATAATTGTCCACAAATTTGACTTTTCCGACGAGGAAGTGATGGCCTACTACATTTCATTTCTGAAGACACTGAGCTTGAAGCTAAATAACCATACAATCCATTTCTTCTACAATGAGGTAAGCCATTCAAAATATATGTATATTTAATTGTTAATGAATATGTATGTTTCAAAATGGTCATGCAGGAGGACAAATATTTTAAGCATGATAATTTTGATATATGCAATTAAATATTAATAGCATACCTTATAGGATGATAATGATAAAAGTGCATTACAATGTGGGTCAATTAAATGAAAATTAAAAAAACGTGTCTTATGTTGAACATACAAAAGAAGAGGAAATAACATGACTATAGAATATTTTAACACATAGTAGCAATTTTTACGTTTTATTTGCTCTGATCGAAATCAATGATATCATAATAGTGACTTGACAGGAAATCGAATTGATATACTTCCGCGCTCGAGCCGCAGAGGTCAGTAAGTTGAACGAACAGGTTCCCGATTGAACAAAGCAGCTGGTTATGATATACTAGCAGCCGCCCGCGACTCCGTTCGCGTGGAATTCGGTTTCCGAACACAGTGTTAGATTATGGCTTAAAGCCTACCTCGACTAATAAACGCAAAAATAATTGCCAATTCGAACCAGTAGGTACTTCCTAAGATTATTGCGTTCAACAAGCAAACATATAAGTATAGTTATAACAAGATAGAGAAGCGAAGATGCATTTCCGCTCTTGACTCATTCCTCAAACAGTATGTATGTTTCCTCTGCTGTAAGGATTATTAGGATGCAAACATAAAAAATTAGGATGTCCAATATTTTTACTTTAAATTGCAAAACTCTAAAGGGTAATGGCACTTTTAAAAATGTATTAACACCACGACAGAGAGATACTCTCGGTTTTCCATATTCTTAAGCTCTATTGCTTCACTGGACAGTTTAAATTACAATGTTATTTTTGCAGCACACAAAAGACTTTCCCCTATACACGGAGGCAATAAAGTTCTTCAATCACAATGAGTCTATGGTGCGGATCGCAGTCCGCACTCTGACACTCAATGTGTACAGAGTTCAAGACGCTAGTATGCTGCGGTTCATACGAGACAGGTATGTTATTAGTACAATCATTAGCTCGCCATCATCATCATCAACGCCTCGATGGTCACGATCTCTCGATGACCTCGAAGTCCTGGGTTCGGTTCTCGGGTCGCGCAAAATTTGTGTTGATTTTTTTGAACTCAGCCCGGGATTGTGATCGCCAACACGCGCACCCGCGCAAGCGTGGTGACTTACACTGCGCTGAAACGCGGTACCCACTTCAGAAATCTTTTACCGCAACGGTTGTCGGTTCTGCGGCTTAAATGGCTAGCTTACTATCACTTCAGCTTGCTAATCCGGTGAGCTATATCGATGGTCTTAGTTCTCTGCCGGATCACATTCGTATCGAATACGATCCCGCAGAGAAACGAGGATCATAGCTCTTTCTACTCGCAGAGCGACTGTAAACAATAGCAAAGTCTGTATGTCATGTGAAAGCGGACCCTGGACTCCAAGGCAATGGCCGAGGATGCGACCGGGACAAGCGCTCGGATGATGATGACTAAAGCTTCTTAGGAAGGCACGTTAAGCCGTTGGTGCTGCGCCTGATCTCTCTACAGTCTTGTCAGATTGCTGTCCCATCGAATTAAGAGAGTGTGGGAATAGGGAGTGCGCCTGTGATTGCGCACTCACTTGCACTGTAATAATATGCTGCGTACTGAGTTGAAAATATCGTCTCTGTTTATTGCTTATCCCAAATTTTAATCAGGAAAATAAACAATTATAATCAGATGTACACGTGGCCTTCTATATACGTATTACATGTTTTGCACATCGGAATTGTTTGTATAATGTCTGGCTTCACTTAGTAATGTTTATTTACGTATATTGTAAGCCACATATAATACTTTCACGATTGGTGGTTCAATACCTACCAACATACTTGTGTGACTTAGATAGTGTGATGTAAACATTGATGTAATTATACCAGACCTATTGTACTATGTACCGCCACGTGTACTAATGTGCACACGCGTGGATTCTTATAATAATGCAATATGTAAATTTAAGTATCAGCCTATTTATGTCCCACTGCAGGCCTCCATCATTTGAAATCCTGTTTTCGCTATCGTTACAAAGATGGGATTTGGCTTAATCACCACGCTTGCCAAATGCAAGGCAATCAGAAACCCGGGCTGTGTTCAGAAAAATCAACACAAATTTTGCGACATCCGGGAATCGAACCCAGGACCTCGAGACCACGGTCCGGTACTTAAACCACTAGACCATAAGGCGTTCGAGGAGAATGCAGATCATATAAACAAAATTAAATTAATTTAAATTAATAAAACCTATAATTTAAACAAATAAATTTTATAATTGTCTATCTGCTATAGTGAAACTCAAATAGAATTTTTTACCAATTATATCGATAACACTTTCACAAATACGAGAACGTTCTGCCAATATTATTATATTGGAAAAATACTTCGTATAAATGAGAATCCTGACGACACCAAGTCTAATTAATAGATTGAGGTGATATAGAGTATAGTGCTCATGTGGGCGTCATATCACCGAATTGTATTAGTAACATAATTTGTCATTGATATACAGGCAGAGTATTACTATTATCTGAACTAGTGTAAAACTTGAGTATTAATTTATTAGAAGTATTCCCAGCTTTGGGATTGATTTCAAACAATTTATGTAACATATCCTCAACATAATTTGTCGCACCAATGATTATTCTATTTTAGGGATTCTATATTACGGATATTCATATCCAATACCCACGAGAATTGTGCTAATAATTGCTTTATTATGACAGGGTAATCAAACTCCAAATCTCTCTTTCTCTCCAAGACCAGGGAAATTATGATTTAAGGATATTAACCTTATTCATCCCGTAGTCGCGATACCGGGCGCACTACAAAAGATTATCAAGGTGGCTGGTTTCCAGGAACTAGGTCAAGTCATCATCATCATCCTAGTGCTTATCCCGGTTGCATCCAACGCTGCGACCATGATTCTGAATTGATTAGCCTGGTTTCTTGACATGTTAATATACCGAAAATTAACTCTATTTTCAACGCAGACGAAGTCGCGTAAAAGTTATAAAACCTAGTAATATGAAAGGGTGTGGTATATTTGCGCGTAAACTATTTAATGTGTCGTGACCAGGCCTCGTATGGGGTAAAATTTGTGTTTAATGTTAATAAATTATTCGTAACATATTTGTCATTTCAGAACGGCCGCACCGTACTTCAGTAATTTGGTCTGGTTTATCGGCAAACATATTCTAGAATTGGATGCGTGCGTCAGAAACGATGCTGAGTAAGTATTATAGTTATGTTTTTTTTTTTAATTCGCCTAGAGACAGGGATATGCATGCTCGTATAAAGCCTTATTATATTGATTTTTGTTTTTATTATATTGATTAATTTATTAATTAATATTAATAAATTTTATCTATTTATCATTGTCTACTACTACTTAGCCATATCTACTTAAACAACCGCCATGACTGCTACGGGCTATGTACGGGAGCGTACGGGAAAGCGGGTTCGATTCCTGAATAGATAATATTTCTGAATTTATGTTTCTTCTCATATATAACGTTTAGGTTATTTTTATTATTTCAGTATAAACTAATCTTGGTACGAAATTGATAGTTGAACTACAGTTCTATTTCCAGCCACCAATCCCAGCAGAAGCTAGACGACCTGGTCGCCGAACACTTGGACCATCTCCACTACATCAACGATATACTCTGCCTCAATATACCTGATTTGAACGACGTGCTGACCGAACATCTCTTGCATAAACTCCTGGTGCCTCTGTACATTTATTCTTTGACATCGGACCCGGCCAAACGACCGTCGACCTCCTCCCCTTACAATAGAGATCATATACAAAGCATCGAAGCGATAACTAGAAATCTCGAGGCAATACTAAAAGGGAAGAATACGGAAGTGTCACCGACTAGACTGAACTTCCCAAGACGAATGGAGTCCGAAGATGAGGTCAAACCATCAGTGTCGTGTGTCGTATCCTTGTTCTTGCTATCACAAGTATTCCTCATAATAACACACGGGCCTATAGTCCATGCATTAGCGTGGATAATACTCCAATCAGACCTATCAGTATTCGAAGACGGCGCGACTAAAATTCTGGAAATGTACATTAGCAATGCAAAATCCAACGTTAAGCTAGAGTTTTCTAAACCCCAGTTGAGCTTAGAAAAGGCACTTGAAAGTACTTCAGGCCAGGAACGGGATTATACCACTCCAGAGTTCAGTGGGCCCAAGGTTTTTGGTTACGAAGGTATGGATACAGACCAGTCCAGTTGTGATTTAGATCCAGAATTAGTTTCGACTTCGTTGCCGTCCACTTCGCATATAAGCGAGTCTTCAAGCATAGCTCACGATTCAACTGAAGATTTGGTCACGCAGATTCATTCTTTAAAGTCTGACGTCACGGTTAAAAATATGCCCGATTCTCCGTTGCCAGACTCTGGTATCGATTCTAGTTCTTCAAAAACTGGATCGGAGTTATACAATATAACGGATGAAGAAAAGCAGAAACTACTCGGTGTGACGTCAACGGCTCCTCCGGCGAGGACTATGTCCTTAGAAAATATACTGGAGAATGAAAGCAAGGAGGTTGAAAAGAGACCGTTCTTGAAAACAATACTAGACTCCTTGGATTGCAGCGAGAATGACTATAAAGCGCTTTTTGCGCTGTGTCTACTGTTTGCGCTTATAAACAACAAAGGTATGTTTACAATATTTTTAAAGTAAACGTAATTTCTCCTAAAACCGATAGTATTTTATGGTTCAATGCACTTAGTTTTGAATGACAGTAAATTTAAAACATAGAAGTAGTTTCACCCAAGTTTAAAGCTCACAGTATGTATTTTCTTGCCTGAGCTTACTCCGTTAAATCTTTCAACTTTTCTAATGGTAATGGCTGGTTTTTCCGGTGCAATTGGTTCCACTAAAGAGTCAAAAATTAAAAACATTGCTTAAAGTAACTCTGATAAGGTCGAAAATCCGCTACTTATTAACTAGTGTCTTGTACTAATAATTTATCTTTGTTCCTTTCTGCTTGCTGGCTTAGTGGGTAAGATATTTTATAAAGATTTCTTTTGACTTGCTTTGAATATTCCCCTATTGAAGTATTCTTTTGTTGTAGGCGTGAACACTGAGTTGTTGGATACTCTACTTTGTCCTGAGCCAGAGGGCAGCACTGGCGTAGTGAGTGAAGCGACATCTAGTGAGGCACAATCGTCAACACCGACGCCCACGCATTCAAGGAAGCAGATGCAGAGTTTCAATGCGTTGTTGATCTCGAAACTTATTGCGATTGCGAATTTGAGTTGTAAACCTGGTAAGTTTTTAATCTTCTTAATGGCTTCGAAGTAGATTTTCATGTAACACGAGAGCATCAATATAGATTTTCTAAAAGTAGAGATAGCCTAGAAAAATAAAGTAAGTGTAAGCTTAAGCAATCCTTTATTTAGTTCAGTATGTTAGAATTCTCAGAAATTTGCATTAAGCAAGCGCGCACCTAACTTCATCAAATACGTTGCTGGTCAAGCGTAAAAAAACTCATTATTTTATATTTTTGTCGCTTTGTCAATGAGGAATGAAACTTTACTACGTGTTTGCGTAAACTCGCCGACATGGGAGCGGGCGCGGCGCGAACAAACGCGATCTGGCCCGTTTTGCTCTCGCTGGCGTGTTTAATGGGAACAAACGCTAACATTTACATCCATAAATTCCATATTATTTGTTGGGTATTGTGGAGCTCGATGGCGCAGTCGTTAGCGCGCTCTGTCTGCGATTGCAAAGTTAAGCAACTTTTGCTTAGGCCAGTAATCGGATGGGTGACTGATAATTCATCTCGAGCTTCTCCGTGCTTAGCAAGCCACGTTAAGCCGTTGGTAATGCGATCTCTCTACGGTCGTGTTAGATTGCTGTCCCATCGAACTATGAGAGTGAGGAAATAGGGATCTGTGTTTGCGCACTCATGTGTGCACTTTATTATATCCTGCGTACTTGGCTGATCGTTAGATTGGCCGCCGGGGCCGAATTCGGCTAGGAGGATATTATACATATGACGTTATATGAAAATGTTCTTGTCCACGCCCGTTCTCGCGCTTGCGAGTTCAACGTTAACAAGCACTTACATCCTAAAGTTCACATTTTTTGTTCTTTCCCAGCGTCGAAAGTCCGGCTAACGTGAACAAGCACTTACATTCACATCCTCAAGTCCATATCATTTCTTCTTTCCCAGCGTCCAAAGTCCGGCTAGTAACGCTAGAGCTGAGCGTGACGCTGGTCCGCATCGCGATGCAGGGCGCGTCGGGCGTGGCGGGCGCGCGGCACGTGGCGTGCGCCGACACGCTGCGCGCCCGCGCCGCCGCGCTCGCCAGGAACTTCTACAAGTGCGACGACATCTTCCTGGACATGTTCGAGGACGAGTGAGTGTCGGAGTGGGTACACGGGCGGCATGGTCCGCTAGTCACGCTAGAGCTGAGCGTGACGCTGGTCCGCATCGCGATGCAGGGCGCGTCGGGCGTGGCGGGCGCGCGGCACGTGGCGTGCGCCGACACGCTGCGCGCCCGCGCCGCCGCGCTCGCCAGGAACTTCTACAAGTGCGACGACATCTTCCTGGACATGTTCGAGGACGAGTGAGTGTCGCAGTGGGTACACAGGCGGCATGGTCCGCTAGTCACGCTAGTCACGCTAGAGCTGAGCGTGACGCTGGTCCGCATCGCTCGCCAGGAACTTCTACAAGTGCGACGACATCTTCCTGGACATGTTCGAGGACGAGTGAGTGTCGGAGTGTACACAGGGCGACATAGTCCGGCATGGTCCGCTAGTCACGCTAGAGCTGAGCGTGACGCTGGTCCGCATCGCTCGCCAGGAACTTCTACAAGTGCGACGACATCTTCCTGGACATGTTCGAGGACGAGTGAGTGTCGGAGTGGGTACACAGGGCGACATGGTCCGGCATGGTCCGCTAGTCACGCTAGTCACGCTCGAGCTGAGCGTGACGCTGGTCCGCATCGCGATGCAGGGCGCGTCGGGCGTGGCGGGCGCGCGGCACGTGGCGTGCGCCGACACGCTGCGCGCCCGCGCCGCCGCGCTCGCCAGGAACTTCTACAAGTGCGACGACATCTTCCTGGACATGTTCGAGGACGAGTGAGTGTCGTAGTGGGTCACAGATGTTACACATTTAGTGAAATAACCCATTCCCTAAAAGATAGAAGTACTTCTGCCGAGCGGGAGATCTGGCTCGAGGACCAAGGTCCTTATTGCACTGTTTTGGCGTTATCGAGTATATAATAAGTTGCGGCGGAAACTCTGCTAGCGCGATGTAGGTTGTATGGAAATATCGCTTTGCCGTGTCTGTTGAGTTACATTAGAACTACTCCTTTGTGGCGATGTAGATAGGTGTCGCCACACAGGGCGACATAATCAGTTATGGTCCGTCTAGTAACACTGGAGCTGAGCGTGACAGGAACTTCTACAAGTGCGACGACATCTTCCTGGACATGTTCGAGGACGAGTGAGTGTCGGAGTGGTACACAGGGCGACATGGTCCGGCATGGTCCGCTAGTCACGCTAGAGCTGAGCGTGACGCTGGTCCGCATCGCTCGCCAGGAACTTCTACAAGTGCGACGACATCTTCCTGGACATGTTCGAGGACGAGTGAGTGTCGTGGTGTTTATAGTTGTTTTTACACAGAGCAACATAATCCGTTATGGACCGTCTAGTAACACTAGAGCTTAGCGTGTCAGAAACTTCTACAAGTACGATGACATCTTCCTGGACATGTTTGAAGACAAATGAATGTCCTAGTAGCGGGTCACAGTTGTTACACGTTTAGAGAAATCACCCATTCCCTGAAAGATAGAAGTAATTCTGCTGAGGTGATCTGGCTCGAGGACCAAGGTCCTTATTGCACTGTGTTGGCGTTATCGAGCATATAATAAGTTGCGGCGGAAACTCTGCTAGCGCGATGTAGGTTTGTATGGAAATATCGCTTTGCCGTGTCTGTTGAGTTATATTAGAACTACATACTCCTTTGTGGCGATGTAGATAGGTGTCGCCACACAGGGCGACATAATCAGGTATGGTCCGTCTAGTAACACTGGAGCTGAGCGTGACAGGAACTTCTACAAGTGCGACGACATCTTCCTGGACATGTTCGAGGACGAGTGAGTGTCGGAGTGGGTACACAGGGCGACATAGTCCGGCATGGTCCGCTAGTCACGCTAGAGCTGAGCGTGACGCTGGTCCGCATCGCTCGCCAGGAACTTCTACAAGTGCGACGACATCTTCCTGGACATGTTCGAGGACGAGTGAGTGTCGTGGTGTTTATAGTTGTTTTTACACAGAGCAACATAATCCGTTATGGACCGTCTAGTAACACTAGAGCTTAGCGTGTCAGAAACTTCTACAAGTACGATGACATCTTCCTGGACATGTTTGAAGACAAATGAATGTCCTAGTAGCGGGTCACAGTTGTTACACGTTTAGAGAAATCACCCATTCCCTGAAAGATAGAAGTAATTCTGCTGAGGTGATCTGGCTCGAGGACCAAGGTCCTTATTGCACTGTGTTGGCGTTATCGAGCATATAATAAGTTGCGGCGGAAACTCTGCTAGCGCGATGTAGGTTGTATGGAAATATCGCTTTGCCGTGTCTGTTGAGTTACATTAGAACTACTCCTTTGTGGCGATGTAGATAGGTGTCGCCACACAGGGCGACATAATCAGTTATGGTCCGTCTAGTAACACTGGAGCTGAGCGTGACAGGAACTTCTACAAGTGCGACGACATCTTCCTGGACATGTTCGAGGACGAGTGAGTGTCGGAGTGGTACACAGGGCGACATGGTCCGGCATGGTCCGCTAGTCACGCTAGAGCTGAGCGTGACGCTGGTCCGCATCGCTCGCCAGGAACTTCTACAAGTGCGACGACATCTTCCTGGACATGTTCGAGGACGAGTGAGTGTCGTGGTGTTTATAGTTGTTTTTACACAGAGCAACATAATCCGTTATGGACCGTCTAGTAACACTAGAGCTTAGCGTGTCAGAAACTTCTACAAGTACGATGACATCTTCCTGGACATGTTTGAAGACAAATGAATGTCCTAGTAGCGGGTCACAGTTGTTACACATTTAGGGAAATCACCCATTCCCTAAAAGATAGAAGTACTTCTGCCGAGCGGGTGATCTGGCTCGAGGACCAATTGCACTGTGTTGGCGTTATCGAGTATATAATAAGTTGCGACGGAAACTCTGCTAGCGCGATGTAGGTTTGTATGGAAATATCGCTTTGCCGTGTCTGTTGAGTTATATTAGAACTACTCCTTTGTGACGATGTAGATAGGTGTCGCCACACAGGGCGACATAATCAGGTATGGTCCGTCTAGTAACACTGGAGCTGAGCGTGACAGGAACTTCTACAAGTGCGACGACATCTTCCTCGACATGTTCGAGGACGAGTGAGTGGAATAGTGGTTCACAGTTGTGTTTACACAAGGCGACGTAATCCATTATGGTCCGTCTAGTGACACTAGAGCTGAGCGTGACGCTGGTCCGCATCGCGATGCAGGGCGCGTCGGGCGTGGCGGGCGCGCGGCACGTGGCGTGCGCCGACACGCTGCGCGCCCGCGCCGCCGCGCTCGCCAGGAACTTCTACAAGTGCGACGACATCTTCCTGGACATGTTCGAGGACGAGTGAGTGTCGGAGGGGGTACACGGGACGACGTAGTCCGGCATGGTCCGCTAGTCACGCTCGAGCTGAGCGTGACGCTGGTCCGCATCGCGATGCAGGGCGCGTCGGGCGTGGCGGGCGCGCGGCACGTGGCGTGCGCCGACACGCTGCGCGCCCGCGCCGCCGCGCTCGCCAGGAACTTCTACAAGTGCGACGACATCTTCCTGGACATGTTCGAGGACGAGTGAGTGTTGGAGTGGGTACACAGGGCGACATAGTCCGGCTAGTCACGCTAGAGCTGAGCGTGACGCTGGTCCGCATCGCGATGCAGGGCGCGTCGGGCGTGGCGGGCGCGCGGCACGTGGCGTGCGCCGACACGCTGCGCGCCCGCGCCGCCGCGCTCGCCAGGAACTTCTACAAGTGCGACGACATCTTCCTGGACATGTTCGAGGACGAGTGAGTGTTGTTGGTTCACAGTTGTAACACATTTTGGGAAATCACCCATTCCCTAAAAGATAGAAGTACTTGTGCCGAGCAGGTGATCTGGCTCGGGGACCAAGCTTACTGCAATGTGTTGGCGTAGTCGAGTATATACTTAGTCGCGGCGGAAATTCTGCTAGCGTCGTGTCAGCGCCATCTGTTGAGTTTTATTGGAACTACTCCTTTGTGCGACATAATCAGGTATGGTCGGTCTAGTAACACTGGAGCTGAGCGTGACAGGAACTCCTACAAGTGCGACGACATCTTCCTGGACATGTTCGAAGACGAGTGAGTGTAATAGTAGTTCATACGAGTAGTTGTGTTACACAGGGTGACATAATCCGGTATGGGGCCGTCCATTAATCATGCGAGCCTAGATAAGCGGAGGGGGGTTCCTTAAAATAATCACGAAATATCACAGGGGGGGGGGGTTGTAGTAATGTGTGTATGTATGTATGTTTTCAGCGATACTGATCCGAAAAGCGGCGTTAAATCCGTGGTATGAGGATGTTCTAAATGGAAACTCAAATCTCACCATGTATCACCAAGGGAGAGGGGGGGTCAAAAATTGCCTAAAAAACATCTCCCATCTGGAATAGTACTTCAGCTAAAAGTAGACTGCACCAGGACGGTGATGATGATGGGTATGATTTATTTCCAGATACTGTGAGATGAGTAAGCGCCCGCTGAACGTGGAATGGCTGTGTATGGACGCGGCGATACTGCTGCCACCTACGAGAACGCCCATGTCCGGCATCGCGTTTGCTAAGAGACTGCCAAGTGGAGAGGTAAAATTATGATGTTCTAAACTCACTGACAACTTAGTTTTTGCTAAATATATTGACGGATAGCTCACACTAACATATGTGTGTAGTCTATTTGTTTTTTATTGCGTTCAAACACACCCTATAACACTTATCATTGTATTATCCATTATTTATAACCGACTTCATTAATTTGTGTTGTACCTACCTACCCTATACTCAAACATTATTTACCTCTATAATTTTAATACCTCTATGGTCTAGTGGTTTAAGTACCTGGCCATGGTCTCGAGGTCATGGGTTCGATTCCGGGGTAAGACAATTTTTTTGTCGATTTTTCTGAAAAGCTAGGGTTTGTGATTACTAACCCGCATTTGGAAAGCGTGGTGAATAAGCAAAAACCCATATTTGTAACAAAAACATCATTTCAAATGATCGAGGCCATTGTCCTTCGGTAGGACATTATTAGGCTGATATACTTTACTTAACTTTTTTTATTTATATATCAGATGGAAAGAGCTCGTCGTGCGATACGGACGTTCTTCCTGATCAGAGATTTGTACCTGAAGCTGACCAATAAGCCGGAGAACCAACTACCCCTGACCAATCCAGCGCCTTTTGTGCAAGTTGGAGACGTTTTAGACCTAAGTAAGTGTGTTCATTAATAATAATATTGCATATCGTAATTGATAGACTTCATTGATAATATTATTTTCATGCTCACTTATTCAATCATTTTTATTGTCTTACTTATCTTGCTTTTTTTTTGAAAAATTTTTAAGTTACATAACGTAGTTTGGCTACTAGACAATTTAGGCTAAAGATCTTGCAAATATAAAGAAAAATGACAACATAAGAGTAATATCGTTTTGAAGAAATTTATTAAATTACAAAATATGTTTCTTCTTACAGATGACTCCGATCTCATATCCTGCGATATCATTCAAAAGGATGGTACGTGTCACCATCGCTTCTTAGCCGTGGACAACATACAAATAATACTAGTGGAACCTGATAAGCAGAAGCTTGGGTGGGGCGTCGCTAAATTAGTCGGCAGCCTGCAAGATTTGGAGGTAAGTTTTGTAATATTATTATTATTACCATTTATCAAGCATACAGATTATAGTTTCCATATTAAATTACCCGTTCATTCCTTGTCATACTAAATCTGAATATTTTGAATTATTAATTACAACTATGAATAAAAATTCTTTAAGAATGTTTAAAAATCTCTTGCAAAAAAAGAAAATCGTTGAGTCGAGTAAGTTAGAAGTGCATTCGCCCGAACTGCGATGGGTGCGATTCAAGTTCCACTGTTTCATAAAACAAGATGACTTTTTTCTTGTTTAAAGATTTCGACGATGTTGTTCATTTCTCCTGAGATTGGCATCATTTGGCCACAGACAGATGTAGATGGAGAAATTTAGGGGAGACCTTTGCCCAGCAGTGGGACAATATTGGTTAATAAAAAAAACCACTTGCTTTTGAAATCAAAATTATAGGATCTTGGCAATTGTCGTTGAGTTTTAAGAAATTTCTTTATTAATTAACATATTATTTATACTAAAACGCAGATACAAGGCGACAAAGAAGACCCGCGCTGCCTCCACCTGACGATACATAAACCCAGAGTGGGCGCGAGTGGGGCACTCCCACGCACGGTACTACTGCGGGCGAAATTCAAGTTCGACGATCACATACGCAGCATGGCGGCTAAACAGAGGCTTACAAAGGTACAGTATTATGAATTTTGCTCTTAAAAAGGTACATACTAACTAGCCTTTGAAACATTGACTGCCTTTTATTGTAGTTTTGATTTTTATTGTGAAGACAGGACAAAGATAGGAACTTATTCTCTATCGGGAATTATGATTTGTACCTAAATAATGACGCCTCGATGGTCTAGTCGTTTAAGTACCGGGCCGCGGTTTCGAGGTCCTGGGTTCGATTCCTGGGTCGGACAAACTTGTGTCGATTTGTCTGAACACAGCTCACACACACACACACACAGCTTTGTAATCACAAATCCGCAATTGGTGATTAAGCCAAAACCCATATTTGTAAAGAAAACATGATTTGAAATAATGGAGGCCTTTGCCGTGCAGTGGAACATTAAAAGCACTATCACTAGCAATATTCCACGCAGGATCCATTAAGTCACTTTCTAGCGCGGAAAAGATGAAAGTGGTATGCTTATTCACTAATGTTTTGTAGGTTTGCGCAAATGATAGCATTATCAACTAGACCAATAATAATATAAATATTCTGGTATTCAGGGCCGAACGAAATCTCGTCAGAAGAAAATGCAGCAAATAGGAAGGCTGTTAGAAGTTTCTGGAATGGCCGCGCCGACACTAGCGCCGCGACACCGGCCACCGTTCACGAGGCATGGGCTCACTGCCATCCGGAGATCTACTGGTGAGAATATCTTTATAATAAGGTGTGCTTTATTTGTGTATTTTGTAAGAGGTTACTTTCAGCCTTCAGCAGTGTAAGACGCCCTCAGACCAGGCGTCAACCAGGAGTGACGATCTACGCAAGCTGGCTGGTAGGAGTTGGATGTGTGTCGCCGAGGATCGGGCTGACTGGAGATCCCTAAGAGAGGCATATGTCCATCATTGAATAGCGATAGGCTGATAATGATGATACTTTCAGCTGTGTTGTGTAATTTTTTTAATTGAACAACAATTTGTTTAATGTTCAAGCAAGATAATACAACTTTCCGATTGCTAAAGCTTTTCTACTAAGTTAAAATTTTACTCAACCATACCCTCTCGAAAAGTGTTAAAGTCTTCATTTTATTTATAGAGCGATCTTTGTCGGTATATATATAAATTCCTATTTCTCCCACCAGGTGGCGACGGTGACGAGACCGAACGTCGCTTGCGCAGGCCGAGCGCACACATGCTCAAAGACGGGATCGTGGTCTACCGAGAGCGGACTACTAGCCGGGAGAGGTTAGTGAAAGCCATTACACATGCGCAATAGTGAGTTATACATATAAACTGTTATCGTCACCCGTCAACTGTATGTGGAATGATCTTCATTTGACATCATTGTGGTGGTGGTGTTCGAAACTAGTTAATGTTAACGGGTACGGATTCGCGTACGGGCCCATACATGTTAAAAGACAGCATCGTCCTATAGATAGAGAGAACGTACTACTAGTCGGGAGAGGTTAGTGCAAGCCATTACACATGCGCAATAGTGAGTTATACAGTTTTGCAGTTATCATCACTCTGTATGAGGAATGATCTTCATTTGACTTCACTGTGGTGGTGGTGTTTCAAACTAGTTAATGCGTAACGGGTACGGATACGCGTACGGGCGAATACGTGCTAAAATACGGGATCGTGGTCTACCGAAAACGTACTATAGCCGGGAGAGGTTAGTGCAAGCAATTAACAATAGACAATCGTGAGTTTTACTGATTTTCCGTTATCATCCGTCATCTGTATGCGGAATGATCTTCATTTGATTTCATTGTGGTGGTGGTGTTCGAAACAAGTTAACGCATAACGGGTACGGATACGTGTACGGGCGCACACGTGCTTAATACGGCATCGTCCTGAACCGAGAACGTATTACTAGCCGTGAGAGGTTAGTGCAAGCCATTGCACATGTGCAATAGTTAGTTATACTGATTTTCTGTTATCATCCGTCATCTGTATATGCGGAATGATCTTCATTTGACATCATTGTGGTAGAAGTGTTCGAAACTAGTTAATGCATAACGGGTACGAATACGTGCTTAAATACGGCATTGTCCTGTACGGAGAACGTACTACCCGCCGGTTAGTGCAAGCCATTACATATACGCAAAAGTGGGTTCAACTGATTTACCATTATCATCATGTTTATTGTGGTGGTGGTGGTGATCAAAGACGAATGGGAATGTAAATAAAATTATGTATTAAATGATCTTCACTCGAAGTCATTATGGTGTTCTTAGACTCATAACATGACATTTGTATCTAATATATAGGCTAGTGCACGCTTCCATTACATTTACTGTTTTGGTTATGAAGATTTTGGATCTACTCGTACATATCAATTCGGTGAAGAATGATCGAAATCGTCGTCAGCATAATATTATGCATTATGTTGTGTTTTTTTTTGTGATTGTTTTAGTAGTTTATTTTAATTAAACATCTTAATTTTTTTGTAAATGTTATACACAGTAAACATTGTAGCAATTAAAATAATAAAAAATAACTTAATTCATAAAATAATTGTTTCGTGTCTCTTTCTCCATTTACTTGACTAAAACTCCAACTAAACTCTTACAGCAGCGTATCCCGAAGCAGTAGTACGCACGGTTCCCGCGAAGGGTCGCCGCGGGCACGGTCGGAGGACATCCCTCTCGAGGATATAAGGAGGAACGTCGCTAGCACGTCCAGCGCACCCGTTGTCGCTGTGCCGCAGGTCAGTTTGACACGCTATAACAAAACACTAATAATAACTAAACGGGACCTTAAGCGATGTTTATAATGTAATACCTACATACTACTTGCTCCCCCACCGATTGGTCATTATTTGTGTTTTAAATGAAACGCGAAAGTATAAAATGTTACCATCAAGGGAATATGGAGTACCGTGGGGCTGGTTAAAGACCTCGGTTAATATTCCCAGTGGCAGATCCTTGCAGTGCCCACATAGCCTTGTCCGGCCCCAAGGATAGCGCTGTCTTGGTGCGCAATAAAACACAATAAAAATGTTTAAAACAAAAGACTGCGTGGTGAATGGATTTTTTTACTGTTATGAGTGGCATACTTTTCTTAATACTCGGAAACTTTTTGGAAATTCAATAAATCCACACAAATACATCGTTTCGACAACCTTGTTTTATTTGTCTTAAACTTCATCCAATTGTCACTAAAACGCTTTAACAAGTCATATGTTTTTGTTTTTCAGGCACAACCAAGTACGTCGACAGCCATTCACCCACAAATAACACCTGCAGTTTCCTCCGAAGAAACCTCCTTCATATCAGGAGAGCCGCGACCAAAGCGCAAAGGACTCGTTGAGACCATTTGATATTAGTGGAACGGCCTGCCAAGGTACGTGACATTGGATAGTGAACTTTATCACAACGGGGTAAGGCTTACAGGAACTGAGTAGGTAGGTGAATAAAGTGAAGTGGAGGGGTCATGGAGTGTGAATTGTAACTGGCTTAAATTATAATGTCTAAAATTGTCTCGGTAATTTGTCTTTCCAATGAAGGTTTTCGCGTTTGAAAAATACGCTAGAAGATACGTCAGGTATAACTGCAATGTGATTGGTTATTTTTCGACATGACATTGACATATATTATGTAAAAACGCGAGAACCCGCATAAATGGAAAGTCATTATAATTTTGTTTTTTCTAACATTTACTAAATGTTTAAAAGGACTTTGTGATCGGAAAACATTCGAAAACAATCATTAAATATTTGTCATAGAGTTAAGAATTGTAGCCATGTTCTAATAATATTATTCTACACCTTATAAAACGTGAAAGTTTTTAAATCATCAAATTAAAAAAAAATGTTCTAGAAAAAGTACTATTGTTAAAATACGGCCTTGATTTTTATCATGTTTTCATCTTTGATTCTTTTTACTTTATTTTGTTGAATAAACTTTATAATAACGATCGATGTGTTCGGCAACTAACAATTTTTTTGGAGACCCAAAATAATATTTGACGTAAATTATGGATAATATTTCATGACAATATTAATTCAAATTAATATAACAATGACATTTCAATGTTAAGGATTTGGTCTCAGATTAAGTTTAAAATATATTTTGGAAAAATTCAGAAGTTAAGATGAGACAATAAAATTGATATCAGTATTATCCCCAAAGCAAAAATTCCCTAAAATTGTTTTGTTTTTTTATTTATTTATGAATTCGTGTCCCAAAATTATTTTTTACCTGATAAACATTGTTCCTAAATTTTGAAAAACAATAAACTTAATTTTGAATTTAATTAAAAAAAATTGACCCGGACTTGCGCAATAGGTTTTCACTATAATTTACTTTATTATTTATATTTACATAACTTATCTCGACGAAGTTCTTAAATGAAAGGTAAATTGAAAACGTGAAATTAATATTTTGAATTCATATAAATGTAGTTACGCGAACATCCTATGTATGGTGGTAATTGACAAAGTCAATATTAATATTAAAGTTCTATTGGTTCAAAATGTGTGTTAAAAATGAAATTGACCTGTCTAAATGACTCCATTATGAGATTTATTTAATTGTGAATAACATCAGTCAACAATGCGACTTTTGAAGTTGTATTTTATAATCCTCATAACTTACGTTCACTTTCATTAATATTAATTCGATACCATCCTTTTCCTAGATAATATTATTACGAGAATAAATACCTAATTAAAATGAATTCGTATCGAACACGAGTTGACGATGTAAAAATGTTGATGTATGTAGATAAAATATAGTATATTGGAGTTAAATAAATGTTATTATTGTATTTTTGTAAAAAAGTGAACGATTGGATCTCTCGTTACGTCCGTATATTTCTGTATGTTAGATATACATAGTTAGAAGGCGATTTTACATTATTATAACCTCAAAATTTATTTCAACTCTCAAACACCTTTTTATCGTCAGATTATGGGTACTGGTTGGGTTATTTCTAAAATATTTTTGTCGTTATGAAATGTTCAATTGCATTTCATAATCATTGATGAGTAATGTAAAGTCGCCTATAGAAATCTTCGTTGGGTGCATTCCACTATATATATATCCAGGTCCGTTCATTTAACGCATTTTTTAAACCCGCGTTGATTTCTACTTAGATAGTGTAAAATTAATAAAAATAACTTTATGATGCTATTTTGATCTTATTTTGAATAAGGAATTTAAGAAGGTAGTTTGATGTTTTTTAAACAGTTACAATATAAAATTGTCTTTTAGACCAGTCTAGACGTTAAATTGAAAATCAAAATAATGAAAAGGCAAAAAGCTCTCTATATTTACACTTCTGCAAGTTTTATGTGGCATATCACAATATTGTATTGAATTATGAACGTCATAATAATTGCTGAAACGTCAAAATAATATGTTATATTCGCAAATTTTATTTACTGTAGGTATATAGTAATTGACTCTTTGCCATGCAATTCTAAAACTGTTTAAAATACATTTTCTTATGATGTTTTACTTATTAAAAGCACATTGATTGGTTGTTTAAATATATCGTATCGCGTTATCGTGTCATACCTAGCCACATGAATATTATAATAGTTTGTACATTAATATTATTAGTTCAACTACCCACCATCATCCTGTGTAATTTAAACTATTTGGTTGCAAAAAATCTTAACAAATAATAAAATAGTGATACAATGTGTCAAACTTTAACAAAAACATCACTTATTTCATAATTGTACGTATCTGTAATTGTGTTTTGTAAAAAATATTTATTTATGTGTAATATATGTCCTTTGTGTAAAAGACAAATGTGGATAGTTAAAGCAGAAAAACCAGTCTTGTGATTTTGTTAATTTTATTTTAAGACCTAGTGGTCTACTTTCACGAGCTATCCCTATCGTCGCGACTTATATCTCGATCTCGTTCACACAGATATTTCGTAAGCGGGATGGTGTAGGGACACAACATTGTATTTCGCTGACTTAGCGGATAAGACCGCGAGCGAGACTCAGGACGGCATCATCGCCAGTCGTTCCCCGTCGCGCTCCTAGCTAACTCGCATTCCCATCTCAACTCATTATAATTGTATTAATTCGTATCTAAATTCGTGTAATGAATATTTGGCAAATACAATCATTAGTGACCTTCGGACTTTTATTTATCTGCACCTTCTGAGAGTCAAGTTACGCACAGTAGTCAAGTAATAGCAACCCTAGTGCGTACAGTGGTGACCCCCGACGAACATTTTTTGGGAACGGCTCAATAGTGAGTGGGGTGCGAGCATTATAGCTAGGAGCAAACAACTTCACGGACCGTTCGCAGTAACGAAGAAATAAGTGTAGTGCCCAGTGGAGAAGAAAATAATAGATAGTGATCAAAATTTCAAGATGGCTCAACCTTCAAAAAGCATCGAAACACCAAGAACCGAATTGGCAGGAGTATCAGTTTTCTCAAGACTACCAGAATTTTGGACAGATCAACCGCGTCATTGGTTTATTCAAGTTGAAGCAATTTTAAATCCTCAGCATCTCAGCGACCAGACTAAATACGACCTTGTTATTGGAAAATTAAGTAAGGAAGCGATTGGACAAATTACAGATTTATTAATGCAACCTCCAGAGACAGGAAAATACACAGCTTTAAAGGAAAAATTATTACATGTTTATGAAGAATCGGCTACAAGACAGATACAGAAATTACTAAGCGAGATGGAATTAGGAGATCAGAAACCCTCACAGTTATTACGGCGAATGAGAGAGTTAGCACGAGGTAAAATTCCGGATCCCACTCTCTGCATACTTTGGCAAAATAGATTACCAGCATCGACGAGAGCAGTTTTGGCAGTATCAGACAGTAAAAATTTAGACACATTAGCGAACACAGCAGACACGGTAATGGAAGCCACGAAACCTTTACAAATTTCGGATATCGAATCAAAATCAACTGGCGATTCAGCAGTTTTGGCAGAAATAGCAAAAATTAGTACACGCCTAGCCAATTTAGAGGCCGGTAGTAGCAGTTCACAAACACACAGGCAATGTCAGTGCGGAAGAAGAAGTAGAAGTTCATCAAGGAACCGCTCAATGAATTATCGGCGACGTTCAACATCTCGGGGGAACAGCAGGCGCACACCAGATAGTCCAAATTGGCTCTGTTCCTATCATTTCCGCTACAGAGAAAAAGCTCAGCGATGTATCCCGCCGTGCGCATGGAAGAATCAGACCCAGGGAAACTAGCGGAAGCGCAAGCTGCGGCGGAAGTTTGTGCTATTCAGCCTTGTCACCGCCTATGTGTCACCGACTACAACTCCAGACTTCGATTCCTCATTGATACAGGTGCTAACATTTCAGTTTTACCCGTTAGTAATAAATTAAATAGGGATGAAAATTTAGATTATAAATTATATGCAGCAAATGGTAGTGAAATCAAAACCTACGGTATTAAAACTTTAGAATTAAATTTAGGGCTGCGACGAACTTTTCGTTGGACTTTTGTAATAGCAGATATTAAACAACCAATTTTAGGCGCAGATTTTTTAAGTAAATTCGGTTTATTAGTAGATTTGAAAGCGAGGAAATTAGTAGATAGCGTTACAAATTTAAACATTCATGCATTCATTGTTGATTACAGAGAACCCGCTGTGAAAACTTTGGAAGACGGACATCCCTATCATTCTCTGCTGACCAAGTACCCAGACCTCACGAAACCGATCAACTTTAAGGAGCCGCCGAAGCATGATGTGTGCCATCATATCGAGACAAAAGGTCCACCTATTTTTACTAGAGCTAGGCCATTACCACCGGATAGATACAAAAAGGCCAAGGAAGAATTTAGAATTATGCAGGAATTAGGAATTTGTCGACCTTCAAAAAGTCCTTGGGCCAGTCCTTTACATATTGTGCCGAAAAAGAATGGCGAAATTAGACCGTGTGGTGATTATAGACGATTAAATTCAGTTACAAAACCCGATAGATATCCGATTCCGAGATTACAAGATTTTACATATTTATTGTCAGGCAAGAAATTTTTTTCAAGGATAGATGTAAATAGAGCTTATCATTTTATACCCGTAGCTGAGGAAGATATAGAGAAAACAGCGATAATTACACCTTTTGGCTTATTTGAATTCCCTAGAATGACTTTTGGTTTACGTAATGCCGCGCAGACTTTCCAAAGATTTATGAATAGTACGGTATTTCAAGGATTAGACTTTGTTTCCAGTTTTATCGACGATGCCCTGATTGCCAGTGATACTATGGAGCAGCATCAGGCGCATTTAGAAGCAGTTTTCGAAAGGTTAGACAAATATGGTATTACAATAAATATTTCTAAATGTTGTTTTGGACAGAGTAAATTAGATTTCTTAGGCTACGAAGTTTCAACAGAGGGTATTAGGCCACTGACAGATAAAGTTCAGGCAATTAAGGATTTTCCGAGACCGCAGACAGTTCAAGATCTTCGTCGATTTTTGGGTATGGTCAATTTCTATCGTTCGCATATTCCCAGCGCAGTAAAACACCAGTCTGAGTTAAGTAAATATCTCCATAATAGTAAAAAACGCGATAAGACGCCAATTGTATGGAATAATAAATCTTTAGAAGCTTTTGAGCAGTGTAAGTCGAGCTTAGAGAACGCCGCTACGCTGTCTCATCCTAATGTAAATTATCCTATAGCACTTATGACTGACGCGTCAGACACTTGCGTAGGCGCAGTGTTACAGCAGCATAACGGAAAAGTTTGGGAACCGTTAGGTTATTTTTCTAAGAAGTTATCAGAGTCACAGTTAAAGTATAGTACGTATGATAGAGAATTATTAGCAATCTATTTGGCGATTAGATATTTTAGGAAATTGTTTGAAGGACAGCAGTTAATTGTTTTTACAGACCATAAGCCCTTGACATTTGCATTCAAAAAGTTAAATAGCGATAAAGAAACTCCACGGCGAACCAGGCAGTTGTTATTCATCAGTGAATTTTGCACAGACATCCGATACATTAAAGGTAATGATAACATTGTTGCGGACTCGTTATCCCGTGTCGCGACAATTTCCTGTCCCACAGTAGTCGATTACAGCAAACTTGCAGAGTCGCAGAAACATGACGAGTACATTGCACAAACAACTGCAGCTGCGAACACCAACAGCAAGGTAAGCATTAAAGGTATTATTCTGCCTACTAGTAATGACACCGTGTATTGCGAAACTTCTACGAATTGTGCCAGACCTTACCTACCGCAGGAATTTAGGAAAATAGTTTTCGATTCATTTCATAATTTAAGCCATCCGGGAAGTCGCACAACCAGGAAATTAATTAAACAAAAATTCTTTTGGCCCGGTATGAACAAAGATGTAGGTAAATGGGCAAAATGTTGTATATCATGTCAGAAGTCTAAAGTAAATAGGCATACTTTATCAGAATTTAATGAGTTTCCACCGGTTAACCGTTTTGAGCATGTTCATGTAGATATTATTGGTCCTTTGCCCACGACAATGCAAGGTTATAGATATTGTGTTACTCTAATTGACCGTAGAACTCGATGGCCAGAAGCATTTCCAGTGCAAGAAATTACAGCAGAATGTGTAGCTAAAGTTGTATTTGAAGGATGGATTGCACGTTACGGTTGCCCTGTAAAGATATCAACTGATCAAGGTAGACAGTTTGAGAGTAATTTGTTTAATAGTTTAATGAGATTATTGGGAATAAGAAGAATACGTACTACTGCATACCACCCACAGAGTAATGGTATGGTAGAACGTTGGCACCGGTCGTTGAAAGCCGCACTATCGGCGAAGTTAAATAATTCTTCATGGGTTGACGAGTTACCGTTAGTTATGTTAGGTCTTAGGTCAGCGCTAAGGAGCGACAACAGCATTAGCGCGGCCGAGATGACTTTTGGACGCACTTTGAGGTTGCCTAGTGATTTTTACGACGTCACCCAAGTAGAGGATAGTTTGGATAGCAATCTAGTAGATAAAATACGTAGTGCAATTAACAAGTTTAGGCCGACCGCAAAATCTCATATTAGTCGTTCTTTCTTTGTTCATCCAGATTTAAAATCATGTAGTCACGTTTTTGTTAGGGACGATACAGTCAGACGACCCCTTAAGTCTCCGTACGATGGTCCATATCCTGTTTTGAGGCGTAATAGTAAAGTATTTTTGATCCAGTTGCCAGACCGTAAAGTATCTATTTCGATTGATCGTCTGAAGCCAGCCTATTTGTTGAGCGATAATGATAGTGATGTTTGTACGCCCATCGTAGAACAGACGGTAGAACCAGCGGATATAATTGTGAACCGTAACAGCAATGAGATAAAGCCCATATTAAAGACAAGGAGTGGTCGTGTAGTCAAACCACCAGTAAGATTTAATTTGTAATTTGGCAATGAATTGGTATTTCGAAATTGTTATTGATTTGTCATTGTAAAATTGTATTTTGAGTAAAGATGAAATTTTACTAAGTTATTATTTTCCTTTCCAAAATGGATGATAGGTAATAAGATACTTAGTCGTTAATTAATTGGAAATAAAATGTTATTTTTGTGATGTGTTACTATGCGTTAGAACATTGAGGTTACGCATGTATTGCAGTTATGTTGAGTGTGCGAAAGGCACGACTCCTAATTTGTAGGTCAGATAGTCAGTATGTACGAAAAATGCTATTGTTACTATTTTTGTAGATCACGGAGAGATGTAATTTTAAATTAATTTCATTGGTAAATTCATTCTGAGATATTTAGTCAATCTGTAAACATGGGTATTGGAAAAAGTAAAGAAGAAATGGCCATTGCCCAGGCCCAAGTTGTTACCAATACGACTCAAGTGGAGGATAAGATTCAGTATTTGATAATTATAGTTTTGATTGCAGTCATTTTAATGGTGTTTATGGCTTACTGCTTTTTAAGACAGCAGTGTTTGAAGTCTACTAAAACCTGGTTAAGAAGACAGGTAATTGTTACCAATGGTGGTCTGGAAGCACCCAGCATCAGGGTACAGACTGCACCAGTTGGATCAGTGCAACAGCCTACAGTGTATTGAGAGTGAGCATTTTGTGAAATTTTATGTTTGTTTGCATTTTTAAATGTGATTTTTCGTACAGACTGACAAATCTTGTGTGATTGATATGTGTGTGTGTTAGATTATTTTTTGTCACTAATTGATCAAAAGGTTTTTGTAAAATTATATAACTTCAAATTTAATTCTTTGCGATGTTTACTCTGAATATTGTTTGTAAATCTATTTTTAGAACAGGTCAATTGTAACAATCAGTGCAAAGAACATAGCTAACGCGATAAGCAACCGCATTCTTTAGGTCTCAAATTTCATTCACTGGAGCGTACTTAGTAAACAAGTTGTACTTTATACTGATTGCGTTAGGGTTGTCAAAATTAACTTATCAAAATTATTGTAGCTACTTTTATTATTTAAAAATTTTTTTTTTGGATGTAATAAAATTTTTGGGAAGGGATGTTATGTAGGGACACAACATTGTATTTCGCTGACTTAGCGGATAAGACCGCGAGCGAGACTCAGGACGGCATCATCGCCAGTCGTTCCCCGTCGCGCTCCTAGCTAACTCGCATTCCCATCTCAACTCATTATAATTGTATTAATTCGTATCTAAATTCGTGTAATGAATATTTGGCAAATACAATCATTAGTGACCTTCGGACTTTTATTTATCTGCACCTTCTGAGAGTCAAGTTACGCACAGTAGTCAAGTAATAGCAACCCTAGTGCGTACAATGGCAATATTAGTCGAAGCGATGGCGATAGTGGTCGAAGTGGCAACTTGGCTAGACCACCTTCATCGAACAGATTTGGGTAATAGATAAATACACTAATGGGGCGTTTGGCAGAAAAAAGCTTTTGAGAGCGCTTACTAGCGCTAAAAAACAAACTGTACAGTTTTCGGCCTGGACGTGTTTGCTAACTGTCCTTTCACTGTGTTACCGCTTAACAAACGCCATTTTGCGCTAACAATCGCCATTTTGTTTACAAACGCTTCCTAGCGCTTTTTTCTGCCAAACGCCCCGATTGATTAACTATCAGAATTGTATTTAACATGACAAGGCCTAATTGTACAGAGTATGCATAACAGCTAATGTAATAACTCTTGGCAAGGACATATGTATATATTTTTGGTTGATCAGTATGTTTTGGGAGGTAAAACCTCTGAATTTAAGTTGTGATTTTATTTAAGGTTTGCAATAAATAATATTCGTGTAAATATTTTTTTTATGTTCATGAAGAGACATATTATTATTGTAGTGTTGAAATGGAATATATCACATGTTACATTTGATGTTGTCGTTTTATTTCGAAGTGATTTTTCTAACGAACCTACATCGTTATGCCGACCCTTAATTAATTTAATCGTTATCTAAACACTACCCGCCGTGGTTGGATTAATTCGACATAACGGCTCAAATCGCTCAAGTTAGATATTTCCTTTTTTCTAGATACCGCTATTTATTTAGTCCGCTATTTCTGTTTAATAACATCGTGTTAAAGACACGTTCATATCTAAAACATATTTATAAATACCTATTTCTTAACTAATACATTGCAAACGATACCCAAGATTAATATTTATGACAGCCAAAAATTTATTTTATAAAAGTCAGAATATGTCGAAAAAGTGCGTCGTACGTAAATTCTGATGAAATTTCTGACCCCTTTTAGAAAAACCCCTCTAGATAATTACGATCTATATCCAATGGACATGATGATGATGATCAATGACGATGATGATGATGATGCACTGATCCAAAACGGCCAAGAACGATGTTGAAATAAAGAATCACTAAGTGGCTTTTTATATTAATATATTTGTACATATTTGGTGACTTAAAAATGGCTAGGGATAGTCAAAATTAAGTCAAAAATTAATTTTACAAAAGTGAAAATATCTCGAAAACGGTGCGTCGTACGTAAATTCTGACGAAATTTTGACCCCTTTTTAGGAAAACCCCGTCTAGATAATTACGATCTATCCAATGGACATGATGATGATGATCATTGACGATGATGATGATGATGCACTGATCCAAAACGGCCAAGAACGATGTTGAAATAAAGAATCACTAAGTGGCTTTTTATATTAATATATTTGTACATATTTGGTGACTTAAAAATGGCTAGGGATAGTCAAAATTAAGTCAAAAATTAATTTTACAAAAGTGAAAATATCTCGAAAACGGTGCGTCGTACGTAAATTCTGACGAAATTTTGACCCCCTTTTAGGAAAACCCCGTCTAGATAATTACGATCTATCCAATGGACATGATGATGATGATCATTGACGATGATGATGATGATGCACTGATCCAAAACGGCCAAGAACGATGTTGAAATAAAGAATCACTAAGTGGCTTTTTATATTAATATATTTGTACATATTTGGTGACTTAAAAATGGCTAGGCATAGTCAAAATTAAGTCAAAAATTAATTTTACAAAAGTGAAAATATCTCGAAAACGGTGCGTCGTACGTAAATTCTGACGAAATTTTGACCCCCTTTTAGGAAAACCCCGTCTAGATAATTACGATCTATCCAATGGACATGATGATGATGATCAATGACGATGATGATGATGATGCACTGATCCAAAACGGCCAAGAACGATGTTGAAATAAAGAATCACTAAGTGGCTTTTTATATTAATATATTTGTACATATTTGGTGACTTAAAAATGGCTAGGCATAGTCAAAATTAAGTCAAAAATTAATTTTACAAAAGTGAAAATATCTCGAAAACGGTGCGTCGTACGTAAATTCTGACGAAATTTTGACCCCCTTTTAGGAAAACCCCGTCTAGATAATTACGATCTATCCAATGGACATGATGATGATGATCAATGACGATGATGATGATGATGCACTGATCCAAAACGGCCAAGAACGATGTTGAAATAAAGAATCACTAAGTGGCTTTTTATATTAATATATTTGTACATATTTGGTGACTTAAAAATGGCTAGGCATAGTCAAAATTAAGTCAAAAATTAATTTTACAAAAGTGAAAATATCTCGAAAACGGTGCGTCGTACGTAAATTCTGATGAAATTTTGACCCCCTTTTAGGTAAACCCCGTCTAGATAATTACGATCTATCCAATGGACATGATGATGATGATCAATGACGATGATGATGATGATGTACTGATCCAAAACAGGGATGTTACGGAGCTTCGACTCCGACTCCGATAAGTCGGAACTTCCGATTAATATTACACCTTCGGTTCCGACTTCGGTTCCGATACTTTTGAGTCGGAGGTTGAATCGGAGGTCAAAGCATAACAAATATCGGCGACGGCCTGGGTAGACCGTTTTGAATAGGATACAGGTCGCGCGGACACCTCCCCGACTCCCGCTCGTGCGTTCTTATCTAAACATATATTAAACCGACTTCAAAAAAATCGTGAACACAAAAATAAACTAAAAAAAATTGGCCAAGTGCGAGTCGGACTCCCGCACTGAGGGTTCCGTACAAATTCAATTTTTGACGTATTAAAAAAACTACTGAATAGATTTCGTTCGAACTAATTTTCGTTGGTAGTTTTTATGGTAATGTACATTATATATTTATTTCAGTTTTATCACCCTCTTATTTTAGAAGTTAGAGGGGGGGGACACACTTTTTTCCACTTTGGAAGGGTCTGTCACGCAAAGTATTCACTTTAGAAAAAAGTGATATTAGAAACCTTAATATAATTTTTAAAGACCTATCCATAGATACCCCACATGTATATGTTCAATGAAAAAAAATCTTTCGAGTTTCAGTTCTGACTATGGGGACCCCCCACTTTTTTTATTTTTTTTCTATTTTCGTGTGAAAACCTTGTTGCGGTTCACAGAATACATCCACTCACTAAGTTTCAACAGTATAGTACTTATAGTTTCGGAAAAAAGTGGCTGTGACAGACTGGCGGACAGACAGACAGACAGACAGACATGACGAATCTATAAGGGTTCCGTTTTTTTGCCATTTTGGCTACGGAACCCTAATTAAAAAATAATTCCTAATATCTATTACCTAATACTATAATTTACCTAAACTATGTCAAAGTAATCTTAAACAAACTAACTGAAGTCGGTGCTTTTTCTCTTCTGTTTTTTTGAAGTCGGTTTAATTTTTTTTAAAAGTCAGTTTATTTCATGATTTTTAGTTGTGTTAAAGCGTTGTGAACTTAATTATTAATAGGAACTTAGTTGTTGTTAAAAGTAAATGAGAGTGTGGATAAATTACTTGTTCTCGCGAGAAGACCCAGCGAGACTTCTCGGCGAGATTTCTCGCCGCGGGTCTGGATGTAATATACACAAGTATCACGTTAGCCCTACATACATTCGATCGACCAATTGCAGTTCTGCCTTCCAATTCCTAACCGTTAAGGAGTACTGTAGCTTCATCATCAGCACAGTAGCATCAGATGTTGATTCAAGCATACCTCACATGCAACATTTAAGCCCTACATACTACTAAATAGTTTCCATCGACCAATTGCAGTTCTGCCTTCCAAATCCTAACCGTTAAGGAGTACTGTAGCATCATCATCAGGGCAGCAGCATCAAATGTTGACACCCTGAAGCATATACCTGAGTAAGATATGATTACGTAACAAAAACATCATACGAGCATACAATTTTCGGTGGTTGCCCTCGATTTCTCCTGGATTCCATCATCTGATCCTGGACTGGTGAAAATGGGACCACCTCAGAACTGAACTCTATCCAACAAAAAAAAATTTTTGAAATCCGTCCATAATTGACGATATTATCGGTGAACATACATTAAAAAAAAAAATTATACATACAGACGAATTGAGAACCTCCTCCTTTTTTGAAGTCGGTTAAAAAGGAGAAACTGACTGATTGTCATATCATCGCACAGCCTAAACGGCTTAACGTAGGCACTTGAAATTTGGAATGGCCGTAGCTTGGGTACCGTAGAGGTTCACTAAGAAAGGAATTCCTGAAAATCCCTCGGGAACGGGAGTTAGCAGGAAAAAACATTTGTATGAAAAGTCGAAACCGTTAAAGTTGGACGCTGCAAATTTGGCATACAGATAGCTTAGTAAACGTTTAGCTTAGCTGCACAAGGATATTGCAAAATTCCTACGGGAACGGGAGTAAGCGTATAACGTGTAAAAGTCTGTTCCCAGTTCTCCTCTGTGTCCAGAAAGGAAAATTGTGCTACCCCGAATTTAACGCGAGCGAAACCGCGGGCAAAAGCTAGTCGTCTATTATTTTTCACTTATTATTTTGTTACGCATGCGACACGTTCTCAATGTTCCTCCTCTCCTGCCACTACTTCTGACCCTGCCTCCGCCTCCGGTTCCGACTCCGACTCCGGTTCCGATTCCGACTCCGGTTCCGACTCCGACTCCGAAAAATAAAATCAAAAAACTCCGACTCCGCCTCCGATTCCGATATGACACCTCCGTTACATCCCTAATCCAAAACGGCCAAGAACGATGTTGAAATAAAGAATCACTAAGTGGCTTTTTATATTAATATATTTGTACATATTTGGTGACTTAAAAATGGCTAGGGATAGTCAAAATTAAGTCAAAAATTAATTTTACAAAAGTGAAAATATCTCGAAAACGGTGCGTCGTACGTAAATTCTGACGAAATTTTGACCCCCTTTTAGGAAAACCCCGTCTAGATAATTACGATCTATCCAATGGACATGATGATGATGATCAATGACGATGATGATGATGATGCACTGATCCAAAACGGCCAAGAACGATGTTGAAATAAAGAATCACTAAGTGGCTTTTCATATTAATGTATTTGTACATATTTGGTGACTTAAAAATGACTAGGGATAGTCAAAATTAAGTCAAAAATTAATTTTACAAAAGTGAAAATATCTCGAAAACGGTGCGTCGTACGTAAATTCTGATGAAATTTTGACCCCCTTTTAGGAAAACCCCGTCTAGATAATTACGATCTATCCAATGGACATGATGATGATGATCAATGACGATGATGATGATGATGCACTGATCCAAAACGGCCAAGAACGATGTTGAAATAAAGAATCACTAAGTGGCTTTTCATATTAATATATTTGTACATATTTGGTGACTTAAAAATGGCAAGGGATAGTCAAAATTAAGTCAAAAATTAATTTTACAAAAGTGAAAATATCTCGAAAACGGTGCGTCGTACGTAAATTCTGATGAAATTTTGACCCCCTTTTAGGAAAACCCCGTCTAGATAATTACGATCTATCCAATGGACATGATGATGATGATCAATGACGATGATGATGATGATGCACTGATCCAAAACGGCCAAGAACGATGTTGAAATAAAGAATCACTAAGTGGCTTTTCATATTAATGTATTTGTACATATTTGGTGACTTAAAAATGGCTAGGGATAGTCAAAATTAAGTCAAAAATTAATTTTACAAAAGTGAAAATATCTCGAAAACGGTGCGTCGTACGTAAATTCTGATGAAATTTCTGACCCCTTTTAGGAAAACCTCTCTAGATAATTACGATCTATCCAATGGACATGATGATGATGATGATCAATGACGATGATGATGATGATGCACTGATCCAAAACGGCCAAGTACGATGATTTAATAAAAAATCACTTTGTGGCTTTTTATTTTTTTATTTATATTTATACATAAAACGGTGCGTCGTACGTAAATTCTGATGGAATTTTTGACCCCCTTTTAGGAAAACCCCTCTAGATATTTACGATTTATCCAATGGACATGATGATGATGGTGAGGATGCACTCATCCAAATAGGCAAAGTACGATTTTGAATATTTTGATATAAAAAATGACGAACATTCATTTGAGTGTCTAACATTATCAGCTGTGATAACGATTTTAATATCAAGGAAAGATTAAAGATCTGAAAACAAACAAACTTATTTGTTTGAGTCATTTGAGTACCTATTATGCTTTTTTTTTTATAAAATAATGCTGTTAAATGTATACTTAGCATTAGTAAGACCGCTCTTTCCTACTGGACACAAACAATGGGCCCGTGCCCAGGGCCCCGCGTTGGATTAGGGCCCCAAGACCAAAGTCAGATCACTAAAACAGAGGTTTACCTAAAAGCCAATGTGCTTGGGTGTGTTTTTCGCCAAAAAGGCGAAAGACTTTCCTTCTCGATACTCTTAAAACTTGTAGGTAAATTACTGTCACTATGTTATTGAAAATGAAAGGAAAGGGGAGATAAAGCTGTAAAGGGTAAATCAATCGACCTTGGAGTATCCGATTTTTTGTAGACTTTTAAAATTACGTGCCAATTGTGGGGAGTTAGAGGTTATTTTATCTTTTGAGTTAGGTGAAATAAAACATTGTTGTCAACTATATTTCCGTCTAATTTATTTGATTAATCATCTGCTCTATACACATGATATGCACCAATGCCTATAAATAATACAAACAATGTTATGAACAATCCGGGGTATGACTTAAATTATTTACAAAATCAATAAAATCATATTACATTCCATTGCTCTTTTATCATGACAAATATTTAGGTATTATAAAATCTATTTTATAATCTTTAGACATTCTTGAGCGCTACATTCCTTCGTCATGCAATAACAAATTAATATTAAATAAATAAAATTTCTTATCTCGTTCAACACTTTTTCAAACAACACTTAAATCACAGTAATCATTCTATACATATTATACCATTACCGTTGTGGTACATGATACATCTCCTACAAAGTAGGTACACATTTAAATAATTTCGATGTAACTTTTTGAAATTTTCTCACTATGCAACTGAAGAAAATATTTTAAGGAACGAATCTCCTTACAGCTTTTTTCATCCCCTTAATTTCGCAAAATTATATATTAAGATGACGTGATTATACAATCTGTATAAAAGTGTCCACGTTTAATTTTACATAGTAACCTAATAAAGAAATGTTTTTACAATTAAAATTACTTCTAACTTATTTTAGCGATTGAAAACAATACATTTAATTTATATCTTGGTCGGCGCAACTTATACTAACTCTTTTTTATTTATTTGTAGGTGTCAGTTTATTGTTATTGTGGGTATTTTATTGCAGTTTAGCTTTTCTTTGCCAATATCCATTCATGTTATTTTCACTTTAATATGTGCCTATAATATATTTAGTAACATTTTTGGGCAGGAGTACATAATTTGACACCTACCTACATATTGAACGTCCTATTTCAACATTAATTTATATTTAATAATAATTCAAGTAGTAAATACCAATTTTTACTACTTTGATGAAAACCAGTTTTTATAAGTACCTATTGCTGCGCTAATTCCAATGTACTTATTGAAACAACATTACAAATTAGGAAATGTAATGTGTATAGCATTGAGGTATTACTGCTACGTATTCCTACAGTACACACTTTGAAAAAAATATCTTCTTAAAAGCACTGTTGTTAATGGACCTCCTTTAATATATTTTATAATCGAAAATGGGCCGTCTTGTGATTAGAAAAAATGTCCAAATAATTCCAGGACGAAAAATAAAGCTAATGTCGTGTCATTTAATAGGTAAGAAAACGAAAACTTAACATTATCCGTCCCCTTCCCCTACTGCCTCATAGATTTTGATTTCGATGTCCACAACATACGCAGTTGTAATACCTCAATGTTAATAGTTTGATTTTCATGTACCGTGCTACTCATTTTCGTAGTTGTGTCAGTCACAATAGGAATTTTATTTTTGTGTTGGATAATCCAACACATTGGATATAAAACTAAACAAAAAAATAATGCTTGAGAAAAATAAAATGTAAGGAAGGTATGTCTGCATTAGAGACGTGAATATTACTTAAAGTACCTGCGTCACACGAATGAGAAGGAAATTCTCTTCACATTGTGAAAGCCACACCATTTAATCCTTTTCGTATTGAAAACGTAGCCTCATTCCTAGTGTGATTGATTTTCTTGTATGATTTTTAATAAAATTCCGCTCCAATAGGCCTTAATGTTTGTAAGCAGCATAAATAAATCTAAGACTCCCTTTTTATAAGCACTTAGTAGGAAACAAGAAGTATTAATTCATGCAAGCTTAATGGAAGCACGTATGCGCAATATTCCATAGATTTAAACCGTTAGAAATGCCCTCGCGATAATTCAATTTAAGAGAGGAACAGCTTAGAACTTCCACTCGAATGAGCTCTTCTGGGTAAGTAGGTACTTCCAAGTTCCACCGTACAGAAGAGCACAAAGAAATAGCACATCGTAACTGTTGTGCTATGTTTCTGATGGTGAGTAAGGTCGCCAGAGCTCAGTTGGGGAGGGTATGGGGTCTTAAAGGCAGGCAACGCATCTGCGACCCTTGTGTTGTTGATGTCCATGGGCAGTGGTGATCACTTACCATCAGGTGACCTCTTGTTCGTTGGCCTCCCGGTATAACATAAAGAAAAAGTTCAGTCTGCTCTGACGCAGGCCCTGTAATGTGAAGCGATGGTGACTTTACATCAAGTAGGGACGTTTGTAGCCACGTCAATCAGACCCGTCTTTCCCACTAGGCACAATGGGCAGGTGCCCAGGGCTCTGCGATCAATTGGGACCCCTAGACTAGGTTCTGGGGGCCCTACATTTACCAAACAAGAGGTTTAAAGGCCCATGTGCCAAGCCCCTAATAGGTGAAGACGGCCTGACGACAATCAAAATAACGGTAGCTTTCTTATGTCGGACATATCTAAAGATTTAAATCTATGCAAAATTCAATATGTATTAAAACATACATAAAATAGAAAAGATAAGATAGTTGTTTAAACATAGAGAAGAGAGTTATTTAACTTTAGGCTAAACTTAAATAAATTAATGAAGATTTCATATCATCAACTACACACGTACAAACTTAGTATTAATATTTCACAATTTAGACAACACTTGGTTGTTTGGAATCTAAAATATATAAATATTGCTGTTAGTTATATTGTCAAAACAATTAATTATCACTCCACATAATGTAATTTTTACGTAAAATAAATTTATTAATGTAGGATTGTACAAAATCATTAATTTTCATGTAATCACGTAAAGACTCCTATGATTGTATACAATAACAGTGGAATTAATGTTCGGCGGGAGGTACAATTATTTTGTAGATCAAATAGATTTACAGTTTATTCGAAAAGATAAATAATAATATGTATGATAAGAGCATGTTTGTAAATTTGGTGTAAAATAACTTTTGAATGTTTCAATAATAGTGACAAGTGTTTCAGACAAAAACGCTTTTAATTCATGATATTGCCAAGAATGATGGTTAAGATTTAGAACCCCATCGAAATAGCAATGGCCATATATATTTTTAAATTTTTAGAAATGCCCCGACCGAGAACTGAGGCCATAACCAAAAGTTACAAAATATTTTCACACGTTGATATTCATGATTTTGACTCGCCAATCATATTTCAAAGTTAAATGTCAAACCGTAAAAATCGTACAGTAGTTTTTTTATTCATAATATTATAATATTTTATTTACATAAAGAAGCAGACGAATTTTCCTTTCTCTTCCTATCGAGGGCCTCTTTATATTTGCAATTAAAATAAAATAAATATGTAGTGTGTATATAATAAGTGTCTCTTCATATTTTAATGTATAAGAAGAATGCAGGCCACTATTAGGATAGAAGAGTTTTGTATTATATTCTTAAAAATCTACCCTGAATTTAAACGGTTTTTTATATTGAAAAATCGTCTGCTGATAGACAAAATAAAAGTAACCCTGTCACCAGTTCTGTGCGTTTAGATAAATATGAAACACTTTCGTGTCAATTCATTTAGTTTTAGCATAGTATAGAAGAGCGCACCTTGTGATTTATATAACATCAGTGTCAAGAATATTCATCTTACAATAATATGTTGTCGAAAATTAAAGATGTCAAATCACGACGTTCACAATATCATTTTAGGGTAGCAAAATGGTATATAATTTTAAAATACCATTCATGTTTAAGCTGGCGATGCTTTTTATATTATATTTTCCTGCCTGCGACAACTTTTTGGTAAAATATAAGGCAATGGTGTTTCTTGGTATTATACAAAATTTATGTTTAATATAACCTGTGCTCATATTAAGACTTTGTGAAAGTAATTTACACACAATGCATATTTTACTTAATAAAAGTATTAAAAATTAACTAGGGTATGACGATGTGATGAAAACTATTTCGTTATTATACACAACACTTTGTCACACAAGCCAGTTAGTCTAAACGAAGCTCATATTTTTCTTAATAACTATTTATGTTTATGTACGATAATTACTATTATCTCATGAATTTGTAATAACACTTAGATTTTTGAAATATTTTTTTTCTGAGAAAATGTACATTTAACTCGTAATATTATGGTTCCACGATGAGGTGAATAAATCTAATAAATGTTTTATTTCTGTATATATACTTTCTGATATTCTTGCACCAGCAAATAAAATTGGCGTTATTGATAGGAACTAACTTTTATGTTGACGTCTTTAAAACAATGTACATATTTAATGTGTATTTTATAGGTTTATAAAAATATTACGTATATATTTTAAATTTCTGTGAAATATTGATGTGATTTTTCGGTTACACTGCCTGGGCTTATTCACAATTGAAATCCCTCAGTATATCAAATACTCTACTCTTTACAATAATATCGGTGTAGGCAGATAAATTTTAAGATAAAATGAAGCGAAAGTCTCAAATCTTATCATGAAAATAATTTGTAAGTAATTGACCATTCTTACATTTAAATAATACAAAATAACTACTTTAATCTGATTACAAAGGTATAATTGACAAAAACTAATCAAAAACTTTTATAATAGGTACAAATTTTCTCTGTTTCGTCATATAGAAACTGAATTTCGAATAGTGTTTAATCAAACACTTTATTCTCAAAAGTGTATCCCTCATAAATATCGTATTCTAGCTAAAATCTGCAGTTATACATTATATATTTCACTACTAAAGGTGCAAATATTTCTAAAATATATAATATATTTATAAACAGTATTTCTATATTGTGCCATATACAATGCACGCGTAACACACATTTATTATTATATTTACTTTATGTACTTACACATAAAAACATTATACTGTTAAACAGTACCATTCGCTATACACCAACCATTATGTATTTCGCTAACTATATATAATAATATATCCTTGGTGTCTATACGTAGTTCATACGCCAAGTTATGTTTTGATTCTTTACATCGATTACTTACTTTTTTATTTGGACATAGAATATTAACATCGTTTATTGCAAAAAAATAAACTTACCACTTAAACGAGCGTTTAACTGCTGATCTGTACAAAAGTTTACCATTCACTGAGTCGATAATAAAACATTCGGTCTGCAATTAAAGGTATTCAAATTATTTATGATTAGTTAAGAGAACCCTTTTGCTGAATTATTGGTAAACAGTACCAGCTTCTTGTGAAGAAATAGATTGTACAGGCGAGATGGCTCAAAAAAACCCAACGTCGACATAATCTTCTTATCCGTTTTGATATGGGTTTGTACATATTTTCAATTTAAATATGTATGAAGGTTTTTCCTAACTAATGAGGGAATCTGCTAATCGCAAAAGGCTTTTACCATACATTTGGTAGCTTTTGGAATCCTAAAAAAATTTTTCTTGGCAAACGAATCTGCTTCATAGCTGGATCAAATTACTCTTTTGGACTATTTAAGGTTTGAGTAATAGAATTATCATAAAAAAAAGTTTCTCGCGATTGGCATTTGCCCCCAGTAATTATATTACCTACATGAATATTAAATATCAGTAATAAATAAACCCCCAAAAAAAGGGCATAAGAAGATACTGTCAAAGTTGGCATTTTTGTATATGGACTTTGAGCCATTTCCTTTGTAATCATTATATGTATTTTCAATAAATATACCTAAGTATAAAATAGTCCAGTAATTTTAGCAATTTTGATCCACGATCTGCGGAATAATTCCTAGTGAGCTGAATTTTTGTATACACCTTTATTATGATATTGTAATGATGATGTGAAAAATCGACATTGATATCGTGCCGGCTAAAAAAGTTATAGGGGTCCAAACGTCACGAAAATCAGTTTTTCGCAAATATCTCGCGATCTATTGCTCAGAGATCAATGATGGTTTCATAAAAGTTGTTCGTCGTAACATTGTCTACAAAAAAGGTCTCTTGCATTTTTCTGTAGAGTGAACCGTTTTTGAAATAGAGACTAGAACGCACTCACATATGGTATTGTATACCGTACGGCACATACCAAGGCATAAACCCTATCTGCATATCTATATCATTACTAGCAGCCCGGTACGTGCTACGCTACGTATAAAAAGAACGACCGATTTTGTTCAAACTTCACATAAAACATATACTAAATAGTCTGTACAAACCCTGAAAATTTGGTTTGGATCGATGAGCCCGTTCTTGAGTTATAAAGTGACAAAAAAAATTGCCACTTAGTTTTTTATAGTTGATATTCCTATTTTCCTGAGTGTACTAGTATTAAAAGTCCTTTATATTTCTATATGTAAAACACCATACTAACAAAAAACACACAAACAAAAAAGGGGAAAAAACAAACAATAGGGTTTATGCCTTGGTATGCGCCGTACGGTATACAATACCATATGTGAGTGCGTTCTAGTCTCTATTTCAAAAACGGTTCATTCTACAGAAAAATGCAAGAGACCTTTTTTGTAGACAATTTTACGACGAACAACTTTTATGAAACCATCATTGATCTCTGAGCAATAGATCGCGAGATATTTGCGAAAAACTGATTTTCGTGACGTTTGGACCCCTATAACTTTTTTTGCCGGCACGATATCAATGTCGATTTTTCACATCATCATTACAATATCATAATAAAGGTGTATACAAAAATTCAGCTCACTAGGAATTATTCCGCAGATAAAATCTAAAATTCCTGGACTAAAACAAATATTTGTACTTGGCGAACTTACGATGAAATAATATTTTAATTCAAATCTTTATTTTAAATAGATACTCGGCGCTTGAACTACTCACAATTTGTTTGACATAATTAAAATAAAATTAACGCACATACGCCATAACACTTTATACATCAGTTAACAATCATTATTGTCAGTTATAAATCTATTTTTATGACTTTTATATTTAAATATAAATTCGCGTCTAGTAGTAGGCAGTTTTAACACAATTATGTTTATATTAAATTCACTATTTAGTTTCAAACTGCTCTGAGATGTGGTTTTGGGATTTAGGTAAACAAATAGTGTATTATTTAGGATTTGATTTAATTTAATTTTGTTACATCGTATTATTTTATATTCTTGCCTGTATCCAAATAAGTCATCTAAGGTCATAAACTGGGAACAGGACAGGCGAATGATGCTGATGATATAGGGTCGTATAGTCTAGCTAGTAGCTTATACGAACCTATATCAGGACCCTAAATGCCAACTCTGTGTTTGACAGACCTACATTTTATTTTGCAACTGACATACGGAGTTTGTAACACCAAAAGTGGGAGTTATCTATTTCGAAATAATTACCTTCTCTTTGTACGAAATAATCACCTATTTTATATTGAGTAAGGATTAATTTGCTTAGTTTTGTGCATTTGAATGCACAGCGAAAACCAGTGAAAAATAGGAAATGTTTCCCAGTTTATTATTAGTTGTTTTCAAAGTGGTTTCTCTATTTATATCCCAAAATCACATCTCCAGGCGCAAATGTACATCTACTTGGCTTCAAGATGGATGGAACTAGCACATTCAGTATTAAATCGCTACAGAGTTAGAATGTACGCTTAGCTTACACATACGAGTACTAAGTAGATCAAATTAATTGCCACTGAAGCAGATAGTTTAGGTTGTGTCACGAGCATTTACAAAGGTTTCAACATCTGAAAATTCTACCCTCAAGGGGATAAACAAGGGGATGAAAGTTTGTTGGAAACTTTGTCAAGTTTAAATTGATCGGGCTGAGATTTAGCATGCATAAAGCTTCTATGTCGTAGGCATTATCCGTCTGGAACTTTAAAAAATACATAATGGTGTAGGATTTCGTATTCACGATGAAAACAATGAACAAAATGGTAATTTGGTAGTTATTGGTTCAAAATTTCTTTTAGTAGTATCGACGCAGAATAAACATGGAAAATAAACCGTTCCTTCCCTTCGCAGATGGTAGTTTTTGTACTAAACTTAACAATTATAGCTGTCTTTTCTTATATTGGCAGTAAACACATATTTCTATGAACATACCACTGCGAAGAACCCTGTTAATGAATGCATTTATAAACATAAACGTTGAAAGGAAACTTTCGTCCACTGTTTTTTCTGTAATTTTTGTTTTTATTTTTTCCACAAAAGCGAGAGAAAATTTATGTTTTATATTTTTCAAGCGATTACAAAATGAAACCCACTACATGTGTCATTTTTAGGGTTCCGTTGCCAAAATGGCAAAAAAACGGAACCCTTATAGATTCGTCATGTCTGTCTGTCTGTCTGTCTGTCTGTCTGTCTGTCCGCCAGTCTGTCACAGCCACTTTATTTCGAAACTATAAGTACTATACAGTTGAAACTTAGTGAGTGGATGTATTCTGTGAACCGCAACAAGGTTTTCATACGAAAATAGAAAAAAAATAAAAAATGTGGGGGGTCCCCATAGTCAGAACTGAAACTCGAAATATTTTTTTTCATTGAACATATACGTGTGGGGTATCTATGGATAGGTCTTTAAAAATGATATTGAGGTTTCTAATATCACTTTTTTCTTAAGTGAATACTTTGCGTGACAGACCCTTCCAAAGTGGAAAAAAGTGTGTCCCCCCCCTCTAACTTCTAAAATAAGAGGATGATAAAATTGAAATAATTATATAATGTACATTACCATAAAAACTACCAACGAAAATTGGTTCGAACGAAATCTAGTCAGTAGTTTTTTTAATACGTCAAAAATAGAATTTGTACGGGACCCTCAGTGCGGGACTCCGACTCGCACTTGGTCAATTTTTTGAAATTTCATTTAAGAAGCCTGCTTAATAGCAATTAGTAAATTATTTTATTTAACAAAATGATGGAATGTCATTGAAATGCTCGTGACAGAATCCAAAATAAAGTCATTATCGCACAATAACCCACACAATGGGTATATACTGACAAATTCGACACTCGCTAGACTAGTATAATAGTATACTTAAGGTATACTCGTTTGTATGTCAGTGACTTCACAATCGTTGTTCATACCAAATTGAAGCGATTCTGGTTTCAAAACTGAATGTAAATTTAAAATACTGCATGTAACATAACACTATTTACTTGTCTTTATATTGTATTTTCTATAATTTTTGATATCAGAATCATTTGAATTTTTCGATTATAGTGAATTCTACAATGTTTGTATCGTAAGTTGCTAATGATTTAGTTAAAAGAAGTCAATATACATATTACAATTTACTTTTACTAATTTATATGAAAGTAGAAAACGTTTATACATGTTACTTTGTTGGTGTACATTATGTTACTGTCACAGCCTTCTTTTATTAGTGTTTTTACATTTTTGGATAATATAGGTACTATATTTATATATGTAGTAAAAAGTAACAGTGTTATGTTACACGCAGGTTAAAGAAATGGAACTTGGAGGCTGACAGCTTTTATGCGAGACTGGGGAATTGCAAATTTCATTACATGTTTAATGCACTCTTGATAAAAGGCGAGGATAAACACGAAACCGTTTTTAAAGAACTATTTTATCGATTGCATGCTTTCGAAGAGCAAAGGTAGATTATGTAATAATCACATTTTATATGAAATCATGAATATACACCTTCACCTACCAGTGGGTTTGATTGGTGGGTTAGCGGTTCATCGCCCCTAAATATTTGGTACTTCCAAATATTTTTATTGCAGGTACTGCTCATCTACTTTTGACTCCTTTGATTTGACTTTTGACAAAACATGCAATTTCTTTTGCAATCGACTCGCGTCAAAAGGCTCACCTAAAAGCTGTCAACCTGGGCTTAAATTCCTTCCATTATAAAAAAGAGCATCGATATCAACAGCGAGGTTTCAACTAGCAAAATAGGCTTAAAATTAGACACGAATAGTCGATAGGAGCTTGCGGTAGTAATCCAAACGTGCAAAATAAACGACCCGGAGCTTATCGAATAGAAAAAATCACTCGAAACGTTCACCGATGAGTCTCGCGCTATCACACGCTATCGCAAGAGTCGCTTGTCCGGTGCGAGCGCGCATAAAAAACAGTGATTTTATAGTCAAGCGTACGCCCGCGTGGTGGGTTAGTACGGCGAACCCAAAGCTGAGCGTCTCTTGGATCGTTACAAAGTGACGCTGGTGAAACTCTAGGCAATCACTACTGTTGACTCCCTCCGGGTGGGTCAGGGCCGCGCTCACAGACCGCGCGGGCGGACGCATGACTACAAAATCACTCAAAAGGGGGACGAGTATTGCGACGACATTTATTGCTCGGGGGTTAGGAGCGGAGCTGGGCCGGGCTGAGCACGAGCTCGCCGTCGGGCCCGCCGGCGAAGGACACGTTGCGCGGCGGCGGGCGGCGCCCCGGCTGCAGCGCGCCCGCCGGCCGCGCCTGGCCTTCGCCCGGCCGCGACCCGGCTTGGCCCTCGCTTGGCCGGACCATGCAGACTTGGCTCTCGCTCTGCCGCATCGCGCTCGGCCGAGCAGCGACTTGGCCGTCGCTCGGCCGGACCATGCAGACTTGGCTGTCGCTCTGCCGCATCGCACTCGGCCGCATCGCAATGGCTTGGCCTTCGCTTGGCCGAGCAACGACTTGGCCGTCGCTCGGTCGCCCGACGCAGACTTGGCTCTCGCTCTGCCGCATCGCGCTCGGCCGCACCGCAATGGCTTGGCCTTCGCTCGGCCGTGCAACACAGACTTGGCTCTCGCTCGGCCTGGCACCGACTTGGCCGTCGCTTGGCCGCCCGACGCAGACTTGGCTCTCGCTTGGCCGCACCGCGGTTGGCTGGGACGCGCTCTGCCGCATCGCGCTCGGGGGCGCGGCCGCCACGATCTGCTGTGTACCTTGCGGTGATGTGCTTGGCGGCACACTCGGTTGTAATACGCCCTGGAATAATACATTTGAAATGAGTGTTTATTACAATTTTAGAGACTCGATTTAAGTCTGTTTCGCAGCAAATTGGTCTAACTCTATAATATTAAGCACTATGTTATCTTCAATACCGTGATCATTGTAGGGAGTGACACACAAATACTTTCTTGCCCATCATAATGGAGTGGTGGAACTGCTGTAGATGCAATATTCAAATCTGGAGAAAACACTCATTTCACTTAAACATCCAGTATCGGCTAGAGCCATTTTTGGTGGCGGGTAAGTCAGTGTCCGCTGTGGCAATGTTGACGGCTTTCTGAACATGATGTGTCCTGCTGGATCATTGACCGGGAGCCACAGTACCTGGTGCGTCGTCTGCGGCGGCGCGGAGGCGGTGCGGTACCGGCGCAGGCGCTCGTCCTCCTCGCCGCTGGACAGGCTGGACACGTCGCACGAGGACGCGTCGAGCACTGGCCGCATCTCCGCCGGGAGCCACAGTACCTGGTGCGTCGTCTGCGGCGGCGCGGAGGCGGTGCGGTACCGGCGCAGGCGCTCGTCCTCCTCGCCGCTGGACAGGCTGGACACGTCGCACGAGGACGCGTCGAGCACTGGCCGCATCTCCGCCGGGAGCCACAGTACCTGGTGCGTCGTCTGCGGCGGCGCGGAGGCGGTGCGGTACCGGCGCAGGCGCTCGTCCTCCTCGCCGCTGGACAGGCTGGACACGTCGCACGAGGACGCGTCGAGCACTGGCCGCATCTCCGCCGGGAGCCACAGTACCTGGTGCGTCGTCTGCGGCGGCGCGGAGGCGGTGCGGTACCGGCGCAGGCGCTCGTCCTCCTCGCCGCTGGACAGGCTGGACACGTCGCACGAGGACGCGTCGAGGCGGCGCGCGGGCGAGCACTGCGCGGGCCCGGCGCGGGGGCCGCTGCCGCCGCCCGCCAGCGGCATCTCCTCGCCCTCCCCGCACCCGGACAGTCTGGAACAGTTCACAGTTGACTTTGAAACAAGATATTTATGTAGGCTGACAGGCACTTATAAATCGTCAATAATACCACATTATATAATGACAGTACCACCAACTCCGGAACGCAGTAATTTGTCGAGAAGATAAGCATCACACCGAGACAAGAGTAACCTGAACAACGCTAAAAATTTGAAGGGTTGGCTGTTGCTGTTGGCTTTGAACTGTCAACATCTTTTCAATAATATCGTATTTAGTGATATTTTCATTTATCGTCTGAACTGCACCAGACTTCAAACCAAAACGGTGACACCTAAAATAAAATGTTTTTTTTTCTTGTCATTCTTCAAACATCATCCAAAGAATTAAGTGAAGTACGTGTGGTTTGGGAGACACTTTGTTTACATCTTAGAAATGTGTGCCTTACGCACCTTCTGCTCTCCTTGTAATTGGTCCTGCGTCGGCAGCATGGCTTCGCGAATATGCAGAAGAGGATGCGTATGAAGCAGCACGCCAGCCCCGCGATGATGAGGGACGGGCCCACCAGCCGCAGCGCCGGCGTTTTGAAGCCCTGTAATCAGGATTAACACAAATGTAAAATTTTACGAGAAACGACACACAAAAAACATCGTTCCACTATGTTTTGCCGCTTCCCAATCTACAGTACACTTAGCGTGGTGAATATGGGCATAAAAAATATGTCTTCACGCAGCAGTGGACTTAGACAGGCTGATACTGATGACGATGTACCTTGTCGACGGTGCTGACGAAGTAGTGAACTATTTAAGAGAGATAAAACTTAGTGGAACTTCCACATGAAAATAGGCCAGCGCTACGCCCCCGGTGGTCTAGCATAGATGCCACTTTCGCGTCGTTTCTTCGCGTCCGCAGGCCTCATCGGTGAGCGCGACCTATCGCTATCGTCGCGACTTATATCTCCATCCCGCACACAAAGTATCTGTGTTAGCAGGATGGAAATATAAGTTGCGTCGATAGCGGTAGCTCGCGCTCGCGGGAGTGGCATCTTATCTAGACTACCTTGACTCGCCACTCGCGCCCTCCGCCTTGCCCTCCGACTGCGACCGTATGCCGAGCCCAGCAGTGGGCTGTACCTTGTCGCCGGTGCCGACGAAGTAGACGACGAGGCCGACGGCGAGCGTGCCCAGCCCGGCGTACAGCAGCCGCGCCACGCCCCAGGGCTCGCCCTCCGACTCGTATGACGAGCCCAGCAGAGGGCTGTACCTTGTCGCCGGTGCCGACGAAGTAGACGACGAGGCCGACGGCGAGCGTGCCCAGCCCGGCGTACAGCAGCCGCGCCACGCCCCAGGGCTCGCCCTCCGACTGCGACCGTATGACGAGCCCGGCAGTGGGCTGTACCTTGTCGCCGGTGCCGACGAAGTAGACGACGAGGCCGACGGCGAGCGTGCCCAGCCCGGCGTACAGCAGCCGCGCCACGCCCCAGGGCTCGCCCTCCGACTGCGACCGTATGACGAGCCCGGCAGTGGGCTGTACCTTGTCGCCGGTGCCGACGAAGTAGACGACGAGGCCGACGGCGAGCGTGCCCAGCCCGGCGTACAGCAGCCGCGCCACGCCCCAGGGCTCGCCCTCCGACTGCGACCGTATGCCGAGCCCAGCAGTGGGCTGTACCTTGTCGCCGGTGCCGACGAAGTAGACGACGAGGCCGACGGCGAGCGTGCCCAGCCCGGCGTACAGCAGCCGCGCCACGCCCCAGGGCTCGCCCTCCGACTGCGACCGTATGCCGAGCCCAGCAATGGGCTGTACCTTGTCGCCGGTGCCGACGAAGTAGACGACGAGGCCGACGGCGAGCGTGCCCAGCCCGGCGTACAGCAGCCGCGCCACGCCCCAGGGCTCGCCCTCCGACTGCGACCGTATGCCGAGCCCAGCAGTGGGCTGTACCTTGTCGCCGGTGCCGACGAAGTAGACGACGAGGCCGACGGCGAGCGTGCCCAGCCCGGCGTACAGCAGCCGCGCCACGCCCCAGGGCTCGCCCTCCGACTGCGACCGTATGCCGAGCCCAGCAGTGGGCTGTACCTTGTCGCCGGTGCCGACGAAGTAGACGACGAGGCCGACGGCGAGCGTGCCCAGCCCGGCGTACAGCAGCCGCGCCACGCCCCAGGGCTCGCCCTCCGACTGCGACCGTATGCCGAGCCCAGCAGTGGGCTGTACCTTGTCGCCGGTGCCGACGAAGTAGACAACGAGGCCGACGGCGAGCGTGCCCAGCCCGGTGTACAGCAGCCGCGCCACGCCCCAGGGCTCGCCCTCCGACTGCGACCGTATGCCGAGCCCAGCAGTGGGCTGTACCTTGTCGCCGGTGCCGACGAAGTAGACGACGAGGCCGACGGCGAGCGTGCCCAGCCCGGCGTACAGCAGCCGCGCCACGCCCCAGGGCTCGCCCTCCGACTGCGACCGTATGCCGAGCCCAGCAGTGGGCTGTACCTTGTCGCCGGTGCCGACGAAGTAGACGACGAGGCCGACGGCGAGCGTGCCCAGCCCGGCGTACAGCAGCCGCGCCACGCCCCAGGGCTCGCCCTCCGACTCGGACCGTATGTCGAGCCCAGCAGTGGGCTGTACCTTGTCGCCGGTGCCGACGAAGTAGACGACGAGGCCGACGGCGAGCGTGCCCAGCCCGGCGTACAGCAGCCGCGCCACGCCCCAGGGCTCGCCCTCCGACTCGTATGTCGAGCCCAGCAGTGGGCTGTACCTTGTCGCCGGTGCCGACGAAGTAGACGACGAGGCCGACGGCGAGCGTGCCCAGCCCGGCGTACAGCAGCCGCGCCACGCCCCAGGGCTCGCCGCTCGCGCCCTCCGCCTCGCCCTCCGACTCTGACGACGACCCGTATGACGCGTCGCGCACCTGGAATGTATAAATACAAATAATTAAATACTATCCTCCTCAAAGTAAAAAGAATCTAGTATTATCCTCCAAATGCAGGGCAAAGGCTTGAAATTATGAATTTGAAATAATGTTGTGTTAACACAAATGCGTTTTGGCGTATTTACCAATCTTTCCTTGGTGATCAAAAGCTTGAGCTGTGTGCGAAGAAAACGAAACAATTAATTATAGTAAAAAAATAGAAATCCTCTATTGAAACTGCATTAATCACAAAAAAAATAAACAAAAACAACCTGAAACTTTCGCGTTGCATTAATACCTATAACTAGACAATATTCTACCGTTCTTATTTTGTCTAGTTTAGTTAGAACCGTTCTAACGTTATCTAGTTACAGAAATAATAATTTAACAAACCAATTGGACGTTGAAGCTTACCTATAATTATTTAGTTAAAACTATGTCTATATGTCTAGTAGAAGTAAAAGAATGAATAATGCACACAGTGAGAAAACGATAGGATATATGAAGACCAGGAAATAAACTTTCAAAATCCATCTTCATATTTCCACAGAATAGACTCATAAAGCTGTACCCACGTATCTATATCAGAGAGTGGAGTTTCTAAATAAATAATAAAAATGGAAGTGAATAGGGAAAACAAAATTGGCAATCCGCCAATAACAAAAATTGTTTACTTTCCTTCACGTTTCCTGGTGAGATAAGAAAGGTTTCAGGTCTTATTCCAAAGATATAGAGTTCACAATAGCTGGATTTTTAGTGGAATTGATGTATAGCTGGGAACACCCAACGCTATCACCAAAGGTCAAAGGCTTTCCGTTTAATTGATGCCTACACTTGTTTTGCTTTGATAAACTACAGTTTCGGTATATGGATAACAGTAGTCTATTTGTTTATCGACTATTCTGACATTTATAGACTAAGGTTTTAACGTTTACTGGCGTAGTGATAGTTGTTTGGTTCAGAATATTATCAGACATGCACGTGGATTCAAATAGAAGCATGTTGGGTGTGAACCTTTTAGGAAAGTATTACTTTTGTTAATGAGTAGGTCCCCACCAAATTAAATGTCAATAAAGTAACACGCAGAATACCGAGTTAACAGCTAATGCTTATTATTTACGAGAAGTTTAATAGGCATTATGATAAAAATAAGTTGTTGCAGAGTTTGCCAGCCGCGACTCAGCCACAAGAAATAATCACCAATAGCAACTTTATTCTTCCAGCAGGTGTCATAAGCAGTGACTGAGGGAAGTTTTGGCGTAAGGAGCGTTTCTCTGCCATTTATCGTTGACTAGTCACATGAGGAGCTCGATGACGCAGAGGTTAGCGCGCTCGACCTCCAAAGCAACTTTTACAAAGGCCAGACAGCGATCATCTACATGCCCTCCCAGCTACTTTGGGCGTCATCTGTGGGTGGCTTACGTCCTGCCATCCCATGGCACGCCCAGCAGTGGACTACATGTTGATACTACTACATATGACGGCCCGTTGGTCTAGTGGTTAGAGACCCTAGCTACAAAACCAAGGGTTGCGGGTTCGAATCCCGCTAGGGGCAAATGTTTGTGTGATGAACATCGGCATCTGTACTCGAGTCATGGATGTTTAGAAAAGTATTTAAGTATGTCTATCCGTTCCCTAGCTTCCATAGTACAAGCTTCGAGCTTAGTTTGGGGATAGGCAATGTGTGTGATGGTAAGCAATCACCGCCACCCATGGACATCCGCGACACCAGAGGTATCGTTGATGTGTTGCCGGCCTTAACCCCATATCCTCCCCAACTGAGTTCTGGCAACCTTACTCACCAGCAGAAACATAGCACAACATTTACGAAGTGCTACTTCACTGCGGTCTTCTGTAAGTTGGAGGTACTTCTCCAGACGAGCGGCTCATTCGAGTGGAATTTCCACTAAGCTGTACCTCTCTTAAATGATTTATTATTTATTTATTCACTGACCCGGTTGTTCCTGTGCCACGCCTTGTTGGCGCGCTGGTCGCGCCGCGCGCCGGGGTGGTCGCCGAGCACGGAGCAACGCCGCGCCGCGCCGCCCGCGCCCGCGCCGCCGCCGCCCACCGACAGCGCCGCCGCCTCCTGCCATGCCGCGCGCCCGGCCGCGCACTGCGGGCAAATGTACATGATCGGTTAAACTAATGTGTCATCATCATCATCCTAGCGTTTCTCCCAGTTGCGTCCTCGGCTATTTAGACTGGCCCGTTGGTCGAGTGGCTAGAGACCCTGGCTACAAAACCAAGGGTCGCGGGTTCGAGTCCTGCTAGGGGCAAATGTTTGTGTGATGAACATCGGCATTTGTACTCGAGTCATGGATGTTTATAAAAGTATTTAAGTATGTCTATCCGTTCCCTAGCTTCCATAGTACAAGCTTCGAGCTTAGTTTGGGGCTAGGCAATTGGTGTCCTAGTCCAAGGCATTTATTTATTTATTTATTGCCTTGGAGCCCAGGGTACCCTGCGACTATGATCCTGAATTGACATGCCTGGTTAAACTTATGTGTAGGTATAGTAATTTGCAAAATATGTTCAATCTGGTATTTGACAAAAGCGAACGGTTGTATGCACGATCGTTTCGCTGTGGATTATTTTCACTATGGATAGACTAACATACCAGTCATTAATGATATAGAAATAGGGCAAACATACTGAAAAAAATCTTACAATATAGACAAAGGTAGTCACTTACATTTGAATGAACAGACCATATACAACGATTTACACTATCATCATAGTTTGACACAATGAACGAACACTTTTAACACACATAAACTTCTCACGCTATAAAATACAACCTATAATTACAATGCGGACAAACAATTTTGCGATACTTTTTCATTTCATTTGACAGGCCCGTTGGTCGAGTGGCTAGAGACCCTGGCTACAAAACCAAGGGTCGCGGGTTCGAATCCCGCTAGGGGCAAATGTTTGTGTGATGAACATCGGCATTTGTACTCGAGTCATGGATGTTTATAAAAGTATTTAAGTATGTCTATGCGTTCCCTAGTTTCCATACTACAAGCTTCGAGCTTAGTTTGGGGCTAGGCAATTGGTGTGTTAGTCCAAGGCATTTATTTATTATTTATTTATTTCGTCAAATTTTCCGTTCAATTGATGACCTATAAGACATTGTTTGACATTGTGTAAGCGACAAAATGTTTAGAGTAGAAACACGCTAAGTAGAAGTTACGCGACGTAATTTCGGCATGGTATGTCATCCTCAATTTAAAATACATTGCAGGCGTTGCTGTAGTCACACCGAATTTCAATCGCACTTTATTCCGCCTAGTGTGTTCCTCTGCTTAGTTTTAATACTACCCCCATGCATAAAGTGAGCTGTATGTTTGCGTAAAATCTCCGTTTAATAACGATGATGTTTAACAACAAGACACACGTTAATTTAATATAGTAAAAAGTGTAATCACTTTTGTTTAGTCCTGTTGGGAACAGCACACTTTACTTTTGTTTGAAATGGACAGACGTGACGTTAACCATAAACAAGTGAACGATCTAAAGAAGACGATGTTATTCGTACCCGAAAAGAAACAAAAAAGAACTTAATTATTTTAAAGAAAGAAACGCCTCGAGGGCCTATGCCTCCAATTACTAGTAATTTAAGAACCGGGCCGTGGTTTCGAGGCCCTGGATTTGATTTCCTAGTCGTGTAAATTTGGTGTCGGTGCGTCAGAAAACAGTCCAAGTTTGTGATCACCAATCAGCATTTGGCAAGCGTGGTGACTAAGCCATTACTTATCTTCTATTCTTTGTAACGAAAACATGTTTTCAAATGATGGGGACCTTTGCCCTGCAGTGGAACATTAATAGGCTGATACATTTCTTTACTATTTTAGAAAGGAAAGTAAAATTATTTAACTAAACGCCTGATTAATGTGGATTTACCCTTCAAGTTCAATGTTTCACTGTCTGTCTGCACAAACGAACCATTTGTTTCACGCAACTTCAACGCTGTGGTTTTAACTTGGACGTAATTGATTTGTTTAAAGTGAGTTAATTGTTTCTTTTTCGTAGAATAAGCACTATTTACCTAAATTTTTAAAAACCTGCTAGTAAATACCCCAAAAGGCAGGTGCGTATTTTTTAAGTGCTAGCGGCCGCTCACGACTTCGTTCGCGTGGATTTTGGTTTATCCCATGGGATCATTTTATCTGGCTAAAAATATCCTATCACATAAGTAAACCTATACCCAACCTGTATACCAAATTTCATCATAATCCGTTCAGCCGTTTCAGTTTGATTTAGGGACAAACATCCAGACAAAAAAAAAACACATTTATAAAATTAATTATTATTCAAATCTATGAAAATTAGTACATGTACCTACTTGTGAGTCTATGAGTCCGCTTATTAATTTAAAACCAAGCATACAAACGCGATGGTCTATCAACCGATCTCATTATAAGTCATGTAATTCCTCTCATAGCCTAAACAAGCCTCCGTCCACCATAAAGATCCGCCATCTAAAACCCAACATTATCAACATTACGTACAATATATCAGCATTTTCAGCCCAATGATAATCCGTATCGAACCTAAACCGTTTCATGACAACAGCCAACAAATCCGGTTGAATTCGATCGGTTCAAATTATATGAAAAGTGGATTACCGCGGGTCCAAACGACGTAATATCAGTTCGGAATACGCCGGGGATCGGTATTGGGTTGTATTTTAAACTGAATCCGTCGTAATGGCGCTGTAAGGGACAATAACAATGGTCCGATTTATTATGGAGCTTAGTAAGGCGTGTTTTATTAAAAACTAGCCTTTTGCTAGAGGCTTTGCTTCGTGGACCATAGATTTAGAGCGTTAGATTTGCTTTCGCCTACTTTGGAATTGGGATTTAAATGGGTGACTGTCAACGTGCTGTCTCGCTTTACGGAGCGACTGTCGCTCTTATTTTAGTGTCAATTTCATGTAACTTAATAATATTATATTGAATTGCAGTTTAGGCCTGAAGTAACTTGTAGTTTAGATTTCTTCTAGATGGTTACTGTCAAATTGACTGTTTAAACTTTAAGCTTTACATGCAGATAATTATAACTTTGCCAAAATTACGTCGCGAAATATTGTATAGAAAATGAGGATCGGCCAAACTTCAGTCGCGTTTTTTCCGCTTAGTGTGTTTCTTCACTTACTAGCGTAACTAGCTTAGCAGCTAAAGACGAAAAAAGCATAAAATATAAGTCCATAACATAAGAAAATGAAATGCATTTCAACATGCGCCAAAGAAATCCTTTAAACACTTAATTATTGTTTCAATGTTTGTAATTTCACCGTAATCATTCAAGCAGTTGCACGCTCGTCTCACAATATATGCAGATGACAGTAAAGCAACATTTTACTTTAACACAGCACAATATAATAAAATCTCGTAGGTATCACAATCTAAATAAAAAATGAATCTAAATTATCCCGATGAAAGTAATGCTCAGTTGTTTCTGCGTCGTATTATAGTGGATAATTGAGTGCGCAGGCAAAAGTGCACTTTTTTCACTCTCATTGTTCACTGGGACAGTAATATTACAGGACCGTAGAGAGATCAGCGTAGTATCTACGGATTTAAGTACTTTCATAGAACGGGTTTGTAGTTGTATTTAAACCGCCTAATTCCATACACCGGACTTACCCCGAGTTATATGTGCTTATAGAAAATAACTCAAGTACAAATGATCATCAGTCACACAAACATTTGCCCCTAGCGGGATTCGAACCCGCCCGATTTTGTAACCAGGTTCTCTGATCACTAGACCAACGGGCCCGTCAATATAGTGCTGTGTTGTGCATTAGGGCCACAGCACACGGCGTATTTTAAACGTGCAGATGACGCGCCGATTACACGCGTATACGCGATTCAAACGAGATTCTAACGCAACTTTGTAACTTTTGTATCATGATTGCAAACGCAACAATCAGCATCTACGGCACCAAAATCGCGCGTTCCTGAAACGCGCGTCGTCTGCGCGTTTAAAATACGCCGTGTGCTATGGCCCTTACATCAAATCACGCGATAATGAGGGCACGCATCTGTCAAGCACACACGGTGACAGCTGCAGTATGCACAGACTGCATACCTGATGCGGTATGTCATGACATGACAGTTATCACCGAATAGACAAGTGGCATTCAATATTAGCTTCCATAGTACAAGCTTCGAGCTTACTTAGGGGCTGTGTGCAATTGGTGTGTTAGCCCAAGGAATGTATTCTATTTTTTATTTTATTTTAATAGTAATTCGTCGCTTAGCTATACGTCTAATGCATTAGAAACCCTATGAAAAATAATATAAGCAGCTCGTGAAACTTATTGCCTTGAAATAAAGTTTAATTTCGTATAAAAAGTAAACCTGTCACAGAGATCATCTCAGCTGAAATGGACCATAGTGTTGTGTTGTGCATTACATCAAATCACGCCATAATGAAGTACGTGATTGCGTCAGCACGCAGCTGTCACGCACACACGGTGACAGCTGCAGTGTGCACGGACTGCATACCTGATGTGGTATGTCATGACATGACAGTTATCACTGAATAGACAAGTGGCAGGTGACATTCGATATTAAATCAGTTGATATGCCTGCAGGTTATAAAGCTATCGTTAGAGGATAGCAGTCAAAGTGGAACAATTAGTGCCCATAAACCGATGTTTCTAATTCTGTAATTTGACAGCCGGCAAATAAAATAATATCAGTGAACTTTATCAATGCACACGTGAAAAAAAACAAAGTTTCTATATTATCTATACTAATAAATAAATAAATGCCTTAAATAAATGCCTTGGACTAACACACCAATTGCCTAGCCCTAAACTAAGCTCGAAGCTTGTACTATGGAAGCTAGGGAACGGATAGACATACTTAAATACTTTTATAAACATCCATGACTCGAGTACAAATGCCGATGTTCATCACACAAACATTTGCCCCTAGCGGGATTCGAACCCGCGACCCTTGGTCTTAATAATCTGTACTTTCACATATATTTTAAAGAGCTCGATAGCGCAGTGGTTAGCGGTTGCTAAAGTTAAGCAGCGTTCGCAGATGCCAGTCATCGGATGGGTGACCGAAAAATTTCATCTTGAGCTCCTCCGTGCTTCGGAAAGCACGTTAAGCCGTTGGTCCTGCGCCTGATCTCTCTACGGTCGTGTCAGATTGCTGTCCCACCGAATTATGAGACCTGTGCCTGCGCACTCACTTGTGCACTATAATATATTCTGCGTACCTGGCTGATCGTAAGATCGGCCGCCATGGCAGAACACGGTCGGAGAGTATTATTATTAATCTATACTAATATTATAAAGAGGAAAGATTTGGATTTTTATATGTAACCAATACACTCAAAAATTACTGGACCGATTTCTAAAATTCTTCCACCATTGGAAAGCTACATTCACCCTGAGTAACATAGGCTATATTTTATCCCGGTACGGGAAGTACTTTGGGACGCGTGTGAAACCGCGTGACGTACTATAATACGATTGAAATAATCTCAACACCGAATCGAAAAGACTGCACAGCTATAGCTAGATGGGGTTTTGAGACATGACATTTCAATTAACACCGCCAACAGACTCGTTTTGAGCTTATCTACGAATATTCTGACCAAAGAAATCCACCTAGCTCCTTAGAACCAAATCGGGACCAAATTACACCCAGTAAAATTACTGCTACCAATCGCTATGCCACGAAGTCAATCAAACATTATTCTCCGAATAGTCAACATAACTTCAGTCGTGTGTTCCAATTTTATTATTCACATCATTTCTGGTCAGCATTTTGCACTCGCGTATTTTCACTGGATGCAAATGTATGCAGAGCATGCATTCCACAGGTTGCTTGGACGATGTGTTACTGTTATTTCAATAATTCCATTCAGTTTATTTAATTCAGACTTTTCAAGTGTTTTGTTAAGTGCCTTGATTGAAGTTGCTTTAAAATGAAATAAATAATTTCTTTTTCGCATTATTTTCAGCTGCATATTACGTGGATGGTTTTAGAAGCAATATTTAAACATAATATACAGTTTAGTTGTTGTTTTTTTTTCAGACAACAACTAAGTGAACAAAGTTGGATTCGAAGTAAGTATATACCCATTTATCTAATAAAACTTTGTCATGCTGCGGTTTTATTGTTTCGCTGAAACAGTTTTTGGTCAATTTTCCGCGAACACTGATTGGATGCTGACAACTGTCACATTACGTCAGATGCATTTGTATAGTGTGTCATCTTCCATTTACTGTGCAATCGTACAGTTGCTGTACTTACTATGTATTTTATGAATGTATTTTCTTACTTCTTTCTTTGTTTTTCGTATTAAGTGTTATATATAAAATCGTTGATGTTCCCACTCTAAGAAGTCATTTGTTTACGGCCGCCATTTTCGATCATCATACGTTCATCACATTTATCCATCATCTATAAAACTTTTGTAAATGCAAGCCCTGCTGACCTGTCTTATGTCCCAGAGCACAATGACAGACACCGGACAGGTCGAGATGCAATCAAGCGCGTGTTAATACTACCCAGTTACCCGCAGGGGACAATAATCCCGCTTATGAGCCATATATGGCTACTTGACGAGGCACTAATTATGCAGGACGATGCACGTATGATGATCGAAAATGGCGGCCGTAAACAAATGACTTCTTAGAGTGGGAACATCAACGATTTTATATATAACACTTAATACGAAAAACAAAGAAAGAAGTAAGAAAATACATTCATAAAATACATAGTAAGTACAGCAACTGTACGATTGCACAGTAAATGGAAGATGACACACTATACAAATGCATCTGACGTAATGTGACAGTTGTCAGCATCCAATCAGTGTTCGCGGAAAATTGACCAAAAACTGTTTCAGCGAAACAATAAAACCGCAGCATGACAAAGTTTTATTAGATAAATGGGTATATACTTACTTCGAATCCAACTTTGTTCACTTAGTTGTTGTCTGAAAAAAAACAACAACTAAACTGTATATGTTTAAATATTGCTTCTAAAACCATCCACGTAATATGCAGCTGAAAATAATGCGAAAAAGAAATTATTTATTTCATTTTAAAGCAACTTCAATCAAGGCACTTAACAAAACACTTGAAACGTCTGAATTAAATAAACTGAATGGAATTATTGAAATAACAGTAACACATCGTCCAAGCAACCTGTGGAATGCATGCTCTGCATACATTTGCATCCAGTGAAAATACGCGAGTGCAAAATGCTGACCAGAAATGATGTGAATAATAAAATTGGAACACACGACTGAAGTTATGTTGACTATTCGGAGAATAATGTTTGATTGACTTCGTGGCATAGCGATTGGTAGCAGTAATTTTACTGGGTGTAATTTGGTCCCGATTTGGTTCTAAGGAGCTAGGTGGATTTCTTTGGTCAGAATATTCGTAGATAAGCTCAAAACGAGTCTGTTGGCGGTGTTAATTGAAATGTCATGTCTCAAAACCCCATCTAGCTATAGCTGTGCAGTCTTTTCGATTCGGTGTTGAGATTATTTCAATCGTATTATAGTACGTCACGCGGTTTCACACGCGTCCCAAAGTACTTCCCGTACCGGGATAAAATATAGCCTATGTTACTCAGGGTGAATGTAGCTTTCCAATGGTGGAAGAATTTTAGAAATCGGTCCAGTAATTTTTGAGTGTATTGGTTACATATAAAAATCCAAATCTTTCCTCTTTATAATATTAGTATAGATTAATAATAATACTCTCCGACCGTGTTCTGCCATGGCGGCCGATCTTACGATCAGCCAGGTACGCAGAATATATTATAGTGCACAAGTGAGTGCGCAGGCACAGGTCTCATAATTCGGTGGGACAGCAATCTGACACGACCGTAGAGAGATCAGGCGCAGGACCAACGGCTTAACGTGCTTTCCGAAGCACGGAGGAGCTCAAGATGAAATTTTTCGGTCACCCATCCGATGACTGGCATCTGCGAACGCTGCTTAACTTTAGCAACCGCTAACCACTGCGCTATCGAGCTCTTTAAAATATATGTGATAGTACAGATTATTAGTATAGATAATATAAAAACTTTGTTTTTTTTCACGAGTGCATTAATAAACTTCACTGATATATTTTATTAGCCGGCTGTCATATTACAGAATTAGAAAAATCGGTTTATGGGCACTAATTGTCCCACTTTGACTGCTATCCTCTACGACAGCTTTATAACCTGCAGTCATATCAACTGATTTAACATCGAATGCCACTTGTCTATTCGGTGATAACTGTCATGTCATGACATACCGCATCAGGTATGCAGTCTGTGCATACTGCAGCTGTCACCGTGTGTGTTTGACAGACGCGTGCCCTCATTATCGCGTGATTTGATGAGGTGGACAACGCAACACTATTAACCATTTCAGCTTAGATTATCTCTGTGACAGAAATCAATTTATTATTACTATATTTCAAGGCAATAAGCTCCACGAGCTGTTTATATGATTTGAAAATCGCTATAGCGACGATTTTCTTTTAAAATAAAATAAAAGCAACTAACACACCAATTGCACACAGCCCCAAAGTAAGCTCGACGCATGTATTATGGAAACTAAATTGAATGTCACTTGTCTATTCAGTGATAACTGTCATGTCATGACATCATCAGGTATGCAGTCCGTGCACACTGCAGCTGTCACCGTGTGCGTGACTAGAAAATTCGATCCTTCAATAATGTTAACATTGCTTTCTTAATCATCTTGACCCATTTGGTGTTGTTGTCAAAAAGTGGGCTATTAAAGCGATGATCGCTGGTTAGACTATATTGTTTTATTTTAGTCACTCTACTAAGTGATATTATTTAATTGGCATGCTCTCCAAAAGTATACAATAATATGCAAACGGCCATCATTTTTGATCATTTTACTAAAATCAATTTTGATTGTTATACAGTAGCATAATTAGCGTCTTGTCAAGTAGACAGCGCAATAGATATGACTCCACCAGGATCACTGTCCCCTGCGGCAACTGGGCAGTATTAATACGCGCTTGATTGCATCTCGACCTGTCTGGTACATGTCATTGTGTCAACAGTGCTGACTATAATAAATAGACAGGTTGATGAATAGACATTTGATAGAGCTAAGATGGGTATACCTACGTTTATGGCGATCATTGAATAATAACTAAGTAAGGCTACTTTCTAATGCATCTTGACCAGTAATTTGATGTAATTGTTAAAAAGGCTACCACAGCTGATGTTTCAATTTTCATTTTAGTCTAACTTCAATCAAGTCGCTTTCACGCCGTAACTACTGAACCGATTGCTTTGAAATTCCAGACGAGAAGTTAGAAGTCCGGTTTTTTTCGTGGAAAAAAATATATTCCTGAGGAAAAACAAAAATATTGCTTAAATAGCCGCGGGTGGAAAACTAGTTCTTTATAAGTTAACAATAGTGCATATGTGCCTTCGGGCGCTATTGTCGATCACCTTACTGTATAATTAGTGCCTTGTCAAGTAGCCATCTTAATAGATATGACTCGCACACGGGATCACCGTCCCCTGCGGGTAGCTTGGTAGTATTAATACGCGCGTGATTGCATCTTGACCTGACCGGTATCTGTCATTGTGCACTGGGACTTAAGACACAACAGTGCTATCAATCAAACAAACATACGGAATGCTAGACTTAGGAAGATGGTCAATGACTAAACGAGATTTAGTTAAATGGCTATTGTATGGATTTTTGTAGTTGATAAAAGTGTTACTATTACAGCAGAGGTACAATGTAAGGGAAAAAAATCTAAGGATATTGTGATCTATCAACGCACAGCCCAAACAAACGTAAATAAATTAGTATGAAGTAATCTGTCTCTCAATGGAATATAATTTGAGTTAGATTTTCAAACATATAATACAGAAGGATAAAATTATGAGGGCGGCAATCTGATACCAACCAAACTATCCAAGCTCACTTTTACGCCCTTCCGTTTAACCCACCGTAAAATATTCAACTACACATGGCACATATCCATATGTTATCTATTACTTAACTCGTCCGACGCCGGGGCGGGTCGCTAGTCCAGCAATAAAAATCAAACATGACATACTTGTACGTAACAGGGTCCATGCATTAGCAAATGAATTCCTTGCATGTTAACTCGAGTCACGGAATCAGGGTTTAAAACAAATATGCTTATTCTACAGGTCATTAGTCTGTGCTACGTGATGGAAGGTCAGTGGGTTCGTGTCCTGATCGTTGATAGAATCGTGCATTGGAATAGTCATAACGGAGGATTAGTCATATGTAAATATTGAATAAAAATGGTGTTGTGGATTTTTGTAGCTCTTATGACAGATTAGAACTTAGAAAATGGCTGTGGAATGAAAAACTTTTACTACATGTAAACTAGTATGACGTATGTATGTATAAGTATGACAACATCACAGGACATTTATACGGATGTCAGTATAAGGGACCAAATTATGAACAGTGGTATACTATGGATGCAGTGGATATTATTCAGTAGTTCGAATGTAATTGAAGATTTTCAAATTATGCGTTTGCTGGCATACAACAAACTTCTGAGTTTGTTCCTCTGGGAGAGATGTATTCCCTACCACATCCACACTTAGAAAAAGAAGAGAATAAAGTTTTCATATGTAATTCCGAGTACTTCTGTACCAACGGTGAACTTCTGTCGTAAAACCAATAATTCAAAAGCCAATAACTGCAAATACAATTTAAACAACAAATGCTTTAATCAGTACTAAACAGAAACATCAGATGTAAAAAAAACAGTAGTTAAAATCCTTGAGAGCTTCATAAACAAATTAACGAGGTTTGCACCACTGTAACGACTCAATTCAATATTGAAATACTTAATTTGTTTCATCGAATCAATTGCAATGAAATAAGTAGTTTTCTTTGAAGCTATTTCTGTCAGCAGAGGCATTAGTTTGTTCAAATATTTTACTATTACGGCCCTTTCATCGGTTTGTTTTGTACTCATTTATTGCATAGTTAAAAATACTGCGGACGATTTCGGTATATCCAGCGTCATGCAAATAGTGATTTGACGTGAATAATACTATCATAGTTTCTAATATTATAAATGTGAAAGTTTGTTTGTTTGGACGTGTGTCCGTCAATCACGCTGAAACTATTGAACGGATTTTGATGAAATTTGGTATACAGGCAGGGTTAAGACTGAACTGATAGGATACTTTTTATACTTATTAACAGGAATCTTGTTTACGTGGGCAAAGCCGTGGCTAAACACAAGTTAAAAATAAAGGGTACTTTACTGGCATCTATGAATATTTCAAAGAACCCTAGACACGTCACTATGTAGACATCGATATCTGCATGGACCTTGACATCGGGTTAGCGTGTCACCGCACTAGTGGCCGTCGAGTGCAGTGAAAAACGGATTTATTACTCTTATGGATATAATTAATATTATTTATATTTTGAAGATAAACGGGAATCACACATCTTATCTATACCTGGCAGTAGGACCTGAACCTTTTGCAATCCGGGTGAAAACCTTTTCCATAATTATTGGCTATTTATTCCTTTCTGGTTTCTGAGTTTAAATGTATTTTTCTTGTTTAATAATATTTGAACTACGTTCATTCACTATGTAAGCAGATCGGCGGGTAGCTCACCTGGTTACGGGCGACTTCGGCCTTATTCCATTGAAATGCACTTTCAATTGAAACTTTGTTCAATGTGATGTCACTCAAGTACCGCCATGGAGTCTTCTGAGCTTAATTGAATGACTTGAATATTAGCATCGTGAAATAGTCAATGTATTTTCGGCCATTTTGGCATAGCAAGCGATTTTTTTCTGCTCCAAGAATTGGATTGCAAAATCTATACCAATATCATTAAGCTGAAAAGATTGTTTGTTTGTATGTTTGTTTTATTTGAACGTGCGTATTTCAGGAACTACTGAATGAAACTGAAAAAATATTTTTGTGTTGGACGATAGTCCATATGACGAAGAAGGCTTTAAGCTATAAACAACCAAAATCCATGGGGACGGAGTCGCAGGCGGTCGCTTGTAATAAATCGCTAATAAAAAACTGCAAACTTTCATAACTAATTCATCATTAAACATCAAACATAGCTGCAAGTGGAAAAAAACAGATTTCCTTAAACTAAAAAACACTTGAAGCTACGTGAAACAATAAGTACTTAACTTGCTCTACAATTTAGGCCAAAGCAATTTACCCTCTCGAGTCTCGAGTTCAAAAATAAAGTATAATAGGCCATTATTGTGGTCAATTTGTTTATGATTGGCATTCGGTCATTAGGAAGCGATGGAACTGAAATAGTTTCCTTAAGAAAATCAAATTTTATTACCCTTTCATTTTAAGGCATTAACTGAAAGTTACTGATCTTTTGAACAAAGAACTAAGTACAGCTGCCTATTAATATTCTGCTGTAGGTTAAGGTTCTCCATTATCTGATTAAAAGTGCTGTCCAAATTATTCATACACTTCGTACCAACCACGAAACACTAACTTGCTACATAGTATTAAAAGAAGTCACTTCCTTTTGCCTGAACTTATTTACCCTTTAGGCTGAGACTCCAAAGGGGAGATGTGTGAAGCGGAACGGAGATATTACTATAAGTAGCTAATAGTATTTTAATGCTGAGATAGTGTTAAGGCCAAAATCCAATAGGAGCCGAAAAAATTCGTGAGCAGCCAATGGTGCTTTGGTGGAGTCTCACCCTAAATATTTAAAACAACACAACCTTTGTTCGAGATTTTTTCATCACATAGACTGATTGAAGATTAATGTGTTTGTATAACAGATGCTATTATAGTAAAGAAACACTACCAAGCGAAGCGGGGGCGGATCGCTAGTATTAATGAAAAAACCGGCCAAGAGCGTGTCGGACACGCCAATGAAAGGGTTCCGTAGCTAAAAGATGGCCCGACCGCTTAAGACACCATTTAGTAAGGGCAACTGCACGTCATAAGTTGGTCGAGTTGTATAAAAATAACAATGTATGATACAGAGTTCGCTATAGTTTTCGTTGAAAGTACTTACTTGGAGGTATACAGGACATTTTTTTCAGAATTATTGTAATAGTATTTCAAAAATTAAGGGGGGGGGACGCTCTAATTTTAACTTTGTATTAATATATCTCGAGACTGGGGTGTTTGATCCACATGGTTTCAAGGCGAGTTTTATTGTATTTAAAAATACCTGTTTAACGATACCCTACACGATGGGTTAAGTCGATTTTTTTTTTAGAATTAACTTTTCGCTGTATGGGAGGGGGGTAAAAAATGATTATTTTGCGATAATTTTAAAAACCAATTCTTGAATTATCACTATACATCTCTCCACCAACTTTCGTGGCAATCGGTTCAGAAACGGCGGAGAACGAACCAGGACAGACAGACAGACATGACGAATCTATAAGGGTTCCGTTTTTTTGCCATTTTGGCTACGGAACCCTAAAAAGAAAGAAAACATTGTGTTCATCTAATACTCGTAGTATCGTGTCGGGCAATTAACAGCTAATACCAACACTTGAAATAAACCTAATGGGTGTTTACGAGGCCGCTTGCTACGAGAACGTAGTCGACTACGAAAAATGCTACGAGACGCTACGAAATGCTACGACGTGATGAAAATTATGTATGTTTGTTGCTTTATTATCGCAGTTAAAGTACATTTACCTCATCCGAGAGAGCATACATTGTCAGTACTCTCACCATATAAATAACTAAGTATGATTGGAAGTAAAAATTAAGTTACCAAATAATAATAATAATAATACCCTCCTAGCCGAATTCGGCCACGGCGGCCAATCTTACGATTAGCCACTTACGCGGGATATACTATAGTGCACAAGCGCGTACGCAAGCACAGGTGCGCTCTCTATTCCCTCACTCCCGTAATTCGGTGGGACAGCAGTCTGACACGACCGTAGAGAGTTCAGGCGCAGGACCAACGGCTTAACGTGCTTTCCGAGGCACGGGGGTGTAATTACACCGCCAAACTTCCAAACTCCAGACTGTGTCTGTGTTATCACATGATGAAAACATAGACACAATTTCATCGGTCCGACCCGGGATTCGAACCCATGACCTCCGGCGCGGCCGCCGTATTAAAGTGCGACACACTAGCCACTGCGCCACGGAGCAAGTTACCAAATAGTAGTGTTCTCAGACTGCCTCCGTGGTTTAGTGGTTAAAGCGCTGTGCTCAAAAACCCTCGGAGGTCGTGGGTTCGAGTTCCGCGGCGAATACTTCCAACTTTGGTTTGTTTTGCTAGTTTGGTTAGGACGTTGCAGGCTTAAATTACCTGATTGTCCGATAAGGGTGATGATTCTGTGCTTTAGACGACACGTTAAGCCGTTGATCCCGAATATAATTTAAATTCCCTTGTGCTCGAACCAGCAGTTCCTGAGATTTGCACGTTAAAACAAAGAAACTCTTTACCCTTATTATACTAGTACAGACTACCGGCCGCCCGCGACTCCGTCCGCGTGGATTCCGGTTTCCACACACATAGGTATATACTATAGCCTAAAACCTTCCTCGTCAAATGGACTGTCCAACACAAAAATATTTTCTTCAAATTGGACCAGTAGTTCTTGAGATTAGCGCGTTCAAATAAACAAAAAAACTATTCAGCTTTTTTGAGCAGTAGCAGATGATCTTAACCATTACTTGGCTGATCGTAAAATACTGGCTCTATCTAAAACCCGTCTATCCAAACTTCATAACTTTCCCACTAGACAGCAGAGCTTCTATCGCACAATAGAGTAAAGCCAAAGGAAAAAGAAACACAACCACGTTGATATGCAAATGAAGCCAGATCAGTCGCATAATCTGATTACTCTTTCGGTGTGATGCATGCGGTGGTAATTAATAAACTCGGCCGGCGCTGAATGGATTATCGGGTCGGATTATGGTTTGATTTATTCGGTTTTTATACAGCTTCAGAATTCCTCAGTGCAGAGAGGCCATGGGACATAATGTATATTAAAAACTAATTCCTGTCCGCTAGTCTTGCCTACAATTGACTACGGCAGAACTGATTCGAATCATATTGATCTAGAAATATAATTCAAAATCCAGGAAATATTGTAGACGTAATCGTAAGCGAAAGATGGAAAAAATACAAGTAAAAACAAAACACAACAATTTTGTTGTCGAACTGACAGTCAGCGTAACTACGCTGGATCAGCTGGTTGCATAGAAATATAATCATTTGAAGTGACGTGCTAAGCACTGATTGTTACAAACCGTCTTTTCGTAAAGTATTGTCAAGAAAAAAACATGTTTGAAAAATGGTAAATTTAAAATCGCTTTTTGCATCATTCAAGCCAACATCCAAAAACATAAATGATAGCTTATTTGTAGGTTCAAACACACTTATTGGTTGAAATTACCTTAAAGCTACAAAGCATCCCATGTTAATTCAAAATAGAATGTTTCATCTTGTGAATACGGGGAAACGTTATTTCCATCCACAAAAACCGCCTGCACTTCAGTTAAAACGTCAGCTCGTAAATGGAAGCTTTTGACTCCTCGGTATTGGCATGTTTTGTTTTTCAGCGAAAGGCTCACTTTTGAAGACAAAAGGGATTTCGCTGTGACGAGTGAAGAATATCGAACGAAATTTAATGGACTGTTGAGAACGAATTATGCAGGCTTTTCATGTAGGAAAATGCGTTTTCCGAATGCAAAAATATTTTTGGCGTATTTCAGCATTTTTTGCTGACTGTGTCTTTTTTCGAAAATCTATAAATGCAGATCAAAATATCTGAAAAAGTTATGTTCATTTGCCTAACACGGTTAGTATACCTGCTGTTCAAAACCCATTTCAGAATTCCTTCTTATATACATAGTTGGAAGTTTTCCTTCATACTGCCACAAAACAATGGACGAACTACATAGTGTTTGCGAGTGTCAGAAACAAAATACAATCTGATCTCTAGTGACCACGACCTCCTTTTATGTACAACACTTGTTCAGATAGGTTGATGTTTACTGGTGTCTGTAAAACCGTGTCACAATACGGCGGCGAGATTTCCCCAGCTGCGACGGTTCATGCATATTCACCGAGGGTTTCTTCACGACGCTAATTCGATTGAGGTGTGCCGTGACGAGACAGAACCTGGTTATATAGATGCTTTTGGGAATAGGTGTTTTTACGAGAACTTAGGCGAAAAAATAATTAATTATTTTTATTAAATAACATGATAATAACGAAGAGCGATGGTGGCCTAGTGGTATGGACCGTGCCTGAGGTGTGTGACCTCTGGATTTTTCAAAAATCAGTCAGACAGCTAACCTGTCTAGTTCCCATCTACGAAGGTCTGTTAGCAGACGATTCACTGTAATAACTAGACTCGTCAAATCCTGGATCGTGGTCAAAGCGGCAGCGAAGTATAATGACGATGAATAATTCTTCTTCCATATTGTAGTATCTACTTTCAGTCCACTCACAATAATAAAACAGTTGCAATGTACGGCCGCAAGCCGACGTAGCCTCATTCATCTGCCGCTTTGTTTGCGCATCTAGTCACTAGTTGCGAACCATTCACTATAATGCTGGCAGCGTTCATTTGAAAAAAAAACAACAGGAAATGTTTATTTGTCACTTACTAAAATTGTTATACGAGTAAGGTTGCTAGTATCTGTTTATGGTCGAAGTTTTAAGGTGTTAAGGTTCGACTAGATTGTTTACAAAAAAAATATGTTACCAAATAACAGTACAATGACGAACGGGTTCTAACCACGGAAGTTCTAATGCTGGAATATTGTAATATATATTCTTCCAATCCAACCGCTTGAAATAATTAAACAGTAGCAATGTACAGACAGCCGCAAGCTACGGCATTCTCATTTATCTACCGCTTTGTTTGCGTCCACTCTAGTCACTAGTTGCGAACCATTCACTATAATGCCAGGGCGTTTGTTTGAAGAAAACGACTCGTGTTTTATTACAATCAGAAAAACCACATCAGACGCAGATCTAGATTTTTTATTGTTTATATAATGCATTTCTTCAAAATGTGCTTTTGGATATTAAATATATTTGCAGTGCAATATGAAAAAGGTGGAGGCGGCAATTTATTCTTCTTAATTTTACCTTAATTGGAACCGATTTCGTTTATTTGGGGCTTTAGAGTTGTTTTTCTTAATATTTTTGTCATTCGCTCTAAACTAAGTTAACAGTTTGAGTATTTATTCATAGTCAAAAAGTGTTAGCTTTTACCATTAGGTGGTAATCTTACAATCGGAGAAAATTGAAGACCGCTGTCTTCAATACCACTTTTAGTCAAAGCCACTCCTTAAATCATTATCAGACACTTATGCAATTTTGATCGTAGTCAGAAAGACTTTCATTAATTATAAGGACATTTCACATCGATATTGAACTGAAATGTTTGCAAATCAACTCTGCATTCAACCCTTAAAAGACGCACAGTGCATACAGTGCATACGCATTCATGCGAAAGGACGGCGACTAATTAGTGCAAGTCGGTTCCGTAAACGAGAACAATGATAGAAAAACGTTCCGCGTCACGCTTAGGCGAAGGTACTTTACTAATGAGTTGCATATGCTGCCTTTGCGGTTACGGTTTAAACAATGGATATGTTACGTTTATTATGTACTAGCGGCCGCCCGCGACTCCGTATCTGTGGATTTCGGTGTCCGTACACATGTAATATGTACTATAGCTCAAATCAGTTCTCGACAGATGTACTTTCCAATACAAACATATTTTTTCTATTCGAATCAGTCGTTCCTGAGATTAGCGCGTTCAAACCATTGAGCTATTACTACTACGGAACTCAATGGTTCAGACAAACACAATCTTCAGCCTTATTATATTAGTGTATGTTACCAAATAAATTTTACTGAACGTGTTTGAGAATATAGCAATGAAAATTGCGTTACGAAAAAAAAACCGCAAAGTATATGAGTAACTGTAACAATTTTTTTGTGGGAAAACAAAAGTTAAACGTTTTAAAGCCAGCACAAAATAGCTAAGGGCGTACTCACATAGCTAAAAGCTAAAACACTATCCGAAATACTGACGAGTCCGCAAATTTGTTCCACAAGCTCGGAGCCCAAATTCATTTATTCAATTTAAACGGTTACAAGCTCTTATGAAAGTTAGATGAAGCCGCCGGACCATTCCAAACGATGTTGGAGACACGAAACGAAGTTTGGTTTTTTTCATTATGCATTTAAAATGTAGTAGTTGGATTAACAACTATAAAATAAATCAAGGGCTCGTGGTCCCACGGATTTGTCCTATTTATAGTCTGGTGGGATCACGGGCCCCTTCTTGGTTATGCATGAATCTTGTACCGACTGTCTCACTGGTAGAACAACGAGACCCTACAGGATTTATCGCCCCACTTTGTTAATTTATTTATTAGATAATTACTGGTCCAAGACCAGAGGTTTCTTTCCCGAAATGAAAGGTATCGATGTGATATTTTGGGAAAACAGTTGTCAAACTAAAAACTAAAATGAAAATTTATAGGAGACATCATGAGCATTTTTTTTGTATTTGGCTGCATAAAGAACCAACAATGAAAAAAAAATATATTTGTCTTTCTTAGCTCACTAACTTCTTTGGCAATATAAAAATGACATGACAAACGCGGAATAGGTAAATGAGTTAATAAAAAAGTGGGTCTACAGATCCTGGAGAGTCCCGTGATCCTTCCAGTGGGACAAATCGGTGGGACCAACAGTATTCTACACTGAAGCATATATACTTTTGTATATGTGCTTCTAGTGTTTGCATACAAAGCAGCTTACTATCAAGCCATTCGTGTATCACACGGAAGCTATTACCGCTAGCTTCGTGTGTCGGGTGGTCCTTATCACAATACGAGTATATCACTTACTATGCCATACTCATGACACACCAGGATAGGAGAAGAATAAGTTTCGATGGAAGAGTTACGATAATAGATAGTGGGTGATGTATTTTTATCATGTAGTTATTTTCGGGGAGGCAAACAATCAAAGGACTTTTTCTAGCAGTTATAATAAAACCCGGCCGTTTTTCGACCATGGCGGCTGATCTCACAATCAGTGCACAAGTGAATGCACTTCCTATTTCCTCACTCTCGTAGTTCGGTTACCTAGTTGAACTTTAATTATCTATATATACTAATATAATTAAACTGCAGAGTTAGTTTGTTTGAACAGGCTCATCTAAGGGGCTATTGGTCCGACTTGGAAAACTCTTTTTGTGTTGGATAGTCCATTTTTTCGAGGAGGTATTTAAGCTATAACATAACACTATGTGAGCGGCAAGTCAGAAATCGAAAGTGATAGGTAACCATACAATTTATCTGATGCCTAGTGTTCGAAAAAAATAAAAATACCTAATTGAGGTCAAGCAAAACTGCTCAAGGCGTTATGACGATAGCATTAAAGTCGATACTTAGCACCGATGCTCGTAGGAAATGCTTGGTTTGCATTCAGGTAGGTCGCTGGAACCCATTCAGCTATCTCACGGAAGCTATTATCGCCCGCTAACCCCTCTCAGTGACTACACAACTTAAATGAGAGGTAAGATTAAAGTTATAATTGCTCTAGTTGTGAATTAGAATCAATTGATTAGAAAAAATAAGTAAATTGACTGACTATTGATCCATGGTTTCTTAAGCAGTTCGGTTAATTACGACTAAAAAGAAAAGAAGATGACCCAAAATCTTTATACAAATCCCAGTGTCGAGAATTTCAACCTATGTGCAGCATCCTCTTATGTGCAGAATGAATTGGATTATTTTATGGGTTCTTGCACGTAAGAGTTACAGTAGATAATGTACATATGTGTAAATGTTTACCATTGCATTATATCAAGATAATATGTATATTATAGCTTCTGTCCGGAATCCAAAAGAAATTAAGTAATAGTACTAATATTAAGTACCTTATTTGCCGATGACGTAATGACGATAGCATTAAAGTCGATGCTTAGCACCGATGCTCGTAGGAAATGCTTAGTTTGCATTCAGGTAGGTCGCTGGAACCCATTCAGCTATCTCACGGAAGCTATTATCGCCCGCTAACCCCACACGGACTCCACGACTTTGCAATTTGTACGGATAAGTGGGATTTAAAATGTTTAAATGTCAACTGAGTTCCGGTGATAAGTGAACGCAACTATCTAATTGACTGTGTTAATATTATACTATTTGGAGAAGGGAATGGCAAACTACTCCATTAAAATTGCCAAGAAAGATGTTGTGTTTCGTTTCATACAATGATCACGATCAGTAATAAGGAATACGACTCAAGGAGGAGGAATATTATACTCGGTCCACGTCATACAAAGGAATATAGTATACGCCTATGAAGATTCGTATTGAATTGGTTTCGAACAGTCACTATATAGTGACTGGTCGTATATGTCAAATTATATAATATGACTTTAGTGAGAATTTGTTAAAAATAGTCTACGAGTATCCATATGTATCTAGCTTTAAATATCTAGGCAGCGTTTTATCCAACGATGGAAACATCGACGCAGATATTGAACATCGCAGAAATGTAGGTTGGCAAAAATGGAGAGAGCTCACTGGAGTTTTGTGTGACGCTCGAATGCCCATACCAACCAAGGGTAAAATTTACAAAACTGCCGTAAGACCCGCAATTACCTACGGCTCGGAATGCTGGCCGCTCAAAAAGAAACAAAGCGACAAACTACACGTCACAGAAATGAGAATGCTCAGATGGTCCGCTGGAGTCACACTGCTGGACAAGGTGCCAAACCGTTACATAAGAGGAACTTTTAAAGTTGCACCTATCCAAGACAAATTAAAAGAAGCGCGACTGCGATGGTATGGACACATCATGAGGAGACCAGCGGATCATATGACCAGGACGGTACTTGAGCTCGAGAGGATGCCGAGAAGGCGTGGAAGACCCCGAATCACATGGATTAACACCATAAATAAGGACATGCAAGACCTAAATATTGACCAACAGTTGACCCAGGATCGAAACCTGTGGAAAAAATCGATTAGGAGAGCCGACCCCAATCAAAATGGGAATAAGGCCGGGTGAAGAAGAAGAAGAAGTCTACGAGTATCCATCTACTTGTCAATCGTGAAAATTTTGGTTCGATATATGATTTGAGTGTGATTGGATAAAGACCATTAAGATCTGACTATTTTGTTACCATTTTTTTTTATGTTGAACTAAGCTAGCACTTGACCACAAAGTTGCCGGATGTTAAACAACTATGCGGTCTACGATGGAGCGTGCTTGCTTAGGAAAAGCCCCTTTATTCTGGCCTTGAAGAGCCCCAAGTTGTACTGTGCAGGAAAGACAGATCTCATTTTTACAAATCAGTTTTATGTCCTAAATAATATTCCATATTATGGTCTTGAACAACAGACTTATGATTAAAATCATTTAGAGACGAACTTCTAAGTCTACGTACCTATAGCTTCATTTCAATTGAGCACAGGACGAACTTCTAAGACTAAGTACCTATAGCTTGATTTCAAAGTAACAAACGAGAATAAATTAAAAAATAATAGACACACAATTTTTTATGCGAACACGAGTTTCAATCTGAAAAACATTCAAGGACCATCCAAAACAGTTTACCGCTTGGTCATCCGAACCCAACCGCAAGCTTACGTAACACATCTAGAATAGTGCACCTAATGCGGAAAGACGTATGGTTGAATTTACAACGGCATAATTGCTGGGCTCACGCAACGGCAGTGATTCCGTGCTGACTCGGCAATAGTTTTACTTGGGGGACTCAGAACTTCTTCACGTGGAGTAGGGGTTGTTAGTTTTTACGAAATTGATTTAAATTTTTGCTTTTTTTGTACCTACCAAATGTATGGGATAAGTTTTTTGCGATTCGCAGATTCTCCCATTGGTTAGGAAAAATCTATATATGTACATACATTTAATGTATGTACATATGAACACCTATCGAACTGGACACAACCCAGAAATGGACCGACACAACCCAGGAAGCCACCAAAGCGAGGATTCAAATGGCAAAAACTGGACGGGCTGGAGAGCAGTTGTGGCGGAAGCTACGCGCTATGTCCACGTCCCATAGTCATGCGGCAACGACTAAGAAGAAGAGCCTTCATCGTCATTTTACCGCTTCTCCCGGTTGCATGCTTGGCCATTGCCTTAGAGCCCAGAAAAACCAAAGGAAAATCGTTTATTACTTAACTAACTGCTATTTCGTAAAATAAAAAGAATGAAATAAAACGGTCTTAAGTTAAAGTATTTGCCTAGGATTAGATTTACAACATCATTGACATTAGTTTTGCATATTACTCATAATGTAACTATTGTCTGACCGGCATTTGCTTCGTCAACATAAAAGCACACATATTTTAAAATAAATATAAAACACCAATCATTTCACGACATGTTTGTACTGGGTGGGGGGTGAACCCGTGACCCTTAGCTCAGGTCAAGGCCACCGCGAAATGCGCCATCGAATCAGTCAACCACAATACATTTGTACACCTACATCGTTAAAAATATTTCATCAATAATCCACGTCCCCTAAATAAATAAATAATAAATAACTATGATAAATAATCTGAGTAAGTATATGGCAATTAGCTTTAACGACGTGTGAAAAATATATCGGAACAAAGAACGGTTTGAAAGTATAGGTACTATGCATAAAGCTATTTTTTAAACACAATTTTGACCGTCGCGATCTTTAATCTTGCTCTTTTTAAAGATTTGATTTAGGGATCGAACAGGCCCTTATTTTTTATTCGAGTGAAATCAAGGCCAAACTTCAATTCACCATTTAACAGTTAATGGGTTTAAACGCCAATAGAACAGCTGTAGATACTTAGTCTAAGACTTTTAAAGGTATTGTACCATTCATCAACAATCACCACTCAATGAAACTTATAGCATTCAAGTGTATCGGTTCCCACATTAATATACCTGACGGAAAACAGCTTAAATTGTATTTTTTTATATATTGGAGAAGCGTGGTAGTTGAACTACACAGTGTACTAAGCCTAATACCTCACATAAATGAATTGATCTAATCTAGTATATTACTTATGCAAAACTTTTTTTTTCTTTTTTTTTATTTTGAACTAAGCTAGCACTTGACCACAAAGTTGCCTGATGTTAAACAACTATGCGGTCTACGATGGAGCGTGCTTTCTTATATAAAATCATTACTGAATGTTTTTACTAGCAAAAATTCCTAGCTTCTGGAAATTAAAACCTTTAAAAACACAATGCCAGTGGTCATTCACCCGTCTGTTGAATAAGGTGTCTATGGGCAAATCTAGGGATGGGCTACATCAAGCATGTTTTAATGGTAATGAATGTTAAAGCTCTCATCAAACTTATATCGTGAATAATATGAAGGAGGGCGATAACGATCAGAATGATATCGTAAATATTAAATAGACAGACGAATTTTGAATGAGGTGTATAACAGAATTCCCACTAAAATTGTAAAGTAAATTCTAATTCAGTCAAAAATCAAGTTAAAACAAAGCGCGTAAGCAAAGGGAAAGAATACGTACCTATAAAAAGAAACAACGAAAAATACGGAGATTGTAACTTAAAAAAAATCTTACACAAACAACTATCTATAACCACCTCGCAGGACATGTTTCTAAGTACAAAAAATTTATAGTTCGATTTCATGTGACGAGAGCATAAACGTAAAATTTCCGGTGAACTTTTTAACTTAGTATGGCAGATCTTGCGATTCGATACTACTTCGTACAAAGTTGGATATTGACCTAATTTTTGTAGTGAGTTTATGACGAAGTGTATTTAGGTCTAAGAATTGACAAGTGTGTGAACTGTGAATAATTTAGGGATTTATTTGTCGAAGTATTTTTGTGTAGATACATAAACATGAAATGTATATACATTGGCTTCATTTATGACGTAGTAAACATAGAACGACGGCTGTTCAAGGGTCGTATCCTGGATCGTACTCCTTCTTCCCAGCGTTTATTCCGTTTCTATACGGGGTCAGCTTTGACCATGATCCAGGATTTGGCAAGTCTGGTTATTACAGTGAAGCGACTGCCATCAGACCTTCGTAACCCATAGAGGAAAACTAGACAGATTGGATCATGGTTACACATTCAGATCTAACTGAACTAAATTCAGAAATCACTGAATGTGCAGGTTTCCTCACGGTGTTTTCCCTCACCTATCCTGGATCGTACTGTTAGATAGAAATAAGACAGAGTCTTTGGCTGCTATAGTTTTTTGCTTCACAAAAACTCGAAATACTAGCGATGAATAATGGTGCATTATCAGTCTATTAATGTCTCATGGCTTCTATCATCGTCAAAAAAATGGATTTCAGCATTATTAACACGCTTGCCAAATGCGGATTGGTAATCACTAGCCCGCATATCTTAGGAAAAGCCGGCACAGATTTTTCACGGCCCGGGAATCGAACCCAGGACCGCAAAACCACAGCCCTGTACTTAACCACCAGACCATCGAGGTGTCTATTTACGGGAAACGTAAATAAATAACGTTTATTAAAGCAAGGCGTAGGCGAGGTGTTACGGTGAATGATAGTGCATTATGGCGGTGCATATTAGAACGACATTGATTTACTGGTAATAACGTTCTCCAGGAGCGAATTCATACTTCCATCCATCCATCCATATATATATATTATATGTCTGTCTGTCTGTCTGTCTGTATGTTTGTCTTTCTTTCATGGCAAAACGGAGCGATGAATTGACTTGATTTTTTAAGTGGATATAGTTGAAGGGATGGAGAGTAACATAGGCTACTTTTTGACCCATTCCAAACCTACAATTCCCTCAAATGGGGGGTTGAAGTTTGTACGGAAAATCTAAACTACTTAAGTTAGACGTTTAAATTTGGCAAGCAGGTCCCTTAGTTAACTTGATGCTTAGTTGCAAAAGGATATTGAAAAATTCCCACGGAAACGGGAGTTAGCGGGAAAAAACATTTGTTTCATGAAAACCGATATCTGCTCGGACGAAGTCGCGGGCGGCCGCTAGTACAGACATAAATCTATCTACACCCTGAACGAAATTCTTGGAAAATTATATGTTGTATGTAATAGAAGTATGGCCAAGTGTAATGCCGGGTGCCAGGTGAAGAATGACATTGATGTACTAGTAATAACACTTTCAGACCTAAATAACCTTAACAATTATGGTAACACGTATGCTGAAGAAAATACGGGGAAAATTATATACTATATGCCTGCTAGATCGTTCACCTTAGGTAAAGCTTTTATGCTTAGTTAGACATTTTTGTTGTCACGACATAACACTATGACAATTACTACCAACAAAAAAAGAAATCAGAATTTGTAAAGAAGCAACCTAAATTTTTTTTAACTTTACTCTTTCGAAGCTGCATTGTTCAGAAAGGAAACACCACTAGCCATTCATTTATTGATGTCTTTACCGAGCCCTACAGTAACTCAGTTATGAAGAGACCGATCTAAACATCATTAAAACTGGACTAAACGCTAGACGTTGATTTTTCAGCTGCGATGCTGCCGCCAAAACGTCAAGCATTAAGTACGCAAGTGCTTAAAACATAATATCACGTTTACTCCCGTTTCAATGTTGTCTAATTAATGCAACGCGAAATTTTAAATGCTGACTACTTTAAAATTTATTAAAATTTAACGAAGCTTGTATTTTATTTACCGCGAAACCACTTCGCTCGAAAAGAAAAACTTCAAAATATTTTCCCTGCGTGCATAATAACGCCTTGATGTTAATTCTACGGAAAATGCACATGCGCGTCAACTGTGGCATTCATACGAGGTCTATTCATGCGAGTTCCTTGTGAGTTTGCGATGAACACAATGTTGCACAATAGAGGTAGAGAAGTTTCTTTTAACGTTTATTATTTTGTGCTTGGAAATATCTTTTGACTGTTAAAACAAGTTTGACAACAAACACTTTTTTATTTTGTGTTTTCATGTTTTTTGTTTATAACGAATATCCATTTTTGCACGTGGAAAAAAAGTACAAAACTTGTCGTCATCACGATGGATCCACAATCGGGATAACCAAGTTTCCAATCAAACTAACTGCAGTGAAAAAGTAGAGACTTAGCCAGAACCTAGGATTTTGTCAATAGTTTGAAAATTCTTACAGTGATACATTAATGTAAAGCTATTGTATTCTCGGCCATTGCCGAGAAGCGCAGGGTACGCTCCGACCATGATCTTGAATTGACCAGCCTAGTTATTACAATGGAGCGACTATCATCTGACCTCCGTAACCCTCACAATGGAAACCAGACCACACAGAGACCAACGGTTTAACGTACTTTTCGAAGCACGGAATCATGATTCTTACCGGACGATCAGTTAATTCAAGTCTGCAATGTCCTAACCAAACGGGGAAATCCAACATAAAGTGAAAGTGATACCCGCAGGTTTCGAACCCACGAGGTTTTTGAGTACAGCGCTCTAACCACTACACCGTGGAGGCAGGCTCGTTAATATTATGCTGATATTTGAAACAAATGAGCAAACAGATTTCTAGATTTAATTAGAAAACTGAATATTATCCCGCAGGTCTTGCTTCAAAAGAAACACTTGAAACCGTTTTCCCTGCGTGTGTAATAACGAGGGTCTCTCTCGTGATGTTAATTCCACGGGAAATGCACACGCGCGTTGACTGTGGCATTCATGCAAGGTCTATTCAAGCGAGTTCCTTGTGAGCTTGCACACAAGAAACTCGAGAAGCACAATTTGGCACAATGGAGGCGCTGTCGTTTTAAATTTTGCGCTGGAAAAGTCGTCTTGTGATTGACTGGTTCGATGCATTAAACTCTTAAGAAAGTTACTCGTTTCTGTTTTGATTGAATTTTTTTACGCCTTGATTAATGTTTAATGGTTGACATATCGTTTTGGGGAGTCCTGCTGCGCTATGGTTTCAGATAAACATGAAAGCAAGATTTCCTTGAACTAATGACCCAGTAAGCTTTAATTTTTTTTTTAACTCCATTGTTAATTATCATTACAAAACCTAGCGGGATACGAGCCTAAGACCCTTGGTTTTGTGGTCACTGTTTCTAACAACAAGATACAATCCTGACACTTTTGAATTGAGGATTACAACAGCTTAAAGCTTAAATTTACACAGATATTACTTCAGTTAAAATTATTCCGCAACTCAGAAGACCTTGAAAACGCTATTTACATAAAACTAGCTGTTTATATGATATAGTATATTCTACACGCCTGTCGTTCCCAAGCAAAGTGCGTGTCGGGAACGCATTAATACTGGTTCCGTACCAATTAGCTTTATAATGGTCTTTCCTGGCCCTCCAAAACTTATTATGTCGTCCGTAGTTACTGCTCAACTTTCGATAACATTTAAATATTCAGTACGTCCGCTTTACATGTTTTATTTACCGCGTGTGAAAATCGACAGGGTTTTACGAGTATAGTTAATAAAATATTAATGAATTACTAATGGTAGTTCTTAGTTAGGAGCGGAGTGTAAACTTTAATGTCGATTAAAACGTGCTTCTAACGAATGTTGTAAATTACAGACTTAGATGATATAAAGAATCTATAAATTAAAATTTTTCTTACTTAACCGTATAAAACATTCTTTAAAAAGAAGTAAAAGGTATGAGCCTACTAATGTCCCACAGCAGGGCGAATGCCTCCATCTTTTGAAATCATGTTTTCGTTACAAAGTTGGGTTTAGGCGTAATTATCACGCTTGCCAAATGTGGATTGGTGATCACAAATCCCGGGCTGTGTTCAGAAAAAACGACACAAGTTTTCCCGACCTGGGAATCGAACCCAGGTCCTTAAGTCCCCGGCCCGGTACTTAAATCACTAGACCATCGAGGCGACTTTCTTTAACCAACTTATGATTTATATACCTAAAGAACGTAATAACATGTAACAGCACATTCACCAAGTCAAAACTAACAATGAATAATTTCCCACCAATATTATCCATGCAGACTTAATCTAATTCACCGATATAATAAATACTCTCTAGACACCAACAGACAAAAGAATATTAATTTGTAGTTATTAACATATGAGGAAGTTGTATTTCAACGAACACTCAGTTTAATAATTATTAAACTGAGTAATATAATCTTCTTTTAAAAATTACGAGTGTATTGATTTCTTTACCCTTCCTTTTATGTTTAACGCAAAGCAAGATTTACAAAATAGAGCAATAAAACGTTAAGATAATAAAATAATTAGTTAATAAGAAACTAATTTTATTAATGTAGAAACTGCTTGTGAATATTTGCTACTGTGTTAACAGGAACGGTTTTGATACCGTTATTTTAACGTGATATTGCTCCATTTTGATTAGGAAACAAATGCAAACATACCCATGAGGCAGGAGGGTATCTCGGGAATGGCGCTATGGACTTCGTGGCGATGTTGCTGGGTAAATCGTGCTTTATCCCTCTCTTGAGTCGCTGTTTTCTTCTCTCCCGCGATTTACTTCTTAGCATAAGAGCTGCCTGCATACTTGCCAGTTTTGTGGCCGTCGGTACGCGGTGGCGAAAAACTCAGCCTTTGGCCGCGCACCGATAACGTGCAATCACTCAGTTTCACTCGTCAACCGTTATTTTTAATAAATATTTTACACCAACGTTATTTCACACCGATTTTTTTAACCGTTATTTTTCACAGTTATTTTGTACAGTTACGTTATTTATCGATATTTTTAGAACTTTCAACTACGACTAGCGCAACTACACTAACGAACCTAGTTCTAATCGAACTGTTATTTACACGTCGAACATCAATACCCTTTTAATGTCCCATCACAGTTGTATTACTTTCAGTTATCTCACTTTAGAATGCTTTAGAATTGGATTGAGATAGGCACGAGAAAGGCGCGAAAACTATATTTAAGTTACATCTAATTGAACGATTTTTAATATTTTTTAATTATTATAAATTAAATAGTGGTCGTTACCTTAAATTACGATATGTTTTATTTTTGTGTGAAAAGAATACGTAATGGAAGCAAGCGCAATTTGGCGTTTAGTGTTGCTTTAAGTTTAAATTTAATTGAACAATGTTTTTATTGCATTGGTTGTGAACTTCATCACTCATGTTTCGTTCCGCACATCAAGTCGCAGTCTCTGGCTCTTTGTCACCTGCCATCTGACGCTGTTCACCGCTAGATGTCGCTGTTTCATGGCCGGCCCACTTTTGTCACTTTACCGAATAACACTTTGAAGTAACTCATAGTAATGACGATATCTTCCGAATCACTGCACTCTTAAAGAACGGCTTTGAATGATGGAGAGCAATTAACGGCTTTGACTATTTTAATAAAGTCCGTACGAAATACGACAAAGTTGCATTGCCTTTTAACAAACATGCGTTTACGATTATCACTAACATTACAATATTGGTACAAAGAGACAAAATTAACACTAAGAGCTTAGCTACATACAATATTTATTTAATCATACGACTGCACATTGAAACAACACGTTCATATTTATTTTGATACCGTGTGGCCAGCCAGACTTCGAATTTCGAACGACTGAAGTCTGGCCAACCTTTCTTTAAATTCAAACATTCGAAATTCGAACGTCTCAGGAAAGCATGACTTTCGAATTTCGAATTTCATCCTCATAGTTTGGCTAACCCGAAATTCAAATTTTGAAAGCCATCAAAATCTGGCCGACCTGATATTCGAATTTCAAACGTTGCCAACCGCCATGCTTACACTAGTAGAGTTACATTACATTACAATACAACAGACACCAACACACAGGCAGTACCTCGACGAGTTTGCATGACGAGTGGTCGGCGAGCGCGGAGAGGGGGCGTGGAGCCTGTAGGCGCGACTCCCAGTGCTGGCAGGAATAGGCGCGAAGTGGAGCTTACTCAAACATTCGAATATGGAACGCGACCAGCCGCCATGCTAACTATTACATCAGACACCGACACACAGGCAGTACCTCGACGAGTTCGCATGGCGTGAGGTCGGCGAGCGCGGAGAGGGGCGCGGGGCCTGCAGGCGCGACTCCTAGTGCTGGCAGGAGTATGCACGAAGTGGAGCTTATTCAAACATTTGAATATGGAACGCGACCAGCCGCCATGCTTACTATAACAATAGACACCGACACACAGGCTATACCTCGACGAGTTCGCATGGCGTGAGGTCGGCGAGCGCGGAGAGGGGGCGCGGGGGGGCTTGCAGGCGCGACTCCCAGTGCTGGCAGGAGTAGGCACGAAGTGGAGCTTATTCAAACATTCGAATATGGAACGCGACCAGCCGCCATGCTTACTATTACAATAGACACCGACACACAGGCTGTACCTCGACGAGTTCGCTTGGCGTGAGGTCGGCGAGCGCGGAGAGGGGGCGCGGGTCTGCAGGCTTGATTCTTAGCGCTGGCAGGAGTGGTCGCGAAGTGGAGCTTATTCAAACATTCGAATATGGAACGTGACCAGCGCCATGCTTACTATTACAACAGACACCGACACACAGGCTGTACCTCGACGAGTTCGCATGGCGTGAGGTCGGCGAGCGCGGAGAGGGCGCGCGGGGGGGCTTGCAGGCGCGACTCCCAGTGCTGGCAGGAGTAGGCGGAAAGTGGAGCATATTCAAACATTCGAATATGAACGCGACCAGCTGCCATGCTTACTAACAACAGACACCGACACACAGGCTGTACCTCGACGAGTTCGCATGGCGTGAGGTCGGCGAGCGCGGAGAGGGCGCGCGGGGGGGCTTGCAGGCGCGACTCCCAGTGCTGGCAGGAGTAGGCACGAAGTGGAGCTTATTCAAACATTCGAATATGGAACGTGACCAGCCGCCATGCTTGCTATTACAACATACACCGACACACAGGCAGTACCTCGACGAGTTCGCTTGGCGTGAGGTCGGCGAGCGCGGAGAGGGGGCGCGGTGCCTGCAGGCTTGACTGTTAGCGCTGGCAGGAGTGGTCGCGGGATGGAGCTTATTCAAACATTCGAATATGGAACGCGACCAGCCGCCATGCTTGCTATTACAACAGACACCGACACACAGGCTGTACCTCGACGAGTTCGCTTGGCGTGAGGTCGGCGAGCGCGGAGAGGGGGCGCGGGGCCTGCAGGCGACACTGCTAGTGATGGCAGGAGTAGGCGCGAAGTGGAGTTTATTCAAACATTCGAATATGGAACGCGACCAGCCGCCATGCTTGCTATTACAACAGACACCGACACACAGGCTGTACCTCGACGAGTTCGCATGGCGTGAGGTCGGCGAGCGCGGAGAGGGCGCGCGGGGGTGCTTGCAGGCGCGATTCCCAGTGCTGGCAGGAGTAGGCGCGGACGCCGGTGGGCGCGGGGTGGAGCGGACTGTGCGGGCGCGGGCTCGACGGCGCGGGCTGGCGGCCGTGCTGGCGCGCCTGGGAAAAACAGACCATTTATTATAGACACAGATATAAGTACAGCTTATACAGATATAAGTAATAATAATCCTATTCGTCGTTTTCGGTTATTCCTGCTAACCTTGTGAAAAGTCAAGTACGTATGATATTTGATATTACTTGAGTGCGTGCGCAAGCGCCCTGCACAGCAAACTGACACAACTTTAAAAAGTAATGCGCAGGACCAACGCCTTAACATAATTTCCGATGAAAGTTAAGGTTGAGATAATTCCAGTCTGTATCTGAATTATGTCTACAAGAAACCTCAGACACTTGCGACCCGGGATTCGAACCCAAGACCTCCTCTGCGTCATAGTGGCTGTTCAATGTAATGTTCGCTGACGGGACTTCATGGACAACATGGACACGAGTTTTTTTCTTGTTTTTTTTTTTATCTTTCATGCATAACATTTTATTAACCCTTCATTATTCCTTTGGATTGGTTTTTATAGTATAGTAGCCCAAGCGTGTATTTTTACAGTGTCTCGAGCGTATCTTAAATTGATATAGGATAAATCCTTACACCCCTTATTGTCCCCTACCAAGTATGAACCATCAGGGGAACTCCCCTACTATTATAAAGATTTTCAATGCACAACTCACCTTACGGCCCGCGAGCGACGCGCCGCCCGCCGCCGCGTACATGCACCGCCGCCGCGCGCCGCTCACCTAGCGCGGCGCATGTCGTGCGCGCCGAGCGAGACGCGCGAGCCCGAGCCGCCCCACCGCATCCGTTCAACTGGCGCACACCTACAACAACACCAGCGTAGTAGAGCGTGAGGGGACAATACGAGAGCAGGGGAGACGGGACCTAGCGCGGCGCATGTCGTGCGCGCCGAGCGAGACGCGCGAGCCCGAGCTGCCCCACCGCATCCGTTCAACTGGCGCACACCTACAACAACACCAGCGTAGTAGAGCGTGAGGGGACAACACGAGCGTAGGGGAGACGGGACGCGCGAGTACACGCACCTAGCGCGGCGCATGTCGTGCGCGCCGAGCGAGACGCGCGAGCCCGAGCCGCCCCACCGCATCCGTTCAACTGGCTCACACCTACAACAACACCAGCGTAGTAGAGCGTGAGGGGACAATACGAGCGTAGGGGGGACGGGACCTAGCGCGGCGCATGTCGTGCGCGCCGAGCGAGACGCGCGAGCCCGAGCCGCCCCACCGCATCCGTTCAACTGGCGCACACCTACAACAACACCAGCGTAGTAGAGCGTGAGGGGACAATACGAGCGTAGGGGGGACGGGACCTAGCGCGGCGCATGTCGTGCGCGCCGAGCGAGACGCGCGAGCCCGAGCCGCCCCACCGCATCCGTTCAACTGGCGCACACCTACAACAACACCAGCGTAGTAGAGCGTGAGGGGACAATACGAGCGTAGGGGGGACGGGACCTAGCGCGGCGCATGTCGTGCGCGCCGAGCGAGACGCGCGAGCCCGAGCCGCCCCACCGCATCCGTTCAACTGGCGCACACCTACAACAACACCAGCGTAGTAGAGTGTGAGGGGACAATACGAGCGTTGGGGAGACGGCACGCGCGAGTACACGCACCTAGTGCGGCGCATGTCGTGCGCGCCGAGCGAGACGCGCGAGCCCGAGCCGCCCCACCGCATCCGTTCAACTGGCTCACACCTACAACAACACCAGCGTAGTAGAGCGTGAGGGGACAATACGAGTGTAGGGGAGACGGGACGCGCGAGTACACGCACCTAGCGCGGCACATGTCGTGCGCATCAATACGAGAGTTGGGGGGACAACACGAGCGTTCGGGGGACAATACGAGCTACCCCACCGCATCCGTTCAACTGGCGCATACCTACAATATCACTAGCGTAGTAGAGCATGAGGGGACAGTACGAGCGTAGGGGGGACAATACGAGCGTAGGGGAGACGTGACCACATCTGTTCAACTGGCTCACCTCTCGCGAGCTATGTTCACTCCTACAATAAGCGAATAGCAGTGGCAGAGCGTAGAGTGAACACGGGAGAGCTAGGCAAGGTGCCACTATCGCGAGTGCGAACTATCACTTTCGTCGCGACTTAAATATTATATCTTCATCTTGCTTACACAAATACTTCGAGTGCGGGATGGAGATATTATTCGCGACGATAGCGATAGCTCGCGGTCGCGAAATGGCATCTTTGCCAGCCCACCAGTTTGACAGGCGAGTAGTTGTAGCCGGCCACCAGTATGAGAAGTGGACGGGATACGTGAGCCTGTCAGTCCTGTGACGTCCACATGATGTGTCGCACGGAGAAAACGATAACGCAAAAGGAATGTCTATGCTGCCCTACTTCATCCGTTCAACTGCACTACACCGGACAAATCCTTATTTAACCAAATTAACATTCATGAACAACACGTCAATAACGATAAAACTTAAAGTAGCCATCGCCTTTTGTGCAGCCTTGACTTAATAACGGTGTCATTATATCGGTACTGTTATCGTTATAATGTAAATGTTGCACATCACTACTGAGTAGTTACCGTAAATTGTCTCGGAATTAAGTATGGCTCGTAATTGGGTAAATAGTGTACGTAAAAATACAACACTGTTTTCTGTCATCAAAATCGTAATTACGTAATTAATTGAAATGTTATTACCGACAAATACTAGAACAGTTGCCTTTTACAACAGAGAGCTTCTGTTTGATTATTGCAAAATTGTCCATAACGATAAAATCATTGTCAGACTGAATTTGAATTTATCCTAAATGCAAAATTTTCCAATTTTACCAAGTCAGTAAAATTTCCTTTTTTTAACGTGAAGTTTAGTTTTCATATTCTTAAGCTAAACTTATTTTACTACAATAAGTTAGAATCAATAAAAAATAACAAAATACCATGCCCAATTTATAATAGATTTAAACAGTGAGTAATTTTTGAAGGACTGAATTATTAATAATGTTCTTAAATATTATACTAACATTTAGCCAGTCAGCTATTATGCAGTAGCAAGTATAACATTAACAATTTAGCTTCAATCAAACATTTAAGTACCTACACCTGAAACTACATGATTACCAACAATAATATTATACAATTTTAATTTAACAACAAACCTTAGAAAGTTCTGCATAATTGTAACGAGATTTAATTACAGCTTTTAAAGACCAACAGAAAACTGAGTACAAATTCATGCTGTTAGTAATTAAAGCTAAGTAATTACTTTGGAGGCGCGCGGGAGGCTCATATTTTCCGGAATAATCATAGGAGTAATATCTTTGGATAATGAATGAAGAAGATACCTACACTTACTAGGAAACGAAAATAAAATACCGAAAAGTTTTCGTAGCTATGCATAATTGCGGTATTATGAAGTAAAATATCCCTGTTTTATTCTAACTTTTATGTTAACACCAAAATATTATCTCTTACTGGTATTCGGATCAAGCTGGTGCCTTAGAATGTGTTTATCGATCACAATAATGACGGGTTGATGGGAAAAATATAGCTCTGGTTTGTTTATGTTCTAATTCACGATGATTTATTACTTGTTGTACATACATTACATAAAATAGCTATAGATTTACATTTTCCTTTTCATATTTTTAATAACTAACAGGAGAACCTAGTGCAGTAAATATAACTCGATTACATATGACCTTTACAATGACACATACTCAATTCGTATTTCGCCATATAATTATTACAATATTTGATCGCTTTACAAGTCCCTACGGGATTTTCCGTACAACAAGCCTCTATACTCTATATAAATAACTATACCTACTAGGTAGTGTTTGACAGTTGACAATCCTCAAAGGCAGGGTTGTCCAAACTATGGGTCGTGAGCATTGAAGTATTACTACGAATAGACAACAGTTCGGTAGCCTAGTGGTAAGAGCGCTTTTTCATATACGTGAGGTCGACGGTTCGAATCCGGTCAGGCACGCACCTCTGGATTATCAAAAATCTATGTGCGTAATTTTATACCAGCTGTACGGTGAAGGAAAACATCGTGAGGAAACCTACACACTATGAGTTAGTGTGCGAAATGGAAAAGGCAATGGCAAACCACTCCATTAAAATTGCCAAGAGAGTTGTTGTGTGTTTTATTTCATACAATGATCACGTCCCTCAGTAATGAGGACGGAGGAGCACATCGTCAACAAATTCTATGCGTCAGGTGACAGAGAAAGAGGGCGGAAAATTTAGTGAATTTTTGTCTCCTTACTTATGAAATGACACGACACTAGTCTTATTTTCGTCGTGGAATGATTTGTGGATTTCGGTTTCCGCACACATTTTGTTATATTATAGTTTAAAACCTTCCTGGACAAATTTACTATCTAACACAAAAATTGGTTTCAATACGAACCTGGGCCCGTAGCCAAGATGCCACTATGACGAATTCGCCATACGCTTTCGTATCGACTTATATTGCCATCGATGTGAGCAGGACGGAGTTATTAGCCGCTACGAAAGCGTATGGCGAATTCGTCAAAGTGGCATCTTGGCTAGGCTACCTGTACTTCTTTAGATTAGCGCGTTCAAACAAACAAACTCTTCAGCTTTATTCTATAGATAAGTAAGATTAGTATAGATTTCAACGGGAGGCAAACCAGCTGGTGAGCCACCTGACGTTGATTAAATACCGCTCAGAGAAAAACTTTATTTACGTAGGCTTTAAAGGTGCACTTATAAATCGTAAAGAAATAATTACATTACACCAATACTCATGAACATCAATAGCCCCACCAGGACCACTGATGCATTACTTGCCTTTAAAACCCGGACCCACCCCAACTGACATCAGACAAGCCGTAGCCCAGACAACTTTGGGAACCAATCCTCTAAGGCGCAGTGTACACGGCGGGACGCCAGTTAGCCGGCATTAATTTAGATTGCCACAGTGTACACCCAGGGTGCGTGTTCATTAAACTTATATCGTTGTTGTGAACTCGGCCTTAGAGACTGGAGTTTGTTAAAGATGCCTTAAGCAGCTTAAATAGGTTAGTTTGGAATCAATATTAATAGGAAAAAACGATACTGGTTTTTATAATAAATATTCTGCTTAGGTCCGCTTACAAATGAGGCCTTTTTTTTAAACTGGGACTTAAGGTTATGCTATTTCACTGATTGTGATACTTATTGCTGTGTATATTGCTAGTGTTTTAATAATAAGTTGTTATAGATAAGAAAGCATCAGGGGTTAAAAACCGCAACAATTTCCCATTTAAAATTTTATTAAAGACTGAATTATGAATTTTAAGATATTAACCTGGCATATTCTAGTTTTAACCTTACTACCTGTTTCAAATTCAAAACTTACTTGACAGGTGTAATCAAACAATGGCTTTAAAAATGACCAATAACAGCCCACGCTAATAACAAAAACATTGAAAATATTCAAACAATAAAGGAAGTTAATCGGAATTCAGAAATTGTTTTACGACCCCATTGGCTCGGCTGAAAGTTCAAGGAACGTACAGATCCGCGATAAGGCGGTAATATCGTGCCTTGACTAGGGTTACCTACTACGCGTACTTAGATATATCTGAAAGTATAATCATCGATAATTTGATATATTCGAGTATAAGCGACAAGCGCAAAAAAAATATTTAAGTTTTTAAGTTTATATTTCTTATTTAATGAAAATTGAACAAAAGTTGGACTGACTGCCTCATAGCATTGTCTACCAGTCAACCAAGAAGGCTTAGCAGGAATTGTATGACCATTAAAAGTAGGTACCGGATTTTGATGCGTTTATTGAATAGAAAAATGATTTCAAAAGAAGGACCTTAAATATAGAACATACGTGATATACACTTACACTTCCGAGTAGTAGAGTTTCAGCCTATATTTACATATGTTGCACAACAGGGCAAAGATATCAATCATTTCAGATCATTCTATCGTCACAAAGATATATTTTGTTTAATCACCACGCTTGCCAAATGCGTATTAATGAACCTGAACCCGGGGGTTGAATTCGGAAAGCCCGACACTTTTGCCCGACCTGAGAGAAGAACATGGACCATGAGACTACAAACCAATACTTAAACAACTAGTCCATCGAGGCGCTATTGAGTTTTACGTGTAAACATTAATGCTACCCCAACAACCCAAATAAAACAACACTACCAACCCTAAACATGACTTACGCAGTGTAACAACGACCTAAGATTAGTTCGTTGGATATTTAATTTAGATTGTGCACAAATTACCGAGTGAGACATTACAATTTATATCTGTTTACATTCGAGGTGTTTGGCCTAAAGCTAATTAGTTCCTATTTACAATCTAACACTAGTTTAGACGCAATTAAGGTTTTTAGATTAGTAAGTGTTTAACCGGCCAGTTACGAGGGAAACAAATGTCTCGCCATGCTGCCACCGCCGGATCCGAAAAAAGGTGTAGGCCCAAAAAGTGCTGGCTTGACGTCGTTGAAGATGACCTCGTGAAACTATTGTATAATTAAAATCATCATCTTTTTGAAGAACAGTATTGTTATATCAATAGTGATATGTATGAGTTATCATCCCTATTTATCTGTTTACATTTAAAGTGTTTGGCTGTAAGCAGTTAGTGATGGATAATTAGTTTGTATTTACGGAAACAAAGCTAGTTAAGACTCAATTAGGGCTTATTGTTTTGTGTTTTAATTATTTAAATTTCTTGTTGAGGGTATTTTCATGGAAATGCTAATTTATGTAATACGTTTTGTGCAAAACATACTTTATTTGATTTATCAGCTGTCAACATAATTTTAAGCCAACATTGTAACAAAAAAATATATTTTAATAGTTTAATATTTTTTTATTTCTTTGTTTCACACTACATATTTTATAATAAATCCTCGATTACAAAACTAAGGGTCGCATGTTAATATCCTGTTGAAAATGTGTAGTGAAAATAGGGTGTGTTGTTTTGGAAACGTGTTTATTTTCAATCAATAATAATCATTACAATAAAAATAGTACGATTAACTATGCCATCAAATCAAACAACAACAACATCATGAGTCTTATCTTATATCTTCCATAATAGCGATATAAACTGTCATCCTATTACAATCTCTATTGAAGCAATAGAATATGATATCTAGTACACTTGAAATAAAAGGCTTGTGAACAAAAGATGTCACATTATTACACATTATGCGATACTTCGCAGTCCTTAGTAAAAGTGCCTTTTTAACCGACTTCAAAAAAAGGAGGAGGTTCTCAATTCGTCCGTATTTTTTTTTTTATGTTTGTTACCTCATAACTTTTGCCTGGGTGAACCGATTTGGATGTTTTTGGTTTCATTTGAAAGCTGGTGCTTCTAATTTGGTCCCATAGAAATTTGGTCCAATTCTGACAGTGGGATCCATGAAAAACTGAATAAGTCTGAAATTTACATTAAGTTTGTGCTCAACAAATACTTACTCTCATTCACTCTTAACAACAAATAAGATCCTATTAATAATTAAGTTCACAACTAGCTTTTACACAACTAAAAATCATGAAATAAACTGACTTTTAAAAAAAAAAAACCGACTTCAAAAAACCGTGTACACAAAAATAAACTAAAAATTAAAAAATAATTCCTAATATCTATTACCTCATACTGTAATTTTCATAAACTATGTTAAAGTAATCTTAAACATACTAACTGAAGTCGGTGCCTGCCTAAAAACAGAAGAGAAGAAGCACCGACTTCAGTTAGTATGTTTAAGATTACTTTAACATAGTTTAGGAAAATTACAGTATGAGGTAATAGATATTAGGAATTATTTTTTAATTTTTAGTTTATTTTTGTGTACACGGTTTTTTAGCAGAAAAGTTCAGTGTGGCTACACTTTATGATATAGTTCGAACTAAATTAGCCAATTAGCTAGATATTGTTTACATGAACAAAAATGGTGTAGTTAGTGCTTGTGAGAAAGTACTACTAGTATGAATAATAATAATAAAATCAATAGGAACAATTATGTGTATTACTTTAAATGATGCATAAATTGTATAAAATTAACCGTGACGAGTCATATTTTATAAATATATATTACAAACGTTATATTCATTCAAGTTATTATTTATGTATGAAGGATTTTTTCCAGTTCCACTAATGTTACTAAATTGTAAAAAAAATCTTATTTTAATTATTTCTTTTCATTTGACTACAAACAGTCGTAGATATGGTTTTTTCAGCAGGTTAATTATGGGTATAGGTAAGTTATAATTAGATATACTTAGGTTATCAAGTCCTTTATAGTTTTTTAGTAAAAAAATCTTTGTTTCACTATTTAACAAACATCAGTAGACGTTCGTAGCAATTCGTAGCTCGTAGCAGCGACTACGGGTGCTACGACGACTAAGTTCCGTAGATTTGAGATAGCGCGCAAATGTGTTCTGAAAACAAATGACTCAGCTACTTGTATGTGACAGTGTTAACTTGTGAATTTGTAGTACTAACTTATGCCTACAGCCTTAGAGAATATAGAATTGTATACTTAGGCACAATATTTATTTATTTTAAATAGTCGTTCATATTTTTGCACAATACATAATTATTATTTTGTTGGATTATTTCAGTCCAAAACGCTCTTGGCGAAATCAAGACTAAGAATTATTTGAACGCTAAGATTAACAAAATTCTTAAAAATATATTTTTATGTGAAGCTTGTTCGTAGTTATTCATCATCATCCTAGCGAATCCAGGGTCCGCTTTCCTTTCCTACTTGTTCGTAGTTATTAATTCTTGTAAATATAATCCTTCAGATGGCTTAGTATTTTACATATTTATTTAAAAAGTATTCATTATAACATTCAAATATGTAACTCATTAAGAATACTTAAACATGAGCGAATAGAATAAATAAAAAGTCATTATTTACAAGGCACAGAAAAGTCTTGAAATTAAATTCCTTTGCCACTTCAAACGTGTCATATACAATCACTAATCCACTCCCGAGCACTACTAAAACGTCATCATTATTTCAATTAAAAACCACCCACAAGTTAGGACTATGGTTGTCGATTAACAAAGGGCTGTACGGCCGGCCTGCGTGACCGCAGAAATAGGTTAAACGCCTCGAGTGACGCAATCGAATCATCCGAGTACATCCCGCCCAATACCAACCCTATCATCAACGCGATAAGGCCTACATTCCCCTGTCCAATCCATCGACTGTACCCACATCGAATCATCCAAGTACATCCCACCCAATAACAACCCTATCACCAACTAGTGAAGCCTATATTCCCCTGTCCACTCCCTCGACTGTACCTACGCTACAACCTAATAGTCTTTATCACAATGGAGTAAGGTGTAAATGTCACGGCTCTGGATGTCATGGGCTATTTGATATTTTTATAACAAGGCCTGTAACTTTATATTCTACGGAATGATTTGACAGTTACGACCTTTACAACGATGTCGGCAGTTAGTTTCATGTAGATATTTTTTCGCGATTCGGTTTATTATTTCATTATGGATTTCGATTCCCCATACATGCATATTGACGAATCAAATATCGGTATTCTGCAAGGTTGAAGGAAACATACAAATATGAACATTCGTAATAAGAACAACTTTGTAAAAATGTTACGAGAATTTTTCGATATTTCTTGCCGATGAATTTCGACACCAAAATGAATCGGCCTTATTCACAAAGGACCATAAATCTTGCAAAAACTGAAAAGTCAACGAAAAAAAACCGTCAGGTAAAATAAATGAAAATAGCATCATTTTCGACCCTTGTGATTACTTCATTAATAACTGAACTACTATCAAAAACAAGAATCCATTTTTAAAACCTTACCAGATGTTTTACTGAAATAGATAAACCGCTAAACTACTTTAAAACACGCTTGCGACGTCTTGCTTCGACGCGAAGTATATTTTATTAAGACCGATTCAACACTTCGGCAAAACCTTTCAATATTACAATAACAGCGCATCGGTGTTTAAGTGTAGGAACACACTAGGCGGAGATTACGCGACCGAAGTTCAGCGACAATGCATTTTCTTTACAATATTACGCGACTTAATTTAGTGTGTCATCTTCGATTTAAAATACATTTGAGGTGTAGTCACGCCAAACTTCGGAAGCGTACTTTTGTCTAGTGTGTGATCTTTCTATACTTACTGTTAATGTACTGATGTGACATCCCCATTCTACTTAGTTTGGCTTGAGACCATAATTCTTGAAACATAATTTTTGAAACTACAAAATTCAAGATTTTATAAACGTGCAATGTAATGTTCCCCACAGTACATGCCGTAAATTATTCAAATAGCTATTTTTTCCGTTTAAACTTCTCAAAGCTTGCAACACAATATTTAATATTCTGTTTCGAAGATAAAATGGAACTGGGATCTCATTGAACTGATTTTCCTAATACACTATCCATTTTCTATTCAGCCTTCGCAGAATCCGAATGAAATACAGATAACGTAGCTAACATAATACACGTGGTGTAGTTTATTTTTAAAATTCAATACTGTTTGCTCGCTCACAGAGCTTGCGGGTAGGGTTGTCAGCTTTTACAGATGTTAGTGCATCAAAAAGATACAATTCGGAGATGACTAAAAATACATTTTATCAGATCAACTAGAACTCAATCTATCTATTCAATATTTAAGTTTTTATAATGAGTTTAAGGAATTGTATGACTTAGAGTACGTAATAAAATAAATGTATTGAAAATAATTGTAATGATTGGTGATTTAAAAGAGCAACTAGTGAGTTTCCTTCTGCTTCTTCTTGATAGAATATTGCGTTCCGAAGTAGGTAGTAGATTTATTCTATTGGGATATCATTGACGATTTATAAATGCCGCACTGAGGCCTTTTTGATACTTGGTGAATGCTTTTACGCATCCTCGCTCATGGAGCAGAGGTATGTGGGACTCCGCTCCGCTGGAGCGCCTCACTGAGGCCTACATAAATAGAGCATATTTTGATTTTGATTTTTATAATAATAATAATAATAATAATAACGTTTATTTCATTTAAATCTTATACCTAATTACATGGTCGGCTGAAGTCTTCATTTAAGCGTCAAGCCTGTGTTTGAAGACTTCGCTCTTCCCTTAATAAATTCTAAGATAAGATTTGTATGTCTAATTTACAAATTTACAAATCTTCTTTTAAAAAAAAAACAAAGGAAAAAAAATAAACGATATAGTGTATTGTTCTAATTTTCATCTCATATTTGTGTGCCTAAACGTGTGTGTGTGTGAGTGTGTGTGTGTGTGTGTGTGTGTGTGTGTGTGTGTGTGTGTGTGTGTGTGTGTGTGTGTGTGTGTGTGTGTGTGAGAGAGTATGTGTGTGTGTATGGGTCTCTGCCTGAGTGTACGTCCATGTGTCTGTTCGTCCTTTTTGGCTGTTGGTAATATAGTGTTTGTATGTAAATTTAAACTGCTCAATAAACACAATAACATGTAACACTTATACTTACGAAACGCGATGAAGAAAATGTTCAGTATCATCGTAGGTCTTTTTCTGAAACCATTTCAGTAATTTATTTTTAACTTCGTGAAATGTTTTATCGTAAATAGTTATTTCTCTGTTTATTTTATTATATAAATAAGCAGAGCGAGATTGGAACTGCCTAGTAGCAAACTCTGTTTTAGTTCCACTTGACTCAACAACTCGACAACAACAAATTTTATATCAACAGATATGAAGTTTTATATGATTATTTCTGAAAAACAATACTACAAATTAATCTTTTTGCCACCCCTATTTGCAGAAAGCAATCCCATATTAATTCCGGTCGCAATAGCCCACGCCGCGGCAGTTTTCTCCTTATTGAACTTTTCCATACACACTACACAGGTTGAACGGAAATGCGCCCGCGGGCATGTTTGAATCCGCCACATCTTTATATTTTTTATATTTTAATTTATTTATAGTTTAAAATATTTACAAATGATACTTTTACCTATATTTGCAATATCCAAAAACCTACAGAGATTTGTGTAGTTCCTACGGTGATTCTAAGATTATTTTGACTATAAAAGTATGTTTCGTTTTGTATTTAAAATACATATTTTCCTCCTACACGGAGGAATAAACTATGCGGAAAAAATGCAACCGAATTAACGCGGATAAGTTTACGTTCCGTCGTGTTCATGATATGAATATGACACACATTTAAATGGGAGATGGAACATTATGCCGAATTAACGTCGCGTAATTTTGTATAGAAAATGCGTTGCCACCGAAAATCAGTCGCGTAATTTCATCCTAATGTATTCCTTCACTAACTATGAGACGAACTTCTTAGCTATCCATGGATTCTCCGTGCGGGTGCCGGGTCCATCGCGTGACACAGAGAGGAACGTCAGTCGGCGCCTGGGACTTTCGACCCAGCGTGTAGGTTTAAGGGGCCCCTTTATAGTATACTAACGATCACCTTCACCGAATAATAATTTACTATTTAGTTATATTTTTCCATTTAGTTTGTGGATTTACGAATCTTTTTTTTATCCTACTAATTGCTCCAAAACTGGGATTTGAGTCTTTAGTTATAACATTTGTAACTAAAACTTAACTAAGCGTAACCACGGTGAACCTAATTTTCTCACTCCAAGTTAAAGTTAAAACCAAACCATCCAAAGTCATATTTCATGTTACAAAATCACTTTTCGTCGAGGACGTGGTTGGAAAACATTGAAATAACAATAAAGAGACCGGCCGAATGACTGATCGGAATCGCCATTATTGTTTATGGGCTGTCTTCGGTCACTGTTACCGATAACTAATGTACTTTAAATTATTAGGTAGCGCCTTAGCTGTACCTACGGAGTTTTGAATTCATCCAATCATATATTCTGTGATTGTGTTAAGTGGGCCTGAAATATATGTCTCACCGGAAAATAAGAAAAACCGTAAGTTTATAAATATACGTATTTTTTCAGTAAATTTATAAACTTACCGAACCCATACGGAAAATAACAAGTGAGCGCACTGTGCGCTCTGATTGGTTGAATAGGCAACGTGTCTCTTCTCTTTCTCAAGTTTTCCACAGAGCTAAGAATGTTTTAAAGTGGCCATGATAGAATAATGTAAAATGTTTTGTCACAATAGTTGTAGGTAGGTAAGGGTTATTTTTTTGTAAACCTTTTAAAATCCCTGGTAGGCACAAAAGTTTTATAATGAATATGACAAAAATAATGTAAATTATTAAAGATTTTTATAGGTTCGCAAATCACTTTTCGTCGAGGACGTGGTTGGAAAACATTGAAATAACAATAAAGAGACCGGCCGAATGACTGATCGAAATCGCCATTATTGTTTATGGGCTGTCTTCGTTCCTGTTACCGATAACTAATGTACTTTTAATTATGAGGTAGAGCCTTAGCTGTACTTACGGAGTTTTGAATTCATCCAATCATATATTCTGTGATTGTGTTGAGTGGGCCTGTAATATTAAAGAAAGGAATTTTCCAAAATAACAAGTTGTAATGGAAAATTTGTCATGATAAAATTGATTTACAGTAATAAACAGATTTAAAAAATAGCATTTTAAAACTCAACATGGATACGACATGGATAGGTTAGGTGTTAGGTTAGGCGTTTAATGCTTTTTTTTCCATGTATTCCGAAATACAGTTATTTAATGATTGATCTTATATTGGCTTTCCTTTCATTAAAGACAGCGATAGGTTTAAGATGAATCTGAAAATTGTACTCATAGAGAAAATAAAACACGTATTCATAGCTTTCGTTTTAAAAAACATCGTAAGGTGCCGTATACATTTCTTTTTAACCATTAGTTCAGGATTATCCTGAACTAATGGTCGCTTTTATTTCGTTGTATGCACTATTTTGAGCCGTCACTACACTCCACAAATCACTCAAACGACGTATGAGCTGAAGTGAAATATTTGTATTTCTTACTATTCCAAACATATTTTTTATTGTGAATAACTTATTAAGATCGCGTGAGTGGTAAACCGTAAAAGTCATGTTATTCATTACGTCAGGAGCATTGTATTAATGACCTCGAATACCTACGACTCTCACTAGTAAGTGCCACCTATATATACCTCTTGTATGATGTCACGTTTTATTAGTTTATTTTTAGGCATTCGGAATCTACAGTACTCGTCTAGATTAAGGCTTTGTTGAAATCAATATATACCTACTCGTGACTAAGGCAGTAACAATTCTCAATGAAAACTATGTATTACGCAAAAATAAACACGCGCCTACGGACTAAAATAGATTTTTATTATAATCTTCATATTTGTGAAACCGGTATTTATTTTTGTAATCAGTATTAGGCCGGTGAAATTTTAGTACCCAAAAGGTTAAATAGCTAAATATTACAATCTAACACTGACTTCTTACTCGTGTTTGGGGAAAAGGTGCTTAAAGAAAAGAAAGTCATAAAACATAAAAAAAATGTGATAGATTGTACCAAAGAATGTGTATCTTTAAAAGGAAAAAGAAGGGTATCCTCAGTATCTATTTTCTATACTTACTAATATATAAAGCTGAAGAGTTTGTTTGTTTGTTTGAACGCGCTAATCTCAAGAACTACTGGACTGATTTAAAAAAATCTTTTTGTGTTGGATAGTCCATTTGACGAGGAAGGATTTAGGCTATTGAAAATCGAAAAGCACGCGGACGGAGTCGCGGGCGGCCGCTAGTATACTATAAAACAAAGTTGCTTTCTTTTGTCTGTTTCAAAGTTTGCTTATTTTTTTTAAACTGAGCGACCGCTTTTTGTGCGCTATTCAATCGGATAGAGTTGTTCAAGAGGAATGTTTAAGAGCTATAATACATGCATAATAGAGTGGAGAAACACTGATCATTTTAGTTGCACCACCTGTGCAAAGACTAAGCGGTTTGCTAGTCAAAGGTTTATAAGTCACCTTTTCTTCAGTATGGTTAAACATTTCGACGGATAGCGAGGTAAGCTATAAACTAAACGAGTGACACGTTCGGTCGCCGTCTGGAGGCATTTTGTTCCTGTTTTATGATTCCTTTTTATATTCGCTCTTTTATAAAAGTTACGAGTTCGGCGGCAAGGTGAGATTTTGGAGTGCAGTGATTACCTACAGATAAAAATTGTAAAACGTTTTGCGGTTACGTTTAAATCTTGATTATTTAAAATAGATTCACATATGAGTCAAATATTTGCATATCAACAAGTAGAAACCTAAAAAACGTCGAAAATATTATATATTAAAGTGAAACGTTAAGCTTAAATGACAGAAGATAAAAACTTACAAAATGTGTCAAAATTCTTGAAAAACTATTTCATGGAGGCAATAATTATGATAGGTTGTTATTAATATTAATTACATATTAGAATAATTATATCTATTGAGTCTTATGTTTTACTTCCAAGGCTAGTCAGTTTAATGAGTCTTTTACTGGTTTGCTGACTAGAAAAAAAATGTGAATGTAATTTAAAATTAAGGTTGTCGTTGCCTCCTTTGGTGATCTAAAATTGGACACGAGCAAAATCGCTTACCGAGTAGTGAAATAGCACAGTAAAATATCACGTTTAGATATTTACGTGACTACAGCTCATTAGAATACAACAAACGGACGAACCTGTGGTTTTACAAATCTACATTTATTACCAGAACTTTCGACGCCAGTAGTTGTAACTAAAACAATGTATAATGTTGACGGTAAAATGTTATTCTTGAATTAGAATTATGAAGTAAGCTGGCAAAAACTATGCAATATTTTGAATTACATATAAATAAATTAATACCCCTCCGTCTAATTTATCGGCCATGGTGGGCTATCTTACGATTAGCCACAGGTTATATTTTAGTGCACAAGTGAGTGCGACAGCACAGGTGTACTTCCTATTCCCTTTATCTCATAGTTAGACGGTACAGCAATCTCGTATGACCAAAATTACATTAACACATTTTTGAATCACATCATCAACATTAGGATCCAATAATTGAAATTTAATTGTTAAATGCAAAGGGTTCAGATATATGTATGTATTTATTATACATTTAAAATTTTGTGAATCATAACATGAAGAAAATGCAACGACCCCAATAAACGACTTGTCTATCACTAATTCGAGTGCTTTGATACAAGTACATTGTAACCTTTTAAACCAACAGTATTTATACTTATTGATAAGTAAATTATGGCGCATCCACGAGGCTAAGTGTACGTTAAAAATGCAGTGAACGCTAATTTGTGGGAAGTTTGTTAAACTTTCTTTTTTAATTTGGAGTTCGTGATGTTAAAGCGGTCTATTTTTTTGTTTAAACTGGTCCTTTTATCATTTTCCATCTAGCCTTCAAGGGAGGTTGAAATATTGTTTGCTAATATTGCACTAATTGCCAGTTAAGTATTTAGTTGGAAAATTACCTTGTTGAAATAATTGTTAATCAAGTATTTAGTTAGTTGGAAAATTACCTTCTTGAAATGATTTTAAATTGTAAATTAAGTGAGTAAGTGGCAGTCTTTTAATGTACCACTGCAAGGCAAAGGCTTCCATCCATTGAAATATGTTTCGTTACAAAGATGGATTTTGGATTAATCACCACGCTTGCCAAATGATGTAAATTACATTTCTTTAAAGTTCTTGCATATTAGCCAGTTTTCATGAACCCTGCGCTCACGCACTCATGTGTGCAAATGTCTCAAATATTTGAATTGGGAGACGGCGATGACAAATCCTTCCGTCATGGTCGCTAAGGAAGTCATATCAAACAGTGATGGTTCTTCAGTCAAGAGAAACTAGCGGCCACACGCGAATCCGTCCGTGTGGATTTCGGCGTTCGCACCCATAGTGTATATTGTACATGTACATGTACAGTCCATACATATATGTAAATTGACTATCCAACAAAAAGCTTTTTCAAATCAATCCAGTACTTTCTGAGATAAACGGGTTAAAACAAACTAACGTATTATTATATTAAGTAGTTTAGATTTTTCAAACATTTGCCTAAGTTAAATCTGCAACTCGATAAGATCGCACCAAAAAGTGGTAATACAACAATACCAACATACAATAAATTGACCACAAAATGTTAACATAACATAGTTTGACATTATCCCAAGAGGAAATGCCAAGTTCGCAACACATAGGAGATATATTATGTCCTGTGCTAATACAAATGTCGGAAGACTTTATTGCCAGCGGAATAAATCGTCTCCATTGTATACATTTATCTTTAGCAATTCTATTAGAATAAGTAGCAGCAATAACTGTGGAAACCAGAGAATTTTATTCTGTGATTTACTTTTATCGAACGCAATATATGTATATCAATAGTTTTTTGGTTTAATTACCTCGCCGTGGTCTCAAGATCTTGGGTTCGATTCCCGGGTCGGGCAAAATGTGTGTTGATTTTTCGGTTAAATTACGATGAAAGATGTAAGTTGGCGATATAAGAAAATCGGCGTACCTAAGTAAAAATCTTGAAATTCTGATCTCTTTTCATCATGTATGAGGGAGTACGCTGTAAAAACGCACGACACTTCAAAGTATCTTCAAACTACATTTTAACACGATATCCGTACATAATAAGTTTGTACATACAGTAGGTACCTAAATAATTATAACTCACAGGTGTTGTAGAAAAAGAGGAAAAACTTCTCACAAAATTATTTCAACTGGATTGTTTGTTTTCAAAATGTAATAAATACTTTGTACTTACGTGAACATGTTTAGGTATCCTTTCATTGTTCCCAACACAAAATCCATCAACGTATAATCTTGTACACTGTTTAAAAAGAAAACTGCCTTCACACTGTATAATTAATCATTTCATTGTAGACTTCGTAAGACCACGAAGGTTGTCTGAAATAGCCACTTTGGTAGATAATGCTCCCTTAATTGTCTATAACATTGTCTGTTTAATTATTTACAATAAACACTTTGATGATTATTTATTTACATTTGATTTCGTATCTTACAAATTGATTATGTTATTCGATGTAATAATTTAAACCGTTTTGACAATGTAAATCAAAATCACAGTGAAGTCTTTTTGTCAGGTGACAATAGACTTCAACTGTTTCACATTTAATAGCGGATGAAAACTATGTGTTTTAATTTTTTGACTGTGACAAGACAGTGCTTTTTTGTAACGAAACTTGAACGAAACCAAGATTTGACACATTGACACTTGACCTTATCAACAATGACTAATAAAAATTCTGTGTGTACCATCACTTTTTTTTATTAATGTAATTTCATTCTAACTGGATATGCAATATATTTATCGTAATAAAACTTACGTACATAAGTCTGATAATGTCATATTTTCGTTTAGAACTTTAGAAAGTGTTTGGAACAAACTTTGTTTCTAACAAGTTCCTTTTTACAAGACTTTATGGAGTTATAGGTACCAAGATATTTGTTAAACATTTGGTTTTAAATACCGACATTCTATTAACAATAAATTTACATATCAATTTTGAAAGTTACAGTTAAAAACATGATCAAATACAAAACATAACAAAAGTGTTTGACTGGAAGATATGACAAAGACACAATTACTGTGTAGGTGTTTATACAAGTCGCAAAGAATGCATTATTGCTTATTAATCAATATTGGACGAAGGCCGTAATTCAGTGGATAGGAACGGTACAGCGATCCGTTGCCACTTATCGCGGGCAAGACAATGCAACTATGTTAAACCGATCAATTACATGGACAAAAAACTATCGAGTAAAAAATTCGCCCATGTGACGTCACCCTAAAAGCTAAAGGTAATACGAATTCGGAACTGTCACATCCACAGCTCGCACTATCGAACTTTGAAGTTCGCCGTTAATTGTCCTACCATCGAATTTGAAAATGGAATGTTCGCACGAACAGGAACACATTCGAGCACTGTTGTTCACTTTTTGAATTTGGAACGTGGTCGAGTTGTTCGCGCGCGGTGCCTGGTGGCGGTCGGGAGCCGCGCGGCGCGGTGTTGGCCGCTCGGCGCCTGAGCCTCAACTGCCGGCATGGAAATTCGATTTTTCTGACGTTTCCTCCGCGCCTTGGCGAGCCGCGATCGAAGTGCACGCCACGCGAACTCGACCGCCGCTGATTTTGCACGTCCATTCGCGGTAATAATTTCGACTGGTTTATACCGGTTTCGATTGAGTAGACGGGGGTATGCCGAAAAGGGCCCGAGCACGCACGGTTCGATATTTTTCTACATGTTGATTAGTTCAGACTGAAAGTTTAGTGAATATTTTTGTTTAAAAGATTTTTGTTTCTAATTTCGTTTGGTTTATACCGGTTTTGGATTGAGAAGACGGGGGTGTGCCGAAAAGGGCTCGAGCATTCACGGTTCGATAATTTTCTACATGTTTATTGGTTGTTTCAGTTTGGAAGTTTTGAGTAACATTTCATATAATTAGAAATCTTAGAATTTAATTATTGATTATATTTTTTAAATAACTTGAAGTAACTTGTAAGTACTACGAGCACATTGAAATATGTGTTGTTCACACCTTAAACTGTTGTTTAAGGTGTGAACAACATATAGTATGTATACTAGGGTGAGAAGCGGCACATGTGATTAAGTAATTCTAAAATGGCTCATTTAGAAGGCAATTTTAGTAGCTAGTAGGTAATTTATTGATTCTACTTTAACAATATGTAAATATTATAGTGGTGATAGGGGAAGAAGTTAATTATGGTATGGTTTATACCAACGGATTGGTTTAGTTTTAAAATACATAATTTTATATACATTGCCTTTTAAACTCACGCGCACAAAGGTTTTAGCGTACCGTTTTAAATAAACCGAAATCTTGCTTGTAGACAGCGACTCTTTACGCTGCGAACCGATTTTGCAAATTCAAGATTCATTTTGATTATAGGTCGAACTCGTTGCCTAAAATAATTTTAATAGACCGCTCGAATGCGCCGCTCGTCTGGAGAAGTACCTCCATCTATACTATAAGGAGACCACAGTCGAGTAGTACTTCGTATCTGTTATGCTATGTTTCTGCTGGTAAGGTTGCTAGGACTCAGTTAGGGAGGGTATGTGGTCTTGAAGGCTGGCAACGCATTTGCGATGTAATAAATCTTTTATGTGACGAAAACGATCACAAATGGCCCACAATGGCAGCAGTACATTAAGTTGTCGTACCAATTTTGAATCCAACGTCCGGTCAAAATAGACATTCCAGTTTGCATTAATTCCCACACAGCTGGATTTTTGTGCAGGCCTTGAATACGTCATTACAAATGATATGTCAAAATTCCCCATCGATCCCGCTTGTGCGTTGTTTTTTATTCGTGGTCAAAGGGCCCAAATTTGCGTTTTTTTCTTAAATCTCTGAAACTAAAAGAGCTATCGAAAAATGGTTCAGGAAAAGTTTATAGATCGTAAAATTGTCTACCTAAAAGATCTCTACATTTTTCTTCTACAAAGCAGCGCTGTCGAGATATTGTGACTTTAAGCCGCAGGAAAGTCGTATTTTCGAGTAGCCCACATTATGCAATTACAATAAATTGGGTTGAGTAGTTTATCTGGTGCAGGTGGCAATTAAGTATGGATTGGCTCGAAACTATTATTTACCAATTTCCAGCCCCAATTTTCAGGATTTAGTTCATTGAAGTCAAAAAAGACAAAATGACGTATCAAGCTTGCATTCATTCCCAACAAGCGGGACTTTTGTGCAGGCCTTGAATACGTCATTACAAATGATATGTCAAAAGTCCCCATCGATCCCGCTTGTGCGTTGTTTTTTATCTGTACTGAAAATCTTCGGATCCTATTCTTAACCTTTCTGGTAGTCAAACCTCAATGGTCCCCATAGAGACTTTTACTCCTTAGATGAAATAGGATCGATTGGCGAGAAAAAAAAAATTTGGTATTTTCAGTACAAAATGTATGGGAAAAGTTTTTTGCGATTCCTGACATTTCTAGTACTCAAACCTCAAATGGTCCCCTAAAGTCTTTTAATCCTAACTTATAATAGGATCGATTGGCATGAAAAAAAAAATTACCTATTTCAGCAATTTGTACTGAAAATTCCAAAATTTTTTTTCGCGCCAATCGATCCTATTTCATCTAAGGAGTAAAAGTCTCTATGGGGACCATTGAGGTTTGACTACCAGAAAGGTTAGGAATAGGATCCGAAGATTTTCAGTACAGATAAAAAACAACGCACAAGCGGGATCGATGGGGACTTTTGACATATCATTTGTAATGACGTATTCAAGGCCTGCACAAAAGTCCCGCTTGTTGGGAATGAATGCAAGCTTGATAAGTCATTTTGTCTTTTTTGACTTCAATGAACTAAATCCTGAAAATTGGGGCTGGAAATTGGTAAATAATAGTTTCGAGCCAATCCATACTTAATTGCCACCTGCACCAGATAAACTACTCAAACCAATTTATTGTAATTGCATAATGTGGGCTACTCGAAAATACGACTTTCCTGCGGCTTAAAGTCACAATATCTCGACAGCGCTGCTTTGTAGAAGAAAAATGTAGAGATCTTTTAGGTAGACAATTTTACGATCTATAAACTTTTCCTGAACCATTTTTCGATAGCTCTTTTAGTTTCAGAGATTTAAGAAAAAAACGCAAATTTGGGCCCTTTGACCACGAATAAAAAACAACGCACAAGCGGGATCGATGGGGAATTTTGACATATCATTTGTAATGACGTATTCAAGGCCTGCACAAAAATCCAGCTGTGTGGGAATTAATGCAACCTTGAGTCTTAATTTTGTCTATTTTGACTGGATTAATTATGGAAAATCCAAATCGCCCTTGCGGATATATTGTCTGACAGTATTAGGGAATGCGATTCTTGTAATTTCGTTGACATGATAGCCATCTGACCTTCTTTGTAGTTATTGGATAAAGAAATAAGACAAGTTGGAGAATGGCCAGTAGCCACAGAATTAGTGAATAATTGCTTAGAAAGAAATATACACTCGGCCTTATTAAATAATATTGTATAAGCTATCCACATAAGTTTATAAAATTACATAAACAAAATTATTGACATTATTATCAATATGCTTTGGTCTGGTTTAAATGAAGATAATGAAGTTGCTATAATCATTAATAAGTAAAGTGATGGTAATTATTTGTCAATACATACTCTTACGCAAAAATAAACTTCTAAGCTCAGATTAGACCCTAATGTTTCACAAACAAATATTGTATCTTGAATGGGATTCAATCAACACGAATGCACCATCAAAATCATTATCATCATCCTAGCACCTCTCCCGGTTGCATCGTTGGCCATTGCATCGAGACCGAGGGTACGCTGCGACTATGATCCTGATTGACCGGCCTGGTTATTACAATGGAGCGACGGTATTCTGACCTCCGTAACCCGTACAAGGGAAAGCAGACCGTTAGCACCATCGGAGTATATTATATAAAATATATCCTCCTTTTGAAATAAATACATACTAACGAAAAATAAAGCCATAACTATCGACGGTTAACTTCATAGCATAATAATTTGATGGTGACGTAAACATTTTTACGAGTCCTGATTCCGCCGTCATTTCCTTCAGGAAGCCATCATACCAATCCTTAGCTGTCATGGCTTCTTATCCTTACTTCCTTTACAAATACACTTGGAAAGATAGCTGCTGATTATAATTGGTGTGAGTTATTCAAAAAGAGTGGGATATCTATCTTCTCATCTAACTACCTACATATATATGACCCAAAGGTGACTGACTGACATAGTGATCTATCACCGCACAACTCAAAACACTATACTTACATCATTACATTATTAGCATGAAGTTAATTTAAAAAATTCACCCCCCAAGGGTATAAAATAGGAAATGAAAATTTGTATGAAACTTTGTCAATTTTAGATCGTTCGGGCTGAGACATTGCATGCTAAAGCTACTATGACGTGGGCATCCTAAGAAAAAAAGTTTTGATAAATTCCCCTCTTAAGGGGATAACATGGTGATGAAAGTTTATTTGAAACCGAATTCAAGCGTACGAAGTCGCTGGCAGCCGCTAGTATTATAAATAAACTAGCGGCCGCCCGCAACTCCGTCCGCGTGGATTTCTTTTTTTCGAAATATGAAGTAGCATATGTTCTGTCTCAGGGTCTAAAGATTGTCTGTACCAAATTTCATCAAAATCGGTTGCGAGGTTTAAGCGGGAAAGCGTAACAGACAGACAGACAGACAGACAGACAGACAGAGTTACTTTCGCATTTATAATATTAGTTGGGATAGCAAGTGGAAGCCCATACTCGTGAAGTCTATTGCATAATTTATCGATGCAACTTTCGATCAGTAACTATGAAAACTTGTACGGGAGACTTCTTTTCAGCAGTGAAAACTTAGAGTTTTCTTGACGTAGACGCTTTGAAAATGACTGAGGATTAAGCGAGAATACATCTTTAAAGTTATACCAACTTTGAAAACATGCTTGAAGAAATTTAATCCACCGAGTTCACAAAGAACTACATTGAAGCCGTATTCGTAATAATCTGAACGATCGAATTCGTTTTATAGCAGAATCATATTATTTCAACGGGAAAGACTTTAATCATTTGGACTTAATACTTTATGATTATCATCATCTTAGCATTTTCCTCGGTTACTTCCTTGGCCATTGCTTTGGAGTCAAGAGTCCATTTTTCTGCTTTTTCAACAACAACATCCTTTGTTAGTATGATTACAATACAATAATGATGCTATTTAAAATCATTAATTACACTAACGTCCTTTTTATTAACATACTTATTTTAATAAGTAAATAATAATAATTTATTATATTAAATATATTTGTACATTTATAAATTATGATGATAATTTCCGACTGTTTTATTCATCTTCATACTACAACTAAATGTTTAAAATAAAAGTTATTGAAACAACTTTTCACGTAGAAGTACACGCCTAACACATACTATATCTATATTTAACCGGTCAAATAAGGTTACGGAGTCAAGCCTTTGATCTCGAGCGCCTCGAATATCGCTGACGCGGCACTCGAACCACCTCGACTCACGATGACTCCACTCCAGTCCTCCACTCGAGGACTGTCTCTCATTAAGCTGAGCCATGGTTTACGATGAGACGTCTAACCTATTTTTATTGAAGACCATATCTACCGTTATGGTTCGAATGTTGCTTTCGTTTCGAATGGACATAAATATCGTTATTAGTTTATAAGCCATTATATATGAGGTATTATTAACTTTTTCTTAAATAATTCTATCTAATCAACAAACCGCACCAAATTCGGACATTTAAAATGAGGACCAATAGACGACCAGTGCATTTTATTTGTTTTCTATTGGCTAGCTACACTATCCCCGGTGATCGTAAGGTACTTTTGATCCGGAAAATGTAGGGGGGATATTTGAAAAAAGAAATTACGCGCGGGTGAAACTAGTGGGAAGGCTAGTGTTACACATAAATCATCAATCATCAACATTTTTATGATAGAGACCTCAAAACTTCCATCATCAAAAAGTGCTTCAGATCGCTTACACATTTTAACAAACTTCCCCGTTAAGCAAGAACATCGGATGCTTGAACCTTGCCAAGTGCAATAGGCGGTAGATGTTTAACACATTATCGGCCGGCGACTCTGCCAAATAACGTGTTAACACCCGTTGGCTGGCACTAGGTTAATATTACAAGTTCATAATGTCACTTTTGGAAAGAAGTTTTAGTTTTGAACAGTTTGATATGGTTCTAGTTCATCGTAATATATAGCAAGTTAAAGTAAGAGTCTTCGGGACACGTGATATAAAGAGTTTTTAAACTGTTTTGATAATAAATATAAGTCAATAAATGAGACATTTGTTTAATATAATAAACAATAGTTACTGGAAACTTATCAATACATAGTATAAAACAAAGTCGCTTTCGCTGTATGTCCGTATGTATGCTTAGATCTTTAAAACTACGCAACGGATTTTGACGTGGTTTTTTTAATAGATAGAGTGATTCTTAAGGAAGGTTTGTATGTATAATACATGTAAGTAAGTACCACGGGCGAAGCCGGGGCGGGCAGCTGTAAATAATAAACTATTATTTTTTTCTTAGATGTATGTGACTTCTTTTAAACGGATAAAATCTCGGCTTAATAAAAATTTCACATTGACAGGGAAACCCGACGATTTGGCACGGACGCAGCTCCTGAAAAGGAAATTTTATACGCGACTAGCGGCCGCCCGCGACTCCGTCTGCGTGGATTCGGGTAAACCTCAAAAATTCTGATGTATAAGCTATAGCCTATGTGTTATTCTGATGTATAAGCTATATTGTGGTAAAGTTTCATTCAAATCCATTCAGTAGTTTTTACGTGAAAGAGTAACAAACATCCATACATCCATACTTACAAACTTTCGCCTTTATAATAGTAGTAGGATTTTATCCGTTTAAAAGTTGTTCTATTTAATTCGACTACTCTTGTTTCTATGAAGGGCAAACGCTAAAGAAGACGTACAGTTCTTGGGTATTAGCTGAATCATGGAACTTTCAAATTCAAATTCAAATTAATGATCACACGCTCAAGCTCGACCTATGTTTGAAAAATCAACCAAGTTCAAAGGAAATCCACGTTCTCGTTTTTTTTTTATCCGAGGCTACTCTTATTGAGGGTGGTAGACATAAGGTGACATAATCTTTGATATAACAGTTTTCGTTTTGGCGGCATTTTAGACTGTAAAGGCAGACCAACATTGCCAAATCTGTCCGTTTATACCCGCAACTGGCAAACGAATGCTGTTCCAACTTTCTGCACCATTACTTTTATTGTCGTGTTGACACCACTTGTGGGATGATTTTGAATAACGTTTAACATGTCATTTATACTTAAGAATTACCTGATTTGCCACACATAAATGTACACCTATATGGTTGCTTCCTTTCTACAACTTTTTGAAAGAAAAAACTAAGCATATTATTAGAAGTATTTATTTTTGTTTAAGCCAGGTGAAGGCTATGGGATTGAATTACTGCTTACGAAATAAAAATTAAGTCTTTAGTAAAATCTTAACACATAAAACATAAAAATTAATTAAATAAATATAGGGTGTAACAAAATATACTGCAAATATTTTAAGGGCGAATTCTTTAGTGGCAATGTAATCAATATCAGATATTAAAAAGTCAAAATTAATACCTAAAAATTTTGCATTTTCTGCATTGGCCAATTTGCTCTTTTCGTCCTGTAAGCTTCGCCCCCTCTCCACCACTTTGCTTTTGGGGCAGGACAAGTGTAGTAACTGTATTACACTGATAAGACACGACCAGCTGTCTTGCATATGACAAATTTTGTACTTTTCCCAATTATTCACTCAATTTATTTTGTTGATTTTCTCGGAAACTAGCGTATTAACAAAAAAATTTTACTAGACAAATTTATTACATTTCCACTAAACAATTCGCCCTTAAAATATTTGCAGTATATTTTGTTACACCTTATATAAAGCATAGCCTAAACATTTTAGTCCGCAAATATATTTTCACTAATAAAAAACTACTCAACAGTAATGTGACATTTAAAATGGCTTAACTGAATCACGTGACCGATTTGCATTCAAATACGCCGTAAAAATATTTAACTGTCCAATAAGTTCACCTTTGAAATTCGTCACGCCATATTGAAATTTTTACTTCTCATGCTACGGTTTTACCACACCCTGAACGCGAAATGTAAAATTTAACGTTTTTTAAAAATGCTAATTTTTGACTAGAGCTCGGCGCGGTAGAATTTTGCGACACATTATATGAGTGATGCAGTTATTATGGGCTCAAGTGCCACACATACCCCGCTCTCACAAATTAAAGCACATACATACACACTTAGTCATTATAATTTGTATGTTTAAAAAAAGCACTTGAAGAATGTTTTGCGCTGTGTGAATAATGTCCAGAGAGATATTTATTTATTTATTGTATTAAAATCTGCTGCATATTTAATTTATTAACTCTATGTATTTTTTTTAAATTACTAACAAATAACGCAAAACTACCTTTTTTACTCGAAAAAAACTATGGAAATTGTTTACGTTTGCGTAACAAACATCAAAGGTATCTTTTAAGTCTTTTTCTCACCAGTCTTTAACTAACTGTAATCGTATGCCCCTAATTTCAACCTAAGTATCGCTAATGAAATACCTGCGCCCATTAGTGCGATATACAGGAAACATGAATTATTCACGACACGAATACTGCGACAATTTGCGGTCTTACACTTGTAATCTTATATTAAACCTAATTTTACCTGGGTAAATAACTAGTTTGTTCCGCCTTAATTGTTAAGACTTATGCTCCGGACTAGTCTTGAGATTTAAATTTCACGAAATTCGCTGTAATACTAATGTCTTTATTTAAATGAAAAAAATATTAGTTTCTGTTGATCTTACACTAAAGAAATGAAATAAATAGTATTGCTTATTGGAATACACAAAAGAGTTCATTTGTAAGAGTTTGGTCGTGCTTGGAATACTGCTGTCACCTTTGGGATGGCATGGTATGAGTAGGCCTCACTCGACTCTTTGGAACGGCGCGCCATCAAAATCATCAATGAATCCGCACTAGTTAAGAGGAAGCTACAGACAGAGTCTTGCGCACCGACGTCGCCGCGTTTTTTTGGTTTTCGCATACATAGTGTTATACTCTAGCTGTACTTACATCCCACAGACACTTTACGCTTAGTTAAGCCAGTAAGAAGAGTCTTAATCTAATGTCTGTACCTAGGGGCCAATACCCGATAGCGTTGCAACCAATAGTATAAAATATCGATAGTCTATCGATACTATTGTGACCTTGATAAAAAGTAATACTATCGATAGGACTATCGATAGTATCGATAGTATCGATACTATCGATAGTATCGATAGCCAATAGTATGCAATACTATTGATGGGCAGCAATATTTTCGATACTATCGATACTATCGAATTTAGATACTATCGATAGTATTGATAGTTTTTAATTGTCTTGTTCAATGAAGATATTTATTTAAAATATTTAACAACAACGTCTATTTGATTTTCGCAGTAGGTCTGCGTATGACATAGAACGAATAAAAAAAATGGTATGGGAACGAATTCAAGTAGGCCACGACCGTGAGCCGCCACTTTAGGTTGGTCATGCATTAGCGCCATTTAAAAATACGGATAATAGCGTTTTTTGTGTTCAGTTGCAAGTGCAAGGCTCTTAGGGATCATGGAAGAACAAGGTTACGTTAACATCTGACGTTTTAGTACACAAGTATTTAACTTATCAAATTCATTCAGAAATTAATACTATTGCTTATTCGCCTAATATCGATGTAACAATACTATCAATAGTTTTTAGCTATCGATAGTTCTTCATAAAAATAGTACTAATAGTATCGATACTATCGATACTATCGATAGTATTGATTAAAAACTATCGATACTATCGATACTATCGATAGTATCTAAATTCGATAGTATCGATAGTATCGAAAATATTGCTGCCCATCAATAGTATTGCATACTATTGGCTATCGATACTATCGATAGTATCGATACTATCGATACTATCGATAGTCCTATCGATATTGTGACTATTTTTCGAGGTTAACTATCGATAGTCAAACTATCGATAGTTCTGCAACGCTAATACCCGATCCCCGAATGAGAGCGAGAAATGGGCTTTTAGATCGAAGTGATTTTAATTCTATCCACTGCCGAGGGGTGGGGACCTGGTGATCTGTATCACAGACTTTTGTCTATTTCAGACTCCAGATTCTCACATCTCATTCATAAACTATCGCTTCCGAATATGTTTTAATGTACCAGTGATGTGAGTTTGAAATAAAGCATTATTTATTATTATTATTATTACTTCCTGAGATTAGCGCTTTCAAACCAGCAAACAAACGAACTCTTTAGCTTTATTATATGTATTAGTAAGTAAGTATAGATAAACGCTTTCATGCATTCGCATGACTGACACACTGTTACACTTACACTATACCAGTTATAATAACAACGAGTATAGTTATTTACTGAACCAAACAATTCGCGGCGGATCGCTGGTATATCCGTGATTCCGGGAAACACATTATTTCAGTGCACAAGTAACGGCTAGCTGCCGTCCATTCTAAACCGTGTACTATTTAAGTGTAGCAGACACAAAATGTTACCATTAAAGCAGCATTTAAGGCCATTTTGTAGTGAGAAACTGCAGGAAATTTATATGGTTCTACGCCGAAGCATTCACAATATATTCATTCATTTATTCTACAAATAAATGGATTTATTAAGAAACAAAATTAAACTTTGAAATCTATCATAGGTTACAATTTATTATGAAAATGAAAATATAGACATGAACAGAACATTGAGAATGAATCTACGAAACTACGAGTAAAAAATGTATCTCTTCATGTAAATGTTTCTGTGCCGTAGTCAAATAAATAACTTTAATTGCTTAATTAAATGCCACATTTGAATAATACCAACATGATAATATAGCACCCCCTATTCCCTCACTCTTATTGTAGTACGGTGGGACAACATTCTGACACGACCGTAGAAAGATCAGGCGTAAAACCAACGGCGTAACGTGCTGTCCAAAGCATGGAGGAGCTCACGATAAAAAAAATTCGGTCACCCATCCGATGACTCGCCACTGCAAGAGTTGCTTAACTTAGCAATCACAGGCCGATCGCGCTAACAACTGCGCCATCAAGATGCAGTAAAATCCAGTACTAAATGCACACAAAATGTAACATGACGTTTAGTAACTGAGCCCCGTAATTTTCCGTGATAAAATCCGCTTTTAAAAACTAATGAAGGAACTGTATATTTCATTCTGAATTACTACGTTTCAAGTCTATATTACCGGGAAAGGCATACCATGTTGCTAACAACTTAAACCGAGATTTGGCCGGCTTCCAGAGTTCCGACACGAACTACAACCAATTAGGATCACCTTTTGGCGATCTGCGGAAATAATACCCGACCTGTTGGCGAATGTAAAATTTTGTGTCGTAAATTTTTAGTAACACGTTGTTATAAAATGATTGGTCAATTATTATGTACTAGAGGCCGTCCGCGACTTCGTCCGCAAGGATTTTGGTTTCCGCACACAAAGTGTTATATTATACATAGCTTAAAGCCTTCCTCGACTAATGGACTATCCGACGCAAAAATATTTTTATTTTATTCGAACAGTAGTTTCACGTTTAAGCAAACAAGGTATAAATTAAGAAATTGGACATTACTCAAAAACCTATAAATATAGGGGAAAGCGTTTACCAGTAATATGTAGTTATAGATAGAGGCAAAATGTCAAGAACAAGTACCAACGTAACTTTTTGAATTTGCTTTTGATTGCGATAGGCTGTTAATGATGGTGATGATGATGACTAGCCTTCACACTTTTTGCCAGAATAGGGTATTACACCAATTTTTGAAAACTGCTTAAAATCAATCTTTGTGCCGTAATGTACTACCAAATATTTTATTTTGATTTTTAAATACCGATAAACGGTCTAAATTTATGTTTAAAATTAGGAATTGACATTGACGTGCGAAAACGCTAGCCGCCATGACGTTTCACTCGGTTAGTGAAATAGTTAACAAAACGTACCAACATTAGTCATAAAAACTATCGGTGTGACGTCATATCGGATTCTAAAATGGCGTTTGCTGTTTTTGACACATTTAAAACAGATTAAAAATGTCGATCTTTAAAATTAAATTATAAAATTTACGCATTTGAATTTGGTGAGATATCAACGTTTTTTTATTTATTTTGTTCAAAATCTATCACAAAAATGCATTTTTATATTTTTTCTTACATGGTGTAAAATACCCTATTCAGTTACTATAATTTCGCCTTTTTCGTAGAAATGCCTATGTTGCCTTCAAGAAACACAATCTTGTAGTTATGCGGCAAAAAAATTGTTACATGAGTTATTATGGCACGGCAAATTATTTCCTGCCCCGTACTTTTCTTTATTACAAGAATGCACAGTTTTTATGACATAAAACGGCAAAGGGAACCGCGGTCTAATATGAATTAGTCGTAAGTAGTTGCCGCGGAAATGAACCATGTTTACCATAATTCAGTCGGTTTCTTTTTACACACAAAAGAAGTTGAGCGTATACATTCAATCAAACCGTTGGTTATGCCTCGACTAGAAAAACTCTGTCATTATTTTGTTTGCTGCGTGATGTGCGTAACGTGCTGTCTTGGCAATAAAAGGCGATTGTCACTTCAAATCTTAGTGCCAATTTCAGACTGGGTCGAAGTATGTTGGGGGCATCAAATGGAGCATGTCCACGTTAATTTAGTCGGTGTTTTCTTTTTACACACAAACAAAATGGCTTGAGCGAGAATGTGGTTATCTTTTGTAAACGGGCCTTTTATGAATCGGTTATTTGCTACATGATAAACGTGGCTGGCGCTTCCGTTTGACAAATACGGACGCCATGTTTGTTCGCGATTCCTTAGACGAATGATGTTTACATGTGCATGCGATTTCAACTTTTATGCCTTGCTCGTTATGTGGACTTAGAGGCGAGAATCCAAGTTAAGGTTGGAATACCTGAACAATCTATACTAATATATAAAGCTGAAGAGTTTGTTTGTATGTTTGTTTGTTTGAACGCGCTAAACTAAGGAACTACTGGTCCGATTTGAAAAAATATTTTTGTGTTGAGTAGTCCATTTGACGAGGAAGGCTTTACCTATTAGGTTGTTGGAAATCGAAATCCACGCAGACGGAGTCGCGGGCGGCCGCTAGTATTTTTATAAGATGGCATGAAGCGATGCCTGTAACTTCTGCAGTAGTAACTTACTTGAAACAGCGTCAACGATTTGTTAGCTCTATGACAATGGATTGTAAAAATAAGTTTTTTTTTAATGTTTATGGGAGGCAAACGAACAAGATGGTCACCTGGTTAGTGATCACCGCTGCCCACGGACATCGGCAACCGCACATGAGCGACCTTACTCACCAGCAGAAACATAGCACGTAGTCCTACTACTATTATAAAGGCGAAAGTTTGTATGTGTAGATGTGTGGATGTATGGATGTTTGTTACTCTTTCACGTAAAAACTACTGAATTGATTTGAATGAAACTTTACCACAATATAGCTTATACATCAGAATAACACATAGGATATTGGAAATCGAAATCCACGCGGACGGAGTCGCGGGCGGCCGCTAGTTTATAATATATTCTTCGCTCCATTTTCCTGTGAGTACCTACATGCTGTCTGCCCAGATGAGGTAGCTCATTAGCATATCATGTTGTATGACCTCCACAAGGAACCAAAGATAAAATTTGCTTTTACTAAAGTTCTTAAATCTCGCGTTTTTTAAGAAACGAAAGTTAATATACCACGTACAAGAGTATCAATTCCAGTTCCTAAATCGCTTAGCCTTTTTAGTATGGGTACAGAAAGTTAAAACTAACAGTTTCACATTTATAACTAGAAACTTTCGCTTCATTTGTACGTTTTGTTAATCTCTGACAATCTAATATGTGACTATAAAAGCTTTTGCCGGCCCGCCTCACGTTTTTCGACGGCAAATTAAATTTTATCCAATAAAATTTTGCTCTCACGAAATGGAATTTACATCGAAACACCGTTGGTGCAGTGGGATGTTTACAAAATGAATGCAAACTGCACATTGGTTCGGGCAATAGATTGAAATCGATAAAAATGGCCCGACATCCGAAAACTGAGGCATTATTTTGTTTGTGATGCGCCATAGTGATAAGAAGCGACAGTCGCTTAAAATTTTAGCGGCAATTCTAGAGCAGGTCAATGTTTCTTTTTATTGTTTCTTGTAATATTCTATTCTTCTAGTGTTTTGAATTGTTGGTGTATTTTTGTTTTGTCAATAAAATGTATTTTATTTATTTATTTCTTCTTTCAAGTATCGCGAGTGCATTTTTAACGATTTAAATATATGATTCGGGCAGTGTTTTTGTGCGTCAAAATTGAACTACATATATTGGTCGGACGCAAATCTCTCTTTTAATCCACAGGATTTTACTACAAACGCCAACGAACAGGTACATCAATGTGTGGAAGGCAACCCGTGAAATAAATGTTTATTCAAATAGGCATATCCAATCCTTATTGATTTTTCTAGTATAGAACTTGTAGGTATTTTATACAAGTCTATTTACAGTCAACTACAAGGGAAATACTTCCATCATTAAAATCAAATCATCGTCATTACGCTTAGTCACCACGCTATTAAAATACTAGTTTCTAGAATTCTGATTCGAATTGTGCTAGGCCCGATTAGGCACGGCCTTACGGATGTCTGAACAAGGATATCCAATCTATCTATGAATGTAGGTCTTATTCAGAAGTAAATCAACTGCGCTCAACAATTATGAACTTATATTTATCACAGCTCTCTCCTCCTCTCCTCCTCTAAAATACCTCAAATTTTATAAGAATACATCTATACTAAGACAATAAAACTGAAAGGTTACTTTGTTTGTTTGTTTTATGAACGCGCTAATCTCAAAGTACTGGTTCGTATTAAAATATTTTGTGTTTGATAGTCCATTTGTCGAGGAAGGCTTAAGCTATGTATAATAGATTAATATAACACACTGTGTCCGGAAACAGAAACCAAAGCGGAGTCGCGGGAGGCCGCTAGTTTATTCATTAACTATAAAATTGATAAAAAAGACACAATAAAACCGCAGACCATTGGCTACATACGTAGAACAACCGTAGCCCATTCAGTACATACTTGATGTCTCATAAAATTTGACATACAATAGATAGGCTCCGTCACTATCAGACGAAAACCCGTTAAGCCGACTCACCCCAGGTAGGTATCAGGCAGGCAATGAAATAATAAGGGCTTTACTGTGCTGACGTCAACCCTGACTCCTCGGCTAACATAAGTTTAACCATTTACTTGCAATTCAAAATTAACGACTAGAGACGTCCCAGTGATTAAGGCGTAGGGTTGTCATAACTCGGATTAAGTTTTAGGTCATTATTATTGTTATTTCATGAATGTAGTGCAGTGTTTTTTTTTTGTTGTTGAGTAAAATCTTCAGTGCTTAGTTGAGGACACCTAAGAAAAGGCGATCAGGCGATTTGAAGGCTTGAGCTACAAATAATAAACAAGCGGCGGAACGTGAATTCATCCGCGTGGTTTTCAGATCCCTTTTTTTCGCAATAAAAGGTAGTCTATGTTCTTTCTCGGGATCTAAAGATTGTCAGTGCCAAGTTTCATCAAAATAGGTTGAGAAATTTAAACGGGAAAGCATAACAGACGGACAGACAGACAGAGTTACTTTCGAATTTTTAATATGTATTAGTAGAGATTATAGCAAGATAAACTGGGTAAAACAATTTGATATATTGAAGTCTTATTTGAACTAATAATAGCCAAGTGGGAGTGAAAATCTCTGTACTTTAGAAAAGCTTTACGTGCTTTCCGAGGAAAGTATACCCGATCCGTCACCGCCAACAACCCAGGATTGCCACTGAATTTTCTACCAGAGAACCTGAACTGCACGCCATTTTAATTGCATTTGCTTAGAATTCATGGAAAATGTTGACGTTCTTGTTTCAAAAAGTATGTATATTTGTTATTTTTAGGGTTCCGTAGCCAAAACGGCAAAAAAACGGAACCCTTATAGATTCGCCATGTCTGTCTGTCTGTCCGCCAGTCTGTCACAGCCACTTTCTTCCGAAACTATAAGTACTTATACTGTTGAAACTTAGTGAGTGGATGTATGTATTCTGTGAACCGCAACAAGGTTTTCACACGAAAATAGAAAAAAAATAAAAAAGTGGAGGGTCCCCATAGTCATAACTGAAACTCGAAATATTTTTTTTCATTGAACATGTACGTGTGGGGTTTCTATGGATAGGTCTTTAAAAATTATATTAAGGTTTCTAATCTCACTTTTTTCTAAAGTGAATACTTTGCGTGACAGACCCTTCCAAAGTGGAAAAAAGTGTGTCCCCCCCCCCCTCCCCCTCTAACTTCTAAAATAAGAGGATGATAAAACTGAAATAATTATATAATGTACATTACCATAAAAACTACCAACGAAAATTAGTTCGAACGAAATCTATTCAGTAGTTTTTTTAATACTTCAAAAATAGAATTTGTACGGAACCCTCAGTGCGGGAGTCCGACTCGCACTTGGCCATTTTTTAAAATTTCAAATAAAATATCTTTCCTTCTCCACACATAAAAAATATTTTTTTTTGAGATAAATTACTATATCAGAAAATAATCCTACAATGATTTGTAAGATAGTCAAAGGCTGGTATTATGCCAAACGTAATCGTGTAATAAAACGTGCGATTGACGGTTATCTTGTACTATCAGAAATATAATTCCTGCTCAAAGGGCAAAACTCTGTATCTATTCATACATTCCACATACTAGAAATGGTATTTTTGGTAATCTTCTTCGTACATTGTATGCACCATGTGCCGTTAAAATTGGTTAAAATGATTAGGGAACGCGGCGCAAGTCTATCCTCTGTCGAGTTTATAGCCCACCGAGACGTAGGACGCAGCCAGGTGTGACTTTATATTGCAGGTTATATGTTATATAGTATAATAGTATAGAGTTTGCTGTAAAGGAAGGGCTTGTTTTCAAGAATTTTCTACATACTATCCTCTTTAAACTAAGGACATAAATGGAGTTTGTATTACAATAACTAAGTTTAGGTTTTAGACAAGCCTTTTTCAAATTTTAACCTATATTTTGTGGCGCTTATGTGAGCATCGGTGACCACCGTCAGCCTCATTCTCCATTATCCCTCTACCATTCTTGCAATGGTCCCGGATTTGATCGGTGAAGCCATTGACTGCTGAGTTCTAAACCTACGTTTAAATAAAAAAGCCACCGCGTTGAAGTGCTAGTATGAAAAAGATATTACGTGCAAAAGACTTTCTACGTAAATCAAATTGAAAAATAAACCACTTTGACTTTGATAGTAGGGGAGCCCAAGCGGAGATTTTTGCAGTGACTTCTGGCGTGTCAAAAAATTACATAGAGAGAATCCTTTCACCCTTAAATGTGCCTTTACCAAGTATGAACCCTCCTTTGGCGTTTGATAAGAAGGAGCAGCGCAGTACGCTAACCACTGTGCCAACGAGCTAAACTAATATCCGGTATTCAAACCAGCACCTTTGTACTGCATCACTAAACGGGTTAGATCTAAGTCAATCCCGTGTCTAGTTACAACCCGCTTTGGGACGGAGACGTTTGTAACATAACTCTGTGTGTGGTTAACCTCTATGCGGATTGGCGGGAGAGCAGATACTATTGCTTAATTGCACTTTTAATGCATACTAGTTCATTTGATAAAGGGTTGGTGTTAATTTTGAACACGTCAAATTGCGTCAAAACACCTGTACCTTTGTATATTATCTGGGAGTGGCGTATGCCTCCTCATGAAAGCAAACGGATTGGTGACCATAGAATGGTTAACGATAACACTCAGAGGAAAACTACTATCTCTGTGTGGTTAACCTCTATGCGGATTGGCGGGAGAGCAGATACTATTGCTTAATTGCACTTTTAATGCATACTAGTTCATTTGATAAAGGGTTGGTGTTAATTTTGAACACGTCAAATTGCGTCAAAACACCTGTACCTTTGTATATTATCTGGGAGTGGCGTATGCCTCCTCATGAAAGCAAACGGATTGGTGACCATAGAATGGTTAACGATAACACTCAGAGGAAAACTACTACTATGCATCACCCAGAATGTCCTACAGCCGCTTCTTACGACACTTACAAGCAGAAATGGGGTAGCACTATATTCTTTACTATGTAGTGATTCAAAGCCAGCAGTAGGCATATCTCTACCAACACACCCTTCCGGCCGGTTTCCACCAAAGCGGCCGATCTAACAATCAACCAAGTACGTAGGATATAGTGCACAAGTGTGTGCGAATGGATAACTACACTCTTTATTCCCTCACTCTTAAAGTCCGGTGGGACAGCAATCTCAAACGATCGTAGAAAGAGCAGGCGCAGGACCAACGGCTTAACGTGCCTTCCGAAGCACGGAGGAGCTCGAAATGAAATTTTTGGTCACCCATCGAATGACCGATCTCTGCGAAAGTTGCTAACTTAAGTAATCGCAGGCCGAAAGCGCTAACAACTGCGCCATCGAGCTATACTAAATACTAAACCAGTTAGCGCTAAGTCAATCCCGTGTCTAGTTACAACCCGCTTTGGGACGGAGACGTTTGTAACATAACTCTCTGTGTGGTTAACCTCTTTGCAGATTGGCGGGAATGAGGTACTATTGCTTAATTGCATTTTGTAATGTATACCAGTTCATTTGATAAAAGGTTGGTGTTATGGTTGGTTTTGAACACGTCAAATTGCATCAAAATACCTGTACCTTTGTATATTATCTGAGAGTGGCGTATGTCTCCTCATGAAAGCAAACGGATTAGTGACCATAGAATGGTGAACGATAACACTCAGAGGAAAACTACTATTATCCATCACCCAGAATGTCCTACAGCCGCTTCTTACGACACTTACAAGCAGAAATGGAGTGGTGCTATTCTAAGCCAACACTAGGCAGCTCTGTAACTGCGGCCTATGACACACCCATTCGGCCGGTTTCGACCATGGCGGCCGATCTTGCAATCAGCCAAGTACACAGAATATATTATTTCAGGTAGTGCACAAATTGCTTAAATTTAGCAATCGTAGGCCGAAAGCGCTAACAACTGTGCCATCGAGCTATACTAAACCAGTTAGCGCTAAGTCAATCCCGTGTCTAGTTACAGCCCGCTTTGGGACGGAGACGTTTGTAACATAACTCTCTGTGTGGTGAACCTATGCGGATTGGCGGGAGAGGGTACGACAATGTGTCGATCATGATTGCTTGATTGAATTCGTAATGTATACCTGCACATTCGGTACAGGTAGTAGCTATGATTGGTATGATATGATATATAGTTATATTGGCTACCATGTCCAGAATGGAATCATATGTCAATGTACATACTTAGATATTTTTAACAGCGGAAAGCAGTATTGAGTTTTGCGCTATTATTAACATTAAACATCGGTAGTATTAAATTATTTTTTGGTTTCGATTCAATAATTTTTGTATAAAAAACCTCGTCTTTTTTCTTTGTTAATTGCCCGCCTGTCTTCTTTACAATCAATGTTGAATTTTAAACAACCGCACCCAATCTAAACTTCACTCGCTAACCAAACGTTGTTTTAATTCAAAATGCAATGTGCATAATGCATGCTCGAACGAATCAGGCAGCTCAACCTTTGTAGAAACACACCAGGCGAAAAAAACGCCACCGATGTTCAGCTTCAATGCATTTTTATACAAAAATTGCGACCTGATTTGTGCATGGTGGGACAACAGTCATTTCAATTACATTGCAAAGGAAATCCCGCCGAACTTCGGTCGCGTTTTTTCCGCCTAGTGCGTTTCTATACTTTAACTTGGCGCTTTCCGACTCGCTCAAATATTCACGACTAATTACCCGCCCTCAGGGCCCGACGGAGTCAGTGTTTGCGGCTAGATTGATAGTTAACTAAACAAACGTGCATTTAGACTATTTACTTTGGAATAAACGTAGCTTATTATGAAAACTTTTATAAAATGGGAGGTATTGCTATGAAGTAGTTTTCATGTCAAAGTTGCAAAACTGACTCATATACCTACATATAATCGTATCTGTCGATATACAATATCATGACATTTATCATTTATTTATGTATGAAAACGTACTCATGATACATCTTTCGATCTTGAACTTCATAACATTTATAATTGTTGCATTTTTAAATAACTTAATCTTATGCAATCAAACTTCAATGGTTTAATCCAAAGTTCTACTTCTACAATATGGACCACTGAGTACTAAGTCCTAAGATCTTTCATTATATACGGGCTCGAATAACAAACCTTAAACGAATCTTCACGCATCACGAAAGGTCCAGTTGAACATATTTCTTATTACTGAATAATATGCCTGGGCTGTCTCGCTTATTTTATTTAAAAACCGATATACTTTGACCGTTACACGGGCCTGTTTTTTTTTTTTTGTGATTTCATTACGTAAACTGCATTCCATTAGTAAAGTACGCAGGTCACTGGCTACACAGTTCAACACAATTCAGTACGTCACTTTTAAGGATATATTTTAAAACTAGCTCTCCGCTCGCGCCTACGCCCGAGTGATATTTGTTATATCAAAGTCAAAGTGAAAATTTTCAAAGCAATCGTTTCAGTACTTACGGTGTGAAAGCGGAACAAACAAACAAACTAACTCACTTTCCGATTTATAATATTAAGTAAGGATAGTAAGGATAAATGTTACCCGTGCCTTGTGCCATAATAATGGCTATGGAATATAAAATAGCGAATTTCTTGCATAAGAATCAGCGACGATGTGTTTTTAAACGATCATGATCGGCGGTCATGGGAACTAACCATCGGGTGAGCTATTTTCCTATTCATTATCATATAATTACTTACAAAGATATATAGTAATTTCTCGTTTATACTGACGATGCGATTGGTGAAGTGGTCAATAAGATAACTTTAAAGAGGCCGTGTTCGATCCTGTATGTGTAGTACTCGTATTTCTACCATTAGTACAAAAATACAACTAATCTTTGAAAGTTGCTACACAAACATTGTGGTTAGTAGATTATGTATTTACAATAATAATATTTTATCAATATCTTAATCGTTTCGCTTTGTCACCACATAAGTTACCTATATGAATGTAAAGGAAAACTTTCTAGTAAAATGGTTTCTATTCCTTGATTCTATGCAAAGAGAATTCTAGAGAAATTGAACTATCTATATAGTCTTATTGAAGTCTGAATAAAAAATATTTCGTACCTTAACTCACAAATTCGAAAATGGAATGCATCATGTATGAATACCGAAACCCAAACTGCAACAGATATACACAAGTCCAATGAAACTTGTACTTGATACCTATATCTAAATGTAACGTGGTCAGAACTTAGGCTTCATGTTCCATGCAAGCCCTAGTTTAAACCTAGCCATACCTCGGGGTATTATAGTATCTGACTATTGTGCTTTAGCAAACACGAGATGGGTAAACCGCAAAGCGCAGTCGCCATTGTGGAGAAAGAAAAATTCATTTTGTTGTTGTACGTACATTTATTTTGAATGTAATCTTTATTCGGGTCAACTGTACTTTTTTGTGCGTTTTGTTGTGTATACGTTTAAAAGGTGATTTCGCTTTTACAATTGTTTTACTTGTTGTAGTGATCAAGAAGTTAACTATAACACAAAGAGGTCGCGGGTTCGATCCCCGCATAGGGCAAACCTTTGTGTACATGAACATGACTATTTGGTCCTGCTAAAGCTATACATCGCGGAGTTAGATTAATGTACATGTGACACTATGACTGCTGTGAGACATTAAAAAAAACTGTTTGGTAACAAGGGGTTTTCGACACTCATTTATGGATTCAATTCTATTACGATAGATTTATCGTTTGATTGATTTTGTTCGCATTATATTTAAGTAATATACGGAAATTCGGGTTTTCAATACACTATTTTATTATTAATTATATCCAATCCATAGAAAAATAAATCATTCACGTTATTTCCATTCCCCGCTCAAAAATACCATTCCTTTCTCCTCCATATGAATGTTGCTAATTTGTAACCCAATCGGATTGGTTACGACTGCGCGCCAACGTGAAATCATATTTCGCATTCGATCCTCGGTATCGGCCGGCGCATAATTCCGTTGCATTTCAATGCAGCATGCCGACCAAGGAACATCGTTATGGCCCACGTTAAATGGTATTACGGACAAAAAGGACGGCTTTGTCTGCTTGTGTTTACATTACGTTTAGGAGTGATTTTTTTAAATGTTACCTTTCTAAGGGTCGTATTAATAAATCATTGTCAAATCTGAGAGCGAATTTGAGATGCTGTTCCAATATAATACAGCATCTCAAGGCTGGTCTCAGAGTTGAGAGCGATTAATTGTACTACAAGCCTAAGATTAGTCGCCAATAATCAAACCGAATAACAATGGTTTTAATTTACTCGTTTAATTAAATAGGCAACTGACTTTGTTTGGAATTGATTAGTGTTCCTATTGTGACTGTGTTATGCGTGTGTCAAAGATGTAACTTCTAATTTCAGCTATCATGCAGTTAATAAACCCTACAGCCGTTGCAATGCGAGTTATTGTTCTACTTATAATGCAACTGAGGTAGAACTGTTAAATGTGTTGATTCACTAAAACGACACTTACCATTGGTTGTGAAAACCAAAACTCAGGCTATATTTTTCCTGAACTACAACTACAGTAAAACTTTATAGAACTACATTATACCAAGTCAAAGGCAACAGCCTGCATATAAAATCGTTTTGAAATCAGCTTATAATGAATTTTACATCAACGTAATACAGTTTAAAATGGCTTAAATATTTCAACACAATAGGATTGTGATCGCGACTGAAAGTAACATCAGGACGAAATGTTATAAATATTTTAAGCATTCCTTTCTGTTACATTCCCCGTATTGCAACTTTTCCTTTACAAGCGGAAAAGTTTGCGATGTTGAAAATTCTGCACGAGGAAAAATTGTATTGTAGTTTTTCTTTGCATTTACAATAGTTTAATCGCAAGTCACAAAACACTTTTTGGGGTCGCGTTTTCTTTTGAATACAGGAAATGTTGTCTTTTTACTTCTGCATAATGTATGCAGTCCCATAATAAATTAATCTCCCAGAAAAAATAGGTTAAATAAATGTTTATTAACCAAAGAATCGGCAATAATTACGTATAAAATAATAATTGAGAAAACAATGAACACTATGATTGGGAAATTATTAGAAGTAGGTTTTATAAATTAATATTAAATTTTCACATGGCAGTTTGACTGATTAAAAATATTTGTTTTCTGACGATGTTATTAAGAAACGTCGCTATTCATTTAATTATAAAATCAATTTACCTATGAACCTAAATGTTACAATGGTTTTATAAGATGCACCTTCGTGTTTCGAATGAATTAAACTCATTTGAATGGACTTTATTATTAGCCGTAGAACTTGCATTGTAATATTTACCGTATTCAGTTTGCCGTCTAGATTGAAGATAGCTAAATTGTTTCAGGTTAAATTTGTATTTGCAACCAAAACGGAATAAATTTGTTAAATTAATTGTAGCGATTACTAAACTACGTAGCATGTTTTTCGTCTTATTAACGCTAAGTTCTTAGTTTTTCGCTAAAATATTATTTGAGATGGCACTAGTGATAACGAAAGTTTGACAGCAGTGCCATCAAATGGTTCAAGTGACATGATACACTCAGATCAATGAATATCAAATGATATACAGTTAGCGTCAGACAGATAGCTGTGCAGATAGTGACACTCAGGGAACTCAAATAAATGAACGCAACCACATAGTCAATAAACTCGGTACAAACAAAGTTTCCATATTGACAACATTGTATTCGTCCAGAAATTTGACAGATTAAAAATGTCACAAAGATCAGTTCAGTCCAAACGCCATAAATATGGTTACAGACTTACCACCAATCAGATTGACAGTAACCATATTTATGGCGGTTTGACTGTTTCGATCCCATGTATCGTTTAAATGTGTCGACTTTTTGAACTATTAGAATGTTGACAACAATATGGAAACTTTGTTTGTACCGATATTATTGACTATTTAGTTGCGTCTAGTTATTTGAGCACCTTGAGTGTCACTTCTTATCAGACGCTGACTGTACGGGTATTTATGGCCATAACAGTTGCAATGATAAATCAATGACAAATAAATTATAACAAAGCCTATGATTCTAACATTATCATGATAAATTTCTGCTTATTTCATTTATCCACATTGACATATTTCCAACGGGGAGTTATCTCGATATTCAGCGCTCACGGGTGTGTAACGCGAGCTCTCCTTGAGCACATTTCACGGATTTCCCAAGAGGTGGAGATACTCCGGCATATCAGATTCCGTGTCATGGATACTGAAGGAATACATCAATCGGATGATAGGTTCTGCTGGATTATGTAGCCATTGGCAAGCAAAGACAATCAATAGATAATACACACTCCGATTGTAATGAATTATGTATCAAACATAGCTACATATTAACCTGAAACTATTCGTCATATTAGGACTATTTCTTGTGTAAAAATATCCGATCACACTTATATTATAAATTATCTGTAGGTCAATGGCATCTGCCCTTGACCTACAGGATTACTAAAAAAATGTCTAGAAAAATCGAAGGACGACTTCCAAATCTTCCAATGTAACAATTATTTTGTCACTTCTTGTTCATTTAATTGATGACTAAACACAGAATATCTATGAGTGAGTGCCTACCAATATTAAACATATTTTTTATAGATTTAGGTAATATAAAATTTTTGTAGCCTTTTCGTTGGAACGTAAATCCCAAAAGCTATAAAAAAAACTCCTTTCACAAACGGTTTTCGTTTGATTTAATAGCTGGCCGGACCGCGCGACGAAAACTTTCCACACCAATGCACTTTCAAATTTGGAACGTGTTAAAGCACGGTTCACATTGCAGGTCACCGTCAACAATCATGAATCATCCATCAGGCTCAGTGTTAACAACGGGGTATAGTCTACACCAGCCTTAATATACCTCTGTACGAACGGAACGCAGACGAAAATCGACTTTACTCTGTTGATTTAAGAGTTATAAAGGAATTGGGGATGTTTTAAGGGAAAATTTTGTCGCCTCCATTATTGGGTGACGGCTAAGCCAACATATAGGTAACGATTAATGAAGCAGAGTAAAGACAGGGTTGTAGCTTTGGGCTTGAAAATCGATTATATACCGATTTTGTATGGAGAATGTTGAATATGGTTCACATGTCACCTCGACGAACGTATTTTTTTAAGGAGAAGAGTTATTAAATAACAATAACGTAAGCTACCTACGTATATATTGTTTTCAGTTTGCTTTTCAAAGTAAGTAGATACATAAATACATTTTATTTCACACATACTTAATTCATACTTAATTATGTATTGGACGAAATTAATATTAATATTAGGAACTCAGTTGAGGAAGGTATGGGGTGTTTAAATACAGGCAACGCATCTGCGACTATTGTGTGGTTGTTGATGTCCATGGGCAGCGGTGATCACTTATCTGCAGGCGATCCAAGAAGATCCAAGAGGATCACCTGCAGATAAGTGTCCCTACATAAAAAATAGGACTTTCAGAAGCTAATTAGGATATAAAGAAAAATTTCGAAAAGTACATTTTCACTAAAAAAATATATTTCAGTTTTGCTTCGAAGCTGATTATAAAATAAACCTTTTAAGTTTAGATTTTTGTCCGAGTAAAAGCAGTTTTATTGAACTATAAGATAATTATTTATTTCTTATTAAAATAATTATGTTTTTATCTCAACGTCGTAAATGCAATTGGCAACACCATACAATATGTTTATTCACACCGCCATAAAACAGCATTTTTTTTGCAAATGTCATAGCTTGATGTGATTTATAAACAGCTGATAGGTTAAGCTGGAATGGTGACGTGCACGCCATCTGCCGACGGCGGTTATAAATAACATTTTGCCACAGCATGCGCTGTGTGATGTTCTTTCCCAGTTTTGCATGTGGTAGTGCTAACAGCAAGGCTTTAGTGCATTGTATTGTCTAGAATAGTATTTTCTATTATACAGCTTCAAGCCGTAAGGACTTTCCCTTTTTAGGTTCCGTAGCCAAATGGCAAAAAATGGAACCATGGTAGATTCGTAATGTTTGTGTGTCTGTCCGCCAGCATGCCATAGCCACTTTTTATGCATTGTGGTTTTTCTAACAGCACAGGTATAGTGCAGGCCTAGCATTTATTATTAACTGGCCTTACACCACAAAAACCTGTCCAAGCCTTAGTCTTGAGTTCGGTTCCAGGTCAGATGTTTTATTATTATTTTTAAACCAAAATATTTTCTTAAGTGGTAGTATCGGCCTATTTAAATCAAGTTTTCCTTACAAATATGAGTTTTGGCTTAATCACCACTTGCCAAATGCGTGTTGATGATCACAAACCCGGGCTGTGTTCAGAAAAATCGACACAAATTTTGCCCCACCCTGGAATCGAACTCAGAACATCGAGACCGCGGCCGTTACTTAAACCACTTGACTATCGAGGCGCTATTCTTAAGTATGAGGTCGTATTTTATTTTCCTCAGTCTATAGACATGAGCTTCTAGCCACTGAACACAGCCAAGAAATCAACAAACTGTGCATCAAAATGCACCCTCATGCACTATATGTCGTCATTAGGTGTAATTAATTAGGTGGTTCATGCTTCGCGCGCCCTCTAGCAAGTTGTAAGTGACATATCACCCGGCTCTGAGACAAAACTGTGTTTATGATAAACGAGAAATAAGACACATTGTTCAGTCAGCATCAGATAGTGACACTCAGGGTACTTAAATTAATAGACGCAACCAAATAGTCAATAATATCGGTTCAAACATAGTAACATTTATATTCGTTCAGAAAGTCAACACATTCAACATGTTATAAAGACCGGTTCAGTAAAACGCCATAATTATGCTTACAGACATTCGAATTACATACATTTTGGACGCTTAGAATTCTTCAATACCAATGGTGCCATGACTGGAATTATAAAATAATAACTTTACTAGTTAAAATACGACTGATATTTATAAATTTATATCAAGAAAAATTTCTATCTTATCACAATCCGGATAGTTTATGATTGATATCGCGATGCACAAAAAAAATATAAATGTAAAAAGCCAAAATAACTAAATAAATTGGTACAAGTAATTTGCATCTCCTGCAAAAGATAAATCTCATACGTCTTATACCGGGCCATTCTTCACATGAAGCCGCCAGGGGCGCGAGTGTAACACCTAATTAATTACACTTAATGAGGACGCGCCGTAACAATGTAACTGAAGCGTGGAAACTGCATCATGATGTATGTTGGGGGATTCAGGCGACTGGGACCACTATATAACAGGGACCACTATATAATTGGGACCACTATATAACTAGTACCACTTTATGACCGGGACTGCGGTGGCGGTCCCAGGTGCCTGATTAGTTTTTGATTATTTATTTTGTCAGGTAAGAAGAGGAACCACTTGTAATTATAACTACAAAATCATTGTCTTAATTTCAGATTTAGAACAGTTAGCAGAAAACAAAGTTATACATTTCTTCAAGATTTTATTTACTGTTAAACTACTCAAAATATAACTTAAGTTTTCTGTTACCTTATACTAAAGCAAATTAGATGTTGGTCCCAGTCCACCGATTCAAAAATGTTATCAGGCTACGGGGACCGTGGTCCTAGTATTTCATGGTCCCCGTCGCCTGTAATAAACGTGATACAATTGTTTATATGCAAGTACTTATAGAAATATTATAACGTTAAGTTCCGTTCTAACGAAGTCTAATTATACCTAATGCAACGAAACAGTTTAAAATAATAACATCTATCTAATAAAAAGTTAATCATACATTGATTACCATCAAAAGGCAATGTAGAACTCTACGTAGAAATCAAGTTATTTACAAGCCAACGTTACATCATAATATGATTACATGTCATAAGCCTAACAAATTGATTTAAGCAACATGAAAGTTATTTACTTAAACACAAAAATCCAATTACGGCAGATGCGATTATTTTGCGGCGAACTCCATGATCCATTTTTTATGTATAAAAAAATATTTTTAAATATTAAATCTTAAATGTATGTTTGAACGAGCTAATCACAGACACATCTGGTTCAAATTGAAAATTATTTTTGTGTTTGATAGTCCATGTGAAGAGGAAAGCTCTAAGCTAAAGCTTTGTGTGCGGAAACCGAAATCGAGTCGCGGGCGGCCGCTACTACTTATAAAATGTATGACATTTCTCTTCCCTTTCTAATTTCCGCTCATCAGTCCAAACAAATTTGTTTTTTTTTTTCAGTTAAACACAACATTTGTTTATCAAGAAAAACATTTATTCGTCATTTCTCACATTCTTGTCTAAGGAACCTTTGTAGAATCATTTCCACGAACGTAAATAAATTAACAACATAAAACACATTCAAGTCACACGTCTTGTGTTCTCAGCGGAAGAGGGCGCTCGCGAGCTCGTAATTAATTAGGCTAAATAAGCAGCAATGCATAATGTATCACTGCAATTATGCAACCCATTCAAGAAATGCACTTTGACTTGTGCAGCTGAGGTGAGGAGTTATGCAATTTTGCACTAAGGAAGAAGGACGAATTTAAAGACGATTTCCTTGGACATGTTTATTTTTGGCTGAATATGATTTTGAATTAGAAGATTTTTCATAAATTTTCTAATAAATTAGAAAATTGGAATAACGCTTTCCCGCTTAAAACTCTCAACCGGTTTTGATGAAATTTTGAACAGAGAAGACCCTAAGAAAGAACTTAGGCTACCTTTTAAAGTGTAAAACAGGGATCTAAAATCCACGCAGACGAAGTAGCGGGACGAATTCAAAACGTTTGTTTTTGGCTGAATTAGTTTTGAATATGAAGATTTTTTATATTTTTTTTGAGATGCCTTTGTATCTCGGTTACATCAAGTTTAGTAGTTCCATTCATCTTTGTTATCTTAGGGGATTTCACATATACCAGTAACTCCATAATTATGATTTAAGGCTTTCGCGTCGCTAATATTTATTAACGGGACTGAACACGATTTTTAATCGAAATGAAACGTCAAGCAGTAAGTTTACATGTACCACCACATACATAAATATCACAATCTTTTGTAATTACGATCAGAAGCCAAGCAACGCTCCAAATATTTAAAAATATAATTGATTGTTGAAACTCATTGATGTACTCACCAAAAAGTATTTAAAAAAAATACTTTTAATACTAATTTACATACTAGATCTTTCTTAAACTGAGCTGTAACAATCGCCAAATGTCCCGGGTTCATTCTGCCTAAGAATCAACAGTTGCCGCTCATCAATCACTTTGTATCGCATCGATGTGCCCCACTCTGTTTTATAGCCTAAATTGTTTGCCAGTGTCTACTCATGACAATATCTCTCATGTGTAAGTACATATTGGTATTTTACGCGTTTGATTTACTAGATCAGTTTGTTATGTAACTATGTAATTTTATTTTTGGTTTATAAGATTTTTTTCCATGCACACCTTTATTTAGCTTATGTATTGTGTGTGTTCAAAGTAAATGTTATTCGAAAAGGTGTAAGTCGAAGGTGGAACTTTTTCTGTAGAATAAAAGTTCACACTCGCTCAAAAACACTGCTAAATAGTCAAATATGCCTACATAGGTCGTTTTTGTAAAGAACGGTCTCTACCGTTTTTTATAAAAAGAACTTATATATTATGTATAGTTGAAAGATAACTTAGAAATAGAAAGAACACCTCATTCCTTTAGACTAGATTTGAAAATTGCATATTTTTGCACTACTGAGAGCAAAGCTTTTTAAATTAAGACTCCAAATAGCCATTAAGAGGTTGACAAGTTTTATGGACATGTTAACAGTCGAATATTTTTAATCCGATTTCGTACATAAAGAGTAGCGTATTCTACATAGAGTGCAGTATATGTACAATTCATACCAATTCCAACTACATATTATATAGTTCAAATACATTCGTTAACAAAAGACATAAAGTACAAAGAGAACTTTTACTCGTTGAAGGTACTATCCAACTATAATTAAACTGGCCGGAAAGCGGTAATTTGCAAGCAAACCCGCGATAAGAACACTGCATTTAAACACCCTTGATGCCATAAAGATAAGAAGTCCGTTGCACTTGCTAATCGTATTCTGAAGTTATTCATACTTTTCTATGAGATACGGGCTTACGGTTTAATAAGTCATGATTTGAGAAATTGGTAGTTGACAACATAGATTTACATATGTAGACAGATTTGCCCTGTCACAAGAAAACTGTGGCAGTATTTTAATTTGTTATGACGTCCTTTTAGTGCGTCATCTAGCAATCTGTCACTGCGATAAGAAGCGACCGTCGCTTCAAAATGTTGTGCCAATTTTCAGAGCCGGACGAAGTATAGCAAGGCATATACATATAAAATTAGCTTCTTTTAACACGGCTTCGTTTGTATGACAGTAAGGATACATATTTTATAAACTAATAATTATAATCACATTCTAATTTAATTGTGTGCAAGGTACGCAAAGATTTAACGGTCCACAGGTCTTAATTTTGCACCATATTTGCGATAACCTAACTGCAAAAGCAGAGGCCGGTGTGCAAAATTGACTAATTGCCTCGTATCAATTATAATTCATCCATCAATTGAAATTGGTCAACTATGACACGTTGTTAGTCAATACGAAACTTGTGATTTGTCAGCGAGCTCGCAAATCACAATCATTGGGCAAAGTTATCGACACGATGACACGGCTGTCGGACCGCAACGTTTTGTGACCGCGTGGTTATAACAGTGCGAGAACAAGTGTTTTAATTGGTTTTAATCCAAAATGGGCTGATTGCTCTTGTATCAATCTAATCTCTTTAGTTCGTATTTCGAGTTATTGTTAATTTTTGATTAATGAATGTTAGCTTCATGAGGACTGTTTATGATAGCTCCTAAGTCTATTAGAATCTTAGTGTCCATATGGGAATACCTGTAAGCTATGTCGTTATAATTTTAGTTATTTTTTTACTTGTATTATTTGCTGTTGGTTTTCCAAATAAAAATAAATAAATAAATAAATAAATTTCAATCAGAAATAGACCGATGTATCGATGAGATATTAGTAGAAGTAATACGAAATTCTGACAATTATGCATAAATATTCAAAAAACATTGTTGTTATTTGTCAGCGAGCTCGCAATCATTGGACAAAGTCATCGACACGATGACACGGCTGTCGGACCGCAACGTTTTGTGACCGCTTTTAACAGTGCGAGAACAATTGTTTTAATTGGTTTTAACCCAAAGTTCGTAGTTCGTATTTTGATCAAAAGTAGTAATTACAAGACCGAAGAGCAAGAAAATAGCAACTATCGAGTGGCTTGCCGCTTCTTCTCGATAGATGCTTTCCGAAGTCGGCGTCAGAATCCAAGTGTAAATAATGTTTTTTTTGACGATTTATAAGTGCATCTTTGAGGCCCACGTAAGAAAAGAACTTTTTGATTTTCATTTTTGAGTTCGATGTATTGATAAAAACTTCGATGTATTTATAAGAGCTCGCAATCATTGGGGAAAGTCATCGACACAATGACACGGCTGCGGTCAGACCGCGGCGTGTTGCGACTGCGGTCACTGCTCAAACTGACCGCGCGTTTTTCACACTGCGAAAACAATTGATTAATGGTTTTAATGGAAAGTAAGTAGGTACATAGCCCTCGAAATAAGGGAAAAATAAGTTATATAGCTCATGTTTTAATCAAAAATAGTATTATTACACCCAATATAATGATGAGGTGGTAGTTAGAGAAGTCTGTAATTTTATTGATTTATCTGTCCACGGCTCTTGATTCAAGCAATCACCTATCTTCTTCCGATATTCTTATTTGCGAAGGCCCTGTATCACTCACAATGTAGGTATATTTTATTTCAAATGTGAAATTGGTTAAATGAATATTGTAATGTGTCAGCGAGCTCGCAATCATTGGGCAAAGTCATCGACACAATGACACGGCTGCGGTCAGACCGCGACGTGTTGCAACTGCGGTCACTGCTCAAACTGACCGTGCGTTTTTAACACTGTGAATACAATTGTTTTAACGGCTTGAACGGAAAGTAAGTACATAGCCCTCGAAATAAGGGAAAAATAGGTTTTATAGCTCATGTTTTAATCAAAAATATTGATTGATTCAAACAATCACCCATCCATCTGCGATAGTCTAATTTGCAAAGGCCTTGTATCAGTTACAATGTATATTTTATGAAATGTGAAATTGGTTAAATTAATATTTTTATATGTCAGCGAGCTCGCAATCATTGGGAAAAGTCATCGACACAATGACACGGCTGCGGTCAGACCGCGGCGTGTTGCGACTGCGGTCACTGCTCAAACTGACCGCGCGGTATTAACACTGCGAAAACGATTGTTTTAAAGGTTTGAATGGAAAATCAATTTAATTATGAGCCAATCAAAATCAAAATCAAAATATACTTTTTTCATGTAGGCCTCTGCAAGGCACTTATAGTCGTCAAAAAATATTAGCACGGAGGAATGACTCGACCACCGACTTAGTAATGTAGTCATCTACCGAGAAGAAGCGGCAAGAAACTCGATAGTTGCTCTTTTCAACAATCAATTAATCTCGCATCACATAGTAGACTAAAGAGTACTAAATATGAAGCTATATTCGAGTTATCTCATTATCAATACGCTTCCGAAATAAGGAAAAGTGGTTACAAAAGTTAGTAATGTCAAAAAAGCATGCCGAACTTTAGTCGACTTAAACCAACTAAATGTGAAGCTAGATACAATTAAATATGTATGAACACCACAAACATTGATCGAATATCAAAATAGCTATAACACTTGTGTTGTGGCTATTAAAAAGAAGAAAGTTTTTAAACACTGGTTTGTTTCTACTTAATTTTTCCGGCTTAATTGGGCAATGTTTTAAAACCAACCACCAATTTCAGAACTAATAGACAATCAAAGAGTGCGTCCCTTCCGTTAAAAACGAGTATTTTTAATCAGCGTTTCATCATCAAATATTCCTTATTTAAAAAAACAATGTCTTGTGAAATCTATGAAGGAATCATAGGAAAAGAGTTTTAGCATCGACAGTATACATATTTAATATCGACGCTCGGTACTATTCGCTTTTCGCAGCCTAAAGCATGGCCTCCAGCCGTTTCCCGCCAATTATACTACAGTTGGCACCCCTGCATAGTAGCGGATGCTGTTTCATTGATAAGCGGAGCGGGAGCTGAAGCTGGTTTGGTTTCGCCATATTTATTATGTAAACTAAATCAGTCGACTTCCCACGTGGAAGTTGTTAAGAGCATTAACTGAATGCAAATGGTTGCATCTAAATTGGATTTTTATAAAAAAAAAATATTATCCACAATATCTTACGTACAAAATATTGTTGTAATATCAGAGAAAGCACTTCGATAGTTATGCATACGAATGTACGGCAAAATTTCCAAGACTTGATGAAGATTTTTATTATTATTTTTCCATCTTAAATATGGATAGGACGGGATTTTCCTCTCTTTAAACATTTAACATTTGTGTGCATGAACATGTCTATTTGTCCTGGTCTGGATGTTATATGTATGTATATTTGTATAAATTACAAGTATTTAAGTATGTCTATCCGTTCCCTAGCATCTAATCCATATTACAAGCTTCGAGCTTAGTTTGGGGCTAGGCAACTGGTGTGTTAGGCCAATAAATTCATTATTATTTTATTTATTTTGACTCACTGTCTAGACTTATACATACAGCATTTTCACTTCTTTCAAAGCGCCAACATCTGCTACTTTTCATAAGACTTGAATATTCTTTATCCTTTAATAGACACGAGTACCAATGAAACCGAGCGACGGAGCGCACAGGACCTAACGAAGCCAATAATAACATTACCGTGCGAAGCGCGGCCTCAACGATACACCGTTGTTATTACACGTGTCTTAAACAATTCGGAGGAATTCGCAGCATATTTGTTACTGAGAAATCAATGTTAATAATGTTTACTTATAAAAATATGTTTTATACATGACTGTTTTTGATTGTAAAAATAGATTTGAATGATTTGAAGATTTGAATGAAAGCTTGCTGGGTTTATACAATTTCTGTGACAGGTGTACTTCTTATACGTAATTATACTTTATTTCAAGGCAATAAGTTCCACGAGGCGTTTTGATGACTTTCCGTAGGGTCTTATTACTCTAGAAGAGTGTCGATTTTAGAAAGTACAAAATGGTGTACACTTATGTATGTAGTGCAACCATTCTGCATATGTATTTAACCACCGGAAATAATTCCATGACAAATAAATTTAACACACGTCCCGAAAACCACATTACCATGCTGGTTATTTGTGGTAATTGGTAAAATGATTGGTACAATCAGCCGGTCGTAGCACGCATTATTCCGTTGTTATAATTATGGTGGTTTTAAGTATATTAAAATTTAATCAATATTTGCTACAGCAATTTTTTGAAGAGCACAACGGCGCATTGTTAAGCCCGGTCGCCCTGCGATTGCAGAGTTAGCAAGTTTTGCAGAAGTCAGCCATCGGATGGATGATCGATTTTTTTACCACGAGCTCCTCCGTGCTTCAGAAGGCTCGTTAAGCCGCTGGTACTGAGCTTGATCTCTCTACGGTAAAGTCAGATGGCTGTCCCACCGAACTATGAGAGTGAGGGAATAGGGCTGATCGTAAAACCGGTCACAATTGTTCAAAAAACGGCTGTAAGTCCTAAGGTATTAGGACTTCAGCAATACTGGATTCTTAAAAAATCTAAAGCACATACGTAGGGCCTTGAGAGTGTCCTTGATATACGAGGAAATGGTGTATGCATGGGTAAGCATCAAATGAGTTACATTATTGTCGTATTACTTAAGTCATAAAAAAAAACAACGAAACAATCATAGTTACCGAAAAATTACTATAAGTGATATTAAAACACTTAAAGCATGTTTCCCAAGGCATGCAATGTCTTTATACGGCATAAAAAAGCCTAAATCGGAGTGAGAACCCGCTCCTCTTGTCTCTAAGCCCGTGACCCAGTTACAGCGGAGGTCTTCACCCGAGGTCGCGCCCTGCCGCGTAACAGACGGCTGCGGGGCACTATTCCCGAATCACTCGTTAAGTTTAAGTTTCGAGTGATGAAGTTGTGACAATTTTTTTTACGATTGACATAAATGACACTTGACATTATCATAGAGTTTATTTTCGTACACACACAAACAAAAAAAGCGTAAAAACTTAGGACTTTACACAAATACGGACAAAAACGTGTTAAAAACTAAACTGGGATTCGAACCCGCTCCGCTTGACTCTAAGCTCATAACCCAGTTCCAGTGGAGGTCTTCACCCGGAGTCGCGCCCTGCCGTGCAAGCGACGGCTACTATATATTCTCGATTCAATCGTTATGGTTCGAGTGATGACGTTGTGGTTAATGATCTATTAGCTCTATCTTTCTTAAAGTTCTACCTCAGAGTAGTAGCTCTTCGTAACTGTTGTGCTATGTTTCTGATGGCGAGTAAGGTCGCCAGAACTCAGTAGGGGAGGGTATGGGGTTTGAAAGGCAGGCTACGCATCTCCGATCCTTGTACGGTTGTTGATGACCATGAGCAGCGGTGATCACTTACCATCAGGTGATACTCTTGTTCGCTTGCCTCCATGACACATACAAAAAAAAAGTTGCCATAAATATCACTTGAAATTGTCACAATGTTGATATTCGTAGGACTATTCAAATACAAAAATAAACTTAACTGGAATTCGAACCCGCTCCGCTTAGTTCTAAGCTCGTGACCCAATTCAGCGGAGGTCTTCGCCCGAGGTTACGCCCTGCCGTGCAACAGACGGCTGGGACACTATTCCCGAATCGCTTGTTAAGTGTCGAGTGATTAATTTGAGTTAAATTCTCTACTGACTTTGCGTTTGACATGAAACTTAACAATATTACAAAGCTTGTATACGTAAAAAAAAACAAACATCATTTGCATGATTGATCTGAATGCATTCCGCTAATAAGCTAAATATCCAAATGCACAATATCTACAAACTGGTAACTGGTCTCCGTTGTAAATAAAAGTATAAGGTAAACATCGAGTGATTGGAGATTTGAAAAAATTACCGCAATAAAACATAGAATAAACAAAAAAGAGCGATGGTGGCCTAGTGGTACGGACGGCGCCTCACATACGTGAGGTCCGCGGTTCGAATCCGGGCCCACACCTCTAGATTTTTCGAATCTACATATGTGTGGATTTGTGCCATTAGCTCGGCGGTGAGGGAAAACACCGTGAGGAAACCTGCACATTCAGTGATTTCTGACTTTAGTTCAGTTGGATCTGAATGTGTAACCATGATCCAATCTGTCTGGTTCCCCTCTATGGGTTAAGAAGGTCTGATGGCAGTCGCTTCACTGTAATAACCAGACTTGCCAAATCCTGGATCATGGTCAAAGCGGACCCCGCATAGAAACGGGATAAACGCTAGGAAGAAGAAGACCGCAATAAAATATAGAAGTGCAATAATTGAACATTATACATATAATTTAACTAGCCTTCCGCCCGCGGCTTCGTCCGCGTACCGTCCCGTCCCGTCGTCCCGTCCCTTAGTTAAGATTTTTTTCTTGCATGTTAACCATCCCTGGACATAAAAGAAGAATTTAAAAATAAATTTACCAAATTGGTTCAGGCGTTATTAAGTTATGCGCTTACCAACACATTTTGCGATCGATTTTTAAATATAAGATAAGATTAAAACAATTGCTTACAAAGTTGATTGGAATGTGCATTTCAGTGGTCACCCATCGATCCCTTCACCCGGAAGTAGCTTAGGTATGCAATGGCTTGCTACTACGGCGCCATCGTCCTCATTGTGCTTTGAATGCAATAAAACTACCACGATTCTCGTTTCTAAACTTACGCCGATAGATGGAGTTACTGGTACGAAGATGACATTTGAAGCGGTTTTAAATTTTCTTTTTTTAGTAGCAATTATTTGTATGAATTGATTCTGTTCCAATAATATCCATAATATAGTGTTACTGAATAAAAAATACAAATAATGTTCCTTTGCAAAAATATCTTCACCACATGCAAAGTCAAGTCCAGAGGTTGTAAAACATGGCCATAGAGAACTTTACACATATTATATGGTATTTAAATAAGTATACCAATGACCTACTAGTTTTAGATATTCCAGCATATTAAAGACATATTCTGCCACACCATAGCATACTGCCAGATGTGTAGGCACAGGATCTCTGGTTGTACAAACATTTATCAAAAATTAGAAAATGATATTGAATGATTTAGAGTGAAATAATCAGATAAATCAAAAAATTTAGCCCGTTCTTGAGTTATATTACATATAAGGATTCAATTATTAATAAAACTCCTGTCTTACGTCATAATTTTCAATATTCAAAATTAATCTGAGTCATATGCTTTGATTGAATAGAATTAAGGAATGAATTAAAGTAATTTAGATAGAGTTAAGCCGGAGAGCGACGCGTTGGCTTAAAATCGAAGGGAAAATTAGTCACTGTTCGTCGGAAGCTCGTTAGTTCACGGTGACACAGTGGAGAGATTAAAGTCATATTAAATTACCGGATTTGCATGTGGCACTACCAGTTGGACCATTGCCCATGTTAAATAATGATGTAGGCATTTTATAGACATACTGAGAGAGAAAAGAACGAAACACACTTAGGTAGTTCTATAAAAAAACGAAACACATAATTTCATCATCGAAAATTGTTCGTTGTCAGATTTTTATTTTACTTATTTCCTTTGTAAATGCGTACCTAAATCGTAATCTTTTCATCTTATAACATGGTGGTTACAACAGTTTGAAAGTTTTTGCTAGTTTTGGCTGTGGCAATAATTTGCCAGCTACGCTAAAATCACCAAATTATACTATTTTCAGACATTTAATTTTTTTTTATATTATACTTATACCGTTTTTAGTTTATAGCCGCGGTATTGCCCTCATTGTCAAGCTTCGTGTAGCAATCAAAGTATCAGCTATATAATATTACTGTCCCACTGCAGGGTAAAAGACTCCATCATTTAAAACCATACTTTCTTTACTAAGATGGATGGCTGAAAATTTAATCATTTAATTTTAACTGGATGTAGTTAGTCTGTGGCGCGCGTGCGTGAATATCTTAACAATTAGAGCACATCGGGAAGTGGATCATTCCCACCTTCCATTTTTAATGACGCGTATTGTATTTGCGGCATTCATTACTTTTGAAAAATGTCTACTGTTTAAAAAACATATCGAACGTACTTCTAGTGGATATCATGCGACAAGAGCCAATATTTTTTATGCGAAATAACTAGTCGTTTATTTAGTTTTAGTTTTTACCCGCGGTTTTGCCCGCATTATCGTGACTCCTGTTTTATCCCATAGGAGTATTTAATCGCGATAAAAAGTAACGTAATTTAGCCTTACCCTGGCTGTATACCAGAAATAAAAATCTGTTAAGTAGTTTCAGCCTGATTGGTGGACAAATCAGGCTGAAACTACTTGAAAAATCCTGAGTTTGATTTTTTCCTGGATTTACTGACTTGTCCAAACAAACAAACGTTCTCACTTCTTAAATTATTTTTATAACTATGTATAAGTACAGGGATGTAAAAATATTTCAGCATGTGTTACGACAGAAAAAAATAACTAACTTCGGAATTATTAAACAGCCGATTTTGTCACGTTTTCCCTTTATAAATATTTTGCGTATGAGTATTTCCTTGCCGCTTAACGTCAATCTTTCAATCGTGTACAGAACCGTCATAGAATATTTACACCACGTGAATAAGTTAGCGTTTCTAACCAGAAACGGAGGCGTGGTAACCCTCAGGTCAAATAACGAGTTAATAATGAAACTGTCGGTTAAAGTCTCTATTAACACGAACACAGTTCAATCAGGCCAGTAAGTAAACATACCATGCAATTGTGCAGTAATGCAGTGAAGGAGACATTTCAAAACTCATTTATGTATGTAAAAAGGTATTTTTGTAAACACTTTATGGCAAATAAAGGTTTACAATGATACATCAGCCACCTGAGATCAAAATAAATGATTTTTTCTAAGTTTATCCAATGTTAAAAAGATTCATGACTTTTTTTTAACATAAGGTCAGTTATAGACCACACATTTTCAGGTCGACTATAGAAGTTATTACGAAAGTGATATCTTCATCTTCATTTTTCTAGTCATCTCTTACCAGCATTTGACGTACACAGGTACAGGCTCTTGAGTGAAGATGCTACAAACTCAAATGGCGCTAAATTATTATATTTTTCCCAAGAAACTACCAGCATGAGAGTTGTCCTCTTATTTTCCAACTTAATACATTCTATATGCACGACTGTATGTATATGCTATTATTCGAAGGAAAATACGCTTAGTATAGTAACACACTATGCGGAAAAAACGCGACCGAACTTCGGCGGCAATGCATTTTCTATACAAAATTACATGACGTACATAATTTCGGCATAGTGTGTCATCTCCCATTTAAAAGTGCACCTTATCATAACCACGACGTAATTTAAATTCAGTCGCATAAATTAGACCGCGTTTTTTCCGCATAGTGTATTCTTACACTTAGATGCGGCCCAGCGTAACTAGCAGACCCTAATAAATTCACTTACACAATGGATAGTTCTAGTTGTACGCACTCACATACGTGACGGACCTTGCAAGGACCTCATTTCCAGTAACAGTGGGAAGTAGATTGCTGCAGTAAGTAGAAGAGAAACCTTTACAGTGCTTCAGACTCGTAGAGTACTCGCGAAATAAATTGGCTACCCTGAAGGGTCTAATACAATGACACTTGCACAGTCAAACTCAGGACTTTACAGCACTTAGTCAGAAACAGACTTACGATCGTGAAATTATGTGGAAAAATCACGACACGAAGTACACTTTAGATACAAACGTTAGAGATACGAGTATGACTGTGTGTTACAATTTGACAAAGAAAGAAATAATAATTGACATTTTACTCACCTTATGATAGAGAGAGAGAGAAGATGCTACAAACTCAACAGGCACTAAATTATTTTTTTTATTCCCATGAAACTACCACCATAAGGGGTGACCTCTCATTTACCAACAGAATACATTCTATATGCAGGAGAGTATTTTTCAAAGGAAAATACGCTTAGTTTTCGAACATACTATGCGGAAAAAACGCGACTGAATTTATGCGGCTGAATTTACGTTCCGTCATGTTCGGTTGATATGACATAATTTATAATAGAAGAATTTACTTACTATGCCAAAGTTAAATCGCGTAATTTTGTATAGAAAATGAACGGAATCGGTCGCGTAATTTCAGCCTAGTGTGTTCGTCCACTTAGATGCGGCCCGGCGTAACTAGCAGACCCTAATAAATTCACTTACACAATGGATAGTTCTAGTTGTACGCACTTACATACGTGACGGACCTTGCAAGGACCTCATTCCCAGTAACAGTGGGACGTAGATTGCTGCAGTAAGTAGAAGAGAAACCTTTACAGTGCTTCAGACTCGTAGAGTACGCGCGAAATAAATTGGCTAGCCTAAAGGGTCTAATTCAATGACATTTGTACAGTCCAGGAAAAAATCAATCTCAGGATTTTACAGAACTTAATCAGAAACAGACTTGCGATCATCAAATCATGTGGGAAAACACACGTCACAAAATGCACTATTATAGATATAAATGTTAGAGATAATAACTGTCATTTTACTCACCCCCTAATGATTGTCTAAGGAGAGTTATGTTTGTATTTTTTTAAATTAAACTGTACCGAGAGCAAAACATGTAATACGTTGAATAGCGTAATAGTCTATAGGCCACTATAGGCAGAATATACGAGTATCGTTGGCTGCGTAACGTTCATATTTAACAATTGAAATAATCACAATCATTAATATCATAAATGTAAAAGTTTCTTTGTTTGGATGTTTGTCCGTCCGTCACTCTAAAACTACTGAACAGATTTTGATCGAAACAAGGCATAATGTACATGCAGGGTGTGGGCTGACTTAGAAGATAGGAGAATGTTTATCCCGATCACATGCTCCTATGAGATAACAAAGGAATTCCACACGGGGAAACCGCAATTCAAAGCTAGTAAACAATATTTTTGTCAAGTCTCCAATATCATATAAGATTTTAGACTTTCGCGTTGCATTATGACACTAGTATTATTTAACGGGACTTAACGCGATATTAATTATGTAGTATATGTATACTACTTACTGCTTGACGTTTCGGCTGCGTTACAACAGCCGTGGTCGCAAGCGGACTGACCTGATACTGATATACTACATAATTAATATCGCGTTAAGTCCCGTTAAATAATACTAATCTCCAATATCATATTCCTGTATTTTATCACACTTTTGATATAGTGAAACTCATGCAGTAGTAATCCCAACTTATCGCAGCTGTCTAGTATTCTTTCTATATGCAGTGTAATATCTGCGGTCCATCCGTAGCGAGCCCTAATGACCTGGATTTATGACTCAGATAATACCTACTATAATACTAACTCCGAACTCGCTTCGCTGGGTGGTCATAAGTGAGAATGGGATGCAATGATATACGTCGCTTCTTCTCATCAGGCTTTTCTAGTCGAAGTGCTAGTAAGTAGAAAATATACATTTATGACGTGTAACTGTATTCCGTTGTTAATATACATATAATTTATATAAACCCCTATCAAAACGGACAAAGTAATTTCAGTCAACGCTAGGTTTTTTTTGAGCCTCCTCATTGGAATGTTTTTTTTTAATGTTTAATTTGTTGCATTGCTCAAGAGCAATAGTGTCCACGGCCAACTTCTTGTAAATGTGGTTTAACCACTCATGTCTTGTAATATTAAGGACGTGGATTTCTCCTTGGGTTTGGTTGGTGGTAGAACTGTTATCAGAGAAGGAATATTGCAATTGTAGACGTCATTAAAATAACGCCGTCTTCTATTGCAATTTGCAATGTTTATCTATACAGATACATATAATAAAGCTGAAGAGTTTGTTTGTTTGTTTGATCGCGCTAATCTTAGGATCTGGTTCGAATTGAAAAAATATTTTTATTTTGGATAGTACATATGACGAGGAAGGCTTTAGGCTAAAGTACAACCGAAATCCACGCGCCGGGGTTGCGGGCCGTCGTTCATTTATAAGTTACTTTCGGTGCTTTTAACATATTATACAAGCGGTACCTACATAATATATATTGCGCTTCATGAAAAAAAAAATTAATGTAAGGGCTCCACGCTCCAACTACGATAGGTGCCCATGATCCAACTAATTCGGTCCCACGGATTATGAGGGTCAGATGGTAATCACTCTAATGAAATGACCAGATTCAGGATCAAGGTTATCAAACCCTGCATGATTCTGTGACGCTTTTTAATGCTTTAAAGAGATCATACGTGACTAATCAGTGTTATGAAGTTGATTTTAAGGCTTTAATCTTTTTTTTTTCAATCTGAAATTGAGCATTGAACAATTTTTTTGTTATTATTGTTGTTGCTTATTATTATTTTGTTTCTAATTATTATTTAGTATCGATTGCGACGTCAAGGCCCGCAATTCAGCAGCCTGGGCCCAATGGCGTGAGGCGACTGGTGTCATTTGTGCCGCAAAATGCCGTTTAAGTTGAAGGGACAGGTCTATCAGACCATCATTATTAGACATGTTCTTTACTGCAGTGAAACGTGGTGGTGGTGTTGCTGCGTATCACGGAGATGAAGATGTGTGGAGTGACGCCGAAAGACCGCATTTACTCGAAAAACACCACACACATTCAATTTTACACTACAGCATCCTAGACTACGCTTCCACAAGTATAGTAATTCCTCTACAACAGCTAGGGAGTGTTCGAGTGCTCGCCCCGCATTGCCGGCGCGTTGCGACGTCAGTTAATATTTGAAGTTTATAACAACGTTCCCGCCAGAACAGTTGGCAGAGACCAATTTTAGACCGTCTGAAACGCAGAGGGAATTAATTGATAGATGCCAATGTTTAACCGGTGATTTGGTGATAACTGCTAATTTTGTGATCTACTTGTATAATCCTTCGTGACTACTTTTGGAAGTGCATTCAATTTGACAGTGAATAAACGTGGTTATTTGTAGGAATTGGGAGAGACGGTCTGTTACTGCATCTGACGTCATAAGCGGACATAAAAGCTCAGGAGTTTAAAAAAATCTAAATATATTTATCTGCAAGATACTTCATAATGCAGATCGCATTTTGCTTGAAAAGCACCACACCCATTCACTTCACCCACATTCATTATTACAACACTACAGCATCCTAGAATAAACTTCTACAAGTATAGACATTCCTCTACAACAGCTGGAGAATGTTCGAGTTGCCGCCCCGCATTGCCAGCGCGTTGCGACGTCAGTTAATATTTGAAGTTTATAACAACGCTCCCGCCAGAACAGTTGGCAGAGACGCCGAAACAAACCAATTTGGACCGTCTGAAACGCAGTGGGAATTAATTGACAGATGGGAATAGTTAACCGGTAATTTGGTGAAAGTTGCTAATTTTGTGAACTAGCGTGACCTGACCACTGCTGTTAGTGCATTCAATTTGAAAGTGAATAAACGTGACATTTGTGGGTATAGACAGAGCCGGTCTATTGTTGCATCTGAAGTTATAAGCGGACATAAAAGCTCAGGTGATTAAAAAAAAATACCTGCAAGACACTTCATAGTGAAGACTATAGACACTTCATACGAATATTACCTGCAAGGCACTTCATAGTAATCTACTCTTAAGAGTAGATTACGGTCACATTGCTTTTGGAAGAAACCACACACATTCATTTTGCAAGATACTTCATAATGAAGACTGCATTTACTCGAAAAGCACCGCACACATTCATTTTCACACCACTACAGCATCCTCACAAGTATAGAAATTGCTCTACAACAGCTGGAGAGTGTTCGAGTGCCCGCCCCGCATTGCCGGCGCGTTGCGACGTCAGTTAATATTTGAAGTTTATAACAACGCTCCCGCCAGAACAGTTGGCAGAGGCGCCGAAACAAACCAATTTGGAACGTCGGAAACGCAGCGGAAATTAATTGACAGATGAGAATATTTAGTCTGGCTAATTTCGGTGACCGATTCGGTAATAGTTATAACAATTAGTCAAGTAGAGATCGTGGTCTATATTCCCTACTATTTTGTGTACTTTTTTTAAACCAGGCGACGCAGAAGATTACGTCTTACCTAATGTACTAGTACCTAATGGTGAGTATTAAATGCAATTTTTAGGCGCTTATCAAGTCTCAAAACCTCAATTAAAACTAAAAAATGTAAACCCGTCAAAAGGTACTTATTAGTCGATATCCATCTTACAGTAACATTATTTGAGCGTGCAATATTTTTTTTGTTGCGTCTCGTCTACAGTTTTACATTTTTAATTTATTGTAACGTTTCTTTTTGTCTAACTAAATGGTACACTATTTATTTAAGGACAACCTTTTGTATAAAACAAATAGTGGACCATCTCAGGGTACATTTGGAGGCAGTTTCGGCGGCGTGACATTTGGCTCCCCAGGGCCGCGGCGGAGATATGGTGCGGAACACAGACGAGACAAATTAGTTCTATACAGCGACTGCCGGCGCACTAAATGAAGACGCAACTTCTTTTTTTTATGTCAGAGGCGTCAAACAAGCTAGCGGGTTGCCTGATGGTAAGCAATCACCGCCGCACATGGACATCCGCGACACCAGAGGAATCGTTGATGTGTTGCCGGCCTTAACCCCATACCCTCCCCAACTGAGCTCTGGCAACCTAGCACAACAATTAAGAAGTGCTACTTCACTGCGGTCTTCTGTAAGGTGGAGGTACTTCCCCAGACGAGCGGCTCATTCGAGTGGAATTTCCACAAAGCTCTACCTCTCTTACTTCTACCCACTTTGGGGACCTTTTGGACTTCTTCATTCTCTAAATCTCTTATCAGAAACGCATCTTAAAGGTCTTTGATGTAATCTGCTTGTGAAAGGCTTATTCAAGCAAGAACCAACCCGGTATTCGGAATTCCTTGTGAATTAGAGGCAGCCTGACACAGTCTACCGCTAGATGTAAGCTTCCACCAGATGTGGCGTTATGATCCTCAGAATAGTGAATACCATAGAAGCTCCCTATTTCACCTCTGAGTGTCTCCACCAAAATGTCATAAATTAACCTAACTTTGCACCTAAGACAGCTTCTCTCTCAGTTTCTCTCAAATAAACGACGACGGCCGCGCAGGCTACGCGATAATAACATCATCCCACTTGACAGTTTAGTCTGCTATCCTGCTCTATCACTCGTGATTAATAATAAGGAGAAAAAGGTTGACATAACATAACTGTCAAATTATTTGCATGATCCTTCCAAAATGTCTCTTATTCGCTTCTTATGACACCTACGACAGAAATGAAGCTACAAGGCAGAAATAGCGAAATATAACAATTGGAAGTAGTTTTAGTGGCGCCATGACATTTGCGGTGCTCCCTAGAGCTGCGGCCGAGATATGGCGCCGACGGACAAACAAACTAAGTAGTCCTAATATAGCCGCTAAACTGTCAGCTGAATTGCAAACTTAGTGTTGTTTCGGCACTATTGTGTTTTAATACTTTAGTCTGTGTGGGTATTTGTCCTTCAACCAACATTTATCAACCGAAGGATCTAATAGCAAATAATGAAAAGAAATTATGATCATCATTATTTACCTGCCCTTTCCACACTAGGACTGTTATATTGAGGCAAACAAACAAGAGGGTCACCTGAACATCTGTGATCGCCGCTGCCCATGGTCGCAAATGCGTTGCCTGCCTTAAGACCCCATGCCCTCTTCTACTGAGCTCTGGCGACCTTACTCACTCGCAGAACCTTACTCACTGTGGTCTTTTGTAAGGTGGAGGTACTTTCCTAGATAAGCGGTTCATTCGAATGGAAATTCCACTGGGCTCTGATTCTTCTTTCTCTTCTCCCAGTCACTCCTATCTCTGCCATCAACTCTTCTCTTACTCTCCTTTTAACTCCATATCATACTCACGCAATCCAACCATCTCTCATAAACAAAAGAATTAAAGTAAACAAATATTTTCAACCTATTTCTCGACAAACTCTTCCAAGATAGAAGGAGGGATGATGTAATCTTATTTATAGAAAAGCAAATTTAGTTGTGAAAAATGCATTTCAAACGCATTCTCACTTTGAAAACGCCGTCGTAAACGTAATTAAGGGTCTCCGGTTGCCGAGGCGCTCTGGATATTTTTTTGCAAAAGCTTTATTTCCTCTTCAATATTGATTAATGTCAACTTCGTTTTTCCACGGGACATATTTCTAGTGCAATTTACGATCTCGTCCAGGAATGATGTAAAAAGTAATACTCATCAAATTGATTAAGTATCTTTTTGTTCTTGACAGTTTAAGTACCTCTACTTAAGTTTAAGGATAAATAAGGTTAACTATTTACTTTGACATGACTTGACTTAGCAAAGTCTAGAGTGCAGTCTTTTCCGTGTTAATTTCTTGTGACAAGCAGCTGATCAAACCATTTCGCAACAGACTAATTACAAAGATATGTGCATCTCAAATGCTCCAAATGCTCCATCACTTCTAACCCTGTTATATTTGTATTAAAAGTGTTCATTGTTATAACGTTAGTATTATCCAAGCAAATCAACCGTCTTCAACATGTTTAAGGTGAAACTTTTGGTTGTTAACCAACTTGCAGCTCACCAAAAAGTTAAACAAAACTAACTAGTCCACGAATAAATACGGATGTAAAGACGAAAAGATGTTCTTTTCCGCTCATTAACCAACTATTCTAGCCCCAAATAGCTCAAGTTACGCTATTAAGCTAGTAATTTGTGTAAGGAGAAGTAGCTGACCAAGCACAAAGGCACTACTGCAGTGTGGACCGCGAAAACTCTTGCAATTCACGTTTTAATAGCTTCGCAACTAATTATGATACCCTCCCAGTCATTTTCGGCCATGATAATCTTACGATTACTCAAATTCAAATTCAAATTCCCTCACTCTCATAGCTCGGTGGGACAGTTATCTCACACGACAGTAGAGAGACGTAATTAAATCTTTTAATTCATTAATTTACTCTACATTACAAATCCTTACTTTGGAATCTATTACTGATGAATTTTTTTTAAGGCTAATAGCTTTGTGACAAGCATTTCCTCATTCCACAACAGTATGTGGTTCTCGGAGCTATCACCTCGTTTTTTTATGAAACCACATTGTATTCTCTTCCGAAATATCTCAAGTTACGAGTAATTTGTGAAAGTAGAAGTAGGTGACCAAACCCAAAGCTCGTACTGCAGTGCGGATTGAACTCTTGCAGTTCGCGTTTTGAAAGCCCCGCAACTATTAAGGTACTGGCAAGCGATGCATTTGCCGCAGCATCCACTGCATGCAATCTGTGCAATGTGCATAGGCGCAGGAGAAAATAATAACGCAAATGAATTTGTAATGTTGTTTATGATTCTAAGTTATAAAGATGTTAAAATTTTAGTTGGCTTTTATGTTGCTAAAACCAAGTACTTAGTAAAGTTTTAATGTTTAGTTAGATTGACATACTCGTGATACGGGTAAGTTACGATATTTTTGACATTTAGCTAGTATAGGTTATTGGTACATATCACGTATATTCTGCATGTAATCATAAAAAATGCTTATGTAGCCGAAACTCGCTTAGATGATCGAACCTACAGTCTTTGTCAATCGATCGATACATTATTTCACTTCCTAGTTTTCCTGTGACTTAGCAAACGTAGATGAAGCAAAACTTACGATGATACAAAGTTTATTTGTTATCGTACGCCGGATTTATCATGGCAAAAACAAAAGCCCACACCGGTGACCAAATAAATAAATAATTTTATGGACTGACACACCAATTCCCTAGCCTCAAACGAAGCTTGTTCAATGGATGCTAGGGAACGGAAGACATACTCAAAATATTTTTATAAACATCCATGTCTCGAGTAGTAATGCCGGTGTTCATCACACAAACATTTGCCCCTTGCAGGATTCGAACCCGATTCCTTTGGTTTTATAGCCAGGGTATCTAACCAACCACTAGACCAAAGCACCTGTCTAATCCAGAAAAGGCTAAAGTGCAAAACTGCGCAAGTGCAAATCTCGTAGTTTAGAGTCCTCCAGATTTCATTATTTGCCTGCCCTGTTCCCAGATTATCTGGGGTCGGTTTATTACGTTGATTGTTCCATACAGGCCTACTATTCGTCATCAAGTCAGATGTCTGCCAGATTTATGACAATAGAAAGTTAAACCGTAAAGGCTAAAGTGCAAAACTGCGCAAGTGCAAAACTCGTAGTTTAGAGTCCTCCAGCTCTAACGACGCATTCACCTGTGGTTATGCGCTCCAAGAGCTCCGGCCTGGACTTTTCTACATAATTGTACTTTTGGATTTTCGGTCGCGGAAACTTTACCTATTTAGGTTTGGTTTTTGTTAGTTTCTGTAGATGCAGTTATTCATATAGGTGTGTTATTTCCCGCTTAATGGGTAATTATTCACATAGTGATGAATTCAGTTTCCATACAACATGAATGTGTGTTTATTACAGCAAGCAGCTCTAATCTACCTTTAAAAAATATCAAAGCATACATTTGGTCATAGTAAATGTAAGTGAAAGCCAAACTGACTAGATGTAAAATTAACATGTAGCATAGTATTTTTTCAGACACTATTTAACAGGCATGTTCATACACAAAAATGTTTGACCCGCAACCTCTTGGTCTAATCTTTTCAATGGCAACTACTTGACTATCACACAAAGCGGGTCGTCAAGTTAAGAAGTGCCACCTCACTGCGGTCTGCTTTAATATTTTTTCAATGTTGTACATTCAATAGTTTAGCTATCTTGACTATCAATGTGGGAGCCAAATCACTAGAAATCTTAATCTCGGAGGTCAGAGCGGCACATTGAATGCATCTTTCTGATAAAGTAGCACAAAATACTTTACTTAAGTCAGCGCTTTTTTCAAGTTAGCTGTAAATGTTATTCAAACAAAGCTTAAAATTTTGACAAGCGAAAATGTGTCTCATTAGTTTATTAAATCAAAACATACTGTCATTGTTATTTAGCGTAGTTAGTGAAACATGAAAAACTTGTATTTACCCGAGGCTTTGTCGGCATTATCAAGATCCCCGTTTCATCCCATTGTATCGGGATACAAAGTATCATGTACCTAAGTTAGCCCATTCCCTGCCTGTATGCCAAATTTCATCAAAACCCGTTCAGTAGTTTCATCGTGATTGACGGACAAACATCCAAACAAACAAACATTCACATTTATATTAGTATAATATAAGTATGATAACTTAACCAGACGGAAACCTTCAGAGAAGACTCACAAAGAAGAATCGATTAAAACCATTAACAAATGGAAGAATTTACAGACCGATAGTTACATTGCCTAGATAGAAATCAACGTGTAAATTGCCTTCATTTCACGTAGATTAAACGACAGTCCATTACATTAATCCATCAATGTGTGAATCAAAATGATCGTACTACCTATAGCTTTGTATGTTACATCATGTTATTGCAAAATGTTAAAGTCAGATGAAGATGTTTAAGATGCGATATGTCTTAATATCAATCATAGTAGATAATGTGTCTACTGTGATTCAGTAGTATCACATCAGACTAGCATTTAAAACGTAGCAAACGTTTAGCCACAGAATATTAGTGACTCAATCACCTGATTTTCCGACAAGAATGATGATTCCGTGATTCGGAAGGCACGTTAAGCCGACGGTCCAAACTGTCTGGTTTCCCTTGTAAGAGTTACGGTGGTCAGACGACAGCAGCCTATTGTAACAACCAGGCTAGTCAATTTAGAATCATAGTCGTAGCGTTACCTGGGCTTGGAGGCAATGGCCAAAGATGCAACCGGGATAAGCTTAAGGAAGATGATGTCGAATATTTAAAAAAAATTGGCCAAGTGCGAGTCGGACTCCCGCACTGAGGGTTCCGTACAAATTCTATTTTTGACGTATTAAAAAAACTACTGAATAGATTTCGTTCGAACCAATTTTCGTTGGTAGTTTTTATAGTAATGACCATTATATAATTATTTCAGTTTTATCATCCTCTTATTTTAGAAGTTAGAGGGGGGGGACACGCTTTTTTTCACTTTGGAAGGGTCTGTGACGCAGAGTATTCACTTTAGAAAAAAGTAATATTAGAAACCTTAATATATTTTTAAAAGACCTATCTTTAGATACCCCACACGTATATGGACAATTAAAAAAAAAATTTTTTGAGTTTCAGTTCTGACTATGGTGACCCACTTTTTTTATTTTTTTTTCTATTTTCGTGTGAAAACCTTGTTGCGGTTCACAGAATACATCCACTCACTAAGTTTCAACAGTATAGTACTTATAGTTTCGGAAAAAAGTGGCTGTGACAGACTGGCGGACAGACAGACAGACAGACAGACAGACATGACGAATCTATAAGGGTTCCGTTTTTTTGCCATTTTGGCTACGGAACCCTAAAAACGAACACATCCTTCTATTAAGTACGCGATGTGAACCGTAAATCCTCGCTAATGAGAAGAAAACTGCTCTAAAAAAGAGTAATTTTCCCTGCACTTCGCTGCACAAGTGGCCATAAAAGGCGTGTGCACACAATGCACCCTCGACGGAAACAAAGAGTTGCCGCGAGTAAGCTATGGGCCCGTTGCCATTTTCCGCTCCGTGAGACAAGTTGCTGACGAATGGCAAAATGTGTACCGACGTAAAAACGTTTTCGAATCCTTCATATGAGAATTTTGAGTGATTGGGTTAATTCATTTATAAAATTTTTAAATTGTAATTTTTACGACACGTGATTGTAGCCCAGTATCTCTTACTAACCTATAAGCTATGAACAGTGAACACGTAGAGAAAAAACGTACAAAACATCTGGGTTGGTACGACCAATTTAATGTACACAAATATATCACCATTCGATAATAATTTGGACACAATAAACGACTTTTTTAGATTAGACATCTTCTTTCCATTAATTACGCGTATGAACCGTAAATCCTCGCTAATGAGAAGAAAACTGCTCTAAAAAAGAGTAATTTTCCCTGCACTTCGCTGCACAAGTGGCCATAAAAGGCGTGTGCACACAATGCACCCTCGACGGAAACAAAGAGTTGCCGCGAGTAAGCTATGGGCCCGTTGCCATTTTCCGCTCCGTGAGACAAGTTGCTGACGGATGGGAAACAGTTTGTTTCATATGAGCACTTGATTAAAAGCATAATTGACTAGCTTCTTAATAGTGCTTTTATTAAATTGTTCTTTATTAACCAGGCTAGGTTAGGCTAGCTCTCCTGCGTGCACTGCATAGGCTACCATGCCATGTCTGGGGATGATGTCGTTTCCTGCGTCATCCTCGAAAGGCGCCCCCCTGGCCTGATCTTCTAGGCCAGGGAATACCCGGGAACGGACTGGGCATTCGCCAGGCACACGCCGGGCACGAGAACCAGGCCCTCCCACCACACGGGTGATAAGGAACCGCAGGGTTTTAGTAGGTAGTGGGACGAAGTCCCGAGCCCTACACACGGCTGCAGGTGTAGCTAGCCTGCAGTTATGGCACGTCAAAGTGTTTCCCTGCGCAAAGGCTAGGTTAGGCTTTTATTTATATTTCATTGATTAAAAAATAGACACTCACTTTCTTTGAATTACCTTAAACTATTTTGTAACAGAAAAGGATGTCATACTCTATCTATTTTTCACGAATTTTTATATTTTTGGGAAATTCAAATCTCTAATGGTAACAGACTATAACGGATAAAGAAGTAGTAGCACAGGTAGTAGGTAGCCACTCATATTTATAAATCTACTTTTATGAACCAGAAGTGGAGCTAATTTTTTAAAAAAGAAAATAGTTCTACTGAAAATAGATTTTTAATTATAAAGAAACCCTAATCACAATAAGAATTGAATACGTCCGTCTCGTCCGAATGCCAACGCAAAAGTGAGGTCCGCCGCTAACGCTGCGCCGCAGGCGCGCCCCCTTCCACTATGCCGGTGGCGTGATCGCTACGTCACGATGACGCGCTGCTAGGCCCCGCCTCTTGGTCCGATATTTCCAATACGGCCTCTCCTGATTGCGAGGCGTCCTCGACCGCTTGATTTTGGCTGGATGACTCCTGGAAATCTTGCAACTGATCAGCGTCTTCGTCATCTGTAAAACAGGATCATTTAAGCACCTAACTAAAGATCCAGTATTCCAGTAGTCAATAACAATTAACAGCTCCGTATCACAATTGTAAGCGTGCACTCAAACAACCGTGACCAGCGCATGTTATTTGTTATCATAAAATACGCAAAAGCAAATAACAAAAATGTTAGCCTAAAATAACCAATAACTAGCACACATCATAGGTAGCGGCATCTAGACCGCGCATGTGGCTCTAAGGTATATAACCTTCCATGAGAAGTATGTAAAATACACGCCATAGGTAGCCGCTACAAAGCAAGCGCACGTGATTTCTCAAACAAGACAAAGCATACGTCATAGGTAGCTGCCAAATGCAAGCGCACGTAGCTAATGTAGTACACGCCATAGGTAGCTGCCATAGGGCAAGCGCACGTGACTTCTCAAACAAGACAAGCATACGTCATAGGTAGCTGCCAAAGGCAAGCGCACGTAGCTAATATAGTACACGCCATAGGTAGCTGCCATAGGGCAAGCGCACGTGACTTACATAGCACACGCCATAGGTAGCTGCCACAGGGCAAGCGCGCGTGGCTATACTCACCACCTGTGAAGAACGCTGCACACGCATCCGGCGTCCACTCTCCACGCCACCGAACCAGGTGCTCCGCAGCTGCCTGGGTCCTTTTGCCATAGGATCCAGCGAGGAGCTCCAACTCGTAGCGGTGGTGAGGAAGTTGCTGAATAACTTTGTAGGGACCCCTCATGCCGGAGTCCAGCTTGCCGGAACTCTGTGAACTTTTGCCAACGAACACAAAATCGCCAACAGCGAATACTTGTGGTTGTCTTCGCGTCTCATTAGTTCGTTGATCTTGACTTGCTTGATTAGCTTCCAAGAGATCGGAGGCTTGCTGTCGCCTCAAGGTCATTAATGCTTCTCTATTTGTATTGGAATCTTCTAATGCTACATCTCTTACTAGCGCCCTCAATATGGGTGTCGTTGCCTCAATTCCAATCAAAAGTTGTAATGGTGAGGTCTGAGTGGTAGCTTGTTTAGTAATATTAAGTGTCAGCTGTATTTTCCACAGAGTATCGGACCAACTAATGCCCTTATTGTTTACTTCTACTCTTAACATATTTAGGACTGTACGGCAGTAACGCTCGGCTTGGCCATTTTCTTGATGCATTTCGGGCGTTATTAAGTGCGTGGCACAACCCAACCCAGAAACCCAATTTTGAAACCCTGAACTTTCAAACATTCTACCCCGGTCAGTAACAATTAAGGATGGTGTACCAAATAATGATATTGCATTTGTAAAGACACGCTTTAATTCTTCGGTATCTTGACGGTACAAGGAATATAGAAGGCAGAACTTTGAAAATGCGTCCACTAATACTAAGACATACTTAAATCCATTAGATTCAGGTAGGGGACCTAAAACGTCCATATGAACAACCGAGAAGGGATTATCAGGCTTTGTCCAAGATTCTATTGGCTGATGAGGAGCCCGAGGAACCTTTTTATGCGAGAGACAGACCACACAATGGCCTATATATTTCTTAACGAATTGCCTAAGGCCAGGGAACCAGAAATGACGGAGAATCAAGTTGACAGTCTTATCCATACCAATATGTTCATGATCATCATGAAAAACCCGTAAGAGGCTGAGTCTATGACCCTTCGGGATGAAACATAGGAGACGTGACTCCTCTCCAGTAGAACTATACTTGTAGTACAAAAGATTGTTTTTAACGACGTATCGCGAAGGATCTAACTGACCGTCTCTCAATTTCTCCATCAGTTCCTGTGTTTCAGAATCGGCAGTTTGGGCAATTTGAGCCCAGTTGTTAGGCCGACGAATGTGCGAGACAATTGGTGGGTTTCGACTGAGAAAGTCAGCGTGTTGCATTAAAGCTCCCTTACGATATTCGATCGTGAAACGAAAATCTTGCAGATAGACCCACCAACGAGCTACCCGTGGAACTAGATCTTTCTTTCGCTCGGTAAGCTTAAGCGAGTTGCAATCCGTCACTATCTTAAAGTCAATTCCAATAAGATAGTGGCGAAAATGTTGTAGCGCTTTGACAATGGCTAAAGTCTCGAGCTCATAACTATGATATCGGGACTCCGACCCGTGAGTCGCCCTGCTGTAATAGCCTACAACGCGTTTCCGTTTTCCTTCGTGTTCCTGTAGCAACACCGCGCCATAACCTATCGCGCTGGCATCAGTGTGAAGCTCAGTGGGCAATCCTGGGTCAAATATTGCTAGCACTGGTTCCTCGGTTAAACACGACATGATTTTATTACGCGCCGCGTCTTGTTCGTCACCCCAGATAAAAGGTTGTCCCTTTTTAGTTAATTTAGCAATGCAAGCCGTTTTTACAGCATAATTTGGAATATACCTCCTAAAATAACCAGCGAGACCCAAAAATTGACGCACTTGCTTGACACTCGTAGGTTTTGGTGACTTTATTAAAGCATCTACCTTCCTAGGACTCGGCCTAACCTGACCCTGACTTATAAGGCGACCTAGATATTCAACTTCGGTCTCTAAAAAGGTGCACTTTTTTAAATTTATCGAAAACCCTGCATTTGTGAGGCAAACGAGCACCTGACGCAATAGATCAAGTCCTTCCTCTATATAAGGTGTTACAAAATATACTGCAAATATTTTAAGGGCGAATCGTTTAGTGGAAATGTAATAAATTTGTCTAGTAAATTTTTTTCGTTAATACGATAGTTTCTGAGAAAATCAACAAATAAATTGAGTGAATAATTGGGAAAAATACAAAATTTGTCATATGCAAGACAGCTGGTCGTGTCTTATCAGTGTAATACAATTACTACACTTGTCCTGCCCCAAAAGCAAAGTGGTGGAGAGGGGGCGAAGCTTACGGGACGAAAAGAGAAAATTGGCCAATGCAGAAAATGCGAAATTTTGATGCATTAATTTTGACTTTTTAATATCTGATATTGATTACATTGCCACTAAAGAATTCGCCCTTAAAATATTTGCAGTATATTTTGTTACACCCTATAGAGTCCGATAATAGCAAAACGTCATCAATGTAATTAAGGACCTTCCCAGAGTCTGTCAAGTGCTTAAGTGTCTTGGATATGATTCTCTGATAGACCACCGGAGCATTCGTCAAACCGTAAGGCATTTTTAAGTATTCAAAATGGCCCTCGGGCGTGACGAACGCTGTTTTCTTAATAGACTCGTCATCCTTCAGGGGCACCTGATGAAAACCAGTTGCCATATCCAGACTAGTGAAATATTTACTATTGCCCAGTTTGTCTATGTGGTCGTCTATCAGTGGCAAGGGAAATCTATCCTTAACAGTAATTGAATTTAAAGCGCGATAGTCGACGCACATCCTATCAGACCCATCTTTCTTTTTGACGAGTATGATAGGACTCGCGTACTCCGACTGTGACTCTCGGATGATACCTTTACTTAACAAGTCGTTTATTATCTCGCGAACTCTCAACTTTTCGTCTGCTGATAACTTATAGGGGCGATAATGCACAGGAACATCACTATTTAATTTTATCTCCATACTACCTGTATTGACTGTAGTCGTAGCCGTTCCAATAACAAAATAATTAGAAAACTCATTAATTAGTGAAATAAGACGTCTTTTATCCTCGCCTAATAACCGCGTATTTATAATCTCCGTATCTAAATCGCGAATGTGATGCACCTGTACTACACTGTCTCCCCTTATTAGCCGTTGTTCATTAATGGTTCGTATATAAGTTACCCCTTTACGATTTAAAACGTCGGTTCCTATCAAAATGGGAGCGCTGATGCAATCAGAAGGTACAACATAAAGATCGACCTCTATGGATAACTCTGGGAACTCAACAATCGCCGTCACATAGTAGGTGGATTCTATTTCCTGACTACCTATACCGCGCATTAAACGATATGTAGGAACCCGTTTATAATTTAAATGTTTAAGAATCGAGTCAGAAATTAGCGAAATATCAGAACCGCTGTCGATTAAAACGTTGACCGGTAATTTATCAATAACTACTGTCATTGCGTTTCGCTGTCCTGCGCAGTTTGACAAAAATTTACGTTGCTTGTATTTACATCGCTTCCCCTGGATTCAACGCGTTGTTTTGCGAAACACTTATCAGCGGTATGCCCGACCTTCTTACAATACGTACATAACAACGGCGATCTATTAGATGAGTCATGAACGACAGATGTTTTATTAAATTCTGGTTTCTGTCGCTTAGCGCAATTTAATTTTATATGCCCATATTCACCACAGCGATGACATTTCGTATTAATTATAGGTTTCGACATCTTGTTTTTGCGGACATCTGGCTGACCTACATTCGGTGTACGTACGAAATGGCGGGAAGTTCGAAAATCGGTCTTAGGTTTTGTATAAACTGATAAAAATTCCACTAATTCCTTACAGTCCAATTTGGCATTAGACGCAGCGGCTTTTATCTGCGGATCCGTAATACCCCTTATGACGATTGCCGTTTTTAGGTCATCCGATAGACCTTTCACGATATTCAAACGCAATAACGACTTGCGAGCATATTCGGCATAAGAAATAAAACTATTAGAGTCCGTTTTCATTACGTCGAACAAAACAGTTGCGATGTCGATGTTTCGAGGGCAGAGTGATCGAAATTCCAACTTAAAATTGGTCCATGAGCGGTCATTGGACACCCATTCATCTAGCCAAGAACGTGCACTGCCTTTAAGACACTTTCCTATGCGAGACAGGCACTCACGGTCATCCCAGCGATTAAGCTCACGACCCCTATCAACCTCTGCACACCAAACATCGAAATCGTGGATCTCAGGATCAAAATTTGAGATGTAATAATGGACAGGTTTCGCTTGTATCAAAGATGTTAAAGCACTTACGATTTTGTTCGTCGTATCGAAGACGGGCTCGACCGGCTCCGTGGCGGCAACAACAGGCGGTGGTGGAGTGTGGCATTCTCGCGAAGGACGAGGCGGTTCAGATATAGATTCAGTAGTAGACAGTCTACCCTCAATAGCATTTAACCTTACCAAAATTGTATCTAACGCATCATTACGAGAGCTACTACGTGAGTCATCGCGACGCCGCTTACGAGAATGACGACTAGTATGATCGCGACCTTTCCGTGACCTGCTACGTTTCCGCGAGCTATCCGATATTTTCTTAGAACGTGAAGGCCGTCCCGACATGACGAAATTAAAATCTACTTCCAGTTAACTATTAATCAACAGAACACTGCACTTAAACTCAAAATGATTTATCACTAAAATAGCAAAACCACATTTAAAAAAACACTGTTACTAATTCACTAAAATGGCGATAGCGATCAAGGCTTAGTGGTCAATCCCACTTCTGATTTTATGAACCAGAAGTGGAGCTAATTTTTTAAAAAAGAAAATAGTTCTACTGAAAATAGATTTTTAATTATAAAGAAACCCTAATCACAATAAGAATTGAATACGTCCGTCTCGTCCGAATGCCAACGCAAAAGTGAGGTCCGCCGCTAACGCTGCGCCGCAGGCGCGCCCCCTTCCACTATGCCGGTGGCGTGATCGCTACGTCACGATGACGCGCTGCTAGGCCCCGCCTCTTGGTCCGATATTTCCAATACTACCATATTGACTATGCCAAACTTTGAAGTTATTATCTTAACAAATCTTTATAACTTCTATCACCATGATCTACTTACACAGTCGAATCACATACTAAATATTTAATTCCCTCATTACAACGTGAACTCTCTTAAAGGAAATCTCTGTAAAATGACATTGCCCGTTACACTAAAAGTACCAACTCCTGACCGCGGTCTAGTTTATAATAAAACAGTTACAAAAGAAAAGTACGGCCTTTAGGTGGCCATTTCCTTCCTCCCAAGAACAAGGAAGCACAGACTAGACCAATCATTCCGCTTTGCTCGGATGCTCTCGTCGTTATTAAACCGTAATTTTCTTCAAGCGGAAAATAAAAAGGACCGTCTGCAATACTGCAGATATTTAGAATGGTCTGTTGTGTAAAGCGGAGCATGTTTTGTATAGGAATGGAAGGAAGTATTTTATCAATGCCGTTTACAAAAGAAGGTACTGTAATTGTTTTATACATACGAGATCTGGAGAAACTATGCTGTTGAAAGCTTTCCTTTTAATTTGTTTTGATCAAAATTATGTGAAATATATGGAAGAACAACCAATTTAACAAATGCTTTTATAATAAAGAAGATAATTAAATCTTCAAATATTTATTAAGCCAATGCTTAAATAACTATTGATGGCTATGCTTCGTTCTCTAGAATTATATCGGGTTCACTTGTAATATCATTACCTAAATACCAAAACTATTTGGAATCCAAATCTATTCAAACGTGCTTATTTTTCACTCTGAACTATGAAGAAGCTGCAGGCGAAATAATATACCTAAAATAGAATATTCAGTCCAAGTCGTCCTTTTCCTTTTTGGGTCCAGAAATACTCAACGTACTTCAGAGAAAAACATTTCATTTTAAAACTTAACAGCAGAAAGAGCTACAATTTAAAAATAAATTTATTTATTCAATTTCGGAGTCCAAGACAGCGGTGCACTAGTGCAATACCCGGCGTTACTTGGACACGTTCCGGGATTATTAAACCGTAATTTTCTCCCAGCGGAAAATAGGAAACCGACCCCTAGCATAAGGCACGTGACACTCTTTGTTTTGAAAAATAGTAACAATACTTTATTGTGATGCACATAGTCGTACAATAAATACACTTTGTAGGGTGGTACTATGGTGGTATGTAAAATGTAGTGGCCCGATGGGGCATAGAAATATGTAGATATTCATAATGCAGGTGCAGAGGGCTTTATTTATTAACTGCCTCCGTGGTATAATGGTTAGAGCGCTGCACTCAAAAAACCTCGGAAATCGTGGGTTTGAATCACGCGGGAATGAGTTTAACTTTGTGCTGGTGTTCCCAGTTGGTTTCGTCATTGTTGGCTCGAGTCACCTGATTGTCTGATAAGAATGATGGTTTCGTGCTTCGGAAGATAGGTTGAGCTGTTCGTCCCGATTTTGATCCAAATGTTCTGGTTTCCCTTGTTAGTGTTACGGAGGCCAGACGATAGTCTTTTCACTGTAATAATCAGGCTGGTGAACTCAGACAGAGATTCCATATGACACCAACGGTTATGTCATTTTGGTGGTGTCAAGTGAAATTAACTATTCCCTGTAATATCCCTTAGTCGCTTCTTACGACACCTACGGCAATAAATCTGTTTGTTTTATTTGTAGTATTCTACAAATGTGCGTCATAATACACCGCTATTTGTAAAGGATCTCAACCAAATACACAATCAAAGTGTAATTTTAAATGTGTTTGTGTATTTGTGTGACAAAACCCAAGACAAAGACCCCGAACTTAGCAACTAAGAGGGCCTTTATCTTAGAGCTTAAGTACAGATTTTCCGAAGGTAATATTTGTTTTAACGTGAAGGAAAACATCTTTAGTAAGTTAATTTTTATAAACCTTTTTTCGTCTTATTTACCTCTTTATGTCTTTAACAATATAATTAGTTAAATTGTTACCATAAATAATCAAGGCTTTAACAAAAATAAAGGCACAAATACACATAGTGCGACCTCAATGCATATAACAACATACAATTTTCACTCACGTAAGTGAATATCAACAATTATAATAGATTAAGCAAACATAAAAAGGGGAAGCAAAAAGTTCCATATTTCATTAAACTAATGGATAAATTGCATAGGTACCGTGGAAACCTCTAAATATTGATTATTTACACACATGCGAATCGTTATCATTGCGTTTCATCATTTTAAACGTTGGCAGTATGTACATATGAACCAAATTACAATGTCACAAATTCACTTAGCCAAGGTCACAGTACTTTCGTCATTTATTCATCATTATGCTTCACAAAGCTAGGGATGAGACCGTTTTTAAGGAAGAATCAACCCATTATTATAATTTTAGGAAATTATGACTCAAGTTGTTAATTAAATACTAGTTTGAATTAGTTATTTAGTAATTAGTTTTGAATGAATCTATTAGATCAGTTCACCTAATAATTTCGGTCTTTCATAGAATAGGTTTAACTGTTTTTAATACATACAATTATTATTTTTTGTTAAGTTTTATGATTGAGCAATATTATCAATTCTTTAAGTATTCTAACATGGAACTAGGACTGTTTCATTTAAATAAAATGTAAATATATATATTTTATACATTTTTGGTCGGACAAAGACTTGTATAAGCCTAAAATATGATCCGATTCATTCAACACATCACTACGACCAAAAATGTTGTTTGCACACGCGGGCCGCTCATAAAACGATGGAGTAACATATTTATTAAATATCGTAGGAATCCCTGGCGCTGTGGGTGGTTCCTGTTGCGAATATTTTGATAGAGTCTTTCTTGTAACAAAGGTTTCTTTTTATTGTAAGACAGTTATGTCATTTTATCTTGCAATTTGTTGTCTTTTAATCTTTGCTATACAAATACAAAGGTTAAGTTTTGATTTTGAACTAAGGGTAAATCGATTTTAGACTTTCGCGTTGCATTACTATAATGATATTTATTAACGGGACTAAACGCGATTTGATTTATGTAGTAGTATATATGTACTACATAAATCAAATCGCGTTTAGTCCCGTTAATAAATATCATTAAGGGTAAATCGTCACATGGCCAACCAAAACAGCCTGTAAACATGCTAGTTAAGCTACTTCTTATATTTGTTATTCCAATTTCATCATCATCAGCCTATCGCAGTCTACTGCTGGACATAGGCCTCTCCTTGGGCTTTCCATTTAGCCTGACCTCGAATACCCATTAATCACACTATTACATAGTTTCAAATTAAAGTTGAGAATTAAACGTTTAACTGAACAAAATCGTCAAAGTTAATATGATTGTCTATGTTACACCTGCTTACTGTAAGTAAGGTTACCGTGGAATAGCAATAACAATAGTTCATCATATTTGTTCATACATAAAACAGACGGATTCTTATTACCATTGCCAAACCGTTCAACTTTATTGTGGAATAAATAGATTCATCGCATGTATTCATTCAATATGCAAAACTCAGCATGTTACGATTCAATAGGACCTGACTCATAAAAACATAGTTCAGAACAATATGACATGATTCAACCGTATTCTAGATTTTTACAACTTTTTATGATTCATTCATAAACATGATTCTTAAATTTCATGACATGATTCAACGGAAGCGATTCTTACAGCACATCCCTACTGCCTAAAATGTTGTTTGCACTCGCGGCCCGCTCGTAAAACGGTGGAACGACACATTTATTGAAGGCTGGCGGAATCCTCGGCTCCGTGCGGTTCCTGTCGCGAGCATTCGGTAGTCTAACTACCGTTAGTTTGATTTTTAGATATCGAATACGAATGTTAAAGGGAGGTATTTTTTTCATATCCTCCTTGAGTCGTATTCCTCATTACTGAGGGTCGTGATCATTGTATGAAATGAAACATACAGCAACTCTCTTGGCAATTTTAATGGAGTGGTTTGTCATTGCCTTCTCCATTTAACACACTTTTTAGTGTGTAGGTTTCCTCGCGATGTTTTTTTTCACCGTACAGGTGGTACGAAATTACGCACATAGATTTTTGATAATCCAGAGGTTTGCCCGACCGGATTAGAACCGCCAACCTCACGCATATGAAGCGGTGCTTTTACCACTAGGCTACCAACCTGTTAAAAATTAATTATTTTTATGTACAGAAAAATATTTCATTTATTTAAATCGTTAGATATATGTTGTGACACATGAACACATAAAGTTCGTTATATTCAACATGCTGCCATTGAAATAACTAGCGGCGGTCGCTTCAGTGCCGATTTCAGAGCAGTTATGAAGTATGTTAAGAAAGAATATTAGTATATCTAAATATTTAAATCTTTATGTTGATAATTTAATTTAATCTCTGTTATTTATAAGGCCGGCGGAACCTTCGGCTTCGTGCGGTTCCTGTCGCGAGCATTCGGTAGTCTAACGACCGTGAGTTTGATTTTTAGATATCGAATACGAAACGTGGAGTGAAGATAACACATATAAAAGGAATATAAAAGGAATGAAGATTTTTTTGTGAAAAGTGTTTTATAGTTTAGCATTGAGGACATTTTGCTTTACATTGTAATGGTTTTGCATAACTGCTTATTTAACACTTTGCATGGTATGATTAAATGGCATCGATTTTGTCGATAATTGGTTGGAAAGTGGATTGTAATGAGATGTGTAATAAGATTTTGATGTTCGCTGATCTTATTGCTTTACGTGGGTTTACCTCAGCTTGTTATTATTTAGAGATCATATCATATATCTTCAACTGAACATGATGAGGCATTTAAACAAACATAAGAAATACTTTAGTAAAATTGTATCTCAGACTTATAAACAAATCAACCAATCATTCATCTGAAATTAAAATAAATCCTAGGAAATTTACAATTAAGACTTAATTCAACACGTACATAAAGGCAATGGCCAAGTCGATGTGTTAATAACTAAGTTTTTTCTATTTCTTAAGGTTTGCTTTATGAAATAACAATGAACTTACGTATCATATTTCCCCCATTGTGCAATTTAGTCACGACAAAACGTAAAGTTTCGAGCATTCTCCCACATTTACCTAGTCCTACAATACTCCTACCATGTACAATGTATACAATTGTACAGTCGCCTCCGTATTTATGTGTGATCTAGCTTATCTCTCGTTGTTTCCGTACAACACGGCACCGGAGCTCGCTGTCACGTGAGATCTACGGGAATGTCATCTCAGCGCTGAGCTATGGGCAGTCGACGAGATACAGTTTAGTGTAAGGTAGACTTTACACTTGCGAGCTTGGGCGAATAGAGGTAAGCTATCAACGACAGTGAGTTACTAATATATTAAAGCTGAAAAGTTTATTTGTTTGTTTAAACACGCTAGTCACAGAAACTACTGGTTCGACCTGAAAAATATTCTTGTGTTGAATCGTCGATTTATCTATGTGTGCGGAAACCGAAAACCACGGACGAAGTCGCGGGCGACTCCCCAACGATCCCCCCAAAACACTGGTTTGAATGAACAACAGTCATCATAACCACCACCGCAAAGCTATCGTCAGCTGTTTACCACAGAATCAAAATCAATGTATACTTTAATTATGTAGGCCTCACTGAGACAGAAATCGGCAGTGATATCACAATGAATCTGCCATCGACTTCGGAACGCAGTCATCTACCGAGAAGAAGCGGTTAGAAACTCGAGAGTTGCTCTTTAAAATCGTTACAATATTTTTTCCATACATTAATTTTATTACGTTCTCCAAATGAATAATACAGTTCCTTATGCTCAGTATAGAAATTAAAAAATTGAATAGATAGATAAGTGATGTTGTTCTATCATCACTCAAGACTACTTTGTTCCGAGATTACACAATCAAATAACTGGCCGGTGCGATGAATCCGACCTATTTCCTGGCCGCGGTGTAAACAACCCGGGATTAAGGTCACAGTCCTGGTTACAAGGAGTTTTAACACAATTACAATACGAAGGGAGGTTCCTATTAAAGGTAATAAGAAGTCGGTAGCCACCATAAAGTAGTTAGAAATATTCTAAAAAAGTTAGAAATATTCTAAAAAATATATTACATAATATAATAAACTACCAAATAGAGCCTACTTATTTGGTTGAAATTAGTTTTCAACTGACATTTTTATTTAATCATAATAAAAAATGGAGTAGTTTGATCCCCCAAGGAACGCCATTTGTATGATGTTTGTATATTGCTTATATACAATTTTATAAGTAGGTACGATTTGCTTTCAAAAAATAGGTCGTGCAATGACAGGCTCGTTGGTCTAACGGGCAGAAACCCTGGCTACAAAACTGAGGGTCACGAGTTCGAATAGAAATAGAGGCAAATGTTGTTGTGATGGAACGGCATTTATTTAACAACTCGAATCATGGATGTTAATAAAAGTATACTATGTATGTATATATCCGTTGCCTCTAACTTCCATAGTACAAGCTTCGAACTTAGTTGGGACTAGGCAATTTATGATGTCACACGATCTCTAAATCCACAATACAAACTTTGCATAATGTTGGGCTAAATACCGAATAGGTAGCTTAATTGCACATTACTTGTTTTTATTACATGAACCACCCGAAAAAAATCTGAGGCGTCTTCATTATCATTAACGAATGAAGAATAAACGATCTCACATTCAAACAATGAGCGTTTAATCACTTCGCTTCCCCAAAACACACCGTCATTGCCTCCAAAAGCTCGCGAACGATACAATCCACTCGTAATATGTACACTTAACCGATTAATTCCATTAGGGAGCGGCAATCGATCATTCCGCCGGTTCGGACTATCACATGCGGTGGAGCGTCGCTTCCCTGTTTGTTCACGAACGCATTGGAATCAGTTCCGCTAGTATTAGCAGTGCGAAGGTATTGTTTAAAATGGTATTACCAGTAACTTAAACAGTTTAAACAGCGCTGGCTTAGCATAGTACTGATCGATCTCGATGGTCTAGTGGATTAAGTACTAGGCTGTGGTCGCGAGGTACTGGGTTCGATCGCCGGGTTGATAAAAGTGTTGGTTTTTCCGAACACAGCTAGGGCTTGTGATCACCAATCTGCATTTTGCAAGCGTGGTGATCAATCTTAAACCCATCTTTGCAACGAAAACATGATTTCATATGATGGAGGCCTTTGGAGCGGAACGTTAATAGGCTGATAGTATAATTTTATCGTAAGTGGCGACTAAGGTATATACAGTGGGATGGCGCCCAGGATTGTGCCCCTGTATTTTAACGTACAATACTGTTATCACCAAGTCCAGCATATTGACTTTGGCTTATTTGTTTATTTATCGAAGGATGGGCAGCAATGCTCCTCTATGTTTTATCGTGTAGCATCGGTCATAAATCCGCCTGCCCACGGTGATCTTATCTTGGAAATGTCTACTCCCAGTAGTGAACTGCAATACGATGATGATTATGGTAAACGAATTTAAAAACAGATAGAACACATAGACAGACACATACCAACAAATGCGCCAAAGAATCAATCGTATTTTAATTTTATAAATGCCAAAGTGGTACTCATAAAATGAAACACGCTCGCTAGTTGCCTGTCCCAGAAATTGAACCCAAACCCTAGCTCATAAGTGGAAATGTAAAAATGTTAAGGCGTTGATTAACATCAGTTAATGATTACCGATTGTTAAACCGTAATCGATCGAAACGTCAGACTAAACATTAAACGACGCTCTGTTATTGTAATCGATAGACTCCCCGCCAAGTTAATCGACTAAATGTACTCGTAAATATTACAAGCCTCTCGATTGTATCGTTATGTGAGCTAATTCTTTTACGCACCCCCCCCCCCCCTTCCGTGGAAGGGATGACAGGGCGCATTTTCATTTGGAAGCAAATTGAAGGGGATAAGTATCAGTGATATATCCAGATTTATACGTGAGAATTTCCGAGAGATGTGTTTCGCGAAGTAAATTGAAGGATTATGTCAATTTTTTTCTCGAGTGAGATAGGAGGTAGACGAGCATATTGCTTGAAGTGAAATAAGTAAGCTGGGAGGAAAAATACGCTTTTCATTATCCAATGGTTTGGGGTTGGTTTGTTTACGTTTACATTTAATAGTTTCATTAGGATAAACAATGTATTTGGAAAAACAATGATAGGAAATGTTGCAAAAAGATTACAAAAACTGTGTATGAATCTGTATCATGATAATTTAATTTGTTTACTTTCCTATTTAATGATAAGTGCTTCTACTTTAATTTCAACATTTCAAGCATAACCAAATCAAGACAAATACTAGTAAAATTATAAATAAATAAACATTCCTTGGACTAAAAAACCAAATGCCTAGCCCCAAACTAAGCTCTAAGCTCCTAATATGGATGCATGGAAACGAATAGACAGACATACTAAAACATTTTTTTATACAAATATACATACTTACATAACTGACCGGGGCAAACAGACATGTCATGCACAAATGTTTGTCCAGCGCGGGGATCAAACCCTTGACCTCTAGGTCTAATAGTCACTTTTCTGACCACTACACCAAGAGCGTCCTAACTTTCTATACAACCAGGAACACAACAACAATCCTAGTAAATTAATAACAATATACCCTGTTAATTAACTACAGCAGATCACAATCTATTAGCAGTAGGCGCAGGCAGCGTAAAACAACTTATGTTGTTGACTCGCGGAATCATCCAATTACACATATCTGTTTTGCAAACAACTCCGTACTAATTTGGCGTTGGTTCGCTCGAAAGAATCGCCCTGTTTACCTCCATTCGTGTTATGATATTCGGGTAATGAAGCACGATTGCTCGGAACACTGTTTCGGACATTCTGCTAGTTAGTGATGTTAAGCGTAACTTAGGAAATAATGAACAAAATATCTACCAACACGACATACGAAAATTGGTGTATCAATTGTTGCAAATAAAAAAATTGGCCAAGTGCGAGTCGGACTCCCGCACTGAGGGTTCCGTACAAATTCTATTTTTGACGTATTAAAAAAACTACTCAATAGATTTCGTTCGAACCAATTTTCGTTGGTAGTTTTTATGGTAATGTACATTATATATTTATTTCAGTTTTATCATCCTCTTATTTTAGAAGTTAGAGGGGGGGGACACACTTTTTTCCACTTTGGAAGGGTCTGTCACGCAAAGTATTCACTTTAGAAAAAAGTGATATTAGAAACCTTAACATAATTTTTAAAGACCTATTCATAGATACCCCACACGTATATGTTCAATGAAAAAAAATATTTCGAGTTTCAGTTCTGACTATGGGGACCCCCCGCTTTTTTAGGGTTCCGTAGCCAAAATGGCAAAAAAACGGAACCCTTATAGATTCGTCATGTCTGTCTGTCTGTCTGTCTGTCTGTCTGTCTGTCTGTCTGTCCGCCAGTCACAGCCACTTTTTTCCGAAACTATAAGTACTATACTGTTGAAACTTGGTGAGGGGATGTATTCTGTGAACCGCAACAAGGTTTTCACACGAAAATAGAAAAAATATAAAAAAGGTGGGGGGTCCCCATAGTCAGAACTGAAACTAGAAATATTTTTTTTCATTGAACATATATGTGTGGGGTATCTATGGATAGGTCTTTAAAAGTTATATTAAGGTTTCTAAGATCACTTTTTTCTAAAGTGAATACTTTGCGTGACAGACCCTTTCAAAGTGGAAAAAAGTGTGTCCCCCCCCTCTAACTTCTAAAATAACCGGATGATAAAACTGAATTAAATATATAATGTACATTACCATAAAAACTACCAACGAAAATTAGTTCGAACGAAATCTATTCAGTAGTTTTTTTAATACGTCAAAAAAATATTTTGTACGGAACCCTCAGTGCGGGAGTCCGACTCGCACTTGGCCAATTTTTTTTTCTATTTTCGTGTGAAAACCTTGTTGCGGTTCACAGAATACATCTACTCACCAAGTTTCAACAGTATAGTACTTATAGTTTCGGAAAAAAGTGGCTGTGACAGACTGGCGGACAGACAGACAGACAGACATGACGAATCTATAAGAGTACCGTTTTTGGCCATTTTGGCTACGGAACCCTAAAAATGACAATGAAAAAGAGCAACTTACAAGATAATTCAGTTTGGGAAAGTGCATCTCTGACTCGACTACTACGCAACACGATCAAAGAAAAGCGTATTTTTTTATTTTCATGACACAGAAATCACGAAACAGTACTTTCCGATACAAAACAGCTGACAACCACAGTAATTCAAAGTACCTACAGAAACACACTAGGCCGAAAAAACGCGACTGGCGCCAGCGGAATTACGCCCGCAATGTATTTTAAATGGAGGATGACACACAATGCCGAAATTACGTCGCGTAATAGTGCGTACTAAGTTAAAAAACGCGACCGAAGTAGGTAAAAGGTAGGAACACAGGAGTGTTCCTGTAACCCTGTGAACTCGTAGGAACACAAAGTGTACGGGCAAGCGCGTACACATTGTCGCGTCAGCATTTTACTTCATACTGCGCTAATTAGCCAGTATGTGTTCGGCAATCAATCGCATCGTTCGCGTACTCATTATCATAATATCATTTAGTCGTAAGACTCGTATCAATATACTTCTCAATACTATCAGAGACTTTTCTTCTATCATCTATCAACTATCATAAAAAGGTGTGCAAACCGTACATCCCTTTTTTGGTCCTTCGAGGAAACGATCTCGCGAGTGATTTGGGAATACGTGGACTTAACAAAAACGTGACCCTGTTTTACAAGTGAGATAAACTACCATTGAACTATCAAGGATTTTAATCAAGTGCTACACACTGCAGAAGGATTTTCAAGGACACCGTAAGCAGATATAGCGGTACCAAGCCGTAATACCAGAACCAACGATTCAAGTAAGATCTTTCTAATTTACTTCATCTTGTGTTCTACTGCTTTTATTTTACGATGACATCCTTTGCGGATTTATTGTCAAACCAAGAGCAAACTGCATCGGCTATTGAGCAACTATATAGCAATTTTAAGAAGGATAGTGCGGAGAGGAAAAATGCTGATTATATAAAACGTCGATTACATACTCTTGACGCTTATTGGCAGGAGTATCAATCAAATCATATTGCACTTTGTGGATTCGGTGATAAATCGCATGTATATTTTACGTCCAACCAGTTTGAAATTACTAAGGAGAGGTTTTCTAATATCAGAACTGCTATCCAAAATTATGACGTTCCGAAGGAGGGCTTTTTCAGACCAGCCACCCCTTTAGGGACAGGACAAAGTCAGCTATATCAAAATACGCCCCCGCATCAGCTAGGACAGCAGGTTGAATATCAAGCTTCAAATCTATCTCACCAAGGCTCATCGAGCAGAACCGATGAGTTGCTTAGAAAGCAAGGGAGTAACTTTAAAGCGTTCGAACATACTATCAAGAATATCAATTTAGAAGCAGTATCAGAAAAATGGGAGTTCGATCATCTTTTACGTGCGATAAATACTCGTTGGTCAGCCATCGATTCTCTGCACTGGGAGCTAGACAGCGAACTCGCAGGCAGAGACCAAGGTTACGAGACAGCTTTTTATAAATATGAGCGAACTTATAATAACGCTATCAAATCTATCAATCAAAAGATGTGGTCATTGTCGCATCGAGAACATTCAACGCCGAAAATTGAAATACCTACCTTTCACGGCAGCTATCATCAGTGGACTTCCTTCAAGGATTTGTTCACTGAAACTATTCATAACAATCCATCACTCTCTGGCGCTCAAAAGATGCAATTTCTTAAGTCTAAGGTCAAGGGCGAAGCAGAAAAACTGATACAGCATTTATCAATATCATCAGATAATTACTCTGTTTGTTGGGAAATTCTAACTCATAGATTTGACAACAAAAAGTTAATATTGAATTCTCTTCTTGATATCATGCTCAGCATCCCGGCGGCTCAGCAGTCATCATTTAATCATATCAAGAGACTGCACGATGCCATATCAGAAAGCTTGAATGCTATCAGGAACCTAGGCATAAATGTTGATTCCTGGGATCCGCTTCTTATCTATCTTATGTGTCAGAAATTAGACTCTGATACTCATAAAGAATACGTAACATCTCTTAAGAACCCACGAGATGTACCTGTTTTAAATGATTTCTTATCATTTTTGGAAAACAAGTTTACGACGATTGAATCATCACGTCGCAAACAAGAACCGCAATCAGACCGAATAATTACTCGTAATAGTAGCCAAAATTACCAATCATTCACTGGATCTAATAAATATTATAAATCAAACAAATATATCACGAAGCAACCATTTCCGTCAAGCGGAAGGCCAATTTCGCAACCAATGCCGAGTAGAAACGTTTACGCCGCAAAATTTTGTAAGTGCCCTATTTGCCAAACTGACGATCACGGAGTTTTTCATTGTCAACAATTTATTGATATGTCGCCATCGTTAAAACGTACCACTGTTACAAAATATAAGTTATGCCAAAACTGCCTTTATTGCCATAACGGAAAGCCATGTATTTCAAACAAAAGATGTCGTGAATGCAATCAAGCACATAACACCTTATTACATTTAACGTTTGAAAAACCTGATGATTCCGCCGCTACGTCGAATGCACACAGCGGTCGCCGTGTTGCGAAACCTGAGCCTCAGTCAGCAACGCGAAGTAACTCGCACGTGTCATTGCAAGGCGATTTACCCGAAATTCTTTTGGCAACCGCACTGGTAAAGGTCCAAAAATCTGATGGGACTTATATCACAATAAGAGCATTACTGGATCAGGGCTCTCAGACATCACTTATCACGGAAAACGCAGCCCAGCTGCTAGGGTTGCCCCGACAGAAATGTCACGGTATAATATCAGGCGTAGGCATTAAGGAGAGTAACTGTAAAGGCACTATCAGTCTAAAATGTTCAGCAGTAAATGGTGATTTTAAATTCGTAACAAATGCACTTATCATGAAAAACCTTATTAAGAATTTACCTAGCTTTTCTTTTATCAAGCCGTCGTGGTCGTATTTGGACAACATAACACTGGCAGATCCCGAGTTCAATCTTAGCCGCCCCGTGGACTTGCTCCTCGGTGCCGATGTTTATGCTATGATTTTACTAGAAGGAATTTGTAAATCCGACTATAAAAAATCACCTATCGCCCAAAATACGCGGCTAGGATGGATTTTAAGTGGTAACGTTAAAACACTACATTGTAACGTCGTACTTACCAACTTAGATGAAATTCATAAGTTTTGGGAAATCGAGGATATTACGCAAGAGTTAACCCTATCAGCGGAAGATCAGCATTGTATTAAATATTACAAGGATACCACCACGCGCCGGGAAGACGGTCGGTACGAGGTTCGACTGCCTTTTAAGCCGAATTTCGAGGAAAAATTGGGCAATTCTAAGAATAGGGCCATAGCACAGTTTCGATCTTTAGAACGGAAGTTTAGCAAAGATAAACGAATGGAGAAAGAGTATAAAACCTTTATGAGCGAATATCAATCACTAGGTCACATGACACTCGCCTCAATTAATTCTAATCCCAATTGCTATCTCACCCATCATGCAGTGGAGCGCGCAGAATCATCTAGCACCAAGTTTAGAGTAGTGTTTAATGCTTCTTTAAAAACGTCAACCGGTAGTAGCCTTAATGACGTCATGATGAGTGGGCCCAATCTACAGCAAGACTTGCAGTCGTTAATATTAAAGTGGAGACAGTACCAGTACGCGTTTACAGCTGACCTGGAAAAAATGTTCCGTAACATCTGGATGAATATTGAAGATCAAAAGTACCAAAAAATCATATGGCGTGACTCTATCAATGAACCTATCAAAGAATATCAGCTTTCGACGGTATCCTACGGAACCCGAGCTGCACCCTTCATTGCAATGATGACTTTGAAACAATTGGCATCAGATGAAAGGTCAAACTTCAGCAGCAGCCCAGCCGCAGACGTACTTGAACAGTCATTCTACATGGATGACCTGGTCCATGGAGAACACGACATCCAGTCAGCAATACGGCTGTGCAAAGATCTAATCGAGCTGTTAAAAGCCGGAGGCTTTAATCTTCGCAAGTGGAGATCAAACATCCCACAGCTGAATGATATTAATTCTAATAATTCAAGCCATCAAGAAAACTTTAATTTTAAGGGATCAGACCAGGCCAAAACGCTCGGACTCAGCTGGAACCCGCAACAAGACACACTATCATTCGTTAACAAAATCAATCTATCAAAAACGCAAGACACAAAGAGATCATTACTATCAGACATATCAAAGCTGTTTGACCCGCTGGGTCTGCTAGCGCCATTATCAACCAAGCTTAAGATCATTTTCCAAAATGTGTGGACATCAAATATCAATTGGGATGATCAACTACCGGATGAAATTCAAACAGAATGGATAAAAATCAAAAACGATTTGGAAAATATTAATAAAATAACTATTAACAGATGGCTTAGAACAATGGAAAACGACACCGTAGAATTACACGGCTTTTGTGACGCGTCATCAAAAGCGTACGCTGCCGTCATATACTGTAAAGTAAACAGACATGATAAATCACATGTTACATTATTTGTTGCCAAAACAAGATTGGTACCATGTAACTCTTCTGTTTCACTTCCAAGACTCGAATTGTGTGGGGCCGTTCTACTATCAAACTTAATGTCAAAGGTCAAGCAATGCCTGAGCGGTTTTAATATTAAAGTATACGGTTGGTGTGATTCCATGGTTTGTCTTGCATGGATAAAAGGAGACCCGGCTAGATGGAAGACCTTCGTAAGCTCCAGGGTGGCGAAAATTATCAACGTCATGCCTCCAGACTGTTGGCGGTATGTCAAATCAGAACAGAACCCTGCTGACTGCGCAAGCCGTGGTTTATCTCCTACTCAATTGCTAGATCATTCTACTTGGTGGTCAGGACCATCATGGCTTCTAACTTACAGCAATGATGACATTCAACCCGATTATTCGACCGACTTGGAACTGAAACGCACAAAACAAGTGAACGTTGTTACAAATCAAAATACAGAGAACGATATCATTAACCAGTTACTATCAAGACACAGTTCCTTTACTAAAATCGTTAGAATATTAGCATGGATGCTGCGATTTATTACAAAGAAAACAAACAAACAAAATTACTTATCACTATCAGAAATAAACAAAAGTAAGCAAATAATTATCAAATATGTACAAAATCAAGAATTCTATCAAGAAATTAATCAAATAAAAGACAATAAAATATCATCCAAGAGCAAGTTATGCGAACTGAAGCCGTTTTTAGATAAAGATGGTATTCTTAGAGTCGGGGGCAGACTCAGGAATGCTCAAATAGATCCTGAGAGGAAGCACCCTGTAATCATCCCTAACAAATGCCGTCTGGCGGATCTTATCATCGATCAAACTCATGAAATTACGTTTCATGGTGGAGCCCGCTTGACATCAGCATTCATACGTCAAAAGTATTGGATCATAGGTGGCAACAGAGCAATTAAAAGTCGGCTACGTAAATGCGTCAAGTGCAGACGTCATGATCCAACAAAACACGATCAAATTATGGGGGACTTACCGGTCGCTCGAGTGACACCTTCTCGTCCGTTCTACCACTGTGGTGTGGATCTGACGGGGTATGTGGATGTAAAGTCAAGTAAGGGGCGAGGAATTAAAACGACCAAGGGCTACATAGTCGTATTTGTGTGCATGGTGACTAAAGCCGTCCACCTAGAATTAGTATCAGATTTGTCATCGTCAGCGTTCTTGGCAGCCCTCCGCAGAATGGCGGCAAGACGAGGAACTCCGGGTCACGTCTATAGTGACAACGGGACGAACTTCGTGCGCTCCAGTCGAGTTCTCCATGAAGAATTTGTCGATTTGAAAGCGAAACTTGACGAAAATTTCTACTCAGCTATCACAGATATGGAGATTAAATGGCATTATAACGCTCCGTCATGGCCAAGTGCTGGTGGTCTGTGGGAGAGAGCAGTCAGAAGTCTCAAATACCACCTAAAGAGAGTAGTCGGAGAGCAAAAGTTAACTTTTGAAGAGTACACCACGCTCTTAGCCCAGATAGAGGCTTGTCTTAATGCTAGACCGCTATGCGCTTTAACGGAAGATGTTGAGGACTTAGATTACCTGACGCCATCACATTTTCTGGCCAGCGGACCTACTTTGACAGTTATAGAAACTGAAAGAGATCAGAGAACAAGGTGGCAGTTAACTCAAAAAATATTCAAAGACGTTTGGCAAAGGTGGAGAAACGAATATTTAAGCCAACTGTCCACCAGATGCAAGTGGCGCCAACCGAAAGATAACCTGAAGGTCAATGATGTGGTAATCATTCATGACGCGAATTTACCTTCAGGAAAGTGGGCATTAGGACGAATAGTGACTTTGCACCCCGGCAAAGACGGGTATGTGCGAGTGGTTACTTTAAAAACCAAAAACGGCCTAATGAAAAGACCAGTAACAAAAGTGTCATTATTGCCAGTGCACCAGGAAGAAACGAAAAACACACAAGGACATAAAACTAATGCCGCAGCAATCCTATCAGAATCCAAACCATCAATATCACCTATCAAATCTAAAGGTTTTCTTTATTTAATGTTTTTGTGGTTGTGCATGATAATCACCCCTGCACACGGTGCATATCAAGTATCAAGTTTAAATAGCAGCAATGGCATCTATTTTGACAAAATTGCTAACATGCGTTTGGAACGAGATCAATGGAAATTAGTCATTTACTATGACATGTCTCCGTATTGGCAAGGCACGGAATTACTCGGTAAATATATCAATCACCTGGATAGCTCATGTTCAACAGCTGATAAGAGAACGATACCACAATGCGACGTCATACTGCTCCAATTACATCACGGGTTCACTGAGCTCGAGCATTACAATGGCATTCTGCTCGGTCAGCAGTTCACACGCAGCGGCTCGCGTGTCCGGCGCGGCTACATAGACGGTATCGGATCCATAGCAAATCAACTCTTTGGCCTCCTCGATTCAAATTTCGCTGAAAAATATGAAAGAGATATAGAAACTTTAAGAGAAAATGAAAAACATTTGGCATTACTGTGGAAAAATCAAACATCAGTCGTCGAAGCAGAATTTAACTTGATCAAAAGAATAGAGAATTCAATCAACAAACAGCATAAAAGTTTCAATCAGCATCTAAATTACATTGAAAAAGAAATTAACAACCAGAGAAGTGAAATTTTAAGCGCCGTAAAATCAAATGATTTTACTCTATCATCAGTCATAGCCAACAGTGTATTGGTAAACCTGAAAAATATTCAAGCGACCCTAGTCGACGCCATAACGAATGTCTATCAAGGAAGGTTCAACTTCCATCTTCTCACTCCAGATCAGCTAAGAAACGAGTTGAATCTTATCACTGGATTGTTATCAAAGGACTTGACTCTCCCATTAAATAATATTCAGTCTGAGCTATCTCGTATTTATCGCTTACTCATCGTAAAAGCAAGAGCATTAACAAACTACATTATTTTCGAAGTGAATATCCCATTGGTGAGCCGAGACAACTTTGAGATATACAAACTATTACCAATACCACAGAAAGTAAATAACAACGCAATAAGCATCATTCCTGTCTCAGACTATGTCGCTGTCAATATACAGAAAGATTCGTATATACCTATGTCCGATGTGACTATACAAAGTTGCATTGATTACGACATTGACACATTCATGTGCCCATTAAACCAACCCGTATATCACATGGGGCCCGACGATGAAAACCTCTGCCTTAGAAATCCTATATCAAATGAGTGTGAAACAATAACAACAGTTTGTAAACACACCTGGGCCGAATTACGTAACAAGAATACATACCTATTTTTCTGTTGCGGGCAATGCACCGTACGAGTCATATGTGAAGATCATGTTATAGCAAAGCAATTAAGTTCGAATGGAATCATAACAATAAGCGGAGATTGCATTATCAAAGATACGACATTGAAGATTTATCCACATAAGCAGCGATCAAACAATTTGAATAAGACAGATGATATTATTAAAATCAGCATTCCTCCGATAAATGACATAATTAACTTGACTATTCCTTCATCCGCTATCGCAACTCAAATGCTATCTGAGAATGAAAGTATGGATCATCAAAGTGAACTTAAGGCGATCAATAAGCAGATACAGGAAATAAAAGCTAGCGCTTCAGATGGAGTCCTGACAGATCGAATCTCCTATCATGACGTCCACCACTACGTCGCCATCTATCTAGTGCTGGTCGGCGGCGGCATCGCGCTCGTCGTCGTCGTCGCGCGGCGCCTGCGGGAGCGAGCGGGGCTTGCGCTGCCTGCGCCTGCACCACGGGCAGGCGGCCGCGCTCCCCCCACTTCAGTTCAGTGTATCAGTGATAGTGCAGTGAATCAGTGTAGTGCGATAAGTGCTAACCATCACGAGCTAAATGACATTAGTTGTTTAAACTTATCAAGTGCGCGAGTCCGCGATAGGGCAACGTCGCCCATTCGTCAATCAGAGTTTAGCTCATTGTAGTATCAATCACCTATTATTAACTAATTTAAGTGAAATTGTTTTCACCCTTGTCTCATGTCATCTCTCGTCTAGCACTTCATCCCCCATCCTGCACCTTTGTGGCCCGGGAGCATGTACGGGCAAGCGCGTACACATTGTCGCGTCAGCATTTTACTTCATACTGCGCTAATTAGCCAGTATGTGTTCGGCAATCAATCGCATCGTTCGCGTACTCATTATCATAATATCATTTAGTCGTAAGACTCGTATCAATATACTTCTCAATACTATCAGAGACTTTTCTTCTATCATCTATCAACTATCATAAAAAGGTGTGCAAACCGTACACAAAGTACCAACTTATTGGACCATCTCATGAAATTAAGCCCTTGATTTCATAATGATGTCCACGTAATTAACTTTCATAATTCACTGATTATACGTGCCGCAAGCATATTTATTTCAACAAGAGACTGTCCCACAGATCCGAAGATCTGAAAAAGTAACAACGTCCGTACAGAATCAACAACATTCCAAATTCAAAGCATTCAATAATGTTTCTAAATACAGAAGTACCGGATCATTCAGATTCCAAATTCAAAAACATGTAATACCCTGTTTTCGAGTTCGGGAGTACATTCCAACAAGATTTCCAGTTTATTACCGTCAGAAGTTACCACTAGGCACCTATTTGGTGTAAATAACTGTTTTACATGAGCGGCCGATCTATGCTAATGCTATGTAAACGATGTGATAATGCCATCCCCTCGTAATCTAGGTAATTTCGCGCTAGCTGTTCGACTTAGGTCATGAAGTTCTAACTTATATATTTCATAATATAATTAAAGGTTTTATTATAATAATTAATATACCCGTATATTATATACGGGTGCGAGTTGTTGTGTATGTGTCAGAACTATTCTATAGTAGATGCGACTTTGACTAACTATATTTAGACCTGTCTGTCAGCTAGCCTTGTTGATCTAGTGATTTAAGTAGTCGTTAAAGTATGGGCCGTAGTCTCGAGGCCCTGGGTTCGATTCAAGAGTCGGGAACAATTTTTGTTAATTTTTCTGAACACAGCCCTGTTTTGTGATTCAAAACACATCTTTGAAACGAAAACGACGACGATTTCAAATAATGGAGGGCTATGCCCAGCAGTGGGACAATAATAAAGAAATAAATAAAATTAATTAATTCCTTGGACTAAAGCTGCAAAGTCCTAAACTTAGGCTCGACGTTGTACTATGGAAGCTAGGGAATGAATAGACATACCAAGACATACTAAATACTTTCGACCTTTCTGACGACCCGCTTGGTGTAATGGTCAAGATGTTGCCTATTACGCAAGAGGTCGCGGGTTCGATCCCCGCACAGGACAAACATTTGTGTGCATGAACATGTCTGTTTGTCCTGGTCTGGGTGTTATATGTATCTATTTATTTATTTAAGTATATTTGTAATACCACTGTTGATTCTGATATCTGTAACACAAGTGCTTAAGCTACTTAACACGGGGTCAGATCAATGTATGTGATGTTGTGAAATATTTATTTTATTTATTTATTTTATTTCATAAACATCCATGACTTGAGTACAAATGCCGATGTTCATCACATTCACATATCACGCCCTAGCGGGGTTCGAACCTGCGACCCCTGGTTTTATAGCCAGGGTCTCTGACTACTAGACCAATGGGCCCGACAGACTTTCTTTTTACATCACATTCATAACTACCTATCCGCTCCCGCTCATATCTCAACCCCGTTTCTCAGGAGATGACATCCGCGGGCGGCCCCGCGCACGGGTCAAGGCGTGGAGCGCCAATAAACATAACTTTACATAAATCGCACTAAGTGTACGAACACACTTGGTTAGAATTACGCGACTGAAGTTCGACGGCAATGCATTTTCTATACAAAATTACGAGACCTAATTACGGCATAGTGTGTCATCTTCCATTTAAAATACATCGCAAGTGTATTCATTTCGAACTTCGGTCGCGTTTTTTCCGCCTAGTGTGATTCCTTACTAACACTACCCGTGCCGATGTTTTTGAGTTATCACACGTGACTTAATTTGTAACCTAGCCGTTTTTGGCCTAAGTAGCGGATCTTAAGATAAGCCATGTATGCAGGACATATTATAGTGTTGAAGACAATGGCAAATCACTCTATTATGATTGCCAAAACTCGACCATGAGTGGAATACGATTCAAGAAGGAGAGGTGCAAGGTCCTTACTGCACTGTGTTGGTGTAGTCGTGTATATGCTTAGTCGCAGCGGAAACTCTACTTGCGCGATGTAGGTTTGTATGGTAAATCGCAGTTAGTATGCGAGTGTGTTCAGCGCCATCTGTTAAGTTCTATCAAAACTACTGCTTTGTGGCGATGTAGATTGGTGTCGCCACAAGTTCAATGGAACAGCAATCCAACTCTACCGTAATCTGCCTCTTTCAATATGTGCATATGCGTTTGCGGGAACCAAACCGTTTACGTGTAACCAAAGCTATCTGGAAAGATTGGCAGCAGACTGATAGCAAGCAGATTGAATTCTGAAAAAATCATCAATCAGACTCAGGGCGGGACGAATCCACATTTTGTTCGAGGATAAATGAAGTTGCAAATAACCTACCAAATGAGTAGAAAAAAGTGGTTGACGAGGTCAAGTTAATTAAGTGCTGGAAGTGTAGATGGGCAGGACACATTGCCAGAATGGGCCACCGCACCAGGAAGACTGTAAGAATGACGACCCCGCAGATTCGCATCCCTATTATCCTATTCTTCTAACCCGCTCCCGCTCTCAATTCAAACGTCTTGCCGGGATGACATCCGCGCGACCTCGGCGCTGGGTCGCGTGTCAAGGCGCCAGCTACAGCTCAAGTAAATCGTTGATAGGGTGAGACTGTACTAAAGCAGAGATGTGAGAGCGGAGCGGAGATGTGCCTTAGTAGTCAGTAGGATTTCATTTCTGAGATGCCACACATATTTTTTATTCAAATGTTGGAAGATTAACAGTTTCAACAATCATCAAAGGTACTCAATCACCATGAATAATCAAGGATTGAGAATCTTAAAATATGATTTAGTCATTAACCGCTTTATAGAAGCTGCGCTGGTAAGAACAGATCAATATCAATAGACAGACTTTAGAGCCAATACCCTATTGGCTCGGTATATTGGTGCCTGTTAGTAAGCAAAAGAGGAGCCCTAATTGCCATGACAGCGGATGCGGTACCAAAGTGGCATCCTATTCGCAGGCATCGCCATACCAGCCCGCGAGATACTTCTTCACGCTTCTCTTAAAGGAACCAAGGTTATAGGATGACGGAAACACCCATGCTGAAATGAAATGAAATTATTTATTCAGCAATTTGATTCACTTAGTTTTTTTTTGCACGTAAAACTTTTTTCGCCCTACCAGCGCCTCGACGTGAATGGCCTGCTGAGAAGAGACGCCGCAAGAAACTCAGCAGTTATGCCTTTTTGCTGGCAACGCATTCCATCGCTTAATTGTATGTAGTACTTTCGACACATCTCCGCTCCGCTCGCTCGTCTCAGCTTTGGTAGAGTCCCGCCCTAAGATAAAATCATTTTCCTCCTCCAGGAGTTCGCTTATGAATCTTTAGGGATTCGTAATTGATTTTGTTAGGACGTTTAAGCTTTCGGTCTGTGGCCGTGTTTTGCGGTCCGCGGAAATTGTTTGCGTGAATTAAATGTTTAAGGTTGTTGTATTTTGACGGTTACTGTTTTATGTTATGCATCTGTTCTAATTAAACTGTTGAACGATGTAAAAAATACAACAACACCAATATTATTCAGATAAAGAAAAAATAAAAAGACATAGGTATTTTACGAATTATCATTTCCGAAAAATCCGGGTATGAATGAATTGGAATTTCTAAAGAATAACATTTTTAAAAAACACATGACCACTGTGGGCATGCATATCGTGAAAACTAATCGTATCTTACTTTATAAAAGCATGCAAACATACAGTTTTTTAAATAAAAGAAAACCAAATACAAACACATGTCTTAGGCTATAACAAAATTCTTAATCAAGATTGCAAATGATAACTCGCATTTAGTCAAAATATAACATTAAAGCAAAGAGTTGCTTGAAAAGCCTTACGAGTACTACATATGTATAACACGCCAATGCTCTACCGAGCCAACACAGTCGTAAATACCCAAACCACATTGTCATACAATAAAAATGAACGACAACAATCAAATAATAATCCTCCCATATAAAACCGATCCACGCCACATCTACATACATACATGATGTATAAACGAAACAAGCTCTTGGCTCGCGGTCTATCAGTAAATCTTTTTACTCCAACGATATTCGCACTACTAAATCCATTGCTACTATGATTATAATTAACAGGAATAATAAATAAATAAATTCCATGGACTAACACACCAATTGCCTAGTTCGAAACTAAGCTCGAAGCTTGCACTATAGATGCTAGAGAACGGATAGACATACTTGAATGCTTTTATAAACATCCTTAACTCGAGTAAAAATGCCGATGTTCATCACACAAACATTTGCCACTAGAGGGATTCGAACCCGCGACCCTTGTTTTTGTAGCCAGTGCCTCTGACCACTAGACCAATATGCCCATTGCGAACACATGGGATATTTTTGTGAAACCACTAACAGTTATAGCTGTTAACCGTATTAACGTTGTTATAATTTATACGTGCGGTAATCAAACTAAATGAAGCTACAGCAATTGTTTTACAAGTTTCCAAACACAAAACTATGTAGAACGGAGATAACCAAAAAGCAAAAATAGAAATTATATCCAACGCTTTAAAACGCGTGGATTTAATCGATCAGGTGTAACTGTTTTTCGAAAAATATTCACAGTACAATCAAACAATACTTAATCCCCCCATATAAAACCGATCGACGACACATCTACATACATACATGATGTATAAACGAAACAAGCTCTTGGCTCGCGGTCTATCAGTAAATCTTTTTACTCCAACGATGTTTGCACTTCTAAATCCATTGCCACCATGATTATGATTAGCATAAATAATAAATAACAACCTAACTACTAACACACCAATTGCCTAGTTTGAAACTAAGCTCGAAGCTTGTACTATGGATGCTAGAGAAACAATAGACATAGTTGAATACTTTTATAAACATCCATGACTCGAGTAAAAATGCCGATGTTCATCACACAAACATTTGCCTCTAGCGGGATTCATATCCGCGTCCCTTGGTTTTGTAGCCAGGGTCTCTGACCACTAGACCAACGGACCCGTCACGAACACATGGGATATTTGTAAAACCACTAACAGTTATAGATACTATCCGTACGTTTTACAAGTTTCCAAACACAAAACTAGAATAGAGATGACCAAAACGCAAAACTAGAAATTACATCCCTTGCTTTAAACGAGCAGGTGTAACTGTTTTATAAGAAAAATATTCGCAGTACAATCAAACAATAATCCCTCATATAAAACCCATCCACGATACATCTACATACATACATGTATAAACGAAAAAAGCTCTTGGCTCGCGGTCTATCAGTAAATCTTTTTACTCCAACGATGTTTGCACTTCTCAATCCATTGCTACTATGATTATGATTAACATAAATAATAAATAAATAAATTCCTTGTACTAACCCACCAATTGCCTAGTTTGAAACTAAGCTCGAAGTTTGTACTATGGATGCTAGAGAAACAATAGACATACTTGAATACTTTTATAAACATTCATTACTCGAGTAAATATGCCGATGTTCATCACACAAACATTTGCCCCTAGCGGGATTCGAACCCGCGACTTTTGGTTTTGTAGCTAGGGCCTCTGACCACTAAACCAACGAGCCCGTCGAATATATAGGATATTTAAAACCACTTACTGTTTTAGTCATTAATCGTATTAACGTTGTTATAACAGGTATATGCGGTAATCAAACCAAATGAAGATACAGCAATCTTTTTACAAGTTCCCAAACACGAAACTATGTGGAACGGAGACAACCAAAAAGCAAAACTACAAATTATATCCCACGCTTCTAAACGCATGGATTTGAAACGAGCAGGTGTTACTGTTTTTAAAAAAAATATTCACATTATAATCAAACAATAATCCCTCATATAAAACCGATCCACATACACATATACATATAAACGAAGCAAGCTCTTGGCTCGCGGTCTATCAGTAAATCTTTTTACTCCAACGATGTTTGCACTTTAAATCCATTGCCACCACATTTTGCGGGGCGTAAATATTCCACCCCACTCTTGTTTCCAAATCACGTAGCTATCTAAAAGGATTACTCCGGAAATGAAACTTGCTAGTGATACGTCGAAACATAATAACTCCCCCGAAATAGTAGTTTAAAGCTGGAACGGTATGTTCGGAATGTTTTCGATTGGGGTAGCCGTTTGAACGATTTCCAAGAGATACATGTGAAGGTGTCAGTACTTAAAAAAGACAATGGAGATTTTTATGACGTTTTAGCTTCTTCATTACAACTTATTGGAATTAGTTCAAACATACAAGAAATAATAAAATCAAGTTATCATAATAGATATTATCGTATAAGCCTTGCATGGTATCCTAAGAAACAATGTAACATGTCCACAAACGTAGTATCATGTGCTAACCTGAACAAATATACAGAAGGAAGAAGTACATCATTGCCAAAACAGAAGCACAAAAAAGTATTGCAATTTCATCGCACAGCATCAAAAACAATTGAAAAGCATCAAAAATCAATAATAAAAGGAGGTTTTTACATCACATAGTACCAAAACTTAGGAAGTAGTAAAAAACCCACATATACGGTCATCAGAATATTACGCAAACGGTAGAAAAAATCGAGTAAACAAACACAGATGTGATCCCTTAAGGTCAGGTAGATATGTCGATTATATCCACGGTCCCTCATTCAATTGGACGACCCTACCTCCATTTCCTGCCTCTCGTCGCCCAATATCTTCCAATCCGCAGATGTGCGCTCGAGAAAATCACTACCATATACTTTAATACGGCGTGAGATTGAAGACTGCATTCACACTAGGATCCGATAAGTTGCATTCAAATAATATCAGTCTTCACCGGCTCTTTTATAGCTTAAATAATCATATTTATTTGGAGGACCAAACAAATCGTGTAAATAGTGTAGTAAATTAGAGCGCTGTGCCCAAAAACCTCGGAAGTCGTGGGTTCGAATCCCGCAGAATCTTTCACTTTGTGTGTATCTTCCCAGTTTGGTTAAACAATGCACGCTTGAATCACCTGCTTGTTCGTTAAGAACGATGATTCCGTGCTTCGGAAACCACGTTAATCCGTTGGTCCCGACTAAGATCCAAATAGTCTGGTTTTCCTTTCAAGGGTTACGGAGGTCAGACGACTGTCGATTCATTGTAATAACCGCAGATCAATTCAGGATCATAGTCGCAGCGTACCTTGGGCTCAGAGGCAATGGCCGAGGGTGCAACCTAGTAAGGCATTACCTATTTCCAGCAGATCACTATGATGTCACTTTAAAAAATACGGCTGCAGCAAATGAATCATGTATAAAGCGCGTTTTACAGGAAAGAGGGAAAATCGCAGTAAAGAATCGCTCTTAACTCGAATAAGCCAGAATCGGAACGTAACTTAATGCGAGGATTTCCAACAAACAATACGAGACTCCGAAACTACGCAAACATTCCCAGTAAACATTATGTATTCGCTTAGTTAAAATCCTTTCAAACTCACATTTATACATGGTGAATACCTAAGAAACCTGGATGAAAAGGTTTCTTCAACGGAATATAACGATTATATGCTCCCATGGGATAAAGCAAGAATTTCGATAGCACGGGCAAAGCCGCGGGTAAAAAATAGTAATAAATTGAATACAGTACTTATAGAAAGAACAGAGCAAGTTGGCCAATGGGTTTATAAAAAATACTTTTTACTATCTGAATTCATTACTCGTACATGTCCACTTAACAATTCGCCCTTAAAATATTTGCAGTATATTTTGTTACACCTTGTATATCACGACATTATAGTATGTAGAAACTAAGTAAACATTATGTATTCGCTTAGTTAAAATCCTTTCAACACAGCTATATATGGTGAGTAGAATACCTAGGGAACCTGAATGAAAAGCGAAAGAAGAATGTTTCTTCAACGGAATAAGCTAGAATTTAAAGTACGTACGATCCTAAGCACATTTAGTCCGTTCGTTTATTCAGTGCACTAAGTTAGGAATTTGTTGCAGCTCACAACATCGGGGAGAGAATTTACAAGATGTTTATTTGGTGGAATTGCAAGCCGCCCCTGGATTATTATGCAAATCTGAGACGCGACGCGGAAAAAGATTATGGACGTTTGTTGTGTATCGTGAGACTGTCGCTTTAGACTTGTTTATTGTCACCATTTGCTGCCGAATAATATCTATAATAAATAGGTAAATAAATTAGAAGGTATTCAATAAATAAGTAAATAAATAAAAAGTAAATGAATAAATAAATTAGTAGGTATTTCACAACATCACCTACTTTGATCTGACTTCGTGTTTTTTAGCTTAAGCACTTGTGTTACAAACATCAGAATCAAAAGTGGTATTACAAATATACTTAAATAGATACATTTAACACCCAGCCCAGGACAAACAGACATTTTCATGCACACAAAGGATTGTCCTGTGCGGGGATCGAACCCGCGACCATTTGGTCTAATGGGCAACTTCTTGACCACTACACCAAGCGACGCCACGACGATAGAACGTGCCCACTAATATGTAATACGTTACGATTATAAAATTTACCATTTAATGGTTGTTGAGATTAGAGAAAGTTCGTCCAACCCATCGAGCTCCTAATACCGCAATAGCACAAATCCAATGCAGACGCGACCTTTGTTGGATCTCGCATCCGGGATGCATGTAAAACTGAATAAGGTCGCCGCGACCCACATGGGGCGGAAGCGTCCGTCCGCTGACACATACCTGACTACTGCGGACAGTTTTGGCACAACGATAGGACACACATACTAATGGGGCATTTACACGAGTAATCAACTATGGACTATCTGTGAATGTAAAGCCCACAAAAGGATTCTGAAAAGTATAAGTACATCCCTTCGGCAACCCACGAGAGTAAAATGAAAATGATCGAAATCACTGAGACAGTTTAAAGTCTTTCCGGAGTTATTAAGTGAGTTATTTTGTACCCCGGTGCAGAGTCCCTACTTTTTTTTTTAGTCCATTACCTACAGTGCAAAATAAATTTGGAATGGAAAAGTAACTGTGTCTGTCTGTGTTCTATGCAATAATTTCTAAGGTACTTAACCAAATCACCAAACTTATAACTTGTGTTTTGTACTTTTTATTCGGAGAAAATATTAGGTAGGTACTTCCACACGGAAAAAAAGTCGTAAACACCTCTGAAAAGTTGTGGGAAATAAAACAACTTCCAATTACCATAGCTATCATTTCTAAAAATTATGCACAAATGAGTAGCTTAGAAAATTATGATGATTTGCACATCCAAAATGGATGGCACAATGGGGAAAGGCAGAAGCGCTCGTTTCAACGAACTATGTAGTATGTTTTTATCTCTTCCAACCGGAGTTATTTACAAAGGAATTTTTAAACCTTTTACAGCGAAGTACCAGCGTCCACGTTATATTTTTTAACTTTATATGAACGACGCAGCACGGTAACACCGACGACATCAAATTTCGCCGTGAATGGCCCTATCAAACAAAGTTCAAAGCAAAGTAAAAATGCAAATTTGCCCCCGCCGACGGCCCGGCTGTATACATTACGTTATGTTACAGTTATGCCGCGTTTTTTTCATGAGTATGCAAAGGTATTCATGTCCGAAATAAACCGCGAGAAAAACCATTTGGCGGGAACGTTATGCTTAAGCTGCCATCACAAGATGGTCCCAATGTTGGCCGATATTGGCGGAACTACATTTCCTGTTGGTTTTGCTAACCCTTAATACAAAACCGAGAGCCACGTGTTCTAATCTCACTACTATTTTCTGAGAGAGATGCTGCTTTACATCATGTAAAGCGGCATCCCTTTTACTCACTGGAATCCGTCCTGCTATAACGGCTGGCAGTAAGCCCCCTGATGTTGGAATGGAAAATAGTACTTAATATTATAAAGCTAAAGAGTTTGTTTGTATGTTTGTTCGTTCGTTCGTTTGTTTGTTTGTTTGTTTGAACGCGCTAATCTCAGGAACTAATGGACCGGTTTGAAAAAATCTTTTTGTGTTGGATCCACTTGACGAGGAAAGCTTAAGACTATGGGGAATCGAAATCCACGCGGACGGAGACGCGGGCGGCCGCAAGAAAAGAGATGTCCCAGAAATGTATGAAGCCTCGGCCTGGACCATGTACGCTATACCTAAGTATAGGCGAATAAGTGTACTACAGTTTTAATTACTCCAATTCTTATGGAAAACCTTAGTTTTTTTGGCTGAAACAATAAATTAAACCACAATATTGCAACTCAGTACAATATGGCGGAGGACGCATCCATAGAGTAAAGTAAATATACCAAGACGCATCTTTGAAACTTGAATGACGTTCATGTCGTTTATCCGTCAGTTTATTTTTGTTTTGACAGTATGCAGTTTATTTCGCAAAGTATTTATATTTTTAGGTTACAAACGACCTAAAAAGGCTGGGGTCAAAGCTGTAAATCCCAGTAAAGAAAAAAATTACAGTTGCCATCTTTACGAAGTAAAGTGAACAATTATGAATTTGATTTTATTTTTAAGCCACTAAACTACGGACCAAAAATGTTTTATTGTATTTTTAATGGAAATAGCAATATTTTACCGATTTTTTGGTACCACGTACATGGTGCGGGCCTGGGATGGGACATCTCTTTTATATTTTCAACTATAATGCCATTCACCCAGCGTATGCCAATTTCTTTATCCAAAGACTGGGCGAGAGAATTGGGAGCAATATTGGAACCAACATGTGGACCCAGCCTCAAATTTATTTGTCACCTTATATCCTCTTAATTCGCGCGATTCGTTTCACAGAATTGTTTTGAATGAGTGCGATGTCCTCTTGTTTTTATTTTACTGGAATTGTTATCGTCTCGATTCCGTTGGTCTTTTGTTTATTTTTTTATTAACGCAGCTCTTTAGGGTTATGTCTTTGGTAAATTACTTGTGATTCTTAGCGGGTACGGCTTGTTGGTTCTTTTTCTTGTATAATGTCCGTTTTTGGATGTTAGGACCTAGAGGAGAATGGCTCTGCCTTTTAGTCAAAAAAATTCCTTCTACAAAATATTAGATATTAAGCAACTCCGCTTCTTAAAATTACGATTTCAAATGCCAATTTTTCCCACTTTGACCAAAAAAATTGTTTTTTTGAGTATTTATATTATTCGATACCACACAATCAATAGTTTAAGGACCGGTTGAGTACCTAAGTCAATGTCAGCCTATCTCTAAGTTCACAGATGACAAATGATAATAAAGTAAGCTGTCTGAAACATATAAAGAGACGATGATGTAAACATGGCTGAAATCTTACAAAGATAGAAGTAGCGCCGTGTTTACCAACACAAGACAATGCAACCAACCCCCTGAGTGATGTTTAACTCAAGTGCGTGTCAGGGCGAGAACGCCTTCATTTCCCGAAAGGGGAGGTTTAGCGTCCCTTTGAGAGCAAGGACTCATAGATACACCTTTTAGTGACATTTATGGATGTAAACCATGTGAGTGAAGACGCATGGTAATACTTAAGAAGCGAATAAACGTTTTAAGTTAGATGAATGTCGCTAGATCATTTGAAGAAAACTTACAATCATTTTTTTTTTGCTAGAACTTTTAAGATAAATAATTTATTCTGAAAGTAGTCCTTGCAAAAATTCACGATTGCACCTTCTATATGCCGGATAGACATACTTAAATACTTTTATAAACATCCATGACTCGAGTACAAATGCCGATGTTCATCACACAAACATTTTCCCCTAGCTCGAACCCGCTACCCTTGCTGTTTTAACCAGGGTCTCTGACCACTTGACCAACGGACCCGTCAAAGCAGCACCTACCAGAAACATTGATGTAACCAACCCGCTACCCTTGCTGTTTTAGCCAGGGTCTCTGCCCACTACTCCAACGGTCCTGTCAAAATAGCAATACCAGTCACTTTAATCGAACCTACATGCAATCTCAAAATTGTCAACCGATGATCCTATTAACAGCGGTAGTAAACTTCCACTCAACAAGGGCTTCGACACGTTAATTTCCCGTAAGGGAGCGGCGCACCGCTGAAAGTCATGGATTTGCAGATACATCCGTTCCCGGCGTCTGTACTTTGTATACATGAGACATTTGGCATTTCGCACAGCGATAACGCTCTCGGAAACGTTTTAAGGAAGCGAATAGTCGTTTATAAACGTTTACGTTTGTGTTTGTGAGTAATAAAATTATGTTACTGTTTATTTTTCCTGCATTGGAATAGTAAACAGTAATATTACTTTGATAACATGTTGGTTTGCAACTTTGTAGGCTAGTTACGACTATCTATTCAATGTAAAGTTTCATTTTTATTATCATGATGATCAGCATATTGCAGTCAACTTAAGCTATAGGTTGTGCTATAGTCACTACTCTGGGCAGGTGGATTGGTTTAGTGACCACCATGCTGCCCTAGTAAACTATAAACAATATAGAGCGGAAATAGCCTCATAATGTTTACTAATATAAGCTAAACACAGAAATCTTTGCTTATGCAATCATGCTGTAAATATGTTTTGTTATCATTTATTTGATTGTCATGTAATTGCAGATTAAACTATTTTTATGATGAAAAAACCATTGAGGTATTACTACTATGTATAGAGTGGACATCGGAAACAAAATCTATGAGTCAACTGGGAGGGGCGGATAATTTGTTGTCTCTTTTTCTATGAAATGACACACCACTAGCTTTATGTTGCGCCCTGGAAATATTTGTACATGTTTTTATAACAGAAGACGGCAATTTTTTCGATTTTAAAAATAAAACAAAAGACTGCCCCTATCGTCCATGGACGTATGCATATAAGAAGATATTTCTTCGAAGTGGCTACTCTATACGTAGTAAAAATACCTCAATGGAAAAAAAAAATTCAGCAACAGTTGTGCAACATACTCGTACAAGTTTGTTTACATGGCCTTTTATTAAGTCACCTTCACCTACAAAGCGAGTGACATCGTAACACATGGTACCCTAATTCCAAATTCACAGATAAACTCATGTCAACACATCCACCCGGAACTTGGTGGATTCAAAAATACAAACAAAGGTCGTCCGCGCCCTGCAAATATTTGAACCAAGCCCTGTCTGAGGGTCACCGGCGGTTCATATTTTATTACCCGCTCACAATTTGGACAAACGAATTGGTTTTAAAATTAATAATGAAGTGCAAACGTTACAATTTGGATGATCGGTGTAATGGAGAAGTCGGTAAGTCTTATTCTGGTTGAAATAGGGGATTGGAAATCTCGGGCTATTTATATATGTAGGTCTATGAATCTGGGTGATTCATAATATAATGCATTTTAATACCGAATTTAACGAAAAAACTATGTAAAAGTAAGAAGTTATTTTAAAATTTGTTTTGAGTGTTATAAGTCACAAGAAACTAATGAGATTGAGAGAAAGGACTTTACAGCTAGATAAAATTAAAGTTTCATTTTTAACACGAATATATTCTAAATGGCGGCCGCCCGCGACTCCTTCCGCGTGGATTTTCCGCACACATAGTGTTAAACTATGTGTGCGGAAAATGAATGCATACTATACACCTAGACACTATAGCTTAAAGCCTTCTTTGTCACATGAACTATCCAAAACTTTTTTTTTATTTGATCCAATAGCTCCTGATATGAGCGCGTTCAAACAAGAAAAACATACAAACTCTTCAGCTTTATTATATTAGTGTAGATTGAGACTACCATTTTTAAAGCGAAATAAAAGTTGGCGTTTTGGCGAATTGGACTTGTCAGTCAAGCATATCTAGGTCACAGAAAGTCGTTCTTTGTAAACAATTAAATATTAATCAGCAATTAGAAGGTTTCGGGCGCTGACAGGGCAGTGTTAAAATTTTATAACACTTACGAAAGTTCCGAACCACTTCGGAGATGAGGAAAGGAATTTGTTGGAGTAATTACAAGTTTCGATCTTCGGCTGACGATTCTTTTCCTTTTATTTTAGTTAATCAATGACACTGTTAAAAATATATAACCGCATAGACCTTAATTAATTGCTACTTTTCATTGACGTGCAAAATAATTTCAGTGTGAATCAAGTTGCAAAATAAACGCTTAAACTTTGTCTTTGGCAATAGACAGAACAAAAAAAACTTCAATTGAGTCATTCTAGAATTAACGCACCATAATATAAAATACAGTTATCAATTTAATAGCTAGCCTGCTACGATCGAGTAACTAATGGAAATATACAAATTATATCCCTTTATTCGTGGTATATAGTAACATGTAATAAACTACACAAGAGTGGGTGAGCAAGTATGAATATTCTGCATATTTGGTAAATTGCAGAGAATACCTGCCGTAGCCAAAAGCCGCCTAGCAGAGCACTGTCTATGTTATTTTATTATAATACTAGCGACCCATTCCCGGCATTACATGGGCGCAACTAAATTTAACAGTGTTTCTCTACTACATTATACATGTTTTATACATAAACCTGCCTTGAATCACTCAAATCATTAAAAAAACATATCAAGCTCGGTTGCGTAGTTTTAAAGATATAAGCATACATAGGGACAGACAGACGGCGGATAGCGATTTCTTTAATACAATGTAGTGATAAAGACAAAGTTGGTAATTATGATTAATTTGCATTATAAACTACAACGACTCACACACCAATCGCCTTGCCCTAAAGTTAGCTCGAAGCTTTTACTATGGAAGCTAGGGAACGTATTTATGTATATCAAATACGTAAATAAACAGCCATAACGCGGATATAAACGCTGATATTGGCCCTAGCGGGATTTGAACCCGCGACCCTTGGTATTGTAGCCAGGGTAACCACTAGACGAACAGGCTCGCCAACATAATTAAAACGACAGTAAAGTTTTCAGAATAATGAAGTCCAAATAATTGACCTTTCCCATAACTTTGATGAAGATATTAACCGCACAAAAGTACATTACTCGCATGAATAATACATTTGTATACGATAATGGTGTTTCCAAACATATCAACGGGGAATTGCTTTTAAAATTGTCTTAAATTGGACCAAATTATCCAATGTAATAGCATGTTGAAATCATTTTTCAATACTTCTTTTTATGTTTTAGGAACAACTAACAAGAAGGTCACCTGATGGTAAGTGATCACCGCGGCCCATGGACATCAACAACCGCACACGGGTCGCAGATGCGTTGCCTGCCTTTTGGACCCCATACCCTCCCCAACTAAGCTCTAGCAACCTAAGTCACCAGCTGAAACATAGCACAACGGCTACAAAGTGCTATTTCACTGTGGTCTTCTGTAAAATGGAGTCTTATTGGCAGTTAGTAGTAAGTTATATGTATTTATTTACGTCACAAATTTTTGTTTTTTGTACCGTTAAGTTCCGGCCTGTAATTTTAGATAATCCCTATGTTTTCCCGTGGGTATCTTAAAAAGCGACTAACGGACAAACCGGGGCATTGAAAAGCAGTTAGTGTTGCCTAAATACAAGAACAAGAAGAGACTTGGCCAGTCTCGATCTTGGTCCTGCATCAATATATCTGTTCTTGGTCTTGGTCCTAGTCTTCGGCAAGAGTCTCGCAAGTCTTGCAATAGCAGAAGTCTTCCTTGAATTTTATCGTCTTACATACAGAGGTCATTATTACGTATGCCTATCCAGCATGGTGACTATCGGCACAAACTCCGGACAACAACGGCGGATGCCCCGCTTACCCACAAGATTCACCCACCACTGGGTGGAGAGTAAGTGTAGGAACACACTATGTTTATGATATGACATACGTTTAAATGGGAGATGACACCCTATACCGAAATAACGTTGCGTTATTTGTATAAAAACCCTGGATTTGACCGTGCACTCATCGCGTCAAGGCTGGAATTAATATAGATGTTTTATGTAGATAATTATGAATTCGATGTTTTAATCCTAAAATGGAAAAATTAATTATGTACGATCAATTCAGTTGTTACTTTTTCGTACAAAACAGGAGCAAACAAAATATTTACCCTTCCACCCACTGGTGGGTGAATCTAGTGGGTGAACCATGTTTTTCTTAGCAATTCGATACTTTGTTCCATCGAAGCTAGTGGTAATAGGGAGTGTACCTATCTAGGTTTGGCCAAAGTGCAGTATAGTATTATTACATATATTCTGTTTGGTTGATTACTCATAAAGATTAGCCGGCAGATTCGAAACACGCATTGTAGTTTTAATTAATACCATCAGTCATATAAGAATAATCAGATAGGTATGGTAAACTGACTCATACTTTTACAATTCCACACAAGGTGTTGCCTATAAAATTAATATAATAGTCGTAAAAGAAAAACACTAAAATTAAAATAGCACATGCTACGAAAAAATCGTAGACGCTCGCTACGAATGCTACGAAATGCTACGAATATCAAATCTCGTAAGCAAAAAATGTTATAAGTCAGACCAAAGCTATTAATATTGCGACCCGTGTAATTATTTTATTATACCGTAGTTAAATTAAAGTAGGCCTTTTATTTTCCAAAAAGGTTCAAGCGCCGAGAAATAATGAATACGAAATGTTTTGTACTAAAATCGTATAGTCGTTCATTATTACACCTTTTCTTATTACTTTACCGGCGTGTTATGGTCTTTTTAAATAACATTTGGCACAATAAAGGAGTAAAACTGTTTCTCTACTACTTAGACAGGCAATTAATTATAACTAATTTATGACTCTCGTGTTAAATATGACAAAAGATCTGCATCTTTTTTTAGCTTTCCACACAAAAGTTACCAAAATTATCACACAGTTCAATGTGAAAAGGGAAATATACTATTTGGACCTAAGATAGATCAATCGCAAGTTAATAAATAATTTAAAATGTACGTAGAACTTAAAATACACCGTCAGTTAAATTTAATATTTTTCTTAGTTTAGTCTTACGTACATGTCTTTTACTGAATAAGGTAATAGGAAAGTATTGCACTCAACATATCAAATACAAAACAATTGTTTAGACATGAGCGTAATGCAATATAAAAGCAACTGTCACTTCGCTGTAAAATTGTCTAAATTGTAAACTCAATGGGGCGTGAAACAAATTTTAATGACCGAAAATGAGCAAGTCGTCGTAAAATCTGTACGTGTCTTATCTTTAACACATAAAATTCATAAAATCCACCCTAAATGTCACAAGCAATAGACCGATTATGTACTGACATAGTACGAGCTGAAAAGACGATCTACATGTCACATTAAGCGCTGAATAAACCCACATCATCTTATCACATTCCTATCTCGTCGCTTTCAACGTCCAACGTTAGTTATCCACGAAACATGTACAAGTTGCCAATAGAATTATGATGAAGCGATTCAGATGTCAAACGGACGCCATCCGGCAAATTGTATTAGATGCAATGCCAACACTTAAGTGATACCGAAAATAGTAGCGGGAACACATTCTTGGCAAACGACTGCCGTCCCGTTCCATTCCGATGGAGCCCATTACTTTTACTACCCTTCCCTTGTTTACTATACAAGAGACAGGACACATCTCCGATTCCCGTGCTTTATGTAACTGCCGCACGCCTAGATAAGCGTGACTTTCAATAACAAACGACGCGACCGTCCCTTCGGTTACGTAAACGTGGAATTTTGTGGATTCCGAAAGGGAAACCACAAAATTCGGGACGATCGATAGGTTTTAAGGTTTGGTGACTTACGTTATGGCGGAGGGGTGTCGGTCATGTGCGAGGTGCGAGTCAGCTCGCGGTATCCATCGGGTGGGCGGGTCACATGGGCGCGGGGCGTGTGGGCGCGCGCTCGGCCCGGCGGCGTCGGCGGCACTGCCGGCCACGTGCGACGCAGGTATCAATCAATCGATGGGCGAGGCGCGGGCGCGGCGCGGCACATTCATGCCGAACAGCTGACGGGCCCGTAAACATGAATCGGACCCTCCCCGCGGCCTGCGCCGGGACGGCCGGCGCGCACCGCGCACCTCCCGGCAACACCCCCACGCTACATGAAGGTGCGAGCTTAGGAAATACTAGATTTTTCAAACGGCTTTGCACATTAATGCTTAGGACATCAGAACCCGTTCAGTACTTTTGGCATTATTGAATATTATCAAGACTTCTCTTTAATCCCTTGGGAGCATTTGATCAGGAAAAAAGTAAACTACCATAGTCACAATTCCATCACAATCCGTTCAGTCGTTTCAGCTTGATTGACGGACAAACATCCAAACCAACAAACTTTCACATTTACATACATATAATGTTAGTACGATTCAGCATCATCATTATCGCAAATCTATACTAATATTATAAAGAGGAAAGGTTTGATTTTTTGTTTGTTTGTATGAATTGAATAGGCTCCGAAACTACTTGGCAGATTTGAAAAATTCTTTCACTGTTGGAAAGCTACATTCACCCAGAGTAACATAGCTATATTTTATCCCGGTACGGGAAGTAGTTCCCCCGGGACGCGGGTGAAACCGCGTGACGGGCCGCTAGTCGATTATAATAATGATTAAGATCCTGAATGAAGATGTTCATCTAAGGCTCGTAAAGATTGTGCGTAAAACACATATTCGATGAACGATTTGTTGAATGAGTTATTTGAAAAACTCTATACGTTAACATTAAATTCGTAACGGGAAAGTTTACTAGGAATGAAAGTATGCGTTTGTCCTGAATTTATGAATGTTTTGATTATTCATGTAGAAATTGCACAATGTTTGTTTTTTTTTGAGTAAAAATTCACAAAGTTGCAGACTAAAAATTTCAAACAATTTCAGATTAAGAAAATCTAAAATTGCTTTTCTTAATACAGTACTCGAGACATGTTTTTCATCAATCAGTACACCACATATTGCTCAGAATGTCCTGTAAAACCTCGCACTGTATCCTAGCGGGCGGTGTCGGCGGCTGCGTGAGGGCGCGTGCGTGCCTCCCCCCCTGCTCCTCCCCCCCTCCCCGCGGCACGAGCGCATCCTGCAGCCAGGACCTCACTGACCTACTACCACTGCATGGCTGTTGCAGGACTGGTGATGCCAAGGAAGTATGGAAAAATCGATTCGACGAAGATATCCGTGCCATAAGGACGAGCGGGGCTTTAAAACTAAAAAGGACAAAATACGAGCCTTGAAAATGGGATTGATAATTAGTGCAGTATTGTTTTCTGCATTGGATAGGTATGCTACTTTTTTAAATCTTACGTTCACTTTGGTGTAGGTCGTTTTGACAGGCTTTATAAAGAAAAAAATAGGAGTAGGTCATTCCTGACATCGATTGGCTATTGCCGTCATGCTTAGAGACCAAATCACTGAGCTTTCAGAAATAAGCAGAAAAGGTAGGAGGTAGGTGGTGCATTCCATTGCAAGTAAAAACTAATAATAAATTATTTTGATGTCGATCGTTATTTGAGTCGTCCCAAAAACGGAAAGAACAGCTGGTCCAAGCAACAGCTAAATGAAGGTTGAAGATCTCACGATCATCAATGTATTTGAGATCATGTTTTATAAACAACTGCTGATAATAATAATAATAATAATAATAATAATGTGGACCCGAGATCTCGAAAGAGTACCTACATATAATAATAATAATTCATTTATTTGCTTTAAACACGGTATTAAATGATGTTACAAAGTAAAAAGAGCACATGTTTAGCCAAAATGTGATAGCATGCAAATATACATCAAAATTTTAAATTTAAAAATTCCCTTATGTCATAAAAATTGTATTTAGTTAATAAAATGGTCAATGATTTTTTAAACATAGTTGTATTAAGCATTTTTATGTCATTTGGAATCTTATTATAGATCTTCACGCACATAGTGAGACAGCTTTTGTTATATTTCTCAGAACGAGGAATTTCGTTTAGAACAAGTCTTTGAGGATTTCTTTTAAATCTAGAATTTGTATCACATGCTTTGCGAAATAATGCAATATGCCTATGTACAAACATGCAAATCTCATAAATATACAAGGCCGGTAGAGGTAGCAAACCAAGGTCTCTAAATACTTGTTTACAAGATTTGTCAGGTGGGATTCCACAGAGGGCACGGATGCATTTCTTTTGTGCCACAAATACTTTTTGAATGTCTGTGCTATTTCCCCACAGTATCATTCCGTAGCGTAACAGAGATTCTACGTATGCCCGGTAAGCTGATATTGCTGTAGGCAAGTTAGTTACTTTGCCTATTTTACTGAGCGCATATACAAATTTATGAAGTCGGTTACATAAATGGTCCACATGAAATTTCCAATTCAAATCTTGATCAATAATTACGCCTAGAAATTTTAGTTGTTTAACCTCTTCTATTTTCATGATGTCAAGTTTAATGTCAAATTTAGGGTTCTTTGGTCGATTAAATTGTACATATTTTGATTTACTAAGATTAATTTTAAGATTATTTGTTTCAAGCCATGTTATAATTTTGTCGATAGTATTATTAATGTCAGTTTGGTGAAGGTTAATATAATTGTCGTTGTTTTTATTTGTTGTTACTATAATAGATATATCGTCCGCAAATAGAATAAATTTGTGATTTGTAATTTTACTTATGTCATTTATATAAATTAAGAATAATATTGGGCCGAGGATGCTTCCCTGAGGAACACCAAACCTATTGAACTTGTAACTAGAATGAAAAGGTACAAGTTTATTTCCGGTTACCTTACTTACGGAAACACATTGCTGTCTGGCTGTTAGATAGGACGATATCCAATTTAACGCTAATCCTCTAATCCCGATCGAATCTAACTTACGCATTAAGATGTCATGATCTACCAAATCGAATGCCTTCGATAGATCAAAGAAAAGTCCTGAAGTCAAGTTGTTGTTGTTTACATTGGTCAATACGCTATTTATGAGTGTAAACATGGCTAGTGTTGTTGATTTGCGTTTTTGGAAGCCAAATTGTTCTTTTTGGATTAAATTGTATTTGTCGCAAAACTTTATCAGCCTATTCTGCCGTCATAAGGAAATAGGGCGCTTCTACATAAAGTAGAAAACGGAGAAAAAAATTATTTTGTGATTATGAAATGAAAAACGTTGCTGCTTAGTGGAAAATAGGTATTTTAATGTTTTTGCAATTTTAAAACTTGTATGATTAGGTAGCCTATCAGGACACATGAATTAAATTCAATTATATTAATATTATCTATTTAAAAAACGCGATTTTCTTTTTCTTCTTAGTAAAAAAAAAAAACAATAAACCCGCAATACTTCATTGAAAAGGCGTTTCTGGCTAGATACGTCTTTTCAACGTAGTAATTTTTGGAACGTTCTTTCATTGTATTGAAATTTGTTTCGAGGCTTACTAAAAAAGGGCGCATTTAGCTACTTGCTGCTTTTCTTCTAAGTATTGCAACACCAATTATAAAAGAAAACTGTTAACGCCCGTTATTTTTTTGCATTTAATGAGCAATAATTGATCATCAATTATTGCTCATTAAATGAATCAATCAATCATTTTTTGCTAAAAATGACCTTAAACTTCATATGATTATGATCCAATGTTGCTCAATGCCTTCTTTTTTTATGTCAGAGGCGGCAAATGAGCTAGCGGTTCGCCTGATGGTAAGCAATCACCGCCGCCCATAGACATCCGCGACACCAGAGGTATCGTAGATGTGTTGCCGGCCGTAACCCCATACCCTCCCCAACTGAGCTCTGGCAACCTTACTCAACAGCAGAAACATAGCACAACAGTTACGAGTTACGAAGTGCTACTTCACTGCGGTCTTCTGTAAGGTGTAGGTACTTCCCCAGACGAGCGACTCATTCGAGTGGAATTTCCACAAAGCTCTACCTCTCCGATAAAAAATGGAAAAGTGCAAAGTTGCTTTTTTATTTCACACATATTGATGCACTAGTTATAATTAAAACATTCAAAGAACTTATGTTAAAAACGATGGAAGATCTATGGGATATTTCAATACATATTCAAAAATCCATTATTATTCCCATTGCACTTGCACATATTTAGCATTGATATTTAGTTTATAAATCTTATGAAACATAGTATATTAACTTCTTTATTTAAATCAGGAGAAAAGAGTGATCCGTCAAACTTTAGACCCATATGCATACATCCATATCTCAGTAAAATTAATGAAAAAATATATTTTATCATTCATTGTTATATTTAAATTAAAATTCTTTGTTAAATGAAAATCAGTACGGATTTACTTACAAACAAATCTACAACTGATGCAGGAGTTTCTTTAGTAAAACATATTTATGACGTATGGGAGGCTAAGCAGGATGTTATTGGTAAATGTATTAAATTCACAATGCCAAATGTGCCACAAGTTATTACAAATATTTCAATGAATTATGAACATATTTATGTAGTCAACTCAAATGTCGTTTTAGAACTTACTATAGATTCAAAATTACAATGGTGCCCCCATATTGTTGCTTTGGCAGGGAGACTCAGTTTTGACGTTTGACTGATATTAAAACGGCGATATTGGTTTTATTCATCTATTTCCATAGTATTATGTCTTACAGTCTATTATTGTGGGGATCATCTGCTAATTTACAAACATTTTTTGTACATAATAGTGAAAAGGGCGATTCGTGCAATGTTATGATCTTAAGCTGCGTGATTTACTCCGAAAGATATTTCAGGAGATTAACATTTTTACTACAGCGTCGCAATTCATTTTTGACTGCATAATTTATACATACGCAAGAACCTACACATTTTTTCTAGACAAAATAACTTTCATAGCTTTAATACAAGAAATAAACATAAGCTTCCCGTTCCCAGTCAGAGGCTTCATAAGACTGGGAAGTCTTTTATTGGACTAAGTATCAAATATTTAAGAACCTTCCTGAAAATTTTATTCAATTTCCTAAACATGATTTGTTTATTAAGTCATTCTTGATGAAGAAAGGTAACTATAAAATAAAGGCTTATTTAAATGACAAATATTTATTATATTTGACGAAATTGTCATATTGAAATTAATTTTTGAATAAGGCGTAACTGCTGAGTTTCTTCCGGCGTCTCTTCTCAGCAGGCCATTCCCTTTTCAGCTCGCCAAGTCGCTGGTTGGGTGAAAAAAGTTTTTACGAAAAAATAATTCACTAAGTGAATCAAATTGCTGAATAAATAATTTCATTTCATTTCTATACTTCTGGATTAAAATCTTCAAAATCATAGAGATTTTTTTTTGCGCACTTGGATTTACTCTTATATCTGGGCGCATCTGTTAGAACATGTTCTTTACCGCGGCTTCCACTTCCTCCCGCAAACGCAACAATACTTAGTAGAAAAGACGTTACTGCCACGTACGCCTTACCGATTCTCGTAATACTTAGAAGAAAAGACGCATCTACTCAGATGCGGTTTTTCTTCTTATGATCATGTAGTTACGCCTTTTCAACCTATGAACATTAATATATTTTGTAAACGAATAAGACTCTTCTACTTAGTTACGTCTTTACATCTTAGTATTATACAGAAACGTCTTTCCAATTTAGTAATCCACAATAAATTTTGTAGATAAGCCCTTTTTAGTTGTTCATAAAAGAAAAAGTATTCGTATTTCATAAAATTAAAAAATACTAGAAGGTGCGCCTTTTTCTGCTGATTCCGAATCACTATATAACTCAATTTTGACAAAAATGTTAGATGCGCCCTTTTTCATTATGACGGCAGTATTGTACATACACTTTTCAAATATTTTGGAAATAATGGGTATCAGAGTGATGGGACGATAATTGTTAATGTCCCCCTTCTCTCCTTTTTTATATAAAGGCTTTACAATTGATATTTTTAATGTTTCTGGAAATACTCCAGAAGCAAATGACAGGTTTACCAGATAAGTCATCATAGGTACTATCTCCATGACACAAGATTTAATTACCTTCGTGCTAATACCGTCATAACCTTCCGCAGTAGTGTTGTTGAGGGACATAATTTCTTTTTGAACTTCCTCTTCTGACATGGGGCTGAGGAATATAGAATTAAGCAGCGACGTATTTTCTATCTTTTCTTTTTGTTTTATATTTTGAGACCTAGTTATCATGATGTTTGATTCGATAAAGTGATCATTAAAAGCGTTAGATATTTCTAGCGGGTCAGTTAAAATTATATTATTAATTATTAAATTGTCAATGTTGTCATTACTTGTCGAATTACGCATTTCATTATTAATTATTGACCATGTCGCCTTGCATTTGTTTTTGCTACTGTTGATAAATTTTATATTCGCATTCTTCTTAGAGAATGTAATGCATTTTTTTAATATGTTGGAATACTTAATATACTTATTTCTATTTAGTACTGTTTTTTCTTTATAATACTTAGCTCTAAGCGCTAATTGATATTTATATTAGGCATATTTACGTACTTAGCATCAATTTTATAAAAATAGTTCGTTATTGCACTTTGTTTTAAATTCTTAACCCTATCTACAGTTGCATGCTTTGTTTTACTGGAATCCATATTTTGAGACGATGGTTCACCACGGACAATCAATCTTTTTAATTCCTTAATGTTTAAATATTTATTTTCATAGTCAATATAATCAATTATAAAATTTATAGAATTGCATATTTTGTACATTTGTTTATATTTACAATTTATATATTGGCAGTTTTTGTACTCATTACATATTGTTTGAATTGTGTTATTAAGATTATTTACATTTATATACATATTATTTAAAACATTCAAGATGATTACATTATTAACTTCGAAGCTTGTTAATAGGCGACGTAGTTCCTTGGAAAGTATTTTCAGGTCGTAATCATTTTCTCCAATGCACAATACTACTTTATCATTTTTCATTATTGTAGCATTGAAACATTTTTTAATCACATCAGTGGTCAGTGCGTATGGCATTGTTTGCGAAGTGATGTCGTATTTTTCGTATGAAGTGTTTGCTCGCGATCTTAATAATGCCGACGCCAATCCTACGCATCGTTGTGTTCCGAAGACGAATATTTTATTTCTTTGCTTCGCTGTGCAGTTGGCCTCTTTATTTTCATGACCACGTTGAATGGATGACGTTAAAAGCCTTTTTTCTAGGGAAAGAATGTATTGTTTGAGTTTAGATATTTCGTTTTCGGCATGCTTAAATTGCTCTGTTAAGCTTAAAAATTTTTCTTGCAAGCACATGAATTCTTCTTCAAGTTGAGCATTTATTTTTAGCGTCAATGTACCCGGCGGCGCCGGACTCGGCGGCGTCAGTTCTGAGTTTTTAATTTTTTTCTTAATGCTGCTGCTGTTCGCACTACGTGGGCTGTCATTAATTGTCGATTTACATAATTTTCTTAGTGTTTGGTTGTCCTTCGTCAGTTTAGCAATTTGTCTTCTAAGATCGTTATTTTCTAATATGTTGTTTTCAAACGCTTCCTGTAATGAGGCTAGTTCTGTTCGTAAGTCGCTAATAGTGTCACTTAACTCCCTTTGATCTGGTTCCAAGATAATGTTGTCCAAGCTTTTTGTCAAAAGGCTATCCCTAATTGAAAATCCATCTGGTGTGTTAGTTGGTGTCAGTAAACGTGAATCGTCTATTTGCGAGAGCGAGCTCTTTGGGGTACCATCAGTGGCGCTACTACGGGTAGGTGTATTGTTTACATTGCTGTTATTAATGTTCTTGCGACATCTACTCGTAGTTGGTGATTGTTTCTTTCTAAGTGTTACGTTAGAGGAGCCGAAGCCATGTGTAGATGAGGCGTCCTTTGGTTTTGATTTGCATGCTTTACAAATCCAGTTCTTTTTTTTGGCGGGTTCTTTTAAACGGAACAACTTTTCTGATTCACCGACGCAATCGTACTCGTAGTAGTTCTTACACGATAAACACAATAATGTACTTTGTAGGTCCACTTTTAGTTTGCATTTTTGGCAAGTGACAAGTGGTGCCATCTTTCTAGCGGTGTTTACTAGTTTTGTGTAAATATACTTTATGGATGGTTCAATGAAATGTTCGAAAGAACAATATTTAATACAAAAAGTTTTTCACTCAGTTGGGCTTGAACCTACGTTCTCAGAGATCCGAGCGCAGAGTCGTTCCACTGTACCAAATGCGTTAAGATATACGGGTCGAAATTTTGAACTATGTTGGTCGTTTTCTATGATTTACAAATAATGGCTGTAAGCAGTGTTTCTTGCATGACTTATTGATGAAAAGATACTCCCGTTCAAGTGCAATAGATGGCGTTGGTTTCGGTTAGTATGTGGTAATTTTAGTCTTATTTCTATGCAAGTAAGGTTTAAAATTGCTTATTATCAAGACTGCTTTTGCACTTAAATTCGAATAAAATTAACCGTCTGCTGTTAACACTTTTGATAATTCCGGATTTTAAGGTGAATAGTACTGGTTATTTCACTTCACTGTCTATTTCTCATGAATTCATAATGTTTGCGATCACTTCTGTAGAAATATTGTCACGATTTTAAAAGTCACAGTCACTATCACGTTGTGTTTATTTTGTTCACAGTTTTTATTAAAATACTTTGTATTTGTTTAGGATAACACTTGTGTATGTTATTTAAACAACACTGCACGTACTGTCCAAAATTTGGGTCACTATTTTCACAATTACTATATTTTAGGTCTATTTAATACGGAGCCGATGTTTACATGACGGCAGCGCCATCTACCTTATTCTATGTTACGTTACACGATATGCTATGTTACAATATAATTTGTTAAAAAAAATACTTTTAGAATAACCACAACACAACTACTACGAAAGAAGGCAAAAAATACCTTTAACGCTTAAGACTAATACAGAAGTTTACCAATGAATTAAGTAAAGTAAAACACATGGGTTTAAGTGAGAGCGATGGCTTAATGATAATTGCGGCAGGAAATTCATAATGGATCGTCCGGAGCCACCCACCTGTAATTAAATTGCAATGAACTACCTTGTTGAACTAAATAATTGCTTAGCAAGCGGCTATTGTGGAATACGCCATTCTGGAAGATAACTGAAGACCGTTTTTAAATTGAAATTCTTGCTATTGTTTTGTTTTGTGCAAACATTTGTTAAATACTGGCTGTATTATTTGCAATATAAGTTCGTAAAATATGTGTATCTTTTTTTAATGAGCCCTTTATCAATTCGGTCTCGATAAAAATACTTATGTATTTCCGTTTAGGCGTCTGACACAACATGGAAATTTGTCAGCAATCTTCTCCGTGAACATTCCTAAAAAAATATTTAAATAGATAACCAATAATTTGTAACGATAAAATTTTTGTTAAGTTCTGTATGTTATAGAAAAATTAAAATTATGAAAAATACACAATTAATACTATGTTAATGTGTATTTTAAAGAACTTAGATTCTTCAAAGAAGAAGCGTGAAGAAGTATACTGCGGGCCGATACCACTTTGGTACCCCATCCGTTGTCATGGCAATTAGGGCTCCTCTTTTGCTTACCATCAGGCAGAGTGGAGCCAATATACCGTGCTAGATATTGACTAAATTATTTTTATAATCAATGAAACTTCCTTACCGGACTACTACTACTTAAAATTTCCTGTCCTTAACTGACCAGCTTTCACCGTAGCACTGCTATAAATCTGCACTCCACACTACAATCGTATAAAACTACAGAGTACACAATAAACCCAGTGCACACTCTTAGTTAGATCCCACTTAAGGAAGCCACAGTCACACACTCATTCTGCACCCGATATGCGATGGTCCATAGTATAAATAGAGCAATTTTAATCTTCACATATTATGTCGATTGAATGAGTTTGTATGTTTGCTTTGATCTTTAAAAATGCGCAATTAATTTAATACGGATAATAATAAGTACCTAGGTATATTCAAGAGGAAGGTGTTTTGTAATATTGTTTCTGGCGAGTTTTTCCAGAATGACTCATAGAGAAAATATTTATAAAATACATAAAAATATATTAATTTTGGAGATATTGGAAGTACCTGTCGCTATTTGATACGACTAGACTTTTTACCGAGGTGCGGTCTTTATCTCAGAGCTCTTTTACCCCAAGGTTATGGCTAGTTTACTGCCACTTCTGCTTGCTAATCCGGCAACCTATGAAAAACGTTCAAAACGCGTATAACTTACATGTTTCGTACTGTATCCTCGCTCCCCTGTGGTGTGCTGTTAGTGAATTTCACCAGTCGGAGTACGAGTACTCTCCGACATTATTACGGAGTTGCAAACAATTACAACTTGCACATGCCAGTCTTGAGCAATCAAATCCTGCGAGCTAAGGAATTAAACCAGAGGAATATTGGATGGAGAACTGGAGGTAGAATATTGTTGGTTGCACCGTATGAGTTTTAAAATTGACAAGTGTTAAGAAATTAATAAAAAAAACAATCTAAGTTAATGAAAGAAGTTAAAACGTGGTTTGATATTTTTGCGGTCAAGAAGCATGAGATATTGTCACAAAGTGATTAACAACGTATGGATGTATAATGACTTTTGTGTGAGTAAATAGGAAGTTCTTAAAGTGAGAAAAATTGCGTATAGAAAATGTCGGTTACAGTTTAGAACTTGAAATAGTTTGATCGAATACACTCCGTTTAAAAACTAGCTAAACCTGTTCACCTAACTTTCCAACTATCGTATTCAAACTTCCCCTCGTATAACAACGAATAGAAAGCCCAAATTCCAGCTGAATCATCGTCAAAAATCTGCCAAGAGCCTAATAGCGTAAAGGCGTTTGCATAACACTAAACGGCGAGTAATCGAGGCCACGCCTATTAACGTGAAGCCCGTGAAGGGAAGTCCGTGGCTCACTAACACAGCTATCTTTCAATCGGCCGTCAACAGCCGCCGCTGCGATTAATATTTCAAAAGAAAAACACTGGGCACGCCCTAACACTTGCGGGGCACGCGAACGATGTCCAAACAGAATGGTGCGAAGTGAGTTTTTCCAAGGAATTGTGACATTAGGGACAATTACTGATATTTTTTTGAAAGAATCATTGATTCAAAGATTTATTTTTGCATAGAAACAATTCTATACATACAGATGTTATAAATAATGGTCGTGCGCTATTCTGCTGAAATACATTAACACGCAAAGTCAATATTGAGAAATTCTTGGACACTCTAAAAGCAAGACAAGAAGCTGTCAGCCATTCTCGCAGTTTGCAGTTTGAATGATTACGCTATTATGGAAGTTTTAGTAATAGAACATCCTCTACAAACATGTCGGGCAGACAAATGATGCTTAAATTGTTAGAAACATAAAATATGTAGAAATATGGGCCGCCCACCTCATCTAATGTATAAAATTCAGTAAGTTACACCTCGATGGTTATAATGTCAAAGGGCTTAAAGGACAAATTGCAACTTTTCAGGAGAGCCAAAAAACAAAAAAAGTAGAAAAATTAACACAACTTTTTTGTCTTTAAAGCTATCGCTTTCGCTTAAAGACCATTGATTTTGTTTTTTCAAGCCGAACTGTATGCGACCGTCTAATACATTCCAGATAGCGTAGTTTCTAAAATAGATGTCCTTTAAGAACTGTAATTTTAACATGTTGTCCTTTAAGCTTAACATTTTTTTTCCAGTAGTTGTCGACTATGGCTTAAAGGACTTCTCTTAAATGATCCAAACATAATTTTGTCACTTAAAACGTTTTTCGCTTTGAAATTGTAATAATTATTGAGAAGTTGAAATAAAAATAGAAAGAATAGAAACGCATTAACGACGGTATTACTATTTAATTTATTGTAAATCTCTTTCATTTATTGCACAGAGTTTTGAAAATTGAGTTTTACTCATTACCACTACTATAGGTAGTCACTGTAAACATAAATTTTGACAGTTTTTAGTCCATAAAATTATCATGTAGGGGAGAGGGAGGCAGTTTACTACAGAGGAAGTTTTGAACATAGTGGCTACTAACAGCATTTTTTTAATATTGTCATATATAGAATAAATCGTCATATTATAGAATAAACGCATTAAAAATGATATTTGCTAAGGCAGTATAGCTGTGAACTCAGTCCGAACTGCATGGGACAGCGTAGAACTCCTTGCTTCGTACATATTTCTATGGAAGTGCAAACGTTCTAGCATGTCACATTCAGTTTTGACTCAGGTTCTAGCTATACTGCCTTAGCTTATATCGTTTGGAATGCTTTCAAGAATATAAATTTCAATATTTGGTTGATGGTTGATGCAAAACAGAAAAACTCCATCTCCCCTACAAAAATTGGCATTGTCTTCTTTGTCACAGATTCAATATGGGGCAATTGTGACAAATGAGAGGATAAAATAATATATTTTCTTTATTTCAAGCTATTTCTTGATATTAAAATATATAAATATAAAAACTTCTAAAGTTAAATCTTGAATTGCAGGAACAAAAATAAAAAATATAGTATATACACATATTACACAAGTATATAAGTTATAATGATAGATAATACTCCCTCAGATGAAAAATACTTAAATTTTGATATAAACTTCATACATTTCATTGCACTATGGTCACTTAGAAGATGAAATATGACCTACAAAAATTTAGCTTAAAGGATACTAATTTAATACAACAGTAGCAGTAAATGTCCTTTAAGCCTTTAAAAAATCATTTTGCTAGGCTAACTATGCCCTTTAAGCCTAACAGGTGCGACTAAAATTATACGTGTGTAGTAGGGTGTCCCTTAAAATTCAACTTCAATATATTTTTACGCATACCTTCTAAAAAGTTTCGTTTGGACCTAATATGGTCTAGAAATAAATATTAGCCCGATTTATAAACGATAACCCGTGCCGACTTGAGTTTTTAACTTCTCCATACAAGTTGCGCGGGAGCAACGCGGCAACCTGTTACTTCGAGTTTCAATTGTCATTTCATAAGTGATTTCTAACATTTTTAGTGCGTTGTTGTTCATTTTGTGAAAATGTCTGTGGTATTACGAAGTGATAAACAAAATATTTTCCTTATCGGACTGCCAAGCCACCAGATAAATGGTGCAAAATACCATCTAATCGACAAGTTCTCAACGTTTTATTTTACAATATTCGTGAAGTCAAGCTAACTGTTAGTGAAAGTGCGAATGTTGTTATAAGAGAGTGCATTATATTTAAGGAAAAAGCCTAAATTCATATGAAGGCAATCCCTAACTGCGTGAAGAAACTTGTTGATTTATAATTATATCATGTTTGGAGGGAGCTGCAAAAAAACTGTAAGAAAACTCAGTTGACTTTCAAGAATCGTGAAAAGAATTTTGTAAAAGACCTTGATAACTTGTTTGATATTGCACATGCAGATGCCTTTGACAGAATGAAGATAGAGGAAGACAAAGATTTCTTAAGGAAACAGAGGGAGCCAGGTCGACCGGGATGATTAGGAGGAACCGACAAAAAATTGGTGGAGTGATGGAGGCAAAGACGATTGGAAGAAGAGGAAAGAAAAGTAAAACAAAGAGAGTTATTAGCTGTTGCATCTACTTCTTCGATAGATAACTTGGAATGTCTTGAGAATTCGGATGACGAACAGATTTCGAACTCTGAATTTAGTACTCAGATTCCTTGCCCTGAAAAAAGTTTTAAAAGGGGCACGAAAAGTTTAATAATAACTTCTAAACTGGTTACAGCTTTAGATCGATGCCAATTAAGCATAAGGGACTCAGTTTACATTCTCCATGCGGTTGTAGAAGCGCTTGGTCTGAACAGCGATGATTTATAAACAAATCCTCGATTCAGCGAGTTCGTACTCAAGCGAGAAAATCCAGGGCAGAAGCAATAAAAACTGACTTCCAGAATAATTGGCCTGACGTTGCCTGCAATTATTGCTTCATTTGACGATAGAGAACAGCTTCTTGCAGTATCGAACTTGTATACCAAACCTTGGCTCAGATGTACAATGGCAGTTAAAGCACCTAACCAAGACTTGTCATTTTTGAAAGCTCGAAAGCTCAGATTCCTCTAAACGCTATGTCCCATCGTAGGAAGAAATTACGCAAAATTTGTTTGGTAAGTACCTACAATATTTTCTTGTTTCTTTTTCAGTTGTGTGGTTTAGTTTTTGCTTATTTTAATGGTTTTTTCTTTATTTCAGATATGACGCTGGATGATTTTGTGAATCAAAGAAGCAAACGATTTCTATCTCGACTACATATCGACGACAGTTTTCTTCGGGAAGACGTATCTTCGTGGGGTGACAATCCTGCTTTTTTGGAAGCTAGAAGACGATTAAGTCGTTTGAAGGTCGTAAATGACAGTGCTGAAAGAGCTGTTAAATTAATGCAAGATTTTAATGGTCTTATCACGGCTGAAGAAGAGCAAAAACAGTCTTTGTTGCGTTGTGTTCAGGAACATAGAAATCTGTATTCAGACTGTAAAACAACTACACTAAAGAGAAATTACCCTAATTCATTATTATTATAATTTGTATGTAAATAAAAGTTTGTATTGATATTTTTGCAGTTTTACTCATCTTTACTTTCTTTTTTGCATTTTAATTAGTTTTGGATCAAACCAAAGTGTCAGACCAAAATACCATTTTTATCAAACTTTAGAGCTCGGTCGGCACGGGTTGCAATCATGCTACAGATATGAAATTTCATATTTAAGTACATTTTAGCATTTATAAAAAAATTGGAGGGTATGCATTTCGAAATTCTAAAAAAAATTTTTTTTTGCCATATAAGGGACACCCTAGTGTGTAGGCTGTAAAGGCCAGAAAACTATTGTTCTGTCCTTTAATCCAAAAGTGCAAAAATGGCTGATTTTTGACCGTGAATATCTTGCTCAATATTGGGAATAGAAAAACCTTATATATACCAATCGATAGAGCTTAAAAAGCTCTATAGGACTGCATCAAAAAGTCATTTTCGCCAAAATGTCCTTTAAGCCCTTTGACATTATAACCATCGACCTGTTAAAATGTTTTATTTGAACAATTGCTAAATAGTCGCTTTTCACCTTGAACATTAAAATCTTAAACCCCTGATCTTTTTACAAATCGTTATCTTAGCTCAGTCACACAAATCTACATAATACATCACTTTTTATTCAGCCAAACCGCTCTACGGATTATGTTAAAACCATAACCCCATTCGCTACAAGTGCTTGCTTTTGAATGGCTTCATAATGCGCTTGCAATGGCCGCCAGATGCGCTTTTCTTTGAGCTCTTTAGGTTACATTTGTCATAATGCAGGCCAATTTCGAATCCCATGGAGACATTCCAAAAATTTCACGTCTGTTTTTTTGCAAGACCCGTTTAGACATTTTTGTTTGCAGTTTCCCGCAATGGGTTCAAAATTTAGATTTGGTTTCGTTATTGGACTGGATCACTGAAAACTTTTTTAAATTCTAGTGTTTATAGTAGCAGCAACCTGCATAGTTTCGTAGTTAATACAAATTATTTAATAACTAGCGGCCGCCCGCGACTCCGTCCGCGTGGATTTCTTTTTTTCGAAATAAAAAGTAGCCTATGTTCTGTCTCAGGGTCTAAAGATTGTCTGTACCAAATTTCATCAAAATCGGTTGCGAGGTTTAAACGGGAAAGCGTAACAGACAGACAGACAGACAGACAGACAGAGTTACTTTCGCATTTATAATATTAGTTGGGATAGTATCACGTACTGATTTAACCAAGATATCGGATAGTCAAGCCAGGATCATAGTCACAGCGTACTCTGGGCTCCGAGGATGCAACCAGGAGACGCGCTAGGATGATGATAATCGCGTATTGATTTAACATAAAATAATGTCAAAGTCAAAGTAGTTTATTTTGCAATTAGATTTACATAGAAATTCTTTTGCACGTCATATCTTTTTTTAACTACCAGCACTTCGACGTGAATGGCCTGCTGAGAAGAAGTGCCGGAAGAAACTCAACAGTTTGCCTTTTTTTAAAATAAATATTTGTATAAATTTATTAACATGTCATTAAAATAATAAAAAAAAATCATGTCATATATAACAAAACAAAAAAAAACATATAAATACAAGTGTAATAAATTAGACTACCACATGCGCAGAGTGGTAAGAAATTGTCAGGCCCACAAATTCTTATCGATATCATTTAAATAATTATCTTATAATAACCTTTTCTCATTAAGCAATTCTTAATTTTAATTTTAAATTTATGTAAAGGTAATTCATACACAGTAATTATCGCGCTCATGGCTTCTTTGGCAAATGCAGCAAACGAGCTATCGGGTCGCCTGATGGTAAGCAATCACCGCCGACCATGGTCATCCGCGACACCAGAGGTGTCGCCGATGAGTTGCCGGCCTTTAAGAACGTACCCTCCCCAACTGACCTCTGGCGACCTTACTCACCGGCAGAAATATAGCACAACAGTCACGAAGATAGTATAATGGTTGATAGCTGTCATAGATTCCCTTTCCGATACCTCCTAAACCTAAAACCCTGAAATCTACACCTATCGGATACGTTCTAAAACTTTTCACTCCAAAGTCTACAACTATAGAGACAGCAAACTCCCGTGTGGAAAGTGCTTTCTGCAGTCCCTAATGCAGGTTTCTAAAACTGGACTGCGCCGTTGGGAGCTAAAGCAATCGACAGCATGCGAGCTTGGAACGCCGCCAAAAGCAACAGTTCGCCAATGCAATCGCTATACAATGGCGACGACATGAAGATTGCTTCGTACATACGGATACTAGTAGGCAACAAATGGACTTGCATGGCACAGCTGTTGAACTGTTGAAATAATGGTGTGAAGTCAAGCGGAGTATCGAGGAAAAGTAGGGGAGTTCACAAGATTGTTTGATTCCAGAGTCAAGTCGATGACCAGTCCCGACAATTATGGAAAAGGTGCCGAGCTATTGTACCATGACAACCAATGGGTTGTAACTGTACCTACACCTTATTAAAAATCATTATTTTGTAATATTGGTTGTAAAAATCATTATTTTGCGGGTAATTATAATCGGGCTGGATTTGAAATCCTGTGCACCGCAGAACCCGTGTCACCGTGAAATAATTCTGGATAGTTTAATAAATAAATACACAGTGATCTATCAACGCACAGGCCAAAATACTGGACGGATCGGGCAAAAATTTGGCATGCAGATATTATGACGGAAGCATCCGTTAAGAAAATACTTTTATTAATTCTACCCCCAAGGGGATAAAAGGGAGTGAAAATTTTTATGAATTTTTGGCCAATTTTAAACCGAACTGCCTGAGACTTTGCCTGCATAAAGCTCCTATGACATTAGTTTTTTTTTATTAATTCCACTTTAAATGGGATCAAATAGGTGATGAAGAAACGAAAACCACGCGGACGAAGTCGCGGAGCGGCCGCCAGTAAAAAATAAAAAGTAGGTAAAGAGTAATTAGCCGTAAATGAAACCTCATGCTTTTCTTAAATATGAATACATCAATGTCTTCTTCCTATCCCTCCCTACGTTGCTCTAATATTCTGCTACCTAATTACTAATCAACTACCCAGTGCGGCATTCAAACATTATCAAATTAGCTTAAACCCTCTGAAGGTCAACAGAAGCAACAGTTAGCCGATGCAATACAAACCCCGGCAGGCTGTTGGCACGCTCTCCTTATTAAATTGCGTTGTACCGTTTACATACGCAACAAATGGTCATAGTATAAACGCGGTTGCGTATCCGCTGGGAAAAGTGGCGTTGAATGTTCTTTTGAAGTTTTTGGACGGAGAATTGCGAATTTGCGAATAAGCCAAAAACTACACAAACAATGAAGAAATCTTTGTACCTAGGTATGTAATTTTAGCATCGATTATTCAAACCTTACTTTGTATTTAGCAGAACATGACGGAGCCACTATTTGCCTATTTATGTACGAGGGCGATAAATATGTGCCTAAACTAGTAAGAAAGATACTGATATGAAGATGAAATCATACGGCGCTTATGAGTGGATATCAGTGTTGCATGGCTTGAGAACCAAATGGACTACCTAGCTTAACCTCAACACCTATAAAACATTTTTTTGTCTAGTAATGTGTTCTTTGATGGCATTTTCTGTGCAATACCTCCGTGAGAACTGACTTAAATCCTGCCCATACAATTTAAGCGTACTATACGCGATTAGATCGCTTTTACAAACGGCCCAATCGATTGGAACCGGTGCGAGGGCGGAATTTTTATGACATTTTCTTTGTTGATAGCTGTCGTGACACGTGGGTATGAAGGCAAATTGTGACTGATTATCCTAGGTAATAACAGGGTTTCAACTTAAATACTAAGTCTAGATTTGTTCACGCAGGTTTTTATTGTCTAAAGCTAGGTATAACGTATGTGCGACCCTTAGTTTGGAAACACACTAGAAGGAACAAAAACCGAGTGTATTTTGGCGTGTCCACGCCTGAAATGTATTTTAAATGGAAAATGACCCATTTTACCGAAACAACGTCGCTTAATTTTGTATAGAAAATGCATTCTTGCCGAACTTCGGTCACGTTATTTCAGCCTAGTGTGTTCCTACACTTATGGAGATGAGGTTATCCTCGGCAGCTTTTTTTGCCCCTTGTACCTAACAGTTATACTGAATTTTGTTTTGTTTAGTGACGTGTATATTGTTATATTTTTTCGGGATATACCTTTTTTAGGGTTCCGTAGCCAAATGGCAAAAACGGAACCCTTATAGTTTCGTCATGTCTGTCTGTCTGTCTGTCTGTCTGTCTGTCTGTCCTGGTTCGTTCTCCGCCGTTTCTGAACCGATTGCCACGAAAATTGGTGGAGAGATGTATAGCAATAATTCCAGAATTGGTTTTTAAAATTATCGAAAAATAATCATTTTTTACCCCCCCTCCCATACAGCGAAAAGTTAATTCTAAAAAAAAAATTCGACTTAACCCATCGTGTAGGGTATCGTTAAACAGGTATTTTTAAATACAATAAAACTCGCCTTGAAACCATGTGGATCAAACACCCCAGTCTCGAGATATATTAATACAAAGTTAAAATTAGAGCGTCCCCCCCCCCTTAACTTTTGAAATACTATTACAGTAATTCTGAAAAAAATGTCCTGTATACCTCCAAGTAAGTACTTTCAACGAAAACTATAGCGAACCCTGTATCATACATAGTTATTTTTATACAACTCGACCAACTTATGACGTGCCCTTACTAAATGTTGTCTTAAGCGGTCGGGCTATCTTTTAGCTACGGAACCCTTTCATGGGCGTGTCCGACACGCTCTTGGCCGGTTTTTTTCTCCTTGTTGATGGGGAAATTTAGGGAAGACCTTTGCCCAGCATCGGGAAAATAATATTGATTAATTAAAAAAAAAACCTTTCCTGTAGTCCAAAAGAGGTATCTTTTCGATCGTATTATTTTGATACAAAGCGACATTCAAATATGTGTTTCCTCAATATTAGCATGCAACGGCAAAAGATCCACTTACCATTTTATATCACCAATGGAGTTTGAGGTGCGCGGTGGAGAGATTACACGGCCGGACTTGTAAATCTTCGTTAAAACACGAAGTAACACATTTTTCATTATCACTGCACATAGCTTCCACCATTGTCATAGATTATAAGGTACCGGCGGCAATTAAGGCCCACTTAAAAGAATTTTTTTTTTTTTATTTTTTTTTTTTTAAATGGCCCACTTAAAAGAAATATTTCCCGACACGAGAAAACGGTGGCATTATTTTGTTTTACATGACGTACCTACGTTTCAACACACAATCACTGCTATAAGAAGCAACCGTCGCTTCAAATTTTGTGCCAATTTCATAACGGGTCGAAGGCGTGGGCATATTTAACGATTTAAATCTATCCATCACAGCACAAACTATCACATATTTTTCACTATCACTGCACATTACTTCGCGGCACTACACTAATAAGCATAAGTTTTGTATTCAACTTATCCTACACTTCGCAAACACTTATTTTAATAATTTCTTATTTTTTAAATATAAAACTCAGATCTCTGCGTCAACTTGCCATTCACATTCTACCTTCAGAATCATAAATGAATTCGAGAAGTAAAGAAACAGCTTATCTTTTACGAAATAAAAACACAGCACATTATTACTTAACTTCAAACTTTCGTGTTGCATTCCTATAAGATAATATTTAATTTAATATCGCGTTTAGTTCCGTTTAAACACAGCACATTATTATGCGTCTGTCCCGTAAAATTGACATCTCATAACTGACTACCCACATTGACTGTTTCTGTATTATGTCGAAGTCAAAATCAATATACCTACTATTTATTTATTAACAATTTATTTAAACTAAAGTTAATTAAAATTTGTATAAACGGGAAAAAGAAAAAAACAATTAAATTAGAAATAAATTTATTAAATCACATTATTAACACCCCATTACACTAAACTTATTTTATGTTTGAGGATAACATAAACCGATTTCACTCAGGAACATTCGCAGTTCTGTTAACTATAGAAAGGAAATCTAGACATGAATAATAACCAAGAAGTCTTAATATGACCGGTTTCGATAAACAAATTATATTTACATAGTAATTCGATATGAAAGTAACTAATTGTACAATAATAACCTTAAATAAGTAAAGTCCCTTGAGACTAGCTCAGTAGGTTCCGTATATGTATCAAATAATATTGTTATAATAAATTATGGTACACATACTTAGTATAGAAACACACAATGCGTAAAAACCGCGGTTGAAGTTCGGCGTGATTACGCCTGCAATGTACATATTTTAAATGGAAGATGACACACCATGCAGAAATAACGTCGCGTAATCATGTATAGACATTGCATGCCAAACTTCGGTCGTGTTTTTTCTGCCTTGTGTGTTTACACTCATACTCAATAAGCAAGCATTTGACGCTCCTCCAGTCATTACGTTTCGTCATAACATCAACTACATTACCGATGCACTACGACGATATACAGGGTTAAACACTAGTTCACTTAAATAACGAGCAAGACCTTATTATGAAATCTCGGATTATTCAACTTTGCCCCACCAAGGCGCCCCTCGAAATCTCAAGAGGGACCTCATGAGACCTTACCCACCAGCACAAACATAGCACAATAGTTATGAAGAAGTGCCACATCACTATGGTCTTCTGTCGGGTGTAGGTAATTGCATTGCACCCCTGATGACCGGCTTATTCGAGTGGAAGTTCCACTAAACTCCAACCCTTTTAAAAAATAAAATTAGTTCCACGGCTTATCAGCAAACTAGTGTTCAACCAGTATCTTATCATCAACATTGACAATCAAAGCATATGAATCACTAATGAAAAGAGAATTCACTCTTCTCCGTAAGTTGGAAACATTGAACACAATCACATATACCTTCTCCATGTTTCTTGTTTTTGTTCAAAAAATATACATACAATATTACAAGCGGGGATTTTAACGATCGAAAAATAACTTGAATAACAGGGGAACTGCTTAAATTGAACTGCCCTGCAAATTATTCTCGAATGTGACTCCAAATTTTAGTTTCTTTTATGTAAATAAATTCCTTGGATTAACACACCCGTCACCCATGGCCTAGCCCCAAACTAAGCTCGAAGCTTAAACGGATAGATATCAAATATTTTTTTTAACATCCAGGACTAGAGTATAAATGCCGATGTTCAACATACAACATTTGCCCCTAACGGGATTCGTACCCGCGACCCTTTGATTTGCAACCACTAGAACAACGGGCCCGTCAAAGATGTTTTAGAATATCTCTTATTATTTATGTACTTAAATATTTTGCTTCTTTCTCTCTCGTACACTCAAAAAGTACGTTACTAGGGTGTCATAGCACAAAAAAACAAGGCAGTGCAATTTAAGTTCTGCTATAAAAGCTGACAACAGTAAGACCCTAGGTTAAGGTTACATAAGGGTTAAGACACTAACAAAATCCCCGCTAGACATTTTAGAAATTACAATCCTGCACTTTAAGCTTCTTTTCATTCGTGTTAAGTAATCAGCCCTATTCCACAATTCAATAATCAAAATCCTTTATAGCAAGTATTCCGTCCAAAACATTTTCAAAAAATTTAATACCACAAACAAAAGGAATGTTTCAGGATGTTATTTAGAATACTTGTTTGAATAAAGGTGTGATATCAATACGAATAGAAGTTTTATTTTCATTAAACATTCTGATCCGGTCAAAGAAGAAAATTGCTAATACTAAAATGAAAACTTATGATTCGATTTCTTCATAAGAGTATTATAGGCACGTCAAATGGAGAGAATTGCTGGCTAAGATAATATTATCAAGACCTGTTCTTTTTGGTGACTTTCAATCTGATCAAGGTCTTATTAATGTTGTGATTGAACATGCAGGTTTAATTAAGTTGCCCACATTTTTTTAATAGTGTCAAATAACTATAAAATATCTAGGCAACTCAACTCTGTTAAGCTGTAAATCTTTGCTAAGATAGATTATTGAAATCATTCATTAATTGATGTTCTCTCTCCAGTCAATTATGTTGTATCTATGGCTGTTTAGTTATCACCTCACTTTTCTATCTTACGTCTCGTCCACATTTAGTAATAGTCCAGTAATTTTAGCAATTTTAATCCACGATCTGCGGAATAATTCCTAGTGAGCTGAATTTTTGTATACACCTTTATTATGATATTGTAATGATGATGTGAAAAATCGACATTGATATCGTGCCGGCTAAAAAAGTTATAGGGGTCCAAACGTCACGAAAATCAGTTTTTCGCAAATATCTCGCGATCTATTGCTCAGAGATCAATAATGGTTTCATAACAGTTGTTCGTCGTAAAATTGTCTACAAAAAAGGTCCGTTGCATTTTTCTGTAGAATTAACCGTTTTTGAAATAGAGACTAGAACGCACTCACATATGGTATTGTATACCGTACGCCGCATACCAAGGCAGAAACCCTATTGTTTGTTTTTTTCCCTTTTTTATGTGTGTGTTTTTTGTTAGTATGATGATCTACATATAGAAATATAAAGGACTTGTAATACTAGTACAGTCAGGAAAACAGGAATATCAACTATAAAAAACTAAGTGGCAATTTTTTTTGTCACTTTATAACTCAAGAACGGGCTCACCGATCCAAACCAAATTTTCAGGGTTTGTACAGACTATTTAGTAGATGTTTTATGTGAAGTTTGAACAAAATCGGTCGTTCACTTTATACGTAGCGAAGCACGTACCGGGCCGCTAGTAATGATATAGGAACTCTCACTAGGAATTATTCCGCAGATAAAATCTAAAATTCCTGGACTATAACTTCATGGACATGATCAATACAAATACGAAATTATGTAATTTTTTGTTGGATAATGACTTTGATCAGATTGACTTCACTCGTGATTTGAATACTACACGATTAAAGGCAGCATTTAATGACTCTATTACGGAACATGTTGCCCTTATGTAAATATTACCTAGGAGATAATTAATAATGAGCATTTTATAAGCTCGATTGTCTAAATCATGAACTAAACTTCCGACCAACAAAGTGCACACGAAATTAACATATTTTTTTTCAATAGCTCGCCTTATACCACTGCTGGGCGAAACCCTCCCCTTTTTCCCGACAAGTCTCCCTGCACTGTGAGAAATTAATATAACGGAATTAAGGTCTTACCAGTTTTGAAAAATGTTTGGTTAATATAGAAAAAAATAAAAAAAAGCTTAAATCAAGTCAAATCAATCATTTAACTGAGCAATTTTACCTGAACACGCTCATTTACCGAAAATAGAGTTACATATTCTTTTCTCTTTTTTCTAAAGTCCAAAATATAACATTTTAATTTAATAAATAAAACCCAATCATAGTACACAAAAGCATTGACTAAATACCTATTTATATATGATCACAAAGTACGTTAAGAACTTGTGGATATAATACAGACTAAAAACAAATATTTTTCTTGCCCGAAAATCACGAGAATTAAAATTTTATAGCCCTAATTTCTCTCTGTTCGCGCTTTTAATGTATCTCAATTAATTATTAAAACTGTCTATCTGTTTTCAAAACCTTAAGTCAGTGGCATTTCCTTCGCGTAAAATATTATCAGCTTCAATATGATATAAAATATTCTCAAGTCTTCCTCTACTATTTGGTGTAGGCCTCCTTCAAGCAGGTCAAATATTATACAACTCGAAATTAGCTGAGCTTCAATGCTGGTCGGAAACAAATGGACCTCGAAAAGTGGTATAACTACAGATAACAAGTGTAGTGCTTCCCTAAATGATAAGATTGAGAAAATACGGCCATTTCAAAGTGTCGTGTCGTATAAGTGAAAAATACTTAACAAGTAAAATAAATGGAGACGGCAATTTTAATGGCCCATAATTACACAAATTAGGTTATAGCCACTATTTAAACTATTTTATAATAATGGCCTGCGAATTTTAGATATTCTTCTATTGGTGTAGATGGGCCGTACAGTTTAGTGAATTCTAAAAATTGTCTTCAGATAACGTCATCTCTTTTTAGGTGTTACACCTTTATAGAGCTGTCCATATATCAAACGGATTTGAATTTTATTTTATGCAATAATATTCAAAATCAGTCAAATGAGAGTGTTTCTGAATTATATCCCGCTAGATGGCGTAACTTAAACAGATGGACTCACTCTCCTTTGATTGGTCTAATTCCGAAGGGGCGTCAAAAAAACACTATCAAATTGAACAATTAAAGTTTAATTCGAACTTATGTTTACGTTATGCCATTCAGTGGAAACATAAATTCGTGTACGACACCAAATTTCAAAACTATTTCGAAAAAAGAATAATAATTATTATATTTCTTGTTTCGATACTGGTTTCGAAAGTATATCTCGAAACGAGACAGAGCCCTCTTTCACCTATACGAGGCCCTGCACACATGGGCCTTTAAATCTCTGGTTTCGTGATCGTGGGGCCCCCATACTTTGGTCTCGGGGCCCTGGGCACGTGCCAATCAATTGTGCCCAGTGGGAAAATCGGATCTGAAACTAAACATTCAGAAACACCCTTACTGAAATACAAGCTCTATAAAGGTTAAGACGACGATATGTGGCGAAAGGAAACTAAAACCTCAACTGGGCATCAGTTCAGTAGTCCAGAGCCCACTCGTTCTCCTGCAGGAAGGCGTCGACGACCTCCTTCATTGTGAAGTTGGGTATCAGCTGATCCGCTGTTAGCTTCACGCGGGTCACCGGGTCAAAATGGCCGACGCGCTGCGGATACAAATATAAGGAATTATTAAAATGAATAGTGATACATTGATTGAGCTCCGCCGGGCTTCGGAAGGCATGTTTAGCCATTGGTTCTGTGCCACCACTTGTACACTACACTATAATATATCATGCGTTCCTGGCCGATCGCAAGATTGGCCGTCCTGGCGGATAAACAGCCGGAGGGGCATTATTTTGATTTAAAACACCCCTATTCAATGTATGTTGTAGCCCAAAGACCTTACTCTTCCTGTCCATCGAAATTCTATGAGATTTTACAGACAGTAGACCCTTGTGGAATTGATGATATTTATCACTACATACAAATTAGTAGCAATAATCACTTAGCATCTTGAATGAAATATCAAAATAATCTATAGCAGTGGTAAATAAACATACTGACCTCCAGATGTTCCTCAATGTCTTTTTTTTCATATGTTATACCGCTAGGAGTGATGACTGGCTCATTCAGTATCTCAAAACTAATTTTACCGCAAAGGTAGTCTGGCACATCACGTTTCTGAAAACCACACAAAATATTATTTACTTATTTTATTTATTTAACAGGAATATGTAAAGAAAAATTATTGGTTAAATATAAATAAATCTTAATGAAATCGACATTAAAATTAATGCTTACCCTTCTCCTTTCATCCATTTTAGAAAATAGATTATTTAATTCACTAGAATAATTATTCTGAAAATAAAGTTATAAAAATGTTATTTATTTATCATCCATCTTGTTAATTTTATCTCTTTTATAAAGACGTGTCAACTTACACATTCTTCCTCAACTTTAGCCACTTTTGCATTTGAGTCCTCATCATTATTACCATCTATTTTAATTGCTTCTATTCTACGCTGCATGTCTTCAGTTATTAGCCTGTGAAGAAGTCAAGTGTCTCTATTAGGGAATCCTAGTATCTTATCTGGTCAGACCTATTGGATCAATGGTAGTCAAAATGTGTACTTTTACCTATAAGAATTAAAGTTACATTTTTGCAATTATTTATTTTTGAATTGTATACTAATATAATGCAGAGAATTTTGTTTGTTTGTTTTAACACGCCAATATCAGGAAACGGATCGAATTGATAAAATCTTAATGTGTTGGTTAGTGTATTTGTCGAGGCAGGCTTAAGGCAATAATATAACACGGAGTCGCAGGCGGCCGCTAGTGATGAATATGCAAAAAAATAGAATGTTTTTTCATGATTCACTTCATTTCATTTTCTAGTTAATTTTAGATATCAGACAGATAAAAGAACATAAGTAATACCCCTCCGGCCGTATTGGGTGATTTCCGCTGACCTTACAATCAGCCAGGTATGCAGGATATATAATAGTGCACAAGTGAGTGCGCACAGGCACAGGTGCACTCCCTTTTCCTTCACTCTCATAATTCGGTGGGACAGCAATCTGACACGACTGTAGAGAGATCAGGCGCAGGACCAAGGCAGAACATAAGAAACAGGGTACAAAACACAAACCTATTGAGATAAGTCTGCAACTCAATCTCGGCAGATATTCTTTTCTCTTCCTGTACATTCCATCTTTTCTTCCTAGCTATGCGGAGCTGAGCTGCAATGTCATCTCCGAAGTTCAGCTTCTGCTCACGGGCAAGATCATTGGCTGGAACCAAGAAAATTTTCCACTAAAATTTTATTTAATTAAGTTGTCTATAATGACTAATTAGAAGGCAATAATTACATAAATACAGTTTGTACATTGAATCATTATACAAAATGACTCTTAATCTGTCTGTGTACTTAATTACAAATCAATAAATTACATAACATTTATTATATGTTATAACTAATTACAAGCGATGCACCAAGTAACCCTTTAACAGGCATTATTCCTTGGCATTCAAACCGCATTATTCACCCTAGTATGTGTATCAAACACACACCGAGTATGCCCAGTACCGAGTACCTACCAAGAACTCTTCCCATCTCTACTAATAACAGTTAGTAAGTCAGGTTCATATTTTACTCAATGTTTACGATCAAACTGAATGCATGCACAAGCTTATAACCTGTGAAACTTCCAGGTATATTCAATTAGTATAATACAATTGTTTTTTAATTATTTCTGTTTAAGAAATGTCTGTCAGCCATTTGGTACTTTAAAAATGTTCAAAACAGTCTGCAATATTGATACTGAACAAAAGAATTAAATTGACAGTATGTTAAGGATAAATTTATAAATTCTGATAAATTTACCACGGTGTAAATGTTTGATGGCTTCGTCGTAACACTCCAGCTCCATCAGGGCCTGTCCCAGGAAGAAGTGTCCCTTGACCTGGTTATTGTCGATGTCTAATGCCCTCCGGCAATCCTGGCAAGTGGATTCCCACTGCTTCATCTTGAGGTAGCATAGTGCACGGTTTGTGAAGTATGTTGCGACTGATGGATTTTTAATCTGTGGGGAGCAGAGGACTTGAATATTTAATTTATATACATTTTAAAATAAAAAAAAATAGAATATGAAAGATATCTGTGAATATTAATAGAACAGAGATATAGCAAAACATATTTAGTTAGTCACATTATCAATGTTTATGTTTAGTCATTTCAAAACGTTTAATAATGATAAAACATAGATAAAAGGGAAAGCTCCTCACTTGCACTCTAAAAGAATACGATCATACTATGTATTTCATAAACACAGTAAATGGGTACAGGATGTGTGGGTGAAAGGTAAAAGGAGTAGGTGTGAATTACAAATTCAATCCCATTAGGAAACAAAAATAGAATACATCAGAGAGATTAAGTAATTGAATTTACTTTGATGAATCAGCATAATAAACTCAAGTAATATTCGTCAGTCATAAGCTTATAGAAACCTTAGGAGAATACAAGGTCATCTTATGTTCAAGGACACAACTTTACACCAATATTTTTAATGTTTTAAGAGTAATAATGATAGTTTTTATTGTCATTTAGATGACTTCGTAAACAGAGCGTGAAGAAAACGAACAAGTTCTAGAACGAGTTTTATAGGAACCTAGGGACCTTGAGACACGAATATAACAAATAACACTTACTATGGCCTTTGTGTAACAGTTCATTGCATCTTCAAACCTTCGCAGGCTGAACAATCTATTCCCCTGCTCTTTCAATTCTTTGTCACTCAAGTTCGCAGTGGAATACATATGCTTACTCATTTTGTCTTTGTATCACTCTGATTTTCTCTCACGAAACTTTCAAAGATATCATTATATTCGTAAAAGAAATAGCTTCAATTACAGTTTTACGCAACTTCTTTACGTACACAAGATTAGAATATTTTGTGGACAATTTTTTTTCTAGAAAAACAATTTCGTCTAGTTTGACGTTTTGTTTTTTCGAGTGTTTGACTTTTTACTTTTTTTCAGTTCTCACTAGTTCTCAGACTGCTCGGTCCGAAATGACATTGAGACATTTTGTACTGTGCGTTCACAGTTATTTTAACTCTGACCATATCAAAACTTTAAAAAAAACTGTTTTTATTCTTAAAAATCTTGTAAAGCTTCAATTTTATTATTACTGCAAAGCTGACCACATTATCCGAACAGTTTGTAATAATATAAAAACATGCTGAACTTGCATTATGCCAGAATTGAATATTTATTAAAAACAAATGCTTTCATGATGTATTTTATTTAATTTAAATTATTTAAGTTTATAAAAACATACATAATTATGTATAATGATTATCTAAAATCAATTTCACACCGGGGACTGATGGGAAGGAATTTTAAAAACTGGATAAAGTCGGGAGAAGTCCTTAGTCCAAAGACTGTATCTTTTGATACCCGGCATCTTAGGGACGTTCAACATTGTTGCGTTCGAAATATTTCTCCTTGGCTTTTCAGATTTTCTGTAAAAAAGAAATCAAATCCTTGAATATTGTAAACGCGAAATCAAAGGCACTGTCTGTTAACGACAATAATGTGCTATCGTTATGTCCTGTAATTAATTTATTGGTTATGTAGGTTTATTACCTATACCTATAATCCAGAATTCAAGATTTGTTGCGAACAAGGGTAAATTATTAACCTAATTAAGCGGCGTAATACTTACGCAATAGCAGGATCTTTGTGGAGAGGCGATTCAAGAGGGACTTCCAATTTCATTTTCATAAGAGGACAAGGAAAATGCAAGGACCCCAATGGCAGTATACCTTCCTCAGATTCATGTATTTTATGCTGAAAGGCAATTTTTATACTGAGCATATTAGTAAGAATTTTTAATTGTGCAAAGAGTGTGTCCTATGATAATAATAGCATTTGTCTGTCTGATTATGACGACTTGTTATGTGAAGATAGATTCAATCTATGTACCACGCGGAAATTCTTGGTAAGTTCAAATTAGGGCTGCCATCCGTCCGGGTTTCCCCGGATTTGTCCTAGTTTAGAGGGCGTCCGGGGTGCGTCCGGGCACGGTAAAGACAGACGTCCGGGGAAAGACACCGACGTCCGGGGAAGGTATAACACGACCGAGCAAAAAAAAAAAAAAAAAGGGAAACCAACCGACGATTTCATTAAGCTGAAGCTATGGTGTCCGGCCTTCGGACTCTAAAATCCGGGGTTCTGTCGCCTCTTGTCCTGTTTTCCACATTTTCGAGATGGCAGCCCTAGTTCAAATGAACTGTTTTCGGGTCCAAAATATTAGCCCACTTTTGAGATAGGTATAAGTAACTAATTGTTCGTAGTTAGGTGCGCACTCAAGTTTTTTTTTTAATGTTATAGGTAGGTAGGAAAACAAATGCAAATGCGTTGCCTACCTTTAAGACCCCATACCCTCCCCAACTGAACTCTGGCAATCTTACTCACCAGCAGACACATAGCACAACAGTTACGAAGTGCTACCCTGGTCTTCTGTAAGGTGGACTGTACTTTCCCAGACGACCGGCTGATTCGAGAGGAAGTTCCAAAAAGCTCTACATCTATTAAAACACCTCTCCACTTGGTTCGAAAATATTAGCCAATTTTTCAGCTAAGTATGATTGTTTACCTACTTGTACCAAGTTACATTTATCAAGGATCTCACCACCTTATCCGATTTCTTGACACTTTTCGTGTTCTTACTGGTGTTTTCGCACCACATCCAAATATTTTCATCGGCTGCTCCTCGACGCTCCAGGCGGTCTGTCAGTTCTGCTAAGTTACGAAGAGGTTTTGCAGCCTGCTCATAAAATAAAATATTTCGTTATGAAATTCTAGCCGTTGACGATGTCTTAGCAACCAGTAGCTATTTATGAAACGAACTTTTGTTTTGGTAAGGAATAAAATGTACCTAGTCAAATACACCATAAAAAAATCTTTCAGCATTGTAAACAAACCCTAGACATAAATCTCTACTTTAATGTTATCTGTGTCTCTACTAATATTATAAATGCGAAAGTAACTCTATCTGTCTGTTTGTTACGCTTTCCCCCGCATAAACCTCTCAAAGTCTCAACAGATTGTGATGAATTTGGCACAGACAATCTTTAGACTGAGAAAGAACAGAGGCTACTTTTTATTGCGAAAAAAGGGCATCTGAAATCTACGGGGATGAAGTCGCGGGCGGCCGGTAATTTACCTATTATTATAATCTCACCACATAAGGTTTATTCATCTTCCCATCCAGCATGTGCCTGAACGAGACGGCACCAGCGGACCTCTCGCTCGCCCTCACGCTGGGCAGATGCTTGATGCGACCGGAATGAGCTGCGGCACTCACGATGCCCTGAGAGCTTGGCGCTGCTGTCGTGATGTCGATCGGAGCTATGACGTCCATACTGGTGTCGTGGCGGAGCATTAGCTCCTGGAAATATTAGCATTCTGTAGCAGAATACTGCTGATAGATTTAAATCGTTAGATTTACCCTCACACTAGAAAACTGTGGCATCATTTTTTCGTACGTCATCTAGAAAACACAATGTACACTAACACTACCATGACGTTAGTTACATGGCAACGGAATAAAAATAAATATACCTAACTTTGAATATGCTAACGAACTTAAACCAATGAAAATCATACGCCATGATCCAATACCCAGTTCCCCTCAGTTAGTCAGCAGTGGGTCTAATAATGGTTAGACATTAATTTGGCAAAGCCAGGTGTGCCTGGTCTTGCCATTTGGCACTCTGTCTTGCAGTTGTCTGCGTAATGAATTTTCATTGCAGTGACACAGACAACTGGGAGACAGTGCTCGAGAAACGTCTTCTACGTTGGGTTTGGAGATTTAAAACCTTGCCTATACTTGTTTCTAACCTGCAACTTATCCAAATCGGCATCAACCTTCTGCCTAGCGACAAGTTCTGCTCGGAACTCATCCACGAGATACGCCCAGTATTTGTTCACCCGAGCGTAGTCAGCCAGGTTTGCGCGGGGTAGGAACGAAATGATACGCTTCCCCACGGCAGAGGGGAGTAGTTGTACCTGAGAGATAAATTACTGAATAACTAACTGCCTCACAAAATTATAGGAGGATCCTGGGAGACAACAAGGGAATATTTTATCGGTGGATCTAAATCTAAATGGGAGGAGCCTCAAGGGAGCTTTGTTTTTTTTTCCAGTAAAACACATTATCGTGCCATAACTGTAGGCTAGCTAGTTCGTGTGTAGTGCTCGGGCTTTCGCCCCACTACCTACGAAAACCCTGCGGTTTCCTTATCACCCGGTTTTTGGGACATACGAGTACATAATCAGGGGCTGTGTGAACCAAAATCGAACATTGAAATGCCTATCTTGGAAAATAAAGTAATTGAACAATATTAGAGTAATTTAGCAGCCACAACTACTAACAAAATCAACAGTCTCCACTATCTCCGGCTTAGGACGGTTGACTTTCCAAATCTTCTTTTTGGTTCCATCATTGAAAGTCATCTCTAGTTCTTCTAACTTCACACTGTCGCGTAGAGATTTTATAGTTGCATTCCATATCGCCAACTGTGCGTCTAACTGTGGAATATTTGGTAATACAAAATTTAGTACATAATAATATTAAAGACTAAAGAGTAACGAATAAAGTCAAATCTACTGGACCGATTTAAAAAAGTCTTTCACTATTGGATAGCTGCACCCTCCCAGGTGAACATAGGGTACTATTGATCCTGGTAATGTGGGGTGAACGGGGGATATTAAAAAAAAGAAATAACTCGCGGGTGAAGCTGCGACCGAAGGCTAGTTTAGTATATTTTTAGTCTGTTTCCCAAGTAAATGCAAAGTTAAAAAAATTAATAAAATGATTATGTTCGTCAAAGGATGATATGATATTCTTAAGTATATCTAACCTCTTTCTGAGCCTGTCCAGGCAACACGGAAGACTTCATCCACTCCGGCGCATTCGCGCTGCCAGTGCCCGAACTCTTGCGGCGCTGCGGTACCGGCGACTCTTTCTTGTTCTGATGTAAAAAAAATAACTTTTGGTCTTAGAATGTCCAAGTTGCAAAATGTCCAGTGGTCACAAGACGTCCAAGTCTCAAAATATCCAAGTTTCAAAATGTTTAAGTCGCAAAATGTCCAAGTTGCAAAATGTCCAAGTCGCAAATGGTCCAAATCTCAAGAGCAGTTAAATGAAATGACCCTTTAGAAATGTTAAAGTTTTTAAAATTAATATTTTATGTGAAATCATTTAGAAAGGAAAAGATACGGTTTTTCTTACAAAATTGGCCTTTATTTTATAGTTATCAATTAGTAACTTAAAAACTTGAAAATTATGAGAATATCGAAAGAAACACATTAGACATTTTTATAAACATCCATGACTCGAGAACAAATGTCGATGTTCATCACACAAACATTTGCCCCTAGCGGGATTCGAACCTGCGACCCTTAGTTATGAAGAACTGCTAGTACTGCTGTAGGTACCACTAGCTAGACCAGCGGGCCCCAACTATTATATAATAGTAGTAGAAGCACCACCGCCAGCATAATGTCCGCCGGTTTTTACAGACGTCTTTACAAAACGACCGCTGTACACAATCGGAACATGCCTAGGGCCCCGCGATCGATTAAGGCCTCTAGCTAGACCAGGTTCTGTGTGCGCCACTTTTACCAAACAAGGGGCCATCCATAAAGTACGTCACACTAATTTCATGAGTTTTTGAGCCCTCCCCCGTCCTTGTCACAGGTGGTCACATTTCTGAGACCCCCCCCTCCCTAGTGTGACGTCACATGTTTTGCAATTTAACATCGAAAAATTATTAAATTAAAACAGCAGTTCCGAAATTAGTTTTATTACCATTTAAATTAAGTACTTTTTTATGAAATCAACATAGTATCAAATATTTGAAACAATAACAAAAAAATAAACTAATGAATATAAAGAAAAAGAAGAAAACGAAACTCGATCATCTTCAGTCCATGGACTTTGAACTCAGTCCTTTAAACTCAAACTCAAACTCAAAATATACTTTATTCATGTTGGCCTCTGCAAGGCACTTATAAATCGTCATACATTTTTAGCATAAAGGAATGACTCGACCACCGACTTCGTAAAGCAGTCATCTACCGAGAAGAAGCGGCAAGAAACTCGATAGTTGCTCTTTTCAATCGCCAAATAATAACAATAGTTTGTCCATACAATAAGATAACATACTTGTACTAGGTCATACAGTTACCTCTTTCAAGTATATAATTAAAAATATATTTAACATGAACAGATTAAGTCCTAAATTATTTATAACTGGCATGGCAGTCACTTCACAGTTCACTTCGTTTTTCACGTCAGGAACATTTGTGTTGTCAACATCTTTTTCATCCAACGCGATTAGTACCTCTAGATTTTGAAATATGATGTCACGAAACTTAGGACCCCTCCCACCCCTTGTCACACCATGTCACACTTTGTCGACCCCCTCCCCCCCCCTTTACGTGTGACGTACTTTATGGATGGCTCCCAAGAGGTTTAAAGGCCGATGTGCCGATGTGAAAAGCGGCTCTGAGTTTTTATAAACCTTATCAGGCGACGGAGTAGGAGCAGCCCCCGTCCCAGGCACCGGATCGTTGACCACGATGCACTCCTGCAAGTTGTGCAGCTGGTCGTCCCGGTATCTATCGTAGGCCGCCTGCGCTCGTCTCAGCACCTCCCACATCACTGGTCCGCCTGCGACAGTCAGCAGTTCTGATAGCACCATCGCTTGGGATTCCTGTGGGATTGGAACTTTAGAGAGTGAAGAGAGAATACTTAATTGCTTATGTCATTTTTTCTAAAATATGCCCATGCTAAAGTTTTTTAGACTGTTAGGTTAGGTCATTTTCGAAGTATTTGGGACATTCGTGTGTTGTAGAAATATAAGAATTGCTACAAAAACTGCTGGTGAGTAAGGTCCATAGTCTAGGTTCCATATCAACTAAGAGTAAGGTCTCCAGAGCTCAGTTGGGGAGATGGGATCTTAAAGGCAGGCAACGCATCTGCTGCTCGTGGGCGGTTGTTGATGTCCATGGGCAGCGGTGATCACTTATCAGGTGACCCACTTGTTCGTTTGCCTTCCTATAACATAAATAAAAACTTCCAAGCAGGACATTAGTGTACTTAAACTACTAAAAATTAACAAACTTACCGGTTCAAGGGACAGAAACCACAATCGATCGCTCTTCATGACTTGCGCAAGAGTCGGCACGGGCTGCGCAGTCCTGTTGTGGTCTATTGGGACCTGATCGTAGCTGCTCCACACTTGATGGCTATGTAACAATGAAAACAAGCCTAACATATAAAAATAAGTGGCATTTTTTGTTGTCACTTTATAACACAAGAACGGCATAAAAAATAATGGGCTTTTAGTTGTCACTTTATAACTCAAGGGAACCTACCCAAACCAAAATGTTTCAGGGTTTTTCGGGCTATTTAGTATATGGTTTATATGAAGTTTACCACACGTGGCGGAGCACATATCGCGCCGCTAGTAACTTACATAATGTTTTGGACTTCGAATTGGTTTAATCTTCTGTGGTAAGTATCTAAGCTGTAGGAACCTACTCGCAGACGGAGACCACCGCATCCTTCGGGCGGCAGTTCCACAAGGACTTGAGGAGCAGCGAGAGCGCCCAGGCGCTGCGCACGTCGTCCAGGAGGGCCAGGAGGTAGCGCTTCTTGTTAGCCCACGAGATTCGCGCGAACCAATGCTTGGACAACAGCTGAGGTTCTTTCGTCAAATCTATCCATGCCGTGACACTTTTTTAACCATGTTAACTACTTGATATCTGCTGCTCCTTTAAGTGTCCTCTATCTTAGCAAGTAACTTACGGGTTACGACGCCATTTTGTTTTCCGACGCCATTTAGTTTTCCGCCGCCATTTCATGAGAAAACCACAAAATGGCGGACGAATCGAACTCCCAAAGTCCTTTAATCTTCTTTGGTAAGCAGCTTTAGACCTATAAATCCGTAGGAACCTACTCGCAGACTGAGAGCACGGCGTCCTTGGGGCGGCAGTTCCACATGGACTTGAGCAGCAGTGAGAGCGCCCAGGCGCTGCGCACGTCGTCCAGCAACGCCAAGAGGTAGCGCTTCTTGTTGGCCCACGAGATGCGCGCGAACCAGTGCTTCCTCTACAGCTGAGATTCTTCCTTCAAATCGATGCCGTGACACTTTTTTAACCATGTTAACTTCTTGATATCTGCTGCTCATTTAAGTGTCCTCTATCTGAGCAAGTGACTTACGGGTTACGACGCCATTTTGTTTTCCGCCGCCATTTCGGGAGAATGCCACAAAATGGTGGACGAATCGAACCCTCAAAGTCGTTCAATTTGCTTTGGTAAGTATCTAACTGTAAAGCTGTAGGAACCTACTTGCAGACGGAGAGCACGGCGTCTTTCGGGCGGCAGTTCCACATGGACTTGAGCAGCAGTGAGAGCGCCCAGGCGCTGCGCACGTCGTCCAGTAATGCCAGGAGGTAGCGCTTCTTGTTGGCCCATGAGATGCGCGCGAACCCGTGTTTCGTCAACACCTAACGATCTTTCTTCAAACTATTCATTCCGTGTCACTTGTTTTAGCCATGTTAACTACCTACTTGATATCTGCTGCTCTGCTCCTTTTAGTGTCCTTCATCTGAGCAAGTAACTTACGGGTTACGACGCCATTTTGTATTACGCCGCCATTTCAGGAGAGAACCACAAAATGGCGGACGAATCGTGGCGTCAAAGTGGATCAATCTTCTTTGGGAAGTACTTATCTAAGCTTAAGGAACCTACTCGCAAACGGAAAGCACGGCGTCTTTTGGGCGGCAGTTCCACATGAACTTGAGCAGCAGGGAGAGAGCCCAGGCGCTACGCACGTCGTCCAGCAACGCCAGGAGGTAGCGTTTCTTGTTGGCAGACGAGATGCGCGCGAACCAATGCTTAAACAACAGCTGAGGTTCTTTCGTCAAATCTATCCATGCCGTTACACTTTTTGAACCATGTTAACTATACTTGATATCTGCTCCTCCTTTTAGTGTCATTTATCTGAGCCAGTAACTTACGGGTTACGACGCCATTTTGATTCCGCCGCCATTTCGGGAGTAAGCACAAAATGGCGGACGAATCGTGGCGTCAAAGTGGATCAATGTTTTTTGGAAAGTATATAAGCTCAAGGAACCTACTCGCAAACGGAAAGCACGGCGTCCTTCGGGCGGCAGTTCCACATGGACTTAAGCAGCAGCGAGAGAGCCCAGGCGCTGCGCACGTCGTCCAGTAGGGCCAAGAGATAGCGCTTCTTGTTGGCCCATGAGATGCGCGCGAACCAGTGTTTTGTTGATAGGAGGTGACGGCTGAAGCTTTGGAGTTCCACTTCGGCGGTGTTCTTGTTCTCTAAACATATAGAGTTTCGTGTGAAATAAGAATGAAAAAAAAAATATGAGAACAACACATTAAATGGTTGGTAAGTTTTAGCCTATCCACTTCAGGGCAAAGGCATCATTTGAAATAATGTTAACTTTACAAAGATAGGGTTTTCCTTTATCACCAAGCTTGACAAAGACGAATTGGTGGTCACAAACCCGAGCTGTTTTCAATATAGAGGACATAGACGTATCTATTATATACTACCTATTTAATTATCTGTGTAATAGGTACGCAAGTTAGTATAGGTACCTTACCGTAAATCATATCCGATAAAATCAAATCATTTATCAAATGTACTTGTTTTGCCAGTTCAGAGAAAGACAATACCATTTTATTTTCCATTTTGTGTGTATCGGTCATTTTACTTTTAAAAACTTTAATATTAATTAGAAGTTACTTATCAAAACTGACAAATCCTTCAAAATATATTGAAAGACAATTTCTTTTTTTCGTCTATATCATTTTTGGTTTTTAAAAGATAGTAGTTTTGAATCAAAATTTCACTGCTGCAGTATTTCCTGACTGCCACGACATGAGGACCTTCAAGAAACGAGCGTACTCTCTTTTGAAAGGCCGGCAACACATCAACGATACCTCTGGTGTCGCGGATGTCCATGGGCGGCGGTTTGCTTACCATCAGGCGACCCGCTAGCTCGTTTGCCGCCTCGGCCACAAAAAAAAAATATATTGAGTGTTTTGTTTTATTCTCTTACTACAATCGGCATTCCATAGAATAATTTCATAAAACTTCACAATACACGAATCGCACATTTGCGTCTATATGTTTATTTCAGTTTTATTCTCTTACAAATTATGAATGTCTAAAAATAATTCTGCAATCACTATAAGTGCAGATTATTCAATTACGCAGTTTGCTTGCCGGTCCCGAACCAGGGTCATCCTTACAATCGCTACCTACAACTACGTCGTACCTTTGGTTTAAGTCCTGCACACACAGAATATTTAAATGCTGATATTTATTTTTAAAAGAAGGACTACTAAAATATTTTCAGCGATTAAAACGAACTTTGGAATGCCTTAATCACGCTTCAACCAAGGTATTTTCTAAATGAATTAGTGTAAGAAGGAGACACCAAGCCGAAATCACGCAAACGAAGTTCGGCTGCAATGCATTTTCTATAATTAAGCGACGTAATTTCGGCATGGTTTGTTATCCTCCATTTAAAATTCATTACAGGCGTAGTCAAGCCGAACTTCGGTCGCGTAATTTCGATCTTTTGTGTTTCTATACTTATTGAAAAACTGGGACCGGAAATCACAAAAGAAACGTTGAGACGATGTGGAGACGAGATGATTTAACCACTGATCAACGAAGGCAAGAAAAGAAACAAATCAATTCACGCAAGATAAGGCTAGACGTATTCACAATATAAAAATGACTACGGTATAAAAGACAATGGCTATTAAATCAGTTACACATCATTGTAACAATGACTTCAACTTTAATAATGAGGCTTTGACCTTACAATGATATAACACATTTTCCGCTTGACTATTAAAAATTCACAATCGATGATATACGCGGAAGATGGTTCTTAGTTGTAACCTTATTATTCTGCAATTTTTATCATAAGAGTAGGAATATTCTTTAACTCAGGAGGATTTCAGAGTTATTCTGAAAACTAGCGTCCGCGTGTAATTCGGCTTCCGCACACATAGTGTTATATTATTACGGAAGCCTTCTTCAACTAATGGACTATCCAACGCCAAGATAGCTTTTCAATTCGAACCAGTACCTAGTTTCTGAGATTAGCGCTTTCAAATAAACAAACAAACTCTTCAGCTTTATTACATTAGTAAGATAAAGAAGGTTAATTATTGTTTAAGATGGTATTCGTATTGCTATAATAACACATTCCTGGTGTGCGCTAGGTTTATTCCAAAGCATTGTGTAGGTACACGACACTCCGTGGAGTTCCACTTAACGTGTGACAAGCCGGCTGACGTCGACCTCTTCGCTGTCAGTCAGACGCTGCCATGACGCGTGTCGATACGCGAGTTTCACCCATCGTATCAGTTAAACCGAAAAACGCAAACTTAACAAGATTCCTATCAGTTATCGTCGCCGCAGCGCTCATCGCAGTCACTTACTTCATCGTCAAACGCCCAGAAGACTCCTTAGGAGACCCATCAGACCAGTTCGTGGTGAAGAATATACCCAGGATCTATAACAAGTTGGAAGGAGTCGATCCCGAAGAAAGAGATGTCTTTCAAGGGTTCCGGACGTCGTTCCTTCCTCATGAAGAGATTGTGCTTGCCAGGGCCCATTCGAATGCTAAGAGAGAGTTTTATGAGGGTAATGTTACGAGCGATATTTTAATATGGGGGAATTCAGATGAGAAACACGCTACCCCGACCAGGGTGAAGAGAAGAAGTCATTTTACGTTTACATCGCAGGATTATGAGTGAGTAGATAGTTTTACGAGGGTCATAGGTAAACGAACAAGAGGGTCACCTGATGGTAAGTGATCACCGCTGCCCATGGACATCAACAATCGCACAAGGGTTGCAGATGCGTTGATTGCCTTTAAACCCCATAACCCGCTCTAACTGAGCACGCCAGTTTTAATTTTAATTGTCCTTTATCATAAGAGCGCTTTATTATTACAATTAGAGATAGCTTAGTAGATGTTTTGTTAAATAAGGTAATTATTTGAAACTAAATGCGAGTAATTTTTAGTCATGATGATGCTCAAACACAAAAACCTAAAGAAATGGACGAAGACGGTGTATCGGACGGTGAAAACCAAGATTCTGCCTACGAGTACGACCTAGGCACTTATGAAGACGAAAGAGATGAGAACATTGACAGGTAATAAATAAACCTTTATTCTTATTAGTACCAAGTACCAAAAGTAGAATTACATTCACTTATACACATTTCTTACATTTAAAAACACAGACCAATGCAAACAAACATATTCATGTAGGTACACAATTTTTTTGTCTTTCCTTTTGGTATAACAGTCGACTTCCTAACCTCTACTCCAAACAGGTCGACAACATTTTAGTTATTTATTCATTCATTTACGACAAATAGTTGGCTTACAGTACAATATGACCCCAAAACGCTCTTAAATAATTTGACAAAATGTTCTTAAACATAACACATACTGTCATTGAAAATGTCGACATGCCGATCCCCGCGTGTTAACCGACTCAGAAGCAAGTCTTGCCTGACTTTATTAATTGTTTTAGCAGTGGAATACACCCTGAGCTGCATGTGGATCGCGGTCCGTTGGACGACGTGGTGGAACAGATCCGGGGACAGCCGGAGTTGGAGGAAGAAGAAATGGGAGCTTCAGCACTCCTGTACAAACCCACTAAATCTTATACAGGTATGGTGAGATATTCTCTTTTTAAACAAGAGGCGGCAAACGAGCATGCAAGTCTTGATCTAATGGTAAGTTATCATCACCGCCCATGGATAACCTTATACATGTTAAGAGAAATACGCTCGGTTTTTGCCGTTAAGAAACTCATGCATCTATTTTTTTTTCGTCGGGAAAATGCCTTTCTGTCAAACACGCGACTCTGAGGGCGGTCAAAAGATATTGTCTTTTTTAATTGATTAATGCGTCCTATTTTGTACAGACAAAACTTTGATTACCTCAGAATGACGCACATACAATCAAGCCAATTTTTCCCAATGAATTATACCTTCAATTGGAATTAATTTTGCAGTTCCGAATGCAGTTACAAGGGCAAATTAACTGGTGCAGCAATATCGTGCCGTGCTTTAGCAGAATCTTGCAAATGAATTGGATTATGGCTTGGAAAATGTTAGATACAACTTTAATATGAGGGTCCATGTATCCATCCTCTTTAAGTTGTAAAGCTTAATTAAAAATTATGTTTTATGTATCGTGCAAGCAATAAATAAGATATTTAAAAATATTCAGGCACGAGTAGGACAGAAAGCAAGTCATAAGACTTATTTTCGATCCCTCCCTGAAACTACATGTTTTAGGGATTAAAATGTAATTCATCGTAATGATGCATAATAAATCAGTTTTTATCATTAAGACTCAAAGAGTCTTTAAGGAAATGTAAGGTTCAATAACCCGAATAGGTATAAAGATTTTTGTGTAATATTTTTCTCCTTTATTGGGAGATGTTACAGCTGCCAACCCTGTTCGTAGGACACATTATTCAATTGAGTCCTGTGATGTCCGAAATGAGAGCGAGTCAAGGTTACGTTTCACTCTAAACCGGCCAAGTTCTGACGCACGTTTGAATGGTGAATGAATGGCGGTGGCGATCCATTGAGTATTGGCTCACAATTACCATTATTCAGACAGATGAATCTATTTCATTAGGACTCCCTTTTTGATAATGTGTTTAATGTTTTTTTTATGTGATAGGAAGGCAAACGATCAAGAGAGTCACCTGATAGTTAGTGATCATAGCAGCATGGACATCAACAACCGTGCAAGGGTCGCACATGCGTTGCTTGCCTTTAAAGACCCCATTTCTCAGCTGAGCTCTGTTTTTTCTATGTTTGTGAATATATTCACCGGTTCTTTTTTAATCAGACTTTTTTATCATTGATAATTTTATATAGAAAAATAGAGTAAAACCAAAAAGAAACACGCTAGAATCTACCATAATTTGCATCCAAATGTCTTGGACTAGTCCAAAAACTTAATTTTCCAGGTATCCATGCATTCTGGAAAGGCCAAGGCGACAGGGAGACCATCAGGAAGACCCAAGCGAACATAATGAAGCAGTACATGGATGCTGAGGCGGATCCTTGCCACGACTTCTATCAGTACGCCTGCGGCAACTGGGCAGCACTTAATCCCATACCAGCTGACAAGGCCGGGCAAGTTCTTATAGACATCTTTATTATTACAAATTCCCATTTACGTAGCTTTTTTTAATTTGTTTGATAAAGGTACAGACACATTGAAATGCACCTTGTTACAGATATGATACGTTTGAAATGTTAAGAGAAAATTTGGACACAGTTTTAAAAGAATTATTAGAATTTAAAGGTCACGAGAAAGTCAAGAGCGTTTATCCAGGACCAAACCTTGATTTAGAGGACAATTTCCTCAAAAATATTTTTCCCAAGAAATCGTCTACAATAGAAGATATAATAGACATCATCCAAGCTAATTCTGAAGAAATGCTCAACAAAACAGCTAAAGAAGAGAATCGGTATGACTTGAATCCAAAACAGGATAAATCTGAAATTATTAATCGTATTCGGAGATATTTGGATAAAAAATCAAAACTTCTAATGAAGCCCATGAACAAAGTGAAGAATGGCATGCAAAAATATTTACATAGAAATAACAAAGGTCAAGAAAAAGGCAAAGAACAAACGCTATTAGAATTAACGAGCAGCAAAAGAAAGAGGAAAAGATATATTAACAATAGTTACATTTATGGCAGAAAGCTGTTGCATAATTATAAAAATCATTTAAAAAGTCAGGTTAAAAGAGAAGCAATTACTCCAAAAGAAGTCCATTATAAACAAGAAACGAAGAGGGACGATCAAGCCCACGGAGATGCAACATTAAAAGCTCGGTTTTTGTTTAAATCTTGTATGAACTATGATATATTGAGGAAACGAGGCCATAAGCCACTATTGGATTTATTGAACCTTTTAGGTGGTTGGCCCATTCTAAACCCTAATTGGAACGCAAGTGGTTTTGATTGGCTCGAACTTATGGCAAAACTGAGGCTATACAACAATGATATATTGATTTCTGAGTGGGTTGGTCCTGATATAAAGAATTCCGATGAATTCGTAATACAATTTGATCAGACAAGCTTAGGTAAACAACGTGAAAAATGTTTTTAACTTATTGTAAGGAAACTAAATATGAAATTGATGAGGTTATTATTTTTGCAGGATTACCAACAAGAGATTATTTTCTTCAAGATGCTAATCGAGTGTATCTAGAAGCATATCAAACATACTTGATCAAAATTGCTCGGTTACTAGGTGGCGATCCTATCTACGTTCAGGAGAGTGCGGAAAGACTCATACAATTTGAAGTAAAGTAAGCATTTCATATGTGTTTTTTTTTTCAAAATTTGCTGGTTACTTAGTTCTCCAGAGCTATGTTAGGGGCATGGGGTTTTAAAGCCAAGCAACGCATTTTCTCTTTTGTAAAGTTGTTGATGCCCATGGGCAGAGGTGATCAGTCGCCAACCCTATTGCTCGTTTGTCTGCCTCCCATTTACACAAAAACAAAACAGTTCAGTCAGTTTTTTACGAAATTCCATATATTTTGTAATTTTGCCTACTTACTGTTTTATTTTCAATTGGGAATTGAATCCGCACGGACGGATGGGACTTATATACTGATACGCATTTTTCCATTTCACAGGCTAGCCAAAATAACATCAGCCCCAGAAGACAGGCGTAACGTTTCGGAGCTGTACAAACGCATGCCTCTCCACAAACTGGAGGAACTGGTGCCGGAGGTGAAGTGGCAGAGGTACTTGTGCATCGTCATGAACCGGACCGTGCATCCAGACGAGACTGTGGTCCTGTTCGCTTTGAATTATGTCAGGGTATGTTGGAAGATGTAGAAATACACTACAATTTTAACAGTTTTCTTCCTGCTATTTGCTCTATATTTGTAATTTGATGCAATCTGAGTATTGTAGCTAAAGTTTTCTTAAATATTAATATCTGAACAAGAGCGCGCATTTATCGAGTGCATTGCAGCGTATCTTGCTTCAGAATTTTGAATCCCTCCTAATAATGCGAAAGTAACTCTGTCTGTCTGTCTGTAACGCTTTCTTGCTTAAACCTCTCAGCCAATCTTGATGAAGTTTGGCACAGACAATCTTTAGACTCTGAAACACAGGCTACCTTTTATTGCGAAAAAAGGGATCTGAAATCCACGCGGACGAAGTCCCGGCCGCAAGTCACTACATAGTATAAAACAAAGTCGCTTTCTCTCTCCCTATGTCCATTTGTATGCTTAAATCTTTGAATCTACGCAACGGATTATTATGCGGTTTTTTTAATAGGTAGAGTGATTCAAGAGGTAGGTTTTTATGTATAATACATGCATAATATAGTAGAGAAACACTAATAAACTTAGTTGCACCCGTGCGAAGTCGGGGCGGGTCGCTAGTAAATAATAAATTCAACGTGCATCGTTTAAGCTTGACTATGACAGTACGTACTATAAAATACATAACAATTCATATAATTGGTTTTTGCTACTCCACAGCATTTAGTGCAGTTGATAAAAGAGACTGACCCAAGTACTCTGTCGAACTACCTCTTGTGGCGCTTCGTGCGACATCGAGTTAATAATCTCGACGATCGTTTTCAGTCTGCAAAGCAGCAGTAAGTATAATCTAAAGTAATTTGATTAATTCGAGAGGATAATTCTGTTTGGCCATTACTTCAGAGGATAAAATCGACAAAAGTAGTTTTCGTTAGGCAGGATAAAGAGTAGGTACAGCATATTCTAGCGTATTCTAATAACCCAATATTTTTTGAGAGGAAAGTTAAAAATGAGAAGATCTTTTTGTTAGTTTATCTAAATCAAAATAAAAATATTCAAACAAGATAAGCTTAATAAGCTCGTCTCGTCTTCTTTTCAGATTCTATTTCATCCTATTCGGCCGAGAACAGGCACCGCCTCGATGGAAGAACTGTATATCCCAAGTGAACTCAAACATGGGAATGGCATTAGGCTCGATGTTTGTCCGCAAATACTTTGACGAGATGAGTAAGAACGACACCCTCACCATGACGAGGGAGATACAGCAGTCGTTCAGAGAACTGCTTCACCTGACAGACTGGATCGATGATAAGACGAAGAAGCTGGCGGCGTTCAAAGTGGACGCCATGATGCTGAGGATAGGATACCCTGATTTCATTCTGAATAAGAAGGAGTTGGATGACAGGTAGGTTGAAACGACGATCAAATATTAACGCTTTATGGTTCATACCTTGTTCTAATAGATTTAAAGATGGGAACATGAATTAGTTGCTGCCTTGATTGTATGCATTACATTCAGTGCCGTAAATAGGGCGGTGCCAGCGGTGCCCAGGCACAGGGCGCAGACCCTGGAGGGGCGCAGAAATGACCGACTTTCAAGTAAAAAAAAAAAAAAAGGTCGCAGTTTTGCGAGCTCGCAAGGGGCGCAGTTTTGTGAGCTCGCACCGGGCGCATATAAGGCTATTTACGGCTCTGATTACATTATCATCGTTTCTCAACTAAAAAATAATCATTTTGCATAGACATAGGTAATTCAATTTATTGATCCTAATGCTTAAAACTTTCTACACTCAGGTATAAGGAAGTGAAAATCCACCCCGACAAATACTTCGAGAACATATTGAATATTCTGCAGCATTTAACTAAAATGGAGCAATCACGGTAAGCAAGCATACGTTTAACTTTGAAAATTAGTGATTTCAATTAACGTTCATTTGGTTGTAATGTTGTTAGGGAAGTAAAATATTTCAAAATGAGGAAGACATTGAGTTTTTATCTAGCATATTAATAAAAATTGTATTGTCAGTCATTGTTTGGCTTTGTTACAAAATTTCACTTCTTACACTTCTACTTTCTGGGAGTGTAATCCTCATAAAAACAAAACAAACTTTCAAGTCTACATACTTTAAAAAGTAGCTTCTCGATTATACCGTTTACTTTTCCTAACGCTCCAGTATCGGCCAGCCAGTGAACAAGACATTATGGAACACCGCCCCTGCCGTCGTCAACGCCTACTACAGCCGGAACAAGAACCAGATTATGTTCCCGGCAGGGATCTTGCAGCCACCATTTTACCATAGGCACTTCCCGCGCTCGCTAAACTATGGAGGGATCGGCGTTGTTATTGGTTTGTATATTATAACTTTATAACTTTGAAATGTGTTTTCGGACTTATAAAATGAGTTATCCACTTTACTTTCATTTAAATTTCTTAAACAAATAACGCCCTTAAAAGTGAATATTGGTAAAGAAAGAAAAAAGCTCGTAAATATTATCAAATACTATGACCACACTGGATTATGGCTGAAAAGCAGATTGCAAATAATTCTTAAATCGACCATTAGGCTCAGCCTGACTGCTGGCCGTCATGCTTGATAGTCACCACCCTGCACAGGCGGCCTTTTAACATCTCTTTTTCATTTCTAAACAAATAAGAGGCAACAGGACATATAATCCGAAAATATACTATGAAAAGTCTAACCTGACATCATTTATTATATCGTTACCACCTCCACCGGTACAAAAACATGCAACAGACAATTTCACAACAATTTTTTATTTAACAGGTCACGAAATAACTCACGGTTTCGACGACAAGGGCCGCCTGTTTGATTGCGACGGCAACCTCCACCGCTGGTGGTCGGACTCCGCCATCGAAGCTTTCCATCGACGAGCTCAGTGCCTGATCGACCAGTACGGACAGTATGTGGTGCCTGAAGTTAACATGAAGCTGGATGGAGTTAACACGCAGGTGGGTGACATAAGCAGGCAAAGTAGCCTTCACAAGTAAAATCGTCGCTTGCCAAGACGGTGCAGATAACTTAATTGGAAAAAAAAAGAGATACGTCAGTTGGAGAGGCAAGGGACGACATATAAGATAGCATCCTGCCTACCTACCCCACAAAGTTAAACATCACAAAAAAATCTAAAATGGAAATTTGTTTTTGTCAACATAAAGCTAGCTACCCGTATTTTTAACATCTGTAGGTAATTTGTGTTAAATAAAGATATTTAAATGATATCGACAAGAATTTGTCGGCCTGACAATTTCTTACCACTCTGCGCATGTGGTTGTCTAATTTATTGTTTTACATGACATGTTTTTTTTTATTATTTTACACATGCATGCACAACATAGTGAGAAGTTAACTTTTTCTTGATTGTAATTGAAACTATTTAATAGCCAGACTTATTCATTTTTATCATCCTTACTTAAATAATAATAAAAAAACCTTGGACTAACACACTAATTGCCTTGCCCCAAACTAAGCTCGTCGAGAAAATCAAGACTAACAGTTTCACCAATTTTTTTTTAGGGTGAGAACATAGCAGACAACGGTGGCGTGAAGCAAGCGTTCAGGGCGTACCTGCATTGGCTGCAGAAGCATGGAGCTGAGGGTGAGACATTACCAGGACTCAACCACACGCACACGCAGCTCTTCTTCCTTAACTTTGCACAGGTAACAATAGACCACTGACAACAAGTTTTGTCAAAAAGTCCTTTGCAAGCAAAATAACAATGCATGGAATATGAACCCTTAAATGATTTTTATTTTTATGGTAGTAAACCACTATTTTTACCTTGACTATGACATTTCGTGGTTTTCATGATTTACCCGGTTCAAGATAACCTTTCATTTACCGTGTGAGGAAAAGCGTCAATTATCTCTCTTAATTGACTTTGACAAATATGCAGACACGAAATCCTAAGCAAAAATTAAAATATTTTTAACAACATGGCCCTAACACCACACGCACGTTTATTTGCTCAAGATTTACCCGGTTCAATCTTTGTGTGAGGAAAAGTGTCAATTATCTCTCTTAATTGACTTTGACAAATATGTGGGACATGAAATCCTGAGCATAAATAAAAAATATTTATTTAACAAAGTAGGATTCACATCATATTTACGTTGTTCCCAGGTATGGTGCGGCGCGATGCGACCAGAAGCGATGAGGAACAAACTGAAGACGGCCGTGCACTCGCCAGGGAGATTTCGCGTCATCGGCACTCTGTCTAATTCGCACGACTTTGCTAGAGAGTTCAGGTGTCCCCCAGGGTCTCCGATGAACCCAACTCATAAGTGTACAGTTTGGTAAAACCACTGTTGCTAACTCAAGTAATCAAATAGCACAGTTCGATGGCTCTTCGGGTTTTATCCGGATCTCACAACTGCAAAGGCTTTGCCAGATTGCAGCATTTATCGGCAACATTGTCGGTGTTGGTGACGGCATCACTTAATTCGAAAAACTCCGTCAGTGGTATGATGACGTGCCGAAATTATATTCAATAACGAGTAGGGGGGGAAAAAAGCTCGAAATATGCCATCAGAGTTTATCGTTGGGTAAGCAGCTTCGGTTTATTGTGATCAAAAACTATAGTGGACTACCTCATTATTCAAACATCGAATGTCTTACAGGATCATATCCATGAAAGCTACAAATCGCGTAGGTATAGTAGACATTTTGATAATTGTTTTTTAACGCGTTGCATAAATATGTAACTCGACTGTTTGAAACAAATAACTTTTGATAATTTTATCCGCCTTGCATAATCAAAAACAACATCATTCATATTTACGTAAAATAAACCAAAGTCAATGTGATATAGTAATTTTAGAGTTATATTAGGAACATGTTTTGCTATTTTAGTTTTACGCGCATATTGTACGATATGATTTACCTCATTATAATATTAAGTTTTAAATAAATAATATATTATGGATTGTGTTCGTTTTCTTCCAAGAATCCCAAGTTATGCGTAGAAAGCAATGATATGAACACGTTCTAGTATGTATACCTAGTACGTTTTTGAAATATGAACGTGAATAAAACTTAAGCGTCATTTATTTTCATGGCTGCCGTGAAGGCAGGTTTAGTTAAGGCAGTTTGTAGGGACATTCCATATTTCTCAAATTTTCTGCCTATAAAATTATTACTGGTTCATTCTACTTTTATTCGAAACTTTACACATTAACTAAACTACTCATAGGTAAATAAAGGCACGTATTGTATTTTAAAAAACAAACGTGTATTTAACAAATCACAAAATACTTTAATAGCTTTGACAATAATTTCACAAAAAATATATTATTTTACTATCACAAACAACAAGTCCTAAACATTGTCAAGCAGTGTTATAAATAACAAAGATAAATAAAAAAAACTACGTAAACCGTCTAGGTTCCTTCTAAGTGTATTTGGCGCATTTGCGGACACTAACATGGTTTTGACCTTAAGGGACGTTTCTTGAACTTTCAGGAGCAATCAACTGTTTTCCGTTTTCATTAGTAGTATTCATATTTTTTCTGAAAGGTTGAAACGTTTTTTATACAGATACGCTTGGACATAATTTTTCACTAAAAAACTTGCACTTCGCTCTTCGTGCGAACTCAAAGCGTTCAGCCTGGTCAAGCGTACGCTTTCTAACATCATATAGATTCTTGTACTCTAGCCTGGACGTGGCTTCTAGCACTAGAGAAAGAATGAGAATCTTTAATGTACTTACCAAGAGCTCTGCAGTACTAGTAGACGTAGTTCCTGACCTCGACGCTCTGCACGTCGTCGTTGATCCAGAGCCTCTGCAGCTCTTACTCTAGCCTGGAAGTGTTTACTGTGTGGCTTCTAGCACTAGAGAAGGAATGAGGATCTATAATGTACTTACCAAGAGCTGCAGTACTAGTAGACGTAGTTCCTGACCTCGACGCTCTGCACGTCGTCGTTGCTCCACAGCGTCTGCAGCTCGTACTCTATAGCCTGTTAGTCTTTAGTGTATGGCTTCTAGGACTAGAGAAGGAATGAGAATCTATAATGTACTTACCAAGAGCTGCAGTAGTGATTACTAGTACCATTGCAGTACTAGTAGACGTAGTTCCTGACTTCCACGCTCTGCACGTCGTCGTTGCTCCACAGCGTCTGCAGCTCGTACTCGGCGTCGCGCGCGGTCACCGCGTGGTCGCGTCGCTCCCAGCGCGTGCGCACGAGCCGAGCGATCTCCAGCCACAGGCGGGCTTCAAGCACTGAAGGGAAAGGATATGAGGATCTTCAATGTACTTACCAAGAGCTGCAGTACTAGTAGACGTAGTTCCTGACTTCGACGCTCTGCACGTCGTCGTTGCTCCACAGCGTCTGCAGCTCGTACTCGGCGTCGCGCGCGGTCACCGCGTGGTCGCGTCGCTCCCAGCGCGTGCGCACGAGCCGAGCGATCTCCAGCCACAGGCGGGCTTCTAGCACTGAGGGGAAGGATATGAGGACCTTTAATGTACTTACCAAGAGCTCTGCAGTACTAGTAGACGTAGTTCCTGACTTCCACGCTCTGCACGTCGTCGTTGCTCCACAGCGTCTGCAGCTCGTACTCGGCGTCGCGCGCGGTCACCGCGTGGTCGCGTCGCTCCCAGCGCGTGCGCACGAGCCGAGCGATCTCCAGCCACAGGCGGGCTTCTAGCACTGAGGGGAAGGATATGAGGACCTTTAATGTACTTACCAAGAGCTCTGCAGTACTAGTAGACGTAGTTCCTGACTTCCACGCTCTGCACGTCGTCGTTGCTCCACAGCGTCTGCAGCTCGTACTCGGCGTCGCGCGCGGTCACCGCGTGGTCGCGTCGCTCCCAGCGCGTGCGCACGAGGCGGGCGATCTCCAGCCACAGGCGGGCTTCAAGCACTGAGGGGAAGAAATTGAGGATCTTTTATGTGCTAATATAGATGGTGGAAATCAATTTAACCAAATACGAGTGGATAAGATGCGGCATATTCGATTTTTAGGTGCAATCGGGTCAAGCGCGTGCCACGAACTAGCAACTACCAGGGTACATTGGTCTGACTCTATGTTAAGTAACTTAGGCAAGTGCCTAAGGAGCCCGCGCAGCGTCGCGCCCAGCCACGGCAGGAGTAGCTACTCACGGAACAGGAAGGAGAAGGCAGTGAGGAACAGCGGGTTGACGTTGCCGGTGACGACGGCCATGGTGTAGAGCAGCGCGCCGGCAGTGGGCGCCTGGCGCAGCAGCAGCCCGCGCAGCGTCGCGCCCAGCCACGGCAGGAGTAGCTACTCACAGAACAGGAAGGAGAAGGCAGTGAGGAACAGCGGGTTGACGTTGCCGGTGACGACGGCCATGGTGTAGAGCAGCGCGCCGGCAGTGGGCGCCTGGCGCAGCAGCAGCCCGCGCAGCGTCGCGCCCAGCCACGGCAGGAATAAGTACTCACTTAGAGGCGAACGCTATAAGATACAAGTTAAATATATGTAGCTAACGTAACGCCATAATGTATAAACAAAAATTTTAACACCGACTTCGTAACAAAAACCTATTACAAAACAAATTAAAATGCACATAAAAAAATTGCGTATTTTTCTACGAAATTAATACAGAGGAATTGAGAACCTCTTACTTTTTTTGAAGTCGGTTAAAAATAAATAAAAAAAAATTAACAGGCCCTTGGTCTAGTGACAATCTATAGTAATATAATAAAGCTGAAGAGTTTGTTTATTTGAACGCGCTTATCTCAGGAAAGTCTTGTTCGAATCACAAAATATTTTGTGTTGGATATATAGTCCATATGTCAAGGAGGGCTTCAAGCTATAAAATGATACAATGTGTGCGGGAACCGTAATCCACGGGGACGAAATCGCGGGCGGTTGTTCATAAACAATAATAATTAAACATTGCACACCATCACATACATTGATCCAACTCCGTATTAAGTAGCTTGTGTACCTACTGCAGCACTTGTGTTACAGACATCAGAATCAACAGTGGTATCACTACATAGTATAAAACAAAGTCGCTTTTTCTGTCATGTTGTCCCTATGAACGCTTAAATCTTTAAAACTACGCAACGGATTTTGATGCGGTTTTTTTTAATAGATAGAGTAACTCATGAGGAAGGTTTTTATGTATAAATAGTGGACAAGTACCACGGGCGAAGCCGGGGCGGGCCGCTAGTTACAAATATCTATACTTATAATAAATCTGTAGAGAGGTCAATTCTGTACATTAAATTTATTTTCAAAATAACTATCAGGGGGTGATTAGTGATCGATACTGATGCCAAAAATGCAATCACCAAAATTTTTGTCTGTCTGTCTGTCTGTCTGTCTGTCTGTCTGTCTGTATGTTCCTTATAGAAACAAAAACTACTGGACGGATTTTGACGAAACTTGGTACAATTATTCTTCATACTCCTGGGCATATTATAGGATACTTTTCATCACGCTACAATCAACAGGAACAGCGTAGTGAAGGGAAATGTGGGAAAAACGGGAGAATTTTCTCCATTTCTTAAGCTTCAGTCGCGTGTGCAGCCTTAATGGTTAAAGTCACATAGAAATCATGTATGACGGAATTATTTTACATAAAATTGCCTAAAAAATATCCCCCAACAGCATATGTCTATCTTTTATGGTTGACTCACAATAACACGTGTAACTCATGATCCAAATTGGTTTGCGCGCCAACGCGTTAAACTCAGGAACTACTGGTTCGAATTTGACAAAATATTTTGTGTGGGATAGTTCACTTACCATTTGCCGAGGTAGGCTTTAAGCTATCTATAGTAACACTGTGTGCGGAAACCGTAACCCACGCGGACGGAGTCGCTGGCGGCCGCTAGTACTTAAATAATTTTAATCATAGATACACACCTACTCAGGCACACAACAACTGTTTGTCCTGTGCGGAGATCGAACCCGCGACTGGGTCTAATAGGCAACTTCTTGACCATTACTCCAAGCGGGAGTCAAAACAATATAAACTATCTTTACCCAAACCGAAGGTTGGGTGTTCGAATCGCGTTACGGACAAAATGTTTGTGTGATAATGATAAACTAGAACTCGAGACATGATTTAATGGAATGATTTTCAAAAAATCGGCCAAGTGCGAGTCGAACTCGCGCACTGAGGGTTTCGTACAAAGTCTATGGATGACGTATTAAAAAAAAATACTTACTAGATTTCGTTTAAACCAATTTTCGTTGGTAGTTTTTATAGTAATGTACAGTTAGCTATAGTTTTTAGTTTTATCATCCTCTTAGTTTACAAGTTAGAAGGGGGGGGGGGGGGGGACATTTAACCACTTTGGAAGGGTCTCTCACGCAAAGTTTTCAACATAGAAAAAAAAATCGAGTTCCAGTTCTAACTATGGGAACCCCACATTTTTCATATTTTTTTAAATTTTCGTTTGAAAACCATAATGCGTTTCACAGAATACATCTACTCATCAAGTTTCAATAGTAATAGACTTATAGTTTCGGAAAAAGTGGCTGTGACAGACTGGCGGACAGACATGACGAATCTATAAGGATTCCATTTTTTGCCATTTAGCTACGGAACCCTAAAAACAATATTTATTTTAAAAGATGATTGTCATGCATAGTTGTGCTTGTGCCTTTGATAATATAAATTTTGAATGGTCACCTAGATCCAGTGCAAGACTCCTTTTACAAATTGTAGTAAGTAGGTAATGTTATCAGCAATTTTTGTGATTTCACCTTAAATCGTCATTTTTGAAGGGATTTTTGACGGTGCAGAGTCATTTTAGATAACTCAAGATGACTGAACACAAATCTAATACGTATCAAGGTCAAAGCGCTAGTTATAAATAATAGCAGAAAGTGGCAGATGCATACAAACAACTAACAACTTGAGGAGTGGTGAGAACCAGCCGGCTAATTGATTTTGTGTACTCGCAAAATAAAGTGAAATAAAAAGTTCCACAAACGAGAAAGGAAACGAATTAAATTTAGAAAAGGTTGGTAGTAGATAATTATAAGGACACTAGCTTTTGTCCGCGGCTTCGCTCTCGTTAAATTCGGGGTAGCACGGAGTCCGTAGTTGAGTGCAGATTTAAAAACAATTAGCCTATGATATACGCCGTTTTGCCGTGAAAGAAAGACAAACAGAACCACTTTCCTAATTATTTATTAGGGGATTTCTATAGTGGTTTTAATTTGATGTAATTAAATGTTTAATGTGATGTTAATTGTGATTTTAATTCTTGTGTACGGAGACTCCCCACTATGTACAAATGTAGGTACCCTCCCCTCTGTCCGAAGCTACCACACGTGTGGGGATACTAGGTTATAAGGACACCACCTATTAGAACCAGACCAATAGAAAAAGTAGACTCTCGGTTTTATTATCTAATTATGTATTTCCAATAATTTTGCAGGGTAACAAGAAAGTCGGAAGGAAGAAACATGGTTAAGGCACGAAAATACGTGGTAAAGAATAACTTCAAAGGAAACCCCAAAAGAGACGACTTTGAGCTCGTCGAGGAAGATCTACCAGCGCTCAAAGAAAACGAAATTCTGGTCAAAACGGAATGGATCAGCGTGGACCCGTACCTTCGAGCTGGCAACACCGTGCTTACGGTGCCTTACGACCAGTTCGGCTACCAAGTAGCTTCCGTCCAGGAAAGTAAGAATCCTGACTATCCAGTTGGCACGAAAGTTGTCTCCCACAGCGGCTGGAGGGACTACACTATCTTGAACCCAAGTCTCAAGATCACCAAACCCAGCGAAAAAGTCTACAAGCTTCCAGACATGCAGGGTCTCTCAACGTCCCTAGGAATCGGCGCTGTGGGAATGCCCGGAGCGACAGCATACTTCGGATTCCTGGAAATCTGCAAACCAAAAGCTGGCGAAACAGTTGTAGTTACCGGAGCGGCTGGCGCTGTAGGGTCACTTGTGGGCCAGATAGCCAAGATCAAAGGATGCAAAGTCATCGGCTTCGCTGGCTCCGACGACAAAGTTCAATGGCTGGAGAAAGAACTGGGCTTCGACAAAGCGTTAAATTACAAGACCGTTGACGCTGCTAAAGCCCTGAAGGAGGCGGCCCCGAATGGAATAGATTGCTTTTTTGACAATGTGGCTGGGGAGCTCAGCAGTATAATAATTAGTCAGATGAACAAGTACGGCAGGGTTTCATTGTGTGGAAGCATCAGTTCGTACAATGCGGCTCTCGGCGATTTGCCAAAAGCCACCATCATACAGCCGTCAATTATTTTGCATGAGTTAAAAGTTGAAGGATTTTTGGCGTGGCGTTGGGATGGGCAATGGGAAGAGTCCTTCTCAGAGTTTATCAAGTGGATTAAGAGTGGGCAGCTCAAGGCCCCAGAACATGTCACCGAAGGATTTGATAAACTGTTTGACGCTTTTGTGGGGATGTTGGATGGCCACAACTTTGGTAAGGCCGTGGTAAAAGTCTAACATTTGTAATGTTATAGAAAAATTATACTTATTTAACAAAAACAATGCCATATTGTTTATTTATTTCGTGTTATTTCTTATTCCCTATTATGATATTTAAATGCTTACCACATTCGAGGAATTCCAAATCAGCAGACAACTGATGAGTATAACCAACGTGTCAGAGGCTTCTAAACACCACATAATTCCTGAAATAATGAAATTTACGAATATTATGCCAGTCGTCTGTAAAATTACTAGATTAGTCGGCCTGGGGTCCTAGGTTTGTTTACTGGTAGGACAAATCCAGGGCCGCGCCGCCCCTGTGTGCGAAGTGCGCGGCGCACACAGGCGCCAAGGCAATAGGGGCGCCGCGCCGCCACTGCCACCTTTTTTTTATACCCCTAAGGTGGGGCCTGTTTTTGACGACCAAACATAAAAAAATATATTCTTGAGACTATTTACAAACGATATTTTCAAAGACAGTACAGCTGTAAACTCAGTCCGAACTGAGTGAGACAGACTCGAACTTTTACACTGGCAGTGTGTCAAAGTTCTAACCTGTCTTACTCTGGTCGGACTGAGTTTACAGCCATACTGCCTGGAAAATATCGTTCGCAATGCTCTTAGTCTTGTTTCTTATGAATATTATAATGTGAAAGTTTGATTTTTTGGATGTTTGTCCGTCAATCATGCTGAAACTACTGGACGGGTTTTGATAAAATTTAGTATACAGGCAGGGTACGGGCTGACTTAGGTGAGAGGATCCTTTCCATCCCGATTAAATGCTCCCATGGTATAAATCAAAATCCTCGCGAACGAAGTCACGGGCGGCCGCTAGTAATATATATTTCCATGTATGGTTGATGGCTGGTGGAAAAAGAAAGGACACTACCTTCCATTAAAAATGTTGAAGCCAGGGTTCATTGTGTAAAAGTTCGAGCCTGTCTTACTCAGTTCTGACTTAGTTTACAGCTATACTGTCTTTGTAAATATCGTTTGTAATAGTCTCAAGAATATATTTCTCCATGTTTGGTCGATGGACGTGAAAAAAAACAAACACTTTCCTTAGAAAAATGTAGGAAGCTAAGGTCCAGTCTGTGTTTAAAAGTTCTAACCTGTCTTACTCAGTTCGGACTGAGTTTACAACCATACTTACTTAGCAAATATCATTCGCAATGCTCTTAAGAATATATGAAACCGTAAGTTAATAAATTTACGTATTTTTTTCAGTAAATTTATAAACTTTTGTAAGATATTAAACTTTAGATAAATTGTATTATTTTACGCCTACATTTTCATAAGTTTATAAACTTACCAAACCCATACGGAAAATTACAAGTAAGTGCCATGTGCACTTCGATTGGTTGATAAGGCAACGTGTCCCTTCTCTTTCTTGAGTTTTCCATAGAGCTAAGAATGTATTATAGCGGCCATGATAGAAAAATGTAAAACTGTTTTGTCACAATATTTGTAGGTAGGTAAAGGTTTTTTTTGTTGTAAACCTTTAAAAATCCCTGTTAGACATAAAAGTTTTTTAATGACTATGACTAAAATAATGTAATATATCTAAGATTTTTAAGGGTTCCCAAAAAAATAAATAACCTTCATCAATTTCATCACTCTTTCGTGACAAAGGTTGTAGGGTGATTTTTTTTTTTTAAACCTTTAAAAATTCGTGTTTGCCATACGCATTACATTAGAAGATTATACATAGTTTGGTTGGTCTTTTTGCACCTAAGTCTATGGGCAATATCAACATCACGTCAACATCGACTAATCAGAGCGCGATGTGTTATTTTCCGTGTTATGACGAAGCGTAAAATTAAAAGCTGCTCTGCGATTGTTCGAACCGTTTATTATCTTACGATTGGATAACCGTCTGTTACTTTATAAACTTACCACTTAAACTTACGAAATAATAATTTTTTTATCCAGTTTAGAATCTTACGTCAGTTTATAAACTTACTAGGATATTTATAGGATAATAGGATAGGAGCTGAAACGTGGACACTTACGGCACGGCTGGTTCACAAGTTTAAGGTCGCTCAGCGGGCTATGGAAAGAGCTATGCTCGGCGTTTCTCTGCGGGATCGCATTCGAAATGATGTGATCCGGCAGAAAACTAAGGTCATCGACATAGCTCACCGGATTAGCAAGCTGAAGTGGCAATGGGCTGGCCATATAAGCCGCAGAGCCGACAACCGTTGGGGTAAACGAGTTCTGGAGTGGATACCGCGTTTTAGCAAGAGTCCCAAAAAGCGCAGTGTAGGACGCCCTCAGGCCAGGTGGAGTGACGATCTGCGCAAGATGGCTGGCAGGAGCTGGATGCGAGTCGCTGAGGATCGGGCTGAGTGGAGAGCCCTAGGAGAGGCCTATGTCCAGCAGTGGACTGCGATAGGCTGTTGATGATGATGATGATATTTATATAATAGCGGATCGGATTATATTTAATTCCGGTGATATAATATTTCCATGTTTGGTTGATGGCCGTTGGAAAAAGAAAGAACACCACGTCCTAGACAAAATAGATGTTTGGTCGATGGACGCGAGACAAAAAAGATGCAATTTCCTATAGAAAAATGTCTCACTCAGTTTGGACTGAGTTTACAGCTACACTGCCATATCAAATATCGTTTGTAATGCCCTCAAGAAGATATTACCACGTTTGGTTGGTGGACGTTGGAAAAAATAAAGACGCCAATTTAAAGCAATGTTCGAGTTATATTTTTCGTAGTAATGGACAAGCAGAAGCGAACGGGATTTACCTATTTAGTATCTTAATTCCCAAATGTTCTCCAGTTTTGTACACTTTGATATATTAATGATAATATTATATAAGTACTGTTATCAGGATAACATTTCCTTCGGTCAAAATTAACAATTAATAATATTGTAAAAATCGAGTTTCGGCGGCCAGTCATGGACTCATGTCAATCGACAGAGGAAGTAATTAAAAAAAAGAGTTAAGTAATCAAAGCTCTAAGTGATACAGTTTCTAAGATATAAAGCCCATTGGTTTTTTTATGAAGATTCGTTAAAAATGAGGCGCTTCATAAGTTTCGCACACAGGCGCTGCCGGGTGTTGGCGCGGCCCTGGACAAATCGAAACTATGCAAATAGAGACAAATTTTAAATCAGTCTAAAATTAAATCAAATCCAAGTGTTAATTGCAATAACAGAATGTACACAAGATATTAAGTATGATTAATATTGATAAGACACAGTATTGGCCCTGTCGGGCTCTCTTTAGGGACTAAGGGAGAGGAAGAGCATTCTATTCTTATTAAAATATTATTTTTCTTTGCAAACACTATGTGTACACATATATGTATTCTACTACTAGCTTTCCGCCCGCGGCTCCTCCCGCGTGTGATTCGGTTCAGTAGTTAGGTACGCGGCTTGAAAGCGGAACAAACAAACAAACTCACTTTCCGATTTTTAAAATTAAGTAGTACCTAAGGATACTTACTAGAAACATCGATGTCGTCGATATACAGCTTATCCTCTTTACTCAGCAGCATGAAGTGAAGATCATTGGGCAGAGGCTCAGCATCGAACTTCACAACTTCAAACTTCACATTACAAGTCAGTCCAGTTAGCAAACAAACTCCTGCCATGAACGTGGCCGATAGAGTAGCCCTCGTCGCCTTTGCGTGAAGGTTCTCCGCTCTCGCAAAGGTTTTCCTTCTCAAATACTCGATACTCGTTTCCATGTAATCGATTAGAGCGCCGATTATCGGCACCCGAGATTTCGAATAGGTCATGCATTTCGGCAGGGCCTTATTGTCCCCGCTTGCCATATTGTGAACTTGTTTTGATATTTTCGCGTGAATTTTAACGAATTTGTTGATGACAGAACGTTGTAAGTTTGAAGGGTGTGACTTTTCTTTTGTCGTTCTAGAGGTTTTTTTTTCTCCAACTAAAACGGCAAACAAGAAGATCCTCACTGCAACATATTAAATCTATGGTTGACAATAATTTTCCTCAGACTAGCGATCCGGTACATGCTTCGCTACGTGTGGTAAATGAAGAACCACTTCTTGAGTTTGCACGTGAGCCCGTTCTTGAGTTTTAAAGGGACAACGAAAAATTGCACTTATTTTAATTTATTCAGAAGAAATACCTACCATTCGTCTTAGGCCAGCCAGACTAATAAAAGTCTGCGTCTTAGATATTTTTGTACAATGATGCGCATAAATGTTAATAACTAAGTCATAGGTAGGTATACCCACTTTGATAATATTTATTTTGGTTGTTCATCTACGCTAATCAGAACTCCTTAGATAACTCCTTTAACGAATTATAATGTTATCAAAAATTATTGTGATTTTACCATAAATCGTCATTTTAGATAACTCAAGATGACTGAGCACAAATACTCAAACCAAGGTCAACGCGTTGAAAATGATAGCAGAGCCAATGCATACAAACAACTTGCGACTCGGTTCGGTCGGCTGTTTTTTAGTATCGTCAAGGCGTGGTGAGAGCCGGCCGGCGTAGGTATTTGTTTTGTGTGCTCGAATAATTAAGTGAAATAAAAGTTCTATACGGGAGTAAGGAATTAACGTAACGAGTTTATCTTCAGAAAAGGTTGGTACCAAGAACCTATACATTTATTAGGATGTTTCATTATTTCGAGAACCAAAATTACATTTTGTTTTTAATGGACGTGATGATTTACATTCTTGTTATTATTGTAGGTAGGTATGACGTTATGTATCCGGCAAGGGAAATTAAGATCGAATTAATCGTTGAAGTTAAAAGTTGTGATCATTTTACGTTAATAATGTTATTCTAATAAAGTTTCATCGCCTTACCTTACATTATTTTGAAATAACCATACCTATGTACATTTATTATATTATTTGCGTGTGACTTCATTTGAATTAACAATTAATGTTTTGTTAAGAACGATACATTAATTAACAATTTATAAATTAAAATAATGTTCATAAGTGCAACTATAATTCTGTTCCATTTCTTCATGTCCTTATTTATTTATTTTTTTATTATCTAACTACCTTCCTACCAAAGTTGTCAACGAACGAATAGGTATTGCAAATTCCACTTGATTCAGTAATGGAATCAATAACACCATTCAAGGACCGGATAAAACTTGTTTATGTCGATAACAGCGTAAAGCATTCCCCATCTACAAAATAACAAACAATTTTATTGTTTGCTAGCGGAAACGCCTATATTAAGTTATTCTATCAATGTCTAAAAATAATATTGGTAGTTAAATGGTTTTATAGTCAAAGTAGGTAGGGGAACCTGCTATAATACCTTGGCACTATTTGTACGTAGGCTATGGGGCTCGTTTCGAATAGTCTCTCGACAAGTACCCAATCCTACTATTTAATTTAACTATTCGGTACCTTACCTACCATCGACATTCCAATGTCAAGTTCATACAGCCATTAAGCTGACGTTATTATAGATGTGCAAAGGTTTTTTGGGCGTAAAAGTCAGAAGTTTCCTATCTATTTCTAATTAATTTTAAAGTAAGATACCTAGTATGAAACGCGCTAAAATAACACTTTTCTGTTATGTTCTATCGGTTCCGTATTAAACAAGTGACAAAACAATAAAAAAACTCACAAGATTCGTAACCTCCAAACTATTTAAAGTCTACCGTTTTTTTGAAGTTGGAGTGGTGTTGTACTTTGGTCACTGGCGATCAGTTATACATTGTCAGTGCCAAGGTATAACCTGTATATTTTAGGTACACTATTTTATATTAATATTGGTCTAAGAAGTTTTCTATTTTGTCAGAGAGGTAGAATCAATATCAAAACTACTGAAATGGATGCAAAAATCTCTTAAAAACAGGATATCGCCGGAAAAAGAGAATTTAACTCTGCACCCAATGACATGCAATTCAACGTTCAAAAACACAGTGACATGCAAGAAAAAACCCAAAACCCAAACGAATTATGGCGAGGGCTTATCTAACGATTTAATCTTTGGCTTTAAGTATAACGAAATTATTTGCTGATAATATTTCTTTACCTAGGTAGGTAAGTAGGTAATAACACTTAGACGTAAATTGCCATAATTAATGATAGTTTTACACCTCTTTGTAATAAGACCGATATGTATTTGTGAAGGCATGCTCTCAACATTCTTAACTACGTAGAACCAGACCAATAAAAAAAGTTGGCACTCTGATTTATTTTGGAACTAATGTAGGTATTTCCCATTATTTTGCAGGGACAGCACAAAGCAAGAAGGAAGAATCATGGTGAAAGCACGAAAATACGTGGTAAAGAATTACTTCAAGGGAGTTCCCAAAAGAGACGACTATGAACTCGTGGAGGAAGATCTACCAGCGCTCAAGCAAAACGAAATTCTAGTCAAAGCGGAATGGATCAGCGTAGACCCGTACCTTCGAGCTTACAACTCCGTGAATAAGGTGCCTTACGACCAGTTCAGCTTCCAAGTAGCTTCCGTCCAGGAAAGTAAGAACCCTGACTATCCAGTCGGCACGAAAGTTGTCTCCCACAAAGGCTGGAGGGACTACACTATCTTGAACCCAAGTCTCAAGGTCACCCAACCCGGCGAAAAAGTCTACAAGCTTCCAGACTTGCAGGGTCTCTCACCGTCTCTAGGAGTCGGCGCTGTGGGCATGCCCGGAGTGACAGCATACTTCGGATTCCTGGAAATCTGCAAACCAAAAGCTGGCGAAACAGTAGTAGTTACCGGAGCGGCTGGAGCTGTAGGGTCACTTGTGGGCCAGATAGCCAAGATCAAAGGATGCAAAGTCATCGGCTTCGCTGGCTCCGACGACAAAGTTCAATGGCTGGAGAAAGAACTGGGCTTCGACAAAGCGCTAAATTACAAGACCGTTGACGCTGCTAAAGCCCTGAAGGAGGCAGCCCCGAATGGAATAGATTGCTACTTTGACAATGTGGGTGGGGAGCTCAGCAGTGTCATAATGAGTCAGATGAACTTGTACGGCAGAGTTTCTGTGTGTGGAAGCATCAGTTCGTACAATGAGGATGCCAGCAAGTTGCCGAAAGCCACCATCATACAGCCGTCACTTGTTTTCCATCAGTTGAAGGTTGAAGGATTCTTGGTGTGGCGTTGGGACGGGCGCTGGCAGGAGGCCTTCCCAGAGTTAGTCAAGTGGATTAAGAGTGGGCAGATCAAAGCCAGAGAACATGTCACCGAAGGATTTGATAAACTGTTTGACGCTTTCACAGGAATGTTGGCCGGCCAAAACTTCGGTAAGGCCGTCGTAAAAGTCTGAATAATAATTGAGATATACTTATATAATTCTTACAATGATTGTTAATTTTTGTTAATCAAAAAAGCTGAGGTCAAAGATAAATTGCACAAACAAACAAAACAAGTTTAATCAGAAAATGTTTAAACAACATTCCAATATAGAGAATGTGGTAGATACTACATATCTATTGTAACAACATTTATAATTTTATAAAAATATATATATTTAACAAAAACAATGGCAAATTTTTTTATTCGTTTCGTTTTCATTACCCATTATGATATTTAAATGCTTACCACATTCGAGGAATTCCAAATCAGCAGACAACTGATGAGTATAACCAACGTGTCAGAGGCTTCTAAACACCACATACCTAATTCCTGAAATAATGAAATTTACGAATATTATGCCCGTCGTCTGTTAATTTACTAGATAAGTCGGCCTGGGGTCCTTACTGGTATGTATGACAAATTGAAACTATTCAAATCGTAATTAATTTTTAACAAAAAAAGAACTTATAGTCTTTACGACACTCGGAAATACTTAACTCCAAACATATCAAAAGTGTAGATAAGTAAAAGTACCTATCTACACTTTTGATATTTAACATGTAATACATACTTAATTTTTTTTCCCTGCAGACTTAATTATCACATGATACCTACTTACTAGAAACATCGATGTCGTCGGTATACAGCTTATCCTCTCTACTCAGCAGCATGAAGTGAAGATCATTGGGCAGAGGATCAGCGTCGAATAATTAATATCAGCTAATAAATCATTCGTCTAAGGGAGCCACCAAAGCTGGTAAGCAACCAATAGGGTTTTGGCTCAAAAACGTGACCATCTCAGAAATTATATTCTATTGGCTAGAAACGGTACATCTCTGTTTTGGTGGTGGCACCCTTAGACCACCGAACTAATAAAAGTCCGTGTCTTAGAAATAATTGTACAATGAGGAGCATAAATGTTGCTTAGTAAATTATAGGTGTTCCCTTATTATTCAAGACCAGCTCAGAAAAAATGAGCAAACAATTTAAAGTATTTTTATGGGCTAGTAAACAGCTTTGCAACTCGTTAATAAAAATAACCGACCTCAGAAAAATACGAGGAGCATTTTATAGTGTCGTAACCTCAAAAAACTGAAGTTGCAACATCTAAAACAATGGATATGTAACATTTGCATCGTGAAATTATACAAAGGAATTAAATTGAAAATGATGAATATGTTTTCAGTACGGACAAAGGTCAACTTATGTACGTACAGATTGACAAATAAAACTATGAGTATGAATAAAAAGTACCGAAAATAAGAATTCATTATACAAAACATGAAACAAAATAATCAGGTAACTTTTTAATTAAACTTACCACAGTTATCCTGTTATGATTGTTTATCAGACAGATAGTCTATACAAATATTATAAAGAGGAAAGGTTTGATTTTTTGTTTGTTTGTTTGTTTGTATGAATTGAATAGGCTCCGAAACTACTTGGCAGATTTGAAAAATTCTTTCACTGTTGGAAAGCTACATTCACCCAGAGTAACATAGGCTATATTTTATCCCGGTACGGGAAGTAGTTCCCCCGGGACGCGGGTGAAACCGCGTGACGGGCCGCTAGTATCTAAATATAGTCTTCGCAATAGACTTATTGTTAACATTTACTTAAGGCTAGCTAATAGCTATTATCAAGTTTTACAAAATAAAAGATTTAAATAAAAGGTATACTTATATTCAAAAGTGTTTTTAAAAATACATATAAATTAACAGAAACATACCACACTGGGATTTAATTTATCATTAAGTTAACACAAATATTTCGACCGGATTAAGTTATACTAAATATTCTACGAAAATACATAATATACTTACCTTATACAATATAATAGGCCATATTAATTATTCACTTGATGAAATGATGAAAAACACAAATTGACAGTAATTTAGTCTAAAAAACCGTTACGATGAAAGATATTTGTATTATATTTAATTAAATACTTTCATTTATTTGTACAATCAACGACAGATCATTTAAAGAAAATTAATGCTATCTATCTCCGAATGTGCTGCTCGATAGTACCTAGAAGATCCTTTGATTAATGCGCTTTAACTCTTACTTCAAATATTGGTCAAAATAATATTCCTAAGACACATCTAACGGCAATAAGGCGTAAGTTTTCATCTTCGAAATTATAGCAAGGTAGCAAACCAGTCGAAACGATCGAAAAAAATAAAGATTTCACGGAACTAGCATGTGTCAATGACTGTACTATTATTATGCAAAGAATACTCTATCGTGTTACTACTACGTGAATGAAGATCTAATTAACTTAACGAGTTCTCGATAACAATGCTAATAGATACAACAATATCAACATAACATGACAGTATAAGACAATCATGGTTGTCTTTAATCGGCCTAATTTACGAACAAATCTTACTTACTTAAATTAACTACTAAATAACTGGACGTTGTGATGCCCAGATAACTCAATAATTTATAATTCAGTCTGATAATTTTTCGAGTCATTGGGATAATTATAAAAATCATGACATTTATGGCGTGTTCGATAACAATATTAAGACAGTAATTGCATTAGCAAATTTACGCAATTTGAATTACATTTATGTGCGTTTATTGACAATTGTAATAATATTCACTTGTGTTGGATTCGACAGTTCTTGGCTTTTTCTAGAAATAGTCAATCTGGCCCTTAGTCATCTGAGTTTAAAATTGTCTGCCACTGATAAAAAAAACACATTGAAGAGGTTTTACTTCAAACAAGATTTTATATTTATAAGTACTTATTTTTATTTCTGTTGCGAGTTTTAATTCAAGCCTGGTCGTCTTGAGAACACCCAAGTTATACTTAGAAGTTCAATTAGGAATTTGTGATAGATTGAGTTTGCATTCGCTACAATAATTTATTCTCAAGTAACAATTCGAAATATGTACCATCGAACGCAAATGGCCAAAATGATATTAGTTTAGAAGTCCCTTGCTAATGTGTCACTAACATTATCAAGGTACTTCGTAGCTAATATTATTTTGGCCAAACTACAGAAAATTTAGGCCACATTAATAATGATTGTTTACACAACAGTACCTAATAAATATTCCACTGCCAAAATCGGGTGCTCACTATTACTTATTCACTAGAGTCTATTTTCACTTTCGGTGCCACTTGTAAACCGATCACTGTCAAAATTGGGTGGTCACTATAACTTAGGTACTAGTCTATTTTCCCTTCGCCCCCACTGATCATTCACGTATTAAGCTTCTTCGGCGCGGAGGCTCCGGCATCACTCTCGCTGGACTTCCTCTTCCTCTTGATGAGATGCGAGATGTCGGAGGCGGCGGGCTTGGTTGATGATGAGGAAGAGAAGGTGGAAGGACTGAAGGCTGATGATGATGATGATGAGCTGGCGCCGTTGGTGTGGGAACCCTCGCCGTTGGAAGGGCAGAGGGTCTCGCGCACGCGTTTGATTGTCTGGAAGTAAGTTCGTTTTCATCATAAGTTTTTTTTTACGATTCAAGATGACCGAATAAGCAGTCGTACCTTTAATATACACTAAGTAAAAAAAACACAACAGGCAGAAAAAACGCGACCGAAGTTCGGCGGGATAACGCCTGCAATATATTTTTTTAATGGAAGATTTTTCACACTTTGCCGAAATTACGACGTGAATTTTGTATAGAAAATTAACTTCGGCCGAACTTCGATCGCGTTTTATCCAAATTAATATTAGTTTATATATTAGTGTGTCCTTAGTCCCTACACTTCGAGTTGAAACAAAATAATACTTATTTTAATGTAAAGGGATAGTACCTAAATGATTCTGCAGTCTTGACGCATTCCATGCGTTCTGGTTAACTTAAGAGAATATTAATATATCAAGCTACTTACCAAAATAGTAATTATTAGAAGAAACGTTTACTGATCAATTCTTTTTTATGCACAAAAAAGTGCCAATTCTCTAACTTATTAAGATAGAAACAATTTATAGTGGTAAATTATTTTCGTACAAAATAAGTCACAATGCCGCGATGGCGAATAACAGACGGTAATTTACGTTAATTTACGTTACATTAACATTAGTGATGCCAAAACAGTTAACAAGTCTACTGCTTAATATGTGACACAAGTGACATATTTCAATTACACTCCTAAGAGTTATAATTTAATTCTTCATACGGTGAAATTTGGAATAATCTGTTCAAATTCCGTATTTTTCTGCTAATTTTATCACACTGCCTTATTTATTTATCAAGTCAAGAATCACAGGTAGACATCAATGGCCATGACTAAAGCACAAAAACAAAAAACAATTCAACCACATGGCCATTAATGCAGGGACCAACTGAAATAACACACATTTCGTAATTTAGAAACATTTTATTCAAATCCACATATTCCAAAAACATTGGTACAAAAATGGCCTTGTGGTCAAAAAGTCAGTAAAAAGTAAAAATGAGTAAAAAACCATTAAGCAATCTTACAAACTATGAGTATTGAGACACATAAGATTAAATTATGGCAATTTTAGCGCCCATAACTAACACAATAATACTGAAATCAGTTCAACAGTTAACAATTACAAATCGCATAATATCACAAATGGTTGATTTAATTTTGGCACAAAAAATTAGGAACACTTACACTTAATCTACTGAACTGGAATGTTTGAGTATAACTAGTTTCAAAAAGCAGTCTTCCAATCAGTCTAAAATATGATTACAAGTTTATTCATTATTACTTAAGATCACCATTTATAAGGCACCACTGAGCATATAAGCTACGGATTAATCAAAAATACTGTTAGACAAAGTATAAATATAGAAAAGTGTGTAAGGAACGATCAAATGGCGGCAAACGCCATCCTGTCCCTTCAATGAGAAATCTAAAACATAATACAAAATTTACACAAAAATCATAATAGTCTGGTCAGGACCAATTGATTGATTTAAATTCATTGATTGATTGATTAAAATGCAATGAACCTTATTGGATTGCAGGATTTAAAAAAAATATTGTTTTAAAAATTACTTACTTTCCTCCATCTATACTTTATGCAACATTGATTGACAAATCTTAACGTTACACCGTACCGTAACCTAACATTCACACTCAACGTTACGGTTCTTTTCCTTCAATATCATATCACGGAGCATCCTCCTTGTATCTTCCAAACACTCGCACGGTCTTACCTCTGCCTTGTAGTCCATCATGTCTTGAATCTTCTCTTGGATCTCCGGTAAGAGTTCCTTCAACTCTTTGATCTCTCCCTCGACCGAGTAGAATGGGTCCGCAGTGGAGTATTTCTTGACTGTAGCATCCTCAGTGGCAGCGGACGGGCTTTCCAACGTCTTGATACGGGTTTCGAGAATGTTCGCTGCGTTTTTGAAATGAGTTATCGCATCTTCGAAGTTGGATGCCAGGGAGTTCGCCAGACCTATAACAAATCAAAAATTCATTTGATTGCAATACTAATGATTGAATATTCTTTGACTCTAATTGCATGGTCATGCAAATGTGAATTCAGAATGTTAAAACATTGAATAGCAATTGTTTACTCACCAATTTGATAATGAGTTTCTGCAATACGTCTGTCATCACTTCTGTATAATTCCTTTTGCAGTTCCAGGCAGCTTTCTGTGAAAATAAAACATTTCATAAAATGATTAATACAGCATGAATTGTATTTGTACCGGCACTACAGCCGGTCGGTGGGATTAGGCGTCAGCAGGTATACTTTTCAAAAAAATCTTTAGTCCAGCTAAACATTGTAGGTAATTATAAATAAACAAAAATGTACAATAAAATATGAGTTCAGGTTGCCGATTAGGAGGCAATAACAAAGAAAATGTGCACAGAAAAAACAATTGGCGCGCGCAATTTGAAAATGGAACGCGCGTGTCAAGTGCGCGCGCTCTTCGTTATTTTCTTTTTAACCTATTACCCGCCAGGCAATCCTCCAAAAAAATGTGCCCCTAGCGCCGAGCACGTATTTTCAAGGTCAACCATAGTGTTGTGGCCCATTCACTACCGCAAAGTAGATTTTAATGGCAAAATCACACTTTTATGGGAAATTCTAACGTTTTTATAATCATTGGCCTCATATAGATAAAAATATTAAACTTACCCTTATCAAAATACCTGTAATTAGGCACATAGTCATTACCATAGCCAAGTTAGAGTTCAGTTGCTATTTCTACAGAATACCGTTTTCGGAATCCCTATTGTTGCATATATACAACCCCGGCGCTGACATTTTAGACAACACTGAGAATAGTGCGTGCGGGTGGAATTATTACCGGTAATCGGTTTTATTATCTTAACGAATACTATTGTTATTTATAATTTGTAGACCTGAAATATTCGAATAGCTCATAATTATGTATAATAAAGGACTGTACGTAATTTGTTGAAAAAATACAATAAAAATGTTGAGAATTCCAGGCAAAATCAAAGAGTACATACCTCCTGGTCATCAAACTCTTTTACTCTTTCACTTTTTGTCTGTGTAATAATAATTATTATTATGTGGATAATAAGGTTGGTTGTACAATAACTATATTCCTTTTGATACATTTTATTTATAAGTGGCATTGTCCAATTGTTTTTTATCCAAAATAAAGTAAAAAAATACTCATCATCGGTCACAAATTCTTCTACATCTCCCTCATGCCCTTCTAAAATTCTGATTAATTCCTCGGCACTCGATATTACGCGATTCAATCACGTCCACAATACCCAACGAATAACTTCGGTCTACGTTCTACGAATAACTAGGTACCCACTAATTCCATAATATTTTTTGCCAAAATAAAACACATGTCCCTCACTAGTATCATTATAAGTTCGCTTGTGACGTCACAAGCGGTTGAACATGTGCAACTCCGGCGCTAGACTTCTTGGATAACATTAAAGTGCTAGGGTTGTTACTTTACATCAATTTAAAAAAAACCGATTAGTTAATTGCAATATGAATCTACCTTAAATCATCCCAAGTTTTGGATGTTATAATTATAAATACAATTAAAAAGCAACAATTATTATATTACTTTCCAATCTTGATGCCTAATTTATGTAAATATAATTAAACGAAAACTAATGTTGGCTTAAATCTGTAATCAATAAGTTTATGTGTAACATCACTACTGTTGTATTTTTACAACTATGGCGGTACAGCTTAAGATAAAACCTTCATCGTGCGATGAGTTTTATTAAACTGTTATACCTTAGTTTTTGGTGCTTTGCATTAATAATTTTCGGGAAAAAGAAAGACATTCCTTAAATAGCAATGGTGTTCTTTATTATTGTTCCTAAATTCCTGCCGCGTAAATTAAAATCCGCTTGAAATTTACTTCGTAAATTTTAGTTGCGTATGTACAACTGCGGCGCCAGAGGCAAGAAAATGATTAGTTGCTTATATTCAACTGCGGCGGTTAATAGGTTAATTGTGGCATCATGGGGCCAGTCTGCAGAGGTTTAACTCCTCGACAGTATTTTTTGTGGCTACAATCTACAAGCCTAATTTTTCATTACTTTTAAAATATTCCTACTTTAACTTTAATTAGTAGTACTTATAATTCATCATCCCTTATGGTTGTTTTTCCAAATTTGAAGGACCAATTTTGGGGGTTTCCTTCGGTTAAAAAAATACTCACGCATATCGATGACAGCCTTGTCGTAAGTCTCGCTCTCGAGCGCGACTTCACCCAGCGCTAGATGCACGTCCGCGAGCAAGGCCCGAGCAGCTTCCACGCCCGAACCCGCTGAGCTCACACGGCGGGACAGAATACTGCGGGCGAGGTCTGCAAAGAGTTTAGTATCAGCCTATTAATGTCCCACTGCAGGGCAAAGGCATCCAACGTTTGAAATCATGTTTTCGTTACAAAGATGGGTTTTGGATTTATTACCACGCTTGCCAAATGCAGATTGGTGATCACTAATCACAAACCCGGAAAACAAACACACCCGGGAATCGAACCCAAGACCTCGGTGGCGCCACGCATGCTGCTTAAACCACTAGACCATTGAGGTCTGCAATAATACAAAAATAATTATCATCATGCCAAAATCAAAAGGGAGAAATAGACAGGAGCTTAAGCAAAATACGCATACAACACGCGTAGAGGGTTTTACAACATGCTTTTTAATAAAGAAAAACTATGTGAGGAAACTTAACAGTCAATAAAACCATTATCAAACTGTAGTTAATTCAACCACTCTACCAGATCAGACAAATCCAGTATTCAGAGGTTTGACAATTCAGTTATAATTTAACCTTAATTAGCCTATCAGGTAAATTAACAATAACTTTTGAATACTCACCAAGCATTTCCCAAGCAAGCTGCAAGTTGTCAACATCATCTTCATTGTCCAGATTTACTTCAGTTTCATCATTGGCCTCACCATTCGATGTTCCCTGCACAAATTCAATGTTTATAGGTAGTTATTCAAAGCTAACAAGAAAAAAACAAAAGAGAAATCATACTGTCAAAATACATGATTATGACTGTATTAATCTTTGTCTGACAAGGTTTTAGTAAAGTAGAACCAAACAGAAACAATCTCAAATTTTCCAGTCCTTTACTGTACCGAACATGGTAAATGTGGAGTGTTACAAGATTTTAACTTCTTACATCAATCAGTAATTAATACAGCGTTTTGATCCACTTGGTGGAACTCCTACTCGAATAAGACGCTCGCAGTTTTCCTCCCTATATCATAAAAAAAAAATTACTCACTGGCTCCTCATTTGCGGAGTCTGGTTCAGGTTTGCTACTACCAGGCTCATCTTCCTTTGTAGTGGACTCAGGCTCATTCTTCTCTGATTCCTCACTCATTGCTTCTTTCTTCTCTGCTTCTCCACTTGATTCCGCCTCTTTCTTTTCAGGTTCTTCAGATGCAGCCTCATTCATTTCTACATCATCACCATTCTCACCGTTTTCTTGTTCTGAAAAATTATAGTTTCAATGAAGGTATTTGAATCACAATATAAAGAATTAATATAGCTGCCAGCTCAAAATAACCGTGATAAAAAGATATGTATAAAAATAAAAACAAATTGTTTTCTTCATTTCATATTGAGCATAATTCAGAAGGGACATATGTATTGCCATGATGAATGTTTTGAATTGCTTTTCCATTTATTAAGTTGAGACAAAATTAATAACAGAGATCTCAATGATGTTTTAAAAACTTTTATAAATACCAACCTTCATTATCATCCTCTTCCTCGTCAGCATTCCCTGAACCTGGTACACCATCTCCGAGGACACCACTTTCCTCTCTTGATAATCCCAATAAAGCTTTTCCGTACCTTAAAACAAACAAAATGTTTAACATTAATGACATTTCAACCAATAAAGGCTGAAGCTATCAGGGCTAAATTTAACTTCAACCAAGGTCTGAGCACTCAAGATTTTGATAATCCAACCTATAAGAGAGGTGATTAAAAAGTTGTGTGTTTCTGTAGGCAACTGATCATAGCTGGTACCAACTTGTACTGTGTACAATGTGGGCTAGACATACCTTCCGGAATCATCCTTCTTATTGGCCAATCAGGTGATTCAAGCCTGCAATGTCCTCACTAAACTGGGAAAACTGACACAAAGTAAAAGTGTTCCCTGCGGGATTTGAAGCCCACCTCTTGAGGTTATAGCACAGCACTTTTACCACTACACCACGGAGGCAGTTTAAATATCAGCTAGTGCTCACCATAAATAGGCCTCAGCGCACTGGTCACCCATATCGCCATGTTCTTTAGCGAGGAGCTCACAGGCTTTCGCCAGGGCCTCCGCAGCCGAGTTGAAGTCCCGGACGGCTAGGTGCCTCCGCCCAGTGCCCAGCAGTTCTGTTGCTGATGTAGTAGTTACTTCCGCTACGTCAGCCATCTGTGAATATAGAGGAAATTGTTGTTTGTTATTTGCCCTATCATCTCTAAGTTTGCAAATTAAAATACCTAAAGAAGCAGTGGTTAGAAACATTTTGTGGAAAGTTCAAATAATACAACTAAAAGAAAAGTCATGTTAATGTAGAAATTCGCTAAAACATACTATAGGACCCAAAGTGAAAGCAAACATTGTATTAAACATTAAAGTTAAGCTTTCGGAATTCAAGTTTAATATGATCGGATTAATATTCTTACAATTACTAATTTCGGGGACTATTTTCTTTACATTTTGATGTAATCTTTAACACTTCTAGTAACATGGTAATCAAAGGTTAGAACCTATTTAATTTTAGAAGATCAATAATTTGACAAACGTAACCAAAATAATATTAAAGGTCAATTAACAATCCAAGGTGAGTTTTGAAAAAAAGACTTAAAAATTAAAAGAAGTGCCATTGAGTTAGATGTAACGGTCGTTCAGGGAGAACAATAGGGCCGGCGAGTAATACATTCTCAACCACGTGTAACAAAACAATTTAAAGTTAAAATACCTCTTAGATCACTGTTCTACAGACCAGATACACGTTTAATATAGAAATACACACAAATATTGAGAAAATACCGATATTTACACGGTATACCGTCACGTCACACATGTACAGTATAAACGCGACACGTCGCGCAGATTTCTCTTTTGTATTCAAAGTAATGATTTGAGAAAACATACTCACGTTTGAATTATTCAGATGTGGTAAAATATTAACAATTAAAGGCACTAATATGATTTATAAATCGAGTTTGGCGAAAAATTCCCTCCTTTTCGGCACTGTCCCACACAAGTTTTATTTCAAGATGTCAGTCAGTCACTTTTGTATTAGTGATGCCAACGACAAAATCTTTGACAAAATCAGACAGTATTCAACTGAACAATTGAATGTGTTTATCGATATAAAACACGAAAATTACTTTAATTCAAAAACCATTTCGAGATTTTCGTTAAATAAACACAAAAAAATGATTTTATTTTTTATCATTCAGTAACAAACATAATAATTTGATAAATTTCCAAAATCAATGTTCGTCAGATCTACACACAGTCAGTCTCAGTTTCGCTTTTGCCAACAATAAAAAAAATAAACGTTATTTTGACACTGATTCTTTTCAAACTGACAGAAAACTGTGCATGTGTGTGTACATTTATCATACAGTATTGCTGGATTGGCAAAACTACTGGCTAATCGGGGAAAAATCATGTTTTTGAATAATGCGAAAAAATAATAATCCAGTTGATGTACCTGATTGGCTTTTATAGCTTAGTGAAATCTTACTAACATAAATTATTTGCGTTAATTTGAAGCACGCAATGAGTACTTAAGTGGCACTTAAGGTTCTCGGACACATTTTCCATGAATTTACTCTAGAATCTCCGACAACATTTCTGTTAACTTCCGTTATCCTAGTTTATTTTTTAAAATGGCAAAGACAAAATGTTCATTCAGCCGATGACATTGATTTAAGATTTTAAGCTCTTTAAGAATATAATTACATAGTAGTTTTTTTATTAATATATTTCACAAAAAAAAAGGAAAATCCGTAAGTTTTGGTTTTTGAAAATCTTTATTAATGAATAAAAACAGCCCATATTTTTTTTAAATGCTGTCAATAATTGTTCCAGGCACCCATCGAATTAAAGTTTTCAATTATTGCATTAACAAGTAATTGAAAAAATATCGGGTTGCACTACTGCTGTCAAAAGTTTGTTTCTTTCTCGATTGGTGGATGGTGGATTTGAGGATCAGCATTTTGAAATAACCGTAAATGAATACTTTTCAAATTCTGAGGCAATGTTAATCTGCAAAAAATATATCCTTTATGTTATTTTTTAGATTTTAAAGTGTTCATAGGCAAGTTATGATTCCTGTTGAGCATATTTAAAATAATTATTATTTCATGAAATAATCATAGTTTATTTAAAAGTTTTAAAACTAAGCAAAACATACTGACAAAAATAAATTGTTAAACAACATTAACTATAAGGAGTATTACATTAACTCTTTAAAATTCCAAAAGCTTGGGTTGGGTAGCCGCTAGCCGCCCGAGCAGTCGGTATTTCGGTATGAAAGTAAAACACTCATTACTCTTACATTTTATGGTATTATTAATTAGTTTCCGAAAAAATAATTGTTTCACACAAAACTTTCCTAGTTATTTTCTGAATAAAGTTGTGTACATTATTTAAAAATCTAAGCAGATATTACTTAGGTAAGTACCAACTTTTTAAAGTATGTATCTTACTTTCGAATATTTAAAGTGAACTTATTTTAATTACGAATTATGCAGGATACGTTAATTAATTATGGTGCAGTGTGCATCGCGTAATGACACGAGGTGGGTATCGACTTTTCCCCCGCCCCGCCCAAAGAGCCCGCCCAATCTATGATTAGTGCTGCGCTACTTGCTTGAGCGACATCGATAATTTCAGTGCAATTTTAGAACTGAAGTCTCGTTTAGGCAACTTGGTTTTCTGGTATTGATTTTAAGTTTTATTTCGCAGTTTAAAGGGTACTGAATTAAAATGTATCATCACGTTTTATATTATTAAATAATAATATTACAAATTAAAATTATGAAGGCTAATAGTAGTAATAAAAGTGCCTTGAACTCCTGGGTCGGAACGAAGAATAGCATCGCATCGAACTTTAACGGTATTTAACTGGCATTGTACCTTGCTTCATTAAAGGCACAATCTACAATTTTATTTATGTTGATGATTACTATTAAAATAAGTAATGGTTGATCTACTCGCTGTAGAACTACAAGGTTACGCACGTAATTAAAAGTATCACCTTTAAAGGTACACTCACCCGCCCCGTTACATGACTGAGCTTTACCACACCATGCAATCGAAGCCTGCGGTAAGACCTTAATAAATTGGCAATAAAATCATTCATTAACCTTTACATCGATAGGTTTTCCCCCGCCCAGCCCTAGCTATAGCTTCATTTTCCCTCTTTCCCTCAGTCCATCTGGCACTCTCGACGATCGCGATTCGGTCTATCGCTGACGTATAATATCGCGTGACGTTTGACAGTGTGTGGGAAAAACAACAAACAAGTAAACAAAAATGTGACGTCATACTTGATGCAATGCGGGGTGTGTTTTGAGAGTGTAAGTACGAAGTTTTTTGTTTGATAAGTTTTTTTTGGGTTGTGTTAGTTTGAAGCGTGGGTTAGTTTGGTAATGGATAGTTACAAATTCTTTGAAATGAACGTTGAATAAGTTTTACTTTAGTTGGAAAGGTATTACAGAGCGGTATGTAAACTATTGAAATAAAATAAAATAGATTGAACAACTTGGGTACTTATTACTCTAAAATTTATTAACTTTAATAAGGTATGTCTTATTTTTTTATTGGGCATTCATTCAAATGAAAATTTAAATTAAGTCACTATGAGAAAGTCATGTTTTCTTCAAAAGCTACTAGTAAGTATTTAATTTGTCATGGTGTAGTTAGGTTTTCCTTATTATTTTAGAAACCTGTTAATTTGCCTGTAAATCAATTATTGGACCCTCATTTTCAGTGTAGGTACCTATAGGATTTCTAAAACGCGATCGAAAACTTATCGCATTTCGAAACGGAGCCTTTTTATAGTTATTGACGTGTATGTATGCAGTAGGTATTCCTATATAATAAAGGACACAAATAAAATATATTCCTTTAATTTATCAACTAAAATTACTCAACAATCAACGAAAATCGATGTGAGGTTGAACTTTCTCCGTGAAAATCCGATTTGCTCAATAAATTCTCAACTGAAACAGAATCAATTAAGAACCGTGGGCTCTGGCAATTAGCACCTTACGAGTTCAATACCCTTTCGACCGTGTAGAGTAAGAATAAGAGAATTAAATATTTATACTAATTACTGAAGTCAGTATATTGAACTTAATAGATAGTCCGACAAACGATAGACCTACTTACGAGTATAATTGTGACTCTAAAGTGCATTGTTCGCAAAAATATGTAATTAAATCATGAAGCTGAGATTGTCTGTTTGTTTAAACAGCCTAATCCCAGGACCTACTGTTTCTAATTGAAAATATATTTTTGTGTTAGATAGTCCATTTATCGGCTTTATAACGATGGTCGCGGGCGGTTGCTATTTATTTATATAAAATATAAATAAATATAAACTATTGATCAATGGAAAAGAAAACGATAAAATGGAAACTATCAATGTCTTTAAACATTGTAATAGATTAGAAGGCAATAAAGGTACACTAATCATTCAGACCAGGAACTGTTGCTGTAAAATTAAATGTAGGGGAGACCGGGGCCGGTAGTGACATTTTTTTTTCAAACTGTCATATCTTTTTGTGGGTTTGATTGATTTACCTGAGTTGGTTGGAGTTACCTAGGCTTGTTTGATAAAGAAACTATCTAGGATCTTTATTCAAAATAAATGTTATGTTGTAGACTAATAGTTGAGACATAAATGTGTGATTTGTGGAAAAAAACCTGTGTAACATTCAACCCCGTGCTCGGGGCAGATTGTTACACTACATGGGGCAAGTTGTTACAATTGAAAACAAACGTATTGTATAATCTTTTACTAGAAATAATTTATCAAAAATTGTTACTTTTCTTAATTTAAATAACTTAACATATAAAAGCAGTACTGCCTGCCTCATACCAAGGAAAACATAATAATGCATCAGAATGAAACGAAATTACAAATTTAATATTAGGTCTTCTACTGCGCAAAATCAAAATCCAGATAATTTCTCAATTTATAAATAGACTAGCGGGCGCCCGCGGCTCCGTCCGCGTGGATTTCGTTTTCATACAAAATTTCATCCCCTATTTTATCCCCTTTGGGGTGGAATTCATCAAAATCCCTTCTTAGGGAATGCCTACGTCATAGTATCTTTGTGCATTCAAATTTTCAACCCGATCGGTTTTAAATTGACAAAGTTTTATTCAAATTTCGGCCCCTATTTTATCCCGTTAGGGGTGGAATTTATCAAAATAATTTCTCAACGCTGCCTACGTATCAACCCGATCGGTTAAAAATTGACAAAGTTTCATAAAACCGTTCATCCCCTATTTTACCCCCTTGGGGGTTGAATTGATCAAAATCATTTCTTAGCGGATGCTACGTCATAACATCCACCTGCATGCCAAATTTCAGCCCGATCCGTCCAGTGGTTTGGGCTGTGCGTTGATAGATCAGCTCTGCATTATCGATCATACGTATAGCTCTGCATTAATCAAAACTATCCTATGAGTATGTTATATACTAATAGTATATATTTTAATGTAATGTAGGATCTTCCTGTTGCCGACAGCTTTTTTGTTATTTTTTCTCTTTTCCTTATTGGCATAAGACGCATTTTCCTGATCTGCCCTCTTTCCGTTAGATATTCCCCCTCTGGCAGACTTTCCTTTCTTGGATTTATTTACCTTTTTCTTGTTCTGTCTCAGTGCTTAAGCATTTTTATCATGCGTATCTGTTAAAACAACTGTCACAACCTGCCCCGAGCAAATGTAACTTTTTGCCCCAACCCCAAATCTAAGCAAACAAGGTTATGTAGTGAAAACATTAATAATTATATCTGTAAAACCGAATATTCATTGCAAAGCGAAACCATTAGGGAAAACATAGCAGAAGAAGGGAACCTCTGACATATGAAACATAGCTTATAATCCAATAATATTACTAAAAGAGTAAAATTTTACTAAAGTTTTAAGGGCGGCATGCGCAGGCTCCTCTCACAAAAACGCTGGCGACCCCGGCTCTCGCACCATGGTAGCCGGTGGTGGGGAGAGTATTTGGCTCTTTTTGACGTTAAAATTGCGCTCTCTGTTTCGCGGCCAATGTCTCTGTAACAACCTACCCGTGTCACATCCAGCCCCGGTCTCCCCTATATTTAAGCAAAACACCATGTTACTATCGCCATAAGTTATTTTGACAGCTTGAATTACTTCTGCAATATTTACGGCTGAACCAGCGGCGAATTTCGTATTCCCAATTCGCCTCCGGTGCTGCCGTCATCAAATTATGTAACTACCTACATACTAGCGGCTGCCCGTGACTTTGTCTCCGTGGATTTTGGTTTCCGCAGACATGGTGTTATAGCCTTCCTTGACAAATGGACTATTTAGTACACAAAAAATATTTTTTCGCCGAGGATGTTAGGCTCTTTGATCTTCAAGTTCCCTATTTTTTATTCTTCTCCTGGTACCAACCATCTCACAAATGCTTGTAGAGTTTGTTTGAATTGTGCATAACATAAACAGTTCACAATTGACAGAACAGTACACGGTTTTCTTTTCATTTATTGTTAATGCAACTTACCATCAAGTGACCCTCTTGTTCGTTTGCCTCCCTGTAAAATAAAAAGTACATGCTGACATCAGATTTTCTTCCAGGTGAGGAGTCCAACCTCCTCAGCGACCAGATGAACAGTTTCACTGCTATCGGTGTCGAGATACGGCCACGAAAATTGCTCCCCACGGCAGCCCGGCTCGCGCGTACATCGCCTACCACAAGCTCGGCGCGGGCATGGAGGCCCAGACCGCCACGCCGCAGGACTGCGAGTGCGGCGTGCACCCCTCCGTGTTCTACCTGCTGGCCACGCTGCTGCTCACCAGGTGAGGGTCAGCTGATGTCCTAGCTACACTAGTGGACTGCGACAGGCTGATTACATTGCTCCCCACGGCAGCCCGGCTCGCGCGTACATCGCCTACCACAAGCTCGGCGCGGGCATGGAGGCCCAGACCGCCACGCCGCAGGACTGCGAGTGCGGCGTGCACCCCTCCGTGTTCTACCTGCTGGCCACGCTGCTGCTCACCAGGTGAGGGTCAGCTGATGTACTAGCTACACTAGTGGACTGCGACAGGCTGATTACATTGCTCCCCACGGCAGCCCGGCTCGCGCGTACATCGCCTACCACAAGCTCGGCGCGGGCATGGAGGCCCAGACCGCCACGCCGCAGGACTGCGAGTGCGGCGTGCACCCCTCCGTGTTCTACCTGCTGGCCACGCTGCTGCTCACCAGGTGAGGGTCAGCTGATGTCCTAGCTACACTAGTGGACTGCGACAGGCTGATTACATTGCTCCCCACGGCAGCCCGGCTCGCGCGTACATCGCCTACCACAAGCTCGGCGCGGGCATGGAGGCCCAGACCGCCACGCCGCAGGACTGCGAGTGCGGCGTGCACCCCTCCGTGTTCTACCTGCTGGCCACGCTGCTGCTCACCAGGTGAGGGTCAGCTGATGTCCTAGCTACACTAGTGGACTGCGTCAGGCTGATTACATTGCTCCCCACGGCAGCCCGGCTCGCGCGTACATCGCCTACCACAAGCTCGGCGCGGGCATGGAGGCCCAGACCGCCACGCCGCAGGACTGCGAGTGCGGCGTGCACCCCTCCGTGTTCTACCTGCTGGCCACGCTGCTGCTCACCAGGTGAGGGTCAGCTGATGTACTAGCTACACTAGTGGACTGCGACAGGCTGATTACATTGCTCCCCACGGCAGCCCGGCTCGCGCGTACATCGCCTACCACAAGCTCGGCGCGGGCATGGAGGCCCAGACCGCCACGCCGCAGGACTGCGAGTGCGGCGTGCACCCCTCCGTGTTCTACCTGCTGGCCACGCTGCTGCTCACCAGGTGAGGGTCAGCTGATGTACTAGCAGTGGACTGCGACAGGCTGATTACATTGCTCCCCACGGCAGCCCGGCTCGCGCGTACATCGCCTACCACAAGCTCGGCGCGGGCATGGAGGCCCAGACCGCCACGCCGCAGGACTGCGAGTGCGGCGTGCACCCCTCCGTGTTCTACCTGCTGGCCACGCTGCTGCTCACCAGGTGAGGGTCAGCTGATGTCCTAGCTACACTAGTGGACTGCGACAGGCTGATTACATTGCTCCCCACGGCAGCCCGGCTCGCGCGTACATCGCCTACCACAAGCTCGGCGCGGGCATGGAGGCCCAGACCGCCACGCCGCAGGACTGCGAGTGCGGCGTGCACCCCTCCGTGTTCTACCTGCTGGCCACGCTGCTGCTCACCAGGTGAGGGTCAGCTGGTGTCCTAGCTACACTAGTGGACTGCGACAGGCTGATTACATTGCTCCCCACGGCAGCCCGGCTCGCGCGTACATCGCCTACCACAAGCTCGGCGCGGGCATGGAGGCCCAGACCGCCACGCCGCAGGACTGCGAGTGCGGCGTGCACCCCTCCGTGTTCTACCTGCTGGCCACGCTGCTGCTCACCAGGTGAGGGTCAGCTGATGTCCTAGCTACACTAGTGGACTGCGACAGGCTGATTACATTGCTCCCCACGGCAGCCCGGCAGCGCTAGCTCGCCCCCGCGCCCGCGAAACGTGAACAAGCGTAGCGCTTCAAGCGCTTCTTAACGTTTCGTTTCTGTTCTTACATTCTTACGATACCCACGGGAAGAGATGGATAGTACATACTATTCTAGGCTGGCACCACGCGTTGTTTTTTGGTTAATCTTAAGATCGGCCTAGTTACTCGTGATAAATTACAGTGTTTGCGAGTTCTGGTTCTCTTCCTACTCCCTATGATATTTATTGCTAAAGTGAGATAAGGTGTACGTCACACTATGATTTAATTAGACAGCTGATTGAAATTTTGGAGTATCATACAATAAAATCTAACTTATTTTTGCTCAGACCCGGGATGCCTAACCGTAACACAGATATTGTTATTAAGTCTAGCTAACAATTAAGCTACGAGACAGTATGTCCTGCATAACTGGTAACATAGGTACGTAATTTCATTACCGACAGCATTCAAATGGAAATGCCTATCAACAGAATACTTTGTAAACAAACAACGACTCGTATGCTATTAATCTTTTAAGCGAATGAAAAGTTCTATGGCACAGTACGCGCTGTACATAGGAGTAATTTTGGAGATTCGTTCTTCAGTTGTTAAGATTTTCTTATCGTCAAGGTGTGATTATTTAAAAAAAATTCATCTGGAAAATTTTCTTATATGTGCTTGTATGGGAGGCCCTTAACTGAATGTTTATTGTATTCTGTGTTCCCTCGTTATTGTGTTAATGCTGCCCTAGTGGCTTGAGTACATCAACTGTTAAATGTTACACTGTCTAGCTATCAATTCAAAAGATACAGCCCGTTCAGACAGGCATTCTGAAGACTAAAAAAGGTCGCGTTATTATTTGGATACGAAAGCCTAAAAAAGGATACATCTCTTCATATTTCTTTGTGACCGTCCCCCGTCTAAAATGCCACAGCTGACGCGTAAATTGAAACGTCGCTCCGTATCGCCGCCCGGCAACCTTTAGTTTTGCTTACTCATCTTTGCGAAGCAAGCTATCTATGTTGCATTCCCCATTCGGATATGCCATCGCCGTTTTAGGTTTAATGCTGAAGGTTTACGATAGCTTTAAACTTTATAACGATACTAGCGGCCGCCCGTGACTTAGTCCCGAGGATGTCACTTTCCGAGAAATTAAATGGACTATCAGATAAAAAATATTTTTTAATTCGAACCAGTAGTACTACATATCGGATTGGGCTCACATGGGCGCGTTTAAACAAACAAACAAAGAACCTAACGTCAGCTCTATTATTATGAGATGTAATAGATTAAAGAGTCGAATGCAAGAATTTTACATTTCGAACAAAATCGACTCTACGTATGAAGCACTAGATAATTTCCGTAAAACGTATACCACACCATCAGCAACGTATTCAGGCAATTACCTCCACCCATCCATCTCCTTCCAAAACTGTTATTGTAACCGGGCCCAACTTACCTCCATTTTTCCACTTTACGAAATATAAATCAGTAAGAAACTCCGCAGTAAAGCTTTCCCCCATATTTACACAGTCATTTGCGCTGCGTCCTCCAATTTGTGTGCGACACATTAATTTTCTTTGTCACAACCTGTCGAAGTTGTTAGAATGTTTGAGGAAACGGCTTTCTGCTAATAAGGCAAGAGGGGACTTAGTGGTCACGCGACGAATAAATTAAAATTTTGCCTTGAAATGGATTACGATTACTTTCTTTCTAAGATACAGGAAATCCTGAAATTAGTAACAGTATTAGATATTTTTTGATAAATCTCTTGCTGTTTTAACAGTCAGTGTGCCATAATAAGAATACATTTTGAATTCGTTTTTTTCGTTTTATAAGATTAAAGACTTTCGCGTTCGATTATAACATTAGCCTTATTTTATTTGAAATCGATCCTAATAAAGGCTTTAGGCTTAAAGTATTTAAATTAATCACGATCGAGATCAGTTTCATCAATCTTCAGCATAAACACGTCTGCAAACTTAAAGGAAGTTTTCATTGCGAGTTTCAAGATTTTAGTTACCTATAGATATGAAATATTCCGAATTTCTAATAAGCCATTTTTAGGGATAAGGTTAGGGATTCTTAGGTATAAATCCCTAAGAATGGTTTAGATAAAAACAGACGGTTTTTCGTACAAAAACTACGGAGCTAGCAGAATGTTAGATAATTGTATTAAACCCAGGTCCCCGAGGCGTACTCGTACTAGCTAAAAGCTTTACAAATACCCCGAGTGATTCATAGCGAGACCGTGCCAAATCTCTTGCCATCACCGCCCTGTCTTGCTTGTAATAAATATTTATTGCTCCGTGGTAACACAATAGTTAATCTACAAATGAATTACCAAAAGCCTTTGGCGCGTTAGGTATAGACGAGTAATTGGTTTCAGTATCACAGAGTTGTTTTACGTTCCCCATAGATTATATTGAAAAGCTGTTTGTGTCACGAACCTTCGTGTGGGAATATTATAGTTGGAATTTATGAAAATACGGGTTAGTAATTTTCTAGAGCGTTGGTATCAGTTTGTTACGTCCGTAATAATTTGTGTCGAAAACTATTTCATGCCTAAAACTGTTACACGCTTTGACACATTTTACTGATGTTATAGTCCATTCCTCCCGGTGACAGTTGTTGACTGTTCCAAGAAAAATCGAAACTATTATAAAGCACTAAGAAACCTGTGGAAAATTAAAGGATAATTCATTTACATACCTGTCACATAGATCATCTTAGCTGAAATGGACTATAGAGCGAAAGTTATGAGTTATCAATCACGCAAGAGAAAAATTGCTTTTTTAAAAGATCTATTTATATTTGATACTTTGAGCGTCTAACCACTTTTCTCACCTATCTTTGCGTTGGAAATCATCGATGCGTTTTTGTAGTAGTGTCAAATTGCTCTTCCATTGAGATACCTATCCTTGGCTAATTCTCAGACTAATTTCTACATTTGACATTCGCCTAGGACCGTTTTATTAGCATAACATTTAAAGCACCGTGTCTCACTTTGCTTTGGGGAACGTTTATTCCCTTTAGCACTAAGTGCTCCTTATGTCAAGCAGACATTTATAATCCTAACAAAAACGTTTGACTGTCTCCGCGGTGTAGTGGTTGGAGCGCTGTGCTCAAAACCTGGGAACACTTTCATTTGATGTTAGTTTTCCCTGCTTGGTTAGGGCATTGCAGGCTTGAATCACCTGATTGTCAGAAAAAAATATGATAACGTGCTTCGGAAGGCACGTTAAGCCGTTGGTCCCGACTAATGATTCAAAATGTCTGGTTTCCCTTATAAGGGTTACGGAGGTCAGACGACAGTCGCTCCATTGTAATAACCAGGCTGGTCAATTCAGGTCCTAGTCACAGCGTACCTTGGGCTCCGATGCAACGGTCGAGGATGCTAGGATGATCATGTTGAAGTTACAAAAACTCTTAAGGGTAACGTAGAGAAATACTGCGTTTGTAGAAAACGAAACAAACTTTGTACATTTTACAGTTTCTTGTTTCTCTTGCCCCTGTATCCGTCGCTACTCGTTGCTCACAAACAAAGTTTCATCTTCTCGAGAGATAATAAATTACCAACTTGCTGAGTGAATCTGCCCCGCTTTTCAAGTGTATTTGCGAGTACTCTTTGCACTATTCTACTCTTAGTTTAATACTCTGGCGCTGTAGAAAGTACCTCATACAAAATTGTTTGAAAACATGCAGGTACTATTCAATAGCTAGAGAGTATTATTTCCATTATTAAGTTACAAATAAGCTGGTGTCTGCTTACTTCTAGGCTCAAGATTAGTTATTTCAAAAGACCTACTATTCCTAATAAAGGTACATTAGCAAAGAGATAGAAGTAAAACTTAAATCTTGACTAATTAATATGAATGAGCTTCGTAATGAGATATTACTAAAAGACAGTAAAAAAAAATATAACATCCCAAGAAGTGCTCGCTTGACGTCGTCAACGTGCTTGCCAATGGTCTTACTCTAGATGGCTAAGACCGCGTGAAGTGGAGTAGAAGTAGCAGTAAAAGCGGACCCTGAACTCGCGAGGAAGCGACTAGTACGATCGTTAGGATGATGATGATGATGATGATAAACATCACCATCGTTTATCATCCCTACTAATATTATAAATGCGAAAGTAACTCTGTCTGTCTGCCTGTCTGTCTGTTACGCTTTCCCGCTAAAACCTCTCAAAATATTTTGATGAAATTTGTCACACCTAATCTTTAGACCCTGAGAAAGAACTAAGGCCACCTTTTGTTGCTAAATAGGGACCTGAAATCCACATGGACGAAGTCACGGGCGGCCGCTAGTTTACCATAAACCAAACCGATGTGTTTTTTAGACCCACCCTTTTATCCTAGACAATGAATAAATTACCATCCGTATGCATACCGTTTCTATTCTCACTTGACACGATCGCTCGGTTAGTTTATAGGCCTATTTCCCCGGTGACTTTTACGATAATACCGGTACTTTGTTCTCGCATACAGACAAATAAGGAAAAGCCGATATCTGCAAACGTGAGGTTTATTTGACTTTCGTGTTCGGTGAACGTTTGAATACCTGCCATGTGGCTGACTTTAACTCAATCTGGTGTAGTTTTCTAGTGTCTTTTGTGTCTACTTATAGGGTGAGTCAAAACGTTTTTTTCAAATCTTAAATCTTAAGCCAGCAAATTATGTAGTATGAACCGAAATCAAAGTAATTTTTCCATAGGAGGACATATTATTGGACTTAAAGATCGAGGATTAATATAGGGATTAGTCCTCGACATTTAGGCTTTTGCTGCAAAGTTACATTCTGTTAACTTCTCACAATTAATTTGGGCGGCTGTGTTTGTGCTTCCTCCAAAGTGGCTATATTAAGTTGAATACCTAGAATACCTAATTACCTAAACGTATTATGAAAAGCTGAATTTTATACGTAACCGTTTAACACCCACGCATATACGTACTTACTGCTTAGGTCTAAAACAGTACTCATGCAAATTAAATAAATAATGCTACGTGAGGGAACAACATTTAATCGAGGTAAAGAAAACGAGGCAATTCGAATAAATTATTAAAACGCGCTCTAGGAAATTGCCAAGTTTTCCGCTCACGTTATATTCACCCGCTTAGAAGAAGTTCGCATAGTCTCATAAAACTTTATATTAATGACTAGTTACCCAGTTCTTTTGCGATATAAATTTCTCCAAGAAATATGATACGTCTGCGGGCGATTTGTAACTCTCAAGAGTTTCTCACTTGAATAAGAATTTTTCTGAGCTAAATTTATTCACCATTTTGAAAAGAATCTACCATTACGGAGAAATTGGACATGTTGATGGCTATCGAGAAGCAATTTCCTCACAAGTGTTTTTCATGAGAAGATGAAATACCAATCGTTTGTTCTAAATAGTGCTCAAGACAAGGTTAGCTATAAAACCAGCAAGTATCGAGCCAAACCTAAGGGGATAAGAACTTATTTTGATCTTATGCGAATATTATCAGGTTTTTGCCTTGTTAAATTATAGGTAGGTATAAGATCAGCTGTTTTATCTACATATAAGCGGTCAAAATTTAAGTTACTCAGTAATTGCAGATAGGGGTATAACAGTCAAATTAAGTTAGGAGATTTTTAATCAGTTCTAGAGTTCTGAGAATTTTACGGTTAAAGAACGTTTATTCTCATAAAGAATTACAACAAATTCACTTACATGAGAAAACATTTTCAAAGAACACTTAATAGTCCAGCAATAGAACAGTAGCAAACAAATAATCACAAACACACAATACTTAATAACTGAGTACTAAATAGTATTTTAAATTAAAACTATAGTTATACAATTTCAAGACCAAATAACGGGATTACTCACAACCTTTTAACACAATTCTATTCAAAACTAAAATGTTAACATTAAATGAGGGTATTCTATCTTAGTTACGCTTACGTATCGGACTGAGGTTACCACAGTGCAGATAACGGACAGTAGTTAATATTTTACTTCTTTAATACGGGTACAAAATCCAATACGTATTGTTTTAATTTATTTTTGTATATATTAAAGGACTCTGCACACTTTATATTTTGAGGGAGTTTATTGTACATTTGTACCCCTTCAAAACTAATTGACCTTTTTCCATAGTCAGTGCGTACTTTTGGTAGAACAATATGGTCTTTTCTACGACTACTTTTACTATGGACGTGACGTACTTTTGAAAAGGTTATCTGGGTATGAATGGATTTGTCAAGAATTTTTTTTATAAGAATACAGGAGCAATATGTATAAAGTTGATTTATGCTCATCAGTTTAGTTTCCCGGTATATTTGTTCAGTGGGTGTTAAATAGTGATAGTGAAAGAGACTTTTAATAACTTTATTCTGCCGGATCTGCAGATCTTTTAGGCTAGTTTTTGGGGCGCTGCCCCAAATTTCAATTAGGTACAATAAGTGAGGTTTTACTAGAGAGTTATAAATTAAACGGCGTATTTGAAGAGGAAGGCTATGGGCAATAGTACGAAGTGATCCTGTAAGAGCTGAAAGCTTGGAAGTTATGTGCTCAATGTGCCAACGCCAATTAAGATGGGAGTCCAATTTTAAACCCAAGTATTTTTCACATCGTTTAATGTTAAGTTTTTGACTATCTATTGTGAGTTGTGGATGAGATGGGATATTTTTATTTTATTTTTTGTATTTTATTTTTTGTATTTATTGTATTTTTGGCTAACAATTTAACAAGATCTAACACTGGAAATGATGATAAATTGCCTACCCGGCGGTATCCTTGTCTTTATTACGATCGTAATAATTACATAACATTAATAATGATCGCTTCTACTCTTGAGTACTCTTGATTAATGTTATAAATTCAAGAAGCACTTCATCGAAGTATAACTACATAAACTGAGGTAGCTGAGGAGGTCGTATTTTAAGTTCGCGTTATAACGGAAAGATAATGAAATGAAAACTGCCTTGTAGGTATAAGTAAATTGTTTGTTCGATGGAAGAACGATTTAGTTATAGCGTTATCCTTACTCTTTCAATAATATACATCGGAAAGTGTTTCATAAATTCCCCATTGCTGTGACACCGGCCTCCCATATATTTTTATCCATCCATGATTGTATTCAATATAAAAGTAGTTTGGCGATATAATTAAAGAGCAATTTTCACGAAGCGTCTTTTACGAGAAGTTGAGACGTCGGCCATTTGTTTCGGACAGTCCTAAACGCCCATCATTTGTTCTTACATTGTTAATGAAAATTGGAATGATTAATGAGCCAACTTGTCTTGGCGGATGTATGTTCTTCTTCAAATTACTTAGTAGAAGTATTTTCGAGTACAATCAAAGACATCTTTGAAGTAATATAAGTATTCATTGTAGATTAGAGCAATTAGAAACCTTTTAAGCAGGAGTTTAGTGGGTTGTGCTCACACACGGCTGCAGTTCTACATGCATCTATGGCGCGTAAATAAATAAATAAATAAATGTTTGTCCTGTGCGGGGATCGAACCCGCGACCTCTTGCGTAATAGGCAACTTCTTGACCATTACACCAAGCGGGTCGTCAAAATGTATTCTTATTATGTTCAACTTAGGGCCGCCAGCGACTCCGGCCGCGTGGTTTTCGGTTTTCGCACACATAGTGATATACCTACTATAGCTTTAAAAGCCTTCATATAAAGGACGAACTAACACAAAAGTTTTTTTCGATTTAAACCAGTCAGTCTGCGTGGTTTTCGGTTCTCGCACATATAGGTATAGACTAAAGCTTTCCTCGTCAAATTGACTATCATACGCAAGAAGATTTTTTCAAATTGGACCAGTTGCTTGTGAGATTAGCGCGTTCAAATAAACAAACAAGCAATATACAAACAAACAAACTCTTTAGCTTTATCATATTAGTATAGAAGTATAGATAGGTTCATGCTTAACCGCAATCACGCCTGATAAAAGCAAAAATGTGGCCGACAATGCTACGCGCTCGCCTAGATGGTGCCCAAGGGTGCGAGGAATTCCAATCCTTAGCTATTCGCATAATGAATGAGGAAGCAAATCGCTTCGTGCGAATAGAGGGATATTATTATGTTCCCTGCGACAGGAAAAACGAGCTTATAAATCTGAAAATATTCTTCTTCACATCCAAATGAGAAGAAAAAATACCATGTTTTAGCCTTTGCAAACCGACAACGCTTTCAACCCGTCGGAATTGAGACGATATAATAAAAACTAAACAGAATAGGAGCAGCTGACAAAAATGTCGGCCGCTTCGGATTACAATTTCTCAGGCGACACTGGAACTAGGGTTAGCAGCCATAAAATATAGTTCTCGGTTATTTTTACATGTTTATTATGTGTCACAGTATGTCTTGGTTAAGTTTTGAAATTAAAAACGAAGTTACCTCGTGAAAAGTACGCATATTGCCAGTCAGTTCAGAGTCTGATAAATTAACAGTAGGTAGTACCTACCTATGATAGTGGAAAAGTAGTACTTCACCCTTCACTTGGCTATGTAATAATATTTTTTTAAATGCTTGTAATTTAAGGACAGCTCTTCATAGTCTCCAAATAACCAATTCGAACAGATAGAAGAATGATTTATTACAGACATTGACATTACAGACAGACGAGGTGCTGGTAGGGCGAAAAAAAAATTACGTTCAAAAGAATTAAATAAGTGAATCAAAATGGTGAATAAACTATTACATTGCATTTCATTTCACATTGTTCCCAAGAGTGAATGAACTTACTATTGACAAGACGCTGTTACATTAATTGTTGATTTTGTTATTAATATAATCTTAGCTCGCTACTAAAGACATTGCTTACTATAAATTGTTGTCAGGACACAATGCCAACCCTCCCGTCGGAAAACTTCGTTGGCATTCAAGAGTTTGCCGTTTTAATGACATCTGAAAGTCACGGGGTCAAAGAATGATCTGAGCCGTGCTAAATATGAGTATAATTAGGCACATAGCCTATACGGATATGTTACTTATCTTCTCAATATGACCTAAAGTCACGACTCAAAAATGTGTAGGTATACCTGAAGTCTTATGTGAACACGGTAAGGTTCAAATTTGAATATGATGTGTATTATTACCTAAACTTAATTAAACTATGATAGATTGCTTACGGTTTCCCAGGAGCAAGTTGTTCAATTTATTAGTCTCAATTTCCTGGATGGAAATTCGTGTTTCAAAGCTGGTATTTTGCGATCATCTATTCACATTTCACTGAAGTCAATAGTGACAAATATTTTGAATGAAAATGCTTAAAATGAATGGTTTGCGGTGAGTGATTTTAATAGAAGTCTTTATATAGTCTATAACTACATATTTTACACCTTTGTAAACAAGAATCCCACATACTCCTTGGATAACCCTGGCGCCAAAAATACCTACGCCTAGCTCTTAAGAATTTTCCGCCACAAAATGGTCACGAGATTAAATACCAAAATATGTAATGTGGACCTCTTACTACCTGACCACATACTTTTTACTATGAAATGGGAATATTGTAACATCACTTTAAATGTTTTTGTGTTGTTATGTAGCAAAATATTTAGTAAAATGTTTATCTACGCCGTGTAAATTGGATGCCACTTACTCTTACTGACACTTTTATTATTTCACAGAGTACAGAAAAACCTCGTGTGAATAATAAATCTTGTGTCAAGCTTCAATCTGATACTGCACTGCGCTATTTTAGCTTTGACTGGGCGTCTCGAGGCGAGAGTCTTGGTCGTATCTACAGAATAAAAAGAGGTCGCAGCTATTTAAGAAGTCACTTTCTTGTTTGCAGTTCAAAACATATACGCTATGATTATAGTTGGCTGTTTAGTTACTCACGATAGTTGGTTTGGCTTGATGAAGAAAGGCTATTATAATAATAGATGATTATTTTTATGCCAATATTGCATTGAAGTGTTAATCTGTTCAGCCACACTTAATTCAAAAATGGAATGATAATAAACCTTCTTTTAAACACAGTAGCTGAGGTTGAACTCTTAATACGACATATTTTCTTGAAAGCCACTCCTAAGTCTTCCATCAAATTTTTGGCAGCAACCATCGTTCATACATGTTCTAGTTCCTTACTGAGGGCTTCCCCCCATTTCTCCTAAGTTTCTGTAATACTTTTGTAAGCCTTAATGAGTTGGCAAGACTCATTTTAACGATAACATAACTCTATTATTACGGTTGTTAGCTGACAGGTCAAATCACTAACTATATTAAACGTCAAAAACGTATGCTTGTAGGGAAAATTGGTATGAAATACTAAGCTCTGACTTCACAACTTAGTATTGTCAAATGAATACTTTTTAGTTCCGATTAACTGTAATAATACGCAACAGTTACTGTGGCATAATTATTAGTGATATTTTTTAATTACTTCTTTAACGTAAGAGTTTCATAATTTATTTTCAAGTCATTCATTTACCTACCCAATTATATGCGGTCTCACTCGAAGTATTAAGGCAACGTATATTAACCAAAACATCCTCGTGAAACTAATAATAGCATGCGGTTTCTCTCTCGGAGTATTAAAACAGCGTAGACCCTTAATGAGACCGCTAAGAGCCTGAACAGCTTTTAACTGGTAAGACTAACGAGTTAGAACTTCATAAGTGAGGTAAGAGTAGAGTATATTTAGTATGTTAATGACTTTCGCTAAGTGTAAAAAGGAGCATACAGTAAATGCAAAAGAAAACTGTTAATTTTATACGTTTCTCAACCCTATTCAGTTGTAAGTGGAATGATCGCATTCCACTGGTCTCGTGAGACATGGAACACCGAAAATTGAATAGTCAAGTTTAGATTATGAAAATATCTCCATTAAGAAATGGAGCTGGGGAGAACCGAGTAGTAAAAGCAATAAATGGTAATAATAAAAAAAACACATCAGATGGTTCTTTTTAGCGGCTAAAAATAATAGTTATATATGAATTTCACATCAAACTGCCCGCTCTAAGTCGACCTTATTTCATTACCTAAATATCTCAAGAAAAATACTCACATTACTCGTATTAAGGTTTCAGTACCGTAATCATACAAGGGAAGTCTGATAAAGAGATGTTTTACGAGTGCAACGTATACGCCTCCCACGGGAATCCATCCTTCCCTTATCTGCGCGGCATTAAGTAATAAGACTAGGGACCGGCGTCATATGTTTTGTGGCTTTGTCAATGTTAACGTATTTTCACACAGTAGAATCACCTTGTACTTATGATTTTAGTTTTTATTAATACCTATTTATTTTAAGTTGAAGGGTTTGTCAGTTCAGTTTGTACTCGTATGTTGAAACGCGCTTATCTCAGGAACTTTTGGTTCGATCTTAAAAATATATTTGTGTTGGATAGTAATTTTTTGAGGTATGCTTTACGCTATTGTATAACACTATGTGTCTACGGACGGAGTAGCGGGCGGGTGGGCGTCAATTTTAACTATAATAAATTTTACCAAATGTGTGCGCAAACATTTGCTGTCCATATTCCCTCACTCTCATGGTTCTCATGATTGTAGAGTGGTCAGGCGCAAGACCAACGGCTTAACGTGCTTTTCGGGGCACGAGGATGTAATAACACCACCAATTTCAACCGCCGGACTGTAACTTATATCCCAACAGCAAAAATCTTGTAACAATAGTTACGCTGGCCCGTTTTCTTGGTACGACTAATGACTGCGATTCACCAATCACGAAATCACTACGCTTACGCACCTAATATAGGTTTCTAGGGCAATTTCGGGTACGACGGTTAATCTCATTGATCACAGCTATGCTAGGCTTAATATAGTGCACATGTGAACGTGTAAATGTTTAGGTATTGCCTTTGGGCTTGCTCTTAGTGTAATTGTTCGTATTCGTATTATACCATAACTTCAGATTTGTGGCTTAGTTTATCTACTGCAACTTTCATTGTTATTATTTTCACCAGTTTATTTATATTTCATCCAAGCCATGCCTATATGATAGGCATGGTATGGATTTTATAAATATTTAAAAAAAATAACTTTAAGAGGGGGTGTAAAAAATATCGCGTATTTTCAAACACATTTTAAACCTTGAAAATGAACTTCAAATGACCCGAAAAAAAAATCGTAGATATTCAAGCATCGTTCCTAAATAGTTATCACAGAAAATATTGAAAAAATTGCAATTTTCATTGATAAAAAAAATCTTGAAGTTGCGTCTGACTTGATTTTTGGTTACATTTATTTCCGAGACGATGCATTTTGGTGAACCAATATTTTGGCATATAATATCAAATTATATTATCTAAATATTTATCACAGAACATTTTGAAAAAATATCATATTTTACGAGTAATTCAAAGAAAACTAGTTTGGCGCTTACTACGTTCATATTCCGCGCAGTAAGCTATCGTCTGTCGCACCTGGCGCGTGCTCACAGGCATGTTTTGTTTCATCGGTTAGTCGCAACCTCTCCGTTGAGACGAGAAGACTATGATTCAGTACTCTCCCGGCTCGAAAAAATATTTCGTAAAATTATTATAAGGATTGACGTGAATGACGGATCGGCCGAGAACAGTATATGCAATAAAGAACGATGCTTTCAAATAGTCGCTTGTTGGAAGACTTAGTAGCAATTTGAAATTGAAAGTTTACAATTCCAGCCTAAACTATTAAAACTTATTTTTCATAATCAGTCTTTTACTGTGTACAATAAATGGACGAATAAATTAGGTGTTGCGGCAATAAAATGTGTAAATAATTTATTTTGTGTATTACTGTTACTAGATAAGAGATTTACGATTTAGAAGTTTTTGTTTTGCTCCTTTGAAACGTGACAATCTGTACATAAAATATTTTAATATTTAAACTGTGCAAGAGTAACTGTATGACATAGTGAGAGTACGAAAGAAAATGTATTGAAAAATAATGTTACAACGAGGCAAGATAAATTAAACCCGTTCAAAAAAAATGGTGTTTCAAAAAGCAACTTTCAACTTTCTTGCCTATAGATTACTGCTTCCTAAAGTCGGTAGTAGAATTTTTCAGTATTGTGCTCGGTGTGGCACTTTTAAATCGTCAATATTAATTGACGATTTAAAAGTGCCACACCGAGATCTACATAAATATAGTATATTTCGATTTTGATTTGGTTGACGGGAATCAGTAGTGTGTCTGTGTGTGTGGGAATCATGCAACTCATAGTAAATGATATTATAGGTAAGGGAGACGTTAATTTCACCGAATTGCGGTACATGCAACTGCAAAAAAATTACACTGTATTTTAAAATCAAAAATTTTGTATTTCACAAATATGTTTACCTACGTTTTTTAAATTAGTATAATAATTTTGTAGAATTAAGAAATTTAGGAGTACTACCCATTCCCTAAAAGTAAGAAATAGTTCTGCCAAGCAGTCGATCCAGCTCGGGTACCGAGCTCCTAACCACACTGTGTTGGTGTAGTAACGGAACTCTATATTGTGGCGATGCAGATGGGGCCTTATTTCAAAACACATTAAAATTAACCAGGCCGTAATTATTTTTATGCAATCATTGTAAATATAGCACATTGCAAATTAATTAATGTTCATTAATTCTTACAAGTTGATTAACAACGATTTAACACGTCTTTTTTTAAACCTACTAGCACTTAAACGGGCCTGGCCGTTCTCAGGAAATGGAAAATACAAATAAATCTTTTTTTAAAGATTTTTTGTATTGCCATTGGTTTTCAGATACCTACGTCAGTTAAATAATTAAAAATCTAGAATAATAAGAATGACATGGTTCTCATTCTTATTCATGTGCACAGCGACAAGAATTTGATAAATTCACAAATTATTGTCGACGTTATTTAAAAAATCTTGTATCTTATAATGTCCTTTTCTCTATGAGCAATTCTTTATTTTATGTCTTATTAGATGTAAAGGTGCAAAATTACGGTTTACGGTTTAAGACATTTATTTCTCAATTACAGAATACATGTTATTCACTTTCACTGAGAAACACTGGATAACAATTAGTAATTATTCTGTACGTTTAACACAAGCACTAGTAGTAACTAAGTAAATCATTTATTAGTAGATCTGAATTGATGTTAGTATTTCCATTTTTCTCAATTTTAATGAGGGTATTTGTCTTAATACACACAACAATACTCGAGCGAGAAAGACGAGTCAGTCACAGTTCTATTACGTATCGAAAAACAGTTGCTGTCATAAATGCCATTTGCTGCCATGTGTGAGGAATCATGCAGATTTAAAACATTTAAAGTAAAATCAAAAATTGGAAGACAAAATTAAAATTTAAAGATTAAATTAAAATTTACAAAGATTTTGTAGTTAAAAAAACATATTATACAATTATTAAGTTAATAACTTGCGCGTACCTTTGCGTATTAATAACTACCAGAAAAAAGTACAATACAAGTCACTCAAAGCATAAACAAAATAAATCATTATAATACTAACATTTATGTATTACTAGCTTTCCAACGCATAGTTACGTCATCCTGCTTCCAATACTCTCTTTGACAATTTTTATCTGATTTACTTTGAATACTGTGCGGAATCGCCCGAAACAAATTGAAGTGGCGACCTCTGTCTCATTGCGTTGAAGTCATAGGACGAGAGGGGGCCGAGGAAGCGCGCGGGTGCGATCCGATGGGTGTCGAAATTGATGCGCCCTCTTAATAATTTATTGATATCGCAACTCTTTTTACAGTTACTCCATTAACTGGTAAGCCTTTCTTGTGATATCTGTTGAATTAATATTATTAATTAAAATAGAAGCGTATAATACAAATAAGACTCTGGCGCCTAATTAAGAATAATAAAGTCGTACGGCGAAAGAAATGCTTTCATTTTCAGCGGACTGTTTTATAAGAAAGATTAGGCAAGGGACGAACGGCTTTCTGTGACTATTCGAGACACGTAGCTCTGTTAATTAACCCAAACTAACTATCACATTCTTTACCTAAACATTTTGTTAACAGGAAGGTTTGGGTGGTTCAGCGTTTCTACATGAAGTTCTTCTCGTTTTCTTTTTATATTATTTTTAACTAGCGACCACCCCGGCTACGCCCGGGTGCAACTTAAATTTATTATCAGCGTTTCTCCGCTATATTCTGCATGTATATTACACAAATTATTATCTTTGGAATCGATGTATCTGATAAATAAAAAACTGCATGTAAATCGGTTTTAAATATTCGAGCATACATAGGGACAGACAAAAAAAAAGACTTTTTTTTATATGATGTACGGATTTTTTCATCAGAATCTTACTTCTATCCTAATCCATACAGGCTGAACTAATGCTAATGATATCAAACTTCGGCAAAATGCTAATTCTCCATCAATTACCATATTTTCCAAGTGCGGCTTGGTGAACACAAGATCAAAAGATCCAATAAATTGGGCACAATCAAGGGAGAATTTCATTTATTTTTGAATCTCTTTCTACAAACACTAAGGTTATATGTATTAAGCCTTATTTAGCATAATTTAAAGTGAGTGCTTACCCTTCATTTCCGTAAATAATCGTGCTTCTCTTACCTAGTTACTTAAATGGCAGAAAAAAACAATTTACTCATAATGCTCTCCTTAGTAACCTGTTACTCGCCCTACAAAATATTTACGAGCACAACATATAACACGTACGTCACTGTTCTTTTTAAATGTATTGAAATTATTACGTACATACAAAATGCAATTATATATGTATTGGGACGCTACTGTGAGAATACCTATTTTCTTAAACAGCTCCCTTAGAGAAGTACGTGCGCTAAGTTTATATACATTTACATTATACTTACTGAAGTCTAATAACGTGCTGCCAACAATATTGTAATTTTTTTAGACATACATATTTGTTATTTACTCCTACAAGTATTGAAGTTTTGGCTATACTCGCAACATTTTATGATAAATGAAGAAATATTTACTAGAGACTTAAAATGTGTTGCCAAAAATATTTATTACCTCTTTTCATTTCACTTTCAATTTTACCTCAACAATTAATTGAATAAAACCTTCAAAGTTCAAACATCTTTAGAAATGTCCCGAAATAGAACACAGCAGACGTGCTAAGGTAAAGTAGGTATTCTAATTTAGAAGCACGTAAGTTGAAGCACGGACAGAATTCATATTAAAACATCTATAAATAACTTCATCACATCACAATTAGGGATTGCAATTGCTGGATCCAGCATCCAGCAATCCAGCTGGATCCAGCGCCTTTTTAAACATGCTGGATCCAGCTAATGTATGCTGGATCCAGCATGCGGATCCGCAAACGTATCAATTTCTACCGTTTAGTTTTTAGCCGCCTTATTCGAAACGTCGCGGCAACGTTGTCACCATGGCACGTGCCGCATGAAAGGCTACGCTGATAATGTCCAACAGTGGACTGTTTAGTTAGGTACTTAAAAGTGTATGTTGTTGCTATTAAACAAGATTGCACAAAACCTGTGCTATTTGTAAAAAGATAGGTTTTTATAGTTTTTTCCTCCTAGCCGAATTCGGCCACGGCGGCCAATCTTACCATTAGCGAAGTACGCAGGATATATTATATCATATATATCAAACTATTAGCCCTCTCGTAACCACAGTGCAGTGCTTGCATAGTGCGAAAATATAGGAAATAAACAAAAGGAAGTTTTATGAACATGAGGTTATTTCTGTTTATTGTTTTATTTTATGTTAACTATTTTCATCTCAAATGATCAACAAACTAAAGCAAGTAAATATACGATACTAGCAGCTGCCCGCGACTCCGTCCGCGTGAGTTTCGGTTTCCGCACTCAGTTTTACTATAGATGGCTTAAAATATTACTCGACAAATGGTAAGTAGACTATCCAACACAAAAGATTTTGTCAATTCAATGAACAAAATGTGAATAAAATGTTACACGTGTTATTGTTAGTTACCCATAAAACGTAGACATAATGATGTAGTGGGGTATTTTCGAGGCAATTTTATGTACAATATTTCCGACATAAATTATTTCTTTATAACATTAACCATTTAGACTGCACACGTGACGGAAGCTTAAAAATTGGAGTAATTTGTCCCGTTTTCCCGACGTTTCCTATAACAACGCTTGTCCTATTGTCTAATCGCTTGTCCTATTGTAATGTATAATAAAAAGTCCTATAATCTGCCCAGGAGTATGAAGATTAATTGTACCAAGTTTTGTCAAAATCTGTCGAGTAGGTTTTGTTTCTATAAGAAACATACAGACGGACAGACAGACAAAACTGTTACTGGTTGGCTTTTTGACATCAGTATCGATCACTAATCACCCTCTGATAGTTATTTTGAAAATATATTTCATGTACAGAATTGACCTCTCCACGGATTTGTTATAAGTGAAATAAGTGAAAGATTCAAGGATAGTAAAAAGAAGGACAATTTAATTAGGAAAAACCCTTAAAATTTCACTTTTTTACTTTCGGTCCACGTTTTGCTGGATCCGCGCTGGATCCAGCTGGATTCATGTCAATCCAGCAAGAATCCAGCTGGATTGAAAATGCTGCTGGATTGCAATCCCTAATCACAATCAACGGAATAACACAATAAAGAGTGGCCAAATTCTCGTCTTTTCTCGACAATTCAGAGCTAAGTAAGGGTGAAACTTTTTCTTGTAATAAAATAGTACCTTGGAGACCCCTCGAAACTGAAGTGGTTAAATTCCCTGGCTGAACACATCCTGTGATAGGCTGTCCGTTCTAAATTGAGTTCCCAAAAATCTCAATAATATTCACACATAGGAACGGGATAGCTACCGCAACGTAAATAATAAAGCAAGCGTAAGGGCACCATTTTAAATGGGTCTACCCAGGAACGCCTCTGGTTTTCTTTCAGTGAATGAACCCATAAAAATACTTTTACGTCGGAACCTTTTTTACAACTACAGATTATTTTAATATCCAGTTTTACTTTTGGTGCGCGTGTTGATTCAGTCGAGACCCATCTTTGTATGGAAAACATGATTTTAAATGTAAGACGCATTAGTGTAGTGGGTAATTTTTTTTGTCAATTAACTTAAAAAAGGACTTTTACGTCAAAACCTTATTATTTTAATAGCTGTTTTTTCTTTTGGCAATCTTGTTGATTAAGATATACGTAACTCCGCCGATGTCGGCATACACTTCCCGACATCATATCCGACAGGCCACGTCTGCAACTTCTCTAGTCATTAGCGGAGTGTTGCCAGACTTTGTTTAGCTCTAATCAGCTTTGGCGCGTCTTTACACTAGTAATGTATTGTAGAAGTTAGGCACGGAGTTGTATGGTTGTAGATGCGGTTGGAATGTTGAAAGAATATTGATGAAACGTCTCAATCCCACATAGAATATTGGTAAATTCAGTTTCTACAGATTGCTTTACGAGTAATATCTGTTTTTACTTAAGAAAATCACTTTGATTAAGTCAAAACCCATCTTTATAACGAAAGCATGATTTTAAATGTCGAACGTATTAGTGTAGTGCGACATTGATAGTTTTAACATGTTTTGTATACCTACGTATACATTTATTTGTAAGCATTTTTACATGCTAACTTGCATACTTTGGTTTGAAGCTTTGCTTTAAACCTATTTTCTTTACTGCAGCTGTTTGCCTTCTAAAGAATACTCTAGAAACAGTTTCTGCAATGGTTAATCCCGGCTTATCTCGACTCTTCCCGACAGGCCACGTCTGGAACTTCTCAAGTCATTAGCGGAGTGTTGCCAGACTTTGTTTAGCTCCAATCAGCCTTTGAGGCGTCTTTACACTAGTAATGTATTGTTGAAGTTAGGCACGGAGTTGTATGTTTGAAGATGCGGTTGGAATGTTGATGAAACGTATCAATCCCACATAGAATAATGCATTTTACAATCGAATCGGGAATATGGGAATCTATGACCAAAAACGTATGATTATTTGAAATAAGTATTCGTATATTTGTTTATCCATCGTCGATTGTGAGACTAAGTGTAGGAACGCAAGAGGCGGAAAGATCACGACCGATGTTCGTATGTACTTACGTTACGTTCGGACGTACTTTTATAGTGGCATAGTGTGTTTAAAATACATTGCAGTCGTAGTCATGGCGAATTTTATGCCGTTATGTACGTTTCCAGGTCCTATATTGTCACTTTAGTGAACTACGAACATAAATCGGCTCTAAAACACCAATCTCTCAGAAGTGTCCTCGATATGTTCCTTTCAATTCCCCAAATTCACCTCCAAAATATTCTAAACGAAGGATATCGCATAAAAGAAGATAAAACAGCCATCCTCAGATTTCGCGCCTCCGTGCACTATAACAAAAATAGCCTTGTTTTATTTTCCCTACATTGCGGGCGAGAGGTATTCCACTCTAAGCACCCAATATTTAAGCACCGGCAACTTGATCACCTGGCCTATTCCACTGTGAATGATAATCTTAATTATACTGTCTTATAAAAAATAAGTGACTTTTTTTGTTGTCACTTTATAAGATAAAAATTTCAAACTTTCGCGTTGCATTTCGCGTTTCGGTTAACGGTGTTGGTTTTATTTACAATTATTTATATGGCTGTATAAATAACATGTATTTGAATTTCTGATTGTAAAACTGATTGTTGACCCAAACAAATAAAATAAAAATTTAAAATTTACTTTATAACTCAAGAACAGGCTCACCTATCCAAACCAAGTTTTCAGGGTTTGTTCGGACTAGGAGGATAGATAGTTAACGTGAAAGCACAAAATCGATTGAGTGGTTCTTTACGTAGCGAAGCACGTACCGGGCCGCAATTCATACCTATTATAGGTTTTCCAAAAATATCAAATTAAATATCAATCAGTGCTCAAAGTGGACTTGGCCAGGTGCTCGAGCTGCGGATGGTCGAAAACTGGGTGCCAAAAGTGGAATTGGGTGTTCAAAGTGGATCATCTTGCTGGCAAGTGGTACATGGAGATGTAAAATACCTTTACCACCTTTATCCCGCCGCTGTTTTTATGGCCACACCCGTACGCGAGTCACGTGTGCCACGTAGATTTAGCGGACTTTTATTGAAGTTGCCGAAGTAGGGTTAGCACAATGGAATGAGTAATGCGAACTATCTATCTTTTTCAGGGGTTATTTTTTTGAACACTAGGCACTTTCACGACGAATTCGACAGTCGAAATCGCCACCCAATAACTTAAAAGAATAAATATTTTGGGAAATTTAAAAGGTACTTTTAACCTGCAGTGTTGCCAACAAAGCAAGGGGTCTCAATAAAGTCTCAGTAAAGTAGATTAAATTAAAATAACAGTAAGATGATAAAGCTTCACACTATGTTATACATACTGTATTCTGTTTCGCTGAATTCTATAAATACTAAGGCATTACACCAAATCGGTCGTATAATTGACGATCAAAATGTAACTTATACATTGTTTAAGACCGAAATTTAAATACATACAGGTTTATGCAGGCTTTCAAGAAGAGAGTGGCAAGTGCCGTTGCAATAGTAATGTGAAGTTTATAGCCAGCTTTCAGTCTTTACGACCGCTTTCCATCAGGCAGAGTACCCAAGGTCAACGTCAAAAGCAATTTATAATGCAAATTGGACTGTAGGTATTATCCGCATTTGTGTATGATATGGGTTGCTTACTTAATATCAAGTAAGTCACAAAATTTCATTGTTCAACTTCCACTTACATATCAACTAGCAGCCGCCCGCAACTTCGTCCGCGTGGATATTTTATCAATTCAAGCCTGTAGTTCCTGAGATTAGCGGATTTAAACAAACTAATTCGTCAGCTTTATTAAATTTTAAGATTTTAAGTAATACTACAACGCTTTACCTTAAAATACGTCTACCTAAATACCTAAACGTTTATACTTTAATATCTGAGTTGTATTGTATGACTTGAAGTATGCTCCAAGATGGAAAAATACTACAATATATACAATATACTACTTTAATTTCATTGTATAAATTTTTGTAGCATCTTTATCCTTTCAAGAAAGTTCTTGAGACATCATGACGAAGTAAAGTTTATGTCACTAAGCTGTTATAACCATCTTATGTTGCGAGTTTTAGTATTGTAAGGATCATACATTGGGTTGGAACTTTTGTAAAGTCGAGTTGTATGACTCTGAAACCACGACCCCTAATAAACAGGATCAGGGCGAAATGCGGCAGTCAATTGTTTAGGGTAGGATATAAACAAATACTACAAATATTCTTAGGTTTTTATGGAAATATACTAGGCATAACTACGCCTGTAATGTATTTTAAATGGGGTTTGACCACCATGCTGGACTTCGGTCGCGAAATTTCCGGCCTGGTGTTTTTACACTTAAAGCTAGCTCGTTAGCTGTTTAAAAATTTTTTAGTTATAAAAACTGTATTGGCCACCCAAATAAGTATAAATAGGTACAAAAGGCTGACTAAGCTAGCTATTTATTATTTTATCTAGCCATGAATTGGTATCTTTACTTCGTTACCCGCCGTTCTAATAGCCCCAATAAGCAGACTCACGTACGTGTCACGTGTGTTGGATTCACCAGACTTTTATTAGACTCGAGCTGACGTAGGGTTGACAGCTTAGACTTAGGTATATTGACATTCTATTGAAGCCGATAATCGTTAAAATGTCACGAGCAAAAAATATTTTATGGACAATTTTGAATTAATATGCTATATAAGTCCTCACTTTAAGTTTAAGTTATCTTACCCTTAGGTAAGATACCTATTCGCCCTTAAAAATTAAATCTAATTAAATTCGCTTTATGTATTTTATACTTTTCAAAGACACAAACGTACATACATAGAGAAATATAAAATGACTATGTTTTTATCTCAATCTAGTAGGACTGTGTGTAAGACTAGGTTTATAAGAGGGTTTTTGTTTAGGTTACTATTATGAAAATGAAAAATGAAAATGAAAATGAAAAATGATCGTTTAAGAAAGCCGGTTCAGCCAGTTACCTTAATTAAGATTAACTAAACTGAAATGTCACTTCTTACACAAAAATAGCAACATAACCCTTATTAAAAAGGTTAAATTCGCCTCTCCTTCTACAAAGCCGTGGTTGAGTACCCCTGAATAGATTATGTAGACAGATTACGACGACCGCGAACGATTAGCGGTGACGACCCTGATTTATAAACAGGACAACAAGGCTTTGTAAAACAACACACTTACTTGTAATGTTAAGAAACCCAACGGGGATCTTTTACCGCCCACTTATGTTTCAGTTTTGAGCACCTATAACAATGAATTGACAGTTGTTTTTATCTGCTTATTTTTGACTATTTAGTGATCAGTCATTATTTTCCCATTGATGACTAGTGGATATATAAAACTACTAGGTAAATGTATTATATTCCAATAGTTTTTTACAAAATTAAGTGTCCGTTTTATTGAAGTTAGACCAAATCTGAGGACAAAATAGCATCACGCCGTGTTTTGACACGAGTTTTTACCAACAAATCACCAATTTTTAAAACATTTGTTTGTGGATTTACAAAATATAAGACATAACAATAATAATGTTTGTCAATTACCTAGCAATCCTAGCATTATTAAGATGTAATTGCGAGATTAGGTTAGCTTAAAACTAGTTCGCTAATATTTGAGAAACGTTCATTATTATTATTTATATTTCTTTCTGACAACCCTACACCCACAAAGTTCCACCGGCCAGACCTAATGAAGCAAGCAGATTTTACTAGGATATTTCCCTCACTTCGCCACCTTCTTACGACTATGGGAAACTTAATGTCACGCATGGAGGATTCTATTAGGAAATATTTTCCTTTAAGAGGCGCTTAGAGAATTCTATTGGGGATTTTCTTTTCAGAGTCTACGAAATGAGTTTGTTCAAATAGAGGTGTGCAGTTAGGTTTATGAAACATTTGGTGATAAGAGCAAGTCATTCAAATAATTTGCTACCCCAAGATGCTAGATGAAATACAATTCAAAACAAAACAAGTTATATTTTTACATGCAGTAAACATTAAAAGTTTTAAGCTAAGTTTGGGTTTAGTCCAGGGAAATTACATATTTGTCTTTGTCCCATATGAGTCTTATACAAGTAAGGGTAATCGATACGTACATGGTTTTTGGAGTTTCAAAGCATGGTGTAATGTAATACACTACACTACATGAGATGGGAATACTTTAGTTGAAACTCCTTGGAATCGCTTTCTTGACATACTTGAAACAAGCATTTTACGTGATCTATACTCTGTCCACTTTATTAAGCGTCTTTTGACAGGTCGCCGATTGAAAACATTGGTGATGTCCTAAAGTATCTCAAATGTGTCAACAATCCGATAGTACTTTTATCATTATTCGACTTAGTTACCTACCTACTTACGTAAAAATAACCAATTTCGATAAACATGCGTTTCGATTTAACATTCTCTTAGATTCATTGTAAACAAATATAAATCCATATATTTGAGTCTATCTATCTATATAAGAAACTTTAAAAATGAAGATTCTGATGAGTCAGTCATGTTAGTAAAATAAATTTAAATATTTTTTTTTCCTTTCTATGTAAAATACACATTATACCTTATTATCATGTTATGAAGAAGTTTAGATTTATTCATTAGCATTTATTTCTATCGATTATTTGTAATCGGTGGCACAATCGTTTTAATCATTTTCGTAGAACATCACTGAGTTGGCAGTTACCGTCCATGAAGAACAATATTCTTTTTTCGAAAATTTAACCAAAAATTATTCGAAATTTTATGGGCGTGAGCTGTCAAAAGTCGTCTTATAAAATGGACAGAGATAGTGATTTTATATAATTACTTGGAAACAATATAAACCGGAACCAGACCCGTCTTTCTTACTGGGCACAATGGGCACGTATCCAGCGCCCTGCAGTCGATTGGGGCCCCTAGACCAGGTTCTTGGGGCACTACGGTTACCAAAAAAGGAATTTCAAGGCCCCTGTGAGGGCCCAGGGCCTCTTATAGGTGAAAGACGGCCCTTTTCGGAACTAGCTAATAAAATATATCCGTTCAGCTTAACTATGTAAAAACAACACGTTTTCTTCACGATTTTCCTCACTTCGTTACCTTGTTATGACAATAAGGAATACTTTATATAACAAGTAGGCATTTCGAAGTTTGTTCTTGTTGGAAATTGTTATACCAAGACAAGGGGAGGAAAACTTACCAACGCTAAGCTTCCTAAGATTGAGATAATGTCAGTTTGATTTCTATAACTACAAGCGTTTGCGAGACAGCGGTTACTAAAAATATTCCTTCCTACAGAATTTAAGGACGGTATTATAAATGTTTGTGATAAAACAAAACGATAGGCTAGATAAACATATACATTGAATATGTATGAAATGGAGCAGAAGATTTAATGGTGATGGTGGTATTCATTGAATACAAAATGTTTAATTTCAATTATTCGCATAATACTATGTGAGCCGAGATAAAACTCTCTATCAATATAAAATGGGCACATTCGCATCTGTCTGTCTATTTCTCAAGTCATTGAAAAATCTATCACATACCTGGGCCCCAACATGTACCAATGAATTGGTCCAGAAAATAAAGACTTTTACAAATAATAGCTAACGACAACCACGCCTTACTCAGAGGACTGGTTGACATGGGTTCAAATAAATCTGACGCATAAAAAACAACAACAAAAAATAACTTTTTTATTAAGGACTTACAAAAGACCAAGATAAATTGCTGAAAAATATTTGTTACATTTAATCGAGACAAAATGGAACTTTGAAATTACTTTTCATAATGACCGTTCTTCGGAAAACTCGTTAAATTAAACTGTGCGAGTTTATGAATAATAAGAATATAAAAATACCTCACAGAAAGGGTCATTAAAAGATGTTGTTGTAAGAAAATTGCTTTCTTGCTTGAAAAAGATTGCTACGAACGTAACACGTGCTACGAATTTAGTAGCGCTACGGATTACGTAGCTGAACGCTAGTGCTACGTAAATCTGCTTTTAATGTAGTGTTCGTAGCACGCTGCTCGTGGATTTCACTGGCACAGATTTATAACGAAGTTACAATGTACAAAATTCAGTGCAAATTTTGCGCAGTTAGGTGCTAATGTGCAGAATGAAATATGAAGAAAGTTGACCAGTTTATTGGCCGCCATTAGGGTACTCTTAGAAATAATGCGCTAGCATTTTATACTAATCATATTAGAATGGACTATGAAACGCAATCTTGTCTTTTGATAAAAAAGCCTGATCAAAACTTTGTGTATGGCAATCCGACAATAGGCTAGTTGCCTCATATCACCATTTATAAAATCACTTTTAATTCGAATATTATTCCGTACAAGGGTCCAAAATATGTAAACTTCATTAAATATAAATATGGGATTGCTGCAAAAATTCAACTTAAACCCGATACATTTTTACTTTTTTTTCTCTTGATTGAAAACACCGTCCGCCATGATTCTACGTCACCAATATTGTAAACAACACAAATTCAAACGACAGTTTCGACAGGTTATTCGTGGTCTTTTATTCAAACGCGTTGATTGTTGTTTATTTCACTATTAAAATATAATACACTTCACATTTCTTGAAAACAAACCTGCCCAAAATAGATACTTTGATGGTTGCAAAATGTTTTGCTTCAAATTGTGATTCGCAAATTCTCATCACTTATACTTTAATCCACAACTTCTTATTGATGTATTCTTACATTCACGCACGATACAATAGTGGTAATTCATAAAATGTATCATGAAATCTCTACGAAGACATGGTTTTAATTCCGATAAACACTTTTTGGTTATGTCACGCGTATTGTTGACAAGAACAGTGACGCCACGGCACAGACAATCATGGCGGACGGCGTTTACGGTAGTATAGTGAAATTAATAATTTCAAATTGAAAATACAGTTGGATAGGTGCTTCAAAAAATTTTCATATTTTTTTTATGTTGTAATATAATCGTAATGAACCGTTCTATCAAATAATAAAAATAGTGGCAACTAGCCTATTGTATTATTTTGACGGCCAAGCATCAAAATTGTTTTCCCTGCTTTATGGTAAAATTTCCCAAACTTATCCAGCTGTCTTACACAACTCCTTCACCCAACCACACAACCAATTTATCTCTACCGCCATACATAAGCGTATACTACATTTACAGCCATTGTTGTTGTTTATTCATCACAGTACACGTATAAATAAACATCATCCCGAGACGTCACGGATGAGCTACATCGATTCTGGCGCCGCGACGTCTGGCGACCCGGCCCGTACATCATTGCCCCCATCTCCCCTCGATTTAGTATAAATGTAGAGTGGAGGTGGGAGTATATAGTGGTATTAAATTTAAGTCTCAAACATAAACAGTGTGGCTTAGATACAAGAGGGGTGCTAAGGTATAACTAAGCTTTATGTTACTGCCTTTCAACTTTCCTTACTTTGGAAGGAACATGCAGTAGTGGTATATTATGGTGTTTAAAAAGCTTCGAACATTTTTGTATGGAAGTGGGCATACTTCACAGATCTACATAGTCAGACATTTTGAAAAAATCGAGTTTTGCGGCCAGTCATGAAACTCGTGTCAATCGACAGAGTAAGTGATTACAAACAAAAAGTGTTTAATCATCAAAACTCAAAATGATACGGTTAAATTCAGTATCAGCATATTAATGCCCTACTGCAGAGCAAAGGCCTCCATCATTTGAAATCATGAATTCGTCCCAAAGATGAGTTTTTGCTTAATCACCACGCTTGCCAAATGCAGGTTGGTGATCGCTACAATGCTAGAAGAATATTTTTTTTTAAACGTCGTGATGTTCACTATGTGAAATGGCGCGACACTAACACGCCTCTTAAATATTCCCAAATGCTCGTCTGATTAGCGCAAAGTGTCTGTTTACAGCTAAGAGCCACTTCAAGGTTCATTAAGGAGGATTTATGTGTCTTTACGCTCGCGTAACAAATGGGTACTATCATGGTTGTTTCCAATTCTAAATATTCGAAACTTTATCTAAATCTAAATCATCGTAGAAAGATTGCTTGCCTCTCCGTATTTTACATACTCCACTTTGGTGAGTGTGCTGCTCAGCTGCACGATTTGGTTCCGCCAGCTCCGTTCCATCATCGAACTACTAGACTCGGTCAGGGACTTCATCCGTATACAGTGGAGATTCCGCGCGTACGAACGAAGCGATTTGCTTCATCCTTCTTGATACGGACTGCGCGGGAGTGGAATTCTCTGCCGAGATCTGTATTTCCTGCACATTACAACTTGGGGCTCTTCAAGGCCAGAATAAACGGGCTTTTCCTGAGCAAGCACGCTCCATCGTAGACCACATAGTTGTTTAACATCAGGCAACTTTGTGGTCAAGTGCTAGCTTAGTCCTAAATTAAAAAAAAAAAAAATACCGCAAGAGAATAGTGGTGAAGATACAGATTTCTCCATAAATAAAAATTCTAGCTTTTCAAATGCATGTATGGAAAATAGTTTACTAATTGATTTATAGGTAAAACGGGAGAAAATTTGCAACTACTGTGAACCTTTGATTTGCTTGCAGGTCCAATTGTCCCTTAATTAAAGAAGACACCCTGGCTGCTATCTATTCAATTGAAGTTGCATGCCAATATATCGTCGAATTTGCCTGCTGAACTGCCTTCCCCGGATTTTTTTATATTTATATTTTCTTCGAACATATATTATCTTGTTAAAATTAGAAACTAAAAAGGTATAAAAATACCTAGCATTTCAAACATGCTTAAATAAAATATACAGAAAAAATAATATTATCAATTGAGAACCAGAAGGATGGGATGGGATCCAGTGTTCCCATGTGTAGCCATCTACCTACCAATCCCGGAATATACCTGATAAAGTAACTGTCAACTATAAAGTACTAAATATAAAAAGAAATAAAAACGGCATTTCAGTTCCCACATTCAAACGATTCCCCGCGTCAATATGTGGTAGAGTATTACTCAGAATTCGTGAATTGATATTTGAGTCAAGGTCCTAACGAACGTGACCGACATGAAAAGTGAAAAATATAGCGTCAGCACATGTATTAGTTGACTTCAGAACACACGCGACGAAAGTTCAAGAATTTTCTTATAAAATACTATCGACCTGACCGGCTTTACGCAGGTTAAAATAAAATTTCAAAGTGTTTCACTACAATATTTTACATGTACACATTAACCTTCCTCTTGAATCACACGATCTAATAAAATAAACCGCACGGAAATCTGGCTTTAAGATGTTTAACTTACATAGGGACAGACAGAAGAAACTGAGTTATCGAAAAGAATATCTCACAACGTCACATACATTGTTCTGACTCCGTGCACTTCGACTCATCCGTAGAACAAAGTCCGATCTGCAGGAATGCTAGTTTTCAGTAGAGGGCAAAGAAGTTTTAGATCTTTGTTTTCGGGCTGCGATCAAAAACGGTAAGACGTATCATTTTGAATTTTAGATATGTTTATATAGCGCAATACGTAATTAAATGCTCTTTAGTGTATATTTCTATTGCTTTTATTTCACGAAATAGTGAGTTCCATATCAACATCTGACATTTTCTAGCGGAAGACCGGGAGTCCTTGGTGAACATAACACGTTGTTTTACGGAGACGTCCGAATTAAGTGCCGTTCTATATGAACTTGGGGCGTTTTTTGATTAAATAATTTATCACTTTAAAGTCCTATGTGAATACTTATCTGGTTTGAAATGTGTTTTTTGTAATGTTAGCCATCACATAACATAACACAATCTTTTATTCGGGCTTACACAAGGTTTATTCGTTAAAAAAAACCGAATTAGGAACTTTATGAAGCCCGGTGACCTGCTTGGTGTAGTGCTCAAGAGGTTGGGTTGGGTTCGATCCCAAGATTTGTTGGCATGAACATGTATCCATTTAAATGTATGTATTTGTATAAATAAAATATATTTAAGCATGTCTTTCAGTTCCCTAGCTTGCCATGGTACAAGCTTCGAGCTTAGTTTGCATTAGGCAAGGATCTTCACAGAAATCAACTCCGTGCATTTATTTATTGCCAACTGAATGGCGATTTTTCATTTGGTATGAAAAATCACCATTCAGTTTGAAGATTCAAAAGTTCCACATCACAAATATTTCCCGGTTAATATGGAACTGTCAGTACCAACTCTTCCAAATATCCTTGCCTATTCAGTCTGTGATAGTTAATTCTGGCGATATATTATGGAGAAAGTTTCTTTGTGATTTGTTCGTCGTCATTTAGCAACTCTAATTAACTAGAAAACCATTTAAGTAGAAAACCCGTGGCCCCTAAAACCAATAGAAAAATGCAGAGACGCCCTAAGTAATGAACAGACCGTAAGCGCAAATGGTTCAAGAAACATAACGAAATAATCGAAAAAACGATGGGACCATCTTACAATGTCGTTAGTCGTTACAAATCTTCTTCTTCTTCCTAGCGTTTATCCCGTTAGTCGTTACAAATGATCCAATTAAATATCTCACCAACAGTACCTACTTGGTACAGTAAATTTTTGGCAACTGGGAGATCGAGTTAAGCTATGGGATATCATCATCAAGTTTTCAGATAAAATCAAAAAGAAAATATGCCTCAAGTATCTCCTAATAAATTTCAAAGTATTATGGTCACAGGCACCAACCAATCTCACTGCGAGAACATTGAAGTATGTGAAACAATATTTATTACACTTAAGTTTATATACTTTTGCCGTAACAGCTTGTATCTTAAAGAATGTGTGAAATACAAAGGAGGTCAGCGTACAAATAATAAGATACATTTATAAAGCACTTCCATCGTACTTCTTCCACGCAGTCTTTAAGATACGAGCTAAAACGGCAAGATTTGAAACATTGATTGATATACTTATATTTTCTCTCAAAAAGATTCCTTAAAGCCTGTTTATTTATAAAATTTTATCAAATAACTTCATGATGCAGTTTCTTTCCACAAAAACAGAAACAGTCTAGGCGCTGTTGGTGAGATATTGTATCGAATCATTTGTAACAATAAATGGCATTTTCTACACGGTCCCATCGCTATTTTGACTTTTTCATAACATTTGTCTTGCCTAGGTTTTTAAATCACTTGCGTTTAAGGTCTGTCCATTCTTTATTAGTCTCTGCCTTTTTCTAGTGGTTTTAGGAGCCACGGAGCTACTGCTTCAATACGAAGACAGAGGTGAATTTAGTGGTGCCTAATGACGAAGAACAAGACAAAGAGAAACAGTCTCTATGATAAGGGCAGAATAAACTATCACAGACAGAATGGATGCCCATTGCTATGCCTAATCCTAGTAGGAGAGGATCTAGGAGTTAGTACTGACAGTTCCATATAAAACAGGGTAGATCTGTGGTACAAAATATGTTAATCCTAAAACTGAATGAATGGTGAATTTTCATAATTTGATGGCACTTCTAAGGAAAACGTAAGTTGATTGCTGTAATGATCCACACCTAGTGTGCCAGGTATGGCGTTGGATATTAAGCTGTAGCAGGAAATTTTCTCGGTCTCGTCATGGCCATCCAGAATTTTTTCCATTGTATCAGCTCATTATTTAACACTAGCGGCCGCCCGCGACTCCGTCCGCGTTGTTTTCGATTTCCAATATCCTATGTGTTATTCTGATGTATAAGCTATATTGTGGTAGTTTCATTCAAATCCATTCAGTAGTTTTTACGTGAAAGAGTAACAAACATCCATACATACAAACTTTCGCCTTTATAATAGTAGTAGGATTACAACGGGACTAAACGCGATATTATTTTCGCTTGTGACCACGCCACGGTTGTAGCATCACAGCCGAAACGTCAAGCAGAAAGTACTCAGTAATATATAAAAATAATATCGCGTTTAGTCCCGTTGTAATGTTAAATAATTAAAACGCAACGCGAAAGTATAAAGTTATATATTCTCAGCTGATTTTTCTTCATCAGTAGGTAGGTAAAGGTGACTATGGTGGAGTCAAGTTTTAACAAAATTCTCAATAAAAATAATAGAAAATGTATTATTACTAATAAGGCAAGACTATATACCTGCCTAGCAATTCATTACACAATGTTTAATTCAAATATTTGAATAATTGAGGATTTTTTAAATTGAACAACGTCTTATCTTATTCCGTTCTTCCAGTAATAACGTCCCATTTTACCATCGGACTAACAAATCGTCTCATAGATTCCGAAGAAAAGTGTTCTACATTCACATGCAACACTCAGAAGTACCATTAATTTCGTATAAAATGGTCCTAAGTTCTGTTAAGACTTCTACTTTTTACTATTTATTTTTACAGTTATAGTGGTTATCCTGCGAATATGCATTACAACGCATGTATTTTCGTACGAAAATTACGTTACTTAACTTTTCCATCAAAAAACGCCCTATATAAAAATCGATCACCCACAAATTGATTCTATATTCTAATTTCATTTTTTCGAAGAAAACCTAAGCCCGTGAAATGTAAATTTCCTTCCTCCACTGAATAACGGCCGGTCTCAGCAACAGACGTGGCATCCGCACTGCCCCCACTGTCCCTTGGTCACATGAAGCGTTTTTTTACGGAAAGTTTATCACATGGAACGTTATTCGACTCTGTAACTCTGGAACTAAATAAGATAGAAAAAAAATAAAAATGTACGTCGATAGAGTTCGTTATCCTTATACTGTTAAGGTATTTAACTCATTTTTGCTCTATGATCACATCGGACTTTGTTCTACGGATGAGTCGAGTGTTACAGATATCAGAATCAACAGTGGTAGTACAAATATACTAAAATAAATTCATATAACATCCAGACCAGGACAAACAAACACTAAGAAATGAATCGTTCCTCGAGACGCGGCACACAAGATTTGAAAAGAAAATAAAACATCTGGTCTGAATTAATGTGAACGTTGACATTTTCTTTGCGTGCGTTACGCTCTTTATGCCCTTCGCAAAGGTTGTGTTATTTCCTTCCACGTCAATCCTACAGATCGTATTAAGGAAATAACTATGTAGTTACTATTCATTCGGTAGTATTATTAATGTGTTATAACTTTTCAAGGTCCTTTAAGACCTTGGAAAACATATCGAACACATGGTCCAATGGGGTTTGTTTTTTAAGCACTTTCATTTTATATATACTGCGGGCACAGCCACTTTATTACCACATTTTATAATACACTAGCGGCCGCCCGCGACTCCGTCCGCGTGGATTTCTTTTTTTCGAAATAATAAGTAGACTATGTTCTGTCTCAGGGTCTAAAGATTGTCTGTACCAAATTTCATCAAAATCGGTTGTTTAAGCGGGAAAGCGTAACAGACAGACAGACAGACAGACAGACAGACAGAGTAACTTTCGCATTTATAATATTAGTTGGGATAGTTGGGATTACTTGTACACTTTTTGCCATAAATCACCCCTTTTTGTTCGTCATTATTTTTTCAGCACACCTATTTGTCACTGAAAACTCCTATGTAACAAACAACTTTGACACCAAAGTTGTGTATACCATCAAACTGAACTTTGAAACCTTAAATTAGGGTCGCAATTTAAATTAAAATGTCTACGCCATTCATTGAACTATACTCTGTCCACTTTATGAAGCGTCTTTTGACAGCTCACGCCGATGAAAGTTCGAATTATTTTCGTTTAATTTTCGAAAAAAGAATATTGTTCTTCATGGACGGTTACTGCCAACTCAGTGATGTGCTACGAAAAACGATTAGAACGATTGTGCCCCCGATTACAAATAATCGATAGAAATAAATGCTATGAATAAATCTAAACTTCTTCATAACATGTTCATAAGGTGTAATGTATATTTTACATAGAAAGGTAACAACATTTGGATTTAAATTTCTTTTACCAATATGACTTACTTGTTTTATATTTAATTTATAAACTCAAATATATGGATTTATATTTGTTTACAATAAATCGAAGAGAATGTTAAATCAAAACGCATGTTTATCGAAATCGGTTATTTTTTACGTACCTAAGTCGAATAATGATAATAGTACAATCGGATTGTTGACACATTTGAGATACTTTAGGACATCACCAATGTTGTCAATCGGCGACCTGTCAAAAGACGCTTAATATAGTGGACAGAGTATAATGAATCGCCTTCCATACTTTTTATGAAGTCTTCTAAGAATTCATAATCAATAAAGCCACGTTAGAAAACTAGACCAAGAAAGCTTCTATTATGCAAGACGATTCCTTATTCAACGCTGTGGGAAGGAAATAAAATAAAAGCGGTCCGAATGAAGAATATCTGCGAAATGCCGGCTTGTATCCGAGCCGTTATTTTTTATCTGTTTTCAATGCTGAACACTCAACGTAGAATCCGGGGTCTCTAGAGAAGTTGCCACTTTGAGCGTTCTCGAACTATGCTATCGGTTCGACTATTGTCATCTCGCATACGTAGTTTCAATATTCTTCTTTCTTGAGTCGTATTCATCATTACTGAGGGTCGTGATCATCGTATGAAATTAAACACACAACAACTTTCATGGTAATTTTAGATAATAGAGTGGTTTGCCATTGCCTTCTCCATTTTACACACCAACTCGTAGTGTGTAGATTTCCTCATGTTTATTTTCTTCACCGTTCAGCTAGTATAAATCTATGCACATAGATTTTTGATAATCCAAAAATCCGTGCGGTACCTGTCCGGGATTGAACCTATGACCTCACGCGTGTGAAAGGGAGCTCCTACCACTAGGTTACCAAGCTGTTATGGCAATATTAGTCAAGCCGATAACGAAGTTCGACATTACTCCCATTTTGAACAATTTCGAACTTCGTTATCGACTCGTCTATCCTGGCTGCATTGCCCACATCTGCAATACTCAAAGGATTTCGCACGGGTTTGTGGTTTCACGTAATAGTTTCATTTCCTTTGTTGCGGACGTTTATATTCGTAGAGATGAGGTTTGGTTATATGGAGGATTTTAGTGTCGACCTAGTTTTTGTCGAGGGATAAACGAAATTTGAGTGGAAGCGTTTTGTGATATGGCTTAATTGCAGATATTTTCTGTACTTTTATGTGTTTGTTTTTGTAAAAATAAATTATGTCAGGGTACATAAAATTTGTTATTATAAGTAATTGGCGGATTAAAGATGACAGAACTCCGAGACTGCTTTTCACTTGACAAACGTATGTACAAGTAACTATCATCGTCATCAAAATTTAAGAGCGTTGCTCTTGTCGGTGAAGCAATATCTTCTCTAGACCCTGCGAGGGCTTTATTTTACATTAAGACCCGCGCAGAGACCCAAGAATCTAATTTTAAATACGTATAGTACTTAGGTATTTAAAAATAGATTTAGCTAACGCTTAAAAAGAAATAACGGTTTCCCCTAACACTTAAAACAAGTAAATAAGACGAATACCAAATGTTAAAACAGCATTTAACGAACAAGGAATGTAAAACGCTACCACAAACCCACGTTATTACTTTCCTTATAGTGAGGCTTGCCAGTAAAACAGAATGGGCGAGCGTCTCATCTTAATAATTTGGCAGGAAAGACCTTATAGTTACTCCGTAACAATGGGGCGGTTTAACGTGTCAGGAAAAACAAGATAAAAATACTTATGAAGTATAACTTCTTGCTTTATAATATTGGGTTTGAATTAAAGTTTATAACATAATTTATTAAAACAAAGACTTAAACCGTATTTTAGTGACTTTTATGACGTTGACAAATTCCCCACAATATATTGCTGAACTTCCACGGAAACTTTTGGACTCTTTAGATTCCCAAGGTAATATTTTTTACTACTTGGAAACTAAACCACTAAACTAAAACTAAAATAGAAATAATTATTCCTTAAAGCGAATTCGGTAAAGATTTTATCTGTCAGGCGTCCAATATTCCGTTAAATGAGACTGGTGATACGAATGTGAAAATAAGACTGGTGAACCTATGAGATTTGACGCGCCCGTTGGTCTAGTGCTCAGAGACCCTGGCTACAAAAGCAAGGGTCGCGGGTTTGAATCCCGCTAGGAGCAAATGTTTATGTAAGGAACATCGGCATGTGTACTCGAGTCATGGATGTTTATAAAAGTATTTAAGTATAACTTTCCGGTAGCTAGCTTCCATAGCACAAGCTTCGAGTTGTTTGGGGCTAGGCAATTGCTGTGTTAGTCGAATGAATGAATTTATTTATTATACTGGCTATCAGTGTGATAAAAGTATTTTGCAATGCAACGTCAATAAAATATTATGTTCAACAAGATCGCTAAACAAGCACGTACAAAAAGACACACATTTCTGTTAATCTTAAAGAAGGAAAAGGGTTCGAAAACTAAATAACAAGCGGATCCTTTTCGTGATTTGTGTTCACCTTCCATCGAATTGGCTGTAGGGAGCTCATAGGGAGACGATACTTTATTAGGGTTTACTTGCATTTACTATAAATCAACCGAAGTTGGGAAAAAAATATATTTCCTCTTTATTTAAGGGGGTGTTACGTAAAAAGTTGCGGGAACAAGTTTTTTTAACAAACTCTTGAATCATAAACACGCTTAGGCTAATATGAAATACTAGGAACCGCCCGCGTTTTATACTTCAATACCTTCCTCGATAAATGGACTAACACACTTTCTCATTAATTCGAACCAGTAGTACTTGAGATTAGCGCGTTCATACAAACAAACAAACTCTTCAGCTATATTATGTAAGTAAATATGTGCCAAGGGTACATGAAAACATTCCTTTTAAATACAGTATTTCGACGTACGTGCTACGTTCTAACGTCAAAATATTGCTTATTTTAACGCTTTATGTTTTATTTTAAATTAATTTTGTAGGAAAAATAAACTTACTTTACGTACATAAACTATACTACTAATAATGTGTACCATGTGTCTACTCTGAACACAATTACAGTACATTATACGAAGCTCGTGCTCCCAGGTAGTTTCATTCCATATTCCTACTCCTACCCATAATGATATCTTAACCCCTCTTTAATATGTCAATTACCGACCCATCGGCCTTGACATTGTTGTTTAATGTTCTTTGTTTCGTATACCGTTATATGTTAATTTGCTATGATACTGGAAAATAATAACAATGTACGTACCAATATCTTCATATACCCGCGACTCCGACCGCGTGGATTTTTTTTCCGCACATGTAGTGTTATACTATAGCTTAAACATTAATGGACCACACAACACAAAAAAATGAACCATTACTTCATCAGGTGGGCACTGTCAAACAAACAAACTCTTCAGCTTTATAATATTGAAATTGATAACATGTGTGATTTCTCTGTAAATGTCAATGGGCGTCCTTTATCGCAAACCGCCAGTGCCGTCTTCTCACTTGTCAGTTATATATTTCTAGCTTCAATCAACTTTAAATGATTTTACTGTCAAGATACAAAACCAATAAAGGTGACAGTTTTTTTTGGGCCCACCAACAATCGGTAACGTTTAAGAGAAAGAGAAGTATGTAAAAAATTTATATGTTTTTTTATGAATTTTGCAATTGAATTGAATTTCAAACGAAACCGGAGTCAGTAAACCAAAATAAAAAACCCTTATTTTGATTATATCCGTGAACTATCTGTCCAAAGATTAGTAAACAATGGCTGACATACAGATAACTAAAGTAAAAAGGTATTAATCAAAATAATTAAAATACAACACTTGAAATCGAACATAAAGGAGACGCAAATTACTTTTGGAACGGTTTTCATGCCTATTTTTATCTAAGGCGGTGATTGAAAGTGACTTTCAATCATTTAATTAATGAAATAAAATAATTCGAATAAACAATACAAAAAAATCCGTATAACGGAACGCAAGTGCTAGTCTATTGCCGGATTTTGATTTTATTTAAAAACTGAATACAAATGTCAGAAACCTCCCGTCTGTTAACTGTCATTAGTTACTATATAATATTTATAAAAAAGCTGTAGTTCGTTTGTTTGTTTGAACACGCTACTATAAGGAACAGCTGGTTCGAATTGAAAAAATATTTTTGGCGTGGATTATCCATTAGTCGAGGCGGGCTTAAACTAAAAAATGTAAAGCTATAGTTTAAGACTATGCGTGCGTAAACCTTATTCCACGCGGACAGAGTCACAGGCGGCCACTAGTCATAATAAATTGCTTTTACTTCAGATACATAGAAAAAACATAATGGAAAATCGCCCTTATGTGTAAGTATTTACGGTTCAGGCGTTGAAAGTCAGGAAAGCAAAATGACAGATTACTTTATGAGGTTTATATATATTTTCACATCTTATTTCTAGCGATTCCGGTTAAAATATGAAAAAGTAATGTTACCACTATAATCTAGAGATTATAAGGAATAAATTGATATCCATTTCGTAAATAAACGCTAAAATTTTAAGTGGGCCTAACTCTCCATACAAAAACGATTGACTCCTTTACTGTCAAATTAAAACAAAGAAAGTCAAATTAAAATTCAAACTCTAAGATTGAAAAACCTGGTAACATTGAGAGGCGTTATCAGATCAGCTGTGAATTTATCTGCCCAATCAAGTGAAATAATAAGGATGAAAAGTAGAACTCCCACTTCAAAAGTTATTTAGAGCCTTCTCAGAAGGCTCTAAATAACTTTTGAATCAGAAGGCCCTTCTGAATCACATCTGTAAAAATATTTAAGTCCTACCATGTTTAGCTAAAGAGTAAAAACACACTAGGCTGAAATTACGTGACCGAAGTTCGGCGGCAATGCATTTTTCAAACAAAAATACGCGACGTAATTTCGGCATAGTGTCTCATCTATCATTGCAAAATACACTTAGGAAAAATATATCTGAATTCTCATATTATATTTTATGGTACCATTTGAAATGCTATTAACTACAGCTGAGGCAGGGTTACCCTTTGTGCCATTAAAAAGCATTCTTCTGAGTGAATCAGCTCGACTGACTAGAGAGCGCTTATGAAATGTTTGAAATCCTTTTAAAATGTTGAAGTTTGGTAAAACACAAGTTGTAAATGTATCGTTAAAATGCAGAGGAATTACTACTCAATGTGATTTTCATATTTCACTTTATGTTACAACCCTTGGTCTCTCAACCCTTATTTTTGTCCAACGTACCAACTTTGTTGCGTTGCATGCTACGCAACAACTTAGTTTTCACGTGTGTACCACAAACGAACATCGAACACTCTGTTCGTCAAACATATTCTCCAAATGTTAAAATCAAATGTTCATGTATGATGTTTTTGCTCACTATGTTCGTGTTCGAACGTGCATCCACGCTATACACTCTGACTTTTAAATGTGTCAGACGAACAACGAAAAACATCCATATGTCATTAATAGCCTGTTTCGGATCCCGATGTCGACCAATAAAATAGACACGTTGGTTGAAATAACGATTCGTAGAACGTTGAAAAATGGTCGCCGGTGAAATCAACACGTGGCATAGGCATAAATCACTAGTAATGGACGCCAAATAACAGTTATTATTTCGTGCACTGAATAATAAATGCCAACAGTGTCTAATGATCGGGTTAGTTGGACCCTGGATTAGTAAAAAGTATCAACCTGTTAATGTCCCACTGCAGGGCAAAGGCTTCCATCATTCCATTGTTTTCGTTACAAAAATGGGTTTTGAGTTTTTTTAAACAAATCGGTTCAGTAGTTACGGCGTGACAGCGGAAGGAACAAACAAACCAAAAACTCACTATCCGATTTATAATTTTAGTAAGGATAAGGATGGTACACTCCCTACACTGAAATCATTTTCGCAAAGTTAGTCCAAAGCCGCTTCAAAACTTTTTTCATTAGTTATCATCAATCAAATCAAATTAAATTTAAAACACAAATTGAGTGAAACCAGTTCAAAACAAAGTTAATCTCTCTTTTCGGTATTAAATATGTATTAACACGCAACGTAAATCTTTCGTAATGATCCTTTTATTACAGTTATTAATTTGAAGGGTTCGACGTCCAAGAAAGTCATGTAACTACGAGAATATAATGCGCAACAAATATGTATTTGCTTTAGATCTTATGTGTATGCCATAAGGTTTTCATTTGTATAACTTTGTAACCATGTTATTACCCATGTCACAACATGGGGTTATAAAGGATTATGAAACAAAAAATGAGTGATTTAATGCCGAAATTTAAACATCAGTGTAATTTTGGGTTCATGAGTTCTAGATATTTAGAGCACAGTCTGGGAGTATAATTTTAATCACTGTCTCCTAAAATGACAAATACAAACACGAGGGTCAGCTGATGGTAAATGATCACCGCTGCCCATGGACAACAAAAACATACAGGTGTAAATGCGTTGCCAGACTTTAGAAACCCCATACCCTCCCCAACTGAAATCTGACAACCTTACTCACCAGTAGACATATAGCACAATAGTTACGTTCTAATTCATTGCGGTCTTCTGTAAGGAGGAGGTACTTCCACAGACGAACGGCTCATACGAGTGGAAGTTCCACAAAGCTCTACCTCTCTTCTATTCGTAAATTTCAATATGCAATCAGCGTGCGTGCGTCCCTATTTTTCGTTTGAAAAACACAGTTTTTCACTAAGAACATGATTATTATCCCATCCACCAAGTCACATTTAGCGAGAGATTCTACGCTTTAATAATGCCTTAGGTTATGAAGCGATGACTTTATTATAATGGACGGCTTTGCCTTACTGCGGGATATTATAAAAGCTTACTTTAACGGAGCTATCCGCTATAATGAGGAATCGATTTTCAATAGCCTTTAATTTACTCTTGCAAATGCAATGCAGTACGACGCCGGTTGAATATAAAAGTTACTATAAAACAGGCGACTATGAACCACCACTACCACTTTAGAACCACTTTAAAAGGGTAGAAGTAAAATTAAGAGTCACAATTGTAATCAATAAAAACAAGAAAAACATCCGACAACTTCACATTACATAATCTGACTCCGAATTCGGCTTATTATGAAAGTAAGCATGGTGTTTAATAAAAATAACTAAGTCTTAACAGATTTTTTGAAACCTGACTTATGAAACTATTTCGCCTCACGGAATACAGAAGGATTTCACTTATAATATATACATAATATATTGTGAGTTTAATTTACATCAGTATTGATTTTATTATTCCCTTGCAAGCGGAACCCGTAAACGTAGGTATTTTGTACATAAAGACCATTAGTTCTGACAAATTCCAAAAACCCCATAACTTTAAAATGTATGATGATTACCAACAAATCCAATTACAAATTTAATATCTGCCGTAGCAAGGTCAAAAGCAATCAGATATTTTAAGACATTTTCAATCAGCCGCAAGATTTCCATTTAGATACGAAAGCGATTCAAATTAAGGAAATTGCTTTTGAACAAAATAATATTACCTTAAATACTAAAACTAAACTTTTGTTGACCAAGTTTTTGAACATGGATAGAAAGTAATGTGCTGATCTAAATCTTACTTAGTAATTTTGAATAGCTGAGATCATTTGATAATAATTTTAATAGGTTTGGTTGAATTATGAACAGCTTACCTAACAACAGCTGTTTATAATATAATAGACAATTTTAAAAATAAATCTACGTCAACTGGAAGGCTAGAACTCAAATAGACTCCAATTGTAGAACTAAATAGGTGAGTAGGCGAAAGATTTCATATCTTTCAATGTTATATTTAACCACCTTATACCTAGGTGATTTCCATCTGCGACTTCACGTGTAATATAATGCATAGATTTTAAATCTATGATTTAACGTATACTTATAAACTATATCCAAAGCTACTCTTGGTACGATTGATGAAATAAACCAAGCTTATTATGTGATCTATAGAGAATACATCACATAATAAGCCTAGTTTATTTATTGCAGATCATAAATCACTTCTAATCCATTATCTGAACGGGATGAATAAGAGACACCATGACACGAATAAATACGACACTTGTGGCAAATGCGATCCATTCACAATCTCGCCCACACAACGACTATTGGGCTTAGAATAAAATGCTCTGTGATCAGAGCTTGCAATATGATGGAATAGTTATTGAATGATTCATCACTTCATATCGCACTTTAAATCGCTTTCTTTTGTCTGTTCCTATTTTTTATGTGATAGGGAGGCAAATGAACGAGAGGATCACCTGATGATAAGTGATCACCGCTGCCGCCCATAGATATCAAACACCGCACAATGGTCGCAGATGCGTGGCTGCTTTTAAAACACCATACCCTACCCAATTAAACCCTGAAAACTCAATGCTAACGTTATTTTATATGAAAACTAGCCTTCCGCCCGCGACTTCGTCCGCGTCCCGTCCCGTCCCGTTGTCTCGTCCCTTTCGAATTTTTCTCACCTTTTAAACCTTCCCTAGATCTCCACGAATAAATCAAGACCAAGAATAGATAAGATAAATCCGTTCAGCCGTTCTCGAGTTTTAGTTGTTTTATATGCTTAAATATAGAAGATATGCTTTAAATATAAAAGATATGCTTAAATATTTCAATCTACCCAACCGATTTTCATGCGGTTTTTTATCAGATAGAGTGATTCAAGAGGAAGGGTTATGTGCATAATACATACATGCTTAATTTAGTAGAGGAACACTGATAATTTTTGTTGTACCCGTGCGAAGCCGGAGGAGTAGATAATATATTCAAAAAGTTACCTCGCTGTACCCTTAGCATATTACGTACAAAGTCAATTCACAAATTGATGTAATAATAAAAATTACGTCGATATAAAATGGTTCGTAACATAAAGCACAATATCAATAGCCAACCCTTTGTACCCATGTTTAGAAACCGCGAAAACCATATGTGCTATTCGATGTTTGTGCTGAATTTTCACAATACGGCAATATAAAGACAAAGGCTTTTGTGAAGGAAACTAAACACAAGGTTACGAGTAATATCAAAATATATTTTGTCGAGCCCATACCCGTGTGTTGAGTCAGCACTTTTGATAATAGCAAAGGCTTGTTTGTTTTCAAGTTGTAAAAACAATCTGGCTGGCTGACTATGTCGGTTTGTATTTTCAATGTTGAAAATACGTGATTTACCTAAGCTATACATAATTATGATGTATATGGTTTCGTTGTTTTATGAGAAAAGCAATATGTTTGGTGATTTTGAATAGGAAAAATATTTTAGGTTATGTTATGTATAGGAAGACACTAGGCTAAAAATACGTGATCGAATTTCGGCGGCAATGCATTTTCCATACAAAATTACGCGACGTTATTTAGGCATAGTTTGTCATCTTCCATTTAAAAAACATTGCAGGCGCAGTCACGCCGAACTTTGGTCGCGTTTTTCCCCCTAATGTGTTTTTATACTTAGTCTCAAATAAGCTTCTAAGTACTTTTCCTTTTTGTATCGGAATACCAATCATTACCTACATACAATGTCCTGTAGAATCAAACATTATAAATACGATTTACTTGAAAAGCGATAGCTAATCTTTGAATTTTTTAGCACATTTAAAGCGTTTGTTAAAAGTTTAAAACGCGAGCACCATGTGTCTCTGGAAAGTTACCGAACTGGGGCAAACGAAGTTCGCGTCAAAAGTACTAGTTTTAAATACAATATATATTTTATGACTAAGACTTATCTTCCTCCCGGCAAACTAATAATTGAATAAATAACTCTCAACGAGATAATATGTACAACCAACTTAATCAATTCAAGACAACTCTATTAAACTTCGGCCCAGAATGTCGTTAGGTAAATTGCCTTACTTTTCGACGTATGTTTCTGACAGGAAAGTGGTCGCCAGTCTACCGTGTTTTAATGAATAAATATACATAGAAAACGGCATTATACTAGTTGGGAGCAAGGATCAACAATTGTGGGTCTAGATGTATTTAATAGTTCTGTCGATTAGAACACTATACCTACATTACGAGCACGTAATGTTTTGCTACGATTCCTAATGACAGTTTTATTTATAAGTTTTCTTTAGTACCGATGGGCACCAGCATTTTCGTCAATAATAATGACAATTCGATATACTGCAGTAACCCACCCGCCATCGCAACGTGGTGACTTTTAGCATAACCTCTTACCTGGCCGATGTGTCTATGTCTCATGGTGGACTACAATGGGATGAAGATAAAAATGATGCAAAAAAATGTTCAATAAATCCATCTTTTGTTTCAGCTGTTCAACGGCGATGCTTTGCGCTTCCATCATGACAGACCACTGGGAGCAGGTGGCGTGGGAGCGCTCGGCGCTGGTCGCGCTCGCCAACGCGTCCAACACCGCGCTGCAGTGGCTGCTCGACGACAAGGTCGCTAAGGTGAGCGTGAGCAGTGCAGTCATCATGACAGACCACTGGGAGCAGGTGGCGTGGGAGCGCTCGGCGCTGGTCGCGCTCGCCAACGCGTCCAACACCGCGCTGCAGTGGCTGCTCGACGACAAGGTCGCTAAGGTGAGCGTGAGCAGTGCAGTCATCATGACAGACCACTGGGAGCAGGTGGCGTGGGAGCGCTCGGCGCTGGTCGCGCTCGCCAACGCGTCCAACACCGCGCTGCAGTGGCTGCTCGACGACAAGGTCGCTAAGGTGAGCGTGAGCAGTGCAGTCATCATGACAGACCACTGGGAGCAGGTGGCGTGGGAGCGCTCGGCGCTGGTCGCGCTCGCCAACGCGTCCAACACCGCGCTGCAGTGGCTGCTCGACGACAAGGTCGCTAAGGTGAGCGTGAGCAGTGCAGTCATCATGACAGACCACTGGGAGCAGGTGGCGTGGGAGCGCTCGGCGCTGGTCGCGCTCGCCAACGCATCCAACACCGCGCTGCAGTGGCTGCTCGACGACAAGGTCGCTAAGGTGAGCGTGAGCAGTGCAGTCATCATGACAGACCACTGGGAGCAGGTGGCGTGGGAGCGCTCGGCGCTGGTCGCGCTCGCCAACGCGTCCAACACCGCGCTGCAGTGGCTGCTCGACGACAAGGTCGCTAAGGTGAGCGTGAGCAGTGCAGTCATCATGACAGACCACTGGGAGCAGGTGGCGTGGGAGCGCTCGGCGCTGGTCGCGCTCGCCAACGCCTCCAACACCGCGCTGCAGTGGCTGCTCGACGACAAGGTCGCTAAGGTGAGCGTGAGCAGTGCAGTCATCATGACAGACCACTGGGAGCAGGTGGCGTGGGAGCGCTCGGCGCTGGTCGCGCTCGCCAACGCGTCCAACACCGCGCTGCAGTGGCTGCTCGACGACAAGGTCGCTAAGGTGAGCGTGAGCAGTGCAGTCATCTTGACAGACCACTGGGAGCAGGTGGCGTGGGAGCGCTCGGCGCTGGTCGCACTCGCCAACGCGTCCAACACCGCGCTGCAGTGGCTGCTCGACGACAAGGTCGCTAAGGTGAGCTAAGAAGCGGCCACTATTGACCGTCATAGCACTCATAGCCGAGTCATAGACAACGTCATATATGCCAGTCTTTATGATGTTATTACGTTGGAGTGACTGCCGTCTGGCCTCCGTTACTCCAAAAAGGGAAACTGCGGGGTAAACTGTTCACGAACTCCCGACGTTTTTGAGCTCAGCGATCTAACCATTATACCAAAGGAGCCAGTCAGTGAAGCTACAAGTCAGTAATATATGGGAAATAACATGACAGACAAGCAGAGAATGTCGAGTTTTACCAGTCCATATTGAACCTTAGACAGTACGTACTTGATCTCAAATCACATATCATAAGGCAGAAATGTGTACAAGTTGATATGTGTCGAGAGCAAAGCCTAATGAGCCAGGGCGTAAATACAGACCACTCAAGACGTAACCGTCACGAGAAAACCCGCTAGCAAGTTTTATATCCCACAATTTGCTCCAGAAATATGGCTCTTCTTCGCAGATAAAATTGTGTAGTAATTCTACGATTTCATTATGTTCTCGGGATAATAGAATCACTTATGTAATAAACTTAATTTAGGAAGCTGTGAAACTCCCTAAAGTCCGAGAAAATAATAAACTAACAAAATATCAGTTAGCAACGAAAAGACAAAGACTTCCTTTTCAGCAACATTAGTTCGAAATATATGTAACTCAAGCCTTAGGATTACATTTAGAATTACAAGATAACTTGTGTACTATAAAAAAGTGTTTTACTTCCATAAATTAAAAAAATAACATTAACTGTTCATCAACAGTGTTTTAAGCAATTACTCTGGACATTAATTATCTCGCTCTTAATAATTTAAAATCCATCACCTAGCTTTGATAGGACTACGATTAATAAATCGATAGAGCAATTTGGCTCACCTGGTAATTATGGTTCAATTACTTTGTTTTTTGTTTTCATATGTACTTATATCACTATCAACATTAATTCGTCCGAAGCTAACACCCGTCAAGTTGTTTTAGTTAGTCCTCACGTAAGTTACAGTAATTGCTATTGTTCGGAGTTTTCACACCCGACCAGCATGAAATGGAGAACGTTTAGCTAAATTAAACTGGTGCTGTGTTGTTGGACATCATTTTGAAACTAGAAGTTATTACACTATTATTATTTATCCCCTTAAAGAGTGTTGTTCAACAATGTCAGTTATTTTCAAAGAGCAATAACTGTCGAGTTTCTTGCCGTGTCTTCTCGATAGATTCCTACTAAGTACTATCCTAATTCGGTGGAAGACTCAATCTCATTTCTGATAATTATATAAGCATATAAAAATATTCTTTCTGTTTTCTTTAAGTAATGAATTATGCTTATGAAATGAATAATTAAAAAGTTACTTTTAACATAATATCTTGGTAATGGAAATCGTTTGTAATCTCTTAAGCAAAGCTTTTAATCTAGACATGGTCTGAAGTCTTAATTTATAATGAAGGACCGAATACAAGACACAAAGAAACTAGCAACGGAATATCTTCCGAGGACGCTTGGAAACTTGGAAACTTTACCGAAGTTGTAAAAGAAACCGAGCTTCTTACAAAGGAGTTTGAAGTTGGACACTTTCGTCAAAAGTCCTTTGTTGTGAACTAAGCTGTGTGCAACTAGGTGGGACACTGGCGATAATAATAGCACTTCTCCAGTTGTGTTGTGTTTCTTTGGTCATATTTTAGCTTGATTCTTTTCCTTGAACAAAGAATTTCGAATCAGATTTATTAAACTGTTGGTTAATAAAAAAACTAAAGCTAAATATAACAATGACATCACAAAATTATATAGTATATGTAAAATTCTTCCAGTCCGACTAAAACATAAATATTTATTAGCAGTTAGTAACCATGGCTCTCCCGAGCTTGACCTAAAGCCAGTAAACAGTATTTGTTATACCCGGTCGGTGTCTGCAGGCAAATATGATGTCCCCAGGGTAAATAATTACTATGGGGACAGAACGTTAAAAAAAAGGATACCGTATATGTTAAACAACTTGCCTGAAGACATACGACAAGAAGCTAATAAAAAAGCTTTTAAAAAGAAGCTTAAAAGGTACCTGCTGTCATCGATTACTTAGATGCCAGCAGATGTCTTCTTTAGTTATAGTTTGTTCTTGTTGATTAATTTTAATTTAAAAAACATATTGTACGATTCTGCAGTCAAACTGTTCGAACAGTTTTGCGGAACACTGTCTTGCACTGAGATTTTTGTATTTGTTTAATAAATAAATAAATAAATAAATAATAATAAATATGTCAATTCAAAATGCTTTGTAAAGTGTTTAGTTAAGTTTAGGTACTTGTTATACATTCGTATCTCTAAGCATAATTTTTATTACAATAATTTCTTTGTCATGATTTTCTTCAGTAATAAATAAAAAAAAATCTTTGAACAATTCATGATATAATTTTTTAAACCAGAAAGTAACTACTGTTTAACAAGAAGGGAAACAAATCCGATCCTTCGATTCCATTTTATTTTACTAAGGATTCCAATCTTACACTGCCCTTGCCATTTCTGAAAGAAAAAAAAAGACAAGTAAGGCGAACCAAAAGCCAAACGACCGATTGTTTTAGAATTATTAAGCAAAAATGCGAAACTCAATTATCTTTTCCTTTCATTTCCTTCTTGGTTCAACATCAAATCTTTCGTTGCTCCTCTGTTATCTCTTACAGCCCTCCATGACCTTATTTTTATGGCATATTTGATTAATATATTTTTAAGGATCGATGGTAGCTTTGTGGTAAGTATAGCGCCTCACAAACGTGAGGTTCGTGGTTCGAATCCGGACCCACACAATTTGTGCTATTAGCTTGGCGGTAAGGGAAATTAGGTATTTAATAAATGCCTTTTTTAATAAATTGAGACCTAAATAAATTTTGGTTTATATAATTAAAATTCATTAAAACCTTCATCACGCAACAGCCCCATATGCAAATTTTACGTACTTAATCAACAGTCACAACTTTAACCCGACAGTTATCTCGACCACTTAAGTAAATGAACTTCCCCAAACTCGTACCTTCAACCGTAATAATATTATTATTAGTATTGAAATACCAGGCGGAAAATACGCGCGCGACCAAAGTGCGGCGGCAATGCATTCTCTATACAATACTTCGCGACGCAATTTTGGCATGGTGTGTCATCCATCATCCATTTAAAATACATTGCAGGCGTAGTCACGTCGAACTTTTTCCGCATTTTTTCCGCTTAGTGTGTTTTCACACTTACAGTTGAATTTCAGCTTTTCTGCGAGAAGTTTAAAATGTTGGACGTAATTGTATCAATTATTCATTTCCCTTTCAGCAGTCTGACTCCTCTTAATGTAAGGAGGGGCGGAGTAAATTAGTTATGGTCCAAACAAATGCTTCTTTGTGCTCATTTGAATGTTGGTTTTATACCAAGTTTACAAATTACGTTACCCTCAATGTTCATTAATTCCGAATTAAATTATCCCTCATTATGTATCTTCTGTGCTCCCACTTAATTCTTTGTTCGTATATTTCAGGATTGAGGGTTGCCACCTATTTAATTTGTATGAGTAAATTATTAATAAAATAAATTAGGACCAAGAATATTAAATACACCAGGACTCTTGAAAGGGTTTTGTTATTTTGATTTGATTTTCCTTTACAGAAAACTCAGTTAGAGTTCGGAACATGAATGTTGATAAATGTTCTAATCTCAGGTTGTAGACTGTAGTCAAATGTTGCAAAATATGTAAGTGAAGCTGTTGGTCCAGAGCCTGTGGATAGATCCGATCTACTCTACATATTATTTTCTTTGAAGAAAGTTGACCTTGTCTGTAAATAGCCAGCAATAGCAGAAAACAAAACCCTGTCTGGCAAAAAACATGAATAAAATCTTAACATCGCAAACAAGATTAAAAAATATCTATCACACCTACTCCTCAATATTTTAGGGGGCTTCTTGAGCATCGTTCTGAGTGAGTCACGTGTTCCTGACTTATCTCTGCCCTCAAGTTAATAGGGTAAACATCTTCGTAAATGCGAGAACATGTATCGACTCATCCGTAGAACAAAGTCCGATGTGATCATAGAGCAAAAATGAGTTAAATACCTTAACAGTATAAGGATAACGAACTCTATCGACGTTCATTTTTATTTTTTTTCTATCTTATTTAGTTCCAGAGTTACAGAGTCGAATAACGTTCCATGTGATAAACTTTCCGTAAAAAAACGCTTCATGTGACCAAGGGACAGTGGGGGCGGTGCGGATGCCACGTATGTTGTTGAGACCGGCCGTTGTTCAGTGGAGGAAGGAAATTTACATTTCACGGGCTTAGGTTTTCTTCGAAAAAATGAAATTAGAATATAGAATCAATTTGTCTCTTTATTCATACTTTTTGGCTCCGTTCCTATTTGTGGGTGATCGATTTTTATATAGGGCGTTTTTTGATGGAAAAGTTAAGTAACGTAATTTTCGTACGAAAATACATGCGTTGTAATGCATATTCGCAGGATAACCACTATAACTGTAAAAATAAATAGTAAAAAGTAGAAGTCTTAACAGAACTTAGGACCATTTTATACGAAATTAATGGTACTTCTGAGTGTTGCATGTGAATGTAGAACACTTTTCTTCGGAATCTATGAGACGATTTGTTAGTCCGATGGTAAAATGGGACGTTATTACTGGAAGAACGGAATAAGATAAGACGATGTTCAATTAAAAAAATCTTCAATTATTCAAATATTTGAATTAAACATTGTGTAATGAATTGCTAGGCAGGTATATAGTCTTGCCTTATTAGTAATAATACATTTTCTATTATTTTTATTGAGAATTTTGTTAAAACTTGACTCCACCATAGTCACCTTTGCCTACCTACTGATGAAGAAAAATCAGCTGAGAATATATAACTTTATACTTTCGCGTTGCGTTTTAATTATTTAACATTACAACGGGACTAAACGCGATATTATTATTTTTATATATTACTGAGTACTTTCTGCTTGACGTTTCGGCTGTGATGCTACAACCGTGGCGTGGTCACAAGCGAAAATAATATCGCGTTTAGTCCCGTTGTAATCCTACTACTATTATAAAGGCGAAAGTTTGTATGTATGGATGTATGGATGTTTGTTACTCTTTCACGTAAAAACGACTGAATGGATATTTTGAATGAAACTACCACAATATAGCTTATACATCAGAATAACACATAGGATATTGGAAATCGAAAACCACGCGGACGGAGTCGCGGGCGGCCGCTAGTGTTAAATAATGAGCTGATAGAATGGAAAAAAATCTGGATGGCCATGACGAGACCGAGAAAATTTCCTGCTACAGCTTAATATCCAACGCCATACCTGGCACACTAGGTGTGGATCATTACAGCAATCAACTTACGTTTTCCTTAGAAGTGCCATCAAATTATGAAAATTCACCATTCATTCAGTTTTAGGATTAACATATTTTGTACCACAGATCTACCCTGTTTTATATGGAACTGTCAGTACTAACTCCTAGATCCTCTCCTACTAGGATTAGGCATAGCAATGGGCATCCATTCTGTCTGTGATAGTTTATTCTGCCCTTATCATAGAGACTGTTTCTCTTTGTCTTGTTCTTCGTCATTAGGCACCACTAACCACTTTCTGCAGTCAAACTGTTTGAACAGTTTTGCAGAACACTGTTTTGTACGAAGATTTTTTGTAAGTGTTTAATAAATAAATAAATAAAAAAAAAAAAAAACACCTCTGTCTTCGTATTGAAGCAGTAGCTCCGTGGCTCCTAAAACCACTAGAAAAAGGCAGAGACTAATAAAGATTGGACAGACCTTAAACGCAAGTGATTTAAAAACCTAGGCAAGACAAATGTTATGAAAAAGTCAAAATAGCGATGGGACCGTGTAGAAAATGCCATTTATTGTTACAAATGATTCGATACAATATCTCACCAACAGCGCCTAGACTGTTTCTGTTTTTGTGGAAAGAAACTGCATCATGAAGTTATTTGATAAAATTTTATAAATAAACAGGCTTTAAGGAATCTTTTTGAGAGAAAATATAAGTATATCAAACAATGTTTCAATATCTTGCCGTTTTAGCTCGTATCTTAAAGACTGCGTGGAAGAAGTACGATGGAAGTGCTTTATAAATGTATCTTATTATTTGTACGCTGACCTCCTTTGTATTTCACACATTCTTTAAGATACAAGCTGTTACGGCAAAAGTATATAAACTTAAGTGTAATAAATATTGTTTCACATACTTCAATGTTCTCGCAGTGAGATTGGTTGGTGCCTGTGACCATAATACTTTGAAATTTATTAGGAGATACTTGAGGCATATTTTCTTTTTGATTTTATCTGAAAACTTGATGATGATATCCCAAAGCTTAACTCGATCTCCCAGTTGCCAAAAAATTACTGTACCAAGTACTGTTGGTGAGATATTTAATTGGATCATTTGTAACCACTAACGGGATAAACGCTAGGAAGAAGAAGAAGATTTGTAACGACTAACGACATTGTAAGATGGTCCCATCGTTTTTTCGATTATTTCGTTATGTTTCTTGAACCATTTGCGCTTACGGTCTGTTCATTACTTAGGGCGTCTCTGCATTTTTCTATTGGTTTTAGGGGCCACGGGTTTTCTACTTAAATGGTTTTCTAGTTAATTAGAGGTGCTAAATGACGACGAACAAATCACAAAGAAACTTTCTCCATAATATATCGCCAGAATTAACTATCACAGACTGAATAGGTATTATTAGGCAAGGATATTTGGAAGAGTTGGTACTGACAGTTCCATATTAACCGGGAAATATTTGTGATGTGGAACTTTTAAATCTTCAAACTGAATGGTGATTTTTCATACCAAATGAAAAATCACCATTCAGTTGGCAATAAATAAATGCACGGAGTTGATTTCTGTGAAGATCCTTGCCTAATGGGTTTGAAAACGCCAATTGCCTAGCAGCAAACTAAGCTCGAAGCTTGTACCATGGCAAGCTAGGGAACTGAAAGACATGCTTAAATATATTTTATTTATACAAATACATACACTTAAATGGATACATGTTCATGCCAACAAATCTTGGGATCGAACCCAACCCAACCTCTTGAGCACTACACCAAGCAGGTCACCGGGCTTCATAAAGTTCCTAATTCGGTTTTTTTAACGAATAAACCTTGTGTAAGCCCGAATAAAAGATTGTGTTATGTTATGTTATGGCTAACATTACAAAAAACACATTTCAAACCAGATAAGTATTCACATAGGACTTTAAAGTGATAAATTATTCAATCGAAAAACGCCCCAAGTTCATATAGAACGGCACTTAATTCGGACGTCTCCGTAAAACAACGTGTTATGTTCACCAAGGACTCCCGGTCTTCCGCTAGAAAATGTCCGATGTTGATATGGAACTCACTATTTCGTGAAATAAAAGCAATAGAAATATACACTAAAGAGCATTTAATTACGCTATTGCGCTATATAAACATATCTAAAATTCAAAATGATACGTCTTACCGTTTTTGATCACAGCCCGAAAACAAAGATCTAAAACTTCTTTGCCCTCTACTGAAAACTAGCATTCCTGCAGATCGGACTTTGTTCTACGGATGAGTCGTATATTATTTTTAACCGACTTCAAAAAAGGAGGAGGTTCTCAATTCGTCTGTATATTTTTTTATTTTTTTTATGTATGTTCAACTATATTTTCGTCAATTATAGACGGATTTCAAATTTTTTCAAGAATCATAAGACACGAAGCCCATTTTCTGTTAAACGATCGCTGATGGATTTGTAGAGTTGTTTTCCTTTACTTAGAATAAAAGTGATCATGTGGTACTCGGTAACCTATTGATCGCGGTAATAAATTGTATATTTGTCTACATTATTTCTACAAAACATTTTTTCTTCAAATAATATATATATGTACAATGTACATACATAAGTATCATAGTCTATTATTGTAATTATTTTCAAGGTAAAAGAGTAAAATATCTAATTTCTCGCCACTTCTCGATAGATGACTGCGTTTCGAAGTCTCTGGTAGATTAATTGTATTGAGATATCATTGACGATCTATAAGTGCCTCCCTGAGGCCTACATAAATTAAGTAGTTTTTGATTTGATTTGATACATCTCTAATTTAAATGTGGTAAATAAACGAAGTGAATATTTTCCCCTGAATTTGTTTAGCATTTTACAGCGGCAATAAAGTAGGGCTTTAATTGCTGAACCGCTCTCTGGAATTAATCACGACCAATTTGCGATTTTAAGCCATGTCCCTTCAGCAGAGTTCGCAAGGTCAAAGACATCACGATGCCTTGAAATTCCATTGTTCAAAGTTAATTTGATCGATAAATTGTTCCATAAAGTGCAAATATTAGAATTCAAACTTGCATGCAAGTGCACCTGTTATTCTTTATTATATCTGCATACCCAGTTGTGGTTACATTCTATTGATTTTATGTTACCGCAGTTTAATAAACGATAACTCGTTAAATCGATAACTTGTCTACCCAGCACTTTTATTTGTATTTATTTTACTATCAAGTAGCTTTAGCTGTATTCCATAAACAAACTATAGAAGAAGTGTATAAAAATTATTTAGGAAGATAACTTACTATATTATGGGCCCCAAAAGTTGGTGTGCCATAACATCATCATCATCATCCTAACGGTCGTCCCGTTCGCTACATCGCCTATTGCCTCGTACTCCAGGGTCTGCTTTTTTGCTCCTCCCACTTCACTTTTCACTGTCTTCTGCATCCAGAGTAGAAATACCATTGGCACACATGACATCTTTTAGGACGTCAAGCCAGCACTTCTTAGGCCTACCCCTTCTTCCTGGACCCAGCAGTGGCGACATGATGAGACATTTGTTTCCCACATAACTGCGACCTTCCGAAAATTAGTCAAACCAACACGACTTAACTGCCCTCACGTGTTCAGATTCCATGTTAATACGCAAGCTCAAGGGCACATTCGCTGTAATACTGAATCAATCGATATGCCGCCATGGAACCTTGCAGTTGCGTGCACGGTGCAGGCTTTGTTCTTAAGGTTTTGCCTTGACCTAGCCATGGGGTCGTTCGGTCTCTATCTTGTTATATTAGGCCGCCCGCGATTTCGGTTTAAACACACATAGTGATAATTATTATAGCTTTAAGCCTTCCTCAATAAATGGACTATCCAAGGCAAAAATATTTTTTTAATTCGAAGCAGTTCTTACTGATATTAGCGCGTTCAAAGAAACAAACAAACTCTTCAGCTTTATTATAGTAGTGTAGATTTGTAAAACATTTAAGGCATGTTGTTGAAAATGGCAATTAGGCCTCAATTGGGGAGGGTATGGGGTCATAAAGGAAAGGTAACGCATTTGCAAACCTTGTGCGATTGTTGATGTCCATGGGCAGTGGTGATCACTTACTATCAGGTGACCCTTTTTTTCGTATGCTCCTATAACCTATAACATATAAAAAGGCTTTAGTTTTCTTGACCCGGCCACGGAGTCGTTTGTTCTATAAAGCGTGGGAGTTTCAGCAAGGCAAACTTCTATGGAGTTTGATGGTGATTTTTTTTAGGGATGTAGAGTAATACCACTGATTCAACCTATTTCTACTTATATTCGCAATAAATAAACTTTGAATTTGAATTAGAATCGATATGACCCGCCATGGGGTTGCAGTCACGTGCAGGGTGCAGCGAGGCTTTATTCTTGAGGCTTTGGTTGCCTTGGCCCGACGATGGGGTTGTTTGATCCATGTGGGGCGCGGGAGTTAAGTCTTTATCTGACTGTATTGTAAAGCATTTAAGGAATGTTTTAGAAAATTAGGCCAAGCCTTTTGTGAAATTTTTGTACGAAACGAAAGTTTGTAAGCGCTACATTAGCTATCGTTGTTTGAAACACGATGCGTGGAAGTTTATTGGGCAGGTATATTGGTTTTATGGCGAACGTTTTAGGAATGTACGTGGAATAAAATGTATGCATCTCGACTGTGTGTTTGTATACATGTTATGTGTGTTGCTTATGACTGGTAAGCAGTAAATACCTCTGAATTAAATAATATAATCGATATGGCGCCATTTTGAACTTTGCTGATGCTTGCAGCGATGCTTTGTTCATAAGGCGTGGTCGCCTTGACCCGGCCATGGGGTCGTTTGGTACAAGAAGCGTGGGAGTTTGACAAGCCTCTATTATATTTTAATAAAAGCATTTTAAGGCGTTGTAGTAAAAGGTAGGTTGGATAGTCCGGCTTTTTTCCTAGAAGCAGCGGAAAGCATTAACGCGCTATAGATGTGTTATATGTAAATTATTTAAAAAATAAAGTAAGTTAGGCCTATAGCCGTGTTTGGAGCTCGGAACTTAGGACGTTCGTCCCATTACCCACGAAGATCTTGTGGTTTCAATCGACTTAATCCTTATGTCACGTTTAAACGACCGAATAATTTTATTCTTCAGGTTTACTACCTGACCTGTTATCTGAGCATTGAAAAATCGGCCCTTAATCGACTTATCAGATGGGTTTGTAATGACGGAATAAGTGGCACTTACGACTACAGCAAGGGCCATGGTCGTTATTTGCACGTGGCTATATGTACATTTATGTATGTGTAACAGAGGAGCTGTTGGGGTTGGTATGTGTAAACGTGGTATCTGAAGGTCAACCCTCAGTACTTTTCACGTAAGGCCGATGTTAGGTGGGTATAAAATACCTATAATACGGTTCTTTTTCATTCTGAAAAACTTTTTTTTACGTGATAGGGAGGCAAAAGAACTAGAGGTTCACCTGATGGTAAGTGACCACCGCTGCCAATGTCCACGCATTTTATTTTATTTTAATTTATTACAAGACTCACAGCTCTTACAGTGTAAAACATCATCAACATAAATACCAATCTTACAGCCAATAACGAATATACATTTTCATTAACTTTAATAATTATTCAACGACAATCAAAGCAAAAGAACTTAATTAATATAACAAAAATGTGGGTTAATCTCTCTCTACCTGATAATGTGTGTGTAAGTGAGTATGTGTCTCTGACTGTGAATGTGTGTGTGTGTGTGTGTGTGTGTGTGTGTGTGCGTGTGTGCATGTGTGTGTGCGTGTTTGCGCCGGTTAATATTGCTTTGTTGATGTCCATCAACAACCGTAGTAGAGTCGGAGATGCGTTGCCTGCTTTTTAAAATCCCATACCCTCCCCAACTGAGCTCTGGTAACCTTATGCACCAACAGGAACATAGCACAACGGCATGCCCGTTGGATTCGAACCCACGACCGCAGCGGTTATTGAGCCCAACGCTCTAACCACTACAACACGGAAGCAGTATGTATAATGTGTATTAGTGACAACGAAACTAGTTAGTGCAGTATACTGTATAAAGATACATTGCATGTATAGCAAGCTAGCAGAATCGATTTTTAGTACAAACGTTAAGTTAACCCTACCAATTTCCATTTCCCAAGGCAGTTTTTCCTTCACAATGGAACCCGTAACTTCGAAAATTTATAACCCAGCAGAGTTGAATATTCTAATTACTGCAGCAACGATGCCATTAGTTGATTGCTTGGGGTTAATTTAATTTGTGTCCTCAAACGGGTTTCTAGCATGCCTAATCGTGGTTCGTTCCCAAATGAGCGAGTTGAAAATTACATTAGGTAGATTCCGGACAGACTTGTGTCAATTTAGGAGTGTAGTTTACGTCCAAATTCAAACGTTCAGAGTAGGTTATAAGACAGATGATTGGACTGTTTGCAGTTTATGCACGAGTTGGTATTTAATACACTCTTTTATTTTCCTTAGGTGGCACTCAAGTCTAAGGCTACCCGTCATGGACCCTGTTACTACATATCTTAAAAAGTTGACATAATTTGGATCGAAATCTTCACTCTTCCTCGACCATCGAAAAGTTTAATCAATTTTACATAACCTAATTTTATCCTCATACCTAAACCTATACCTAATTCGCCTCACAATACGCAAACTTGGCTGTTCTAATCTACCGCATGGAACGACGTACGTTTTATGTCTATGGTACGGACGGTCAAGGTAACTGATAAGGTTGAAGGCCGCCCTTTGAATTAGATCACGACTGCACATTCCTGCCATGCGGGCTTCGCGGTTCCTTACGAGAATGTGGGGGCTAGGGTTGACTGTGTGGCCAGCCCAGGCTTCGTTCGGGTAAAAATATTCCTAGCCTACGTGACACCGTGATGATAAGCTAAACAAAGCTCTCTAACAAGAAAAAAAAATGAAATCGGTTCAGTAGTTTTTGAGTTTATTCATCACATAAAAAAATACCAATCTTTCCTTTTTATTATATTAGGTACCTATAAATGGTAAAGTCACAGGACAGAGAAAGGGTTGAATGCTCCTTTAATAAGAACATAGAAGATTTTCAACTTCCACGCGTCGCTTTAAAACACTTAACCGTCTGGTCTCAAGCTGATTGTGCTGGGAAGTTCTTATATAAGTCAGGTGACAGTTAAGGCAAAGGTCAAGGCAACTGATAAGGTTAAATGCCGCCCTTTGAATTAGTTCACGATTGCACATTCCGGCGATGCGGCTTTGCGGTTCCTTACTAGAATGTGGGGGTTAGGGATGATGGCTTTATTAAACACTAGCGGCCGCACACGACTCCGTCCGCGTGGATTTCGATTTCCAATATCCTATGTGTTATTCTGATGTATAAGCTATATTGTGGTAAAGTTTCATTCAAATCCATTCAGTAGTTTTTACGTGAAAGAGTAACAAACATCCATACATCCAAACATCCATACATCCATACATCCATACATCCATACATACAAACTTTCGCCTTTATAATAGTAGTAGGATGCACATTCCGGCGATGCGGCTTTGCGGTTCCTTACTAGAATGTGGGGGTTAGGGATGATGGCTTTATTAAACACTAGCGGCCGCACACGACTCCGTCCGCGTGGATTTCGATTTCCAATATCCTATGTGTTATTCTGATGTATAAGCTATATTGTGGTAAAGTTTCATTCAAATCCATTCAGTAGTTTTTACGTGAAAGAGTAACAAACATCCATACATCCAAACATCCATACATCCATACATCCATACATACAAACTTTCGCCTTTATAATAGTAGTAGGATAGTATAGCCACAGTGCAGAGAATGGGTTGAATGCTTTTTGAAATGAACTTGGCTTTATTGACAATGTGAGATTGTAAAGTCAGAGAACAGAGAAAGAGTTGATTGAATGCACTATTTAGAAGAACTCCAAAGATTTTGAAGGGATGGGAGTTTGTTGTATTTTCTAAATAGATTGTCCAACTTGTAAGGCAGTCAGTACTGCATGGAATAATGAAAATAATATTTTAAATTTCGAACAATTATCTGCAATTATGGCACTTAGCACATTAAAACATGGTACTTAAATAAGTGAAACTATGAATTTATTTAAAACATTTAAAGGGGGACGCCGGCTGGCCATAGAAGTTTAGGCCCACAGTGCACACATATGAAAGTACTATGGAAATATAGAGTAAATAGTCATTAGTTAACTGGCGAAAGAAAGGGTTTAAAAAAAGTCAGTGCTTTTGGGTAAATGCATATTTATTATTTTCCATCAGTAATACAATCTACGATTTCCACCATATTAGCTGTTGAAGGTTGTAAAAAGTATTTGTTTACCTGCTGCAGCTGAACCCGGATCGTCGGAGTCAGTATTCATGATGAAGTTGTTTAGTTAAACGCACGAAATAAAACCGATCACTTTGTTGATGCAAGAAAAACACAATTACTTTTTGATATTTTGAACTTTGACAGTTGAATTGGCAGTTAATTTAGTGTTTCAATTGCGTAAAAAAATATCGATATTCGAATTTAGATCTATTCGATTCTAATATAGTTTTATAAAATAATGCAGCCTTAAATATACGTTTCATGAAAATATTTTACTAAGATTATAAAATATTTAAAAGATAAATAGGATAATGACACTGAAATATATTTATTACTATATATAGGATAATGACACTGAAATATATTTATTAATATATTTATTATACCCCTCATGGGTAGCATGCCTAAAATAAAAAAAATCACGTTCGTACGGGAAAAAGTCACGATCGTACGGGAAAAAGTCACGATCGTACGGGATCGTACGGGTATCTTAAAAATTGCAACCAATTATTCACCTCATTTCTGTAGATAAATTGTAAGTGGTATTTTTATTTCTATTTTAGCTAAGATCCACCAACCTAATAATATTCGATATTCTCTTATAATCGATTATCTGAAATTATATTTCTGTAGTGGCAACTCTTAACACACACGAGCCCGCCGCGGGTCGGCTCGATACACACGAATTTGAGCTTTACTTCAATGCTGGTAGGGCGTAGATAGATTTGTTTACACATGTCTGTCAAAAGGACGCAATTCCGGTGGGGTTAATAAATAGTTTAATTTCTTTTAATTTTTGTTATATTAACCCCAACTTTTAGCGACATACAAATAGCGCGAATAATTAAGAACGAATATTTTAGCAATTTTTATAAAATGGAACATCGTGTGCACTTCTGGGCCATATTCCGGCATCCCTCTTTTTATCGTTAAATAATCAAGTTTGTGTTGTTTTTATTTGATAATTATGCTTTAATTGAGCCCTTGACAACTTATCAGTCAAATTAAATGACATGGGCTTACCAACGCTTTCATAAAAGCCATACAGATCTAAAACTCAATTATTCCCCCGCACAGCACTGCAAAAAGCCTAACAAATCCAACCTAATCCTTCCCTGGCAGCCCTCACATTACCGCATTAAGTTGTGACAAGGTTGAAGGGAAGCTTCGGTTACTTATAAGTAACACTTTTCACGGGTCATGGTAATAGACGGTTGCTGGTAGATTGATAGAAGGCTTCATCGAACATTTATCACGAATATTTCGTGTTGAAGCATCTTTCAGCACGATTTATTCGGTCGGTATGTCATGAATAAATCTTGAAACAGTATATAAATTTTATTATCGTGGGAGAGGGCTGAACTATTGTTTTAGCTGTAATATTTTATGGATACGGCATGTTATTGCAAAATATTCGTGATGAAGTTCAGATCTCCTTGACAAATAAAGAAATCCCTGCTAATCCCTACTAAAATTATAAATTCGAAAGCTCTTATCGGTTAAGAGGTTTTTTTTGTAGTTTAAGCGGGAAAGCGTTTGATGAAATCTTGCACAGAATCTTTAGACCCTGAGAAAGAACTTAGCCTACCTGTTATTGCGATAAAAAGGGATCTGAAATCCACCAGGACGAAGTCGCGGGCAGCCTCTTGTAAAACATAAGAAGCCTTTATCCCGTGAGGTAAAACATTTCAAAGGTTTCGCCACCAAATCCACCAATATTACCTTGGAAAATTTACATCATTTTTTTACTTTGAGCAAAGGAAGACATCCTATTTTATATTAATTGAATTAAGCAGCTTAATTATTCTATTTCGCACGGAACTCAGAGAAAGCGTCGAGTCTACAGCCGTTACGTAACAAGGTTGAGTAATTAGAACAAGTTTACGACATTTGAGGCGACAGAAAACATGAGTCGCTTCTTAAATTAAAGTTTGGTCACTAGCGACAAGGGAGTAATTAAGACTCTTTCTTTTCCATTGGTCCCATTACTTTCTTATAAGCTGCAACGTAATTTAATCAAAAGAACGGTTACTTCGTCTCATCTTACAAAATTTAAACTGCATACAATAATTAAGACTACATAACAAACGTCCTATGTAGGTTATCTATATATCTCTAACTAGAGGCCACCCGCGACTCCGTCCGCGTGGATTTCGATTTCCAATAGCCTAAAGCCTCCCTGGTCAAATGAACTATCGAGCACAAAAATATTTTTTCATATCGGACCAGTACTTCCTGGGATTAGCGCGTTCAAACGAACAAACATACAAACAAAAAAACATACAAACAAACTCTTCAGCTTTATATATTAGTAATAAAGATATAGATGTAATAAAGCTGAAGAGTTTGTAAGTTTGTTTTAACTAGCTTATCTCGGGATCTACTGGATCCATTTGAAATAAATGTTTTTGTGTTGGATAGTCGAGGAAGGCCAAAAGTTTATTATAACATTATGTGTGCGAAAACTGAAATCGGCGGCCGCTAGTTACTTATAAATACAGCTATTTATATTATAAAGCTATGTGTGTAATTCTAAATTAATATACTATTAATTACACCTATAGCTACCATTGTAAATATACCTGTACATTTTAAGAACAGTATCCTTTGTCCCAATGTGTGTGGCAATAATAGGGTAACATATCCCTTCATGTTTGTACTAGTTTGTAATTTAGGGATCTGTTCCACATTAATCTTCATAAACATAATTCCCGAAGCTTAAATCTGCTCTGCGGGTAGCTTTTAAATGAGAATGGATTGAGGTTTCTGTTACATAACCTGAATAAACTGTATCCAGGTAATTGAATAATCCTAGGAACGTGACTAGATATAAGACCGACGTATCCCTTTCGTCTTTCACAAACAAAACCTTTTCATTTACGTACGTTTACCTACGTAATAAGAGCTAGAATTCTGTGCCTACGTATGAATAATAGGAATGGTAAATATTTTTCTTCTCGTACAACAGATTTTCGAGTTGTTTACACATGATACCTAATTCATTTGTATGTAAATACTGCCTATAATACTCGTACCGGCATTTAAATATACTCTTTGTCCTTAGTTTTCCATAGAAAATCTGTACTAATATGATAAAGCTGAAGGATTTTTTTATTTAATCGTTTGAACGCGCTTATCTCAGGAGTACTGGTTCGAATTGAAAACATATTTTCGTGTTGTACCATCCATTTGCCGAGGAAGGTTTTAATCTCTATTATAACACCATGTGAGCGGAAACCAAAATCCACGGGGACTAAGATGCGTAGTATAATATGAACATATTATTAGCACTTGCACTTAACCATTAGTAACAAAAATAAAAGGCACTTCTTATTGGAAATCGCCCTCCAAGTGTTTAAATCAGAATGATCGCCAAATGTAATCTAAGATTTTCTCAAATAATAAAAGTGTAAAGCGAGCCGATATTGGAATTCCATTTTCGACACTCGATAGTTTTTCTCACGCCAATAAATTGTCGAACTTTTATTTTAGACAACTATTTTTGTCAAAGAATTCCAATAAAAGAGAACATTTTCAAAGTATTTTTACTTTTATTGAATAAAAAAAATGTTGCTTATTTTTTGTGAGCATTCATTACCCATTATCATAAGCTAGGGGATGAATAAAGTACATAGTTAATAAACTCAATAATTTGGTCTTAAGGTCTTTATCACAGTAATAAAATCATAGATAATTGTGATGAAGACCACAAGTAGGTACCTGCTTAATTTATAATCTACGACTGGATATATATTTCTCCTGTTAGCAATAGAAAATTGTCGTGATGGAACGACAATGAAAAAGGTAGACTACGACATTATAAATAGGTAGCGTCATGTTAAAAAATATATAAGCTATAATGATGCTATTTCACGTTCCCATTAAAACTGGCATTTTCATTATGAATTAGTTACGCCAAATTTTTCCGTCGTAAATTGTTTGTTGCGTGAGTGGAATCGCAAGGTGACTTGTGTAAATTCATAAGGCAGAATATGCAAATACACTTATTTAGTTATATGCGACAGCATTATTGCTGTATTAACTAGAAATTTTGTACGACTGTATTTTTTATGGAATTATTTTTATGAATGGAAAAGTCTCCCAACGACCTAAGTCACAGTGACAGTTGAAATTATCAAGATAAGGATTGCGTGTCTGCCCTCTGAAGTACTATATATTTTACTGGAACATCGAGCAGTGTTTTGAAGTCGCGTATTCGAATACTTACTTACTCTTACAGAATTGGGCAAAATATGAATGATACCTTCATTATATTGGAATTATGATAGCCGAAAGTCGATTCTAAATCAAGGATCGATTTTAACACGACTGCTGTTTTCTATTTGGTCTAGTGATTTTACCTTGATCTCAAAGATTTGGATTTGATCCCAGGGTCGGGCACATTTGTGATCACCAATCTTCATTTGGCAAGCGTGATGATAAATCCAAACCTATTTCTTGACAACAAAATGACATCAATGACAGCCTTAATAGACTGATACTTTTTTTCTATCAACCTTATCTTAATGTATGTATTTTTATGTTCCAGATCGGGGAACATGGCAACAGGAAGGGAGGCGGGACGTTTTTAGTACCGATGAACGGCGGAATATGGACCATGTGCGTGTCTCTCGAAGGTATACAATACACAATGATAACAGTTTTATTAACCGATCTACTTTTGCACTGTTGACTGATAGCTTTGTTGTGACTTCTCGATCACTATGTCGAAGTTCACGCATTAAGTCTTTAAGCCAGCATATAATCATCATCATCTTAGGCCTATCGCAGTCCACTCCTGGACATAGGCATTCCAGCTCTAGAGACCTAACGGCAGAAACATTATGCTACTAATTATACATTACTAGCGGCCGCCCGCAACTCCGTCCGCGTGGATTTCTTTTTTTCGAAATAAAAAGTAGCCTATGTTCTGTCTCAGGGTCTAAAGATTGTCTGTACCAAATTTCATCAAAATCGGTTGCGAGGTTTAAGGGGGGAAAGCGTAACAGACAGACAGACAGACAGACAGAGTTACTTTCGCATTTATTAATATTAGTTGGGATTAGTTGGGATCATACACTCAGCTAGCCGGAGAAACATTACTTACGTACCTTCGCACTTGCTTAATAAACGAAATGTTTATCAGTGTCCTAACATCACAACTCTATAGTCCGGTCAAAATAGACATTCCAGTTTGCATTAATTCCCACACAGCTGGATTTTTGTGCAGGCCTTGAATACGTCATTACAAATGATATGTCAAAATTCCCCATCAATCCCGCTTGTGCGTTGTTTTTTATTCGTGGTCAAAGGGCCCAAATTTGCGTTTTTTTCTTAAATCTCTGAAACTAAAAGAGCTATCGAAAAATGGTTCAGGAAAAGTTTATAGATCGTAAAATTGTCTACCTAAAAGATCTCTACATTTTTCTTCTACAAAGCAGCGCTGTCGAGATATTGTGACTTTAAGCCGCAGGAAAGTCGTATTTTCGAGTAGCCCACATTATGCAATTACAATAAATTGGGTTGAGTAGTTTATCTGGTGCAGGTGGCAATTAAGTATGGATTGGCTCGAAACTATTATTTACCAATTTCCAGCCCCAATTTTCAGGATTTAGTTCATTGAAGTCAAAAAAGACACAATGACGTATCAAGCTTGCATTCATTCCCAACAAGCGGGACTTTTGTGCAGGCCTTGAATACGTCATTACAAATGATATGTCAAAAGTCCCCATCGATCCCGCTTGTGCGTTGTTTTTTATCTGTACTGAAAATCTTCGGATCCTATTCCTAACCTTTCTGGTAGTCAAACCTCAATGGTCCCCATAGAGACTTTTACTCCTTAGATGAAATAGGATCGATTGGCGAGAAAAAAAAAATTTGGTATTTTCAGTACAAAATGTATGGGAAAAGTTTTTTTGCGATTCCTGACATTTCTAGTACTCAAACCTCAAATGGTCCCCAAAGTCTTTTAATCCTAACTTATAATAGGATCGATTGGCATGAAAAAAAAATTACCTATTTCAGCAATTTGTACTGAAAATTCCAAAATTTTTTTTCGCGCCAATCGATCCTATTTCATCTAAGGAGTAAAAGTCTCTATGGGGACCATTGAGGTTTGACTACCAGAAAGGTTAGGAATAGGATCCGAAGATTTTCAGTACAGATAAAAAACAACGCACAAGCGGGATCGATGGGGACTTTTGACATATCATTTGTAATGACGTATTCAAGGCCTGCACAAAAGTCCCGCTTGTTGGGAATGAATGCAAGCTTGATACGTCATTTTGTCTTTTTTGACTTCAATGAACTAAATCCTGAAAATTGGGGCTGGAAATTGGTAAATAATAGTTTCGAGCCAATCCATACTTAATTGCCACCTGCACCAGATAAACTACTCAACCCAATTTATTGTAATTGCATAATGTGGGCTACTCGAAAATACGACTTTCCTGCGGCTTAAAGTCACAATATCTCGACAGCGCTGCTTTGTAGAAGAAAAATGTAGAGATCTTTTAGGTAGACAATTTTACGATCTATAAACTTTTCCTGAACCATTTTTCGATAGCTCTTTTAGTTTCAGAGATTTAAGAAAAAAACGCAAATTTGGGCCCTTTGACCACGAATAAAAAACAACGCACAAGCGGGATCGATGGGGAATTTTGACATATCATTTGTAATGACGTATTCAAGGCCTGCACAAAAATCCAGCTGTGTGGGAATTAATGCAACCTTGAGTCTTAATTTTGTCTATTTTGACTGGATTATCTATTAGTTTTCGCACACATAGTGATATACTATTTAAACACTATAGCTTAGTGCCTTACCCGACATCCGTCAAATGGCCATTACAACATCAACATTTTTTAGGGTTCGGTAGCCAAATGGCAAAAAACGGAACCCTTATAGTTTCGTCATGTCTGTCTGTCTGTCTGTCTGTCTGTCCTGGCTCGTTCTCCGCCGTTTCTGCACCGATTGCCACGAAAATTGGTGGAGAGATGTATAGTGATAATTCAAGAATTGGTTTTTAAAATAATCGAAAAATAATTATTTTTACCCCCCCTCCCATACAGCGAAAAGTAAAATCGAAAAAAAAAATCGACTTACCCCAGCATGTGGGGTATCGTTAAAAAGGTATTTTTAAATACAATAAAACTTGCCTTGAAACCATGTTGATCAAACACCCCAGTCACGAGATATATTAATACAAAGTTAAAATTAGAGCGTCCCCCCCCCCTTAACTTTTGAAATACTATTACAATAATTCTGAAAAAAATGTCCTGTATACCTCCAAGTAAGCACTTTCAACGAAAACTATAGTGAACTCTGTATCATACATAGTTATTTTTATACAACTCGACCAACTTATGACGTGCAGTTGCCCTTACTAAATGTTGTCTTAAGCGGTCGGGCCATCTTTTAGCTACGGAACCCTTTCATGGGCGTGTCCGACACGCTCTTGGCCGGTTTTTTTCCAATTCAATCCAATATTCCTGAGATAAGCGCATTCAAAGTAATCAGCTTTATTATTTCGTTTTGATGAGCCAACGCTGGACGTGATCGGGCAATGGGTTCTTGGAATTATTATGTAAACTGACAAATCTAGCGAGCGAAGACGAAACTGTTCTTATTTCTGTTTCCATCACTGGTGCAGAATATTGTACATATGCACAATATTTATACTTACAATTCATAATTAATTAAACATCGACAGATACCTATTTGTCCAATCGACCAATTTAGCTACAGTATGAGTGTCAGTCAATTCGCGATGAAGGCTCCATTACCACTACACGCGTCTATGTACGTTGTACTTAGTTGTACCTATCTAAAGACTGGCAGCATAACAAAAAAAGGAGCCGGGCGAACGGCCATACAAAATTGGGCCTGACGTTACAGCAACCATTTCTACACTATTTTATTTTGATATTCCTTCCATTTCAAAAAAAATAACTTTTTCCCAACTGCTACACGGGAGAAAAAAGATATAGGGTGTTATTATTTGCTTCGTAGTAAGTTATCCGTACAAACTCTCAGTGCTCTCACGTTGTATTTACAGACTACTACTGACTAGATTTTATCAGATTGTATTTAAGGACATTAACAGATTGCGGTTTTTAAGATTATTGTAAAAGACTAGCTGTTTCCCGCGGTTTCACCCGCGTCCCGGGGCAACTTCTTCCCGTATCTGGATAAAATATAGCCTATGTTACTCAGGGTGAATCTAGCTTCCTAATAGTTAAAGATTTACAAACATACAAATAGACACACAAAAATACAAATCTTTCCTTTTCATAACATTAGTGTAGATGGGTATAAGTATGAATGAAAAACACATTTCTCTCATATTTATTTATTGATCATCTACTTCATCATAAACGATTTAACATACAAACAAACGCCGCCAGCTAGCTATGCCGCAATTGATACAATGAAGTCGTTGATCACTCATTGTATTCTGCTTCGAAATCCGGTCGTTATAGCTGAAGTAAGTCGAGTAGGCAAGAAAACTAAGTCCGTTAAGAAAAGCGTGGGTTGTTCGTTAAGGCAAAAACCGTCAGAATCCTTGATACGTAGCCAAAGTCGCAAAACAACACTAATTGAATAATAAAATCACATGAAGACACAACAAAACGAAATATCCACCATCGTAAATTATGATTTTTTTGACATTTGACGTTTGATGCGACATGACATGAGTTCTACTTTGTTGCCAGTACAAGAAAAAAAACAACCTGTTGATCAATTTATTATTACAATGTTTTTATAAACGTTGTTATAATTATAATCCATTATTTAAACGTTTTTTTTTAAACATAATACAAAGAAAAAAAAACACTGATTCACTTTAATTGCTTTGATTTTCTATTTTATATCATTTCTCTATTTATATCATTACTTTTATTCATTTGGCAACATTGTTCAAAAGTGACAGTAAAGCTAGGAAGTAACGAAAGTCAATAATAATATGATTATATATTTTATTTAATACCCCATGGTAAAATGGCTTAATATTTCGTGACTAAAAATTAAAAATCTAGAATTTTTTTTTGATAAATATTTTATTTGTGTAACGATAAGCCCAGATTCGCCCGTCTCCTTTATCCAAAAAATATATCAATAATAATTAACTTAGTAAGTGAGTAATTAACTAGATACATTTATGAAAACACTAGCGGCCGCCCACGACTCCGTCCGCGTGGATTTCGATTTCCAATATCCTATGTGTTATTCTGATGTATAAGCTATATTGTGGTAAAGTTTCATTTAAATCCATTCAGTAGTTTTTACGTGAAAGAGTAACAAACATCCATACATCCATACATCCACACATCCATACATCCACACATACAAACTTTCGCCTTTATAATAGTAGTAGGAAGTAGGATGGTACCAACTATGAAATATTGTTCACATTTCTGTCGCTTAATTGAGAAGTTTACTTTACTTGAAATAAAGTCCCTTACACATTAATTCGCCGACAAAAGAATTCACGCGACAACATTAAACAAAATGAGACATTTCGCCTTTCGGCCGATAAAAATTCTCATCTTCTTTTTCTGAGAGCTGTAATTAGTCCCTGTTATCTCTTTTAGACAAAATAAAGTGGCTTATGAAATACGTACTAATACTATTTACTAGTATTATTTTCAAAAGAAATTCGAAACATTTTAAAAATTTTCATATACACAATCTTATAAACTCGAGAACGGCTGTGCCGATTTTATGATATTTGTCTTCGTCGGGAATAGAAAAGGTATTAAACTATATTTAAACCATAAAAAATTGTGCTTATTCAGTCGAAAAAGTTGCCAACGAAAAACATTTTATTATATTTTCAGAGGAAGAGGTGACGATGCTGTCAAGAGTAGGATTCCCAACGCAACCATTATGCACAAATTACTTAGCTGAGAGCGACGAAGAAGAGCCGAGGGCAGATTGGCAACACCGTAAGTTTAAAAAAGATTTTCTTTATTGTAATTCTGTAACGGCGTGTGCCGTCATTGTAGTATTAATACTACATACTGCGTATAGCGTAGACACCTCGATGAAATATCTTCTTATACGCAGTGTTGTGCCCTTTTTAAAGATCGAAAAACACCATATTTTAACCGCCTCCTCCCCTACCAACTGACTCAGTTGAACTGACGCATACATTTTGTCCTCAAATGTAATTTATACCGTGATAACCGTGGTATAATTACCGAGGAAAGAAAGATATTATTCAAAAAAACTTGCCTTTATTATTACTTTATGTTATAGTCACAGAAGGCAGTTCCCACACAACTTGCATTTACCTTATTATCTTTTTCATACGCCATTCATGAATCACTCCTCAAAGTATAATGAAGTCACGTTTTCGCTTTATGAAACCTCCATCGATAATTTTACAAAGTCTCTAAAATTGCCCGGGATAAATCCTAAGTCCTAATAAAGACGCCCGAAATAGTCCGCTGGTTTTATATTCTTAACGCTCGTTTTAAACGACCTAGCCGCGCGTAAACTAACCTCTCATTTATAACGTTACAGTGTTACCTAGATATAAAATTAACATTTAAAGCAAAAGCCTCAAAAATACTAATTTAATTTAAAATAGCCCGACGCCCCTAGATTTGCTTTTCATAAATTAGTCACCTATTTACGAAATGTGTATCCATCTTGAAATAAAGTTAACATTTTCATAACTGAATTCAATAACCCTTTGATCAAAATTATTCAAAATGAATTATACCTCACTCAATATAATTATTGCGTTCGGGACCACCAGTGCCAGTCCCAAATGCAGCATCATATTATTAGATTACTAAAATTGAAGGTGGCAGTCCCAAAAGCCTACCGACTCAAATATAAATTAGGAAGTAACCCATAAATAAAACTTCAAGAAATTGCTAATATGGAACTCCGTTAAATTGTTTTGAGGAAAATAAATGAATTATTTCTTGACGGACAGGCAAATCAATCCTTTAGTCACTTTGGTTCAGACGGGGTTGTTAAAAATAAAACAGAAAATAGAACGAGCATAGTCAAAACTCCCGAGGGCGGTAATGCTTTTAGCACCTGAAAAAGACGTCTTCTGAATAAGAAATTAGTGAGGTCGTTCCGATTTCAAATGGCTAGACGCCGGAGACCAGAGATGTAATTAAGTGGTCTTAAATGAACAGAAACAAATTGATCTATTTCTGGTTAATGGTTGGGTAATGCCGTGATTGCTTAACTAACTCTGGTCATCATTTAAAAGTTAATCTATGTTGAAAAGTCTAAGTACAAACGTCTTATATTTGTTCTAAGATAAAAATGCTACGAAACACGGTTAATAGCCGTGTCTATAATAAAGATTATTTTCGTCCTTTTCTCCGAGCGCTATGATTTAACCGAGTAATCAGGTCTTAGCAATCCGGTATTTATTAGAGCGACTTTCGTCAGACTTAAGAGGGATTTATTGGATCATGAGTTATAGGCATTAAGGCGAAACATTCTCTACGTCTGTATTGGTAAGAAATGCCTCCTCGATGGTCAATTGTTTAAGTACCGGACCCTGATATCCAGGACCGATTCTCAGCTCATTTGTGTCGGTTTTTCCGAACATCTGAGATTTGTGATCTCCGATCCATATTTAGTTAGCATGCTTCGTCATCAAGCCCAAAAATCATCATCGTAAACATTGTAACTACGTCTAGTGGACCTTTTTTTACATATCGGTAGGTAGTGGGAAATTAATTTGCTGATACTTTTTTTTATGCGATAAATGTAATCCTTATTTCCAGGCATGCAAAACCTATCGATATCATGCGCGCTGGTATGCCTCATAGTTCTGGGCAGCGCGGCGCTGGTCGGCGCTTTCGGCATCTGCAAGCACCAGATCAGCGCTGTTCTCATCACTGGCGTCATGTACTTGTTAGCTGGTAAGGTTCAGGATCATTTCATTCTTCTAGAATTGACAAGTCATTCAATATTCAATACTTCTTGTTTAGGTGCTTCTCTGTAGTTCTGCGAGACTTCTAAAGGTGTTGGATGAATCCACAATTCACATAGATACTGTTATCTGGTAAGGGAGGCATTTTCTTTAGAAGTCTTGAGTACGTATAGTAACGAAGAATAATCTTTTGAGTTAACGCAAAGGATTAATAGAAGTGCAACGCTCGAACTTGTTTATCTGCCAACAAATCTTAAGGTACATGAAATCATTCTGAAAATACACAAAGCAAGCCCAAATATTGTCTAGAAATCACTAGCTAGTAAATATGTTACTTATGCAAACTCCTCAGTCAAAAACCTTTTTTTCCCATTCCAGGGCTGTTCGCAATGTTCACGCTCATGATAATCCACTTCAAGCGCATCCAACGCGTTTCGACCCGGGGTTCCCACGGAGACCACACCGGCGACGGCATCGTAGGGCTCCAAGCGCCCGCTCTGGCCCTGCTATCAGCTAGAGAGTTCTCCACATCATGGTCTCTAGAGCTCGGGTGGGCAGGAGTAGTTCTGGCGACAACCACGTCGCTACTGTGGATCTTGCTGTCGAAGATCATGAGATATAACCCTCTGTCTGCTATGCTGCTGTAAATTGAGGGTGGATGTGCCGTTTGAAGAAGTATGGATGTGGCCCAAGATGTACATTAGTTTCTCCGTTGCAAAATGTGAAGTTTCTAGCACAACAAACAAATCGGCGACGGCATCGTAGAGCTCCAAGCTCCCGCTCTGGCCCTGCTATCAGCTAGGGAGTTCTCCACATCATGGTCCCTGGAGCTCGGATGGGCAGGAGTCGTGCTGGCGACAACCACGTCGCTACTGTGGATCTTGCTGTCGAAGATCATGAGATATAACCCTCTCTCTGCTATGCTGCTGTAAATTGAGGATGGATGTGCCGTTTGAAGAAGTATGGATGTGGCCCAAAAAGTGTACATTAGTTCCTCCGTTGCAAAATGTGAAGTTTCTAGCACAACAAACAAATCGGCGACGGCATAGTAGGTCTCTGAGCACCCGCGCTGGCCCTGCTAGAGAGTTCTGTACATCATGGTCCCTCGAGCTAGGGTGGGCAGGAGTAGTGCTGGCGACCACCACGTCGCTACTGTGGATCTTGCTGTCGAAGATCATGAGATACAACCCTCTGTCTGCTATGCTGCCGTAAATTGAGGATGAATGTACACGTAGAATATTTGGTCCTCAAGTAAGCGGATTGCTTTAACAGTTTAGTACCTATTGGAAACAAAAATCAAGATATCTTTTGGCCATAGGAAATTCTGGCCTCCGCAGAAGAGATTTCTTTAACAACTGCATAATCTGGGTGTTACACTTCAGAGGTTGGAAGAGGTCGAATTAAAATTCAATGGTATTTTTATTATCAAGATAGCAATCGGAAACTTAACCAATTAAGGTCTAAACTATTTTTAATATTGAAACCACGTGTAGCATCTAGAAGTTAAGGGAATTTTAATTTATTTTCTCTGGACCGATTCTAATGAGATTATTAGAAAATAATCACCTACAACTGGCACATCTATTAAATAAGTCAAATGTAAAGGATCTCCCCTTTCACTTCCAAATAGTCAATTACAATTTTAAAATTGTGAAGGCTCCAATTTGCAGATGCAGTCAATTCAATTTTAAAAATATCCAAAGGGGAGATCTTTTTGCAATTTATCAATCCGTATAAAAAACGCTTTTATAAATTATCCCATTAAATTAAGAAAAATATATTCCTATTAATAAAACCTACGATAAAAACCGTTATTTTAATAAAGTTCTGCTTTGTAAGTAGGTAAGTATTACAAGTCAGCTTTGAATTTCTTTAAAAATCTTAATGTCGGTACCATGTTTATTTTATATACAATTTTTAGTTACTTATAAGAAAAAAAAACAAACGACTAGATTTGCCCATGCCTCCCCGAATATCTTAAAACGACATCAAATTGTATGTGTCTTAACCTATTAAAAACAGTGGTAAGCCAATCGCCACTCTACGGCATACAATGGGTAAAATTATGAACTCTTACAATACTTCATACATTTTCCGACATTATACATTTCACAGAAATTAAAAGCTTTAGGTAATCGCCGAGCTCGCAGCCGTCCATGCTATTGAGTGTTATTGTTATGCATCCTTTCTAAAACTTTATTTTTAACCCTGTTGGAAATCGTTCTAAGAACTAGTAAAATTATAACTTGTCAACAGTGACGGTATGAAAGGGAATAATGTGTCTATGTCCCCAATAAAGATGACCGTAGAAACACAAATAAGTTGGATAAAACATTTTATAACAAAAGTTTTTATAAAGATACGTTATTGCCCTTCAGTACAATGAAATCAAATGTAAAACCTTGTCGTTAAAATTGTCATCTACAAATTAAGACATTTTTCACAATTATTTTAATTCATCGCTTGAATGTGACTTTCTTAAACTTTTAACCTCTCAGTAATCCCACTCCGAATATTATCTTACTGTAAATATCTGATGATCTCAAGTATGTAGTACATTAAAATAGTACCTACGTGACATAACTGTTCTAGATATAGACAAAGTCTTAAACAGATTAGATAGACGTAGTGTCGTTTATTTCAATAGGTATAATAAAGATTACGCAATCATGGATGTCCGCGAAATAAAATAAAATTACAGAATTTACTAATAAAGCAATTTTTTATTCGTTAAATTAAGAGATGAGTTGTTAACTGAAATATGAAAAATATTATTCATTTATTATATGTTTCTGATTAAGAGAGGTAATGATTAAGATTTTTGGGTTTGAAAAAAGATAAAGTTACTTAGAGAGTCAAAACAATTTGAGCATTGATGATGATATAAATTGATTTTAAACATTTCAACGATGGACATTCATAGTTGCAAATGCAATAACATTACAAACGAGCGTGTTGTTGAAAGATATGGTGCTGTGAGAAATTAATACTTTAGCGATTTAGTTAGTCAAATTGAAAACATAGTTGATTAAGTAGATGACTCAGTTTTAGCTAAGAATACTCGTTTTGAAACTAAGGTTTACTAACTAACGTAGCTTTTGGTTATCAAAAGACGACATAGTAACGGATTATGTTATCTGTGGCAAGATTGGTAGCCTAATTCTGTTAAAGTTTTAGTTACATTTTAAACCACATGGTTTGAAATATTATTGTAGAATTTCAACAGATTTAGGTGATCAAATTAGTAACACAAATTATATGGCACACATTTAAATTTTCTAAAACTGTTGTGAATGTTACTAAATGTGGTTGAAACTTGGAAGTATAATAATAATAGAATTCTGTATAGTTAGTCAGGCAACTACATAATATACTCGCACTTTACGGTAGTACAAAAAGTACATTCCTACCAAATTTTGTTTAAAACAAGAAAAACAATAAGTATTGTTGTGGTTTTAGTCGTATCCCCTTAAAAAGTTTAGAAAAAAAATAGTACCTTTCTAATTTTAAATTGAGTTGCCATGAAAAGTATGTATAGGTATGATATAAATAAATTATTAACAATGCAACGCTTTACATAGATTAAGGATAGTATATAGGTACTTAAGAGTACAAGTAACCGTTACCTACATCTTACATAATAAATAAGTTGTAAGTTAGATATAATTAAGCTGTAACTTAAATAAAATATTTGCGCACATGATTTAGTTCCGAGTTCTACGTAACAACATAAAACTATGAATATCTTTTAAATTTAATTTAGGTTAATTAATATCAGAGTATTTTTTTTTACTTCGTTACCATTAAAATGCTACATCGAAGACGTTAATAAAATAAGCATATTTTAGTCCATTTATGTAGATCTATATAAATCATAATTTAAAAAACATGTTACTTCAGTTATAACTAAAATATAATCCAACGCAAAAACGCTGCACTATTCGGAAATCATTGTATAAACTATATAATCTAATAATTTGTAATGTTTTGATATGCCTATTTTTACTTTTGCATGCTGAGCAGTGACGAAATGTCATATTTGCGTGTAAGAGCAAAGCTTTGTTTTCACTACAAATATAATGTATTTAAAGAGTCGTAAGAAACAATGGTTTGTGAAAGTTGTTATGGGCCGCAAAAGCCTGTTAGACAGGCATCAAATGGAATATAAGTGAAAAAACGCGTAATTCGAGGTCAACGGATCATTAGCGCATTCATCCTCTTTATGACTAATCATCATCACCATCGAGCAAAAAGCGCTAAGTTGATGATGATGACTTTCAAGGGCAAATATCTACGGCAAAGGTTGTCAATTTGAATCCTATCTAGGACCAAGGTTTATTATGTGGGCTTAGTGTTTTGTGGTTCTTTATCTCAAGTTACGCGGTTTTTCACTGTGGCCGTTATAAAGAATGTAGGTATAATAATGATATTTACTACGCTACACGCACTTTTATGAAAAGGCGTTTAAGTAATGTACAATTTGTTCTCAGTGTTGTTTGTTCGACGTTACGTTGATCGTTTTTGTACTTTTAATGCATAAAGCAATATTATTTTGTTTATAAACTGTTTTTTTATCAATGACCTATTGCCCCACCAAGTTAAACCTGGACACGGAACCTATAATGGAATTGGTTATTTCGTGAACAAAATGGGGAATATGCATGATTTTTTTTTAATCGTTTATATGTTTCTACTAGTTATTACATTACCAAACATAAAAATATCACGTCCAAAATATAAACTATTATGCAAAAAATTAAAAATTAAAAATAATTAAAATCGCGATCAATTTAAACGCGGCCATTTTGGCGAGCTTGTGCGTGACGTCACAATTACACGAGTTCGATGTCAACAGCAAAGTGTTTGGTTTACAAAATTACCAAAAAATAAATAAAGTGAGTGAATATCGAATTTATTACCATGGAAAAGTACAAAAAACATATTATAAACATTGTGTCGTTGCTATGTGTCCAAATAACATCAACACTGCTCCTGACAAAGTGTATTTCCTTATGCCGAAAGGTGAAAATCTAAGGAAAAAGTGGTGCAAGGCGATGAGAAGAGACAATGTATCGTGTTTGAGCTGTTTATACTGGTGTGCTCGATGGCACAGTGGTTAGCGCACTCGGCCTGCGGTTGCTAAAGTTAAGTAACGTTCGCAGATGCCAGTCATCGGATGGGTGACCGAAAAATTTCATCTCGAGCTCCTCCGTGCTTCGGAAGGCACGTTAAGCCGTTGGTTCTGCGCCTGATCTCTCTACGGTCGTGTCAGATTGCTGTCCCACCGAATTATGAGAGTGAAGGAATAGGCAGTGCACCTGTGCTTGCGCACTCACTTGTGCACTGTACTGTAATATATCCTGCGTACCTGGCTGATCGTAAGATCGGCCGCCAGGGCTGAATACGGCCGGATGGTATTATTATATTTATTACTGTTGTGAAGATTATTTCAATGTACATAAGGATATTAAAAAAGTAAAATACATATCCTACTAGGTACTATTATAAAGGCGAAAGTTTGTAAGTATGGATGTATGGATGTTTGTTACTCTTTCACGTAAAAACTACTGAATGGATTTGAATAAAACTTTACCACAATATAGCTTATACATCAGAATAAGACATAGGCTATAACTTATACATCAGAATAACACATAGGCTACAATTTTTGAGGTTTCTAATGTGAGGTCGTAAAAAAATATTACGGAAATCGAAATCCACGCGGACGGAGTCGCGGGCAGCCGCTAGTACAAATATATATTTACAAAACCATGAAAACGATCATTTATCAAATAAATATATAGATACTATAACTAATTTACCTCGCAGCTTTTACTCCTCTGAGTTCAGCAGACTTATAATCTGGATTTGAAGCGAAATACTTGGCCATCATAAACACGTCGATTTTCGGAAGATTATCCGACTACGCTTTTACGAAACCGGTTTCAGTCGTTCTCTTAGTCCTTCTTCACAATTAATTAATACTTAAAACACATAAAACTATTAACTTAAGATAAAAACAGCGATACTATACAATAACAATTATTCCTCAAAAAAGAAACCATACAAATAGCTTGTTGACAGCAGACGTCTCGTGTAAAACTGACGTCAAATCTTGTTCCACCAATAGTGCTGCGTTTCGAAAATTTGCGCGATAATATCAAAACAGCCACTTTTTGATGATTAATTTTCATTATTAAATTAAAATAAATTCTAAAAATAATTGTACAGTGTGTTTTCAGTAGCAATAAATGTTTCAAAAAAAAATATTTTGTCCATATTTAAGTCACGTGCATATTCCCCATTATAAAAAAAAACATAATAACAGTAGCTACCTACTATATCATTGACTAAAGTGTCAGACCTCGTAACTCAATCAATTTTTTCAAATGACATTTTATAGTATGGTAAGTACTTTTTACATCCAAAATTTTTCGTGGTGAACTTTTTTTGTTTCCTGTAAAATTTGATCTGTTGGAGTTACGAGTTTTGGCTATTTAGCCGACGATATCCACATAAAAAAGACTACTTACCTACTTACTGTTTTTGATTCTTGTGGATGGACCCCTCCACAACGCTAGGTTTTCGAAATTCACACACACACTCACTCGCTACAATATATTCCAGATATTTACGTTTTACAAATAATATTCGTCGCGAGCACTACCACAATTCCACATTTTAAATTAACTCAACTTTGTTCTGGACGCGCACGCAGCGCAGTCGATAGAAACGCGGGTAGTTATATAAAAGTTTTTAAATAGGTACAACCAGGCGAAAATAATTTCTTTTTTGGTATATTTTGACCTTGACTTCAGGCAAAGGAAGCTAAGCCCATACAGCCATCGTCAGAAATAAACTTGGTTTTGATTTGGCCAGGCAAAAACAAAAATATAACCGCCTTATTTTATTCTTTATTTTCTTTTTTATTCCCAGTTCGCTGGGTGCGAAGCCGGGTAACTCACTACGAGTCACGATAATGTTGGCTCTGTCATGTGTTGCTTTGTCCTTGACAGTGACAGATAATAAGTTGTGTTTTTAGTGCTAAACTAAGTGTTTCAAATAAAATGAAATAAATACTTTTTAATTTTAATAAAATATTTTATTACCTATCTAATAGTTATTTACAAAACTCGTTTGACGAAACGAAAAATGGGATTTGAACAAAAGTTTTCTCACAATAACAGAACAATACGGTAAGGATACTTCAATATAGTCAATTGCAAGTCAGATTTAATTTGATACTCTATAAAAATCTATGTCATGTCTCCATAGACATTAGACGTATGTAGTATCCCTCGAACGTAGATGTCCTTATTCAGCGAAATGAAACCATCTCTCAACAACATAACGCTCAAAATCATCCCTCATCACTATTCAATCATCATTGTCCTGCAAGAGTTTGTCTTCCACATCAATGTCTTCTGCTTTCCGTTTCTTCGGTCGCGGTCTCTTGCCGTGCAGCATCTCAAGCTTCATCTTCTTAGATTGCTTTTTCTTTTCTTTAAGCTGAAGTTTCCTCTTGGCCGCTTTCTCTGGGTTGTTCACCTTCTCTTGTAGTAAGACCTAAAGGAAAAGATAAATTAATTAAAATGGTGTTAACTTCCTAATAATGAATCTTATTAATAAAATAAAAGCCCGATTTTATCTTTTGGGTAATTCTAATGAATAAATAATTTTTATGATATAGAAGTAACACAAAACAATATACCATTTTTGTAAATACAAATTCAGGATTATACTCAGACCAATAAAACAGACCTGTTCAATTGTTCGTGCACTGAGGTTGAGGGTTCAATAATCAAATATCCACTCCGTGTCACCCAGAGAAAACTCGTGAACTACCGGCCGGATAAATATAAATACAGAAATATACCAACCTTTTTCCTCTCCGCCCTCTTGATATTCAACCTCGTTTGCACCTCAGCGACCAGTTTACTATACTCCAAATCCCCTATCTTCCTTCTTAACTTCTTCCCGAGCCTTCCCGCCAGTTGTTTGACAGGCGACGCTGGCGCCCCCGTTTCTCCTAGAGATAACTCGCGAACTCTCGACAGGACAAATATAAATTAAGATGTAACTAACCTTTTTCCTCTCCGCCCTCTTGATATTCAGCCTCGTTTGCACCTCAGCAACCAATTTACTATATTCCAAATCCCCAATCTTTCTTCTGAGTTTCTTCCCGAGCCTTCCAGCCAATTGTTTGACAGGCGACGCTGGCGCCCCCGTGTCTCCTAGAGACATCTCGCGAACTCTCGACAGGATAAATATAAATTAAGCTGTAACTAACCTTTTTCCTTTCTGCGCGCTTGATATTCAACCTCGTTTGAACTTCAGCAACCAGCTTGCTGTATTCCAAATCCCCTATCTTTCTTCTTAGTTTCTTCCCGAGCCTTTCCGCCAATTGTTTGACAGGCGACGCTGGCGCCCCTGTGTCTCCTAGAGACAACTCGTGAACTCTCGACAGGATAAATATAAATTAAGATGTAACTAACCTTTTTCCTCTCCGCTCTCTTGATATTCAATCTCGTTTGAACCTCAGCGACTAGTTTACTATACTCCAAATCCCCTATCTTCCTTCTTAATTTCTTCCCGAGCCTTCCCGCCAATTGTTTGACAGGCGACGCTGGCGCCCCCGTGTCTCCTAGAAACAACTCGCGGACTATCGGCGGGATAAATATAAATTAAGCTGTAACTAACCTTTTTCCTCTCCGCCCTCTTGATATTTAACCTCATTTGAACTTCAGCGACCAGTTTGCTATACTCCAAATCCCCTATCTTTCTTCTTAGTTTCTTTCCAAGCCTTCCCGCCAATTGTTTGACAGGCGACGCTGGCGCCCCGGTGTCTCCTAGAGACAACTCGCGGACTCTCGACGGGATAAAAATAAATAAAGATGAAACTAACCTTTTTCCTCTCCTCCCGCTTGATATTCAACCTCGTTTGGACCTCAGCAACCAGCTTGCTGTATTCCAAATCCCCTATTTTTCTTCCCGAGTGTTCCCGCCAGTTGTTTGACAGGCGACGCTGGTGCCCCAGTGTCTCCTAGAGACAACTCGCGGACTCTCGACGGGATAAATATAAATTAAGATATAACCAACCTTTTTCCTCTCCGCCCTCTTGATATTCAGCCTCGTTTGAACTTCAGCAACCAGCTTGCTGTATTGCAAATCCCCTATCTTCCTTCTGAGTTTCTTTCCGAGCCTTCCCGCCAATTGTTTGACAGGCGACGCTGGCGCCCCGGTGTCTCCTAGAGACAACTCGCGGACTCTCGACGGGATAAATATAAATTAAGATATAACCAACCTTTTTCCTCTCCGCCCTCTTGATATTCAGCCTCGTTTGAACTTCAGCAACCAGCTTGCTGTATTGCAAATCCCCTATCTTCCTTCTGAGTTTCTTTCCGAGCCTTCCCGCCAATTGTTTGACAGGCGACGCTGGCGCCCCGGTGTCTCCTAGAGACAACTCGCGGACTCTCGACGGGATAAATATAAATTAAGATATAACCAACCTTTTTCCTCTCCGCCCTCTTGATATTCAGCCTCGTTTGAACTTCAGCAACCAGCTTGCTGTATTCCAAATCCCCTATCTTTCTTCTCAGTTTTTTCCCGAGTCTTCCCGCCAGTTGTTTGACAGGCGAAGCTGGCGCCCCCGTGTCTCCTAGCGACAACTCGCGGACTATCGGCGGGAGAATGACGTCGACTGTTTGTTGAAGATCTGTGCTTTCGAGCGAGCTGATTACGTGCATCCACATTGTGAATACTGCTATACGCTGGAATAAAGAATGTTGGAAGTTAATGTCAGTAGGTACTGCCTTCCGAATTGGTGATCGAGTCATTATTATTGTACTTTCTTTTGACGATTCATAAGATCTTTTATGATGATTGACTAAAAAATACTTTGAGTTAGAGTTTGAGTTTAAGGTACAAGATAGTAAAATAGTCATGCAATAGATTGTGATATTAAATATTTAAACACTGACGTAAAATCGGCAAAGAAAGAGAGGTCTTCGGCGCACTTCGTTTATTTTACGTAATCCCCAGAAAAAACGATTTTTTTGACCCATGTAGTCAGAATTCCGTTATCGCTCAGCAAGAGTGATGCAGAGATTTGAACGACCTTAGACAAGTTGATCAGCTTATTCACACTTACAATATTAAATATAGCGGCCCGTCACGCGGTTTCACCCGCGTCCCGGGGGAACTACTTCCCGTACCGGGATAAAATATAGCCTATGTTACTCTGGGTGAATGTAGCTTTCCAACAGTGAAAGAATTTTTCAAATCTGCCTAGTAGTTTCGGAGCCTATTCAATTCATACAAACAAACAAAAAATCAAACCTTTCCTCTTTATAATATTAGTATAGATATTCATTTATTACTTACAATGTTCATAGAGTTTGGTGCTCTCGCCACTTCCACATTGACCGCTTTCCGTAACTTGAAGAGTATCCACCTCAAGTTCACTTTGGCAATGCCGTCGTTTTCTTCTTTGTCGTTTGCTATTTTAGACTTGTCTGACACTTTGAAACTTGATATACTGTGGACTAGTTTCAATATGTGGAATAACACTCCTGTCACCTGAAAATAAAAGTATTTTCAATGTTGCTATCTTATTATGTTTCCCAATTCAAGTTCTTTCTTCCAAAGAAAACTGATTTCAATAACGCAAAAATAATCCTTAAATTTATCCAAATGTAGTTTTTCATAAAAATACAAATAATATTCAAAAGAATGGTTATAAAAGTTTAAGAGTTCCCGACTGGATAAGTCTCAATAGTCTCAAATAATAGATGACGTGCATTTATAAGAATCAAACTAGTGGTATTAAAAAAAATATTTTTCACTAGCGGCCCGTCACGCGATTTCACCCGCGTCCCGGGGGAACTACTTCCCGTACCGGGATAAAATATAGTCTATGTTACTCTGGGTGAATGTAGCTTTCCAACAGTGAAAGAATTTTTCAAATCTGCCAAGTAGTTTCGGAGCCTATTCAATTCATACAAACAAAAAATCAAACCTTTCCTCTTTATAATATTTGTATAGATTAAACTTACCTCTTCTGCCATTTCTTTAGACACAGTAGTAGTATACTGCGCACACAGATCCAAAATTAGACTTCTCAACGCGTCCTCCGTATCGTGATAAATAAACCCTCTATCAGTATCCACCTTCTTCCTAACAACCTCATCCAATTCCTCCACATTTACCGCTGTTATAATCGCTCCTAGAATCTTAGTAGCCCTCAACCTCACCCACGCGTGAGGATAAGCCAGCAACGCTTGACATTGCTGCGCTACATCGTCAAAGTCACTTTGAAACTTCTTGTCTTTCAAACTGGGCGCGCAATGTACTGTGATTTTATCGATAAGGTTGAGAATCTGGATGAGGCTGTGGTCTTTCTCCTTTTGTTTTTCCTCGTCGTCCTTGTCATCGGCTTGTTCGAGACGGACTTTGACGAAGCGGCCTTCGGTTATGTCGTTGCTTAGGAGCAGTATCTTACTGGAGACTAGCGAGAGTACGGTAGATAGGCGGTTTTTGAACTCGTCCTGTTCGACGTTGACGAAGCGTGTGCATAACTGGGCTGCGAGCTCGAAGTGGATCGGCTGGAAGGAAATGGTACTAAATGATAGTTTTTCGTGTTGGATTTTCAGTCTGAGTAATAATTATGAATGGAATGTGTAAATGGCAACCGTTGCGCAGACGAAACTTTGAAGAAAAACAGAAATATGACATTTTTGGAGTTCTAGCTAAAGAGTAAACTTTCATATTTTAGTTCAAAACTTTTCATTATAACAAAGATCTCTGGATCTTCCAGATACGCCCGAAGGATACCTATCTAGGTACAAGATAGGTATATGTAGGTGGCGGTACCGCTAACTACAAAATAGGCAGGGGCCAATTTAACAGTAGTCTTTGTAACGAAAACATAAATTCAAATGATGGAGGCCGGCAGTGGAATATTAATAGGCTGATACTACTATTACTACGGCGGTCAATAGTATATACCAGTCGGAACACTGTGAACTTTGTGCGGTTCAAAGTCACCAAAAACTTTATGTATAGGCACCGTGCGTAGCGATGACTCTGCCATATCGTGACTCATATTCAAAACTTTTACTCTCAATGTCGGTAATACTACTGTCATACCACGGGTTCCTTATTCTGCCATCTAGTGACTCATATTCGAAACTTTAACGCTAAATGTCAAATTTTACTGTCAAACCACCGAAAAAAATCGGGATTTTAGGGCCCTCTATAGTTTCTGCACGGTGCCTATATGGCTTACCTAAACGAACTTTAAACTGTAAAAATAATTACCTGTGTGTCCTGGAAGAACGTGAGCACCAAATCGAACAGTTTGTTCCTGTCAAGAGCGGGGAGCCTCTTCAGCACGGCTTCTATGCAGCCGGCCGCGTCCGCCCTGCACTCCGGTGCAGCGTCGTTGAGCATGGATGCACCCAAGGCTAGAAGGAGGTAGTCGCCGTGCTTGGATAGTTGTTGCTGCAAATTCACACGTAATTTTTATTATTTTGTCAAATTAATTACTCCAATTTAATTATTTTGCTATCGACACGAGAAATAGAAAGAAAATAAGTAAATGTTTCCATTCTCTTGCATTAAGTTAAAGTGCCCACTTTTAGCAAGATGTTAGTTTATGACTGCCTAATACTTTTATACAATCACAAATGTTACTCTTAAGTGCACTAGAGAGTTGCTTTATCTAAATGTCTTCAATTAATTACAATTAAATATTACCTAATAAAGGCGCTAATGTGCGGACTGCAGTGTAACAATATGTTCAAAAATAAAGTACATTTATTTGATAATTCCTCCTTGAGTCATATTCCTCATTACTGAGGATCGTGATCATTGTATGAAATGAAACACACAACAACTCTCTTGGCAATTTTAATGGAGTGGTTTGCCATTACCTTCTCCATTTTACACAATTTCTCGTAGGGTGTAGGATATGTTTAAATCACACATAGGTACTCACCACTGGAAACTTATTTATCATCATGTCCAGGAACTTTAACGAAGATTCTCTCCCATGCTGTAGCTCGAAATTCAGTTGAGACACGAAGAACTGTATGTATTTATCCATCCGCTTGCCCGGCGAGTAGTTTGTCAGGTAGCTTACAAAGATGGCTCGAGCCTCCTCTCTGAAATCACAATTTTAAATATATATAAATCTCGTCTATAATTAACTTAAAAAAAAGATAAAAAAAAAATTCATGCAGCACTATAGACACAATTTTACAATTAATTGGCTTACTACATATTGGTTTAGGCATATTGCAGTAAAAAGTCCAAAATGAAAACACATAGCTTAATTTAATTCAAATTATTTAGTTCTGTATAATCAGTGTAAAAGCCTGCTTTGGAAATAAAATGGAAGTTAGTGTCAAATCAAATAAGTAATAAATGTATATTGCAATATTTTAATTTTTTTAACTTCTACTAAACAAGCGACGCTACAAAGTGTATTTTGTGGACTTAACTTTTGGTTTAAATTTCAAAAATTAAAAATAATATTATCTTACCTGGATTTAGCAGATTCACTGAGTATACAAATCTTAGACACCTTCTCCATAACTTCATGTAATTCGTTGCTTACAAGTCTCGCCTCCAATATAGCTTTCAAAAGATTGAATGAATTGGCTTGCTTCTCATCATTCTGGCAATCTTCTTCAGCATATAAGAGAAGTGTTTTGAGCTGTTCTGCTTCTAGTTTGAAGTATTTTACGTTCCTTATCAATACTGTAACAGCCTGTAAGAAATAATGAATAAGGTTTCAAATATATTCTCATGAAAGTTCAACATTGATATTGTATCTAATACACATACGTAAGTATTTGAGCAAAATTTGTTTTCCTTAAAGATTTCTACACAAAACAAAATCAAACAAGTGTCACAGACATTAAAAATTGTACTCAGTAGATATCAATACAATATTTAGATACTTTACTAATAATTCCTACGCCTACCTATCATTACCTTGAACAAATTTAATGGAAAAAAAAATATGACGGTCCCGAAATGCCAGAGATTATTCTTATCTGATTAAGTATAGAGTGAACCAAAGGAATCAAGACTCACCTTGAAAGCATTCCTGACTAGATGATAATTATCATTCTGCTTACTTATCTCAAACGTTGCATACTTGTGCAATATTGTGAATATCGTCTTTACTATATCTTGAATCATTTCTTCTAAAGTTGGCGTGCTCACTCTTATAGTCCACAAAGTTGAAATACATTTCATAGCAACTGTCGTCACTTTTACATGATCACTTTTCAATGCATCAACTAGCAAAGGTATTAGTGGGTCTACAAACGCCCTGCAATCCATTCTCGAGACCTTTTCTCTTTTAAGTATCACGTAAAGGATATTTAAACTGAATTCTACTAAGACATGAGAGTTAGCTTTACCTGACATTTTGACACTTCTAGCCTGAGCTTCTTTACTGCGTTTAGGCGTTTCAGGAATAATAAAGCAGTCTGGTTTTGCTCTTAACATCTTTTCTTTCTGCGCTTCAGTTATTTGCCTTTTCGGGGCTCCTAAAACAAATTCTGGTATGCTCTCAGATGCAATACCGTGAAGGAATATGAACAAAGACTCGATGTCAATAAATTTGTTCGTCACTAGCCCACTCGATATATGCATCAACGCCTCTTGAACTTTCAAAACAATCTTTTTCGAGTGATGTTTCTGTAAGACGTCTTTGAATGGCAGCAAGAGGTTGATCAGACATCTCTCTGTAATATTTTGTGATACGATCATAAGGGTGACGTAACTTTTCTTACTAGGCTTTGCTTCTGGTGTTTTATAGTGAAGTTTGTCTACTTCTTTCTCTTCAGAAAGTGCTCCGAACAAATCATTAGTGCAGACGTCTAATATGTAATCCAGATTTTCGTTTAGCTCGCCAGCTTTGAAATCAGATTTTAACGCATCTAGTACGGTATGTATAGTTGCTACTAAAACGTGCACTTGAAAGCCTCTGGTTAGGAGAAGAGTTAAATGTTCCAGTAAAATTCCTAAGTATGAAGTTCCGACAGTAAGCATAATCTTTTTAACTATATCTCGCGCAGTGATTCTCACTTGTTTCAGTGGGGACTTCAGGAATGAGCATAGTTTAATGATGATTCTGAAAATGAGAAAAATACACAACTTCAATTAAGACTTACTAAGGTAAAATACGAAGGAAAAGGACCATTTTCGTTATCGCCTTGTGAGACTCCTCGTGCTCCGTCATCTGTCCTATTGCACTGGGTATATAGAACATACCAGCACCCTCAGTACTCACCCCGGCAGCTGGTACCGCAGCAGATCCCCCGGCAGCCGCTGCAGCAGCTTCACGAGCGCCAGGGCGATGGGCACTCGCAGCATGTCCTCCTCCTGCCGCTCGAGGCCCATGCGGCGTCTGTTCACCTTGTGAGACTCCTCGTGCTCCGTCATCTGTCCTATTGCACTGGGTATATAGAACATACCAGCACCCTCAGTACTCACCCCGGCAGCTGGTACCGCAGCAGATCCCCCGGCAGCCGCTGCAGCAGCTTCACGAGCGCCAGGGCGATGGGCACTCGCAGCATGTCCTCCTCCTGCCGCTCGAGGCCCATGCGGCGTCTGTTCACCTTGTGAGACTCCTCGTGCTCCGTCATCTGTCCTATTGCACTGGGTATATAGAACATACCAGCACCCTCAGTACTCACCCCGGCAGCTGGTACCGCAGCAGATCCCCCGGCAGCCGCTGCAGCAGCTTCACGAGCGCCAGGGCGATGGGCACTCGCAGCATGTCCTCCTCCTGCCGCTCGAGGCCCATGCGGCGTCTGTTCACCTTGTGAGACTCCTCGTGCTCCGTCATCTGTCCTATTGCACTGGGTATATAGAACATACCAGCACCCTCAGTACTCACCCCGGCAGCTGGTACCGCAGCAGATCCCCCGGCAGCCGCTGCAGCAGCTTCACGAGCGCCAGGGCGATGGGCACTCGCAGCATGTCCTCCTCCTGCCGCTCGAGGCCCATGCGGCGTCTGTTCACCTTGTGAGACTCCTCGTGCTCCGTCATCTGTCCTATTGCACTGGGTATATAGAACATACCAGCACCCTCAGTACTCACCCCGGCAGCTGGTACCGCAGCAGATCCCCCGGCAGCCGCTGCAGCAGCTTCACGAGCGCCAGGGCGATGGGCACTCGCAGCATGTCCTCCTCCTGCCGCTCGAGGCCCATGCGGCGTCTGTTCACCTTGTGAGACTCCTCGTGCTCCGTCATCTGTCCTATTGCACTGGGTATATAGAACATACCAGCACCCTCAGTACTCACCCCGGCAGCTGGTACCGCAGCAGATCCCCCGGCAGCCGCTGCAGCAGCTTCACGAGCGCCAGGGCGATGGGCACTCGCAGCATGTCCTCCTCCTGCCGCTCGAGGCCCATGCGGCGTCTGTTCACCTTGTGAGACTCCTCGTGCTCCGTCATCTGTCCTATTGCACTGGGTATATAGAACATACCAGCACCCTCAGTACTCACCCCGGCAGCTGGTACCGCAGCAGATCCCCCGGCAGCCGCTGCAGCAGCTTCACGAGCGCCAGGGCGATGGGCACTCGCAGCATGTCCTCCTCCTGCCGCTCGAGGCCCATGCGGCGTCTGTTCACCTTGTGAGACTCCTCGTGCTCCGTCATCTGTCCTATTGCACTGGGTATATAGAACATACCAGCACCCTCAGTACTCACCCCGGCAGCTGGTACCGCAGCAGATCCCCCGGCAGCCGCTGCAGCAGCTTCACGAGCGCCAGGGCGATGGGCACTCGCAGCATGTCCTCCTCCTGCCGCTCGAGGCCCATGCGGCGTCTGTTCACCTTGTGAGACTCCTCGTGCTCCGTCATCTGTCCTATTGCACTGGGTATATAGAACATACCAGCACCCTCAGTACTCACCCCGGCAGCTGGTACCGCAGCAGATCCCCCGGCAGCCGCTGCAGCAGCTTCACGAGCGCCAGGGCGATGGGCACTCGCAGCATGTCCTCCTCCTGCCGCTCGAGGCCCATGCGGCGTCTGTTCACCTTGTGAGACTCCTCGTGCTCCGTCATCTGTCCTATTGCACTGGGTATATAGAACATACCAGCACCCTCAGTACTCACCCCGGCAGCTGGTACCGCAGCAGATCCCCCGGCAGCCGCTGCAGCAGCTTCACGAGCGCCAGGGCGATGGGCACTCGCAGCATGTCCTCCTCCTGCCGCTCGAGGCCCATGCGGCGTCTGTTCACCTTGTGAGACTCCTCGTGCTCCGTCATCTGTCCTATTGCACTGGGTATATAGAACATACCAGCACCCTCAGTACTCACCCCGGCAGCTGGTACCGCAGCAGATCCCCCGGCAGCCGCTGCAGCAGCTTCACGAGCGCCAGGGCGATGGGCACTCGCAGCATGTCCTCCTCCTGCCGCTCGAGGCCCATGCGGCGTCTGTTCACCTTGTGAGACTCCTCGTGCTCCGTCATCTGTCCTATTGCACTGGGTATATAGAACATACCAGCACCCTCAGTACTCACCCCGGCAGCTGGTACCGCAGCAGATCCCCCGGCAGCCGCTGCAGCAGCTTCACGAGCGCCAGGGCGATGGGCACTCGCAGCATGTCCTCCTCCTGCCGCTCGAGGCCCATGCGGCGTCTGTTCACCTTGTGAGACTCCTCGTGCTCCGTCATCTGTCCTATTGCACTGGGTATATAGAACATACCAGCACCCTCAGTACTCACCCCGGCAGCTGGTACCGCAGCAGATCCCCCGGCAGCCGCTGCAGCAGCTTCACGAGCGCCAGGGCGATGGGCACTCGCAGCATGTCCTCCTCCTGCCGCTCGAGGCCCATGCGGCGTCTGTTCACCTTGTGAGACTCCTCGTGCTCCGTCATCTGTCCTATTGCACTGGGTATATAGAACATACCAGCACCCTCAGTACTCACCCCGGCAGCTGGTACCGCAGCAGATCCCCCGGCAGCCGCTGCAGCAGCTTCACGAGCGCCAGGGCGATGGGCACTCGCAGCATGTCCTCCTCCTGCCGCTCGAGGCCCATGCGGCGTCTGTTCACCTTGTGAGACTCCTCGTGCTCCGTCATCTGTCCTATTGCACTGGGTATATAGAACATACCAGCACCCTCAGTACTCACCCCGGCAGCTGGTACCGCAGCAGATCCCCCGGCAGCCGCTGCAGCAGCTTCACGAGCGCCAGGGCGATGGGCACTCGCAGCATGTCCTCCTCCTGCCGCTCGAGGCCCATGCGGCGTCTGTTCACCTTGTGAGACTCCTCGTGCTCCGTCATCTGTCCTATTGCACTGGGTATATAGAACATACCAGCACCCTCAGTACTCACCCCGGCAGCTGGTACCGCAGCAGATCCCCCGGCAGCCGCTGCAGCAGCTTCACGAGCGCCAGGGCGATGGGCACTCGCAGCATGTCCTCCTCCTGCCGCTCGAGGCCCATGCGGCGTCTGTTCACCTTGTGAGACTCCTCGTGCTCCGTCATCTGTCCTATTGCACTGGGTATATAGAACATACCAGCACCCTCAGTACTCACCCCGGCAGCTGGTACCGCAGCAGATCCCCCGGCAGCCGCTGCAGCAGCTTCACGAGCGCCAGGGCGATGGGCACTCGCAGCATGTCCTCCTCCTGCCGCTCGAGGCCCATGCGGCGTCTGTTCACCTTGTGAGACTCCTCGTGCTCCGTCATCTGTCCTATTGCACTGGGTATATAGAACATACCAGCACCCTCAGTACTCACCCCGGCAGCTGGTACCGCAGCAGATCCCCCGGCAGCCGCTGCAGCAGCTTCACGAGCGCCAGGGCGATGGGCACTCGCAGCATGTCCTCCTCCTGCCGCTCGAGGCCCATGCGGCGTCTGTTCACCTTGTGAGACTCCTCGTGCTCCGTCATCTGTCCTATTGCACTGGGTATATAGAACATACCAGCACCCTCAGTACTCACCCCGGCAGCTGGTACCGCAGCAGATCCCCCGGCAGCCGCTGCAGCAGCTTCACGAGCGCCAGGGCGATGGGCACTCGCAGCATGTCCTCCTCCTGCCGCTCGAGGCCCATGCGGCGTCTGTTCACCTTGTGAGACTCCTCGTGCTCCGTCATCTGTCCTATTGCACTGGGTATATAGAACATACCAGCACCCTCAGTACTCACCCCGGCAGCTGGTACCGCAGCAGATCCCCCGGCAGCCGCTGCAGCAGCTTCACGAGCGCCAGGGCGATGGGCACTCGCAGCATGTCCTCCTCCTGCCGCTCGAGGCCCATGCGGCGTCTGTTCACCTTGTGAGACTCCTCGTGCTCCGTCATCTGTCCTATTGCACTGGGTATATAGAACATACCAGCACCCTCAGTACTCACCCCGGCAGCTGGTACCGCAGCAGATCCCCCGGCAGCCGCTGCAGCAGCTTCACGAGCGCCAGGGCGATGGGCACTCGCAGCATGTCCTCCTCCTGCCGCTCGAGGCCCATGCGGCGTCTGTTCACCTTGTGAGACTCCTCGTGCTCCGTCATCTGTCCTATTGCACTGGGTATATAGAACATACCAGCACCCTCAGTACTCACCCCGGCAGCTGGTACCGCAGCAGATCCCCCGGCAGCCGCTGCAGCAGCTTCACGAGCGCCAGGGCGATGGGCACTCGCAGCATGTCCTCCTCCTGCCGCTCGAGGCCCATGCGGCGTCTGTTCACCTTGTGAGACTCCTCGTGCTCCGTCATCTGTCCTATTGCACTGGGTATATAGAACATACCAGCACCCTCAGTACTCACCCCGGCAGCTGGTACCGCAGCAGATCCCCCGGCAGCCGCTGCAGCAGCTTCACGAGCGCCAGGGCGATGGGCACTCGCAGCATGTCCTCCTCCTGCCGCTCGAGGCCCATGCGGCGTCTGTTCACCTTGTGAGACTCCTCGTGCTCCGTCATCTGTCCTATTGCACTGGGTATATAGAACATACCAGCACCCTCAGTACTCACCCCGGCAGCTGGTACCGCAGCAGATCCCCCGGCAGCCGCTGCAGCAGCTTCACGAGCGCCAGGGCGATGGGCACTCGCAGCATGTCCTCCTCCTGCCGCTCGAGGCCCATGCGGCGTCTGTTCACCTTGTGAGACTCCTCGTGCTCCGTCATCTGTCCTATTGCACTGGGTATATAGAACATACCAGCACCCTCAGTACTCACCCCGGCAGCTGGTACCGCAGCAGATCCCCCGGCAGCCGCTGCAGCAGCTTCACGAGCGCCAGGGCGATGGGCACTCGCAGCATGTCCTCCTCCTGCCGCTCGAGGCCCATGCGGCGTCTGTTCACCTTGTGAGACTCCTCGTGCTCCGTCATCTTACCTATTGCACTGGAAATGTACAAATCGTTTGTTATATCAGTCTATCGAGCGCAGTCAAAACAAAAAAAAAAGTATTTAGATATAATCAAATGTATAAGGCTGGGAGAAGGAAAATGATTCCACGAAAAAATTCGCTTAAACAATTTAAAGACTGGTTTTAAAATCTAAAAGAATAAGCGGATTCTTTATAACTACTTATTTAATTATGGTTTAGCAATAAAGATTTTGATTTGACTTGATTTGATTAGAATATAATTGAAATGATTAGAATAAATTGCTAAAATTTTTATCATATAAAGCAATAATTATCCTAAAAATTAGAGATTAACAAGAAAATTCAATGGTACATACCGATTCAACTGTGGCAGCAAACCAGCAGACAAGGATTTGATAATCCTCTTAGCGACTGATGGCGACACACTCGTTATCCTTTCAAACGCAGGAACATCTGCAACTTCTTTGATCGAGTCATCTTTCTCCAATTCCTGATCAGCAGCCTCCAGTTCCGTTTCCATCTGACTTTCCACATTCACACCTTCATCTTCTTCATTTTCTTTAGAATCTTCCTCATTATTTTCTAACTCTTTGACTTCTTCATCAATTTTGTCGTCCTTAGCATCATTGTCAACTTTGCCACCCTTTTTCTTACCAATTTTGATCTTACTCACATCTAAATTATTTATTAGAGCTTTCGGCAACTCAATGTTTTTGACCTTAGAGAAATCAAAATGGAATGCATCTAATATACCAACCAAAATGCGAGTCAACTGTTTCTGGTGCTCTGTAGAGTGGCGCATTTTATTCAAGTATGTTTTTAGTATAACTTCGTAGTGATACCAAGGAAGCAGCCTACAACAAGTTGATACTACTTCTATACATGCGTCGATCAAAGAATTCTTGTCCGTATATTTGTCGTCACAAATATAAGTCGTTGCTAATGGTAGAATGAAATTAGTTAGCGTTCTTGGCGTTGGACACTTGTTCATCTTTTTAGCTACCTTGCAAAACTTCATTAACGCTCTTACACGTCGATGCATTTGAAGATGACACATGTTTTCAAAGAAGTCTACTTCTACGTCCTCTTTATTGGTAAAATGAGCTAAATCGGATAAGACTACGTCAGATTCAGGAGCTTCCTTTGCTAGCTCACCAAGCAATGCTATACTTTCAGTTCTTAAGATCTCATTTTTTGTATCTCTTATTCCAGACGATATGAGAGACAATACAGTATCTCTAACAAGAAACTGTCCATCAGTCATACACCAATATTTCAGAAGCAGCTTTGGAAGTATTTTCTTCAAGCATAACGCAGCTCCATCGCGCAAACCAATATCTTTTTCAGTCTTTATGAAATAGAAGCAATTATTTACAATCAATATTGCAAGATCTAAGTCTATTTCATTATTTTCTGACAACTTGTATATCTGCTTGTAAGCGTCCAATCTTCTATCAAAATCTGGCTGTTCGATCCATCTCTTGTTAAACGCATTCATTTCAGCAACAATATTAGCCATTCGTAGTAACACATCTTTGTTTTTGGTTGAATTTTCAGCGATAGACGAAATCAGTTTTATCAAAAGCTTTCGGACATCAACGGGAGAAACTTTGTTGAATAAAACAGCAATGTTTTTTATGTAGCTTTCGGGAGTAGTACTGTGACTTAGTAAATTGATGATCGTTGTCACTGCATGTTCCATATTGTCTTCAGCCATGTTCATGCAGACTTTCTTTACCAATATAGGTAAAAGAATACTCAACAATTCATCACATAACTCAGGAGTAGAAACGAGCTCAGTCACCCTTGATAGAATAAGCAAATCCCTTCTATTCACTGTATTAGATTTCGCTGTATTGGCTATGCGTCTTTTCATCACTTCCAAAATGCTAGGAACATGCGGAATCAGGATTGTACTTCCGAAGTTTATTTCGTTTAGTTTTTCTACATTCTTATTCGCAGTGATCGGTAATACATTGAAAGATTCTATAGGCGGAACTTCTTTCTCTTCAGAGTCCTCTGTTAATGTCAACAACTTTTCTATCATGTCAAGAATTGTGTTGACTACACCAGAGCTGGTCTTTGGGGCTAATAAAAGTTGAAAGAGAGCTGGCAAAGGACACACTGTTGCGTCTTTCTCAGAAACTGTTACCAGCAAGACGTAGTACCTAGGATTCTGACACCATGTATTCAATAATTTCAAAAGTGCCGTCGGCGTATGAATCCCTTCCACTTGTAACTTAGGAATCAAAGGCCAAATCAATGTTTCGTACAGTACGTACAACTCATCTTTGTTCCATGGATACTCGTGAAATTGGTCAAACAATTTCCTAAGCGTTCCTAGGCATAATGTTCGCAGATTTTTCATAACCTTCGCGTATCCGACATGAACCTTGTCGCCTTGAGCCAATACACCACCGACTGTTGAACAGACGGCATAGAAAATTTTGAAAAGTTGAGCCAGTAATTCTTCCTTTAAATACCCTCCAAAATATTCCCTGACTACTTCCAACAAATTCAATATACTGTGCAGTTTTCCCGGACTTATAACCGATTTCAAATCTAACGTCGCTAAGGTGTTCTCAAATATTTCTTTCGGTCTCATTGACATATACTGCTTAAAGTGGGAAAAGGCCATTTCAATGAACATTTTCAACTCATTTTCTGTACAACCTGCCAAGTATCGCATGACAAGCGATCTCCTTGTTTGTCCGCCGCCTTTCTTATCTGCACCCAATTTAGACGTCATTTTGCCATACAGAATTCTCAATATTATTGGCACAACATGTTCCCTATCCTCAGATTGAATACTTTGGGAATCCTCTGTAATTTTAAACAATGTCAATTCATCTCTGAACTTATTCTCGTCAACCAAATTGTACAAGTTACTTTTATAAGGAGTAACACTTTTATTCTTATAATTCAAAACACAATCTAAAGCAAATTTCTGAAGCCCTGGATTCTTGTGCTTTAAGAACTCCATAAAAAGCTCCCAAAATACTGGTTCTTTGTGCAACGCTCTTGGATTTTTAAACTGAGCAAGAACTTGCATGATGCCTATGAGCGTCTTGAAGATTATCTTTCCTGATGGAGTATCTTGAGAGTCATCAATTGGTTCAATCAACTCTTCTTCTTTACCGACATCTTCAGGTTCTGGCTCATCAACTTCCATTGCATTATTACGAGTTTCAACATCTATTTTAAGAGCATTAGCGTTATCATTCCTTCTGTACTCGTTATCGATAAAATTCAAAAACAGAACTACAACATCGCGATTTTTAGCCTCACATACTTGTATGCAATTAGTCATTACTTTCAATATTAAATTTCTGTAATTATATAAGTCTGGCCTTTCAGTGATACTGTTGTAATCTGAATATAATTCTTTCAATAGATCATAGTTGGTATCAATTTCATCATCAAATTGGAACTTCTTGAGATCTTTTTTGGCATTCTCAAAGGATGAAGTCAATGCTTTATAGAATGTTGGCCAGAATTCCTCAGCAGTCAAGGCGTTTCCGAATCCCGCTATGAAGTCTGAAACAGGTTCCCATAGCAATTTGAAGTTTACATATAAAACACCAAGCATATAATCCAACGCAAACAAATGATACTCCGTCTCTTTTGCCAGAGTATATTGTGTAGTATTAAAGGTCATCTTCTGCAACATATTAATTTGCGCCCTGTATTCTTGGATCGATGGTTTTATAGATTCTACAGCAAAACATCTGCTGAATATAGAAAATCTTTCAACTTCTGTACCAACTTGAACAGTTTTGTCTAACTCAGGAACATTCTCAAATAATTTGTAAATGTGTGTGGTGAGTAATCGCACCTGAAATAAAAACAATTAATAAGAATATGTTGTTTTAAAATCTTAATATAATGAAAAAAGATATTATAAGAATACTTACAATATGAAAAGGCGATGAAACATTACATCTCAAATATGAATCGACCAATGATAAATGTGGGTATGTTAAGCCATTCTCCTGTTCATATGCTGTCAAGTATAAATCCAAAATATTTAAACCAGCCACAAAATTTGGATCCGCTGCACAAGGCAACAATGCTGGTAAGAGAACTTCAATATCGCAAATTTCTTTCAGCTTTTTACAGCTTGATATGTGGATAGCACTCTCCATTGCATTAGCCAGGATAAACAACACTTGCCTTGCACATCTTGAAAGAGCTGTCGTATCACAGTGGAATCTGTTATGGTCCGGCTGGCCTTCAATATTATATGTGTTCAAAATATTCAACAATTTAGTTATCAATTGGCTCAGTGTTTTAATGCAGAAATCTACATCAAGCTTTTCTATATGAGGCAAGCAGAATAATACATTCATCAATCTTCTTTGATTTTCTACAACAAGCTCAATATCTTCATTCAACACAATATTACAATGTTCCATGAAGAGTGGCAGGCATTTTCCGAAATCTATCGGATATTTTACCCATTCAAATAGTTTAATACCATTTTTGGAAAGTGGTGATTTTCTTAAGCAAACTTTGGCTAATGTTGACATAGCTTCATTGTCAAAGCCTGATTGGACAACAAAGTTAAGGAATGGCGGCAGAATGTGCATATCAAACTGAGGGTAATCAATGACATTTCTGACAAAGTTTATCAGAATATTTGGGTACGGCAATGGTAGTAGGACCTTCACAATGATTCCTGCATGTTCCTGGGATAACGAGACATTCGGAGACAGTAGTAGTAAGGCTCCAATCTGAGCACACACTTCTAAAACATTTTCTGAGAACTGTTCACAAATAACTTTCACCAGTAACAGAACAAATTGTGGTGGATTGGTCAAGTATTTCCCGTTTTGGTGCTCAACAACTTGTCCGGCAAGCCTCAGAATATATTCCAAGCCCTTGCTTTCTTCATCATTTTCTTTTAGTATCTCTTCAGTGAACTTTAAAACACCAGACCAGAAAATAGTGTACTCTTTAGGAGAAATAGTTTGCAAGCTGTCCTCTATTGTTTGTGTGAGTACTTTGAAAAGTACATCCTGGTGATTTTTCTCATCTTTTAATATCTGGAGTAGAAGGGGCAGGAATGTCTCAATACAACTGTGGAATTTTCCATTTACACCTCTTATTATTTCAAACATTAAGTGTCCACATCCAGTTATAGCCTGTAACAAAACACAATGCCTCTCTTAGTTTAGATATTTACACAAATCTTACAAAATATGAGAAAATTGTTTAGATGTTTGTCCATGTATTTTGTCACGATTTAATGCTCCCATGGGATAAAACAAGAATCTTAATAACTCCACACGGGTAGCCCGCTAGTAAAAGCTTGTAATCACATAAACTAACTAAATAACTAAATGGGAAGAAATACTTACACTTTCATTTGTTTTCAAGTAGTTTAGAACCAGATCTAAGAACTTCTTCTTGTCCCTTATATCTCTCGCAACAAAAGCAAAACTTTCTGCTGCAAAGTTGTTAATGTACTGAGGATGTGCCTCACTCAGTAGTGGTATTATCCTCTTGAGAACTACTGCAATATCCTTCTTCAAATGAGGTTTTAATATCTTGAATAGAAAGGCTAGACAGACTAGTGTCCACTCCAATCTTTCAGCATCTTTTGTGTTTAAAAGTCTTATGAGGATGTCCAGGAATTTTGGAAATTGGGGATAGAAATCATCTCTCAAGTCTTTTGCTAATGATACTAGAATTCTGAAAAGGAAATAAGAATTAATTAAGGTTTTACCAGTCTACCAAAGAAATCTCTTGATGAAACCACTGACTTAAATTGTAGTTTCTATTGAAATCCCAGCCTTTTTAGGGTTCCGTAGCCAAAATGGCAAAAAAACGGAACCCTTATAGATTCGTCATGTCTGTCTGTCTGTCTGTCTGTCTGTCTGTCCGCCAGTCTGTCACAGCCACTTTTTTCCGAAACTATAAGTACTATACTGTTGAAACTTAGTGAGTGGATGTATTCTGTGAACCGCAACAAGGTTTTTACACGAAAATAGAAAAAGAATAAAAAAAGTGGGGGGTCCCCATAGTCAGAACTGAAACTCGAAATATTTTTTTTCATTGAACATATACGTGTGGGGTATCTATGGATAGGTCTTTAAAAATTATATTAAGGTTTCTAATACCACTTTTTTCTAAAGTGAATACTTTGCGTGACAGACCCTTCCAAAGTGGAAAAAAGTGTGTCCCCCCCCTCTAACTTCTAAAATAAGAGGATGATAAAACTGAAACAATTATATAATGTACATTACCATAAAAACTACCAACGAAAATTGGTTCGAACGAAATCTATTCAGTAGTTTTTTTAATACGTCAAAAATAGAATTTGTACGGAACCCTCAGTGCGGGAGTCCGACTCGCACTTGGCCAATTTTTATATGAAAAAATAAACTGATTAATTGATAAAGCTGCTAATGAGGATTTATAACATATCATTGACAAAATCTTAAAAACAATGTCATCAAATATTAACTCAAATGTTTACATACACACTTTTTCTTTCCAATTGATAAAGACATTAAATGTCACATAATGAGTACCTAGAAAAATAAAGTAAATAAAATATAAGAAATACATACTCCAATAATGGCTGCAGACACAACGGGTCTTCCAAATTCAAATATCTCTCCAGTATCTCAAACACTTCATCTTTCTTGTGCACCAACTGCGGTACAGTAATTATTCCAAAAACCTCTTTTCTAAACTTTTTGTAATTCTCTGTAAGGTTGAGTGCGTACCACTTTTGCAATGCCAAGTAGAAGTGTGTCTCGTTTTCCTCAGGTTGTTGTGTGTAGGCATGTTCAATATGGTATAAGGCGGCATGGCGGATATCAATAGAGTTTATTCGCTCCGCAAATGGAACAAACTGTGAAATAGAAGTTTAGTCATATTAAATCTTACTTACTTACTTACTCCCATGGCTCAGCGACCCGAAGTGTGTCTTGGCCTCCAGAACGAGAGTGCGCTTTTTTCTCTTTCTGGTTTCGTAACAAGCTGTTTTTCCGCGGTAGGGGCGTTAACCCTACGCACAACCCCCATAATGCTGGAGGACCGCACCCATCGTTGGTCAGCGAGTCCATCGGACTTAGTCAGTAGTGTAGCTATGCTGTACTACCGACCGTACCCCCATCCGCCACCCGGGGGACATATTAAATCACATGTGTATTATTTTTTCACCTAATGAGGGATTTGTAATACTCTGACGTAGGTATAAATGTGATATATAAAATTACAATGGTGATCTAAGTCAAGAATTTTAAACAAAAACCATATAACTTATCACCTGGTCATCAAAACTAAACCGGGTTCAATTCTATTTTACGGATAATATACTTAATCTATAATTATACTTAGCATAGGAACAAGCTGCGGTGAGCGTCGATACACATTTTTAACCAATAATAAACGTGCAATTCAATTATTCAGTGATGAATAGTTATAAATTGCCTTATCCTAACCTACACTTATACACTGTATACTCAAAATTAGAATTCATACGTACCCTAAAAGTGTTAGTAGTTTTATGCTTCACAGGTTTACTTTTCATTTTTATTGCTAGTATTTCAGTCGAAATTACATTACAAAAATTGTAAACAAAACCACACGTGCCGAACCGAAAGCACTTGTCTGAGAACTGTCAAAATGACTTTTTACTTTTTTCAATTTTATCGTTCCTGCCTGTGCACGCACAGCAAATTACAAAATGACATATAGTACAGTAAATATACCAAATAGGAATGACTTCGGCTCATACGAACATAGTAAAAGGAAATCAGTAAATTACTTAAAGTTCAAATATTTTTTATTTAAAATTAACATTGCCTCGTTTTTTTTTCTTATATCAATATACTTCAATCCAATCAAAAATACCTATTATTTTTATCTGCTTTTATCAGCAGTGTCAGTGTCATCACCCTTCCTTCAGCAAATTTTTCAAGATCTTTGCTTGCTTCAACCATCTGTCAAATTACTTTACCAGCAAAAGACCCGGCCGTCATTTATCTTATTTATTTTTTGTGATAGAGACAGCGGTGTGGAGAATTATATTATTTTATTTTTTGTAGTTGCCTTCTATTCGATGCTTGCAAGAATCGTCAACTCTTTGCCATTTGGGCTATCACAACAAATCACTAAGCTTTATTTCCAAGGTAAGAATTCACTGCATGTAATGTAAACAAAATGCTACTCTATTTATAATCTTGATTATCTTTGTTGAGTCTGTTTTCTGTCCGATAAACTGTTGTATGATAAATTCGATTCAAGAGGATGATGTTCTAGATAATAATTTATTTGAATGTTCCATGTCAATTATCTCAAGGATACATAATTATGACCATAATTACATAGATTTCGTTGTAATTTATTTAGATGCGAAATAACTATTGTATTCCTATGGCTTTGCACTCCTTGATAATTATTATTTACCTTCCATTCAACTTGATAGATGCAACCCACATACATATTTAAGTTTCAGGTGCAAATAAATTCTTACTTGAGTAACTTAAACTTATTTCCCTTTGCCAGCTCTAGTTCGTAATCAGCGAGAAGCTCACAGTGCCATAGTACATCACCAGTACAAAAACATGGATGTAAAGATACTACCTGCTTTGCAAGACAATTACATGTACCTCATTGTCGACAAGGCTACTAAAGAGGCAGCTATTGTGGACCCAGTTGAACCAAAGACTGTACTTAAAGCAGTAGAAGAGCAGGGTGTCAACCTCACTACAGTTTTGACTACTCATCATCATTGGTAGGTTTTAAATCTTGTGAATATATTCTGGTAAATTTTTATGAAAGCATCATTATCTCATCGGATAATAGTAATGAAGCTATCTCTTGTATAAAGATTGATTTATTCAAGATAAAGGTTTTGATGAAATCTTCATAGAAATTATTCATATTTATTCATATAGGTACTATCTGCCGCCTGCGACTCGTCCGCATGTAATACCCTTCTACATAATATGGACCATTGAACAAAAAATATTTTTTCAATTAGAACTATTAGTTTCTCATTATGGCTTTCAAACAAACAAACAAAAACTTCAGCTTTATCATATTAGTATGGTGGTGTGGGAAGTTTAGGAAAGCAGGCCCTGGGTTTTAAGGCAACAGCCAAGGATGCAACCAGAACAAATGCTAACATCACATTCATTTTAACAGGGATCATGCAGGTGGTAATGAAGATCTGGTAAAGGAGCATCCCGGCTTGAAAGTCTATGGCGGAGATGACCGTATCGGTGCACTAACTCAGAAGGTCGGCCACAACACACAGTTCAACCTTGGACATCTTAACATCAACTGCCTTTTTACTCCGTGCCATACTTCTGGACATATATGCTACTTTGTCAGTGCCCCTGAAGAAGGAAATGATGCTGCAGTATTCACGGGTATAAAATTTTTCTGCCTTTTACTTGCTAATCTACCTGAGAGATTTGCCGTCCCCGAGTTACTAGCTAGAGTGGGTCTCTTCAACTACACAATAAAATTTCAGATACAAAGTATAAGATAAAAGGATGGCTTATTGTTGAATAAAAGGTTGCCATAAATACAGAATAACACATAAAATAACTACTTGTTTAGTTGATATAATAGGGTTAAATTCTGAGATGCAACCAGAATTGAAGAAAATTCAAATACTTGCTTTCAGTCATTATTGATAGATTTCTCTTAAAACTTAAAGAGTATTATTCAACATACTGACTCCAATAGTATTAAACGGAGATGGAAAGTGGACCCAAGACTCCGAGGCGCCGGCCAAGGACGTGACAAACGCTAGGATGATGATGTCTTTTATATTTTATCAACATGATCATTGTGCTTGCTTTTCAGGTGACACATTGTTTTTAGGCGGATGTGGCAGATTTTTCGAAGGCACTGCAGACCAAATGTACCAAGCTCTGATTACGATTCTAAGTGGACTTCCAGACCAGACCAAAGTGTTTTGCGGCCATGAATACACCCTGCAAAACTTGAAGTTTGCCTCATTTGTGGAGCCAACCAATGAGGAAGTTAAGAAAAAGATTGAGTGGTCAAAGGAAATGCGCGAGAAGGGCAATCCAACTGTATGTATTCAATGTAATTCACTTTATAAAGAACTATCCTTTCATCGCGGTTCCACCCGCGCGTAATTTCTTTTTTCAAATATCCCCCCCTTCCCCTACATTTCCGGGATCAAAAGTACCCTTTGTTCACCGGGAAAAGTGTAGCTATCCAACAGTGAAATAATTATTCAAATGGGTCCAGTAGTTTTTGAGTATTTGTTACATACAAAAATACTCATCTTTCCTCTTTATAATATTAGTGTAGATACTTCAGTAAAGATAAGATTTGAATATAATGTCTTTTTTATTTTGTCAGGTTCCATCAACAATTGGAGAGGAAAAGCAATACAACCCATTTATGAGAGTAACACAGGCGCCTGTCATGAAGTTTGCGAAATCAAATGATGCTGTTGAAACTATGAAACTTATTCGTCTTCAAAAAGATAACTTCAAAGGTTAAAATATATTTATCAAATAAACTAAAAACTCAGGCATTTGTAATTATGGGCACAAGGTTTCTTTATTATGTTGTTATGTGTATTTTGTTATGAAATAAAATTATCAAGCTGAGCTTTGTAAGTCATGTTGTTTTATTTGTTGTTTGACAACTCTTGCACTTCAAATTTATTTCACAATATCTTTCAATATTATTTACACTGGTTTCTAAGAAATTGCAAGTATTTTTGATATTATGTCCACACCAAAGTGATAAATATAAGTTCAGTCTTTAATGTGAAAATTACTTAAACTGAATTTATTTAACTAATTAAAAATGGTATTTACCATAAATTATTGCTATAAACATAATATATGCCAAATAATAAAAACATTCAAAAGAAATACATACATATTATATTATACTGGGTAGTGAGAACAAATATACAGTGTTACTTTTTTAATAAAATATAAAATAAGATGGTGAGTGAATGTGGACTTGTAGATTACAGAAAACAATAATTCATGAGATCCATCCTAATTTCATTACATACATACAAGTAGGGCGTATTGCCCCTCTTTTGCTCTTGGCCATCAATTTAAAATCAATAAGAAATAGATAAGTGGACAATGGTAATGTGATAAATGCTGAATTATTATAAAATATAGTTCACCAAGATACACTTAGAACTCTGCCTTGTCCACTTTGAGCACCTTTTCATATTACTGGCTTGCCAAAAATAATAACATAGACACAGAGATAATAAACAATAAAGAGTGGCCGTGGGGATGTTGTCTGTGCAAGTGAAGTACATGTAAGAAAAACCTGTGAATTTCGCAGCAACCAAATATGGTTGGGAAGGGTGACGAATGTCATTGGTGAAGGTGATCGTTAGTATACTATAAAGGGGCCCCTTAAACCTACACGCTGGGTCGCAAGTCCCAGGCGCCGACTGACATTCCTCTCTGTTCCACGCGATGGACCCGGCACCCGCACGGAGAATCCATGGATAGCTTAGAAGTTCGTCTCTTAAATATGTTGAGTGGCATGAGTTCGTTAAAGTGGCTGTTGGTTGTAGTATAATTAAGCTGTCAATGTTAGTGGCAGATAAACATCAGGTCTCAAACCAAGTGCGCTCCGCAGCCCATCTCCTGTTTATTTCTATATCTTTGCAAATAAGACTGGCAAAAATATCAATTGGTGTTCAAAGTAAACTTTGCCTGATGCTCTAAGATTGGATGCTCAAAGAGGTCTACCTCGCACTGAGATTTGCTTGTTAGTCAAGTCCAGTCAATGTGTAAAATGTCACTATGTACACTATTATTTTAAATTAGCCTAACTTAAAGCTGACTATCACATTGGTTGGTATCCTGGGATGACATTTGTCATTGTTCTTTTTTTATGTTATATGCTGTTAATTCCTCTGCATACTTTTCCTTTGAGCGTTCAAACATTGCCACATAAACCTGAAAATGAATACAATACATAATTACTATGCATCCAATGGAAAATATGCTTGAAGGTAGCATGATGATAAGTGATCACCACTGCCAATAGACATCAACAACTCCACAAGGGTCAAAGATGCATTGCCTGTCTACCATCAAGTCAAGACACCATACCATCCTTAGTTGCCCTCTGGGGACTTTACTTATCAGCAGAAGCATAGCAGAACAGTTATGAAGTGCTTTTTCACTAGTCTTCTCTAAGGTGGGGGTACTTCTTCAGATGAATAGCTCATTGGAAGTTCCACTGAGCTTTACCCCTCTCATTACTGTAAGTATGAATTTAAGAATTGTAGACTTAAAACATACCCTCTTTTCTTCAGTACTGAGGGATCTCCATCTAGATGCCAACTGTCGTGTTACTTCAGGCTTTGTCAATTCCGGACCAATTTCAGAGTTGGATTCAGCAACAATTAGCGGTCTCTGCTCTTGGCAGAACAGGAAGAATGCATTACATGGCTTTTTTGGTGCATTTGGATCTCTTTCAGGCTGAAATTGAATACATAATCACTTTGAGCACATTTTATACTATTACAACATAATAATGTATAGGAACAAAGTTGTTTGACAGGAATGAGTAAATAAGGATTTACAGATTAAAACAATTGTGTATGCTGAAGTTCATTAGCTACAGTTATTGTGTTTTGAAGGTCTATTGAAATAGACATTGGTAATGAATGAGTTAGAATCATGATAAAAATGCTACAGATAAATATAGTAAGTGTTATTTACCTTATCAGCTTTACTTTTTCTCTTCGGCCCTGGTTTCTTTCCTCCTGTAGTAGGTTGCTTCTCGCTCTGCTTTCCGCCCGTCTGAGCCTTCACCACGGGCTTCGGCCTCACGATCATCTCGGGCTTTGTATCCACTTCCATCGACGCCGTCCTGAACCCATCGCCATGTCTGTCCAATCTCTCAATCAACAACTTGATGTCTTTACGGTACCGCTTGGTGACTTTCTTCGCTTCATGTATCCTGTAATTATCTCAAATGAAAAATCTGCTACAAAATCTTTCGACGCCGAATAACAACGAAAAAATACAAACCTATTCACGATTCTTTCATTATCCTGCTGCAGTACCTCACATCGTTCCAGAAGCAACTGATATTTCCGCCTGTAGGTCTCTTCTTCTGGTGGTAAACTAACCATATCATCAGAGTCGTCAGAAATATTCGAACTAAGCTGCTGTACTGTCATTTTAATTTATTTCACAGCTTCAAAGTTCAACGCGATCAAATTTCTTTTTATTTAGCTGTCAGCTTTGGTAGCTGTCAAAATCACAGATTACTATAACTAGTCAGAGACAGATAGGACACTCCAATGAGTAGAACTAGTTTTTCATTTACGACGCAAAGCGCTAGTGTCGCTGTAGCTCGCTCGGCCAATGGTATGACGGTATTAGTGTTGTGCCAATATATGCCGGAGCTCGTTATCGACATAATAGTGTTGTGCTGTACGTAGTTGTATCGATAAATCAAGGTTTATTAGATTTAACGTTTTTTAATTCATATTATAGGATAGGGTTAACATAAATACATTTCAAATAAATAATAATGTCAAAATTAAACTAATTTTATAACTAAAATCATTTATTTTACAAATTATTCTGTAACCTTAAAAATAAGTCTTTATTGATATTTTGATAAACCACACAGTTGACACAGTCCAATATTCGTGGGAACCACTAATCTAAGTCACAGTTTTCCTTAATTAACGTCCTTTGGAAGAAAGTGGAAAAGGCGATGAGAACGATTGGTAGATTGGCAATCTCCAACACAGCATTTTCGCAAAGCCATGGCGTATATAAATGTAGCGTCTGTTGGTTATTTAATGAGGAACGTATTCGCTTTAGTTTTGCGACTGAACTCAAGCTAAAAAGCGAGGAAAACACAAAATAATACCGGCACTTTTTTCACTTTATGGAGCTATCACAATGACATTACGTCAAAACAACAATGGCGGTGCTTAACCAATAAAAGTTCAGTATGGAGCGGACCAATAGGGAATAAGCACACTAGCGCTTTACGTCGACAGTGGAACTAGAGTGTCACAGGCCTGGTCAAAATCTTAAGATTTTCTGTGTTGGTAAACTTAAAATGTTCGGATACACTCTCAAGTCAAATCTTTTTATAAATGATACCTAGGTAGCTCATGGAAAATACATTTTAAATAAATTCCCAATAGAGAAGATTACGTTACGATTAATCAAAGCTTAATTATTTTTTATCCACACTCATTTTCATCAAGGAGTCTTCCTTGACAAAATCATTTCGTACTCAAGAAGAAAATTCAAGTGATGTAGCTTGTGTATACTTGGCTTTATAAATTGACAGAATGTAAACACTTCCGGAAAATTTGTAGTATTAGCGGGAAAATCGAGTGCACAGAAGGAATCAGATTTTCTCTATCGCATTGCGACCGCGATTGCGCAGTGGCTGTGCTTACCGCTTGGCATTGAGGGTCTATCTCATCACTTTGACCTCTTGGTGATAAAAACAACATTGCCGCTTGATTTGTGTAATTTCAATTTAATATTTTTGTACAGTTTTACAATGTAACTTGTACGGTTACACATAGTAAAAATTAAAATATTACGGTGTTAAATAATGCACTTACAAGCTGTTTTAATATTAATTTATGTGATGATAAGCTAGTGAAAGTGCCAAAAATATTACCAATGAATACTAGAAATAGCAATGAAATGGATTCCGGCGGTATCGAAGCGAACTATGTTTATTTATTTCATATTGTTATTTCTATTATATTTATTTTATGCTCTGAATTCTTGTTTAGTTGACGAAAAGCAAGTAAGTACATAATTAATTTATTCACTCATTATCAATTTCAATAACAATGTGGATCATACCTACATGTTTATTTGTAACTTACGTGAAAGTTTTATTTTACTTGAAACTGTTATCAAAAATATGCAATACTTTAACTTAATTTCTACTTAGTCAGCCAGCATCTGTAAAAATTAAAAAACTTTACTTTTGTCGAGTTAAGTAATTCGCGATTAGCCGGTTCTGATACTGACCCGACATGTCAAAATTGACTTTAAAAAATTCAAGTGCGCAAGATGCAACTTAAGATGATGAAATATAATCGTATTTTAATTTCATCATTATTTTCAGAGAAAATTAGTGTTAATGTGATCGTTGATCGTGAAAATATTCAAAAAGTTAACTCATTTATGTTCTTAGAAATCAACAAAGAATGATGCAAAAAGTTTCTAAGCCTTTTTTTGTTTCAGTTCACAATAAAATACCTATACCTAAAGCGACACATATCGAACTACCGAAGCGCTACGGTGCGCTTCGCTTCATACCTCGGGTTTGACGTGGGGGGCAATAAGTACAGAAGATTGGGACACAACCCGACTCCTGTGAAAAGATTACCAGACGCTTTAGTAATAGGGGTCAAGAAATGTGGTACTAGAGCCTTATTGGAGTTCTTAAGGTGAGTATTAGGTAATAGCTTCTTTACGTAGAATAGCCACGTTAATACTTTACGAAGTAGCACAGAAAATAAATAAGCTGTGACTGGAATGGACGGAAAATACATCAGTAGAAAATAATTGATAACGAACTGTTATCCGGAGAATGATATCAAAAATGGCAACCAACCACACTGAATAATGCAGTAAATTATAAAATATTTGCATAACATAATCATCGTATACGGTAGTGCGGTCGTTATCGTAAAATGAATACCTACTTTCTGAAAATGTATGTAGGTATCTTAACAACATTTACAAGAAATATGTATACATTTATATAAATTAAATGCGATTAAGTAGACATTCACAAAATAATCATGCGATCACTGTCCTGCAATGAGGAAGTTATTATAATAATGTTTACAGATTACATCCAGATGTGCGAGCCGCAGGTTCAGAAGTCCATTTTTTCGATAAGTTTTACCATAAGGGCTTTGAATGGTACAGGTAGGTGCATTTTGTTCACATTATTATCATTTACGACTTTATGTATTTTAATATCTCAAAGATCGATCGAAAATGGAAAAACTTGATGGACATGAACAATTTTTTTCACATTTTATACCAACAAATCCATCAAGAATACAAGTTTATTTGCAGAACTACTAGTTTCTAACTTCCTTTCTTTTGACTTCCTTTCTTTTTCTTTTGAGTGTGCTTTTTTTATAAGTATACTTCTCTTCTGCATAATCAGGGACAGAATGCCCCCCACCCTGGAGGGGCAGATCACGATGGAGAAGACCCCCTCGTACTGGGTGACGCGGTCGGCGCCGAAGCGCGTGTTCGCTATGAACCCGTCCGTCAAGCTGCTCGCCGTCGTGAGGGACCCCGTCACCAGAGCCATTAGCGACTACACGCAGTCTGCTAGGTAAGAACTTTCCAGAAGTACCACAATGGTACCTCCTGCAACATAAGGACAGATCACGATCCTCATACTGGGTGACTCTATGAATCCTTCCGTCACACAGCTAGCCGTCGTGAGGGACCCCGTCACCAGGGCCATTAGCGACTACACGCAATCTGCTAGGTGAGGAACCATGGGAGAACTTTCTAGAAGCTGAACAATAGTATTGTGTTCGCTATGAACCCGTCCGTCAAGCTGCTCGCCGTCGTGAGGGACCCCGTCACTAGGGCCATCAGCAACTACACGCAGTCTGCTAGGTAAGGAGCCATGGGAGAACTTTTCAGAAGTTTCTCAATAGTAGCGTGTTCGCTATGAACCCGCATAAATAAATAAATAAATAACTTTATTATTTTTTATCGGGACTAAGCGCTATATTAAATAGGTAGTACATGTAAGTATGTATACTACACTTGGTCGCAAACGTTAAAATCGCGTTTAGTCTCGTTAGATAATATAAGTGTTAAAAAGCAACGCAAAAGTCAAAAATCCTATATGATAAAAAAAAAACTTCTTATCATTGTGAACGTACACAAATATTTAAATAAAAACATTAACGAGTATTCAGAATATTATTCTTAATCTTGGTAGAATGTGACCTTTGCCGTCGTGACGATTTACTCCACCTAACTTTCAGCAAAAGACCATCCCTACCTCGCTTCGAAGACCTGGCTCTAGTTAACAGCTCAGTGGGTTGGGGAGGATCCCAATACTCCGTAGTGGATGCATCCTGGCCTCCAGTCAGGCTGGGTGTGTATGCACGGCCTCTAAGACGATGGCTGAGGAGGTTTCCAAGGTCAAGACTGCTGCTGATAAGTGGGGAGAGGCTGGTAGCCGACCCTGCTGCGGAGATGGCTAGGGTGCAGGTATGTTACTTATTGGAATAGATTTAAGGGCTAATTTAGATTGACTGTTACTTTTTAATTAAGAATCATTATAATCTTCCGTATTCCAATTAAAAAACATGGTTCCCTAAGCTCATATGACGAACTTAGAAATGGGGTCTGAAATGCATGCCGCAAAAACTTTAATTACTAAATTAAAACACACATTTGCGAAGCTGCCTCAGCAGTTTTCGTCGGCTTAAGTGTCAGAGCTCGTAACTGTATTTTTTAACGAATGACTTTTGTAAAGGTTCTTTTGTGTTACTAAATTTATCGTGGTAAAGTTTTTTGTGTCTCCTGTAAAACTTTCTCTGATGTAGTTACGAGGTTTGACACTTAAGCCAACGATATAATGTAAGTTATTAACTTCAAAATCGTTTCCAAACTTTCCAGGAATTCTTAGGTCTCAAACACGTCATAACAGAGAAGCACTTCTACTTCAACTCAACTAAAGGCTTTCCCTGCCTTCTCAAATCGGAATCCCGGTCTACCCCCCACTGCCTGGGTAAGACCAAGGGTCGCAGCCACCCCCACATAGACCCTGCAGCCATAGAGAGGTTGAGGGACTTCTACAGACCCTTCAATGAGAGGTTCTACCAACTGTCAGGTATAAACTTTGGATGGCCTTAACATTTTGTGATTTTTGTTTTATTATCTAGTGTTTAGAGAATAAGTCAACTTGCAATAATGATGGTTATTTTAACTTGTTTTTTTTTCTTTTTTGACATCCACAAGGTTTTGTAATAAACAAATGACTTGCAAAAGTGGTTAAATTGTCTTAAAAAAGTAACTTATTACCTACATATTGTTTTTAATTTGTTGTTGTTCATTAATTTGTGTGTATTGTTTTATATCTGTTTAAAGCAGGGTATCTCATGAATCACCGTTTAGAATCTCCTCAATTTGTGGTTAAAAGAAAACCCAACGGAAGTTTACAAGGATCGATGTATGAAAGGCATTTTATTAAGTCTAATAAAATAAATACACAGTCGGGTCATAAGTTCTGTCACAACCTTATAATAGGGATGATGACACCACCAGTCATGTGACTTTCTTTTATTAACTGTCAAAACGATTTCTTACTATGAAACTTGTATGGAAATACTCTATTATGACGTCACTATTATTGAAGTCAATTGAGAAATTAATAACTGTTTTTAGGTGATTTAAAAATACAAATCTTATGAATGTCAGAATAAAAACCAACTCATTAGGTAACTAAAAGCATCTTCTTTTAGATAAATAGTATTGTAAAATTAATAGTGATATGAGTCATCATCCCTATTTTGAGTTTTGAAGACCGACCAGATTTTCTGCGACTAATTTTAAAAATAGAACATTTATACATATCGGAAATAGAAGAACTAATTATTTTTATACATATTTGAATATGGAATGGACGATCAAACACAATAGAGTCACGGGTTTTCCGTTGCACCGCTGTTGTAACGCATAGAAGGTGATTTTCAATTTCGTACAAAAGTTGAAAAAAGCGACCTATTTCTTTTATTGTACTATGAATCGATACACTGAAGTCTCGAGATTTCAAAATCGTAAAAGAAGCGGCAGACCTTGCTCTTTTAGAAACACTAGCGGTCATCAGAGCAGTGAAGGCGTCAAACGAAAAAAATCCCGTGCGTAAACAAAAAACGCTAGCCCTCCAGCTGTGGCTAAACAGAACCAAACTAAAAAGAGTGCTAAATAAAAACCTGAAACCACGTGATTATCGTTAGAAGACCGGATTTTTTCAAATGATCGTATAAAGAAAATTAAGCTGGAAAGATCCCGGGCTCTGTTACGACGGCACGCTGGAAAAAAAACTGCGAAATCCTTTTTTTGGATGTCTTTTTTTTTAATGATAGGTTTAAATTATCACAAACAAAATGATAAAGTGTATGCCCACATTAGTGAAGAAGCAAGCACGTGTATTTTGAGGGACCAGTGCCGTCTTCACTCTTACTCATTCATGATTTGCCTTGGACTCTCGTATTCAGGCATAACTGAGGTGTTTTTCGGTAAAAAAGGGGGAAAATCAAGGCCGTACTGTATCAAAATAATGTCCTAACAAGCGTAGTACAACCTTTATCTTAAATAATAATCAAGAACAGACATACGACATTCCAACAGGACTGTACACCGACTCATTTGGCCCGAAGCACGAAATACTGGTTCACGGCGCGCGGAATTGACTTCACCCGGCATGAACACCGGCTCTCTTCTAGTCCACGTTTAAACCGATGGTATTACAAGTTATACCAATATTTGAAGGGGAAAGTTGGTACTTAACCTCACCAGAATTTGGTGTCTCTCCGAGCGTTTCTGGTCATATCAGCGAAAGAAAGGTGTATGAATATGGTGCGTGCAGTGATGGCTGACTGTCTTCGTAGATTAAAGGCATCTGTCCAAAATGGAGGAGGACATTTCAAATGATGTTGATAAAATTATATTGCAAATTAAATAACCTTTCATTTCATATATAATTTTTATGTATATCTCCAAAGGTGTATCAATAATTTCCTAAAAAGTTTATGACAGAACTTATGACCCGACTGAGTAAAGACACTTATTGAGACATCCTGCTTTGAACAAAGGATTTGAAATAATGAAAAATGGTTAAGTTCAATCTAAGCTAGCCAATTAATTCAACTTAAGGTATATTCGCACATGAAACGTAGCTGCTTCCAGTTCCTAGAATTAATTGATATTCCTTCAATATGTTCCATTATACATAATTTTCGAGAGATTTGTGCTTCATAATTTATACGATTATGAAGTTGGATATCATTATATTATCAATCCACTACTATCAATTACCTAATGTATGTAAATGCATCTCGACTAATTTATATAGCTTTAAAATAGTTGGATACACGGAGTAATATAATACTTATACCTACTGCTAATTAATTAAGAATAGGTAGACAATTCTAAAGCAATAACCTATAAGCCATAGATTTAAATCGCTATCATAGATATGCCCTGACACCAAAAACTGTAGCACTATTGACGTGACGTACGTTGGTTACTAAGATAACTCATAGTTCGGGATGTAAAGCGACAGTCTCTTCACATTCCAGGGCATGTGTTCGACCGGGATGAATTATAGCGAGAGCATATCTAACGATTTCAATCTATACCAAAAGTTAATTATTTACATATTTAAAAAGTTGGAACGTCTAAGGTTGGATCATACGATTGGTTTTTGTGATCTCAAAGGTTGAAAATTAGATACCTCATTAAATAAAACTACTTCTATACGGATAAAATATGTCGTAGTTTCAATTGAACCGTAATTTTTTCCGTTTAAATGTAGTTTTACTTAATGAGTAATAGTGGCGTAAATCTAAGGAAACATTAACCTACTTGCAAACTTAAATGATTATAAAACGTGCAGTATTGCAGTTAAATCAACAAAATATTTATTCAGACGGTAAACGCCCTATGCAGGGCATTTAGAATACGAATTTTAATACGATGGTTGTGTTTTGTAAACGAAAAGAAACTTAGAGTAAGTGTAACGAAGTGATGTAATTAATAAACAGTGATCAGAATGATAGAGGTTTATTTACTATAGAGTTAAATTCAATTATGTGTGAATAAATCAATGAAATGTTCCAAGCTAAGATGGCATTTAAACCTAAACCTAAATGTCCTACACTCGTATAAAAGAATTAATTTGTGAAAAGCATAATTTTAACCAAAGATTGGACATACTTAAAGTAAATTTCCGTTTTTATTCTGATCACTGATAATAGAAAATGGTGAGTGAGGTCAATGATGTTACCTATAATAGTCAATGTATTATTAATAGGTATTTATGAATTACTGCTTGAATAAGAATTCAATTTTTTTTTAATAACAAAAACCTATTTTTTTATGATAACGATAAACTATGTTTATTTGAATGAGAACTGTTTGTTATTGAATAAATTAATAAGCTTTTTAATAACAACGCAATTCTGCATTCCGATTGAAAGTTTAGTTAATTTATTATCATGTTAATTAAATTTTTTAAACAATTTCCGTTTTTGCAATGTTTTTGCACAAATATTGTAAAATACTCTTCGTTGTAATTTGTGCAATATTTTATGAATTTAAATGCTCACTTATAGGATAATAACACCCACTAGTAGTGTAACTCAATTACTTAGTAAACTAGCTCAATTTTGACGCCTATTTACATGCATTTACAATTAATTAGTTATTAATTAGATATAAAAATTGCACTGAGCCATCCGAAACACACGTGCCACGTAGATGCTTTTAAACTTATTACGCTTACAGCCAACTTGTTAGTTATTTAAATAAAGTTATCAACGATATGGAAAATATGTTTTATTCAACCTTTAAACAAACTTAACTTACATATATTATTTGTATGAAACAACATGGCAGTTTACAAAGACATGTCTTTTCAATATAAATATGGTTGGAACGAAGATTTTAAGAATTTAATAATGGTTACTTTTCGTAGAACTATATGTCTATTGTAAGTATATTACAGAAGTGATCAGACAATGCATGTCCTGGGGTAATATTAATGATAGTAAATAGTTTTTAAGGTTTACAATAAACCCAGATCTTGAAATTATTGTTATAATTTTGTCAACAGTCTCAAAACTTCGTTCCAATGATTATAACCAAATCAGAGTTAAGCTGTGTTAGCCAATATAAAATGGAATATTTACAAACAAAAGCATCATTCCAAAACAACGGAATGTACACAACAGTAACGGAATATTTTCAAAAGTAGTCTTCTTATATAAAAAAAAAACTTATTTACCCCATATTTGGTACATAATTTTGTAACTCCGTTGGGTTTATTTGAATGAAACCTACTGAACTGATGCCAACTACAGCGAAAACGGTAGGCACATTATCTTCAATTGTTGAGTGGAACGTCGCTATATCCATCCCTGAAGGAAATTCAGAGGATTCTCTGAAAAAATATACATTTTATGTTAGAATTTTATTGAAGGTATACTTCAAAAAAAGCTGATTATGTATTATAACATTTCTTAATACGCAGAGATTATTACTAGGTACTCTATTAGTTTAAATTATAGGCATGGAGGTCATAATTATTTACTACAAATGTTAGCTGAATAAATCGATTTTTGACATGGCATATAACATTTAAGTATACTTACTCTATGCAAACCACCCTGAAATGTGGCTTTGGCCTATCAGATTTCCTAAAATGTTTTACATCTTTGTTGTAAACATCATAGGTAATGGAAAGGTCGGTTTTATCGTTAACCTTTATATTGCTATTAATAATGGCTAGCTTCTTCAAAACTGCAGGCATATTGGTACAGTCTTCTGGAGTTACTAACGATTTGATGTCTACATTATTTTCTTTTAGTGCTTCAGACTGAAATATAGCGTTAGTTTCTTCAATGCTTTCCAAAAAGGCAATTTTTAAGTCGACCCAATTGTTGAATTTGTGGGTTTGGCTTTTGAGGAAATCAAATAGAAGCTCTTCTTTCTTTGTTTCGATAAATCGAGCGGTCATCGTATCGCGTGATATTACTTCGGGTTTGCCAAAGTCATTCTCACTGGGTAACCATGGCGGTGCAAACGCTTCCTTTACAGCCTCTTGAACATTTTGCATCACAGGAGATTCAGAAACTTCTAGTTTACTTGATTGACTAGAAGATGCTTGTTTTTCCGAAAGCTTCTTCAGTATATTGAAAGGATTTCTCAACTTCTTTCCTGCTACAACTTTTGGTACTTCTTCGACAACGCAATCCGAATCGGAACTTGAATCAAGATTTATATGCCGACGATCGAGCACCTCAAAGTTTTCCGTCATGTAAATATCCGCTTTGAAATATTTATTAAACGTTTTGATGAGACTGGAAAGTGCTCTCCGATGTCTAGCGGTAGCTTTATTTTTACTCTCTAATTTTTTGAGTTTAAATGCAGTCTGACGTATTTTATTAAAGTTTTCGGCAAATGGGTCAGCTGAACCGCTGTCTAATCGTGGCTTTTTGATTCTGTGTTCTTCCTCGTCATCATCAAGTGTGATGGTGTCCACTATAGAATCGTCGATGATGTCAAATTCATCCGAAAGTCGTAATCTTGATCTAAATCTCACATTATAAGTTTGGATTAGACTTTGAATAGCGTTAATATTTTGATTTCTTAGATTACCCACCACACTCAACCCTTTCAGCCTATTTGCCAATTTCTTTATATTTTCCAAGTGTACAATCTTCGTGTCGTCCTTAGGTCTTTTTCGAGAGCGATTGAATGATTCTCTGAATTCATTATTCACAGTGAAATCAGTTTGATCATTACAATATCTTGGAAACATTGGTGTTTGCATTCTAGGATAGAATTGAAATCTAGTATTGTAATTTGACATATACGGCCTTTGTAAGAACAGATTGAATTGAAAGTAGTTCATATTTGGAGGACGCGGTCTCCAGAAGTTGTATTGCCGGAAAGGTACGTTTGGTCTGAATCCCGAGTAAAAGTGCTGAAAGCTACTGTTCTGTATTGTTTGCAAAGGAGGTCGGATATTAGTAGTTGGCGTCGACGTAGTCGGTAGCGCAGGCACATTGGTCACTCTTCTCACATGAGCACCATTAACTTCATCTAACAAACTGTATGTAGAGCCTGGAGATGTTGACATATTATTTGCGTTAGTAACATTTTGAATATTTATTACATAGCTCAACTTATTTAGAAAAATGTTTTTAGGCAAGTATTCTTCTTTCGGAGTGTTCAATGTGATTACTTTATTTTCTGAAATGTCAGGATAGTTTTTAAAACATCTGTGTATATCAGAATTTTGCGGACACTTTGACTGCCGGTTCTTAAGTTTTTCCAATTTCCATTGGTAGTATTTTGTTAGAGGATCAACACTTGAATGACTTGGATCTGTGCTAGGTCTTGCTGATTTTTCTATCCTTTCATGTTCTTCAAAATTTTGTGGTGAACCTGTAAAATATTAATTTTTAATTATATAATTAGTTGGATATGTATGAAACAAACAAAATATTTCAGTCATATTATATATACCTGAATCCTCTGATTTTATTTTATTACTATCTATTACCATGGGAGTACATGAATCTGTGCTGTCTTGTAGCACATTGTTATTTGCTACACTATCAGGTAATTTATCATCTAATTTGTTGTGAATGGTTGCTTCTTCAGGGTTTTGTGTACAATTCTTGTCTTCTTTATTTTGTTCAACATCCATAACATCTTGTTCAATTGAATTATTTTCAGATGTCCTACTTTCTGTATAATTTTCTTTATTTTCTGCAACTAAATTGGACTTATTCACTTTCACTTCTTCTTTACAAGGATCATTCACTTCACTTACTGTTTCTTTAGTGCTTTCACTATCTGCATTGACAGCTGTTATATTGGTTTCCTCTACAACCATTTCATTTTTATCACTTCTTTTCATTTCAACATTGCATTCTTCATTGACATTCAATTCAGATGTATTTTGCTGTATTGTTTCTGAATCTACAGACATTTTAGTTTCAACATCATCCTTAGTTTTGTCACTGACTTGTTCAGAAACATTTGTTTTATTTTCATCTCTTTTTTCTTCACTCATTAAACATTTTGATGTTGTTTGGCTAGTGTTAGTGCTAGGTTTAATTATGTGTCTTAAAACTTTATATCCCACTCGACTTAATGTTGCATAAACTTTGTATTGAAGTTTAGAAATCTCATCGGGAAGTAAAAGTGAGTAAGCTTGCTGCAGAGACACTATAACTTCATTGTATCTGAGTAGAAGGCAGTTCTGAAAAGAAGGGATACATAAAAACATACTGTAATCAAGAAAACATTTTATACAATGTTTGTATCTTAAAATGATATCTATACTAATTTAATAAAATTGAAGAGTCTATTTGTATGTTTGTTTGTCTGAACACGCTAATCTCAGGAACTACTGGTTGGAATTGAAAAAATATTTTTGTGTTGGATAGTCCATGTGACGAGGAAGGCTTTAGGCTATAGTATAACAGTAATCCAAGCAGACGGTGTCCCAGGCAGTTGATATTTTTATTACAATATTGTCTCTAAATGGAATTTGGCAATATAATATGAAGCTCTAAGAGTGTCACATATTACAATGGTATTTTAACTACATTTTTGTTTCAGATGCAAAAAATGTTATCTTACTTAAATAAATAATTAACCTAAAAATAATCCACAAACATACCACTTCTATGAGAAATAAAGTTTCTTCAGGTCTAAGGTATAGCTTTTTGTCCCTTGCAAAACCCAGGAACAGCCAATAACTACCAGTTTGGTGTGTGACTTCTGCAAGTTTAAGGTCAGCTCTCCATTCAGCATGCGTCAACACTCCACTGTAAATATGTATGATAATAAGAATAAGTGGATCTGTGATTGAAACTGACATGAAAAAGTGCAGAAATACACTAAATGCCGGTTTTAACTCTACCAGCAACAATTAAGTAAACTTCAAGCTATTAGGATAAGTCAGAAGCACCCCTTTTATTCGGCACCTGAGCCCTAAAACCGCTACTGGATGTTATAAAGAATATGAGTATGAATATTGCTCACTTAAAATCACTAACACAAAAATGGAAACACAATTTCTTGCCAGATGTATGGAGAAAAATGGTTTGGCAACCTGAATGGACGTAATTATATTTTAAATATGCTCATTAAATAATTACTTACCTTTTCTCAATCCTCTGGGCTTCGATCAAAAACTTTCTCGCTTCTAAAGCCGACTGAATCTGTTTTTGTTCCAACCACGACCCAGTTGGTATCACATCCTTCAGCCCGATTTCAGGCAACGTTACCTCGACTTTCATCGCACTTCTTTCAACAACTTCATCGCCCCTGGAATTTAAAACAATGTTTTTACACAAACAATTACTCACGGTATACCACTTCACAGAAATGTTTACTTACGAAAGCATCTTATAGTTGTCCATGGTGGTGAAACACAGTTTATAATGAACATTAAGCTATAGCAGGAATCAAGGGAACATTGGTTTGTATTTTATAGTATTTTAATAAATCTTATCACGAAAGTAATTATTTCCTATCACCGCACGTTTTAATCGCTCGAGCGGCCGCCAAATGTCACTGTCAGTGTCAAATGTGTCAAATTAAAACGATTGACATTAAAGGCGTTCCGATACACGAACCATTTATTGACTTGGATCAATTTGAGAAACAGAAATAGAAATCTTTATTGCTAAAACTGTGTACAAGCACATTATTATATTAATTTTTAAATAAGAATGCGAATAATGCTGAGTTTTAACCAAATGGCAATATTAAAAGAAGATATGACTTTCAAATAATACGAGTTCAAAATGTTAATTCAAGAGTGCGATACTGGTATTTTTTATAATATGTAAGTGTACCAAATACGTTTACGTATAATAAAGATGAAATCTATCTGAATATTTTTGGTAAACACACATGAATACTGTTTCGGGTAATAATTTAGATAAGTAATCAAGTTCTATGGTAGTTTCGGTAGACTTGACAAATCTCTACCGCCTCATTTAACTTCATTAATCTTCGTATTCATGCAATTCAAAGCGAAACTCGGCTAATTGTTAATATCTAACTTGTTTGTTACTGATACGTATGTTTGATTGATGTTAATAGGCTAGGCTACAGACATTATTATCGAGCCTCTTGTTAACTGTATCTGAATGAATTAATAGCTTCATGATTTTTATATACTGAAATATAGTTTTACTGGTTTTGCCATTTTACAATACCGGGAGTTATGTTAAATTCCACTTCGCAGATAAATGGAGACCATTCCATGGGCATTGGGCTTGTGTGCAATAGTAGGCTTTTGTAATTTGTTTATTTTAATGTATAAAACTATGGAAAATATAGAACTTTAAAAATTTATTTAGTATTTGAATTTCAGTTACACTAACATAAAACATTAAAAATAAATAGATGAAATACATGAAATGTTTCATATTATGTACATTTTTATTTTTAATGTTACAATGATAATAATTGAAACTAAAAGACTAAATGTTAATGTAAATCTACCGCATTGTATTATTTAAACTCATGATGCGTTTTGTAGTTCCTTTTCAAGGATAAATTCGTTTTTAGTAGATTCTCAGATTAGGTAAATCATAAGACTTTCATAAGACATAATAACCTCGCAGTAAGAAAAACATCAACAAAACCCTATTATAATAGCATGCAAGAGTTATTGACCTATTACATAGTAGCGGGAACTGCAGCAAAACAAAAAGCGCATTGCACTATGCGAAAAGCACTGGCATGGCAATGCCAGGCAGTGGCTTCGTAGTACTCGAAGAGTCAAGTTCGGTTCGACTCGCCCGCCCGCGCCGCGCGTAGCGTCTCGTAGTAAGCTACAGTTGTAGACGCGTAGTGAGCGGCTACGGTTAGCGTAGCTTGTCGTGTCGGTGCCGGCAGCATGCCTGACGGGTATCGATTAGTGCCCCGGAGAGCCCCGACTGCCCCCGAACGCGCTCGACCGCCCCCGACTCCGCCCGAACGCCACGTCCATACATAGCGGAAGTAATGAAATGTACAGAAAGATATGAACCGGAAAAATTGTCGCTCTCCTTTTTCTTCGCGTCGCGTCTTATCCGGGTCCCTAAAAAGGCTTCCTTTGTCGGTTTTTCCTTTCAACGCATTTTTTTCCCCGGATAACGAATGGATGTTATATGCAAGGCGACGTTTTATTGTCTCTCTGTTTAATATTCTTTCAGCTTACGGTTACAGATTCGTTTATGTAAACTTTTCTTTCAGGGGTGGGCAGTAAAAATTAAATTGATCGTTTTATGTTGAGTAACAAAGGGCAGGTCGAGTTTCTTTAATGGAAAAACGTCATTAAAGTTGCTAGTTAATTGGGTGTAGGTGGTTAGCCGGGGTTGTCGCTGGGAAGTTCCCGGCTACGACCGCAGTCGGCGAGGGCTGGAGGCGGTTTAACGTATTGTTATGCAAGTTTATACGAGGCGCCTCCCCGCGTCGCGTCGCCTCCTCCATAGCTCAAATACCGATAGTCGAAAGTTCATGCAAGCCGGCAGTGAACCGGCCGGCATTGATTCTACTGTTTTTATTTCATAAATCGAACGATATTCCGATTTTGAAAACCGAATATTATCCGCGCTCGTATGTGTTTACGCTGCCGGCCGCCCCGCGATCGAAGGTGGGGGATAAGGGGACGCACCCCGGATACGTACGATGTTATTTATGGTATATTTTGACGTGACCGCTCGCTGCTAACTTCAAGTCGTGTAGGATAATGGGGTGATGGATAGTGTTATCGGTCGCTATTCACCGTGAATCGTGGTTAAATCGTGATTTTATTATTGTCGTGTGTTGTGGAATACCCAGTAATATCGCCGATTAGCATAAAACTGTGTTCTGTCAGTGATAGTTTAGTTGAAGCGACCGGCTTTTTGTCAATGCGGGTTTTTCTTCTGAATATTCTGAAACTATTTGTGTAATGATCCTCTTTTATACTTGGAAATTGTTGGGAGGTTTAGGAAAAGTGGTGAATTATTGTGAAAATTGAAGATCGAGATTGGAGCACAATTGCGACTACGGGAAAATATTATAAGGTTCGTGTTAATTTTCATTTAATACTATCATTGCTTTAAACCACTTCAATGTTGTTCTGATAAATTTATTTAAAATATTGTATTTACCCAAATATTTAATTAGAAGGTGTATTTGTTGTTGAAGCGTCAACAACACCTGTTTTTAATTATAAGACTTTTTCATAAAGCTTTGCATTTTTTAAATATTTAATTTATAATCATAAATGCATAGATTAAGTTCGAGCAATGCAGCAACATAAATAAACCAACAGCCGAAAATAAATAATTATCAAACAGCGCCATCTCTTGGCCGCGCGCGGAAGCGTGTCCTAGTTTTCGCTCCTGCCGCGCTCAGTGGCGCCAAAGTGTCAGCCGGCGACACGCCTGCAGTCACGCGGCGTTGACGCGCGTCGCAACATGTTTGCGTGGGTGTAGATCGCGCCGTGATACCAATAAACAATTACTGTGTTTTCTTCCTTATCAAGTCTAATAAGTGTAAACAAGTTGGTTGATGTGAATGCCGGCAGTAACCGCCGTGGCCTAAGCTTCCCTGTGCCTTGTGTAATAAATGAGAGTGCAACATTCTGTGAGTGTGTGTTTTGTTGTTACTGGCTGGAACCGGAGGCAGGATTTTGGCCGTGCAGTGAAGGTCTAGGGCCGGTATGAGAAAAATAAACGGTGAGGATGCAAATTCAAGAAAGCTTAACAAGCGTTCGCCTTATGTTTTTATTGCATGAATTGCATGGAAATTCGCTTGAATAAAGATAAGAAGACGAAAAAGTAAACTGCGGTTCTAGATAACGCATGAAACGACCATTTACCGAAGATAAGTTGCATGTTTTCGAATAAGATAACCTTTTTGCGAAGTTCACCTCGATACGGTAGCGAAGCGAAGAGGGGTGATTTTAAATAACAGGGGGACGTGAATGCCGTTACCTTTAGAAATAATAATAGGGAGAATACCGTCCGGGTCAGGTCATTGATTCACTGTTTATGCCTATCAGCTGTGTAAATTTGAAACACGATATCGCTGCGTTTGGATTCAATCATTTTTTAAATGGACGATTGGAAGTTTTTATTCCACGCCAGTGCATTGTAACGATGCTATAAAAAGTAATAAGAAAAACTTGAAGTATTACATCGCTGGCGTCGCCAAAGAAAGTAATAAGTCTCGAAATAGAGTTGCTCAACCGAGGGAAGAACGCCCGAAATCATTAACCGTAGCAGATCCCATACAAATGGTCCATAAACGTAATCCGACATTGTTTGATGGGTCGCCGCCAAGGCGCTCGGCGGTTACGAAATCGCCAGACCGCTAGGTCACTCGAGGTCGACACACGATAGTCGCATCAAATCACTAATATAATAAATAACAAATCGAGGACTCGTAATTTTAGCTCGACGCATAATATAATAATATTTTTATTGCTATAATATGTACAGAAACATCATCATCATCATCCTAGCGTTTGTCCCGGTCGCATCCTCGGCTGTTGCCTCGGAGTCCAGGGTCCGCTTTCCTGCTGCACCTACTCCACTTCGCACGGTCTTGGGCATCCTGGGTGGAATATGTACAGAAACATGTGACACCTAATTTTTTAACGATAACACTTAAAGATGCTGACGTAAATCTTGAACTTAAATTAAAGAAGAATTGATATTCAATATTCATAGCGGTTTCCATCCAAAATAAGCTGCCCTACGACGCACAATACATTGATCCGATAGTAAATGCCTATCTATCTATTATCAACATAATTATGATGTCATCCAGTATCTACTACCTTCATAATACCTATTGAGTTTATATAAACTGCAATGCAACTTTGCTGTCTAACCAATCAAGTGTACACAGACATTTGACATATAAACACATTCAACTGATAAAATGTAGGTTGAGTCTCCAATTTTAATCGATTATGCAAAATGAATAAAAACATTTGCGTTTTTCCTTGGACTGCATATTTGTATGATTTGTAGGCTATTTACAATGCATTTTCATCACATTTTATTTCGCAGCGTTTTTTTTCTGTCATAAATTGTGTTATAATCCTCCGTTTAATATCCGTGGTATCCGAGGATGTCACACGCTAGGAGGCCTTAGAGTTAGGATCAAGATTTATTGTTTAATTATAACGACAGAGGCGACACAGAACATCTATTTGTTTTAATAACACGCCCGAACGGAGATGTATTGTGAGCAGTTTGCCCGACATAATGGTACTTTTGTTCCTACTATTGCGTGTTTACTAGGAAGTTAATCCTTCAAGGGTTATCTAGAGGATGTTGATATAAAACTTGATAAGTTTTACGGTCTCAAAGTATAATGGATCCAGCTTCACAAGTCATTGAACGCAGGTTTGTTAATATGCGCGCGTACAAAACTAAATAAACAGACGCTTTCATCTTCGTTTTATCTGAGATGCACTTCGCCTTGCACTTGGTTGAGTGTCCGACTGTTGGACGGCCATTACTCAGTTCTTTCGAGGTTGTCGACTCAATAACAATTCGTTCCGTCGTCATTTAATTTGCGTTCGGGCTTTAAGATGTGGATGCGATCGACCAGGAAAAATTACGGCGTCGTGTTTTAAAAATAATCGCCAAGAAATTTAATTAAGAACCCACGCATTTTATTGAATTAAAATATGATATTTATTGCGTAGTTTGTAAGATTGATTGAATAAGAGGGCTGTATGATGTAATCAAATACTGAATGTTGTACCAAAGCATTTATTCGAATCGAGAAAAAGATAAGATGTGATTTTTGAAGAATATTATCATTTGCAGGGAAAGGCATATATTGCGTAAAATACAAATTAATGCAGTCCTTGTTTACTAACAATCAATCGAAGTAAACGTAAAGCCTAGTTAACTGCAATGGATAGTGAAATGTATTCATAATTTCATTTGCATTCGTAAGTTCTAATAATGTATTCAAAACCACGTATTCACTTATGTAGAAACCCGGCTTTATATCTCTTTGTCTATGTTTGTTATTCATTACTGGTAAAACTATCCGGCGATCATACGTCTAATATCCGATAATGTCTCTATTGATTTTACCAGTGGTTCGGAACAACTCTCCAATATTGACAATGAGCGGTAGTTTAGACCAGTACGTGCCTTGGAAGTTGATGAGAGACTGAGCATCTACGTGACTCTCAGTTCATTGCTCTAGTTTTTTGCCACTTGATCTTGTGAATGAGTTTGCAGACCTTGGCTCGAGACAAGGATCTGGACAGGATTTATGGTTGCAAAAACACTTTACGCGTGCGCGGACACTGTCCTCACGTAATGAGTCGACTTCTTATCTAGCGAAATATACGAATTCTGATACTGGTGTGGACTGTGGTTTGATTATTTTTAGGGTTAAGTACGTGTGTCTAGAATTGTAGTATAGATATCAAGAAAATAGAGACTAGCAGACGAACTTATCCGTTACCCCATCCTACGTCCCAGGTCCGATACAAACAGCACCCAATTCCAAACTGTTCAGTAGGTATAGATTGAAACAAAATTTCATTATCCATTACAATCCTAAACGAACATAAATCAGCGAAATCTGTCGAGTCATTCTTAAATTATGCTTTCAGGTTTAAAGTACTATTACAGAGCAGCTATTAAGAACCCTCTAGTTAATAATACAACTGCCGCTTGTGTTTTTTAAAGTAAAACTGGCACGATAACTTGATCGTTTTGTCTGTCAATGCGGGTTATCACTGTGTCTGGTCATAAACTACTCGGGGAGACTGATCAATGTGTTTGTAACTAAATGTTTATGCGTCATCAATGGAATTAGAGCTAATTTTCAATACAGACAATGTTTGATGTTCCGTCATACATTTGTTGATGTGAGATGAACGGGCACTCTTCCGGTCTTTTTTTCGACACAATTATGTTCGTTGCGGTTACAAATGAAAATGACTGATTTCTATTGATTAGTAGACCGAAAAGAGTGGTTGCTAATGGTCAATTAACTTTGTACCTACATACTTTTATGTTTAATGTTATTTGCTTAATGCGCCTTCACTGGAATAGAATCTCTAATATCTGAGGTAGTCGCAGCTGAGTAATTGTGTCCCAATAATATTAAATTAGGAGCCAGAGTACAATTATTAGAAGAGCTACAATTTTATAGCATAACTAGCGGCCGCCCGCGACTCCGTCCGCGTGGATTTCGATTTCCAATATCCTATGTGTTATTCTGATGTATAAGCTATGTTGTGGTAAAGTTTCATTCAAATCTATTCAGTTGTTTTTACGTGAAAGAGTAACACACATCCATACATCCATACATCCATACATCCATACATCCATACATCCATACATCCACACAAACAAACTTTCGCCTTTATAATAGTAGTAGGAAGTAGGATAATATTCAGCGACGCTAATTCTTGCTTGAGATTCCATCAATGGAATCTACAGAATGTTAGTCTGGGTCATTTGAGATCGTACAAAAACTCACAAATTAAGCGAAGATGACAGTAAATAAAGTACATAAAACTAGGACAATACTTTACCGTCCAAGTACATCCCAAACTCGGTACAATCAATCTCGGAAATGTGCTTCTGCGTAGTTTCAGTACATCGGGTATCACCAGTCGTAAATTGCGGAGACAGATCAATGCGTGTAACTAGGCGTCAGTGCTCCTACAACGGAGTGAATGCTGATTTTCAATACGGGTACATTAGTGAATCTACATTCAGAATTATGATTCTACCTAATAACTTTTTTCTATTTTAGACTAACATAAATCGTAGCTGTGACTTCACGGACTAGGTAGTACGGAACGGTCTTGTTACGAATAGAAATGTTACCTGGAAGTGCTTTTGAAATCAAACTGACAGCTCAGTTGGAGTGGGCATGGCGTTTTTAGAGGCAGGCAATGCATCTGTGACTCTTGTACGGTTGTTGATATCCATGGGCAGCGGTGATCACTTATCATCAGGCGACCCTTTTGTTCGTTCGCCGCCCTATCACATAAAAAAAAAAACAATAATTTGATCGCACCTTATAAATGTCTGTGCAAATGTACGCCTGTGTAGTTTCAGTACAAATATCGCGTATCAGTCGTAAATTGCGGAGACAGATCAATGCGTGTAACTAGGCGTCAGTGCTCCTATAACGGAGTGAATGCTGATTTTTAAGATACAACAAGAGACTTTATACACTTGTGTGGAACCATCTTCTTAGCAGAGCTTTTTAAGTAAAACTTAGCGCAATTTGATCGTATCTAATATGTCTGTGCAAATGTACTCCTGTGTAGTTTCAGTACAAATATCGCGTATCAGTCGTAAATTGCGGAGACAGATCAATGCGTGTAACTAGGCGTCAGTGCTCCTATAACGGAGTGAATGCTGATTTTCAATACATTAGTGAATCTACATTCAAAATTATGATTCTACCTAATTACTTTTTTTCTATTTTAGACTAACATAAATCGTAGCTGTGACTTTACGGACTAGGTAGGTAGTACGGAACCCTCTTGTTACGAATAGAAATGTTACTTGGACGTGCCTTTGAACTCAAACTGACAGCTCAGTTGGAGTGGGCATGGGGTTTTTAGAGGCAGGCAACGCATCTGCGACCCTTGTACGGTTGTTGATGTCCATGAGCAGCGGTGATCACTTACCGTCAGGTGACCTTCATGTACGTTTGCCTCCCTTTCACATAAAAAAAACATAATGGGTAATTTGATCACACCTAATATGTCTGTGCAAATGTGCTCCTGTGTAGTTTCAGTACAAATATCGCGTATCAGTCGTAAATTGCGGAGACAGATCAATGCGTGTAACTAGGCGTCAGTGCTCCTATAACGGAGTGAATGCTGATTTTTAAGATACAACAAGCGACTTGATAAATTTTTGTGGAACCATCTTCTTAGCAGAGCTTTTTAAGTAAAACTTAGCGCAATTTGATCGTATCTAATATGTCTGTGCAAATGTACTCCTGTGTAGTTTCAGTACAAATATCGCGTATCAGTCGTAAATTGCGGAGACAGATCAATGCGTGTAACTAGGCGTCAGTGCTCCTATAACGGAGTGAATGCTGATTTTCAATACGGACACATTAGCAGTGGTTGCGGCGTCGCCGCGCGTGATTGCAATGTTGATTGAGAACGCGCCTGTCACAAATTGTCGCTCCAATTCGCGTGTGACGGGAATATGTTTCCCCTGTTATGGAGAAGCGGGGTAATGTCAATAGGATGCGGTTGTGTAGTGTTTTGTTTTCATTTGCGGGTGGTATAGCGGGAGCACTTTAGTGGTTGATTTATTAGAGTATGTTACTTGGTTTCTCATTGTTATTTTGAATTGGCCATTCCTTATTTCCAATGCCTCGCACATAAGTATAAGATATTAGCAATTAAAGAAAGTTTCAAACGCTAATATGGGTACCTATGATCTATACTAATACTAATATAATAAAGCTGAAAAGTTTGTTTGTTTGAACGCGCCAAACTCAGAAAGTACTGGTTCGATTTGACAAAATATTTTGTAGTAGTTTGTTTGGACGGAGTCGCGGGCGGCTAGTCATTATGATGCCGTATATCTTCAAAACTAACAAAAAAATCTTCTTTGAACACATTGCATCCATGTTACACAATTAGGTATTGATAATGGAATTGAAAATTAAATTCTAAGTAAATCTACGAACGCAAATAAATTTGTCACAAAATCCCCACCCACCTAATATGTATAAAAAAATCGCGCCTAATCACATTATACCATTGCATTCGAACGTTAATGAAGATAAAGTCATTTATATTCTCAATCTACGCGCAGGTAAGCGGCATGCCCGCTCCTGAGGGCGGTGTGATATATTCAGGGCCCATTTAAATATTCCCAAGAGTGATAAGGGGAGGGGATGCGCGCCGGTTAATCAAGTAACGTGATCCATTTATCTAGAGCACTCTTGATATCGCGCTGGTGAACTGTAGAATATTGTAAGCCCGTTTCGGGCACGGATTGAATATGAAGAAGGGCTAAGCGGTGGCAGGCTGAGTGGATCATTTTAATACGGGTACAGTGCGTGCTAAGTAAATTGGTAAGACTGAAGTTAGTCAGTGATGCGACATTTTGAGATTTAATAGTTTGTTTGTTTGATTTGATAGAACATACAAACATGAACCTACTTATCTTTTGCATTAAAAAATGTAATGGGTGGAAAAAAATATTTGCTAGACTGTGTGTGTGTAACTGTGAGAAAGTGTAATAATAGATTTTCAGATCAGTCAATTCAGTTAGCACGTACTGTAATGTTCCAGATTTGTTGCGTCTTGTTCGAGTTGTTGTTGATTTTGAATGTTGGTTTATTCAGACAATTAATCTTGTTTGATTTAATTGTTGAACTTTAATTGGACAATGGAGTTGAGGAAATATATTTTCCCACGTTTCTCGGTCTGTGACAATGTTATTGGAGTAACAATCAATGTCATTGGTTGCTTTAGATTCCTGTTCACAATATTGAATTTGTATCACATGCGCACGATTGTTACGGTAGTGTTGTGATCTTGAATATCGAAGAACATAGGGTAACTTTCAGTAGAACATTACAGAAGATTTCAGAAGTGATTGTCATGGCTGCAAAACATGGCTACGTCTCGAAAGGAATACTAAACTTTAAAACCGTGACTCTATTACTCATAACATTTCCGTAACTCGGCCCAACTGATTCCTAAGGTGTTTGCCCAACTGTCGTGGTTTCTTTGCGTACCTCGGGATGGAATTCCATCGATAGCAATGCAGTGAAATCTTTTTATAACACTCCTGCAGGTCGTAAATACTAAGGTCTTATAAAATAGCTAAGTCGCGTTCATATACGTAACATCTAAGCTAAAGTTTCTAGTAAGTCTCGAAAGATATCCTAACCATTATGTACCTACATTCGTACATGACCTCTCACTTTAGGACGCATAAACTTATTCCAAAGGTGTTTGCCCAACTGTCGTCGGTTTCTTTTCGTACCTCTGGATGGAATTCGATCGATACCAATGCAGTGAAATTGGAAACAAGCCGGGTGCACGGGTGCTGCATTTGCGTTTTACTGCATTCGATCTATTTACGGGTTTATGAACGTCGATAAACTTGCGGCGCGTTGAACCGGGCATCGAATGCGTGACTGGCGATGTGTGCGAGATGAAATTTATTGTATTTGTTATTTTTATGAAGGGGAAAGTGTATGTTTCTATCAACTTTAAAGATTGGAGTATCTTTGTGTATGGGTATTAGGTATTTATTTTAAGCATTTTACATGTTATTACCTTATTAGGTACTCTAACTTCATCCATTTTTTTTTTAAATTCGTCCGATTTACTAACGGTCTCTATAGCTTTATTGGTTAGAGCGTATGCCCGGATTGCAAGAGGTGCTATGTTCAATCTCAGCCTGAGATCAGATGAATTAAAATTATAGATAAAGGTTTTTTTTACTGGCTGTACCTTTATTTAATGGGTTGAAGTAATTATGATTGTATGGAATTATAAATTATTGTCATATATATCAGTCAAGTTATGTTACACGGAAATACTAGTACAGATTCTCTAGTTGAAAAGGCTATCAGTATTTCCTTGAACACCCACTAAGGCATTGACATACTCTGGTGATTCAATTCTACTGCTGAACTGACAACTCTGTGATTGTTATAGATAAAGCACGTACATTCATCAGATTACAGTTAATGTTTTCTAAAATAAGGTGTTATGAGTATCAGAATCAACGTTTAATAAGAATTCATACCACATGTAAATCTATACTCAAACATAATAAACCGAAGAGTTTGTTTGTTTGTACGCGCTAATCCCAGGAACTACTTTTAGCGCTAAGTCCGCCTTTTTTTCCTTAGTTACTAGTGTGGTCAATAATGTTTTTATAAATAAATAAATAAAAAAAGTACTGGTTCGAATTGAAAAATATTTTTGTGTTGGATAGTGCATTTAACGAGAAAAACCTTAATTTATTTCGTGGACTAAGTCAAGGTTTTAATCAAAATGCTAAAGTATAAGTGGTGGTGTGTTAGGAGTCGGATTGGAAGAAGTTATTCTTAGATTGCTAGACGAACATGTACCTAAATAACTCGGTTGTCATGCATGCGCCACCGGTTCCTTAGGATTAGTGTCTAACAGTATTTCTGTCTGTCTTGCCTGTAAGGCCTTTCTAGGTGCAAGTATCTATCCGGTTAAGCCTGTCTATTTATCTTAAAGCTTAAGCAGTCAGTGTCCCTCATTTTAATAAAATAAAATAAAGACATTCGAGCCGATAATAATAATAACCAGACTCATAGCAAACACAAGAACACAGATTCACATAAATGTTTATTTTGGTTGGGTCTAACTACGTTAAAATGTGTTAACGAGCTGTTAAACTGTTTGAAGATTGTATTGGCGACAGTGACAGACTTAGCGCAATGGTTTTAAGAAGATTCGGAGAATTGTCAAAGATTTTGTTACTGTTAGAAATTATAAAAATATATTTATTTGTGATAATGATGTGTTTTTGTCTGTCAGATCTACTTAACATACCTATTGTAGAATAATTCTTCGTCGCCAAGGTCACAAAGTAGCGAAACTTCCTACCTAAATACCATGGTATAAAACATTATTATAATCCTAGAACTAACGTATTGCCAGGTACTAAACCATCGTAAAAAAATGAACAGAAAACCTTGTCGTTTCCCTCGACGTACGGCCGCGCGTAAAACAAAGGGGTGCATGCAAAATGTATGCGATTGGAACATTAAAGGTGTACGCTGCACCAAAATCGGATGCAAATTGCAATGTCCGCGCCTGCGACCGGCTTTATCGATCTTATCACGGCTAGAGCGCCGGATCTCGACGCGCAAAACGCACAATAAAACATATGCGCATGGAAACTTTGGTGCATATGGTGGTAGCCTTGTACGAGAATACAATAGGAAACGCGGTTTTAGGATTATTCCCGATGCATTTGTTTTTTCTGGAATCGGGATTCTTATTCGTAGGTATATAGGGCTTAAATTACCTTCACTTTTATTATTACTACTAGCGGCCGCCCACGACTCCATCCGCGTGGACTTCGGTTTCCAATATACTAAAGCCTTCCTCATCAAATGGACTATCCAACACAAAAAGATTTTTTCAAATCGGACCAGTAGTTCCTGAGATTAGCGCGTTCAAACAAACAAACATATAAACAAACTCTTCAGCTTTATGTATTAGTATAGATAAGTGCTTGCGCTATTACTTTGAGATCAGATGAAAGATCCGAATTCTTTTTTTGGTTATACCCGGACTAAGTAACAAGTCACAAGAGTATCTAAAATTGTAAGTGCTGTTTACTGTGACTGTATATTCAGTAAATGTAATTGTACCGTTACAATGAATCATTTTGGTAATGTAAAGTCCATTTACTGTTGTGTTTGACTGTAAAGCAAACTAACCGTATTTACCAACCCGTTCAATTGTTCCAAACCCCGCCTACAAATCTTAAATTGCAAAGCTTTTCTGTTTAGTTTATGCTCAACTTCTCGTGTTACGCTGAAGTTGAAAAGCGTTAGGAAATAATAAAAATAAGAAAAGATAATAAAGAGATAGTCCGCTTTAAGCAGACAGTTTTAGAGCACCCGCACACTGAGTAGGTACTTATTGATAGCATGATGATCAGCATTCAAGTCAGAGAGTTAGTTGCAAAAAAAAAACCATAATAAGAATTTCGTTGTAAATTTACTAGCAAAAATCAATGAGATTTTGAGTTTGATATTTGGTTTTATTCGCCTAGTGGCGAGCGCAAAACTCGCGAGCGCGCGCGATTTGGCAACTTTCAACATTTTTATTATATTTATTACATAATACTGGGTAGGCATTTGACCACCATCGAGTCTGGAATGCAAACAGGATGCGGCCAATGGTATAACATGCCCGCCCAGAAGATGCATCACTCTTGACTTGAAAAGACCAAGGTTATACTGATCGGGAAAAACCTAAGCAGAGCAGCGCATTGCATTCTTCAGCGATTTGCATAAGAATACTTGATAACTATTTTGGGCGTTTGCTCAAAGTGGATTTAGATGTATTTTTTAACCTGCAAAAATATTAATAGGTGCTCAAAGTGAAATATAAGATTTTAGACTTTCGCGTTGCATTATAACTCGAATATTATTATTTAACGGGACTAAACGATATTTCGTCTGGTCGTCTCTGCCTCCACGGTTGTTATAACACAGCCGAATTGACAAGCAGTAAGTAGTATAACATATACCTACTACATAATTAATATCGCTTTTATTCCCGTTAAACAATACAAGTGCTCAATGTCAATGTGTAGAGCTCTAAAATTGGGTGCACAATGAGGACTAGCTCAAGATCAGGCATTGCTTTTAAGTCTGAAACCGCGACTTGCATAAATAGAGGCTATTTACACCCACGCCTAGCTGACCTTTGTGTCGAGAACAGGTATTGTAGGAAGTATTTAAACTAGACAACATGGACGATCATATTTTACTTTTTACGGTTTCGCAGAATTCTGGAGACAATGCCAAGCAAGTTGTATGATTTGGTTCAAGCTAAGAGGCCTTTGCTTGGATATGAATGTACTTTAACACGTCATATCTTACGTTTTGTCTCTTGACTCCAAAGTATGAAAAATTCTGTAAGACATAGGTAATTGTGAATAAAAGCTAAACACAGGTTTTAATGGGCAGTATAATATCAGCTGATACATTACCTACTAATTATTTTGAGTTTGAGTAAACGTTAAACGTTAAATTGCATTTAAAATAACAATAACAACGGAATATATTCAAACTACTATCAAAACTAACCTAAAGTGTGCCCTTTGAAGGGATTTTCTAACACCTGTATTTTCTCAGTGGTTAATGCAATTATCCAACTACACAAGTTCAACAACAAAAGGTCTAACTCCATTGTGTCTTAAAACAAACGCAATAAGGTTTACAATTGCCCATATATTCTATGTAAGGTTTATAAGCGCAAATTGGTGTTTAATCTCAGCACTAATACCAGTTTACGTTTTATATTATCGCACTGTGTTAGCGGGCGTTGATCGGAGGAAATGACGTCATCTTCTGTGGCCTCACGAGTTTCCTGTGTCGAGACCTTAACCTAAAAACCTGTTGTGTGCTTTTTTGCTCCTGGTAATGGCGAAGCGAAGCCTATTCTTTGGGAGTTTGAAGACTCGGTAACTTCCTACGTATAAGGATGTAACTTGTACGTTAATATTTGTGTTCATTGACAAAAGGCACTGTTCTATTATAATAAGTAAGTTACTATAAGCCTATTATTGTCCCAATGCAGGGCAAAAGCCTCCATGAATTGAAATCATGTTTTCGTTACAAAGATGTGTTTTGGCTTAATGACCTCGCTTGCCAAATGCGGAGTGGTCATCACACACCCGGGCTGTTCGGAAGGACCTCTAAGAACCTCGAGACCACGGCCCAGTAGTTAAACCACCAGACCATCGAGGTTTAGTAACTTTTTATTTAAGGTTTACCTTTAAGTAAGCTTTTCTTATAACTAACTACCCATCATCAAAAAATGCTCATACATAAACATTGTCGATGTATTGGTTCACGACTATACTATATTGGCTTTTAGGAAAAGTCCAATGAAGGATTTTAGGAAGCAAGAGTTAAATCTAATCTCAAATGTAGGCGATAGTTCCAATCGAATGCGTAAGTTAATAAATGATGGATTTCCCTTGATAAAATATGATAAACCAAGATACGATATGATAATTTCCTTTTATGTTAGAACAAAAAGTGTGATTGATTGACCAATTGAAATGGATAAAAAGCTTTTATTGAAGGCGTACAGATATCAAGCACACGCATGCTCGTCTCTCGTTAAAATATAAGTGTAACTTTCTATTGCAAATGTTGTTCCAGATATGTCAGTTATCAATTGTTATTTGAAATATCGGAGTTGCCATTTGCAATTCTTTTATTTTGATGACCTGAGGTTTGAAGATTTTTTGTTGTGTCTGGCTGGGGTGTAATGATATGACGGGTCGGAATACTTATTTAAATGCATTTTTAAGGGAGCATTAATTGTGTTTGAAATGTTTATAAGAACTATTCATAATAAAGCGGAATTAAGTTCGTATAATTTTCGATAAATATAAATAATTCAGAAGGTTATCAGTGTTGTAGATAAAGAAACAACAAAATTTTCCTAAAATTAAAGTCATTTGCTTGAAGCTGATACAAGTGAAGAATTGTATGATCACGATTAGTTAATATCGGTTATATTGATGTAGGGAACCTTATTTTTTATTACCACAATATTATCTTTAGTGTGGTCTAAGAATTAGCGGATGTAAAATGTATACAGATATAATGACTATAGCAAAATAAACAAATGGCAACACCGAAGTGTCACGGACAGAAACGTGCATAGATGCCACCGCCCTAAGGTTATGTTGGGCAAATAAATAACCATTTTGTATGACTTTCTTGCTGATTAAGCGTGGATCGTGAGTCACGAGGATGTCTAGAGTCATCTCGCTACCGTGCTGTGTTCTGTTCCTCGTGGTAACGGACGTCCTGGCTGCAGGTGGTCATCGTATGTGATATAAGGACACATGCATTAAATTTAAATACATTTAAGTTAAAACGTTATAATGCTGAGAGGTAATATAAATTTTCATATTGTTTGTCAACTTTGTGTATTTTAAATAGTACGAGTATGTGCAAATATTATATTGACGCACATAAGTACCCCTTTGTTAAACAAGCAATTTATTATTTAAATAAGAATTATAACTGGTATAGTGGCTCAAATAACACTGAGATAATGGTAATATTTAATTACTGATTAAGTGTGAACTAAGTACTACAATTTTTTTTCTATTGCGACGATAAAACAGCACTGCAACACCTACAGTGATATAAAGACTAGCTGGATAAAACCTTAAAAGAGTTAAGAAAGGAGAGAGCATTAAACCCTTTTTTGGTGAATTGAGCTACTTTTGAATAAGTAGACGAAATCATTTATTCGACCAATAGATTTATAACCAATACCTTTCTACTTTTGCATGTTAACCGTTTTTATCTTATCAGTGTTCCGACGTCAATGGCCTGGTTAGAAGAAGTGCCGCAAGAAACACAACAGACGCCTTTTTGTGTTGTTGAGCGTGTAAATACCTATAATGTGTATGAAACGTTTCCTTCTTAGACTTAGTAAGCAGTTGAAACATCCTTGAAGCCCTTAATTTTAACAGTGTGAAATAAATTCCTGATGCACAAAGTTTTTTTAAGTCATAACGCACCTGCATTATTATCCTAAACAATCAAACGAAACCAACGACAATGCAGTTTGATTTCATAACCCAAACTTTCCTTACTTAGGAACTAGTTGGCGCTCTATGAAAAAAGCCCTTTTGTTACATTTTTAAATAACTAATACATATATCATTTTCAATTGGAAAATTCAAACTAGACAAAACCATTATCGCATACGCCTGATCTCACGCTGTTTTACTAGTTAACTTCTAAACGAATAGCTTCGTTGTTAATTTTCATAAACGTCTAAATTAGCAAGGGCGCCTAATTCCGTCTTCTCCGCTTCACACGGGCCGAGACAAAGGCTGCCCTTCGGGTTCAAGATCACGACCGGTGCGTCGCGACGCTCGCAGCGAATATCTTATGTAAAACCGGCGAACATAGATTTAAGAGGTTAGATATGCCCAGGGCCGACTTTTGCTTATTAGAGGCCCTGGGCACATGGGCCTTTTACAGCTTGATTGGTAAACGTGGGGCCTCTAGGCCAGGGACTGAGGGCTCCAATCGATCGCAGGGCCCTGGGCACGTGCCCATTGTGCCCAGTGGGAAAATGGGATGTCACTGACAAAACCAACCTCCGCGGACATAACTGGCCGCACAGAGTCTATGGGCTACCCCATATGCACATAAATGACTTGCTATGCCAGATAACTTATTTTTACTTTTACCTCCATTGCTTACCATACCATCAGCATCAGGCAATCCGTCTGCTCGTTTGCCACATATTTCCATAAAAAATGTGGCATTATTTTGTTTGACATAACGTACGTTTCAAAACGCTAGCACTGCGATAAGAAGCGACGGTCACTAAATTTTTAAGTGCCAAATTCAGAACGGGTCAAAGTACATAAATGTTGAGGGCACATCTAACGATTTAAATCTATGCCGGCAATATTAATATTCAGATGCTGCCTTTGTAGCCTATGCGACGCGAAAGCCTCTTCCATGGTTATTGTTCTTTTAGAAATCGTTGTTCGCTGTTATTACGTCCCCTGTCGTATTGTGACTTTATCCTTTCATTCCTTTGGATACGCTCATTTAACTTGTTATAGGTTTTATAAAATATTTTTCATCTACTTTTCGTCTATTCTGTTTTTTTTTCATAAGATATTCCGTTGCTCCGCTATTTTCTGCAAAGAACTTAAGCCAAAACAGCCAGTATTGTCTGCCAGTCTTCCATGTTCGTAATTTAAATATCGATTTTTTTATTTTATTAAACTTTAATTGAAATACTTTTTCCGTTGTTTGTAAAAACACTAAGAATGAATTGACTTAAATGTTCCAGATCCGAGATATATAAAAGACTTGAATTGGTCAAGCAAGTAGTTAAAATACAAGCGGTATACAGCTTTTGATCCCACAACAAGCGTTGGCATTATCTATGTCAAATTCATATTTTTTGCCAACTCTGTGTATTTAGACTATTTACTCACATAAGTACCTACACCAAGTAGGTATATTAATTTTAAACAAGCATGCGAACTAAAAGTTACCTTAACATGCTAATGTATTATTTAAATAAGAAATTACTGGTATTGTGGCTTAAATAACACTGAGTTCAGATAATGGTCTGGTGTATGTAAATTAGATGCAAATTACAACCTTGGTTTTTGTTGCACTGTGTAAAAGTTAATTCACCCGACTCCACTAATCTATGTTAATTTGTCCACAAGACTGTAAGTGTGGCTAGATAATGAGTACGTTATTGTGTATTAAATAAGCGAACATAATTATTTTTAATCATGTTATTTTTATACAAACATAATTATTTTTGATCACGTTTTATTAAATAAAGACAAAAAAAAAATGAAATTGTACCATGTCTTTTTTGCCGTCGTGCCATTTAATATTTTCTTCACTGTGTTTATTCTACCACAATGATCTGCTTTCTTTCAATCATAACTAAGACCTGTGAAATCGCAAATAGATTCGGAAAGCTTGCATAAACATCGTAACCAAGAAGAGGTCTATTGAAAGCCGACATCTTTCACTGGTCAGAGTTTTAACGTTCCCTCAACGTTCTAAGATCTAACGCACAATGGTGAAACTCAAATATTCTTACTTAGGTAAACTACAAGATAGAGAGTTCGCCTAGGGCGTGATTCAGAGCGTCTAATCTATACTATTGTGCATTCTCTTGTCCGTTCCGTGTCCACTTTCGTTGTCTATTTAGTGATAGATAAATCTCATGATAAATCTTAGATAGTTCTTGATTTGGATGTTCTTTTATTTCAAATACTAGCTAGCTCATGTATCAGATTTAAACGGTATATTAGGCTGACAACTATAAACTTGGTATATGTGCATCTGATTGTTCAATAAAAGACATAATAACCAATAAAGGACTCTATCAATAAACTCTATCAATAAAATACACAATAACAAATATAGGACTCTATAGGATATGAGGCAGATAAATCTTGTTTTTTTTTAAACAACAAATAAGATGTAATTTTTGATAAGTCTTATTGATTTGTACCACGGATTTGACATCATGTGATAAAAATAGGAAGGAAACACAATCACAATAATAATGATGATTGTAGCAAAGAAACCGTGAACTTGCATACCTTGGTATTTTATTGGTAGGAATGAACATTCGAATGCAATGATTGCAGTTATGCAGGTGTAATAGCAGGAAGGAGACAAGAGGTCGTTAAAGTACATATTTCTATTGTCCGAGTCACCACAACAATGTTTGAATAATAACTGTTTTATCTTTTGTGTTAAAGTATTTTGGGTCAGGAGACAAGAGTTGTTAATTTTACTACTGTTATTTTTTGTTATTTGCTTCTTTCTCTACTTAAGCTACAAAAAATATTGTCTTCCCCTGATTCTTGTGGCTATCCCATACCGTCAACGGTGTAATGTCACTATTGTCGGAACACCACCTTAGAATAAGCGTTTTAAACTCTCCATAGTCATCTGTGACAGCCAGGGCCATAATTGTCACCCAGAAAATCGCCAACCTATCAATTCAAACGAGAGCTTACTAGCAGAACGACTATAATAATAATCACATACGATTAATGATAGCTATCATAGATCTCCAACAAAAAACAGCCGGTCACGTTTCTGATTGATTCGAAAACGAAAGCATCATTGTCAAATGTAGGTAGTAGACGACCTCCGCACAATTAGGTGCGATAACGATAAACAATAGCCGGCGAAAGTAACAAATGTTCCGGTAATTGCCATTGTAAACCTCAGGCTCGTTTGTAATCAGTCAATCGATGGGATTGTACAAGAGCGGGGCTAACGGATACTAACTGGAAGCGTCAAAAGTGACATAAATTACTCTTGGCGGATACAGGATTATGTCGTACGCTCGTGCGCGAAAGCCGGTCGAGCATAAAGTCTACGTGGTGCTATTTTAGAAGCGTTTTGTAACTCCGGACCCATTTACACAATAAGTCAAGTTAATTAAGGGCAGTGTTTTGAAAACATTTTAGTAGTTTGAGAGCGGATTTTGAAAACGTCACATAAACTTAACAATGCAGTTTAAAATACTGTTAAAAATTCCGGCAGAATATAAAAGTAATGTAATCTTTTAAATTATGCATCTGACGTTACGACTTTTTTATTATGTTAATGTCTCTGATCTATAAATTATCAGATAATTTCTGAAATCTTGGACTTGCCATTGTTTTTAATAATGATGCCAAGATGATGCCTTTTTAGGGTTCCGTAGCCAAAATGGCAAAAAAACGGAACCCTTATAGAATCGTCATGTCTGTCTGTCTGTCTGTCTGTCTGTCTGTCTGTCCGCCAGTCTGTCACAGCCACTTTTTTCCGAAACTATAAGTCCTACCCTGTTGAAACTTGGTAAGTGGATGTATTATGTGAACCGCAACAAGGTTTTCACACGAAAATAGAAAAAAAATAAAAAAAGTGGGGGGTCCCCATAGTCAGAACTGAAACTCGAAATATTTTTTTTCATTGAACACATACGTGTTGGGTATCTATGGATAGGTCTTTAAAAATTATATTAAGGTTTTTAATATCACTTTTTTCTAAAGTGAATACTTTGCGTGACAGACCCTTCCAAAGTGGAAAAAAGTGTGTCCCCCCCCCCTCTAACTTCTAAAATAAGAGGATGATAAAACTGAAATAATTATATAATGTACATTACCATAAAAAACTACCAACGAAAATTGGTTCGAACGAAATCTATTCAGTAGTTTTTTTAATACGTCAAAAATAGAATTTGTACGGAACCCTCAGTGCGGGAGTCCGACTCGCACTTGGCCAATTTTTAACTCTTTTTGTCGAAGAAGAATGCATCTAGGCTAAATTTTATTTTGAAAAAAGTGTTGTAGGCTTTTTGCAGCGGTAACCGACCGCTAGTGGCAGAAATATTACTGGGAATGCTGTTGCCCGTCCCCCCAACACAACCCATAGTCGCTTCTTACGATACAGGAAGAAATGTCTACGTATCTCTTTAAATAATGAACAAATAGTGAGCAATAGTGTGTGCGAGCATCCAGGCAACTTTGTCACTTTCGAGTCGTGAGTCACGAACCAGCGAACGGGCTTTCGTTGCCTCCATCCACCACTGTCCTCCGTAGTCATAAATTGAGAATCGTTACCACTAATATCCTTGTGCGATAGCACATAGCAGACGCCTGAACTGAATTAACTGAAGAAGAACTTGCATTCCGGGTTTATTGGGCAAATTGATAGAGTATAAGTACAGAAACACACTAGGCGGAAAAAACGCGACCGATGTTCAGCGTGTGACTACATCGCGTATTTGTGTATAGAAAATTCATTGCCGCCGAAATTCGGTGTTTTAATTGTGTAAATCTCGATCGTGAAAGAAACCTCTCTTGCTGAGTCTTTACTTTTCTTTTTTGCTTACATTAGTTATATTGGTACATAGCGAACCTATTAAATAACTTTTAAAAATTCATTCATTAAAATTCATATTCAATTAATTGAACGATAACGAAACGATGTCTTAGTACGACAATTCTGATATTTACCTACATTCTTATAAAAATAAACTCTGAAGGTAATTCGATTCCTTTATATTTATTTTCGTAAACTAACACGTATGGCTTGAAACAATGATTAATTCGACTGTGGAATTTATAAGACAATAATTTATGTAAAATTAAACAAATATTATAAAATTAATGTTAATTTTGACCGTGACGATAAACACATGCCAATGTTTATTGCCTTAATTTGAATAAATATATTATACTTTTAAATGCTTAAATAAAGATTTTAAGTTATCATTTAATAAAATATGTACATATATATATGTATAAAAACTAAAAAGCTAGATGCAATTTATCGCTAATTGGTGTAAGCCCTTAGCGAGGTTCAAATGATCTTGACCCTCTTTTATGAGACCTAGGCTAGAATGGGATGGGGCCATTGTTACAAAGGTGAAGGCTAAGCTTTACTGTTATTCGTTTTTTATACAGCGTTGACATTTAACGTGTATTTTTGGTGAAATAGCCGTATTGAATCATAACTTTGGGGTGCTAGACAGTTGCTTAATTTGTCTGCGTTCATTGCATTAAATAATTACTATCACATATCCATTGCATGGTTAAGTAAGTCCTAAAGAACGGCATCTTGACCGAAACCAAGAGAACTTTACCAAGAAGACATACCTAAATATAATTTATTAATAACTTTAACAAAGTTCAACAAACAAAACCTAACATGTCAGATATGCTGATCTTTCAATGAGTCACACTTTTTACGCGACAATATTCTTTTATTTGTATTACTTTTGTGTTGGTTAGGGAATTAAACCTTTGTTGCATGAGCCGCATGAACGTCATAAAAGATGCAATTATAAAAAAACCCTTGGCGCCGACTCGTCGGTTGCCAACCTTTACGATTGACAATGACACGACATTACTTTGACGGACATGAATCACTTTCTTTTGTTTATTATTTCCCACAAAAACTGCAGGCGATTTTAATGCAGGTACCTACGCTATCAATTTGGTGACGATATTCAATAGAATACAATTATTTTATTTTATCGTTTTCTCCTTATTGGCGATGTTTTAGGATATCCCAGTTGATTGTGGGTCGTGAGTAGTGTTACAACGGGTAGTAATAACTAAATAAATACATACTTACATATAATAGGTACCTTAAAAATGGGCTGAATGTTTGTGTTTCTAAATTTTAATTCGCAATAACTCTTCCCCTCTAGAGTCTAGAAGTTGGGTATGTAAAATACTTGCAACATGTTGCATGTCGTAAAGTTCATAAACCGTAGGGTTAATCGCCTCATCACCGATGGTCGCGTCAAGTAGCTTTGCAGCCGAGCTATGAGACAAATTTATTTATTCGGTTTGTGAAAATACTAGAAATTACCTACAGTACCAACTGTACTCTTATATTTGCTACTATATTCCCGTGGCCATAACGACTGCTATTCATCTTAATTTGTGTGAAAATTCGACCATCTGCAGACCAATAAAATGTCATGCTCCCATTGAATGCAGTGGAAAATTGTACTCACAGTAGCCGTAAAGTCTGTTACACGATTGCAACTTCCATCGAAACAAAACACGATCCAATTTCGGTCACGTCCACCCGAAGCGATGTTTGCAAAACTGCAACTCATCAAACTTTCTTAATAACTACCTTCTTTGCGTCGCGTGCGAAATAAGAGTTTTTCATAAATAATTTCCATCCAAATTCTATCTTTGACTTCTTAATCAGCCGATGGGTAGGGTGAAATCGATCTCACCGTGTTGAAAATAAGGTCCGTTGTCGGTCGCGGGGACAGTCGAAATCTGTAAAGTACTTAATGTTTTCAATTCTGTATAATCGGTTTAGAATTTCCAGAGTTCCGCGCCTGTAATTGGATTGGCGGAAGTTGCCCTCGCTCGGTTAGGGGGAATTTTTCAACGGACTTTACCGAATCAATCGGCGATCGTTCCGGCCGGGAAGCCCGATAATATTAGCGTAATTAAAATTAGAGGTGTGCTCGGTTCGTAAGTGGAATATTATGTTGATAACTTTCAGAGGCTCCTTTATAAGTGAATTCCGGAGGCTCTCGCCTAATTTCGTTAAGGCTTCCTTGACGAAGTTTGCTGTGTTAATAAGGTTCTTGACTTTCGCTCATGAACGGTAAATTTTAGTTATTAATTTTCAATAACTGAGATGTAGTTGAAACATGAGAACAAGGTAAAACGAAATAGCTTGTTTTGCAAGATGCGATTGATTGATTAAAAACAGTAAACACGGGAAAAATCGCTCATTAGACATTAAAAAGTTTTAGAAAATTTTATTTACGTACTGATGTGTACCAACTAACTTATATTTATTTTAGATTCTCATGAACATGAAAGTGAAAACTTGTTTAGCCGGCCCGATTAATTTATGAATGGAAAATCATGATGATCAGACCGAGTACTCCTAAGAAAATCATCCAATACAAAAATGACTGCACCAGTTAATCAAAACCAAAAAAGTCCTGCCAGCAAACAAACGTGAATCGAACACACGACTTTGGTTTTGAATATCTGATGCACGAAGCCGGTCAACTTATGACTTACATAATGCATGGCAGTATGTTGCCTCTTATTGGGTCTTATATTCCGCTTCATATGATGTTGGTGGCTATCTTAAACTTCCGAATGTGGTTTATTTATATAGCGATAACCAAAGTTTTAGCTACATTATATCGTACCGTATAAGATCATGAAGAAGTTCTTAATCTGATAAACAACGTTAAGTGAACCTTCCTGATTGATGTTCCTTCGTACCTACCGCAATGGCCGTATTCGCTTAGTCCATGTTCCTAACAGATGTGACATACAAAAAAGTTGTAACAACCGCCTAAGAAGTGTAGTCGCGTTAATTTCCCCCGCGGGCTCAGCACATGGTATCATGCATCACTTTCGCTTTGGCCCTAATGCCTGTACATTAACGAGAGTACGCTCAAAGCCCTTAATGGGTATCCACGATGTAGCCGTGATATTCGTGCGTCTGAAGTATGTTACGGCAGTTGAGCATATGCCATCGTTCTAAGGTAAGTAGGTTTAATGCTTAAAGCCACTCTTGAGTTTTGAGTTTTTAAGGGAATGGCACCATCGCCTTTGAAGGTACGACTAGTATGAAACTTTGAACAGCTTCTTTTATGTTTGAAAGTAATGAATAGCTACTGGCTTGTAACAGAGTCTCTGAGATTAAAAGGTTGCATGGAAACGAAGTGTCATTTGAGACTTCTTACAAAATTGCATTAACTAGCTATACGTAATATCGTTAAAGAACTGTCTCCGCGGTTTTAGTGGTTAGAGCGCTGTGCTTAAAAACCTCGGTTTCGAGGTTTTGGGTTCGATTCCTAGGTCGGGCAAAATTCTGTCGGTTTTTCCGAACATATCCCGATTGTGTGATCATCAATCCGCATTTGGCATGCGTGGTGATTAGGCCAAAATCCATCTTTGTAACGAAAACATGATTTCAATATTGATGAAGGCCCTTGCCTTGCAGTTGGACATTAACAGGCTGATACTTTACTTCATTGTTTATTTACCTGGCTAATAAATAGCAAATACAAAGGTATTCTGCCATGTTGACAACAGTATAAACTTTCACATCCATACTGTTGGTAGAATAACAAGGGAAAACAACACTAGACCTTATCTGAAGGTACAAACACGAGTCCTACACCGTTATCGCATTGTACTGTCATTGACATTGTGCTTTATACTCGTAGTATACCTAAAATGTATAAACTTTATACATTTTGTACTACACTACTGCGAAACTGGCTGCATACTGATGTAGAGAAACGAAATCGTTTGTCTTTACTACAGCTGTTTATAATTAAAACATCATTAAATTTTAACTGACCTGATTGCCAATTAGATACAAATAATTAATAGATAGGCCATTATCCACTAACTGGAAAATCGTCCATACAAGACTGTCCTAAGCAAATTTTATTAAATATTGAGAATATCTGTCACTACAAAGTAAGGCAATAATATATCTAATTTATATATCAAAAAAGCCCACGCACTTTCCTCTCGGTTTTTGAGTTTTGGAGGGTTTTGTGTAAAATTGTGACAGAGGACTGTTGTAACCAAACAGAGGACTGTTTTTATGAACAAAAACTAGCATTTTTGCTTGTTAAAATAATAAAGTTTTTATTTTTTATGAGCAGTTACGATATGTATTGATGACTTTAATAATTAACGAGTTCTTCATTTTATTTCTGTCGATTTTAATGGCGCCATACATCCTATATTGATCCAATAGAATGAGGTGAATTTTCCTTCTTAAAATTATTCGTTATTTCTGTCATGGCTCTTTTTTTTGGCGAGATTTGCAACAGTGCTCTTCCCAAGTCCTTTTACCACCCTTATGCTCGCGATGACTCATATCCGTATGCAATTTTCTGGAAACTTTTTAATTTTGTTTTTTTTTGTTTTTTCTGTCATTTTTTCAATAATTCTTCTTGATTTTGATTGTGAATATTTAGTTGTAGGTAAATATCTCAAGCGTTTTTGTTCTAATACTTCTTCATTTTTTTTGACCGGAGTTTTAGTTTTTTTTTTCAAAATCCTCTATTATCGATCTATTACCTCATTACTCTACAAAATAACGATGTATTATTAACGTTGATGCAGATTGACGCGCTGTCTAGCATGTAAGTCCGTAAAAAACTTAAAAAACCAGTGTCCTTTGCAATGACATGACAGAGGACTGTTGCACAGAGGACTGTTTTTTTCACAAAAAAACTAAATAACACAAAATAATAGAAAACATATCACAATTGCAAAACAGATTTGAATACATACTTGTTTATAAACTATTATAAACAAATAATATTAAAAAAAACTCTTAAAATAGGAAAACAAATACTCGACAGAGGACTGTTCCTACTATCTGCCGAGACGCGTGGTTCACTACCAAATGTGGTGCTGCCCCTGAAAAAAATGGCAGCAGTCTGTTTTGCTAAACAACCAAAAGAACTACACACCGGTTGCTTTCTATTTTACAATCGTAATGTTTCAGATCAATATCCGAAGTTAATTTTACACTGGATTCAATTATTGACAGAGGACTGTTTTAAAAATTTCAGGACAGCCTTTGATCCTCTTTATTTGGATAAATTTCTATTATAGACTAATAATTTATAGTTAAAAAAGATGCTTACAGACTTATTAAACTAAATGATTTTTATTAATTTTATGGATGGCAAAGTTTTTAATATATAGGTATCAATGCTAGTAATTCTGGAAATCGGACATGACAGAGGACTGTTTTTTGAGGTGTTGAACATTTATTTTCTCGAAAACTATTATATTTTATTTCTAAATAAGCGATGGTAAACCAAGAATACCAAATTTATGTTAGTACTAACCCAACAATAAAAATATATAATAGAATTATCTACCTTTTAATTGCTTAGGACATCGATTTACCAGTTAGTGGATAATGGCCCAGATGTATAAAATATTACATGTTTATTTCAAGCCATTAAATCGTGTATTCTATTAATTAGAGCACTGCAAGAACACTAGCGCCCTCACGTTATTTTTTTTTGTAGTAAGAGAAAATCTTTACAATAATAAAATAATAAGCTGAAAAGTTGGTTTATTTGTTTGAACACGCTAATCTCAGGAACTACTGGTTCGAGATGAATATTTTTGTGTTGGATAGTCCATTAGTCCAGGAAGCTTTAAGCTATGGTAAAACACTCTGTATGCGAAAACTAAATTCCACGCGGACGGAGTCGGGGGCAGCCGCTAGTAAGCAATAATTGAGTTCTATTAATATCTGTCTTTAATTTAACTTTCTCTGATCACTGCGTTAAGGCTTAAGACTACAGCATACTACTAATGCAGTTTTAATAACCACCAAATGCATTTACACGCTTCACAGAGCCCTTGCATTGTTTTGGCAGTAGGTAAATCATATTCTATTCTATTCTATTCTATTCTATTCTATTCTATTCTGTTCATTCTACTACCTGAGGCCTTTTAACTGGCAGACGGGAACGGTGACGCGACTATGCCCCGAACCGCATAGTTAAACCAAGCTTCAAGCTTTCTCTTGTTGAAAACTTACTACTTCAACTAATTGAAAACAAACACTTTGAGTTCGACGGAGAAGTTATACTACGACGGTACGTATTGGCGGTACGACGGTATTTAATCGTCGCCGTCGTTGGTATGTATCGAAGAAATACATACATATATCAAGTATCATCTTATTAATGACTCACAGCAGGGTAAAAGCTTCCATCATTTAAAATCATGTTTTCGTTACAAAGATGGGTTTTGACTTAATCACCACACTTGCGAAATGCCGATTTCTGATCACTAATCCGGGCTATGTTTGGAAAAACTGACTACTTTTGCCTGACTCGGGGATCGAACCAAGGATCTCGTGCCCACGGCCCGGCACTCAAACCACTAAACTAACGACGCGTTCGAGAGGGAAAAATATAAGTTGAAACTTGTATTGAAAAACACAAAAAATAAACTAAAAATTAAAAAATAATTCCTAATATCTATTACCTCATACTGTAATTTTCCTAAACTACAGTTAAAGTAATCTTAAACATACTAACTGAAGTCGGTGCCTGCCCAAAAACAGAAGAGAAGAAGCACCGACTTCAGTTAGTATGTTTAAGATTACTTTAACATAGTTTAGGAAAATTACAGTATGAGGTAATAGATATTAGGAATTATTTTTTAATTTTTAGTTTATTTTTTGTGTTTACGGTTTTTTTGAAGTCGGTTTAATTTTTTTTTTAAAAGTCAGTTTATTTCATGATTTTTAGTTGTGTAAAAGCGTTGTGAACTTAATTATTAATAGGAACTTAGTTGTTGTTAAGAGTGAATGAGAGTGTGGATAAATTTCTTGTTCTCGCGTGAAGGCCCAGCGAGACTTCTCGGCGAGATTTCTCGCCGTGGGTCTGGATGTAATATACACAAGTATCACGTTAGCCCTACATACATTCGATCGACCAATTGCAGTTCTGCCTTCCAACTCCTAACCGTTAAGGAGTACTGTAACTTCATCATCAGCACAGTAGCATCAGATGTTGATTCAAGCATACCTCACAAGCAACATGTAAGCCCTACATACTACTAAATAGTTTCCATCGACCAAATTGCAGTTCTGCCTTCCAACTCCTAACCGTTAAGGAGTACTGTAGCATCATCATCAGGACAGCAGCATCAAATGTTGACACCCTGAAGCATATACCTGAGTAAGACATGATTACGAAACAAAAACACCAAACGAGCATACAATTTTCGGTGGTTGCCCTCGATTTCTCCTGGATTCCATCATCAGATCCTGGACTGGTGAAAATGGGACCACCTCAGAACTGAACTCTACACAACAAAAAAAAAATTTTTGAAATCCGTCCATAATTGACGAAAATATCGATGAACATACATAAAAAAAAAAAAAAAAAAAAATTATACATACAGACGAATTGAGAACCTCCTCCTTTTTTGAAGTCGGTTAAAAATGTGTTCAATCGTGCTAGTTGGCACGCCCGCCCCGTGTCTAGGGTTGCAAACCGTACTCTAAAATACTCTTTTTTACAAAATGTTTAGGTACTAAAACTAGTGCATGTCTGTTATAATATGCAAAAATCCTTAATCAGATTAAAAATCCTTTAAAAACAATGGAAAATACTTTTTTAAAAGAAAAAAAAAATCTTTTTTTAAGTCCGCACTCTTTCTTTGCCTCTGTTAAATCAGGAGGGATTCTCTTTCAATCATATCCTCGTATAAATAAATCGCACTCAACTCTGAGATCGAGCTTGAGGGCGAACTTGATATGTCATTCTCATAAAGATAGCACCTCAAGTTCGCGCTCGAGTTCGATTTCAGAGTTGAGTGCGACTTATTAATAGAGAGCCTTAATTTCTGCTAAAAAAAGTTGGCATCCCTACTTGTGTCACCCTGGAAATATTGTTATCGATTGGACGCAGGAGGAAACAGCGAGAAGTTCAAAGAGGTGCCTGCGATTGGTTGCAGTTCGTTCACCTTCGCACTTGGCGCGAACACGTGTTTGTGATTCGATTACGAATGCGGCGTTCGATTTTTAAACACCGAGTTTTTTCGGGAACGTTCTGGTACGAATGTGGAAGCGGCTACGATTTTTAAACTGGGAAGTGGGAACGAAGGGGTGCGGAAAAAAGTAAAATCATATAGGAACTCATTCGAATGAGTATCTTACTGAGAAGAGCTTACGTGTCCCTATTATGTTTTCAATGAACTAATAGGAAATTTTAACGTGAAAAATACATAATTGATGGCGAAACGGGCGAAATCATAATAATTACTGCAATATTTATTTAGCGTTATCTAGCTCAGAATTGGTTGAAGCTGTGTTTTGGACATAAAACAATAAATACTATTGTATTATGTGTAAAAAACATTAAATTAAATGAATTGTTTCTTGTATTGTATTGTTGATATGCGGTTGCGGTCATTTGATTAAGAAATATCATCTTTGCTTACGCCATTATATGGTCTGATTCATGTTATTAGAATTTATAGTTAATGTAAACATGATATCTGATTTGGTTCTGTAATAAATATTTATTCACTAATTAGGATTACTACCACTACCAATTATCATGTCTAGGACACATCAATATTTATTAAGTTATTATGATTTTGTTGCTCAATAAATATTAATTTGTTATTACAAAATATTATTTACAGGGTCTTATTATGTATAGCAATTAGCAAACCAACTCTTCAGCTTTATTGTATAACACACTATGTGTGCGAAAACTGAATTACACGCGGATGGAGTCGCGAGCAGCCGCTAGTACGATCATATTTACGTGTATGATTTAATGCAGTATTACCAACTTATAAAATTAATTATCCCAATCATGCCGTTTCGTCGATTCGATTTAAAAAATAACCCCTCTGAGCTCCGGCTATAATTCACATGGGCAACCCCGCGAGGCCAAGCCTTTTGAAATATTACGCAGTAATTATAGTTGATAATAACAAGGTTCAAAGGGTCGATTGTGCGTAACAGCGCGGCTGAAATATTCAGAAGTATCCCGACTTAATTAGTGCGGGTTTTGTAGAGGAAGAGAATTTATGAAACTGAGGGGAGCACGTCAAGCGAAAGTCATGGCCGTAGGCCGGGTGGCAGGCGTTGAAATTACGTCTTATAAGGTTGTATCGGTGCCGTTCCATTCCAGCCTTCAGACCTCCATGATAATATTAAATAAATAATAAAAAAGAATGCCTTAAATAAATAATAATAAATAAACACACCAATTGCCTAAAATAAGCTCGAAGCTTGCGTTATGGATGCTAGGGAACAGTCTATGTCTATACATACTTAAATACTTTTATAAACATCCATGACTCGAGTATAAATCCCGATGTTGTTCATCACACAATCATTTGCCCCTAGGGGGATTCGAACCCGCGACCTTTGGTTTTAAAGCCAGGGACACTAGCCACTCGACCAACGGGTTAATAAATCACTAAAAATTAATAAAAAATTATACTTAATATTGATATAAATATAATACCTATATAACCTTTGCAATAGGCCTAAATAACACTTTTAACAAGTTTAACAGTGAAATAATTGTGATCCCATACTTGTACTGAAACCACCTCTTAATACGGAGCGCTAAGAGAACCCCATAAGAACGCCTTCCGTTGCAAGGTAAGACCATGTTGAGGAAATTTATACATGGTTTGTCCTTGTTTATGACTGCTAGGACCAAATAGGTAAAATGTATAACAAAACAAATGCATAACCAATGACAATATACAACAAATGCAAATAGGTTTCAAAGCTTCAAAGCTATGAATATTAACTGTCACCTAGTATTGAATGCCCTATTATCTTATTTCCCAGTCTTAGCTAGTAGCTAGTAAGTTAAAACCTAACATAAACAACATTGACGCTCAATCTGATCTCTTAAATTGTACTATTTCATTGCATTTCTAATTCCATCCCTATCTGCGATAATTTATTCCGCCTTTTTACCTCTTGCATTTTGTTCAATTAAGATGAAAATAAATTACTACAGTCACAAAAAAAAACATAAAAATCGTTGTTCCACATTTCCGATCGGACTAACCAGATTAAAAACCTCCCAGAATCTAGTGTTTTCAAAAAAATTCCACCCCGAATCGGACTAAAATATCCCTTCCGACTAGTCAGTTGTAACGTATGCGAGGTCCGACCGTTCAGTTTCCCTTTTTGACCGGATTAAATTGCGAGCAAACATTTCTAGACTCAATACGATCTATTTGTGCGCCCGAAACAAGGAAAGTCTACGTGACGGAAATAACGCGAGATGTGGTCCACTTTGACAACCTTATTTTTTAGCACCTGAAATTTGAGTGCCTAACTTGCTGCGGAAAACCTGCTGGTCGACGGCCGGTCGGTCGTCCTCGCTACCGGTGGAGTGACGCTGTAGATGCAGACCTCCGAGAGCTTGGATCGGGAGAATGGCGCGAAACCGCAGGGAATCGAGATAGGTGGCGTTTTCTTCTATCGGAGACCAAGACACACTTTGGGTCGCTGTGCTACAGGTGTAGTAGTAGTAGTAACATAGCCCAATTTAATATGCAGCACCTGTATTAAGACTGTCACAAATTCAATAGGTTTTTATGGACGGGGCCAGGTGCTCAATCTGCGAGTGCTTAAAAATCAGGTGCTCAAAGTGGCCCATTTCGCGTGCGCACCTGTACTAAAATAACGCTGCCGTGAAGAGTGAGAGTTGTAATGTATGTGAGGGCCGGGCAATAAGCGTCCTCCCTTCTTGACCGGATTAAATTGCTGGCGCCATGCCGTCTAGTGCTGACTTGTGGCGTATCGATTTTGGGAAATCCTCCTAGTTTACTGCTTAGGCTTGCAATGGTTGTGGGTTAGGATAATTTATCAATACATTTAAGTTCCTCAAAAGGTTATCATAGCTAACTTATGCGGATGATCTGTCGAAAAATTCATTGGGATTTAGATAGCCGGGGAAAAGCAGGTATGTATGTAGATGTAATTCAGCAGTCAATAGCTCCACCGTACATATCCGGGCCCATTGCAAGTACAGTAGAGGGACGAAGGGGGGAGGGGATGTAATAATTGAATGTTTTAAGTAAAAATAGCAGCCAACCAGGGTATGCACTGGTACTGTTTTTAATTCGTAACTAAAATGATTTTATTCTTTTAAAGTTTTGAATACGACGAGCACCTACATAATAGAAAAGGAACCTGTGTTCAAACTGGGCTTTATTATTTTTCCTTTTTATTTATCACCAGTCAAAACTTTAAAACCAGTTCTCCCACAGGTAATAAATAATACTCGCCATCCCTATTCGGGCGCCATGCCGTCTGCTAGGGCTAGTCTATCGATTTTCGGTGTTCCCGCGGATTAGAATAACAACAGACTATTGTGCTTCATCACGCAACAGTCACGTTTTGGAAACAGTCAATGTTTTACAGAGCAATGGTCTTGATAGTTTAAATCTATCATCGTCAGACATATTTGATGCTAATACGAATATTTTATTTTCGTTACTGCTATCCCAGTGCACTAGTATAATTGACATGACGTGTGTGAAAATAAAGTTGGCATTTTTAGTAATATTATTGTAAAAGTAAAGTATCAGTCTATTAATGTCCCACTGCAGGGCATAGGCCTCCATCATTTGAAATCATGTTTTTGTTACAAAGATGGGTTTTGGCTTAATCACCACGCTTGTAAATTTGTAATATTATTGTAGTAAATTATTACCTTTTTTCACATTTACCTATCGTACAATTCTTCCCTGGACTTTCAATAATATTTCAAGACTTATGTCTAAGATAACTAATCAATCAATCCTCATGTGTGCCGATATTTTTCCCAATTTTATACGTTTATCATACTTTTATAAAAATCATACGAAATATCGGATGGAATATTAGAATAACAATAGACAATCGTGTCGCGTCACGCAATAGTCGCTGGTACATTCGTGATGATAAATTGGAAATGCCAAATGAAATTAGGAATTTATTATCCTGTTTTCCAAATTAAAAGGGGAACTTTAATAAATTAGTGTTGTGGTAATTTGTTACCGAAAATCTCTGTTTTTTTTGTTAAGGCATTGTTATTTGGTTTGAAAGAACTGTTGCAAATCGTTCAATATGATACATGATAAGTTTAATAGATATTATGGTGTTTCTCGAAAATAAATAATCCGATATTTCATTATTTTTCTTTGATCTACATACCTTTTCTTCGCATTCTTTCAATATTTTCCTTTGAGAATACGAAGATGAACGCAATATTAGAAATTCCATTCCGAAATCTTCTTAACAGGAAAACTCAATGTCTTTGTAGTTTGAGACTTCTTAGAAACATGACTAAGTGAAATGCCTTCATTTGACAGTTGTTTCTGTATATCCTTGGCCGCAAACAGTCTTTTTAAATGATGTCATGCGAAACGGATTTGCAAACTAAGCCATCTAAAGTAAACAGTTTATGCAAATTACATATTAACGTAAAATAGCTAGAAAATATTTTAAAATAGTCAATAGCTCTGTGCTTAACAGAGCAAAGGTCTTGATATTAAAAATCTATCTTCGTTAAACGATAGAGTTATATGTTTATTTGAAAAGTTGATTCTTTATGATATGTTTAATACATATCATAAAGAATCAACTTTTCGCTTAAAACGGGATAAGACATAAAAGAGCTGATATTTTTTACGGCTTAATGGGACTGAACCCAGTTTAGTAATGTGACTGACAACGTGACAACGTAGCGTAAATACGGTACTGCCTTATTTACTTCTGTTTATTTCATTAATTTGAAATATAGTTACGATAATTTCAGTCCTTAGTCGACTTTTCATAACACTAGTCTTGTGTCGTAAGACTTAATACGAGCGCGCTCGGCCCTGTCTATATTTCCTCTCAACCCCATTCGGTCCGCTATTTTATTAAGTGGAATTTTTCAACCCATTTCTATAATTCAGTCCCCCTTTGTGAGAGGAACTTTGGCAAAAGCAAATTTACATAAAGTCATGTACCTAGCAGGACAATCGCTTCGCCAAAGCGGCAATATCGCACTGCTTTATTTACTACTGAGTCAATTAAAATATAAATTATTTTTAATCATAGATATCTTAGTCTCGGTCGACTTTTCTCCACCCTACACTTGTGTCGTAAGGCTTGAGATACGGGCGCGCTCGGGCCCGTCTCAGGCCATTTCCTTTCAACCCCATTCGGCCCGCTATTTTATTTAGTGGAATGTTTCAACTGTCTATTCTCAAACCGTCATCACAATTGAGACGACGCTCTTATTATACTGCAGTTTTTATAATTCCGCAGAGAACCGGGGAATATGGTTGGGTTTTAGTTTAATTTAGCATATTGCTGTGTTGAGAAATAGGTACGAGTATAATGGAGAAATTATGAATGTGCTGTTTCTCCGAGCGTTTTATGGTCTTTTGTCTTTTCCATCTTGATTGGTAAGTATTCTGTGACTTTGGCACGTCTTGTAAATATTCTTGTAATCATAATACTTTTATAAGAATTAAAGACTGCTTCGAAGGCTAATTTTGCACATTGGATTAGTTGCTAGTTACCGGCTGTAATTCGGATAAAAATCAATCATGGAGTCACGTTCTTGAAAGTTGGACTTAAGAAACCAATCAATTTTTCCCGGAAAGGATCCAAATTTAAAATTAGCCTTCGCACGTGTCTAGTTTATTTTTATCGTTGAATTTATTCACGCAAAGGATGGGAAGTTTCGCTTAACATAAACAGCTAAATAACAGTTTGGCTGTGCGCAGGATTGTTTGACAAACGACAGACGGTGTGCACCCTGCATCGCTGCAATGTTTAATAAACATCGGCTTAAAGTGCAACATACTTGGAATCGAGAAACGGCGAGGTGAAATTAAGGAATGTTTCGTTAACAGTGGTCAATATTAATGAGGGTTTTTGCAAAAGAAAAATCCGCTAGATGGCGTTTCTGGTATGCGATTGGTGAATTTTAACATAATATTGACGGATATGTCAAAATGCGCCAATGGCATAGCAGTTGACCTCACGCCTACGTATTGCCATCTTGCGGACTTTGCAATCGCAAACACCCTCATCGATTTCGAATTTTATAACTATGTAGTATCCTGCTAGTTGTGTTTGTCTAAAAACTTGACGACCAATAACTTTATACGACCTTAAATATGTATGTACATTAGGTGCAGATCCAGCGGTTTTATACTTACCAGGATATGGGGTGTCAATTTATCTACTTCTTCACTCCTTACTCTATGAATGTGTTGTAAGTTTCGACAGGCAAACTTTATATGGTCTCTCCCATATTATATTACCTATGAATTCATGAAATCAGCACTGATCAAGACTTGGTCATCTTGGTTTCAAATTTATTCTCGCTATTGCTGACTCTATGCGGATCATTTAACAAAGAGTAAAAGTTGCGTTCGGATACTCGTAACCACGTGACCTGTCACCTATTATTGTAATTGGATACCCATCGCACGGCTAACACTAGAATACCGTTATTTTATTGCCCACAACTCACAACAAAGCGATGTTTTATGGATGTGACATATTAATGGCAATAACTAAGATAGGTAGATACTCACAATAATACGTAATTGTGATTTTCCGTTAAACTTTATCATGCTGTTATTCTTCTATGATCGTGTTTGTTCAAAGCCCAAGCGAGGTGAATGAAATAGCTGAATAATATTTCAAGCCTTTATTGAGGTGTCAAGCAATGTTTGCTAGTACCTGGTGGGTCATGCATTTACAAAGGTATATATAGAATCAGAAAATCGAAACGACACCGCGACGTAAGTACGCATAGCGCCATCTATGCACATATATGTAAATTAACTGGTACTTACATTTAACTCTGCTTTACCGAATGATGAGTTTGACATAAAGATATTTGACACATCGTTTCCCATGAAAATAGTCATAGTAAAATATGATACTTAAACATGCCGCCCACCAAAAACAATTAACAATATTGTTTTTTTCAATCCTGATATTTTTAAACTTAAACTAATGCCGCCCACCGTGAATAAACATCTTTAAAAAATCTTATTTGTAACAACTTATTTTAAACAACACAAAATAACTGAATACACATTACACATGAAGTAAAAAACTTATCCCTAATAACCATAGTCTACACAACAAAATTAGTTTTAGTAACCAAACTTAAACAAAAAAACATTATTTCTCAAGTGGCAAAATACACAATTTCGAAACTGGCCTTTTGAAAACAGTATTCTTAGCTTTAAGTGTAACCACCCTCGTGATACCGTCCAAACCGGGATGTTTTTCAATTATTTTTCCTATCAACCAACGGGCAGGAGGTAAGTCCAACTCCTTGACCAATACTATGTCCCCTATCGTTGGTTCCGGTAATTGCTTAGACCATTTGTACCGTTGCAAATAATGGTGCAAGTATTCTGAAGCCCACTTGTGCCAGAAACTCTGCAGCATCCTCTGCGTCACCTGCCAACGCTTCGGACAAACTTTAATCTTAGCCGTTATCAACACAACCTTTACATTTCTTTTGCTATCTATAATTCTTGCGTAAACGACAGCCGCGTACGCTTTGTTTGATGCGTCTGCAAACCCGTGCAACTCGATGTGACAATTTTTTGTTGTACTCATCCATCGAGGGATTCTGAACTCCTTCAACTTTGGCAGTTCATTCCGGTAAGTAACCCATTGTTTATAAATATCAACTGGCACCTGCTCGTCCCAATCCAAACCCTTTAACCAAAGCTTTTGTATAAGTATCTTTCCTAAAATAGTACATGGTGACAGCCATCCCAATGGATCGAATAATTTTGCTACTTCCGATAATATATTTCTTTTTGTTACAGGTTCGCGTATCTCCGAGATTTCGACTGTGTATCTAAATTCATCTTCTCTTCTGTCCCAGGTAAGTCCCAGAATTTTCATAACTGCGTCTAATTTTATATTTAAATTTATTTCCTGTTTATCCTTTATGTCCCTGTCATCTTTTTCCTGTCCTTTTATTATTTCATTTTCATCGATCATTGAATGCATTACTACTACATTACTAAACTGTTCCTTTAAATTAAAAACCGTTCCCGACACTATCCAACCTAAATCTGTAGCTTGTGCTATTATTCCTCCTTTAGTATTTTTCCTTAAGCCTTCTTGGAGAACCTGTCCATACACGTCAGCACCTAACAAAACGTCAATCTTGTTGGGAGTGTGATATGCAGGGTCAGCCAAAATGAGTCCTGTTAAATCTAACCCTTCCAAATCAACCACTTTTTTAGTTGGAAGAAAAGCGGTGATTTTATTTAATACGTAAGCTTTAACCGTGAATTTTATTTGTGGATTAACCCGTGATTGCATATTTATAATAACCGTTGAACTAGAAATTACCTTTTTATCCCCTCCTAAACCTGAAATTATATTTTTTGTATTCATCTTTTTTAACCCTAAATATTGCACCGTAGATTCGGTTACAAATGACGCCTGCGATCCCTGATCCAGCAGAGCGCGTACTAGTTTTTGTGATCCGTTATTAGTTTGTACCTTAACTACCGCAGTAGCCAACAATACTTCCTTACCCATTTTATTTTGCGAAAAGCAAGAAGTTATGTTACCCGATGTAGCTGCTGTGCCTTCCGTAAGAGCACAACCAACTACTGCCGACGAAGTATGTTTCTTAACCTCGCCTGCTTTACCCGTATGTTCATTAACCTGATTATTTGTTCCAGATGAACCCGCCTGATGCAGCAACGTATGATGAAGCCTACCACAAGATTTACAACGGATTGGAATTCTACACTCCCTGGCCGAGTGATCCAACCCCAAACAATTGAAGCACAACCGCTTTTGTTGCACGAAATCACGACGATGGTTTACGTCCATTTTTATAAATTGTGAACAATAACTCATCCTATGTTCCTGACCGCAACAAATACAACTACTTTTTGTTACATGAAATGCTTTGTATTTTCCCTGATCACCTACCCTTATATTTCTATCACTTTTATTTGGCTCCATGAATTCTAAAGCCCTATATCTTTGAGTCATGAATATCCTAAATTGTTCATATGTTGGCAAACTATCACTATCAACTTGACTGCTTACATGAAGTTCCCATTGCTTTTTTGTCTCCGAATCTAGTTTTAACGCCAAGATATGAATAATTAGAATATCCCAAGAAGTTACATCAATATTTAAATTTTTTAAAGCATCTAAGCAATCGTTTGTTGTGTCAACCAAATCTTTTAAGGCAGAAGCACTTTCTCCTTGTAAATTCCGCTGACTCAACAACCGTTTTATTATACAATGAGACATGAACTTTTTATTATTAAACCGCTCATTTAACAAACTCCAAGCACGTGAATAATTATCAGCGGACACTGGAATTTGCCGAATGAGTTGTTCAGCCTCCCCCATTAAATACCCCTTAAGATAATGAATTTTTTGAACGTTTCCCAAATTATTGTTATTGTGTATCAAAGAAGTAAACATGTCTTTAAAAGTTGGCCATTCCGAATACTTTCCTGAGAACTTAGGTATGCGAATTTCTGGCAATTTTACTGCATTATTATATTGACTGACATTTGAATTAGTAACATTTTTGACAGATTCGTTCCCTGAAGATATTGACAATTTTTTTATATTAAACCTCAAAGCAGTCTTATAATCTACGTAAATATCCTCTGTGTTTTCGTAAATTTCCTCCTCCATATAATATTTAAATTCTTCATCATCAGAATTCGCAACTTTCATTATGGCAATGTGATTCTCCGTAAACGTTTTCCATTGCTGATCTAACGTTTCAACCCTAGTCTGGCAGTAATCCTCAGTCAGCCTATCTTTCGGGCTTTTCTTGTAATTAACGAAACCCCTCTCTATCTGCCTCTTAAGGTTAACTTGCACTTTTAAAAGTTCCTCCATTTTTCTAAAGTTAAGTTTTGTTCAAAATTTTCTAAGTGTTTGGAATTCTGACTAAAATTGAGCGTGGATTCCCCGTTCCGTCGTTTTTTTCCGAATTATTCTAAGTCCCGTAAACTAACTAAATTTTTCTAAGTTCCAAATTTCCCAAAATTTACTAAGTCCCAAATGTCACTTTATTATGTTAAAGTTACTCACAGTTTTTCCCGCACTCATTCACCTCACTTCCGTTTTTCCCGCACACCTTCCCGCTGCACGCCGTAACACGTGCCGCTGCGACGCGCTCCGCGCCTCGCTGTATTCCCGGCGTCTCCTCGTAGACGCCTCCCGGTGTGATGAAACCGCCGGCCGCCCGGTGATAGCTTGACCCGCCGACTCGACTGCGCCTCCTGCAGCCGCCGCCGTAGACACCGCCCTTGACGACAATCCGTCGCCCTTGAGTACGGTGCTGATAACCCGTCCAGGATACCTGAAATTGCCAAAGTACTATATTTTAGTACATCCGACTAGAAGGACCATGTTCAAAGCCCAAGCGAGGTGAATGAAATAGCTGAATAATATTTCAAGCCTTTATTGAGGTGTCAAGCAATGTTTGCTAGTACCTGGTGGGTCATGCATTTACAAAGGTATATATAGAATCAGAAAATCGAAACGACACCGCGACGTAAGTACGCATAGCGCCATCTATGCACATATATGTAAATTAACTGGTACTTACATTTAACTCTGCTTTACCGAATGATGAGTTTGACATAAAGATATTTGACACATCGTTTCCCATGAAAATAGTCATAGTAAAATATGATACTTAAACAGTGTTTATTAGTATTTGTTTCTATTAGAAATACTTTTAACTTTTTTTTTTGGTATTGAGGTACAAACAAAGATAAGTAATTACTGGGGTAAGATTCAATACCTAATACGAATAGTTCTCTGTTTGGAGCGATTCTGATACTGGGACTCATCATCATCCTCCTGTCATTATCCCACCCTATGCGGGTTCGGCGCAACATGTCTTCTCCTTCCACTCACTCCTATCAGCCGGCAACTTTACATCCACTCCTTTCACGTCCATATCATACTTCACGCATTCCATCCATGTCTTTTTCGGTCTTTGCTCGTCTTTCCCGTCCACGGTCATGATGGGTGATACTAGGACTATAGACATTGAATGCCAAAGTAATATGTAAAGTATGTTTATACCTACATACAACGTTGTGCTTATTCGAAACACTTTTACAATACAAAAAAAAAACAATTGGTGGTTGAAACAACACCACGCCGGCCAGTATCATGAGAACCACAAACATGTTAATCCTAAAACAAATATTGCCCATCGCCCATTGTTTAAAAATGGACCCACGCTGATTTTGCATTTTTTTACTTTTCTACTTTTCGGACCGTTCGTTGTTGGTTTAAAAGGCGAGCGTTGTTTCGTGTTAGTACTTGTGCAAAAAATTAACTTTTAGTTGCAAAGTGAAAGGACAAGTTTGCTTTTTCAACGTGAAATTCAAGATAGATTGAATCCCTTTATGTTGTTTTTACTGAGTTTAATTTAAACTTGGAATTTGAAGTATTTTTCGTTTTAATTATAAAGCTAGCAGAATTAGTCAGCTGTCCACAGTTATCCTATTCCTAATTAAAGTTCACTTGCTGCAATTTTTGTACTGATGAAACCTCATCACTACTATCATCATACAGTATGAAACCTAATTTATTCTGATCAATGAGGTTTCATCAGTACAAAAATTGCAGCTAGATAACTTAAATTATGAAAAGGATAACTGTGGACAAGCTGACAAATTCTGCTAGCTTTATAATTAACACCAAAAGATTTTGAATTGTATGTGTCAGCTGATATAAATTTTGGTCCGTTCGTGGAATCAACCTAAGGACCACTTTCGTTTCATCGAATTTCCACTGCGCCAAAAACGTAGTCATTCTGTCTCCTTACTGTAAAGAAGCAGCAATGCGGTTCTCGTTATCTAAAATAATACTGTAACTCCGAACCAGCTGATTGGTAATGCTACAGTTCCACATTTATTAAGTGTCAAGTACACATGATTCTCATAGAACAAATGATTCACTATACCAATTGAAGGGTCAGTTATCATTTATCGAACGAGCGTGTGTGCGTAACAAAAGGCCTCTATCGGACGTCCTCTATAGTTATTGTAATAAATTGGTTCACGACTATGATCGACGATGTTATAATAGAAATATTGGAATTGTTACAAACACATTTGTTTTGCTACTATGCTTGTATGGGCTTATTATAATTGATGATATTCGTCAAATAGAACATGGTTTTGGTTGGAGTGATTGTTTAATTGGAGCTAATTTCGAAATGTAAAATGCTGCTGTAGTGCTCTCATATCAATGTCGTTGATATACTGCTTATTTTGTTTTCTGTAGGCGCGTTTTCTTTTTCTGATACTTTAATATAAATAAAAATAATAATCAGAGAAGCTTCAGTAGGTTACAACATTTATTGATGTTCTCAGTTTGGTATTGATCAACGGGCGCTTGAAATAAGCCTTAACTACTGTGAAAGGATTGAAGAACTAGCCGTATTGTCTTAGCAATAAGGTATATCGAGTGAGTTAAAAAACATTGTTGTAGCTTCTGTTTTCGTTTGCACCAAATTGTCGAGTGATTACCGTATTTCGTGTCGTTGTTGATTTTAATTACTAAATGTAATACGAAGGTTTAACACACGAACTACGAAATAATTTGCTTGTAAATAGGGTGTTTACACTTGTATAATGTAAATAGAGGAATATTTAACTTTTATAGCTCGAGTTTGTAAGCGCAAACCTGCAGTGGAATAGTTATTGTAATGATAATATTAATGTAATCTCGAGGTAGACTACAGTTGTTTCTTGCTGTTCCACATAGTTTATTATTGAAACTTTGCTAGCTCAAAATTGGGTCGTCTTATACATTGATCTTATCCCAATTAAGCAACTTAGTAACAGTAGTAGTAATCTCCGATTATCTTGATACCTTCCGTTGCCATGACGATGTCTTCAATCCCTTCTTCATTGGTCTTGCTATTTGCGTCACACTTTGTAAGGATGTTTATGACAGACTCAGTACCAATTTAAAGTAGAGACAATCAATACTTAAATAGGTACTGAACATTACGTTACTTTGTTTTTCCCACCGTTACCGACAGATGCGTCTTTTTATGATTGTTGAATACCTGGACATCGTTGTCTTCATACGATATCATTACCAGCACAAATATACCTGTGTCTGACTACTAGTCAGTCTAGCGCGAAGTTGTCCCAAGATTCTCATCTTCACAGCTGGTTGACTGTTTACGATGATAGCGCACGCATGATCCTGCTATAGCGTTGTCGCCCATTTTGTGTGCCCTACAAAAGACGATCAATACTTTATAGGCATTGATCATCTCTGTATCCGTCATCATCTGGACTGACGGTTGCGTCTCTTAGGGATAAACATTCTTGTATTTCTCCCAACATCGTAACTCAGACTCACTACTCAGTCTAGCACAAAGTTGTCTCAACGTGGTTTCAAGATTCATCTCCACTTAGTTGACAGTGCACGCAAGATGCCGCGATAGCGTTCTCGCCCATTAATAACTTGTCGTTTGCGTGAGGTACGCCGGCTTCTGTGTTCCGGACGACTCAATAAATTGCGTTGATCACTTCTGTGCTGTGCTCTGATCTGTGCTGTCTTTCTCATCATCTGGACATACAGATGCGTGCCTTAAGTCCCTGAACCGATGTCTTTCTCACAACATCGTAACTCACACTCACTACTCAGTCTAGCACGAAGTTGTCTTAACTTTGAAACCACGTTGAAACCACACCGTGCCGAAATAACGTCGCGCAATTTTGTATAGAAAATGCATTGCCGCCAAACTTCGGTCGCGTCCTAGTGCGTTCCTACACTAAGAGGTAAATGCCAAGATTGCAATGCCAACACATCGTTCTCACAACATCGTAACTCAGACTCACTACTCAGTGTAGCACAAAGTTGTCTCAACATGGTTTCAAGATTCATCTCCACCAAGTTGACAGTGCACGCAAGATGCCGCGATAGCGTTCTCGCCCATTAATAACTTGTCGTTTGCGTGAGGTACGCCGGCTTCTGTGTTCCGGATGACTCAATAAATTGCGTTGATCACATCTGTGCTGTGATCATCTCTTTTGAAGTAGAGATTTATGATATTGTCTGAGTATGATCCTGCTGAGCTGTTGTAGTTGGTGGATTAATAAATTGATGTATTTATTGCAAAATTACAACTTAATTTACAGTACATACTGTGCAGTAAGTAATAAGATTTCTTCTATAAGATTTCTCCTATACGGTCAATTATTAAAAGCCGGCCAAGTGCGAGAAAGACTGTCCCCCGACAGATATTTTACCAGTTAGGAAGTGCCTCTAAAATTGCAACTAAAGCTCTTTTCATAAGAACTTGGATTCAAAAGGTTAAGTTTGGCAAAATATTAAAAGCCATTTTTATAAGAGTTCTTCTTATATCAACCAGATGAAAGAGGAAGTAATCAGGTAGGACAATAAAATACCTAAAAAAACACCAGATCCTTTAAAAGTGCCAACGCAGCTTTTCACACGACGCCTAATGAATCATCGACATGCAGTCAATATAACGAGCCACTGCATGCTTAATTAGCACCTGTTCAGCATTAGCATGACAGACAGCCGCTATGTACGGTCTGCAGACGTTGGGCAAACATCGGCCCACGGACTTGCAATCTATACTAATATTAAATGTTATTTGTGTATTTGTATGTAGTGTATTGTATGTTTACTAGTTTAAGTGTATTTTTTATTTTTATTTTTTATTTTAAGAGCACTACCTACCTACTCACTCTCTGTTTTGCCCTAAGGTTGACTGGTAGAGAATGCCATGAGGCATTAAGTCCGCCTTTTGTACTAATTTTATTTGTGCAATAAAGTTTAAATAAATAAATAAACTGAAGAGTTTGTTTGTTTGTTTGAACGCGCTAATCTCTGGAACTGCTGGTCCGATTACAAAAAATATTTTTGTTTTGGACCATTTGACGAGGAAGGCTATTGGAAATCGAAATCCACGCGGACGGAGTCGCGGGCGGCCGCTAGTGTAATAAAAGTACGGACCACCTAGTTAGTAACGACCTAGTTAGGATAGCACTATGATCCGGGCTTGGGAAAATCTTGTTTATTACATTGTATTTACTAGTGACAAGTGTTAGAACTCCATAATCGTTTGCAAGGAAGTCAGACTAATTAGATCATAGCTACAAAGTAAGTGTAATTTGTCCGCGCAAAACCAGAAAATACTTTTAAGTGCTCACTAAGTTTCATTTTAAACTAATAAAATATTGCTGTTTGTGTTGCTAAAAATCTCTTAGCGTTATTCGGTAGTTTAGAAGACCGGTAAAAAGCGACGTAAAATTCATCCAGCTTATATCCACTTTCATATTATTATGTTTTTTGACGGACGACGACGAAAGACCGCAAACATTTGTGTAAGTTGGCAGCAGCGCTACCACAGTACCAACACTACCAACAATTTACTCAACCAAGTTACCAAAACCGCGACACGGAAAAAGACCGCAAACATTTGTGTAAGTTGGCAGCAGCGCTACCACAGTACCAACACTACCAACAATTTACTCAACCAAGTTACCAAAACCGCGACACGGAAAAAGACCGCAAACATTTGTGTAAGTTGGCAGCAGCGCTACCACAGTACCAACACTACCAACAATTTACTCAACCAAGTTACCAAAACCGCGACACGGAAAAAGACCGCAAACATTTGTGTAAGTTGGCAGCAGCGCTACCACAGTACCAACACTATCAACAATTTAGTCAACCAAGTTACCAAAATCACGACACGGAAAAAGACCGCCAACATTTGTGTCTGTTGGCAGCAGCGCTACCAACAGTATAAAACCAACCCTACCAACCCCGGGTTCCGCGAAACAAAAAATCAAGACACGAAAAAAGATTGCGTTACTAAAATCAGGACACGGAAAAAGACCGCAAACATTTGTGTAAGTTGGCAGCATCGCTACCAACACTACCAACCCCGGGTTCCGCGAAGCGACGACTTGCCAAAAAAGGATCGACGCGGACGACTCACGCGCAGGTCGCAGTGGCGCCGGCGGAACGCGGTTAGGAACGTCTCTGGAAGTCCCAGTTTCACGGTTTTTATTCCCGTGTACTCTTGTGTGCTGTGATAATTTTAGGGTTAATTCAATGCTAGTGTCATTTTTATTCCTATGTCGTCTAGTGTGCAGTGCTAATTTTGGGGTTAATTCCAAGCTTCTTGTACAGTTCCTGTAGAATCGGTGCAGTGATACTTATAGGGTTAATTCAATGCTAGTGTCGATTTATAGTTGCAAGATTGTGATTTGATTCCATTGAGGTATTACGTATAGAGTGTACATCGCGAACAAAAGTTATGCGTCAACTTTGAGGGAAGGGGCGGATATTTTAGTGATATTTTTGTATTTGATTTGTGCTATAATGATTATAATAACACAACACAGCATTCTTCGATTATAAAGGTAAAAATATAGAACAATATACGGCAACTGTGTGGTCCATAGACCACAATGCTGCCTGGTAAGAAAATATTTCTTCGACATGTCAACTCTATTCGCTACTACTACTGTTAATACCTCAATGTTTGATTCCTAGAAGTCTAGAACCTTAGCAGTGTATAATTTCAGGGTTAATTTGATGCTAGTGTTCAGTTCTGTTGAGTTATAGTTAAAAGGTTGTCATTTGTTTTTTATCTGTGGTGAAAGCGGATTCATGTTGCGCTGATTGACATCGCTTTTTAAGGTACGCGATTTCTCCATATGGTACACTGGTATGTAATATAATGTTTGATTTATTGTGAAAACAAATTAATGTAATTATGTTTTCTTCGAAAACTGTAATAAGTAGGTACAGTTATGACATTTTTTATTTTATTTTGTTGTCTGGAACTCTACAAAAACGCTACTGTTGTGAATTATGGGTGTACTCGTACACTTTAAAATGAAGAGTTTTGTCTTTCACATTTCAAAGGCCCACAAAATTGAAAGTAGGAAAATATTAACTGTTGCAAAATCATACACGATTGTTGCAAATTTTATGAGTACGAGAATATTCATGAACATGTTTCATGGTAATGTATATTATGTGTTATAAAGTCCGACTAAGAATATAAAATGTTAAACGAGCATTTACATAAAGAATGACTTAATAAAGTGACCGTAAATAGGTACTGAGCATGCAATTAATATGAAAATGGTAAAGACATTTTGGATATTTCCTTGTCCGCAAATAATTGCATTAGATAGTCTATTTGTCGACCAGATAAATAAACTTACAAATGAGATGTCCCATCCCAGGCCCGCACCATGTACGTAGTACCAAAAAATCGGTAAAATATTGCTATTTCCATTAAAAATACAATAAAACATTTTTGGTCCGTAGTTTAGTGGCTTAAAAATAAAATCAAATTCATAATTGTTCACTTTACTTCGTAAAGATGGCAACTGTATTTTTTTTCTTTACTGGGATTTACAGCTTTGGGCCCCAGCCTTTTTAGGTCGCTTGTAACCTAAAAATATAAATACTTTGTGAAATAAACTGCATACTGTCAAAACAAAAATAAACTGACGGATAAACGACATAAACGTCATTCAAGTTTCAAAGATGTGTCTTGGTATATTTACTTTACTCTATGGATGCATCCTCCGCCATATTGTACTGAGTTGCAATATTGTGGTATAATTTGTTGTTTCAGCCAAAAAAACTAAGGTTTTCCATAAGAATTGGAGTGATTAAAACTGTAGTACACTTATTCGCCTATATTTAGGTACAGCGTACATGGACCAGGCCGAGGCTTCATACATTTCTGGGACATCTCCTTTGACTGAATATATAATTTTGCAGCATCAAAGATGTTCAATTGTTTTCTTAGATAGACTTCTATTTAACGTACCTAGCATTTGAATGTTCCATATACGGATGTCAGTTTAAAGTCCACAGCTAGACTTTCTGCGAACCAACCTTAACGGTGGAACAATACGCGGTAAAACCTCATCTTGGTGCGATTGCTTTGCACTAGTAAGGGTTACCTACCAGTATCTTTATTTTTCTAGTGTAGTGGTTTTAGAGGAAAGTATAAACATTATTAGATTAAGATAACATTAGAACGGGACTAAAAGTGATATTATTTTTATAAGTTCTTGCGTACTAACTGCTTGACGTTTCGCTGCAGCACCATCTAATGTTGTCTAATAATAATGCAACATGAATGGTTAAAGTAATGATTTTCATTTGACGTTGTAAGATTAGGGATAATTGTAGATATGTATTTTTATTGTATCTATGCAATAGTAATATGTCAAACATTGATTAGGTCAGGTAATGAAATGAATGTCACGCTTACATTTAAAGCTTCACGCTTGGATTAGCTACCATCGGCCAGTCTGAAAGTAAATCCCATTAAACAATAGTGTATATATTTTTACCTTATGATGGAATTTAAGCTGAATTTAAAGTAAGTCAAGAAATATGTGGTATTATTAAATTGATTGTAAAAAAATAGGTATGGTCAAATGTATTACTTTATTAATTTCGAATAGCTGTAGTCTGTTATTTCATTATGTGACACTATAAAAATTTGATTTACAAGGAGAATCCTATGCACATTATTTTTTTTACTTATTGGCACTTCGAACTGAATGGCCTGCTGAGGAGTGCCGACAGAAAATATTTAAAAATGTTAATGATATCGTGGCAACCCTGTCAAAAGCTATAATCCTGACTTCCTCACTGCTATGGACGCATTCATTGTCCACTCCTGTGTTTGATGGACGATTACTATCACTATACGATGATATATTGTTTGTGGAAACGCCGAAAGGAATATTGAACGCGGTAGCGCTTCGAAATTATATTAAACTCTATTACTTCTGGTAATAACATCCCGTTTGAAATGTGTTTTAGATAGGCAGAAGATAATCGAAAAATGTATTTGTTTGTGTATTTTGTAGATTGAATGTTTGAAAAAGAAATTCGAAATGGCAATTATTTAATGGCAGGCGAAATCTAAAGTTATGGGATATTTTAGCAGTGATAGATATTTCACTGGTATCACTACCACTATTTAACTTCGTTTTGACTGCTACTACATAGGTGCCTAATTTTGTTATTTATTTATTTTATTTGTCACATTTTTTCTAACTATAAGATTGATAATAGCGAAACGACAAATTTTCTTCATGTAAACATAACTTATTTAAACAGCGTTCCTATGCTAGATGGGTCTCCATTGTTATAAGGTAAACACAAGATTTGTTGCCAAAGTCAAATGTCAGACTGAGTGACCTTTAAACATTTCTATAGATAAAAGTTCTAAGTCAATGCTGAAACAGATCGTTGGCTCCAGAAATAAAACTGTCACAAACATATTATATTTACTTTTCCCATAAATGTGACTGACAGAGAGTGCCTGTTCTCGACACCATATAGATATAATAACTGACCTTACAAGGTTTTGCTTTTAATGTTCGAGAATATTATAAAAGAAAATCCCTTATTTAGGTAACGGTTTGAGTTGTCACTAAATCTTGTAGTATACGGAAAGATTGTTATATATGCTGGTAGTTCAGCATATAATTATCAATATAATTATCAACTGGGAAAGGTACAAATAATATATCAGTAATAGGGAGAGTACGCACAAATAAAGTCGGGGTTATATTGTCTTACAGCTTATTGAACGAAGAATTATACAGTATACGGGAAGGTTGTTATATGTTTGTAGTTCAGCATATAATTATCAACTGGGACAAGTACAAATAATATTCCAGTAATAGGGAGAGTACGTAAAAATAAAGTCGGGGTTATATTGTCTTACAGTTTATTGAACGAAAAATTATACAATATCGGTGGATTGTGCTATAGTAAAATTGACTTTGTTTCAGTAGGCGCTTACTATGATGAGGGCCATGGGAAGTTGTGAATGATAAAGTTTTAAATATCATTCAATAACAAGTCTGTGGTGACACACATTCGTAATTTATCAAGAGGGACGCCACTAATTCTGCCAATAAAGCCTAATGTTGAACGCAAATACCGACAAATTGCATTATGCATGCTTTGGTAACATTGTAAACAATACTGTTAGGGCTGTCAGCAGTGTTAGTAGGACGTACATAAATGTACATTTCAAGTGTGGTCTAATACATTTATTACACCCACTTTTATTTAAATAACTTTTATACACACTATAAAGCACACGTTACAGGTGTACAGCTACAAAAAAAATATGGATGGTGTAGAACTTCTAATTTTTGGACTTCACTATGAACAAGCGGCTGTCTGCGACTTGGTCCCCGTGGATTTCGGTTTCCGAACACATAATGGACTATCCAACACAAAGCTGTTTCAGAATTCGAACGAGTAGTTCCTGAGATACGCGCGTTCAAACAAACACTGCTTTATTAATAAGTATAAATGACACGCCACTTGCTTTACTTTTCGCCCTGTAATGATTTGTACATGTTTTTAATACATGAGACGGCATTTCTTCCATTATCAAATAGTAGTATAATAAAAATTTCTTTTTCGCGGTGTCTTCTCCATACGTAGTAGTAATTTCACAATGTGTTGGCAACCATTTAGAACCAATCCACATCCTTGATGTACATACATACATATAATATTTGAACCTTTAAGTAATTAATTAACATCGGTCAAAGCTGTCAGCCATTCGTTACAATGAAATCTCAGTTAATTCTATAACTTTGTCTTATTAACAACATTCGCATGTCTAACCTAGCCATGACATGATTTTAATAAAGGCCGTTTGTAAAACTAGTAACATTTGTGCATAAACATATATATTGCATCATTTTCTATACGGTAACAACGATAAATCAATCGGTTTGTAAGATATAACTTTAAACGCTTGTGACCACGGCTGCAGCATCGCAGCCGAAACGTCAAGCAGTAAGTACTCAGGTACTTATAAAAATAATATCGCGTTTAGTCCCGTTGTAATGTTAAATAATGATAAATCAATCGTACAGATATTTCTCTTATCGGGAATGCCATCTCGTCCTCAAGCGATTTGTCGATGGCGATGGCAATTGCGTATGTTCTTAGAAGGTGACTTATAGCTTTTAATTTATGCTAATACATTTTTAATTGAAACTTTGCGTACAGTCGTTGCATATAGATGAATTGAATTATTAAACACCTTGAAAATACTGAAGGTGGCAAAAATATTGTTAAAAATCTCCGAATTTGTTTGATAGATTTAATATTTTTAATAGTTCTTCACATTCATCTTTATATGGCCGTGTAATATGGCTTCAAATAAATTATTTATCAAATTAATTATCCCAAACTAATTAAACATAGAAAAGGATTAATAACGAATTCGTTGCTTAAATTCTTAGTCATCGAACTAAATTCTTCCTTATCCTACCAGAGGAGTCTTAGAGAAAGATAGTGCGTTAATTGAATAAGTATAGGGCATTCAACCTCCATCAATCACGTTAAAAAGGCATTGACAACCGCCCATTATGCTCCCCAGTTTAATACCGGGTGTGCTCACTTAATAACTATACCATAGAAAATAGTTTGAGTTATTTAGGTAATTGGTTGGGTGACTCTTATTTATAAATTTTGTAGATTGTTATCATTTTGATAGTTTTGATGACTGTGACAAAAAGAGCGGTAATACGAGTATGTTTTAAAGTTGGGAAGTCTAGCATGGATCTACTAGATCCAGCATGACTACGTTTAATAATTCAATGTCTTTTTTGTAGTTTTTCCTGAGATCAATAAGTTTAACTTATTAATATTCTTGAAACCACAGACAGCAACTTTAAAAACATAATGACCTATTTTCTAACTTTAAAAAACCCACAACTACAGTTAAATCTCCTACATCGTATACCCGTGTCTCGTTTACGAAAACAGCATTGCGCCAAAAACAAGGTAAAAACAAAGACGGGAGCTGTAATGCACTTGTTTGCGCACCTGACGTAACGGAGGGAATATTTCAAATGGCGCGTGTTCGCGACTGGCGCGTTTGGCACGGCCGTCACGCAACATTCGGCGAAATAAGCTTTTACATGATACGATACCGTCAGATGACATTTTGAAACCTTGTATGGACCAATGAATACATTTAATTAATCTGAAACGCCATTGTTATATTAAAATATGAAACGAACTCGAAACAAAGACAATAGAAATATGTGTCATCCCACCGCAATCCACTATTGGACATTGACCTCCTCAAGCCACTTCATTCCATCAATCCTGAATTATTTATTTATTAATTTATTTTCTTGCACCATATAGGTATTAAGCTAAAACTTAACTTAAAATATACATGGACCCTGTAAGGGTATGGCTAGATAAAAACAATTGGAACAAATTAATTTCTACATACATTATACTTACATTTTTATTTACATTATATAAAAATTAAATAAATATTTTACAACATATATATAACATATAACAAATTACTCGCACCCACATCTAGCTTTGCGCAAATCATCACTCCACCTACTGAGCACTACGCTGTCTGAGACACGTACAAAACGAGGCATTCACTCTTTAGCTCGTTTTTAACTACCCCAGCATTTGTGACCACTGACATATGGCCAGCGTACTGCCACTTTATCTTACTACCCCGGTCCTTTAAATATTAAATAACAATAATTGCTTACCCTGTATACGATCTTTCCTCAAATCGTATCATGTAAAAGCCGCTAAACATACGAATGGCGCCCAACGCGTGCTGACACGCCGCGTTTGCGATGACGCCTGACGCGTTCCCGCTTATATAAAAATTTACGATCAGTTCGGCTCACATGTTAATGTTCTGTTCGCGAAAATGTACGCTTGTCGCGAATTCCCACGGCGAAAGACGATGTTTACCGCTGTTTATGTAGGCCATTGTATGTTGGAGGTATTTTATGTAGCATAGGTACGAAAGGGACCAGAAATGTGGTAATGCGGATTGTTGAATCGCTTTATTTCAATATATTTGATTCTTCTAGATCTGGACATGTTCGAAATGGAAGACCTTATGCATACAGTGAAGCGACTGCCATCAGGCTTTCGCAACCCTTAGAGAGGAACCAGACAGATTGGATCATGGTTACACATTCAGGTCTAACTGAACTTGAGTCAGAAACTACTTGAATGTGCAGGTTTCCTGAAGTTGGTTTCCCTCACCGCCGAGCTAATGGCACAAATCCACGCATAGATTTTCGACAAATTCCAGAGGTTTTTGCCTCGATTAGATCCACGGACTACACGGACAATAGGCCACCATCGCTCTGCTTGCGGTAATCACGTTGAGAATAAACAGGACCGTGTATTACCGTATTACGGTATTAATTGAAACGTGGTTCGATCTGTCAGATTGTGTACGTAATCTGATTGGTGATTTTTCAAATTGGAAGCGATTCGCAGATTGGAGAGTTATGTTTCGATTGAATTAGTGGAATTAATGGAACGCAGTTGTTAAGTGATTGGTTACAAATATTGCAGACGAAATCGCAGTTATACGAGTATCTGTACGAAAGCTGAAAAGTTTGTTTCTTTGTTTTTTTGTTTGAAAGCGCTCATATCATTAAAAATAGGTTCGAATTAAAAAAAAATGTATTGGATAGTCCATATGTGTCCAGTTGTCGAGGCCTCCTTCAAATCACGCCATTTAATTCGGTCTTGTTCTACTTCTATCCTATTGGCTGTTAAAGATTTTACATCATGAAATATATGTATAATGATGAATAAAATTCATCTCATAAGAAATTCCGTTGTTTCCATCGCTGTATCAACAGAAAATTTGCATTAACTATGGCAGTACTAAAATCTGAAAAATGTCCATCCCCAGCAATAGATTCCGACGATTCCGTTGAACCGAAGCGTTGTTCCGCATAACTCCCATCAATCCAATCGCGCACTTAGCTCTTTTAAGGCCTTCGCCATCTAAGAGATGCATTGGTATTCTTCTAGGCTTCCGCGTCTGTTTTGAGCCCAAAACGGTGAGAGCAGCCTTCACGTATAATGCGCCATGAATTAAACATCGGCTGTTCATGCTAAACTCTTCTTAGGGCTGATGACAGCAGTGTTTAGCAAACTGCAGGCGCATAACTTGCCTTGATTAGTTTAATGTACCCGGCTACTTAAGTGACAAAATGTGCCATGTACAAGTTTATGCAGGGTTATCAGGACAGAAATGATTTAATTATGTAGGGTTATCTGAACGGGATATGTTTTACACAACTTTTGTGTGATTTGTGGCTTGGGTCTAGGTGGTGGTAAAAGTTTTAGGTCGAACAGCCTAAATATCTCTCATACAGGTGAGTTACCGTCGTAAAAGATAACTCTGGTTGTGTTACCAATATATTAACGTGCAAATATTCATGTTGAATGCTAGGAAACAAAGGATGAAAGAGGCGGTGGCAACTTGCAATGCAAACGACCAGTTTTCTTCGTAAGTCTCTGCTTAGATAGAGATGGAGCTCGTCACCATTTTAAGTAGTACACAATAATACTTTTCGTGCGACATCTAAACCTGCTTTTAATGCACCATTAAAATTCGATGACCCATTTTTAACATCGTAATCATCAAACGTTTAAATGCTACTAAGAATTGTAATTTCGTCGATCCTAAGTGTTAGTGGTTCTTGAAGGGCCAGGAAGACTATAAAGTCGAACGTGCTTTCATTTTAAATAATAGTTATAAATAAGAACAAGACACTCTTATTCAACTTTTAGTTCAGTCTGGGGAATTCTCCACACTTTGAGAAATGGCATATCGTAATTAACGCTTAGCGCTACATCATAGGAAATCTAGGCATTGCACAAATTCTATAACAGACGTAAATGTTAATGATGATGTGCATTCTGTATTACTTCATTTCAAATATGTTTACTATGCTGATGGGCTTGGTATTCTACATATTTAAAAAGGAAGAGAAATAATTACCAGTATGCACACAAATGTAAGAAATATAATATTTATATTTTTGTGCTTCTTCATTTTACAGTACAGGCATCTTTCGTTATGACAAAACTGTAGATAGATTAGTTAAAAAATATTTAAATATTTGTTGAACTATATTTACATCATACCTGTAAGAAAAATATGGTTTGAGGATTGTGAATATAATGTTTGAAATTGATGACGACATTATGAATATTGATACAATACAACCCTCCTCGAAGCTCTAAGTACAGAGGCCAAACTAAATCAATTTTATTAGAAACTAACTTTGCCCCCCGGCTTGCTTTCTAATGCAAGAATTGGCATTAGCGTTCATTGATATATTGCTTATTAAACGGCGCTTAAGGGCACCAGATAATTATTAATGCGCCATCGAAATCAGCTAGGTTGTAACTTTCTCAGATTTGTTGCGAAAATATATTGTTACCTTACCGGGACACTTAATGATTTAATATCAAACTTAAAGATTTAACATGTGGAATTACTCCGAATGCTGCTAATATAAAACAAATAAGAGGTTAAAAAAAATCTTAACAATAAGAGGTTAATAAAGAGATTAACTTTAAAATATTATGTAAAACTCTTATCTTATTATTTTAAGACAAGACGGAAAATGAATACAAATTACCTATTGAAGGGAACCTGCACTTCCGATTACAAGCAAAATGTATTCATTTCAAGAACATTTCGTCTGAACTTAAAAAAACATAGGACTTCGTTTCAGATTGAAACATATTTGAAAAGAGTAACTATCGAGTTTCTTGCCGCTTCTTCTCGGTAGATGACTTCATTATGAAGTCGGTGGTCCAGTCATTCCTTTATGCAAAAATTTTTGACGATTTATAAGTGCCTTGCACAGACCTACATACATGAACAAAGTATTTTTTGATTATGATTTTGTTATTAATTGCTTTACTTATTTGGCATTTCACGTGAGTTATCCAACCATACCTTCGATTATCCTCTAAAACTATATCAAAACTACAAACCATCCCTCAAAAGTAGTTGCCAGTCGATTTATCTTGCGTACGCGGTTCCCAGTCAAATGGCGATAGTTGCCGAAGAACTATTCTCCGAGTACGGTCGAAGGACTACCCAAAAGTTGGGACCGGCATCCGTAATAACCGCGGTTGTTCATTGTGTACGAAAGTATATGAGGGATGACCTCTGCCCGATTGGAGATATCGAGGTGGTGGTAAGAGAAATAAAGAGTTATTAATACTGATCTTTTGGTACAAGCGATGGGGTATAGAAGACCACATTGAAGTAGCACTTCGTAATTATTGTGCTGTGCGTGAGGAGGAAAGGTTTGAAAGCAAGAGAAGTAAAGAGTTATTCGTACTGACTACTACTTTTAAAAAACCATGAAAACTACAAACCATCGCTCAAAAGTAGTTGCCAGTCGATTTAAATTGCGGACGCGTTTCTCTGTGGCGATAGTTGTCGAAGGACTACCCGAAAGTTGGGACCGGCATCCGTAATAACCGCGGCTGTTCATTGTGTATTAGAGTGTATGAGAGATGACCTCTGCCCGATTGGAGATATCGAGGTTGTAGTAAGAGAAATAAAGAGTTATTGGTTATTAATACTGATCTTTTGCGGTACATGTGCGACGGGGTATAGAAGACTACAGTGAAGTAGCACTTCGTAATCATTGTGCTGTGTGTGAAGTGTATTCGTACTGATCTTTAAAACCATGAAACTACAAACCATCCCTCAAAAGTAGTTGACATTCGATTTATATTGCGTACGCGTTTCTCAGTCAAACGGGGATAGTGGCCTAAAAAGTTTCCAAAAGTTGGGACTTGCCTCCGTGTAATAATAACCCTTTGCAGATTAAGGATATCGAGGTTGTCAAAAAAATCTAGTGAAGTCCAAGAGCAAGTGAATTCGAAAGATATTCCGATGAAATAACAATTAGTCGTATAATGTCCACAATAAATATCATCTTCAGTATAGTTTTGAAGATACGAGTTTGCTGCAACAAAAAGTCAATCAGACATTAAATAAGAAAAGTATCTCGGACAAGACATCGGAAACGTTCAACTGCCTGATTAGAACATCGAAGCAATATGCAATATGGCAGAATATTGAGTAACGATTTCTATCAGGGTTAAGGAAAAAGCTAGTATAAGGCTTCTTGGCGTTAAGGAATGACGTATTTTAATATATAAATCATCAAACAACTAATCCTAAATCAATCGAGTTAATATTTTGTATTATCGATAATTCTTCAAGCCCAAGCCTCTCCCTCTTCGTACACGTTTGATAAAGTCGTTGGGTATGTTTAGAACTTGAGAAATTGCAAATTACGGTCAGCACTAACCATTCAATTTCACCAAATAGGTGTTTGATAGTCAGGAAAATCGTGGTTCAATATAAGAAGCGTTTTTTGGGGAAAGTTCGGATTTAATGGACCTTAAGATAAACATTTAATCGGTTTTAGAAGTAACCTCAATGTTGAGTTTGGAATATGTAGTTTGTTACTTGGAAAAACATCGAGAATTTCATTGTGTTTTTCAGAATAGGTAGTCTAAAAGAACTACAAAAAGCTACGTAACACGAAAACCGATATTCCCAAAATTAATCAGACCGATCGCGAATCTGTGCCGTGACAAAAAGACTAGCCTAAAACACGGATGGGTGCTATCAAAATATTTTTTGTCGCAAAAAGTGGCCGCAGATTGAATTCCCGGCAAAAAGCCGTGCAACAAAATGGTTTTGCGCTAAAATTTTACAATAGTGTAATAGGAATCACGTCCGCGCCTGCCTGGATGCATGTGCAGTAAAAAATGCAGTGGCTGTGTCGCTGTCGTCCGGATTTACATGGTCGCTGGGATTTGAGAATTTACTCGTGCTATTTTGCTGCTAGTATTTTTTTAGCTATCTTGCTGATTGCCCAGGTGTCGTATTTCAATATGCATTTATATTTTTTGGCTAAAAAAGATTATTTAGTGTTAAATAAAGTAACAATGTATTATGTTAAGTTAATATTTAATTTTAATATACTCGTATGGTAGTAAGTTCTACGTATTGATACAAAACTGTGCATTTATATGATTTGAAAAGATGAGACAGGTGGAATGGCCGAAATAATCTTCGAATCATCGCGCGTAAAAATATATAGCTGTCATTGCCAGATTAATGCTTTAACAATATTTTTTTAAATATAACTTGGTTCGTATGTTTCGATTTCGAAGTATATTGTTAAATCCAGCCATTACCTATAAGTGTATTTTTTTTTCAAATGTCTTTATTTAAATAAATTTAAGTAACATACATATTGTGATTCTACAGGTATGTATTACATTATAATAGTTGTACACTTTCAGGTTTAAATTAACCTTTAAAAGTTTATGGCAGCGAATTACTTACATAATTATTGAAATTAAGTTTATACTTATGACTGTTGACGAAACAATGTAATATAAATTGATTTGTATATATAAGTGTAATAAGATACTAGCTTAAGTTATGTTTTGTTATTATAAATACCTTGATTTAAATGAGGTCTGTGCCCTGTAGTAAAACATAAATAGACACAAATTATTTTTGCATAGTAAGTCTATTAAACGTGATTTATTTACGCCAGGTTCCGCCTAATGTTTGCACGGACAAACAACATTTATGGCCTTAATAATGACCATTCATATAGCGTGACGAACGGACAATAGGACCACTCTTGGTGTACAAGCATGCTAATATGCTACAATGGTTTTGCGTTTCTAAAATGCGGAGCAGGTTATCATTATAATGGGGCTTTTGTTTTTGTGTATTATATATATTGTTGCAGAGGAAAGTTGTTTTTCTGAAGTAATACTTGAGAAGGAACTAAGTCTTATTGAAGATTATTTATATTTCTTAAAATCTTCCATTACTTTTATCAGACAGGGATAGTAAGTGAGTTCTATTGCTGAGTAATATCATTGTAGGTTATCTGTTTTTTAATATGTGAATTACTCTTTAAGGTATTCCTTGCACATCATATTTTACAAGAACGAGGACTGCTACATAAAAAAAGAAAATTAAATAATTTAAAATCTTCACAAAATTAATTTTATTCGTATCCGATTGAAAACACATCAACGCAATCGTTTCTGGCGTTTTGTTCTCGGTATTTATGAATGATCCAGTCTCAAGCTATGGATAAATTCAACATCGTTCAAAAAGGGACCTTACCACTTTCGTTCAAGACTCACCTGGGTCCATTTAATCTCAATTGCCCACCAGTATTGCCCAAATGTCCAATCCTTTTTACTCTGACCGAATTGAGATAAAATCCAACAGGAGTGAAATATCTTATGCACCAATGAATTAGCTAGCAGATGGGGAAAAACGGTGGGATTTCAGAGGACTACCTAAACCTTCCCGTGAGGACTCATGATAGATTTGATCTCGTAAAAAAGGACCGAGATATATAGCGCTTGGGAAAGGAACTTGGTATGTAGGTTCTTTTAGATGTAAGTATGCGTGCCACTTTTACAGGACTGGATTTAAATGAAGTGTTTGTGTGTATTTTTTCAAAGGCTAAAAGTATTTCATTAAGTTCACTGAACAACACAACTTATTTACAATGTAATCTGTGTGTTTTTAACATTCATGTTTTTTTTAATTTTTAATTTACATTGTTTAAATTCTATCTTCTATCTATATATATAAAACAAAGTCGGGTTTGTTACAACACTTATAACTCGAGATCTGCTGAACCAATTTTCATGGTTATTGTTTCGTTGGATTTGTCTCCGCCCCGAATAGCAGAATACATCTTAAAATCAATAAAAACTGGAAATGTTTAGTTAATACATCATCATTTAAATAATGCTGATTTGTCAAAAATATTTTGTCATAGAGTATAGTAACCATGGTAACTCTGATTTGTTTATTACATGTCAAACAATTGTTGTCAAATCCTGTCACAACTATTCAAGTTTGCGTTCAGAATTTTATTTTTTGTCGAATGCCTCGAAAGTTCAGGTCCAGGTTTAGGTAAATATGTTTGTTTTAGACATTAATTTGTGTAAATTATTTTTTACTTATTTAGTTTTAAATTTCCGAAAACAATACCGACAATTTATTCTACAAGGTAACAAAAGTATTTTTGGTACATCTAATTGGTTGTCTATGATTGTAGCCCGCGTCCCGCGTCTTTTGCATGAATAAGCGGAAGATGCTATGACATAATAATATGTCCGTTGTTATGGTCGGCCAGATCTGTTCTTTACATTTACATGTAAAAAGAAATCTATAGAATTTTTTCAATTGCTGCTTCCAAGACATCACCTCACGTGTTTTCAGGCAAAAATTCGGTCACTTATGAATTAAATTGTTAAGGAACACGTCTTTAAGATACTTGATGCTGGTTGATTCAATCGAATGGCAAAAACGAGGCCTACCGTATGCTCACATTCTAATTTGGTTAGCCGAAAGTATTCTGCCAGATCAATGATGACATCATATGTGCAGAGATTCTTGCTCCTGAAATTGATCCAGACCTACATGATGACCGTATGTGTGGCACTGTCAACCGCCAATCACCCTGCATGGTCGACGACAAGAAGTGCTCCAAACGGTATCCACGAAAATTAACGACAGAGACCATTACAGGCAACGATGGTTGGTTATCCGTCAATCGCCCGATGATCATGGTAGAACTATAAAAAAAACATACGGGTCGAATTGAGAACCTCCTCCTTTCTGAAGTCGGTTGAAAACAGTTGGATTGTTTCAAAACATTCAAGGCACATTGTTATCTTGAGTATTGCAATTTGGTCAAGTCACTTAAATAACTTTGCAAATGTGATACGAAAGGTAGCGACATGGTGGTTTTTAGTGTCCAAACATCTAATATCAACGATGAAATCACGCGCTATTAAGTTGGTAGATATGTGAACTGCAATAAAGCAATTTGTAGAATATTTTCATTCCCTATTCACAAACGTCATCCCACTGTTGTACATTTGGTGCTGCATCTAGAGAACGGTCAGAGAGTAGGTATACATATTTCACAGCGTCGAATGCTGTTTAACGTGCCGAAACACCTCCAGCGACAACAATAACCAGTTTTTTTGCGATTTGTCAAAGCGACTGTGGCCTAAATCTAGAAAGTGCATGTTTTTCTCATGGTCAATGTAGTACGTGGCATGCTCGCTCACGTGTCGGCAAACCCTCTTTATTTGTTCTTGCGCCTGACCAAAAAACAAAGAATGTCTTTACCACAAGGTGCTTAAATTAAAATCACATTAATGAATTAATCCGAGTGTATCCTCAACCAAGGTCATCACGCATCGTATCCAGGTCGTCATCAACCGATGCCTTAGACAGATTCTTGGCATTTACTGGCCCAAACAGATCTCAAACGACGAACTATGGGATCTCTGTTCCGAGTCCCGGATCGGTCTCCATATGAGACGTCGCAAGTTGTATTGGATTGATCACAGCCTAAGATGAACACCCGACCATATACCAATGCAAGCCCTTGAATGGTCACCTCAAGGGAAAAGGAAACGCGGAGACGTTCAGTAGCAGCGGAGTTAAGACGATCGGACTGACGTGGTCCGAGGCGAAGCGAACAGCCCAAGACAGAACGCGATGGCGAAGCACTGTTGAAGCTCTCTGCTTCACCTGGGGGCCATAGAACCAATACTACATCAAGTCAAGTATCCCAATCTGCACTACATAGTTTTCAATGTATTTTTATGACATGAGTTTGAAGTACTTAATTTTTTTATTTTTATTCTCATTCTGTATGTTTTCATCATCATTCATCATGATAAAATACTTTTAAGTTTATATCTACCTATATTAATATTATTTTGTATCATTTTATTGCGTTCATCAAAGCCTCAATTAGTTCAGCTAAAAAGTAACACGACAATCATTGACTGTTAGGCGGTACGAAGTTCGCCGGGACAGCTAGTAGGTGATAAAATTAAATCTGGATGTTTTCGTTAATAATGACCGATAAAGAAGTATAACTTTAAACTTTCGCGTTGCATTATAATTAGTAAACATTACAATTTACAACCGTAATTTCTTAGGCACTTATAAAAATAATATAGAAGTAGTTTTCAAGTAGGTAGTGCTTCTATACTGTTCATAAACTTTGAAGTTCTAATAAATTCATAGATGTTATCATTGTCATAATTTGTCGAGTATTAATGTCTTAAATGGTATTCTTCTTCTTCTTCTTAAAATTTAAGAGCGCCGCTCTTGTCGGTGAAGCACCTTCCATTCTTCCCTGGACTCCGCCAGTGTCTTTACCTCTCTATACGTCCTGACTTTGAGCCTCTCTTTTATCTGTTGCATGTAGTCCCTTCTTGGTCTTCCCCTTCCCCTTCTTCCCTCTATTTTCCCTTCCAATATTGTTCTTATCAATTTGTCATGTCGTATGAGGTGCCCGAACATATTTCCTCTTCTTATCTCTATTAATTCTAACAGACTTCTCTTCTCTTTGACCATTTCCAGTACCTCCTCATTCGTTTTCTTCTCCATCCAGCTAACACGGGGCAGCAGCCGCGCTAGTACTGGCAGAAAGCCGAAGAATAGTTTTCTGGAAGGGTTTCTGACTGGATGGCAATGGATAACGAAAGTTAGACTTTGTACTGCGGTGTGGAAGGCAAGTGGGAAACCACCACACAAAATACTCCCAACTATGAAGCAAGAAATGATGGACAAAAATAAAAGTAATGAGGTTCTTGACAACGGGCTTCCACGATGTAACATGCCGTGGCGGTCTGAGTCCGGCAGGGGCAGACGCAAGGCTGAACCGGTCGTCATCATGCGAAATCCTTGCAAAATAGGCACATGGAATGTGCGGACAATGTTGCCGGGGGGAAAAATGGAAGAGTTAATGATGGAGATGGATAGGTTGCAGATTGACATTTTGGGGCTAAGCGAGGTACGATGGGAAGGAAGTGGGGATTATTGGTCTGATAATTATAGAGTCGTATACACTGGAGATAAACAGGGCAAAAACGGTACAGCAATAGTTTTAAATAAAAAATGGGGGCTTCAAATACAAAACACTCTTCATTTTAGCGACAGAATTACTGCAGTCAAACTACAAACCGAAACAGTAGATTTAGTAATAATACAAGTTTATATGCCAACTGGCAGTCATAAAGATGAGGAAATCGAAGAGATGTACAATGATATTGACACTATATTAGATACAGTTAAAGATAAGGACTATTTAGTTGTAATGGGAGATTTTAATGCAGTGGTCGGTGAAAATTACCATAATGATATAGTTGGGAAATATGGATTGGGTAAAAGAAACGCTAGAGGGGACAGGTTAGTACAATTTTGTAAAGAACACAGCTTAATTATCGGGAACACTATATTTCAACAGCCTAAAAGAAGATTATATACATGGAAGATGCCGGGAGACAGTGCAAGATATCAATTAGATTATATACTGATTAGAAAGAAATATAAAGATAAGCTTAAAATTTGCAAAACTTTGCCAGGGGCAGACATAAATACCGATCATAATTTATTAATTAGCAAACACAATATTCAGATTAAGAAAGGTAGAAGGTTAAATAAACCAAAGCATATTGATCTCACTAAACTTAAGGAAGAACATAATAGTCAGAAGGTGCAATATAGTAATATGATAGGTGATAAATTAATTAACTATAAGAATAATAGTGAGAAAGGTACAGGTAGGGATACTTTAGAAGATAGGTGGAATAAACTAAGAAATATACTTACAGAAAGTGCAGAAGAATGCTTACAAAAGGAAAAGATAGTTCCAAGAAAGAAGTGGTTAAATGCAGAGATAATAGATTTGATGTTGAAAAGAAGGAAACTGCGAAATAGAAAAGACAACACCAGTGTGAAAGATTATAGAAAACTGACAAATCTGATTACAAGGAAGTGTAGAGAATGCAAAGAGAAAGAGATAAAGCAAGTGTGTGAAAACATCGAAGAATGTATAAAAAAGGGTCAAATGGATAAAGCTTATAATATTATTAGAAGTCTAGACAAGAAAACAAATAAAACTAGAAGCACAACTATAACTAATGATCAGGGAGTACTATTAGTAGATAACAAAGAGATACTAAGTTATTGGATTGGGTACATAGAAAAATTATATAAAGGTAAGGGGTTTGATGATGGGGATATTGAAATACTAGATGAAGTTGAATATGATGAACTAGGACCAACCATTCTCCGAAAGGAATTTGATATAGCACTAAAAAATATACAAAATGGTAAAGCAGCTGGACAGGATGGAATATATATCGAAATGATAAAATTTGCGGTGTGTAAACCAATTTTGGATGAAGTTTTTAGATTGACACAAGATATGTATTTGACAGGAAAAATACCTACAGATTTCCAAATAAGCAGAACCGTTACTATTCCAAAAAAAGTTAATACACTTAAATGTGAGGAACACAGAACAATCAGTATTATATCCCAAGCATCAAAAATTTTAGTTAAAATCATACAAAACAGGATAAAAATTAAAACAGAGGAGTTTCTTGGACATGATCAATACGGGTTCAGACAAGGTAGAGGAACTAGAGAAGCAATTTTGGCACTAAGGTTAATAATAGACAGAAGAATGGATGTAGGACTCAATACTCACATAGCATTTATAGATTTAGAGAAAGCGTTTGATAGAGTAGATTGGAAAAAAATGATGAGCTGTTTGAAAGCAATAAAATTAGACTACAGGGACAGAAAAATAATCTATGAGTTATATAAAGAGCAAGAAACAATGGTAAAAGTTGGAGAAGAGGAAGCAAAAGCAAAGATTAGACAAGGCGTAAGACAGGGTTGTCCACTCTCACCTACCATTTTCAATATATTCATAGAGTTTGCTATACAAAGAATTATAGATACAGGAAAGGGGGGGGTTACATTTAACGGGGAAAAAGTCGTATTTATTAGATTCGCTGACGACATAGCCGCAATCGCTGATAGTCCTATGCAATTACAGAATTTAATTCAGACAATGGACGAAATCTTTGAGGAACATGGAATGAAAATAAACGTAAAAAAGACCAAAGTCCTTACAATATCAAAATTTCCAATAGATAGTATACCGATAAGACTTCGAAATGAAAACATAGATCAAGTAAAATCATTTAAATATTTAGGAAGTTTAATTACTAGCGACTCCAGATGCTCACCCGATATAATAACTAGAATAGCAATAGCAAAAACGAAATTCAACCAGATGAGACATATTTTTAAATCAACAATAGCCTTACCTATCCGGAAAAAGTTTATTAAATTATATATATGGAGTATAGCACTATATGGCTGTGAGACGTGGACAACAACACAGAGGGACCGAGAGCGTCTAGAAGCTTTTGAGATGTGGTGTTGGAGAAGGTTAAAAGGTGTTAGCTGGATGGAGAAGAAAATGGTATTAAATTGTCGTAATTGATTCTCACGCCTCATCTATTTTCGAATCATCACATCTTGTCATCTCGGTATTTCATTCTGTTAAGATATTTATACGACTGGAATACGATACATTTTTATAATGAGGTATTTAAATCGTAATAAGGAATGCATTGGAGCCATAAAAATTGTTAAGATGTATTTATATGGTGTGAAAATTTAAATCGGACTTTTTCTTATTAGGAAATGGTTATGTGTAAGTTAGATCGTTGCTTTTATATTGGCTAAGAATACAAATGACGTCTTGTTAGAGTTGTTAGTTGTTTAAGGGCCGGATCGTGACCTAGTGGTTTCGGATTCTGTTCCCGGTTTGGGAAGGTGTCTTGAATTAGTGATTTCGTAAGTTAGCTTTATTTGGCAAGCTTGTTAGAATGTTTGTGAGCTTAATCACACAATGTGGGTATGCAACCAGCTATGGCCGAAGTAAAGTGTTTTCAGTGAATTAATTAATTAACTTTTATGAATAGAATACAATGTACTTATATAAAAACATGTATAAAAATGGCCAAAAAGTGTTTTCATAGCATCTGTTCGTGACTGACCTTATTTTTTTATAATGAATATTATTTCTTCTGGAATTTTTATGGAAATATTTTTTGAGACATTTCCCGAGGTAAAAACTCTATGGTGACCCAGTATGAAAGCGTGAATAATTTTCAGATCAGCCAGGTTCCAGTGTCTGGACTGGTTTGACCGCTGTAACATAACCCGCTTAGGGATGGGCTGACTATGACGAGATATGATATGTCGATATTCTACGAAAATAAATAGCTTTAATGTTTACTGCTGCTTCTTCTACTTTCTCCATGGGATGGATGGAATGGATGTTTTACAAATCGTGTTGTGAGTACCAAATTTTCAAACCAATTAGTCACTGGCACTTTTAACAGAGTACGCCTTGAAGAATTAAGAGAATGAAAACCTAAAAGTATACATTTTATTTTTCAAAATAAGATACTTAAGCATTCGAGTAATTAAAATACCATTTCAAGCTAGCGTTCTTCGTTTCGGTACTTGATACAAAATATCGACAACATTTCATCGACATTCGACACTAACACCAACAACCCTAGCCCATCTAGTCACGTAAATTGTTAGTATATTTGCATCCTGGAGTACATCAAACTGCATCCAACTTTCGACGCAATTACGCCGCTTTATGTTAATAATGTTAGATTTTAGACTTACATTTTATGTGATGCGATATTCATTATTATGATTTTTGCTCGATTGCCCCGGGAGCTGTTAAATAAAGTATTTCAATTTGTTTAATTCCCCACTGACCTCTGATAATAGTTTATGTACAAATAATAGTTTATGTAAAACTACTGTTTTGCTATTTCGGCAATGTGTGTGGTTTGTTTGGCAACCACACCAATTCTATGATTGCTAGGGAACGAATAGACATACCTATATACCCGTACTCATATTATGAACATCCATGACTCGATTCCAAATGCCGATGTTCATCACATAAAGATTTGCCCCTAGCGGCATTCGAACCCGGGCTTTGGTCTCTGAATATTGGACCAACGGTCGGATACGTGCGTCGTGATTCGTGATGAGTCTTGTTACGTCATTATTAGGTTAGGAACACACTATGCGGAAAAACCGCGACCGAAGCTTGCAATGTATTTTGAATGGAAGATGACACACTATGCCGAAATTACGTCGCTTAATTGCATGAACATAATTATGTACGATGGAAAGTAAATTCAACCGCGATTTTACCGCCTAGTGTTTTCCTACACTAAGTGTTTACATTAAAACTGTTTTCACGGCGACATTCTGCCTTCGACGCAGTCGACTGTCAGGAACGTTGTAAACGTTTCGACAGAGTGCGATTATGATAATTTCATTTGCATTTTGAATTGTTAATGCCATTTGATATCCTGGAGGCTGGCTAACTAGATCAGAGAGGGCCACTTGGAGTTTTCTCTTGAATAAATTGTTGCTAAGTAAGTGAAATAATGATTCTTTATGATATTGATGTTTTGCAGAACGTTACTCCATTACGCGATTTGATGCCAAAGTTGCTTAATAATGTTTTTTTTTAAAGACCCCGATTTCTTCTCCCTCACAGCGCTTTTTTATGTCTTTGGAAATAATATTAATGAGAAAAATCTAGGATTTTCCCTGGATGAAATTACTACATTTTTTAATTGGCTTTACATAGGCTTTAGAATACAAATAGTCTGTTTTATCTCCTAAGTTTCTTAACTATCTAAGACAATGCCCTTGCCCTTTATGTAACTATCTAATAAAACTGTTTTTGTTTCAGGTCAGTATCGTAATAGACTAGACAGACACCCTCGTCTAGGTAAGAAATAGATTTGTAAGCACTGCTTCTGCCGACGATGTCTTTTTATTGTGTTCTAGATACAGTAATACCCCGACTTACGCTACCCCGACTTACGCGAATTCGGAGTTACGCGGTTTTGGATTTCCCTTGCCGCGCACATCGGCTGCCTCGCTCTGCCCTCTCAAGTGGAAGTATTTTAGTGTGCGCAGTGCGTTTTTCTATTTTTTTATTATTATGTCATCTAAAAGAGTCATTTGAGCCTAAACAGAATAGAAAAACGAGAGCTAACAATTCACGACGTTAAATGGGTTTAATTATAGTACATAATGCGTACACGTATGAGCATGACACTGAACAAAATGTTTCACTAGACCCAGTTGAATCGGTGAATCAAATGACAATTGCATACTTAACAGAAGGACTCATTTCAATTGAAGAGAGAATACTTATTTAAGGAAAAATAACGTTTGCCTTGAAAAACGCGTTTCTTCTACAAAAAAGAGATTAAAAAACTACTGGTATGCTACGACGAAATTTTGCGTGAGAAAAAGAAAATCTTCTCTCGTCAGGCAACATTAATTTTAATGTCCATAGGACATTAAAATTAATTCAGTTTAGGGTACTTTATTCATTACAATATAAATTGTTTTATTATAATACAGTTTTTTAATAGTTTTTCTTCAAAATTATTGTTTTCTCTAAACTCTGGTCCCGACTAAACCAACTTTATATGTATTTGTATGAAAAGTTGAACCCCGACTTACGCGAATTCGACTTACGCGGTAATCGCTCGGTCCCACCTATCGCGTAAGTCCGGGGTATTACTGTAGTTTTATTGTAAGACACTTTTTGCGATGACTTTGAGAATTGGGACTTATTTTGCAGGGATACTGAGAAATTGAAATCGATAACTTTTCCTGACTATTTATTTTTGTTAAAGTTTCGCTTATTTTTCTTATATTACCGTATAAGAAAAATATTTCCTTTTTTTTTACCGTGTACTTTTACGAATTCTGACATTTAAACTATACATTGGAAGTAAGCCCGCAAATGCATTTACTGCGACCGTTTTGGTGCGCTTCTCATACGATACTTATACAAAGAACGATCCAAACATGCACGTGCACAGCTCGCAAATCGTTCGCAAGCTACGAATCCGCGGCGCATTCGTCAGATGTGGACGCACCCTTACATGAACGAAATTTTTTGACCTATGGTTCACTCCAGAATTTTATCTCACACGTAGACATACCTACCTTTAAAAACATCGGAGCATAACATCTATTTGTTATCAAAATAAATAGCTGAAAAGTGTGTTTCGGGAATCCGATAAAATCATTTTCTTTAATCCGATTTCCAATATTCATACTAACTAATGCCAAACGTAAGGAAAATATTCATCGCTTTAATATTTTCTCTGTGTTATATTCAGACCACTCGCGTCTTTAGGTCAATTGCCCGACTAGAACTACGTGTCTCAGAGTCATATCAAAGCTAGTAGGTCCTTTGTTCGATCAAAAATACTCGTCATTTGTCCATCCTCGCTTTTATCTAGATCTGTGTCGAGAGCACTTTAATTTGTCCTGCCTTTTCCAGACAAAACGATAGGACGAGGCCGGATTCCATTTGATGAGTCGATATCAATTTGAAAGGCTCAAGGATTAGACTAGTTCTTTAGTTGGAGAATTGAGTAGAGATCTTTGGATTTTCGTTTGTCGATTTTTTATTGTTGGGTGAGTGCTGATTGTTTCCTCTAGTGTTTTTGTTACAAAATACTAGCTTTAATATGTTGTACTGGCATTTCGATCATGAGGGAGGGTTATCTTCCTCCCGAGTGTAACTTGAAACCTTATGTTGGATACTTAAGATCTAAATTAAGCAGATAAAAGTTTCCAACGTTGCATGATTAAAACACTGATCTTGAACAAATCGTGCCCGATGTTTCGACGTGGTTGCATTGAAAGTTTTCTAAAAACAAAATCGCAACGAACACCGGGTACAGTTAGTTCCGAAAAAATGTACTCCGTCCGTGAGTGAATGTTGTCAAAACGGCTGGAGATAGTGTTGTCGAGTGCTTGGGGTTGACAAATGCGGCAATTGCCGGCACCGGACCCGCGGCCGGCGCGGGCAAATCGCTCGCATTGACGAGCTGGGCTAGGGCTGCCTCAGTCGGATCAGCGGACAATCATAATCATATCTTTACAAGCTTTTGTCCGCGGCTTCGCTTTATATTCGAGGCAGCGTGGTTTCTGGGGTTGAACGCTGTTAAAAAAATATATGAGCGATTTTTTCGGTAGCCATAAATAGTCAACATACCAATTTTTAGGTTGTAGTTTGTAGAAAATTGCGGAACGCTCCAACAAACTTCCACCCCCCATTTTAAGGAAGTGGTGTGCAGAATGGGACAAAAAGTAGCCTATGATACTCTCCATCCCGTCAACTAGCTCCACTTCAAAATCACGTTCTTCGCTCCGTTTTGCCGTGAAAGAAAGACAAACATACAGACAGACACACTTTCCCACTTGGGCTTTGGTCAGCAATAGGCTCATAATGAGCTGATAAAAAAGAAAAACACCCAGTGTCCTCCGTTGTTCCTTCATGTCCCGAGCGGAACTTCCATGTCAGCTTAATAGGCTTCCTCTACCATTGAAGACAAATCATTAACGCTTTTACCAACAAAGCATCTCTATTTCAGTTATAATGGTGGCCATTCCCTAAATACTGAGCGTAACCATCGATCGCTTTAAAGCGCTTCCACTGCACCACTGATACGAACCTAGAAGTCCGTATACTTCTACTAGTTGACTAGTTGAAACTATAACACTAGTTCAAATAGTTTGTTACGCAGTAAGATAGAAAGTGTATAATTCAGTGATTTGTTTGCAACTAAGGGAAAATTTATTTAACAACGTACACCATTACTTTGTGATAGTCTAATTGGGACTTATTTATACGGTCGGCCGGATACTTTATCTATTGATTAAGCTGTACGGAACTTATCAGAGAGTAGTGCGGCCCTTATGATACTTTACAATCTAACTATGTTGCTGTCGTAAAATAAAATTAATATACTTCTTGTCTGTGGATGTCATTTCGGTCTGTGCTGATTAGAATCTATGAGCTAGACTAGTGTCTACTATAGTCGCGGCACTGTGATGGTCGTTTTGACGTTTGTCCGCTCATGAAGTTTCGTATATACTCTGTCCATTTCATTAAGCGTCTTTTGACAGCACGACGCGACTAACAAAATTGGTCATGTCCTAAAGTATCTCAAATGTGGTACCATTCTGATTGTACTACCTGTTATAATTTTTCGATTTAGGTACGTAAAAAATAAGCAATTTCGTTAAATTTATTGTATGTATAATTGATGACGATAATAGTCACGTGCGTGCAGAGATTCATAAATGTTATCGAATGTCATTACAGGAAGTCAAAACGACCATCTTAGCATGCCTCTACTATAGAGCAGTTCGGGATAAATTGTAATATATTGCGTCGTTGGTTTTCATGAAAACTATCGGCTTAATTGTAACGACTTATGATATTAGATCAACACATGCTGCCGAGAGGTGGATACTGGATAGTGGGTACCGTTAAGTCGTATTGTCCTGTCTAGACCATTCAATTTTATTGTATGACGCTATTCCGCCGTTGTGGAATGATTGGGTCGAATGTTCTAGGTTCTTTTACGTAATTAGGGACGTTGGAGTTTTGGACGAATTACTTTTTATTCATTTTCAGTCTTTTTGAGGGTCATTTTAGTGGATTTGCAAATGTGTTTCGCTCAGGTAAAAATATCATGTGGTACCTTCACTACGGGATGCAAGTTCAATTGGGAAAGTCATTAATGGGCTCCTTTTCAAAATAGCAAGCTGCAAAAGCAAAATAAGTAGTTTTTTATATCGCCTCATGAATTTTCATTGTAATTTCTATTCAAAAATAAATATATTGTGTAAGTATAAACTTAGCAACCCTGCGTTTTATCGAGGGCCCTTTAAATAATTGCCAGTTACAAAAGCACATAATGTCTAAGAAGACTTTTAAAGATTAACTTCTTCTCCTCAGGAATTTGCATTGAAATATACCATCAGAGTTATTAATAATGTGAAAGGTGGAAATGTGAACTTATTGGCAGCCCTGCATTTTATCGAGGGCCGTCAGTCCCTGGTGTCATAGCGTGACGGATGCGCGCAATGCCGGGGCGCGAGTATGGTCACACGATTATGAAGGTCCGCCGGAGATAGGACCGGCTGATGACGATAGATTTGTTACCAAAGGGCGAATAGTCGTATCTGCAGACGTCAAAGTGTAGTAGATCTACGCTTTTTTGTCGGGAGTCATTAAACAGTTGTTTTTAAAAATTGCTAGTTACGACAACATAATTCTCAGAAGACTTATAAATATTAATTTTACTTCACCTCCGGAATCTGCTTTGAAATATACCATCAACGTTATTAATAATGAGAAAGAAGACACTTATTGGTAGCCCTCCGTTTTATCGAGGGCCGTCAGTCCCTGGTGTCATAGCGTGACGGATGCGCGCAATGGCGGGCGCGAGTATGTTCACACGATTATGAAGGTCCGCCGGAGATAGGACTGCCTGATGACGATAGATTTGTTACCGAAGGGCGAATAGCCGTATCTGCAGATGACAGAGTGTAGATGTACGCATTTCTGATGGGATTAATTAGAGTGCTTTTTTCGAAAATTGCTGGCTATGACCAGAAGACTTTTATATATTGATTTTACCTAGTCTTTTGATTTTTCATTGTCATATCCTATTAAAAAAGATATTGCCACTGTGAACTCAGCGGCCCTGCGTTTTATCGAGAGCCGTCAGTCCCTGGTATCATAGCGTGACGGATGCGCGCAATGGCGGGCGCGAGTATGTTCACACGATTATGAAGGTCCGCCGGAGATAGGACCGGCTGATGACGATAGATTTGTTACCGAAGGGCGAATAAACGCATTTACTGATAGATGGAGGCGGTAGAATGTGGATTGCAAAAATGGGTTGGTATTGATAAAATTTCCGTTTGGATGTTGTTAAAGGGTATTGCCTAAAATTGGCGTTTTTTTATCGCGTCTACCAACCAAACATGGAAAAAATACGCAACTTCAAAAAAGAAAAAAAATAAGCTTGCCTATCTCAGTTCGGAATGAGTTTACAGCTATACTAGTTCAGCGACTATCGTTTGTAATGCCCTCAAGAATATAAATTACAATGCCCGGTTAATAACCGCGAGAAAAAAAAGGCGCCACCTCCTCCCATACAAAAACCGGCATTGTCTTTTGAAAGCTGCAAATATAATGAATTACTTTTAAGATTTTTACCACATTTCTGTTTAGATTAAGAAACTTTATAGAGTTTTGCATGTACTTTATACTAAATTATCAACTATTTATACTGTAAACAGATCAAAATACTCTAAACAGGCTTACAATAAGCACTTGGTTCAGTGTGAAACATAGCTTTAAACCGAACACACACTCATAACAATAGTTCAAGTGGCTCCCCCAAATCGATTCCATCGAGAGCTCGCGTCTCGATGTAATGCATTTCACTCTATTGAGTTGACATAAATAAACCCGTATCACTCAACTGCTGGTAGTACGTAATTGATCCCTTTATACGCCATTCTTGCTCACAAGTTTTCCCCAAAAACGTCCTACATCCAAAGGAAGCGATGTAAAAAAATCAACTACAAAACTAACAGGTTAAAGTCGAAAATGCAATGGTAATGTCTCATTCGAGTTTTTACTAAAACTTTTGTTATCGAATTACAGAGAAAACCCTCCTTCCTATGAGTTTAATGTTGTCGCCATTCGTCGGCCCGTTTCCCCTACAAACTGAACTTTACCAATTGATTCTGAATTTTCTGATGTGACGCGCTGATATCCGTTAAATTGATTGAATAGTTACGAGCGTTTAAATATTCAACTAAGTTAAGTTCTAACTAAGTTTTATGTAGATAAAAACTGCCACTTACGCCTTTTTTCTTGAACCGCTATTTCCAACAGTTTTCTCTTTATAAATATCGTCATAACATTCAAATCCAGTAAACAGTTATATAAGCCTCACGCGTAATATAATAAATCCGACATGTCACATTGTCACGTAAGTTATTCACAATTATGTGTTAATGCTGTGTTAGCAGTAGCTTTAGACACATATCATAGCGCGTGAGATGTCTCAACTGCCATTTACGGCTTTATACAATGAATGCCGACAGTACCGTATAAGGTATTATTTTTCTGTTAATGATCTTACTGCAATTATTAAAAGTTGTCTTTGTGTAAGCGAGCTTTATCTTTTGTGATCTTTTAATTCTTGCATGTGAATTATTGCGATTGTGTTTTGCTTTACTTGATGATAAGTAGTAGTAAACATCATTAAAATTATGTTTATTTTTGCCGTCAAATATGTTGGTTGAAGTAAGCTTTTGAATTTCTAAGATTTCTTGAAAGCGGACATTTAGTACTGAAAGAGAAATTTACTTGCTTATAAATATTGTCTATTGCTAAAAAGCTTTTCAATAGGTACTTCAGTAATTTATATTAACTCAAGTCTTGAAGGCATTACAATTATTACAATTATCACGTGACTAACTTCTCGTAAATCAGCATTACCGATCCCGGTAGTGAGTCTCGAAAACAATATTATTTTTAGTGCGCTCATAAATCTCCATCTTATGGTTTTCATAATCATAATAAATCTGCTTTCTCCGCCCATAAAGGGTTAAGAACTCCAACAAATATGGCGGACTAGCTTCGCGTCCAGGACTCGCTTGCCATTGCAACAAGCAATGCACATTCGCAAATGGAACTCGACAGGACTTCCTACTTTGTGATAAATTCTTATTCCATCTTCCATCTCATCCTGACATACAGCTTTTAAAGATAGTACGAGAGGGACAGCTGTACTTCGCCATTGCAATGCCGCTAAGAGCTAGTGTTTAAAGCTGTCGTTAGGCTTAACTATCTTGTCTTTCTTTGTTAGAACCGATTACGTTACTGGGTTATTGCGGATTCCTTTGAATTCAACTGCGTCTTTTAACTAGCGAATGTCTGGGAACGCAGTTTTGGACATCGTTACATTTATAAAGCACAGCATTACGGGACACACAGTTGCATTTATTGGGTTTTTAAATGAGATTATTGTCAGTTTTAGACCGCGCGGTTTCGTAAGTAACTCAAGTAAATGCAACCGATGTGAAATAATACACTTGGTTTCAATTGAAATGGAATTATAATATGTTTAATATTAATAAGTTCAAAATTTGATTCTAAAGGTAAGTAGTTACTTAATTTCTTTTTGTATTCGTTAATTTTAGCGTTTGCCAAAGTCGACTTTATAGCATGCACATTTTTTACACGCAGGCTTTAATATTAAATTCTAATTCTATTCATCTTATCTCTGATAATGCGATGCGCTTACTACAAGCAATCTGACCTCACGATCTGTCATTCACACTCCGCTTCACTGTTTCACGATCTAACGATATGTTTTTACATTAGCTTGGTGGGGGACAAGTTACAGGCGTAGGTACATATATCTACCGATAAATTATTTCTTTGGACTAACACACCAATGCCTAGCCCCAAACTGAGCTCGAAGGTTGTACTATGGAAGCTAGGGAACGGATAGATATACTTAAATACTTTTATAAACATCTATGACTTGAGTACAAATGCCTATGTTTATCACACAAACATTTGCGGCTACCGGGATTCGAAACCGCAACTTTTACCGATAACCGATAAAATGCTCCTATGGGATAAAATAGAAATATTGATAATCATCAATCACGCCGAAAGTTTTGAACAGATTTTGAAGTCCTAATGCCACGCGGGCAAAGGCCGCGGGTAAAAGCTAGAACCATGGTATAATTATATCAAATTTAGTTCCACATATCCCGCAGACTTCTGTGACTTGTACCACCCTTGGCTAGTAGGGAGAGAAGCAAGGATAATTTGCGATTTGCGCCGCGCCGCAGCCACGCAGCGCACTTTCACTCGGTGTTGCCAGGATGTTGTTTTAGCTCATTTTACGGTAATATTGAGCCTCTTGCCGCCACTCCAACAAAACTGCAACTAGTCAAGTCAAAATCCCATTGAACAACAAGTTGTTGTATAAAAGCACTTGTGACCTGATGCCTCACTGTTGTTTTAAGTAACAAATACCATAATATGTTTATGTTGTTTAAAGCAGCAAGTTTTGCAAAAGAATGGCTTTGAAGAATACCCATATTTGCATATGATTTTAGACTTTCGTGTTGCATTTTAACAGTAATATTAGTTGTTTTGAATTTACGCGGTACTTAGTTATGTAGTAAATTATAAACTATTTACTGCTTGACGTTTCGGTCGTTGTTACTGTGGTCGCAAGTCGTGGTCTATCTATATTTTGTTCGGATGTTTGTAAAGCCCGCCTGATGTTAAGCGCTTACCGTCACCTGTAGACGTGTAGAAGCATCACCTCCATTTTACTGACATTGTACCTTATGACATCCACAACTAAGCTGTGGAGACTGAACGCTGAGAGAATAAAAATACATCATAATAAGTCGACATTACAACGAGACTAAACGCCATATTCTTTTTATATGTACCTGAGTTCCTTCTTACTCTTGACGTTTCGGCTTCGATGCTGCAGCCGTGGTAACAAGCGAATTCTAAGAATACAACAGTTATGTAGTCAGCGACTAGTGCAGTTTTTATCTCAGACCCTGGCAACACTGGTTTCACTAGGAAGTCGCGGCTCGCTTTGTCACGAGCCGGGCGTCTGTGCTTCGCCTATCAGCGCTCCTGTCCATGGAACGTGAAGTTGCCAGATATTGCATACAATGCGACGCGAAGGAACTGAGAAGTACCAATTTTACACATTAAATTGGCACTTTGAGGAGTTGCGACACAGAGAAAATATGTCTGTTCGTTTTAGGAGTTTTGTTATGTACTCTTCTGCATCTTTGAGTGGTGAAGTGTGTCAATATCGATAGCTTAAATCTCAAATGGCGTAACCACCAAAACACAACTTTTCAGGAGAGCAAAAAAACAAAAAAAAAATATTTGTTTAAATCATAACTTTATAAATTTTAATACTATAAAAATGTTTTATACATCAAATTTCTTAGAATTTTGAGATGAAGGCTTCAGTTAGAACAATTTGCACCTAAATCTTATATTTAAAAAAATAGAAGTCGGTTACGACTTCTGAAAATATGACAAAAAGGCGTTTACACCCTATAAAAAACACGATTTTTTTTGAGATTAAGGTCGTATCTCCCATTAAATTCATAAAAAAATACAAAATAAGGTTTTTTTTCTACTTCTTTTATTGAATTAGGTACATTAAACGGGTAAGAGGATTTTAGGAAACAAAATAAAATCTAAAAAAAGCAAAGGCCGAGATAATAAGAAGGCCTAATTCGATTAAACAGTGTAGTTGTAGAAAAACGACCCTTATTCTTAGCAACTCTACTTATATTAATATAATATTTACGTAATAATCAACTTTAAAATTCAATTAAAATCCGTAAAAAATGGAGTTAGAAAAGATTACAAAAATTTTATTAATTTAAGAATCAATGAATCAAGTAGCTACGCCACGACCATTGCGATGGGCTCTTACCTCCCATCGCAATGGCCGACATACTTTTAATCAGCAAGAAAGACACCACGACCTTATAATGTCATCGTATCAGCTCACTCTGATTTCCTAAATTATTATTAAAATTGTGCACAGACGGCATTATCCCAAATACATATCATGAAGAATATCACCCGCGATTACCAACAGCAGAAGATGTGCCAGATGTATTACCAAGCACTGATATAGAGGACGAAGTTACAGACACAGAAAAATACTGTTTTTTTATGTTTGATTGTTTTTGATAGTTTCAATTTAATTTTTTTGACTGATTGTTTTAAATTAAGGCTTTCTAAAATCTCTTACTTTATGAACGTAGCTACTTGATTCATTGATTCCTAAATTAATACAATTTTTGTAATCTTTTCTAACTCCATTAGGACTTTAATTGAATTTTAAAGTTGATTATTACGTAAATATTATATTAATATAAGTAGAAATCATTGTTGCTAAGAATAAGGGTAGTTTTTCTACCACTACACTGCTTCATCGAATAAGGCCTTCTTATTCTCTCGGCCTTGGCTTTTTTTAGATTTTATTTTGTTTCCTAAAATCCTCTTACTCGTTTAATGTACCAAATTCAATAAAAGATGAAGAAAATACCCCTTATTTTGTATTTTTTTTATGAATTTATGGTAGATACGACCTTGATCTCAAAAAAATCGTGTTTTTATAGGGTGTAAACGCCTTTCAATAATAAAAATTGTGTGTGGTGTAAACGCCGAAACCGAAAAATGATGTCCCTTACCCCCGTGTGTTTTTACTTTTTTTTTCACTTTACAATAATTTCTAAGGGCGTAACCACCAAATAAAGTTGGCTATGTGTGATACGCCATATTAATGTATTAAAATATCTCGTTACGCCCTGATGTTGTTCATGCATTAAATTTATAGCTGCTTACGACCTCTTTACCTTATAAAAAGTGTTCAAATCTATAAAAAACATCGGGTCGTAATGACCATTTTTTTGCGAATTTCAGGATTTTAAATATACAGATCGATAGAGAAAAAAAAACTGAATAAAACTGCATTCAAAAGTCATTTTGACCAATTTGGCGCTTACGCCATTTGAGATTTAAGGTATCGATATTAATTATTTGGGTACGGCTTCATTTGTTGATTTATTGAATTTATTGACACGATACTTAACTGAAAATAGCTATTTGTTCAGAGATTTACACTACTCTGAAGTGAAGTGAAGTGGTACACTTCACTTACTAGAGTAGTGTAAATCTCCATCGTAGATGACGGAATACACTTGAAGTTCGGCGTGACTACGCCTGCAACGTATATTGCATGGAAGATGACACACTATGCCGAAATTACGTCGCGGAATTTGGAAATATCTTCGGACGCGTAATTTCAGGCCCCGAATAATGTGTAAGAAGAAGCATTAAATTTTCATTTATGGGTGCTTAGTTTACTAAAGCATTATGACTCCACTTCATATAAGTGCAAAGTTAGTATTATAAACCTTAGCGTGTTTTAACTATAACCCAGTCCACACCACACAGTCAAATAAAATTAGATATTATATTAAACATATCTGTTCAAGATATCGTGATGATGGTGATAGTTTATAGTGAAAGGTATCGGATTAGGTAAAGTATGTGATGAAAGCTATAAATACTCATGTTGGTACTCTGTACTCAATACTTCGAGAAAGTAACAACCATAAAAATAGCTTTTGGTGTGTAATATTTAAAATGTACGTTTGAAATACAAAGTTGCTTCTAGTGTTTGATCGGTAAAATCTAACATAAAAAATATAGGAAGAGATCAAGTTAGTCTAACAAAGTGTTCCGTATAAATATAATGTTTTTATGAGACTCTACTTAGCAGAAAAGCTCAGCTCAGATTATGTTAGGACGCTATGGATTGTTTTATAGGGGGGCATTTTGATGAGGAAGGATGTCTCAATATGCTGTTATAATGTTCACTTAGACATGGGGAGTCATTGAATTTAACTGTGGGTCTCGTTTTTAATTTATATTATAATAAAGATGAAGTGTTTGTTTGTTTGAACGCTGAAAACATATTTTTGTATTGGATAGTCCATTTGACGATGAAGGCTTGTCCAAAACTTAGTTTTATAGATTTTACAGCGTGCACTGTACTCTAAACTACATAATTCTCCTAGAGTTTTCTAATATTATGTATGATGAACGTACATGAATACTTCTTGAAATACGCATATAGCCGTAAATTCAATTTCTATAAAGATCCCTTATAAATATGAATAGCAAGATTATCTCCGAGGCTCACTCGCCACAAACCAGTAAGTTATCCTATAGAAAGTGACGATTATTACAGAACTTGTAAATCATGTAAGTACCACTTTTCCCGGCGAAGCGCACTGCCTACCCATTACCAATATGGGGGTTTTATCACTTTTATTAATCAATTTACCGTAAAAGTAGGTTAGTTGTTGCTACAGAGTTATGGATGGTTACCTAATTGATATGGAGACCTGTTATTTTGTGCTGGATAACACAGAGTGCCTTTTAAACTGACCATTTAAGCCGTGCAATTGGTATCAAAAACTCTTTAAAGTGGGGTAATTTCATTTTAAAGGCTGTAATAGTAGTCTTTTGTTCTTCTTCAATGTTTAAAATGACGGTGTTGGTGTGTAATTTTAGTTGAAAGCGTGATTTCTTCGCGTTTACGCCTTTCGTTTTCACGATCGGTTCTGCATTGTCTTCGAGAAGATCCCAGTTTCCCGGGAATGCGAGATTTTATTTTATTACTTTTAAAGTTTTCATTGTGACTGAGTTGACTTACTTCCCAAATCCATAGTATTTACTCGTAAATCTTGTTTTATGTATGTTGTCTTTACGTTCCACTGTTTGTTGATAGATATGTAGACATTAAACCTGACACATTGCGCAGGACACGCATTAGACACGCAACATACATTAGATTTGTTCATATAAACCACAAGTACAACACTAGACACTGAACTATACTGAACTAGCTGTCCACAAACAAACTATGTACTTACGACTATATACGGCAGAAAGCCAGACATCTTCATGTCACTATACTTTGATTAGTCTGGAACTACACTAATGCAAGTATTACATCAGACTGCGTAATATATTGACAGAGGAAACATCAAACAAGATGATGACATCAATTAGGGCACGGTCCTCAATAAATAAAGATAGAATAGCTTCAATGTAATTTACGAGCAGAATTAATTAGCTCTATCAATACATAGGATAAAACAAAGTCGCTTTCGCTGTATGTCCGTATGTATGCTTAGATCTTTAAAACTACGCAACGGATTTTGACGCGTTTTTTTTTAATAGATAGAGTGATTCTAAAGGAAGGTTTGTATGTATAATACATGTAAGTAAGTACCACGGGCGAAGCCGGGGCGGGCAGCTAGTTGCTAATAATTCCGATACGGGCTATAATGCTTGCTAGCGTATCGTGGGGCCTAATGTTCTGTGACTTCGAAGTTAGTTGTAGTAGTTGTAGTGGTCCCGTTTTCAACTATATCGGTAGTATCGGAACAGAACATGCTAAAGTTCTATTCAATTGTAGTAAATGTCAGACCATATATGGGTCTATTGAACCAATTCCAATGTAGGCTAAGGTAACAGGTCTTCCATTAAAAACCAGTATCTTCTTATGTAGCATATTTAAATAGCTGTATTATAAAAGCATCAACAGCACATGAATGTCGTAATAAAATAAAAAATACCGTGCTTTTATTGGCACGACGACTCGCTTGGTGTAGTGGTCAAGAAGTTGACTTTAAGACCAAAGATCGCGGGTTCGATCCCTGCACGGGATAAACATTTGTGTGCATAAACATTCACTCTTATTATATATTATATAAATAAAAGTATTTTAGTATATATCCGTCTGCTCTGTTCCGTAGCATTCATAGTACAAGCGTAGAGCTTAATTTGGGGCTAGGCAATTGGTGTGTTAGTCTTAGGTATTTAGTTGTTCATTTGATTATGTAGAAATTCCACCATCAGCTGCTTCATCCTACTAGATGTCTCTAATAAAGAGAGATTTCCTTCAAATGATCTGCCTACGTGCGAAACAGTTTATGAAACAGATGCCTGTTTTCACTAACAGCTTTCTGCCCATGTCGGACATGGGTGTCGGTGTCCGCCGATATAAATGTCTCAGCGTTAGATTCATATTTGTCACACCAGCTGGCGTTGTCGTCTCCAACACAATTAAACCAACCGGACTTTACCGCGTTATCTAAAGGTAACTTTCTATACCAGTTGGAAACAAACGCACTGACATTTGTTATTTAATTGTGAGCAAGTATATTCCTTACTGGATCCCTCGACGGCTTTCCTATGGAACTATCTCGCAAACTATATAAGTCGTCCATAAATTACAACTTCGGTGTTGAATGTAGGTACTTAGGAATGTTCCTACTTGGCACGTTAATTGTTTAGATCGTTGAACTGTTGTTTATGGTCCCGTTTTGAATTAACGAAGGTTTTAATGGAGTACTATATGATTAGTGTCAAGAACGATGTTCATATTTTATTTATGTGATAAGAATAGGATCAACATATGGTCAAATTGTCAGGAGTTTGGTTTAAAGGAAGGAAAGTTTTTGGAATCACATTGGTACAAACTTGATTTTACACTCAGTAGTTTAAAGAAGCTCAAGAAGCTGAAAATACGACCTATAAAGCAGCAGTCCGTTTAATACGACGTTTTTCGTAAAGTCTTTATAAATTCTATGGTTGCTGATAAAGATTTTAGATTCTAAAGAGTATGGTCAAACGTTCTCTCGACGCCAAAGCACGTTATCCTTTTTAATTGAATTTTTTGCCATCATTTGCTTCTGTATTATTATCCCTAGACGATTTTGCTCCTTTCGCGAATATCATTCCCCACATAAACCCCGTACCAGCATCGTCAACGAACCATTAGGGCCAATTTCACACAGTCACTTGACCATCGTGAACTATTGATTTCTCGTTCAGATAAGGATACGGCGCGGCATAACTTTAACAATAACGTTTGTGAAATCTGTAATGTGCGGTCCCCTCGACCTTTGCCTCGTTAAACCTAGTTCAGGAATAACTCGTATGTTAACAGACGTTGTTACATTTAAATGAAACGCATATTAAAAAGAGGCCATCAAATCGAATAAAATCAAAATGTTAATTGCAAAACCAAAATAATGTACGAAAGGTGTTGGGTTATCGTGATGTCCTATCTTACTTGGCGGTTAAGTGACGTCAAATAGGCAATATCTGTTTTTAATTTCGATCAGTGTTAATTTTTAATATAATTATTTTATGTCTTATATGGCGTTCACCCTGGTAACCAAGCACGTGCTTGCCCAGAATAGTTAAATATCGCAGATTTCATATTATCTGACATTTGTATTCGAAGTACATAATATAACCTGAGAATATAACATAGAATTTGCAGGATATTCGTTATATTGCAATTTGTAAAGATGAGCTGTGCTTCCTTCATTTTATTAATGCGTTTCGATATAGCTATCATCATGTTCCATTTTACTTAAAAAATACGATCACTATCGTTCATCAGCAATCGGTAGTCAACATCTTTGACTACCGATTTAAGCCTTCACAAATTTGAAGTTATAATCCCAAATCACGGAATAACAGTTGTACTACAAAATGTATTCGATAAACAAGCTTGGTTTAATGTATGGTGTTTGGCCAGCGGTACTGACTCGCTACGCCGAATTTATGGTTTGCTCGGAATTACTTTGTTTGCCAACTTGCAAATAGGATATTCTACACCAGTGTTATAGTTATTTATTTTGCAACATTGTGTGCAAGTACCGTATAAGGAACCTGTTTGTGATTAAGTGTAATGAGAGGTGTCATATGGAATCATAGGTTAGCCTTGAGAAAATGCAAGTAATTAAGCCCCGCCTATGTGATAAATAACTTTGGACATTAATTTATTCACAAAGCGCCATCCGGTAGCAAAGTATGTAAGGGAAACTGCTATGTCAGTATTGTTTTTTATTTGAAAAAAAAAAAATAGGTTATTTTTTTAATTTTTGAAGATCAGAAGGCAGAATACTGCACAATAAACCAATGATTTGAAATTCTTAAGATAATAATTCTTCGCCGGTTACGTCATAAAAATAAGTCGGGTTGCGACGAATGTACTCGTATATTATTAGTTTCCATTTAAAAGCCGACTCGTCAATCATTTTGTACTCACTTTTTTTTTAAATTTAAAGCTACAGACCTTAGGGGAGACCTTTGCCCAGCAGTGGGACAATATAGGTTAACAAAAAAAAAGCTAGAGAGCTCTTTAGAAATTCACAAAAAACCATGCCTTATTATTATGCACTTGATAAATTAAAGTTACCTTACATAAAAAAGCAATTTATTTAATATAAACAAAGTAAAATTAATTTGGAATGTTACGCGAGTGGTTCGTAGAAGCAGTGCCACCTCGCTACGACGAACTTGTGCGGTTTTGCTTCATTTAGTTTGCTGGTGAGAAGTAAATAGACTTCGATATCAAATGTTTGTTTAATTGAATGTTTACTTACTGACTTTTGTTTTGTTACAAATTGTCTAATGCTTTTTCTTTCATAAATAATATTCTAACCATTTGTTACTTTCAGAATGTGGTAAAATAACGTCCCTCTCCAAGTTTACAAAACGAATAGCCAATTTGTATATGGCGTTATAGATTTACACAGTTTAACTGTATCAGCCTAACCATATCCTTTATGGTATGGTTATTACTGGAGATACGAAGATTATCAGAGATCAGCACGAAAATTCGTGATAGCCAAGCCATCAAGGTACCCACGCTCCTTCCCAGCTTGCCAGGTCAACCCATTAGGGGACTTAAGCGCTGGTAATTAAGTTATTAATTCCCTGACCCTTGACTTTAGAGCCACCAGCTGCTTTCTTCCCGTCTGACCCTTGATGAGTTATTGTTGCTAAACATTTGTACTTTAATGAGTGTGTGGTCGAATGTATTCATTAATTACATACAAAGGTTAGACGAAGCGTTTTTATATGTTTGTATGATTGTTACAATGTAGTGTTGAATATGCGTTTGCTTTAATGTGTTTGTATGTAAATGATTTATTGAAGGCTATGGGACTGTTCCCGTGGTTTTTGCGTTTTGGATCGGAATCATTCGTATATAATACATACGATACGATAGACTAAGGTCACATGGGGAATACTAGCTTGTCTAAAATAGTGTAATGTAATGTCACATGACACTTGGTTGTAGATTTGATTTTGTAAATGAGTCGGTAACGCGAACAATATATCGATTTTGGAAAGGAAGTTCGAAATTAATGATAACTTATCGTATCTGACATGACATCACTATGTAAGAATTACAATAAAAACATATGTAGGTGTTGTACATCTTATCAAGTGATCTGCATGATCTCGAAAAACAATCATGGTTTACGTGATTTTACTCACGTTCTATTCTTATTTAATGTGGGCTATATGCGACTTCCACATCCACACAGTCATTAAAACTGTTCATGAAATTATCATTCCAGGATTAATCCGGCTTCGAACCACTGGTAAAAATTATACGTAACTACAATATTATAAAGCTATATGAAACTACCATAGCAAGATTAATTTTCCTTAAGGAACTGGGAAAAAAACTTGCAAAAATATTTCAGCAGGGGAAGAATCGTGGTACTTTATTTCTTTTTTCTACCACACGCTACTATTTAATCTAATACATGTAGTAGCGTTTCGCAATGTACCGCATGTTCGCGCCGCAGTACGGCGCCTGCAGCGTAGTACCGCGCCCCGCTGCGCGCGCGTCGATTTGTGCATGTAATGACATTTAAGTAGGCATTCGGTGGGTTATACGTATACGGTTAATTTTGTACAATTTCATTTAAATCTTAATAAGGTGGTATGTTTTGATAATTTTTTAGTTAATAATTTTGCCCGTTTTTTTTTTAATATGCATGTTGTTATCGTTGTGTTGATTTATGTTTTTTTTCAAAACGCATATATATTTGCGTTTTTCTGATCACTTATAAAAAATATTAAAAAATAATTGTAACTTTGTTTGTAGCGCATTAATAACTTAGTTAAAGGATTAAATTAATTGATGAATATTGTACTACTAGTAGCTATCGTAATTATTTACAGGTTACCGATAATAAGCAGAAAAAAAACATGTACCTACTATCATCTCATTAATTTATTTTTCAATTAAAACATTAGTACTTTTATTGATATAAGCAACATTACGTATTCTGCCCTAGTCGTACCCAGTTCTCTCACGCTAAATTTTAGCGATTATATTCATCAATAATCGGAGCGTTTATGGCAAAGTAGCCTTTAATCGATTGTAATCTTATCAAATTTTCTTAACTGCATTCCGATCTTTGTTCATGGGATCTGAGCGTAACTGAACAGGACCGTATTGATACTGACTATTTTATGCAGCGACCCAAAGTAAGTCTTTACCAGTAATTTTAAATAAGACAAAAAATACATTGTTTCAAGAAATTAACTGAACATTAAGAAGTCATCTCTCGCGTAAATAAAGGTCTTTAACATCTACAGATATTGTCAAAAATTTAAAAATCCTCTACACTACTTGTCGCGGATTCGACCTGTTTCGATGAGTGGCAAAAGAACTTTTCATTACAACTTAAATTGACCACTCTTATCAAGATTTACGGCTTCTTCATTTATTAATGACAGTAATTGTAGAGTCCTACATGTCTAGTTCGGTCCTGTCTCGTCCATTGCAGTCAATAAGGGCTAATGGTGCGTCGTGATAGAGCGGGCTTGCATCACAGCATTGTGTCGTGTTTATTCAGCCTCATTACCGATATTAACAGCTGTTATTAAGCCTGACCAATCTTAAACACTTGATATTTTAACTATCATTAGTTCAATTATCGAATCTAGGTTCCGTAAAAAAACTTATTGGGTCCTGAAAGATCTTTGAAAATTGGGTTATTAGTACCTTTACGCGCTCATTGAGAGATATCTTAGCACTGTTAGACGCTAGTAATATCTGTACTGTTTAAATAAGGCTGAAGAGTTTGTTTGCTTAAATGCGCTAATCTCAGCAACTACTGATTCAAATCGAAAAAAATTTTTGTGTTGGAGAGATCATTTATCGAGGGAGGTTTAAAGCCATAAAATAACTATGTGCCGAAAGCAAATCGACGGTAACGAATTCGCGGGCGAAAAAAACCCGACACAACTTTTGAACCTAACCCAGGACCTCGAGATCACGAACCGATACCTAAAACACTACACCATCGAAGCATAAAGGAAATGCATTAAAACGTATAAAAGCATAATTCACACGTCCGAATAAAGATGAAAGTGGTTCTCCGTGCATTTTCGTCACCGCTCGAAACGCGTAAATCTGCAGGGTCCTTTGATCAGCCCCCGTCCCACGGGACCCGGTTCCGTATCCCCGGTCCGCATCCGTAGGATTGTTTGCTGCATTGTAAATCTTTTCCCGTTTCGGAAATGGTGTCGAAAATGTTGTGTTTGTTAGGATGTTAGGAGACGAATTTTAACGGTTGTTTTTGAAGATGATGATGTTTCGTCGATTTATTTGTAGTTTTTGATCGTGTACTAACTAATGATATTAATAGTAAAAAAACTCAGTCAAGTTTTAAAATTTTTTTTATTCGTGCAAGCTAAAGATAGGAAAATGTTATCATTATCACCCTATCGCCTCCCCCGATTGCATTCTTGGCCATTGCCTCGGAGCCTAAACTACGCTGCGACTATGATCCTGAATTGACTAGCCAGGTTATTACAATGGAGCGACAATGACAATACAGACAATTTGTATCATAGTCGGGACCAACGGCTTAACGTGCCTAGGTACTGAATCACGGAATCATCTTCTTTATCGGTCAATCAAGAGATTACAGCCTGCAATGTCCTAATAAAACTGGGAAAACCAACAGATTCGAACCCACGACCTTCTAGTTTTTATGAGTACAGCGCTCTAACCACTGCACCACCGCAGTTTAAATAGGAAAGTGTCAGCATCGAAAATTCCTAGAGCCTAGCCATAACCAGCAATCTTCAGATTTTATGAGCTAGTTCAAGACTCAGGTTTAGCACAAAGAGATTTACGTCAACTTTTATCTTATCTGAATACTGAGCCATGTTTAATGCAATTCTCTTTAGAGCTGAAAGTTATGGGTACAGTCTACTTATCAGTTACATTATATTCCAGTCTAGTTTGAAATATATTTGAGTCAAGTACCGGGAACATTAAACAGGCATAAATAGTTAAAGTACGTAGTTAGAATACGTAACGACGTACAATAAAGCACAAATCTAACCAGAGTTCGCGACGTACGACAACTCGTACAGTCAACCCTCGAAACTGCAATAAATAATAAGTGTAGGAACACACTAGGCGGTAAAAACGCGACTGAAATAAGACGGCAACATATTTTCTATACAAAATTACGAGACGTTATTTCGGCATCGTGTGTCATCTTCCATTTAAAATACATTGCAGGCGGAGTCAGGCTAAACATATGGCGTTTTTTTGGCAAGGTGTGTTTCAAGACTAAGAGGAGGCAGCCATTTGCTCATATTATTTATTAAACTACGGCGAAGTCGATGAAAGGAGGTTCAAACAAAACCCTCTAAGAGGAAACTTGTGCCGTCCTCGATATTCAAAACGATCCTCTATTGTGCTTCGAGAGTTTTTATTTTATCTCCTCTTTTATTATACATTTAAGAAAGTGAATATTCGCTGTGAGCTTTCATAAAATGGATCTCTTAATTCTGTTTTTAAAGGATCTTAACATTTTTGCTGGGAACCTTTTAATTCTTTGTTGTTTGTATTGTTTATTTCTTTTAAGTGCTCGTATTCGGATAGGCTAGTAAACCTATTTTTTCATAAAATCTTTATTGCTCATTGAAAAGTGCTAAGTCTGGACTTAATGCCTCATGACAATCTCTACCAGTTATCAGCCAGGTAGGTAAATGCTTACAAAATACAGTAAATGTGTACACAACATAGGCTTTGGTCAACAATATTAATATTTTTTTTATTTAAATACATAGCAGAAAGTACAATAAATAAATTATAAATGATACTGGTAAACTTCAGTAAATTACGAGTGTACTTAAATGAATGAAGGAAAGTTCCAAATTGTTCGTTCATGTGAAAGAAGGGAGTGAATCAATGCTTGCTCATTTATGCTAATGCTGGTCTAGGACATTTGTGGGGAGCAAAGGCAATGGACTGTGACAATCAAGTGCTTTTGCCACCCATTGCATCGGAGATGCGGTGGATTTGTTGATAGTGTCATATAAGAAAGAGCTGTGCTGGATTTCGTGACAGTGACATTTAGTTTTCTCTCTTGGCAGGAATATAGCCGGTTCTATTAAAAAAATCTGCTTGACAGGAGCAATTGTCGAGTTTCATGCAGGTGGTTTTCGGTAGAAACCGCCTTACGAACCCTGTAGTAGAGAGAGTTATTCTGTAAATTTTGTATGTGAATGTAAAAGAAATAAATGAATAATTCACTGACTGGTTTTTTAATGCGTCCAGGAAAGTATAAATAATAAAAAAACAACGTTTAAACGGATTAAAATCGTGGTGTACTTTAAACTACATATTAAACAGGGTTTCCTGTACATTTTTACAGGGAAACGATTTGCATCCGTTTAAAAGTAGTACATATTATTAATGAGTAGCAGACGCATAAAACTTACAAACTTTACTATAAATAAATCAGCAAAGACATAAAAATTAACAAAACTTAAAAAATAAAGTTTCATTACCCCACGAAAGCTTTCCACTTCGGTTTTATAATCACAGCTCAATCCAACGGTGCCGAGCCGACCCGCTGTCGGCCTGAACCGCTAACACGGCAATACGTACTTTGAGCACGCACGATGCACCTCAGACTGGCCCAACTTTATTACGAAGCAATCTCCATTTTTTAACCCGCCCGATTCGGCCCACTCCGGCCCGTTCGAAAATTAAACTCGACCGCTGAAGGCGAGGGGATAAATAACTGGCCAGCTACGCATATGCTCATGGCGATTTAGAAGAAAAAAGAAGTTTTTAAAAAATGTAATTTATTATTTCTTTGAGTATAGTACATACTTCGCAGTATTTTTTTTCAAATGAACTTTTATGACCCCTTTGAAAGCATTAGGCATAAGCAATATTTACTGCGGCCAATTGGAATGTGCGATCCTTTGCCAAGTAAATAGAAGAGCGGCTATTTAGTTATTTCAATTATGTGCCACAACTTGGCTTTGTACTAAACTTCCTCTTCGCTAGAAAAAGCCCATCGGGGATCATTGCTTGCTTACACACATCAAAGAAAATATGAGCTTGTTTTGACGGCCATCATGTCTTAAAAATAATTGTCTGTCGAGATACATTTGTATGGACATCATTGTCATTAATCAAAAGTATTAATTTTGACAAAACTTTTAAAAGTATTCAGTCACCGATAAGTAATAAAACACACGCAAAATACTCATATAACTTTACCCCTCCGGGAAATAATATATCAAAAACATGATGGAAAGCATCCAAAACCGTTTAGCACGTAATATGTAGAACAGGAACCCCTCGGAGGGTACGCGACGGCTGACGCGTCGAAAAAGGTGTTCACTGGAACAATCAATAAAACAACCATCATTGATGACCTCCACATCCCCTCGGATTTGGTACAAACCAGGATCATATAGGAGGGAGTTGTTACAACGCGAGGGGTCTCAATATCCTGGTTTGTACAGAGTTCCCAGCTCTCACACGTCAGTCGGTATAATCCGGTCAATAACATAAATTTCTTGGAGGCATGGCTCTTTATTGGATTTGTCGGCGCCAGCCAGCCATTCAACCTAGCTCGTAACCTATCCGTTTAAGGCATCCAAAATAAAGTTGCCGGGAAATCTGCGACCGCTGCTCGTACTATGGGAGAAAATATTCTTTTCAGCAAATAAATCCGAGAGCAGTGGAGCGGATAAGGACTTTTAAAATATTTCCCAGCAGAATGATCATCGTCTGCGCTTAGACAAAGAAGAAAGGGTTTAATCTAAGTTGGGACGTGGAAGGACTTAATGTGGTTCTGATGTTATTTCCTTATCGATTTAGTTATTAATGTAAATGTGCGTTATAATGTAGACACAGTGGATTAAACAGTGACACTTTGTTTACAAATAAAATTTAGTTGTCAGACTATTTTAAAAGAGATTATTTGTAGTTAAATTTAATGCATCTTCAAAATTAGCATTTTTCAAATTCATATGCGATCGAGCGATGTAAGGTTCAAAAATTCCTTGCGATATTGCACGCAAGCTAGTGTGTATTTCGCACTTTCTACATTGCGGTAAGTGCATTCTGCCTTATCATAAAGTACAGTAATAAACAAACAAACAAAAAAAAGAACCTGAAAAAGCAAACATGTTATCTGCAATTTGATGAGGACATACGTTTGTCAGTACCTCTATATCTTCCAACATAAAAACACTATGATAATAACTATCATAGTGTTTTTTTCCAAAATTACTCAAAATCGGGGCATGTTTTGACAGGTTTCTTTCTTTTGAGAGTGCTTTTAGAAAATATGGCCAAGAATATCTTGAATAGAAATATAAAACTTTTTTAACCTCTACGATCTAAAAAGGATTATGCTTTGTCATTGTTTCGATGTTGAATATTCTTATTTTAACGATAGCACAGGTTGGAACAAAAAGCACGTCTGATTTCCCGTTCGTCTAGACAAGTGTTCAACATAAGTACGCAACATGTTGAACACGAGATTCCAATCCAACATTCGCTGCAAGTTTTAGACAAACGCGAGAACCCCCTCCACTGTGCCTGTGGGAAGCAAACTTTACAGACCGATACACGGTGAATTTTGCATGCAATTAATATTTTCTTCCCTTTCAATACGATAGAATAAGTTTTCAGCACTGTAATATTTGGTTGAATACTTGAATCATTACATACTGGGACGAATCTTTGTAGGGATCTTTCTATGAAAACAGATTTATTACAATTACTTATGTCATAATATTAATATCACTGTCTCCGTAGTGTAGTGATGAGGTGGCTTGAATCACCAGATTGTCCGATAAGAATGATGATTCCGTGCTTCCGAAAGCACGTTTAGCCGTTGGTCTCGACTATGATCCAAATTGTCTGGTTATTTCCCTTGTGTGGGTTGCGGAGATCAGACGTCAGTCGCTCCAATGTAATTCAGGATCTTCATCGATGCCTGGGCTTCGAGGCAGTGCCCGATGATGATGACTAATGTCATCATAATGCTATCGGTTGAAGAGTCTACGGACTCCAATAATTTTTAAGTAATTACCAAATACTTATCTTTGTATATAATTGATACCTACTAAGCTTTTTTTGTATTTATTTGGATTACGATAGGTCCATCCATAAGTTAGAATTCATCTGATATCAAGATATTAAATATCGAAGTATAAACATGTAAATAAATATCGAAGTATAAACATGTAAACAAAAGTAAAAATACCATACTTTAAACTTATTTATATCTAAACGGCGGTTGTCAATTCGGTAAAATTACTCTGGAAAACGTGTTCTAGACACGTGATCAGGAATGACACGGGTCGAACATGTCACGCTACAGCTAGCTAGTTGCGTGTTTAAGAACATGCCCATTTAGTTGGGCGTTTAGAAATTTACTAAAACGATAAAATATTGGTGAGAAGATTGAAGTTATAAAAAAAGACATTCAATTGTACAATAAAATATATACCTATTTTAGACTTTTATTTCAATAAAATAATATTGAAGTAACTACATAATAACTGTAATTTACTCGTCTTCTTTATGTTACCGCTTGTACTATGTGTTTCTTCATCTATACTTTACTAATATGTATAATACAGTTCAAGAGTTGGTATGTTTGTTTGTTTGAACGCGCTTATCTCAGGAACTGCTGGATCGAATCCAACACTTTTTTTTCGAGGAAGGCAGTAATCTATAGTATCTGTTTAACACCATGTGTGTGGAAACCAAAATACACGCGGACGGAGTCGGGACCGGCCGCTAGTAATGTAATAGCGGATAGACATATGCTACAGTGTGAATTTGTGTCTTCGAAAACCACACATTTATGTTTCCTGTGTGGTTTCTCTGCGGTCGAGCGGGAAGGTACTGTTATGCTTTAGCTGATGTGTTTCGCTCAAAAGAGTTTCTTATTGTTATGAATAAAAAAATCTTCAGGAACCCGCTGCTTTATGTAGCATTATTTTAGTTTTCGGTCACTCCGGCATAATAATCATAGTCATATGTCGTACTTTATACTTTGTTTTGGATGTTAGTCCGTTAATCACGCTGAAAGCAATGAACGGATTTTTGTGAATTTTGGTATACAAGCAGGGTATGGGTTAACTTAAGTGATATGACTTTTTATTCAGATTAAATGCTCCCTCAGGAATCTTGATAACGCAGGTGAACCCGTGGGTAAAAACCAGTTTGTTCATAAAACGTATACAACATTATGAAATCCTGTATTACATGCCTCTCTTAATTGGATATTAAAATAGTAATAGTTTAATCTTAATACGAACTAATCTTCGCAAGGTCCAGTGGTAATGCATTACTTAGCCATAAACTTAAGAAAGTATAATTCACGACTAGCATAAGACAGTGGTGATAGTTCTCGGAATGAAGCTATCACGTTTCTGTGCCACCGATAAAGAGATGCGAACAATTAACTTCAAGGCAAAGTCGGTTAATTGTGACCACTCGAACTGAGTACGCGTCTTTCACTGGTGGCCTCGTTGGAAGGTGGTTAGTTACCAAGCAATCAGTGTGAGCAATAGTTAAACAGAAATTAGAATACCTATGATACTGTAGAGTCGCCGAGGATCGGGCTGATTAGAGAGCCCTATGTCCAGTAGTGATGCGATAGGCTGATGATGATGATGACTGTAGAATATTTAAAAAAAAACTCAAGTCACTGCAAAAGCCATGATGTCCTATAATTTAAACCAGCCTTCCGCCCGCGACTTCGTCCGCGTCCCATCTCATCCCATCCCTTCGTCTAGTCGCCAATCTTTCCGGTAAAACCATCCCTGGACTTTTAAAAATAAGGATTTTCGGAAATTGTCCAGGCATTGTTGTGATATGCGCTTATCAACACATTTTGCGATTTATTTTCATATATAAGATCAATGTTGGTAAGAAATAACTACTGTGGTTAATTCATAATTGCATTGAAATGAAAGAGAGTTACAATTGTGACAGTTATTACATGGAGGTCAGAAATGGACGAAACATTCGCGAAATGAACTTATAACTTTTAATTTTTTAGAACATTCTAGATTTGTTTTTTTTGTGTTTCAACTTTTTTCTTAATTCTAATTTTTTAAATTTATTTTAAAAATCGATTTAAATTAGAGGGTCTCGTTAAATCGAATGCAACTGCAGCCTTGCTGGGCCAGTGTCACGCGAGTTTAATCATCCCAATGTTTACAGTGCATTAATTAACACCAATCATGCAATAAACTTCTTATTTATCAACTGTGTTTACTTTGCGGCGGGCACAGAGGCGGTGTTCGTTTAATTTCATACTAAATTACGATTATATATTGCCTCTTCAACTTAAGGTTGCAAGTTGCGTAAGTGCAGGGATGTGTAATGATGAAAGTGTTCTCTCCATTGCGTTAACCAGAAATATATTATTTATACTATTTATTTATTTATAATGTTACATTATAGCTTAAAACTAGTCCTTCCTCGACAAGTGGATTATAACACATTTGTTCTTTTTAAATTCGAACCAACAGTTCCTTAGATCAGCGCGTTCAAACAAACAAACTCTTCTCCTTTTTTTATTTTAGTGTAGATATTTTTTTCTTCTGTGTTGGTCTACCATTTTCTTTAGGCACTGAGTAAATGTGACACTTATTCCGGAATAATAGAGCTTGTGCTAACAATTTAAATTTTTCAAAGTTTAAACTAATTGTTCATTGTTTCTATGCATTTCAACAATTCATTTTGTTCGCAATTTATATTTGTGACCATGGCTTAAGATTTTGGCTTAAACGGTGGCATAATTGTTGAATCATTTCCAAAAAGTTTGACAATGTTACGAGCACATCATTGACACAAATTCTTTAAATTTTAAATTAAACATTAAATAAACTCCATAATTTTTTAAACCTCACCAGCTGTTCCGACCACCGGCGTCCCTGGTTATTGTTATGATCTTTAATGACGCGTGACATAATTACTTTCATACATTATTTAGCGCTCGTATGTGATCTCATGATCTCCGTTCTTCGTATCAGGACGAGTCAAGGTGCCATATACGGGCAACGGTCATTCTTCAGAGAGAAAGTTTTCGTATGCACGAAGCACCGTCGGACATCCCTGGGCTTTTAAAATATTTGCATTTCTTTACGGGCGGGAGTTTTTCTTGAGATGCTTATCATAGACTAGGTCGGGCTAGGGAATACTAATTCGCGCAGGCTTTTATGGAATATTCTTATCGAATCGACTGTTGGGTTTTTCAGCATCAGTGGCGCCGCGGTTTCTAAGTAACACTTTAGAGCCTCACGGTCCTGGGTTCAAATCCCGGATTTAACCAAATACTTTTGTTTCGATTTAACATATTTCTGCAAACGGCATGATTCTAACAGTACATAAGGCTGGTCATATGCCAAATCTTACTAGGGTCGTTGGACATCAACGCTTACTAAATTAAGTGATTTAGGGAATAAGAAGTATACCTGTGCTTCCGCACTAACTTAATCATCCTCCTAGCGCTTATCCCGTTTCTGTACAGGGTCCGCTTTGAACATGATCCAGGATTTGGTGAGTCTGGTTATTTATTACAGTGAAACGACTTGCATCACACCTTCGTAACCTTTAGAAGGGAACCAGACAGATTGGATCATGGTAACACATTCAGATCTGACTGAACTAAAGTCAGAAACTATCTGAATGTGCAGGTATCCTCACGCCGTTTTCAGTCACCGCAGAGCTAGAGAGAGCAGAGCTTTCGCACTTACATACTTATTGACTAAAATGTATATCCTGTGAAGTTATCAGATAACCAAAACGACGTGAGATTTCACGTAACCAAAACCTTTTTAGTACGACCTTATTATAAATTCGCGCGTCGTTTCATATAATATTCTTATCGATTCGAATGCATAGTCGCGTTGGGTGTAAGCCAAAGATCGGATTGGTCTACAATGGAGTTGTGCTTAAAGGAGGGATGTTACTTTAATCTTAGAGTAGGAAGCAGTGTTTGGCACGTGCTATTGGAGATATGGATCTTGTGTTGTAGCGGGCTACTGCTTTACTATGTTTGTTGGTGGTTTTTCTCTTTTATAAGGATTGTGGCTTTGAATGTGCTGCTAGGTTTTAAGTTTATTGATCGTACATTATATGCCGCCATTTTTTGTTGATTTTAAATACATTTTATATGTACAGGTGTGAGACAGTTTTCTTACAATAATTTTGCCACAGTATAACAACAAATAAATCCATTTATTATTGTATTTTTTATTATTTTTCTTAAGGGTTAACTGTAAAAAATTCACCAGGTTTGTTCATTGCTGACAAGCTTTATCTTGAATGAACTTTATGTCGGTCAAATCAAAATAATCATACAATGTAGAAGCTATGGCAGAATCTTGAAAACATGACAACATATACAAAATGATATGCACAAGTTTAACAACTTACCTGTGGGTATTTCATAGTCCAATACGTTGGATGGAAACAAAGGGCTGCCCAAACTGCTGTTTTAGACTCGCAACTTTGATCTTTATGATGCTCGCAATAAGGCCATGTTCTTCAGGTAGGACCCATGTCATACCTGCCATAACCGCGTCCCTGACAGTTAAAGCGCCCTCCTGTTGTCCTTACCCCTTATTTGTGACGTCATAGGAGAAGTGACCATACTTGTTAAGGAAACAGGATAAAGGTTTATTCTAAATTGCTGCTCAATAATTCGTAACGTTGAATTTTTGATGTAAAAATATGTACATAATATATCGTTTTAATTGGAACGCCTCGATGGTCTAGTGGTGTAAGTACCGGGCCCTGGTCTCGATGTCCTGAGTTCGATCTCCGGATTGGGAAAAACTTGTGTTGATTTTTCTAAACACAGCCCGGGTTTGTGCACGCCAACCCGCATTTGGCAAGCGTAGTGATTATGCCAAAAACCCATCTTTGTAACAAAAAAATGATTTAAAATGATGGCGGCCTTTGCCCCGCAGTGGGACATTAATAGGCTGATACATTATTGCTATCAATCTTGCACTTCTTACCTGGTGCTCTGTGTTTAAACCTCACCCAAAATACTGATACACTTACATAAGAATCCACCCTGTTTGTTTAAAACTTCTAGCATTAAGATGAGTGTACTGTTTCTATGCTAGAAAAACGGCCCAGGAACCATTCATCTAAATCTGTATTACTTTCTCAAACTCAAAACCAAGGACCATGGATAATAAATGTGCTACGATCATTATTCCCCTCAAGAAAAACCTATTTATACTGCCTCCTCTTGAGGGAGGTACCCTCATTATAATTCTTAGCTTATTATTAATACTTAAAAACATTAAAAACTGGTTTCCTGAAAAGCAACAAATCAGGACTGTCCCTCTCCTAACCTAACTCATACCCACATCAGCCATAACCTGGTATCACTATTGTATTCGGTAATTAAACGGTGTTTAATACACGAGGTGTCGCTGTGATTGGATTTTAAGGTGTCGTACAATGTACGTTCGGAATAGCCAAGGGTCCTTTGTGAAGGCCTAATGCTATTAGGGTCTTTGATAAGACTAGGGCCTGAGTGGCTGACGCAATTTTAATTAAGGACGATAAATTAATTAGCTGCCATTGTAAAAACCTTATTGGAGGTAAAAGCTTTTCTGATATTGCGGAAGACGCTTTTAGGTAAATGGTTTTTATATATGTAGGTAAGTTATTACGTAAAGGTATAGGCATAAGCAAAGTAATAATAAAAAAAAAATAATAAAATTTTTATTTTACATAAATGTTTAATATTTTACCGCCCATGCCTACATTGTAATACTATTTACGTTTTAATAACAACAATCAACTCTGTTAAACGCTCAATAATCTTAATTCAATGTTAATAATCCTGTCGCGTATTTACCACTGGGCAATTTTTTTTTTATCAAAGCAGTATCAAAAAGTAAATTAAAAACAAATCTGATCGACTTCATTTCGAAATTACAAAAATCGAACGCTTACGAAAAATACGATATTGTCCTGACGAAACTGGGTGTTAATTAGTGGCCAGTATCAATTTACGCTGAGCACTTCACGCGTCTATTCATCATCTAGTGATGCATGGGCGCGACGACCCGGTCGCGCTTGTCGTATTGGGAACTGGGTTGTTTTAATCAAGATTTTATTTAATTAAACTTATTACCCTAAACAAATCGGATCAAATCATTTTGATAAGAAAAGCTTAACAATTGATAAATAAATAATGCTGTATTTTTGAATTGTTTGACAAATTAGAACAGCTTGAATTTGCGTTGATAATTTATCATGTAATAAAATAATAATATAATAAAATAATTTGTCATATTTAATGCCCGCATTGGCCGAACTATATTTTCTGCCCTTTGGTTTTCTCAATGAATAAATGTAATGAGTATTCACACTAACTGGGAAAGCTTCATAAGGTGCATAAAAAAATTGCATTGTATGTTCATGCTAATTTTTAAAATACCCCAAATAATTTTTCATATGCGTTGGTAAATTTCTCATCACTTATTCTAAATACCCAGAAGCCATTGTCGTCCACCAAGATTGTGTACTACTACTACCTACTACTAAAATTTCCTATTTCTGATGATTGCGACCATTTCTCACCTCTGCGATCAATTCATCATTCCCGGCTCGAGTGCAATGACCCGACCCTCCGTAGTTCGCACTTCCCGTATTGAAATGTGCGGTTTTCGGAAGCTTCCCACGTGTTCATATTTAATGCACGCCGCACTTCTGTCAACGCATTTGATTAACGCCTCGTGGATTTGAAATTGGAACGTGAAGCTGGCGGGAAAATAGTGAGACAATTCTTATTTTTTTAATTTTTTGCGCGGTTTGTGGATGCATGTGGGACAAACTTTTCGTGAATGATTTTGATCGTTTTTATCCGTGAAGATAAAAATATTTATTCATGTTGCGATTTGTAAAACAAGGAATTTTTTACTAAGAAATTAGAATATTTATGATCAATCAATGTTAACTGTTCTACAAAGTTCTTGAAATAACTCAGATAAAAATTATACTTCTCGTTAGTTTTTTTTAAAGTCTTTTTATGAGATAGCAGTTTATAAACCTCTATCATTTTTTACCTGCGTTAAAACTCAATTATTTGTTTAATCTTTACTTTATATCAATATGTAGTGAATTGATGAATGATATAAGTGCAAAACTAATTAATCTTCATCAATCATCCCTGTACTGCGACCGCTTCTCGTGACATATCTCCCTAAATATTTACACGTATTGATTAAGTTGAAGATGTATACTTACTTAGTCTCAGTTTACTCTTAGGTTAAGTGGTAATAAGCGATGAAGAAAGTCAGAATTAAGGTGGTCCGCTTTTATTACAAACAGCGTATTATTGGTAAAATAAGTGTCCTAAGAGCTAAAAAGTTCTTTGGCCACAGACATTTTCGGATCCCGATTCATGTGCTCGGTTGTCTACTCTTTTTTTTATAAAAAGAAGCTTTATTAAAAATAGCGGCCCGTCACGCGGTTTCACCCGCGTCCCGGGGGAACTACTTCCCGTACCGGGATAAAATATAGCCTATGTTACTCTGGGTGAATGTAGCTTTCCAACAGTGAAAGAATTTTTCAAATCTGCCAAGTAGTTTCGGAGCCTATTCAATTCATACAAACAAACAAAAAATCAAACCTTTCCTCTTTATTATATTAGTATAGATTAAAAATAATTTTCATTTAGCTTATTCTTATCACGTGGCACCAGATCCGATTGCGGGACATTAGGCTCCTATGATCTTATATTATAAATATAGTTATGCAATCTTGAACTCGTGGACTGGCAGATCATTATATCCCACGCCAATAAAATTACCCAGAATCGATTGATTAAAAATCAAGACTCCATAACTGTCCAAAAGAAAGAAATAACAGTAGGTCGCCAGTAAAAAACTCGCAACTTCAAAAGTCGTAGTAGAAACATTTTTCTGTAAAGTTGCGACGGAACAAGAGTAAGTAGTGACATGCCAAGTTGGAGTTTTTAATCGAGTTTGTTTGACCTCGAGTATAATGGGATGTGGAATGAAAAGTTTAAACTGCACAAGTGCATTCGACGTTCAGTTTATTTATTGCACTATTCGTGGTAGTGTATTGATATTCTTGATAAGGACGGTTGCCAAATGTGATAATAAATTTAGGTTATGTTATGTTCGAAAAAACAGAGAATGGTGACTTCGAGATCTCTGTATCTTTAAGACGCCGAAACGTTAATAGTTGGAACTGCTTACTTAGTTGTATGTAGTAAACAGATACAATGTAATTACACCAAATCAACTCTATCCTTAACCCATTCCGATGATGACGATCATTTTTCACCTAGCAATCTGCACATCTATTTATCATTCAATAGCCAAAGATCCTGAAAAGGTCAGGCTTCTACCACTACAGCATCTCTGAACTTAACAATCATTCGCAACTATGCGAAACAATCAGTCAGTTTGTGCTCAAAGGGATATTTGCCTTATGTTTCAACTTCTCTATGATTGAAAGTGAGGCCTTAAAGCCTCGCTTCAGGGTTTTCATATTTTAAACAACTCCTGTTCCTCTCAATCCCTGATTGCGTAACGGCCCGCATTTTCCCTCGACGCCATAAACCGGTTATAATATAAGAATGACTGGCACATTCCTGACTCTGCTCACAAACAATACTTGTTACGCAACCGAAGGCGAGCTTTATTCGCAAATAAATTAGGCAAGGAAAAAGATTGGAATGAAGCCAGAGGAGGGAAAATCGATGGTTCTACAGCGGCCGCGCAAGAAACGGTAGGAGTCCACTTTGACCACCCAGTTTATTGGCATCCGAAACTTGAGCACTTGGCTTAGTCCATCGGTTGATTTTTTGACAGATCTATGGATATTTTTTTAGCAAGCACATAATACTATTATATAGGTACTTAAAGTGGTCTAGACCTGAGGTGCGATTCACAAATGTCATATAAGCCCTGGTCGTAGTGGCTGTGTAATCAGCAACAGTACTTTTGGTATTCTGTAAGAACTATTTCAACACTGCACGATCTAAACATCGAACGATGTTAAGGCTGACCCGTGATTTCAGCCGTGAGCGCATCGAACGAGTATCGCTTAGTTAATTGCACGGCAGGTGCCTAAGTTGCGAGTGGTAAAAAATTGGGTGATTAAAGTGGACTACCTCCAAAAAACGTACCGGCCGGAATTAAATTAATACCGCGGACTCGAGTACGAATGGGGAAAAGTTAATTTTATTTAGACACGAAACGCTGACCTTAAACTCAACAGTTATAACATAATGGCTGTCTATTTAGGAGGTAATGGTCCCTGCGACCTCGTAAAGAATGGAGGTTTCCATTTTTATTAAGATTTTTTTGTTAATATCATGATTTAGCTATTAGGTATGCCCACTTAACCCTTCGGTGCCCTTGAAAAAGCGTAAGGACCGAATCTAGTCAGATAAAATCGGATCTGGGTTTACAGAAAAGAAATGAGTATATTTCCTATTTTTATTTTAACTTTGGAAACCGCTCTCTCATTTCGAGAGCTCTGAGGTGTATTTCTGAAGAGTTGTGTTGAAAATCATGTTATTTAACAGTCAGCCGGTGCGGAAATCTAACTTGCTACCTCTGTCATACTCAACGTTACCGTTACCGTTGAACTTGGTTGAGTATGATCACACAAAGGATCACTAACCCGGGCTGTGTTAGGAAAAACTGACGTAAATGACGCCCGACCCGGGAATTGAACTCAGGACTTCGAGACCTCCGCACGGTATTTAAACAAAGGAGACTACCTAAAAACATTTCAACTTTTCAAACGTCATGTGTCTAAGTGAAGCTATTGCTTTATGCTTTTAAGTATCAAATGAACACACCAGACCAGTTTATTTGATTTCAATCCTATAAGATATATCAGGCTGGAACAATAAACAATTAGCATGGCCACCGTCTTACACGCCTACCGGACCGCATTGTGGGTATAATCGGCCGCGTGAATTATACCGCTGTGACTGACGTTGATGTAAATACGCATTTGGTTGGCACTAGGTTTTGAAATTGGCGAGCCTTACGCTTAGCCTCAGCTACTGCGAAATTGGCGCTTTATTTTAAACTTATTAAATGGCAATTACTCCAACTTTAAAGAGATCAGTGACCAAACCACTCTCTAGGTGAAGGCCAACCAACCCGGAGGCATGTTATGTTAGCAAGATGCCCTTAACACTTGATCATCTCAGCATTGTAATCTTATTGGCTACTAATGGCAGATCTCTGCTCCGCTTCACACATCTTTGGTGGAGTCTCACTGTCGTTGATGTAAATACGCATTTAGTTGGTTTGGTACAAGGTTTTAAATTATTTTAAAATTGTTTGACTCTAAGCTTTCTCCCTAAATTAGGGTTTAAAATTATGCTTATTTTGATACTTGCAGATACCAAGTAACAGTTGTAAATTTCCAGGTAGGTAATTAAAAAAACAATGTAACGTCGTCTTTCTCTTTGTTATAAATACATTATCTATTATCGATTATAAATAAATACACATCGATAATATAGCAACCGAAGTCAATTCAGGATCATAGTCGCAGCGTACCCTGGGCTCCAAGGCAATGGCCGAGGATGCAACTGGGAGAGGCGCTAGGATGATGATGAATATAGCAACCGAAGATAGATAATAACGGCATTGTTTAAACAATGCCGAAATTAAAAACACAGAAATCTTACATTGTATTGGAATCTCCCGTTTAGCAAGTTATATTGCTAAGTTTTCACCTTTGTCAAAAATCGTGTTTTATATCAAACGAAGGGCAGCGACCCTGTGAAATCTTTGATCCCTGCATGAACGGAAAGCTGAGAAACAGGGAAGCATGGGAGAGCAAAGTTTGTAAAAGTGCGGTCAAATCATAGCTCTCCGGGGAGTTAGTTTGTGAAAGTTCGCGCGCCGCCGCACCTTCGGAAGGGGTTTGGGTGATAGCGGAGCTGTCATCAGATGTTGTGTATGTACGCGCTATGGTTACTACACTTGACTCTACTGTGCGTAGCTTGACTCTCAGAAGGCGCAGATAAATAAAATTCTGAATGTCACTAAAGATTGATTGTACAAAATAACAAAACTGAATTTAACACAATAATTTATCGAGTGTGGGAATGTGAGTTCTCGCTCGTGATCATTTATGCGTAATCAGCGAATTACATACTGTGGATCTACATCTACGAGGGAATTTAGACATTTTCTTACAATCAAAAGTTAAGCTTTAATTCTTTAACGGACATTGACAATTATCATAATTTTATTTTGATTCTAATGTGATGGAAAACTATTTTAAATGTTGCCTTACTTTCGTAGTTGAATTACCAGTATTAGTTCATTACAAATCGTCTTAATAATCATGCTTGCTTGTCCTTAACAATCATGAGATATCATCAGTGCGGTAAGCTGATTCTTGATGATGATTTCTGAGACCTCTGCAAAATAATAATTGACAGGCCCGTTGGTCGAGTGGCTAGAGACCCTGGCTACAAAACCAAGGGTCGCGGGTTCGAATCCCGCTAGGGGCAAATGTTTGTGTGATGAACATCGGCATTTGTACTCGAGTCATGGATGTTTATAAAAGTATAAGTATGTCTATCCGTTCCCTAGCTTCCATAGTACAAGCTTCGAGCTTAGTTTGGGGCTAGGCAATTGGTGTGTTAGTCCAAGGCATTTATTTATTTATTTATTTATTATTTATTATTTAATAGGTTAATAAATTGGCTCCGGTTTTAAGAAAGTAATATTTTCTTTCTTCAGAGTATGTACTGCTTTATAATTATACGGTATTCCTGTAAGTGTTATTTATTTTCCGTAATAAAACGGAATATATATATCCTCTTAAATATTCTTTGTAATCATCGCTGCCAACCAAACCACGGCAGCACCTCTTCTCGATACTATAACGTATCGGCGCCCGGTAATAAAAGTGGCAACTCAAATAAGTCAGGGAACTAGGAACACACGCGTCCGCTCTTTTTACAATATTTGCGATGATGGATCGCGCAATTTGTTTGTATCAGACATTTGCTGGCATGAGAAATGGACTTATATTCTTATTTTTCGGAGTGACTGTACTTTTAAATACACTGAAAAGTAGTAAAAACTGTGCTGGATTAACCCTTTATTCAAATTGTTTAAAATTGTTATTGTTTTGTATAATTGTGATAACCTTGCAGGGTGCATTTGCTGAACTACACCATGTATACCATCCTCATATGTACAACCACATGTTTATGCAATGAAAATTCTTATATTATTATTATTTAAAACTATCCTCTGCTCTTATGCTTTAAAGTGAAACAGTTTTCGCAATAGCAGCAAAAACACATGCTGATTCAATTAACAAAATTGATTATTTTACTTTTCAAAATATTTCTCTATTAATATTTACGAAATTTCAATGGATATCTTATCCAAGTAAAAATAATATAATGTATTCATGTCCTCATAAGCTTAAACTGATAGCTTCGAACTGAAAGATCGGCGACGCAATATCATTATATTAGATGAAAACCTTCTGGCGAATATTAAGTACGAAAGAGACTCATAAATATTCATATAATGCCGAAAATTATCAACAAAGTGGCATTGTAGCCTCGAGAGGCAGTTTTCTTGCGATCCTTACAAAGAAGTCGGTTTTTAATTTCGAAGTGAGAAGCAACGGAATCGCCTTGGGATCTAAACTGAGTGATATTTAGAGGAAAACTCTGAGAAATGAGGTTATATTATAGACAGCTATATTCTATTTTTTGAGTGTTTAGGGAATGAAGAGAAATGAAAGAATTGTTTCTTCTTTTATTCATGGAGATTTTTTTATTTACTTGGATAACGTACTAACATAAGCATTACTTAAAAATAACTGCATTTTACCACTAATTTACTTATATCGCAATTATCTTATATTAACAGTTAATCACAACAACAATAAAGTTTGACAATAGGCATATACCCCTTCTGGGGAGGGGAAAATTCCCCTAAATTAATCAGTAGATCGAAAGAGGCAGATGATGATGATCTTACTTAAATATTTTTAATGACTATTTTTTTGTTTTGTTCTCAGGTATGTCAACGTTAAAGCACAAAATACATAGAAAATAAAAGACAAGAGAGCTGTGTGATACAAGGTATTTACTCCTTCTGTTACGCTTTAAATATAAGATAATAAATTCTTAAAGTATAGAATATTATTAAAACTTACGTATTTGTTTCATATTAATTTATCTAGTTAAAATCACGCTATGACTAATCGTAATGTTAGCATAAATGAAAATAGCCGCCTATTTCCACTAGTGAGGAGTTGGAGGGAAATTTTAAACATATTAACAAGGTTTTACGCACTCCTTTAATAATGATATTTACACTACAAATGTTGTTAAACTAAAATGCGTATACACTGTAATAATGCACTTTTCACACTACGCTCCGAGCCCCATTGAGGCGGAAGACGTCGTTTTATGACAGAAACCAGTCAATAGCCAGTTTCGAAACTACGTTTTGCGATCACCTTTAACTACCTACCCCTTTTGAGCGAATAACCACCTTAAGTACATGGAAAGATAGTTCATTTTACATTATCAGTGACGCGACTCATTATATCTCTGTGCATTGGTAGCTAATTCATTTTGCATTTCTTTATTGTATGCAAACGAGTTCTCTTAACGAGATGACTTCATTAGTGACTGCTTTCCACCGTTTCTTGACTAGACTTACAGGGGATTTCGCGATGTTAACATTAATTTCCTAATGGAATCTTACGGAAGCAACCCCTTTCCTAGAAAATTTTATAATAACTTGTTTTTAAACTTTTTAACGAAAACGTGACTTCAAATGATGGAGGCCTTTGCCCTGCAGTGGGACATTAATACTTTACTTTTCTTTAAACTTTTCGCTTCTTTCGAAATCATTAAATTCTTATATTATTTGTAATTACATCACTCTTTTAATTAGGATGCCAATTAATCGTCAGTATTTCAGTTATAACGAGTAATCAGTTTCATTATCAATTCTCGAAGATTCCACGCTTACTGAGAAATGAGAAGTATGCGGCTATACCATGAGAATCCTTCATAAAGCCATCTCAGAACGTGTTGCGAAGTTAATCGTCGATTGCTATTTAAATTTGAGCTTTATGTTCATTGGAATAAGTTGCATGTGGAATCGTTGGTTGCTTGGTGTACAGTAATGCAGTTTCACCAAAAACGGTGGCAGAATGACTGCGGTTTGCGGTCACGTACTTTCTTACGAAGTAGGCCCGGGGCTAGGAACGTAATTAAACCTGACATTCATTTTGGTAGATATAGTAATATACTCAATTATGAGTAGTGATGCTGATTGAAAGATAATGATTAAGTGCTCGTAAAGTCTGTAATCTTATATGTTAGGGTTTTATTTGATAGAGAATCGAAGTGAAATATTAATTGCCATAGTACAACAACAAGCGGGCCGCCTGGCTTTGCACGGGTGATGGTGGGTGGCACTTCAATTTTATAGCCAACGTAACTCAGTGATGATGTAGCCAGAAAATATTTAATGAAATCGAGCCTCTAGATTTTCAGTTTTATTATTCATAACATAAATAAATACAAATCTTTCCTCTTTTTAATATTGGTATAGATAATTATTTTTTACACTCCCGTCATGAAGAACCCTCGAACTCCCTCAGACTACTAAACGTTTTATTTCTCATCTCTGTAACTTAAATAGCCACACAATGACTTAATCTTGGCAAAATTATGTTTGCCATTGCCTTCTCTATTTTACACGTTAATCACGTAATACTAAGGCCTTCTTATAAAATTATTTACATTTTTCTTTGTCAATGCAACGTCCAATTTTGTTTTGTCTGTAATTTAAGGAAACTAAAAGCAATTTTAAAAAATCATCACCTCTAAAAACTTTTTATAATTTAATTGTCGATTTGCATTAATACATATCTCTCAGTTATATGCGTACCATTATGCTGTGTTTTAAGTTACTCATATCTCCTAACCTATGCGTGCGGGCGACCGCCGCAAAAGTCGCAGGAGCCGATGCGGAAGATATCGCGAGTAAAGGTTGCCCTCCAGTGAAAGAGGTGGCTTAGTTCGAACGCTCATACGATAGTAATATGGCCGTGCGTGGGAAAGAGTGAGTGAGAGCACAAAGTACATACTCGTACATACATAATACATTTGTAGTTGCTGTTATACAAAATATATATTTTCATTGTTTCGTGCTACACAATTAAATTGTGTCTATGTGCCATGCCCTCTATTAGCAACGTTGACAAGAAGTACGTTTAAAAGACTCGCTTGAACATGCCCGTATGTTCAAACACACGTAATTCAGTACTTAGTCATACATCACACAACATCACAGACATCCTACTACTATTATAAAGGCGAAAGTTTGTAAGTGTGGATGTATGGATGTGTGGATGTATGGATGTGTGGATGTATGGATGTGTGGATGTATGGATGTTTGTTACTCTTTCACGTAAAAACTACTGAATGGATTTGAACGAAACTTTACCACAATATAGCTTATACATCAGAATAACACATAGGATATTGGAAATCAAAATCCACGCGGACGGAGTCGCGGGCGGCCGCTAGTAATATAAAAAATAGGGTTGCATTCAATAAACGTTTTAATCATTATATAGTATAAAACGAAGTCGCTATCCGCCGTCTGTCTGTCCCTAAATACAAATGTATGCTTAGATCTTTAAAAGTATCAAACGCATTTTGTTGCGGATTTTTTAGGAGATAGAGAGAGACTTCCTCAATGTTTATATGTATAATTCATGCATAATATAGAAGAGAAATACTAATAAATTAAGATGCATTCGTGCAAAGCCGGGGCGGGTAGCTAGTTGGAAATAAATAACTTTTCATAAAAATGCGTCTCTGCAATGGATGCAAGCTTTACCTCAGTCGTCCATTTTCTGCCACTAGGCATTCCTTTCACGTGCCAGCGCTAATCTTCCAAGGATTTTTATTCATTATTATGAACCCTGAAAGACGTGGTTTAACGTGCCATACCAAAACGAGAGAAACCGGATAGTTACGCGCGTATTCGCAGTCGTAACGTGCGGATGAAACTTTTTGTTGATGCCAGTGCTTTTAATTTTTTTGGAGTTTTTAATTATAATGATGATTCCTAATCATAAGCCAAATTAAAAAGGAAAGTGACCATAATGAATGAATAAACAATTCTTTAAGTGTCCGTTCGAGAAAATAAGATGTTCTTTAAAAACGTTGGTGTCAATTACTGACACAAACCTTAATATTGCTCTCATGAAAAATCGGAATGATCATACTATCATGTTTTATAATAAAATATGTGGTTGATGCAACAAAGGGCTTACTTACTGATGAAGGCTACAATTCAGCAATAGCAATTCAAGAATCTAATAAAATAACACTGAGGCCATTCATGCAAAGATACTCGTACATCAAGTACAGTCACGTTTATAACCTGATCAAATCCATTCAAAACTCAACTTTATCTCGTGCAAATTAGACTTTCATACAGTTTATTGCTTCTGTGTGGTCCACTGTATCGCACAAGCAAATGAAGGTTGCGGTGGCTGCGGTAAGCACTGACAGAACAGCTACCACATTTATCACAATAAAACGGTATTTATTCCCACATCTAGATCTAATAAAAATAGTAGGTACTGCAACTGTACTTTTGCAATGTCGAACCTCTTTTGCTGGCCAAGGTTTAGCAGCCCACCATACACATTCTGACATCTTCATTTTATCGAAAGCCCCCACCCAGTAAGTAGTTCTTCATACCTTCCTGTCAAATTGTTACCCTTTCACCTACCAGTGGGAGTGTTGGTGAGGTGTATCCAGATCTCAGTTAGCGAGGGCATTGGGTTACAAGGATGGCGGGTAGCGACGCGCGAGTATTTCCCCTAGTAACGAAATAGGATTTTGTGCACGAGTGCTGCAAGCGTCTATAGTTAACGGTCCATATAGTTAACATCAGGCGTCAGTTTAGGGGTTTTAAAAGGGGTAGCTCCGAATATTGGATGCACACTTATTTCAAAAGACAGGAGCTAGAAAATTACTCGTTAGCACGTCAAGAATTTAGTCGAGCTCGACTCTAATTATTCAAATTCCCTTCGCAAGAAATACTACTAAGTAACAAGCGTTCGGGAAACACTAATGCTTTATGAAAAGGTGAAAAGCCAGCTGGTTCATTACACCAGCGGCTCTAAAATTGAAGATAAATGTGGGAACGTCGCAGTCATACAAAATGCCTGGTAAATGGGCAGTTAAGTTTTATACCGTAACGCACGTACTGAAGTAAATCTCGTGTCGTCGTGGTGCTTGTTCGTCGTAAAATATCTTTAGTTTTACCTAAGCTTGCTGAAGAGGCAGGACTATAAAACTGCTGAGTGTGCAGTACTTAGATGTTGAAGCATGTGGAAGATTTCTTTTTACTTGGTCACTTTTAAGGCGCAGCAAGAGATGTACTCGTATTGTCGATTTCATAATAGGCTAGTTGCCTCATATCACCATTTATAAAATCACTTTTAATTCGAATATTATTCCGTACAAGGGTCCAAAATATGTAAACTTCATTAAATATTAATATGGGATTGCTGCAAAAATTCAATTTAAACCCGATACATTTTTACTTTTTTTTCTCTTGATTGAAAACACCGTCCGCCATGATTCTACGTCACCAATATTGTAAACAACACAAATTCAAACGACAGTTTCGACAGGTTATTCGTGGTCTTTTATTTAAACGCGTTGATTGTTGTTTATTTCACTATTAAAATATTTTACACTTCACATTTATTGAAAACAAACCTGCCCAAAATAGATACTTTGATGGTTGCAAAATGTTTTGCTTCAAATTCTGATTCGCAAATTCTCATCACTGGGTAGGTACTTTAATCCACAACTTCTTATTGATGTATTCTTACATTCACGCACGATACAATAGTGGTAATTCATAAATGTATCATGTAATCTCTACGAAGACATGGTTTTAATTCCGATAAACACTTTTTGGTTATGTCACGCGTATTGTTGACAAGAACAGTGACGCCACGACACAGACCATCATGGCGGAAGGCGTTTACGGTAGTATAGTGAAATTAATAATTTAAAATTCAAAATACAGTGCTTCAAAAAAATTTCATATTTTTTTAATGTTGTAATATAATAGTAATGAACCGTTCTATCAAATAATAAAAATAGTGGCAACTAGGCTATTGTTGTGCTATGCTTCTGCTGGTGGTTGTCCTGCAACGTTTTTAAAGACAGGCAACGCTTCTGCGACTCTTGTGCGGCTGTTGATGTCCATAGGTAGCGGTGATCACTTACCAGGTGACCCATTTGTTCGTTTGTCTCCCTATAAAATATAATTTTAAAGTAAGGTGAAATTTCTAATAGTTACTTACTCCGCTTGCTCAGTGACCCTGACGACTGAAATAAGTTGACGTCACCGCTTCCTATCCTGTGGAACTTCTTGCACGTTTATAGGCCTCAACAGCTCAAGCAATCCACAGATCAAGAATCATAATTAGGGTCAAAAACTTGTTCCGCAAACACAATTACCTTGAAACAAGACTAGTTTATTTGAAAAGTTTATTTAAATAAAACGTTGTCGAAGTTGTATTTGTACACCTATCTGTGAACCTAAATAGTCCAAGTTAGATATAACACTATTTGTAATAGTGTGAAGTAGAGGACCCTCGTCCCAACTCTTTTGAAGTCGGGAGTAGCAATGGCACTGCACGAATGATGGGAGTTAAAAGTAATTTTGTGAGGGGCGTAACGAACTAAGTTCGACGTTTTCAGCGATGTGGAAGAAGCTGGAACTGTTCCGGAATTTAGAAGGTTTTGTCAACTATTCTAAAAGATGGAGGTGCGTTTAAGATAAAGAGATAAAGGTTAAATATATTTATTCAGCAATCGGATTTACAAGGATATTCTTTTGCACGTCAAATTTTTTAACCTCCTAACACATTGACGTGCATTGTTTGCTGAATAGAAGTGCTGGAAAAAACTAATTAGTTAGCCTTTAAGTAAAAATATGATTGGTATTACATAAAGTCAATAAATTCAATGAAATGCAATTGTTAGATGTGCAGAGGCGGTTAAAAATTATTGAATAATTTTTTCCTAAATACAAAAGGAAAGACGTTTTACCTGATGTGATATTAGCTGTCATAATGCCACAGGTCACTGCTGGACATAGGCCTCCCGCAGAGACGAATTGAAATGAGAAGACGATCTGGAGAGGAATCTCCAGGTCGGTTATTTTTGTAACCTGGACTGTTCATGCCAACACTTAAGCAAAATCCTCGATAAAGACGTATACTGTCCGTATTAAGAAAGTTCTAATGCTCGTTGTCGCCTTAACAAAATAATAATGCGTCCGTTTTACGAGCCCTTCCAATCATTACGAGGCCCGGGCCACATCCAGCGGAGTCTATCGCAACACTTACGATGACTATAAAACTGTCATTCCGGCTCTTCTCCAGACGGGGGGATCGATATACCCCCACTCCCGGAGAAAGTGTTTTATCACTGAATTAAAATGTAATCTTTTGTCAGGGAATTTCATTTGATCTCGACACTTTATTGGGCATTGCCTTTATACGTATAAATTGACAGTTTCGACGGTCCGCGTGGGATGATTTCATGCCTTTGTTGCGAGATAACTGTTAGGCATTGAATGTTAAGATTACGAAAGTATCTTGAATTATGACGTAGATTAAATCGGTCGGGATAGTTCTTTTGTGGTCCCTTTTATACCTTAATAGAGGTTTACGTTTGGGATTGCGGCAATTCCGACTTTTTATCGATTTATCGACGTTTTACGATACCAGCGCTGATGCTCTGATCAAATAAATTGAATAGTGAAGTTTCTCCGTCATCATCGAAATATATCACTGGATTCTGAATTTAATTGGTGAGATATTTAGCAGCTTTTTGTGATGTTCAGAATAAAAAGCCAGGTATTTCGTAATGGTTGACAATGGCATTGTGTCTCCATCGTACAAGAAAAAAAATCGCCAGAAACAGTGATATAATAGATGTGTCGCATTTTTGTTTGTTTTATACTTCCGGAGATTTCCACAACATTTTCCATAGATACTTTTATGGTCATGTTCGAGAAACTTGTAAGATCCGCCTTTCTTCCTCTCACCACCTCATTTGTATGTATTGATACCTCAATCGGCGGCGCTCGTAAATCCTCTGCGGGTAGTAATCTTACAATAAATTGAATATCACTGAGTACCGTATCTTGTTATCAATGCCTGTGTAAACATTTGCTGACTAGTTTACCTTTAGCTATCTATGAGTTTGTGACCATTCTACTCCAAGAGTCGATATGAAATCGTACAGATTTGGTAAACTAGAACTGGCAGAAATAAACTTTTTTTTTTAGTTTTTTAAGAATTTGTGAAGGTCTGGTATAAAATAAGCCCAAAATTTATATTTTTTTTTAAAAATATGATTCCCAAATTCCTCATAGATTGACAGGCCCGTTGGTCGAGTGGCTAGAGACCCTGGCTACAAGACCAAGGGTCGCGGGTTCGAATCCCGCTAGGGGCAAATGTTTGTGTGATGAACATCGGCATTTGTACTCGAGTCATGGATGTTTATAAAAAGTATTTAAGTATGTCTATCCGTTCCCTAGCTTCCATAGTACAAGCTTCGAGCTTAGTTTGGGGCTAGGCAATTGGTGTGTTTGTCCAAGGCATTTATTTATTTATTTATTTTATCATAGACATTGTAAAAAAAAAATGTTGTGCTGTGTCCTCTACAATGTAAGGCGGTGGCGAGGACCTAGGTACATAAACCATCTTTAAGAGTAAAAGACCGCACAGAACCAATCAATCCACCCTTTCATCGTCATACTGATCGTGGGCCTTCCCTATCAAAATATATTTTACTTATTATATTTTATTTTATTTACTTTATCATAATTTATTCCCCATGGGATATTCAAACGACAGTTATACCCGCCACTATCTTATTCTACACCTACTGGTATGAAACATGCATTCGCGCGAGTGTTTTTAATAAGAGGTTATGCGCAGGCGCACGCATCAGCAACTTTATGAGCGAACTCAGTATTCACAGCCGCTTCTGAGAAACGGTTACAGCTAGGCTTTCAACTGCTGGGAACCGTGATTGTTTATGTGGAAAACCATTATTTCTTTTGACGGGCCCGTTGTAGTGGTCAGAGATCCTGGTTTCAAACCAAAGGGGTTCGAATCCCGCCAGGGACAAATGTTTATGTGATGAACATCAGCATTTGTACCCGATTCGTGGAGGTTTATAAAAGTATTTAAGTATGTCTATCCGTTTCTTAGAATCCATAGTACAAGCCTCGAATAATAAGCTTTTGAACAAATTTTCGCCCGAGATGCAAAATAGCAGGACTCATCTGTGTATATCTAGAATCTTAATTATCAAAAGCCGACTCATTTCAATGGATAGTTGCCCTTGAGTCGGCTATAATTGCTAATAAGATAAATTGAAAAAAAAAACGAACAAAACACTTCATGCCAAATCAGCGATGCAAAATATGTATATGCAAGAAAAACAGTTCACCGATCCACACATACATAGATAGTACGAGTTTAAATAGTTTCATTGGAAAACCCATTTATCGTATCCGATTGGAAATTAGCGTATCTACTAAAGATGAAACCTGCTAGAACAAAGTACGAGTAAATAAATGTCAGGCACAGTTTCTACGGCTCATTTGAATTTCCCGATTATAATCAAGAGCGCGAGTATTAGTTCGTCCGGCGGAGTAGAGGTGGGAAAATATCGATATTTTTAGGCGATTAGTCGAAAGCCTTTTTTTGATCGTATGACGTAAATTATTAACCAAAAAATCAATGTATAATTTTATGTTATACCAACAAGAATTGAAATTGTTTGCGGCATTTTCATTAAAATTAATCATTCAAAAATATGTGAATCTGAAGTCGGCGAAGTACAAAAACAAAAAAATCCACGTGATAGTGAAGAAGTATCTTGCGGGCCGGTATGGCAATGCCAACGCATATACCACTTTCGTCCTGTATCCGTTGTCATAGCAGTCAGGGTTCCTCTTTTGCGTATCATCAGGCAGAATAGAGTCAATATACCGAGCTTATTTAAAAAGTGATTCGTCAATATTTTGACTCTGTGTAAGATCATAGGTTCCATTGAAGCAAGTCACATTAATTTATATTTTAATTTATAATAATACATCATTTTAACTGAAATCTAGGTATTCCTAGCCAAATTATCCTAATCGACTCGCCTTTGCCAATATTGGACTCTTGTTACATAAATTCCCGTCCTTCATGTTCGTGAAATCGTCTTATCGACAAATTGCCCGTCAGACAGCACTATCGCGGGGTAATTAATCCGCTTCGGTAAGGCAACACCCCTTACATTAATTAAAGTAAAAGTCGACTGGTACAAATCTCCGGCACGCCTCTATCTGTGATCGGAAGAGGCATAGACGAAAACCTAGCATTGATTAAAATGCAAATGTCGCGAATGCACGAACCTCTGGTTAACTGTTCGATAGAAAAGCAAATAATTAATTTAAATGTTTTGGTATGGGAAACGTTAATTAAGAACTTTATGATTTATGCACGTATTATGCACATACATGTACTAATGTTCACTAAGCAGCATGGAAATTGGCTCAAATGCAATTTAGGATATGATGATATCATCAAAATTTAACATTAAATGATAAGTGTGATGGTGAAATTAATGACCTAATTTATTCTTTACATAAAAAAGAAGGAAAATTAAAATAATATTAAACAAGTACCTATTTAATAAAAAAATATACTAGAAAATAAATCTCAATACGGTAATTAAATTAAATTTATACACAACCTTAAACAGAATGCACTCAATTTTACAAAGATGTAACCACATACCTTGATCAGATTTATAGATATTAAGCTCTTCTATTACGAATGTCTCTCGGTTGTATTACCTACCAACAGCATTGAAAATGTCGACAAATTTAACTTAAGCTTTGTAAGCTCTCAGTAAGAATTACGAGAAAGTACATTTAAAGAGCACTAAGTTTTATTTGAGATGTGTGTCCTCTTTAACTTGCCAAGATTTTACGACTGACATTAGTTAAACAATAACAAACCGACAATGCGCTTTATGCCTTAGGTAATAAATCACAGATTTACAATGCTCCGTCGACAATAGATAGAGGCAAATTTAGGCCATCATTAATGACCTAGTCTTTGAAAGAGAAGACCATGAGAGCGCGGTTGTTAAAACTTCGAAGCAATAAAGTTCAGAGGTTTTATTCCCAGTCGTTTGAATTATAGTAGCGTATGTATGTTGAAGTCTTAGACAAATGTTAACATTGATTGGTGGAAATCATAGTTGTCATTTTCAATATAGTGTTAATAAATAAAATGATTGATTTCCAACAATTTTATTAGAAACATTTCTGTAAAGAGGTGGTCAAGAAAGTTTTATGTTGAAATGTCTTTATTGATCAAGTTATAGTTGTTATCTTCAGTTACAAAGTTAATAACTAATTGCTTTCTACTAATTCTTCTATTAGAAAGTTTAACTTGGGTAAAGAAATGTTAAGAAAAGTGTTCAAAAGCTTTAGATCTCAATCCTGGACATGACTCCTAGATTGACATCTATCTATTTAAATATATAAATTCAAAGGTTTTTAAACAATTCTACCCCCAAATAGATAAAAAAGGGTATGAAAAATTTTATGAAACTTTTTTAAATTTAAACCTGGCTAAGACCTTGCACGCTACTACTATAACGTAGGCGTGCCCTAAGAAAGGATTTTGATATTTTCACCCTAAAGGGCATAAAGAAGGTGATGAATAAACCGAAATCCACGCGGGCGAAGTCGCGTGCAGCCGCTAGTAAATCATATGTCATGGTTACAAGCATGTATATATGCTTGTAACCGTTAGAAGTATGGTCAGTGCGATCTCACAATCATTTATTGATACGTCCAGTACAATTGGTATTGATTGAAAATTGAAATCATTTAGTGTCTTCGTTTTGTCTTGACGTTCATTGTATTGTCAGTTGTTTTTCTTGACAGCTTTCAATATTTTATTGTTTTAATTATCCTTTTCAGGGTTTCGTAGCCAAATGGCAAAAAGCGGAAGCTTTATAGATTTGTAATGACTATCTGTCCATCCGTCTGTCTGTCTGTCCGCTAGTATGTCACAGCCAATTTTTCCGAAACTATACTGTTGAAACTTGGTTAGTAGAGGAGTCCCGTGTTTCATTTGTGTACTATTTTTTTTCTGTGTATTATTTTTCTGATGTGAATAGTTTACACGAGAGACACTTCCAAACTGGTTAAATGTCGTCGTTTTAATCGTCGTCCGTAATCGTCCGTCATTTCTCTCTCAAACTGGCTAAATGGCCGTAGTTATAGTTTACCCTACATCTACAGAAATAATTTTACCCTACTGATTTTCATTTTAAATATATTATTTAGGAAGTGCCAAAGGCCCTGACTTTAGTAGTCATTATGAAAAAAGCAGACAAGAACTTGACTTGATTCCACGTTTATGTCGTATTCCACCAACGACGGCCATCGTATTTGACATAATGTACCTTCAGCCGCACTTCGTAAACAGTTCAATAGTGACTCTTGTGCCCCAGACTTAAGGGCGGTACAGAGTCTTATGTCGTTCGACCGACGTACAGTCAGTCGCACTTCACTGTACACGCTTGCATTTAAATAATAGCGCTTATGCCGTTGACTTAAGGGCGATGCAAAGTGTGTTGTTTGTTGTTGCAGTGACGTCTGTCAGAGCTGACAAGCGACGACGGAGCGTGGGCAACGCTTTACGATTGACAGACCAACTAGAGTGACTGTAAATAGTTATTTTAAAATACCGATTTTCATGTAAAGGGGTTTAAGGAGAAACAGTTATTGCTGGACATATTCTCCGCTTTGCTTTTTTTATTATAAAATAGCGAGGAAAGAACTAGAAACGACAATTTTATTTTCCCTTATGAACTGTTTTTACCTAGTCAAACGTGATGACACTGTCAGTCAGTGATACGAAGTTTACCGGGTCGGCTATCAAAATATAAAGAAGGCGCCGCAATCTAAGTTAACTTATTTTATGACAGACAGACAAATATTGATGGATCATAAATTTCAACTAACACAAGTTGTTCGTAATATGAGCTATATATTCGCTCATATGTAATATGCAATCCTCTAACTCGATACGATTCTTCTTAGCGCCCATCAAACTACTAGCCATTATTTAATTTTTAATTTAAAATATCCCCATAAATAATATCTAGGATATTATAGGATTTTAGATTTTCGCGTTGCATTACTATATTGATATTATTTATCTGCAAGAGCTCTTGCGACCACGGTTACTTGTTGTAACACAGCCGAAACGTCAAGCAGTAAGTAGTATATGTGAACTACATAATTAAATGTCGCGTTTAGTCCCGTTGAATAATATCAATATCTAGGATATTCAGTCCCCAACTGTTTCTTAATCTTTGGTCGCCCCACACTTTCGAGCTTACAACACTATCTGACTCTTGTATCATGTTAAGAAGTGGGAGAAATAGGATATTACCAGTGAACTGTTTATGTCCTATCAATCCATGGTCGCAACAAATCTAGACTAGGCACTAGGCTAGACCGGTATCCAGGAAAAGTCGTGTTTCACTTTCGAAATCGGTCAAAGGAGGTCGGGCTTTGATTTATTTCTGATTTCATCCTTGTATGCGGAAGTTTCGTTTGTTGTAATGTTTGTCAAAAAAAGTGATTACAAGCTACAATTAACAAGATATATGGAAGAGCACCTTTTAATTTCTTCTAGACAGTAATGTAATTCTCTATAAACAACTAAATGAAAAATTCAAAGGGATTTGTAATTTTGCGTAATAAATGTACGAATCGTAAACTCAATCCAACCCGGGAATCACTAAGACATTTTATCTGTTTTTTGTTCAGGTAACCCTAAAAAATCTGAAACAAATCGACTCCTTATTTTGATTTGGACTAGGACTTTAGACCACCCTTAAGTCTGGGACATAAGAGTCACTATTGAACTGCAAGTGTTTAAGAAATGCTGGAGGTACATTATGTCAAATAAGATGGCCGTCGTTGGAAATTGGAATACGACATGAGATTCCAATATTACCTGGCGGCTTCCCTAATATATTTCGAGGTAGTACCGGGATAAACGGGCAAGTTGGACATTTCCGCAGATATCTCCGTTCTTATGATATACGGGGCTTGGGAAAGACTCTTCCATCTTGTGATGTAACCTCTGCTGACTTTGTTTTTCGGAGTCTTCTGGATATAGTTCGTAATGTAAAGACGAGTCAGTATTTTTTAAGACTACCAGAATCTGATGTTAAAAAATAAAACCCTTAACTGAATTTTAAATCAGATGTAAGTCATCGCATATATGTAATGAAAAAAAACCACTCTTCCTTTTTAAAACGGCACCAGAAAATGGCGCCGTTTTAATTAACAACACCTCTAAAGCTCACAACTTAGGCCTTAGACATGGCAAAGTCTTGAAGATTCTTGATCAAAGAAATATGTTCAGCGATTCATTTGAATTGCAATGCCTATAAATTAGAATAGAACAGAAACCTGTAATACACTCGTAATCAATGTAAATCAACTAATCTTTGTTGTTTTATGGCGTTTGAACTGTGAACCACGGACGCTTAGAAATGACATTATCAGCCAAATGGGCAATCATCAAAGTGAAATTTCTAGCGTCGCATGTCCCATTATAACTGAATGCTAAACTCACGTTATTCTAAAACCATTGAGATTGAATTTAAATACCGCTGGACCATAAACAAGACGCCGTAAATCTATGTCTTTCGTCGTTTCGGCCCACGAGGGTTTCGTCTCGCGGGGCGAAACGATCATATCGTATTAAAGACATTTCTATAATTACTTGTTTGGGACCGCGCCGGATCATCATCGGCCTTTTTCAGACTTCGTTTCTTTGCCTCAACGTTCTAAAGTAATAATTTTATAACTAAAACTTCTATGTAGATATAGGATATATGATATCACACACATAAGAAGAAACCTGTGGAAACAGCGAGTTAAAAATTCAACATTCTTTACTGCTTAAGACTACGGGCCGAATCGGCAAAGCCAAAAAACGAATCCGTCGGACGACGTCGGCAATTCAAAAAATTGGCCAAGTGCGAGTCGGACTCCCGCACTGAGGGTTCCGTACAAATTCTATTTTTGACGTATTAAAAAAACTACTGAATAGATTTCGTTCGAACCAATTTTCGTTGGTAGTTTTTATGGTAATGTATATTATATATTTATTTCAGATTTATCATCCTCTTACTTTAGAAGTTAGAGGGGGGGGACACACTTTTTTCCACTTTGGAAGAGTCTGTCACGCAAAGTATTCACTTAAGAAAAAAATGAGCTTAGAAACCTCAATATATTTTTTAAAGACCTATCTATAGATACCCCACACGTATATGTTCAATGAAAAAAAATATTTTCAGTTTCAGTTCTAACTATGGGGACCCCCCATTTTTTTATTTTTTTTTCTATTTTCGTGTGAAAACCTTGTTGCGGTTCACAGAATACATCCACTCACCAAGTTTCAATAGTATAGTACTTATAGTTTCGGAAAAAAGTGGCTGTGACAGACTGGCGGACAGACAGACAGACAGACAGACAGACATGACGAATCTATAAGGGTTCCGTTTTTTTGCCATTTTGGCTACGGAACCCTAAAAACTTGTTTTGCGCTTCGGCTCTCGGGACGAAAGATCCGTGGGCCGAAACGACTAAAGGCTCGTAAATCTGCAAAGCTGCATTTACTCGAAAGGCCATTAGCACACGCGACACTCTATAGACAATAAATTGAAATTAAACCGACGCTGATCTGCCTATTCGTTACAATTGAAACAAATTCAAGTACTAGGGAATTGGGTTCTCTGGCTCACGGTCGTTCAACATAATCATAGTTTTAGTTTTCAGTCTTGGTGAATCGTTCAACTTTAGAGTGCGCTTATAGAGGCGCCTTCCGGCGCCTCTATAGCGCACAACGAGTTAACAGATTCACCAAGACTGAAAACTAAAACTAAGATTATGTTGAACGATCGCGATCCAGAGAACCCAATTCCCTACTATCACAATTAAAAGCTGAATTAATGAAGAGCTTATTATCTGCTTTTTATAGCTTTCTGTAAGAGTTAATAAGAACCTACGAGCTGATCAATTCATATAATATTGTAATCTTAATAATTTTAATATTTATGGTTTGATACTTTCCAATAGAGTAGTTCTTACGATAAGAGTAATTAATAAAACTAAGTAAAGTTTCCAAGTATTACTTATGATAATGGTGAATATCTCTGATCTTATATTATTAGTAGGTAATTAGGGTTATCTAATAGGTAGGTAATTAAAGTTATGGAAGGAAACAAACAAATTGGTTTAAAAAAATTTATTTTCTTCACACCATTTTTTCAAACAAAACACATTTTTTAAAGCACACACCTTATCGTGATACATACAACTAAATACATCATTTGATTTTTCATACTTATCATACAAATTTAATATACTAGGACAAGACAAATCTTCTAAATTATAAACATTGTTATTTTCTGTTAAATCTTTTAACCAATTTACTTTTTCTAGTCCCTTAGTATAAACTGCTTTGTCTGATAACAGTTTCATGATATGGGCTTTATGATCAGGGTATGGTATAAAACCCTCTTTCCAGTAAACTGCTCTGTTTCTCTCAATCCAACTGACTTGTCTTCTCTCTGTTTTGGTCAGGTCGTAATAAGGGAAAGGGGATTTTATAAGAAGAATTTGTACTTGTTTTTTGTTAAGGATAGCAATTTCCTTTAAGATAAACTTATTATCATCTGTTTTAAAACCTTGAACATCTACTATAACATTCATGATAATTTTCGCACTATTTTACTTAGAGGCTTGTATTCAACCAGCCGGTCGTTAATAATTAAACAGTATGCTGTTGTATTATCAGGTAAATAGTCAGAGCATTCAATTTCTATTCGCACATCTACAGGTCCAGTTTTCAAATTATCGTTTTGTCTTGAGCAATCGATGATGAACAAGGGAGCTTTGCTTTTAAAATTATCTAAATTGAGCAAGGGGTCCGGTGGAATGTTGTAATACGAATGACGGAATTTTGCGTACATATCGTATAATATATTATATTTATTTTCATCAAACTTCAAATTCAAAGATTCGTAAGGGTAATACTGTGAATTTAAAAATAATGTAACGTTTGTTAACTTACAATGATCAAACTGGGAACAATTCAATGTTCTACTATTCTTTCTGTTTGTTTGTAAACCCAAAATTACGTAACGAGGTTTTTCTAATTGTGAAGAAGTCTTTACCGACCATGAATGTTTCATTGTTTTAGGTAATACAGGGTATTCATATAAATCCCAGTTTCTAAACGCTATTTGAAGAGGCTTATCTTTCTCAAGAATTTTAAGTAATGATAGTTTCTCATAATCCGAAACTTTGATATGCGGCACTCGCCATTGCACTTTTTGTATATTTATTTTAATATGATGAACATCATCTGACAAAACAATACTATTCAATACGCTATGACCTCTGTTTAAAATAAGTTCATGCTTGCAGTTAATTATAATTTTTTTATAATCTTCTGCGAATCCTAATATTTTGTCGAGAGGTATAACTGCACTGAAACTATTATTACTCGCTAAAGTTCCATTTGGACTCCACCCCCATATAGCTGCAACTTTGCTTTCCGCTTCATTCATTGATATATACGATTTCATGCAAGTAGTAATTCCAGCATTTTTGATGCGGTCTATTTCAATACCATTCATTTCATATCGAATATCTTGAAATAGAAATAAAACTGGGTTATTAGTAAGCGTAATGGCTTTTTTCATTTGTTTACCATCTTTATCATAGACTTGTATATCTCCTTCAATATAGATAGCACTTGCTGATGGTAGTATGTATATATCTTGCTGATGAATAGGAATTCTTATTTCATCATTTTCATTGAAATTATTATTATACGGATTATAAGTGTGAATTTCATAACTCTCGATTGAGTTATCGTATCGGGGAAAATCACTTATTCCTAGAATACTCATGTTTTGAATCCTAGGGCCTGAAGAAATTCTTTATTTACTTTCGTAATTTTTTTAACAGGTTTAACACGTGCGGTCACTTTAACACAATGACGAGTATTAACACGCTTGATGTTTGTATTCTGAGCTTTATAAAATACTATCATAATGTTTTACGTAAATGAAGACGTAATTGAATATTTTCGCCCCTGAAATCAATGAAATTTCCGTGTTCGTCTAGAATTTTTACACTGAGAGAAGATACACAGTATTTGTTAACAGGTAAATATATGATATTTTGTGGTTTTTCTATATATCGATGACCAGGTGATACGTCGGGCACAAATTCATGTATAATATGTGAAGGTGAGCCGTTGTTGTATGTTCCCTGTACTAGGTCACATTCGATCCTTATCAAGGAGAGAGGGAGAATGCTTACCGGACTTACAGATTCATACCATTTATTTGCTTCTAATTTAACGTTTTTAAAGCCTAAGAGCTGTCCTATGCTATTATCTATGCTGAAGTCTACACTTTGTGAACAATAAAAATGACACTTTAACGTGTTGTTATTAGGTTTAATCTTGATTTCACAATTTGTGATATTTGCTTCAAGATATTCAGCAATATCGTAAAGATCGTAAGTTCCAACAGGTATCTGTAACCGCTTATTATCATCACCGTAAGTAAATATGTTGTTGAGAGCAGTTACATTTGGCACGGAATTTAAAGCGGAAAAGTATACTAATCCACATTCACATTTTTCCCATAAAGTTAAAGGTGATTGGAATTGTGATTCCAAGTAAGACTTGTTTCCGGTAATGGTTAAAGTAATAGACATTATTTAATACTAAATAATTTGGAAGGTTTCTTGCCTATTTATTAAGTATTTTGGACCAAAAATTTCTGAGAAATTGGAGACATAAATGACCACAGTTAAAAGGATGATTTTGTTGTATATTTTCATTATTGTATTTTATATTACTTTTGCCTACATAGGTCTTGAATTCTTTTGGTGGCTTCAAATTTCCATAGCTATCGAAATATATTATATTTTTATGATATTTCGCATAGGCTACCCAGTGAGAACCTGATTTTTCAGAGCTATCTAGATTAATAATACCACATTCTTTCGAAAGTGGATACTTAGGCAATTCATCACGCATGTAAACACCTCGGAAGAATGGAATATCTTTACCATTTTTAATAATATCGATATTGCTCAAAGCTCGATTGGGTAGCCGATTACCTAGTTTTTTTTATTAGCAATGTAAATTCCTAATCCATCATGATGAGGTCTAACTTCTAAACCTTTCCCTATACATAAGGATTCCATCTTTTCGTTATGTCGTTTCAGTTCAGCCATGTGTTTTTTAGCAGCTTTAAATTCATTAATAGCTTTAGTGATTGCTGCAACTCCACCTGTTAAGCTTCCGGCAGCAGACAATCCAGCAAATATAGGTATCAGCGGAAGAAAACCACCAGTTTTTGGTACAGGAATTATGCGAGGTAGTTTTACACCAGAATCTTTCATGACCTCTTTAGCCGCAGCTATTGCTAGTTCAATAGCCATTTTTTTACACTTAGGCTTTAGTTTTTCTAAATGTTTTCTTGTGTGAGACACAATTTTTTTAAAATGTTTCCTCACTCTACCTCCTCTTGTAACGCTTTCTTTATTTTCTTTCTTCTTGTTTCTCAAACCATAGCCATTGACATTTTTTGCTAACATAGCTTTATTCACCATATGAGCTGCTAACTTTTCCTCCATACCAGCGTTTAAGTCTTCATTACGTTTTCTTACCATTTTCATCAATTTCATATCAGCCATGTGACGATCACTTAATGAAGATGATTTGGAATAAGCTATGTCGTGTTCTTTACAGTATTCATCCAATAAATTAAATTAATACCCGTTTCTCTTAGACGTAGCTTTTTTTTTTTTCTAGTTTAGTTCCGGGACCACAATAGTTATATCCAGGTAAGTGAAGTTCAAATGGTAATTTATTTATAAACCAATTGAGGAGACTGCTGTCTACCATTACTCGTATGGAACTACTTTATTGTTAGAATGTATGCGTCTTAATATACTATTGAACTATATTCGACTTATTAATCCAACTATTTTCATTTGAAGGTAAACCCAACCATTTTACGAACACCTTATTTCCTTTTATTTTTAATACTTTTTCTATGAGATATATGTTATGATGCTTTGTTTTTTGTAACTCTTGTTCATAAAATGCTCCTAAAATTGGTCTTTTCTCTGCATCTTCAATTATGTATGTCGGTGGAGATGTTTTTTGAACTTTGATTATCTTGAATATTTCCGTTGACCAATTAGGTGTATACCCTTTTTCAAATAATCCTTTGTGTTTGCTTATTCGCACATAATCCCCTACACTAAACTTGAATCTCTTCACTGTTCTATTTGCTAGTTTGGTATATCTATCATGCAAAATTTTAATATTATTTTTATTTACTTTTACAGGCTTTAGACCTATAGTTCTATGATAAGAATGATTATATTCATGAATCACATCTTTTAAAATACCATCAATCCATTTGTAATTACCCTTTAAACTAAATAATTTATACATTTTCGTTTTCAACGTTCTTATAAGTCTTTCTGCAATAGAAGCCTTTTTAACAGAGTATGTGGAATAATGTCTGATATTTAGTTTGTTTATAATTTTCTTCAGTTCATCATTATAAAACTCTGTTCCGAAGTCAGTTTGCAATTTTTTTGGGACACGTCCCTTACCGAATAAATCAGTAAAAGCCTTACATATATCGTGTTTCGTTTTCCGTTTCAAAGGATAGGCCCATGCATATTTTGAGAAAGTATCAATAACTACTAAAATATATTTGTAACCATTGTTTTCTTTACTAACAGCTTGCATATCAACTAGATCGGCTTGCCACAAGTCATCGATATCTTTCATAATAACTCTTCGTCTTGGAAAATTAACTCTCACATTTTTATGTATTTCATTAACTACATCAGCTTTACTCATTTTTTAGATTTGTTCACAATTTTTTCCAAATTATTTAATTTAATATTCAACTCACTCAGCTTATGCTCAGTTGATTGAATGACTTTCAAATACTTTTCTAACGATTTATATAATAATTCTTTTTCTGTAGTATATTTTACTATCTTTTTATTGAAATCGTCAATAGCTTTGTCAACATACTCTTTGTTCGTACTATCTGTAGCGTAAACTGGTAAATTTACATTTCGTATAATTTTATTTTGAGCATCCAAAATGTTATCACTCAATTGTTGTAGAGCACAATCAACCATCTTTAAATCATGTTTAATTCTTCGGTTTTTATATACGTGATGACCAAATTCGTCAACGTTCATATTGAAAGTTTGTATGTTACTACATATTTTTTAAATATGTTCTTGGTTTTATTGTTTAATAATACCACATTCTTTTAATTCTTCAATAATAGACAAAATTTCATTATCATGATTAGTATTTCCAGCTTCTTTTGAGGCAATCAATAACTTTAATCTCTCAATCAATTCATTGGGATCGTCCCAGTATACTAAATCAGTATTAGATCTATACGTTTTAAACTTTGGCAAATTTCCTCCATGTTTTTCTGACGTAGCATTACCGAATAAAGGTTTGATTATATCACGATATTTAGCGCTTTTGTCACCTTTGATTTGTCCGTTAGGATGGTAATCTCTTCTATGTGCGTTGGTAACAGAAAGCATATTTTTATATTTTACTTTATCACTTTCAGATACCAAACTTAAATCCGGTTTCTTAGATAAAAGCAATTCTTTTAGTCCAGGTGTTAATTCATGCTTATCAGTATCAATAGTTATAAAATATTTCGTACCACCACCATCGGGTAAATTATCGGTTTTAGAAAGATATACTTTCGAGTTACCCATAAATAAATCTCTATGAAGGCTTCGTATTCCACATGGAATATTAATGTTTTCGTAAATATTGAACATATCATCTTTTACTAATGACTTAATTAAAATACTCTGATCATCAACATCATCATACATGTCAAAGCTTTTATATAAAATGTCTGTTTTTTCACTTTCCTGATCACCATCATCATCTTTAGGTTCTTCATTCATAGTTGAATTGTTCGAGTTTAAATGTCTAAAATCTTCACTTGATGTACAAAATTTATGCATTGAATTAAATTTGTCCATATTCTTGCGATGAAATAATATATTATTATTATTGTTACAAGTATTTTCAACCATGGTGTTAATAGGAACAGTAACAGGGTTCAACAACTTTTTCATAGTTAAGTCAGTTTGATCTTCTTCATTTTTCATTTGCTTTACTTTAGCCTGAATTGATTTCACAGCCTTAATTAATTGCTGCGTAATTTTTTCTTCCATTATCACTAAACACCCATTAATTGCAATAGAAACAAAGATACTAATATTTTTACTATGTTAACTGTTCTTATAAGCAACTGATCTTAATACTTTCCTTTAAAAAATAGAGTTAAATATGGAGCTAAGCGCTTTTTTAGAATGTTATGAATATATCAAACTTTTTTCTATATCTTCCCTGTGCTATTGGTCTTTCTTTATCAATTATCAGGAAACTGTGTTGATCTTTCCAAATCATTGAGCACATATTTTTAAAAAAAGTCCAAGTCATGTCAGTAGTAACATGTTCATTGTAAATATGTTTTAGATTAACATCATCTTGTTTAAAGATTATTAAGAAGTTAGCATTATCACGTACCAATTGTTTTGGTATTTTAGAGTATGTTTGTGATAGGTAAAAGCAATCAATATTATTATGTCTACCCATAGTGAAATAATTGCGAATAATTGATTGTCGATCACATACAACGTCATCAAATATAATGATGGAATTTGGAAGAGCGTCTTGAGGGAGAATAACATCATTGTGTTCATTAAATTTAAAAAGCTTTACCCCATCTACTCTTTTTAACACACTTTCTAAAAAACAGTATTTAGGCTGAAAAGCTGTTTTAGAATATAAATAAACGTTACAAAACTTCAAACCATTTTCATGTAACAACAAACTTATCATAACGTTAGTTTTCCCACAATTTGAGGGACCGCAAATTATACACCTTATTGTATCAGGCAAAAGCTTGCTATGCCTTTCATTCTGCTTTTTGGTATCAACATTCACATTTTTAACCTCCAACGAAAGAGTTTGTTTAACAAGCTTCATCATGAATATGAGGTAAGAATTAGCTAAAAACGTGAGCAGGTTCCTTAAATATGATTCAGAATCTGTCACATATAGAAAATTAAAATTTTCCTGTTAAATGCTTTAGCTTCTTACACTTCTGAGAAATAAATAATTAATTAGTTATTTCTTTTAGTATGGAGAAATAAAAAGTCTTCAATCAGTTTAAAAATTATATTTTTTTCATTATTATATTTTTTTATAGTACCTATTATGTTTATACAAGTATGCTTAAGAATACTATTCTCTCTTATTCACTACTTATTAATTTATAATGTTAGGGTTAGTATTAATTATTTATTATTAGCAAAAAGTATTTGCTGACATGATTAAAAATATATACAGTTTTAACAAAAATAATTATCCTCGCTTACTCAATTACATTTACATTAAAGTATCACAATGTCCCCATGGTAAAGTGTCTATTTGGTTTTACATAACTTGTCGTTTGTCATCTTGTCTATTTAACACCAGTTTGTTTATTCTCTGTGAATATAGTACATGTTTCAAAGATCGTATTAAATTCATGCTACATCTCATATTTATGTTTTTGTTTAATGTGTTTTGATAGTGACTTGTTTTCAGTTTTTTAGTAACCGACTTTGATACACCTTTTGCTTTTTTAATCAGGGTTTTTGTACTCTCGATACAATAAAGTTTTGCCCGCAAACCAATAAATTGTTTAATAATATCACCACCCATTTCATCTTTGAAAAGACCTGGTATTTTCGCATTTAAGACAGGCATACCGTAAACATTATTCCTTTCAAAGTTACTTGTGTAGTAATAAGAAATATTTCTTTTAATTTCAGTATAAAAATCATCACTATGTATTAAGTAAAGTAAACTGTCGGTGTCAGTATAACATAACCTAATTCTATCATTATACTTCTTTTTCATGAAATTATAATGAAAATTATACATGTGTTGTTTAGCATATTCAAGGACTGAAAATCCTATGTATATCGGTCTGTCTAACATAATCTTTTCTAATTTTAGCTGAATAGCAACAAAAGTATCAGAAAATATGGCTACACTTTTTAAATTGGGTTTTGATAATAGTTTTTCTGCCCCAGTTTCTTTATTTGTTTTATTATTTATATCACTCCATTTTGAAACTAACTTAACATCAACCTGTTTTCTTCTGTTTTCAATCGTTTTACCAAAAATAGCGTTATTCAAAAGTTTAAAAAAGTCTTTTTCAAATGCGGATGTTGAATTTTGACGCAATTTTGTATTTAAATCTATGTATTTAGCTAAAAAATTTTCCTGTCGAAAACTTATCACTCGATGAATTTTTTTTAGTACTAAACCATTTCTCATGCATTCTTTCAAATATACATAATGGATGATGTAATTAAATTTGTCATATAAATTTGCTATGAGTTTTCTTGTTTTGCCACCGGGTGGAATATGTTTTTCCGGTGCAAATGGTAAATCACTATGACTTGAATGTAAATTATCAGGATATACTAGATCCACTTCTAAAATGCATCCAAATTCAGCATCATCAGGTATGCTTAATACATTTAAATTCTTAATTTCATCGTCAGATAAAAATCTAAAGTCTGACATAGGTAATTTCTGCTTCATAGCATAACCATACAGATTATTACAGTCTAAGTAAATAAGATAGCTAGATGGTACAGATTCATCATAATTGGGCATGTATTTGTTGTTTGCCTTAGCATGTCTTAGCGAACATTGAGCTAAACCACCACGTATCCCGTTTTCTATCATTTCGTACATATCTTTATTATCTAACAAATCTAATTTAATACCTGTATATAAAAGCATGGCATCCCAACTTAAGCCCGGAGAGCTTACATAATAAGCGGGGTCCAGTTTATAATATTCAAGACTACTGTTCCTAAACTTTTCAAAAATATCACATAAAAGCAACACATCACATTTCAAATATAAGTCTGTATATTCTCCGAGTGTTTGAATGTTAAAGAGTTTCCAAATTGCTTGTGCTCGAGAATAATCACCTTCATTAATATCGATACCTTAAATCTCAAATGGCGTAACCACCAAAACACAACTTTTCAGGGGAGCAAAAAAACAAAAAAAAAATTTGTTTAAATTATAACTTTATATATTTTAATACTATAAAAATGTTTTATACATCAAATTTCTTAGAATTTTGAGATGAAGGCTTCAGTTAGAACTATTTGCACCTAAACCTTATATTTAAAAAAATAGAAGTCGGTTACGACTTCTGAAAATAGGACAAAAAGGCGTTTACACCCTATAAAAAACACGATTTTTTTGAGATTAAGGTCGTATCTCCCAATAAATTCATAAAAAAATACAAAATAAGGGGTATTTTCTACTTCTTTTATTGAATTAGGTACATTAAACGGGTAAGAGGATCTTAGAAAACAAAATAAAATCTAAGAAAAGCCAACGCCGGGATAATTAGAAGGCCTAATTCGATTAAGCAGTGTAGTAGTAGATAAACGACCCTTATTCTTAGCAACAATGATTTCTACTTATATATATTAATACTAGCGGCCCGTCACGCGGTTTCACCCGCGTCCCGGGGGAACTACTTCCCGTACCGGGATAAAATATAGCCTATGTTACTCTGGGTGAATGTAGCTTTCCAACAGTGAAAGAATTTTTCAAATCTGCCAAGTAGTTTCGGAGCCTATTCAATTCATACAAACAAACAAACAAAAAATCAAACCTTTCCTCTTTATTATATTAGTATAGATAATATTTACGTAATAATCAACTTTAAAATTAAATTGAAGTCCTAATGGAGTTAGAAAAGATTGCAAAATTGTATTAATTTAAGAATCAATGAATGAAGTAGCTACGTTCCAAAAGTAAGAGATTTTAGAAAGCCTTAATTTAAAATAATCAGTCAAAAAAATTAAATTGAAACTATCAAAAACAATCAAACAAAAAAAAAACAGTATTTTTCTGAGTCTGTATCTCCGTCCTCTACATCAGTGTCTGGTAATACATCTGGCACATCTTCTGCTGTTGGTAATCGCTTCTGATATTCTTCATGATATGTTCTTGGGATAATGCCGTCTGGGCACATTTTTAGAAGTTCACAAGACCTATTTCTAGAATGAAATTCTAAAACCTTCTAAAAATGTCTTACCAGGCACTGATATAGAGGACGGAGTTACAGACACAGAAAAATACTGTTTTTTTTATGTTTGATTGTTTTTGATAGTTTCAATTTAATTTTTTTGACTGATTATTTTAAATTAAGGCTTTCTAAAATCTCTTACTTTTTGAACGTAGCTACTTGATTCATTGATTCTTAAATTAATACAATTTTTGTAATCTTTAATTTTAAAGTTGATTATTACTTAAATATTATATTATATTAATATTAGTAGAAATCATTGTTGCTAAGAATAAGGGTCATTTTCCTACCACTACATTGCTTAATCGAGTTAGGCCTTCTTATTCTCTCGGCCTTGACTTTTTTTAGATTTTATTTTGTTTCCTAAAATCCTCTTACCCGTTTAATGTACCAAATTCAATAAAAGATGTAGAAAATACCCCTTATTTTGTATTTTTTTTATGAATTTATGGGAGATACGACCTTAATCTCAAAAAAATCGTGTTTTTTATAGGGTGTAAACGCCTTTCAATAATAAAAATTGTGTGTGGTGTAAACGCCGAAACCGAAAAATAATGTCCCTTACCCCCTTGTGTTTTTACTTGTTTTTTCACTTTACAATAATTTCTAAGGGCGTAACCACCAAATAAAGTTGGCTATGTGTGATACGCCATATTAATGTATTAAAATATCTCGTTACGCCCTGACGTTGTTCATGCGTTAAATTTATAGCTGCTTACGACCTCTTTACCTTATAAAAAGTGTTCAAATCTATAAAAAACATCGGGTCGTAATGACCATTTTTTTGCGAATTTCAAGATTTTAAATATACAGAGCGATAGAGAAAAAAAAACTGAATAAAACTGCATTCAAAAGTCATTTTGACCAATTTGGCGCTTACGCCATTTGAGATTTAAGGTATCGATATGTTCACGGGTTAAACTATTATAAAAGTGTTCTCTTTTAGGCAATATTTTTTCTTCAAATCGTTTATATGAATCCATGTAATCATATGGGTATATACCTTTTTGCCGTAATAAATGAAACTGTTCTTTAGACTGAAACATTTTTTTAAAGTGTTTTAAATCTGTATCAGTTAAGTTTTTACTTAAAATATCTAAACTGGAACTTAGAAACTGGAATGAGTCTAAAAACTTTATTTGAATTGACGAGGGGAAATTAGGGTTTTTCAAATATTTTGTAAAGGATATATACTTTTCTTTAGTTTTCGGAATAACTTTGATATCACCATCATATTTAGCTAATTCTTGTATGAATAAATGAGCATCATAGTTTGCTAAATTGTGGAAAATTACTGGCACAAAAGGACATATTGTATATAACAAGTTGCATTTACTATGAGCAGCACCTCTATATAAACCAGTTATATGATCATGATCAGCGACTTTATCAGTAATTATTAGAGCTTGTTTACAAATATGACAAATACTTGCTTTACAATAATCATCTTTTTGAGCTTGAGTCAATGGCAGCATAGGTTTCTTCTTTCTAAGTATGTTTTCTATATATCTTACATCCTTGATTAGCCTTTTTATAAATACATCAACACAGTCTGAGCCTCTGTAATGCACAAGTTTGCTAAGACTTTCGTCGTGCGAACAACAAATGTAATACGCGAAACATGAAGGTTGATGTAATTTATAGGTTTCAGTATAAGAACTGTTTTTTTCATGTTTATTTAATAACAAACTTTCGAGATCTGCATATATAACAAAATTTATTCTTTGCTGCCTTTCATATTTTTTGAACTCTAATTTACTAAGTATTTCTACTTGGTAAAACTGTCAAAACTTTTGAACAAGCATGTGAGTTATATTTTTCCTGTGTCACAAAAAACTGAAGACAACTTTCGCATAAGTATGGTTTACCATGATGTTTACTTATTTGACGACGAGTAAGTTTAGCTAAGTCTTTTATTAAACAATAATGTCCATTTGAATGCTGTTCAAAGTATAATAGATTAACATGATTTTCCTTTCTCTGCTTTGTCATGTATAATGGACCTGTGATATGATTATTTTTATCTAAACCATAAATGTTAACACTAATTGAAGGATTATTTTTTTCGAATAATCTAATATCTGTGTTCGATGGTGGGTAGTTCATTCCTTTAATGTTTAAAACTGAAGAGTAAAATGGATACGAACTCGTTCTATTAGAGTTTTTTGTACATGGAAATAATGCAGCTACTATACTCCATGCAAAACAATGATTATCATAATTTTTCACATTTAAACAACTTTTAGTATTGCTTATTTCTTTAGGTAGTTCTAAATAACTACCGCCCCTAAAAGGGGAGTATTTATTTATATTAATTTCTATATGACTGACGGAGTTGAAACACCAACCTGACTCACAGTGTTGAAATTCGCTTAGTTTATTAATCAACTTATCCTGAGTTTTTGAATACAATTCAGATAAATCAGTGTTTTTAAATACAGTCTCATACTTTGCATTAAATGATTTCATGTGAATGTCATCTGAATTCGGTAATTTGAAATAAGCAAATAGTTCAAAATTAAGTTTTACGGAACCATGTTTATGCAAATTCATTACTATTAGTTTTTTTATATCATTTGTAATTTTGTGTAAAAATTCTTCCGGAGTTGAACATACATTATTATCAGAGTTTACTCTATAAGTTACTATTCTGTCACGAAAAGCTGTAGCTATAATATTAACGTTATCAAAACTAGTAAGTTAGTTCTTAAATGAAATCTGTAAGAGTTCTCTATTATTTCAATATTACATTCAGTACATTTTATTTTATTTGTATTTATCTTTGTATTCAAGGCTTTGGAGGGGTATTTATCTGAAAGAATAGAAATATTATAATGTTAGTTAATATATTTTAATAAGTATACAATTATTACAAATAGCTATATTTATCGATAATTATATGAGTAACATCTTAAAGTCACTACACATATTATTGTTTACATTTCAAGGTAATATTATAATATTATATTTATTAAATAATTATTGTTGATTAGGAGAACTAACATAAGTATTCGGACAATCCTTGAAGTTCTTTTTGACTTCTTTTAAAAACTTAACTAAATAACGATATGCAGGATTGTCGTCATCTATTTTCGTTTTCAGCGTAACAACGGCATGAGACGCCACTTATTTTGTTTACATTTCAAGGTAATATTATAATATTATCTATACTATAATATATAAAGCTGAAGAGTTTGTTTGTTTGTTTGTTTGTTTGTTTGTTTGTTTGTTTGAACGCGCTAATCTCAGGAACTACTGGTCCGATTTAAAAAAATTATTTTTGTGTTGGATAGTGTATTTGGCGAGGAAGGTTATAGGCTATAGTATATATCTATTATTTTATCCCAAGGGGATGAAAAAGGGGATTAATGTTTGTATGAAACTTTGTCAATTTTAAACCGATCGGGCTGGGACTTTGCAAGCATTAAGCTACTATGACATAAAGATCCCCTTAGAAAGGATTTTTATATGTTCCACCCCAAGGGGATGAAAAAACGGATTAATGTTTGTATGAAACTTTGTCAATTTTAAACCGATCGGGCTGGGACTTGGCATGCATAAAGCTACTATGACATAAAGATCCCCTTAGAAAGGATTTTTATGTGTTCCACCCCAAGGGGATGAAAAAGGGGATTAATGTTTGTATGAAACTTTGTCAATTTTAAACCGATCGGGCTGGGACTTGGCATGCATGAAGCTACTATGACATAAAGATCCCTTTAGAAAGGATTTTTATATGTTCCACCCCAAGGGGATGAAAAAGGGGATTAATGTTTGTATGAAACTTTGTCAATTTTAAACCGATAGGGCTGGGACTTGGCATGCATGAAGCTACTATGACATAAATATCCCATTAGAAAGGATTTTTATATGTTCCACCCCAAGGGGATGAAAAAGGGGATTAATGTTTGTATGAAACTTTGTCAATTTTAAACCGATCGGGCTGGGACTTTGCAAGCATTAAGCTACTATGACATAAAGATCCCCTTAGAAAGGATTTTTATATGTTCCACCCCAAGGGGATGAAAAAACGGATTAATGTTTGTATGAAACTTTGTCAATTTTAAACCGATCGGGCTGGGACTTGGCATGCATAAAGCTACTATGACATAAAGATCCCCTTAGAAAGGATTTTTATATATTTCACCCCAAGGGGATGAAAAAGGGGATTAATGTTTGTATGAAACTTTGTCAATTTTAAACCGATCGGGCTGGGACTTTGCAAGCATTAAGCTACTATGACATAAAGATCCCCTTAGAAAGGATTTTTATATGTTCCACCCCAAGGGGATGAAAAAACGGATTAATGTTTGTATGAAACTTTGTCAATTTTAAACCGATCGGGCTGGGACTTGGCATGCATAAAGCTACTATGACATAAAGATCCCCTTAGAAAGGATTTTTATGTGTTCCACCCCAAGGGGATGAAAAAGGGGATTAATGTTTGTATGAAACTTTGTCAATTTTAAACCGATCGGGCTGGGACTTGGCATGCATGAAGCTACTATGACATAAAGATCCCTTTAGAAAGGATTTTTATATGTTCCACCCCAAGGGGATGAAAAAGGGGATTAATGTTTGTATGAAACTTTGTCAATTTTAAACCGATAGGGCTGGGACTTGGCATGCATGAAGCTACTATGACATAAATATCCCATTAGAAAGGATTTTTATATGTTCCACCCCAAGGGGATGAAAAAGGGGATTAATGTTTGTATGAAACTTTGTCAATTTTAAACCGATCGGGCTGGGACTTGGCATGCATGAAGCTACTATGACATAAAGATCCCTTTAGAAAGGATTTTTATATGTTCCACCCCAAGGGGATGAAAAAGGGGATTAATGTTTGTATTAAACTTTGTCAATTTTAAACCGATAGGGCTGGGACTTGGCATGCATGAAGCTACTATGACATAAATATCCCCTTAGAAAGGATTTTTATATGTTCCACCCCAAGGGGATGAAAAAGGGGATTAATGTTTGTATGAAACTTTGTCAATTTTAAACCGATCGGGCTGGGACTTGGCATGCATGAAGCTACTATGACATAAAGATCCCCTCAGAAAGGATTTTTATATGTTCCACCCCAAGGGGATGAAAAAGGGGATTAATGTTTGTATGAAACTTTGTCAAATTTAAACCGATCGGGCTGGGACTTGGCATGTATGAAGCTACTAACATAAAGATACCCTTAGAAAGGATTTTTATGTGTTTCACCCCAAGGGGATGAAAAAGGGGATTAATATTTGTATGAAACTTTGTCAATTTTAAACCGATCGGGCTGGGACTTGGCATGCATGAAGCTACTATGACATAAAGATCCCCTTAGAAAGAATTTTTATATGTTCCACCCCAAGGGGATGAAAAAGGGGATAAATGTTTGTATGAAACTTTGTCAATTTTAAACCGATAGGGCTGGGACTTGGCATGCATGAAGCTACTATGACACAAATATCCCCTTAGAAAGGATTTTTTATATGTTCCACCCAGGGGATGAAAAAGGGGATTAATGTTTGTATGGAACTTTATAGGTATAGTATATACCTACGTTTGCGGAAACCGGAAACCACGCGGACGGAGTCGCGGGCGGCCGCTAGTATTTATTAAATAATTATTGTTGATTAGGAGAACTAACATAAGTAATCGGACAATCCTTGAAGTTCTTTTTGACTTCTTTTAAAAACTTAACTAAATAACGATATGCAGGATTGTCGTCATCTATTTTCGTTTTCAGCGTAAAAACGGCATGACGCCACTTATTTTGTTTACATTTCAAGGTAATATTATAATATTATATTTATTAAATAATTATTGTTGATTAGGAGAACTAACATAAGAAATCGGACAATCCTTGAAGTTCTTTTTGACTTCTTTTAAAAACTTAACTAAATAACGATATGCAGGATTGTCGTCATCTATTTTCGTTTTCAGCGTAACAACGGCATGACGCCACCTGTTCATAGGTGAAATATTTTCAATTTCACTACACATATAAAGCTTCAGATCCGCGAAACGTGAGCCTCTTATATCAGCGTTAAACTGTTTTGAAATACCGCTAGGTCCGCGACGACATAAATACGATATGAGCTCATCTTTTTTACCGATCTTTCTATCTTCATCCGCATCCGAATCGGTGCCCATAATGTCTTTCGCGGTGACCTTGCTGGAGCACCCTGCACGCTCATCAGTTTTCACCTTATGCTTTCGACTCTTCTTCGAGCTTTCTTCACGTTTTGCTCTGGAATAAAAATATTTTAGGTTAGAGCTTGCTTAGTTTTGTTTGTACGATATATTATGTACGTACTTTAAAAGAAAGTACCTAAACACAGGTTCTAAAAACGTTCGAAGTAGTAAATTGGTAAGTTTTATTTATTATCTCCAATAATATAATTCAAGTTTAACGGAGAAAATAATCGGTACCTATACAAGAAATAAAAACTTAATATTTGTGAATACTGAACTATGAATAGTGAAACCATTGTTATATCATGATAACTTACCTCTTAGGAGTAGAATGCGAGCGCGCGGTCTTCCTCTTCTTCTCATGTGAGGCAGGCTCGGGCACGGGCGCGGGCGCCGGCGGCTGCGGCGCGCGCTCGGGGGACGACTCCCGGCTGCTGCTGGAGCTGCTGTCACTCGAGGAGCTGCTATCACTCACCTGCATTTCTTGTTTGCTCGACCTGAATAAACATTGTTTTAAAAATAGTTACATATCAAGTTAAAATATATATAATATGTGTGAACAATCAAGTCACTTATTGAAAACATCTTTGCAAAACTAGTTATTTGAATACTTGTGTGAATACTTACATTATAATTCCTCTGTACTTGAAAACACTTGTTTTTTAAAACTGAAGTCTTAGATAACTCACTCACTTGATAAATTTGAAGCACAATCGCACGCAAAAAAGTAGGAAATAAAGGTGGGATACAACTTACGGGCTATAAATAGATTCTGGATGTGCATTAGTGGTGGTTGCTGTAAGACGTAGGAAGCTTACCCGATATGGTATACGTGAGAGAGTGTACACATCTTCACGACGCATGGTGCATGTCAGCAAAATTTCCATATCAGAAAGATAGTTGATATCTTTGCAATACTATTATTGTCATACGGCTTTACTTACGTTTTTTATGTATATACAATATTAGTAGATTATTGCAATACTTATATTGTCATACGGCTTAACTTACGTTTTATGTATATATAAAAAAATATGCAATACTGATTTGAACACAAATAAAACAAGTACCTAGGTAGTAACATTGTTGTAGTTACTGTACCTACCTATCTATGTAGGTAAGTATATATCATTACGGAATATTTATAATATTAGTAGGGCACAACTTCATACATTTTTTTAACAGTATTAAAACTTTTCTGGGTATAATCACACGTCTGTCGATCATAAAAAATGTCGGTAAGTTCACTGAAATTGTAAATGAATAAATAAACATAATTATAGCGAAAATTATTTGTATGTAATTTATAAATACATCTCTTTTAATTTCAGGATTCAGAGTCTCTGTTTAATTTCATTCGACCTAATCAAGTACAAGAAAATTATGGGAAACAACTTGGTGAAGGATCAGGCGCATCAAGAAAGCGAACAAAGGACAGTGAAATGTATTCGTACATTAAAATTCCTGCTGTGGGGCGAAAAGTCATCAAATTAGAAATATACGATGCAGACCAACTCAATAGTGAAGGACCAGTCTGTAAATGTAGCGCTGAAATATGTTGCCAACATATCGTTCAAAACGTGTTTAAAGATGAAATATACAAAGCTGTTCGTGAAGTAATTGATAAAGTGAGTGAACAAATATGTAATGAAAGTAGCAAGTATTTTTAATATTGTAATAATGTTAATCTCTTACCAATAAACATTATTTGTATTCTATCTCTGCTGTTTTATTTATGAGTGCAATACATAACTGTATTTAGGTGTGTTTTTTCCTTAAAAAATGTGTTATGTTTAAATAAATGGTATGAAGAAAGTTTGTTTCCTTCCATGATATAGATATAACCCTAATTACCTACTTATAATATAAGATCCGAGATAATCACCAATATAATAACCTAACTAGGAATATAAATAACCTCATTCTATGCTAAGTGAAGCTACCGTACTGGTACTAATACTGGTATACTTTAGTTTTATTAATTACTCTTATCGTAAGAACTACTCTATTGGAAAGTATCAAACCATAAATATTAAAATTATTAAGATTACAATATTATATGAATTGATCAGCTCGTAGGTTCTTATTAACTCTTACAGAAAGCTATAAAAAGCAGATAATAAGCTCTTCATTAATTCAGCTTTTAATTGTGATAGTAGGGAATTGGGTTCTCTGGCTCACGGTCGTTCAACATAATCATAGTTTTAGTTTTCAGTCTTGGTGAATCGTTCAACTTTAGAGTGCGCTTATAGAGGCGCCTTCCGGCGCCTGTATAGCGCACAACGAGTTGACAGACTAGCAAATCGGCGGTTGCTGAACATCTCCTGCAATCCAATATCAATCACTGGATGGAGTTACATGACCCTCAAATCCTCTCCACTGATCGTCATTATTACTCCAGAGTAGTACGTGAAGCGATTGAAATCAAGAAGTATAAAAATTTCAATCGGGAGGATGGATTTAAATTGTCGTCAGCATGGAATCCGGTGATTGAGAAATGCAAACCGCGATATTTGTCAAAACAACAAAATATAAACCCCGATACTGTTAGTGTAGTGTGCCGGAGTGACTTTACTGACATTCGTTGCAGTACAAATATTAGTGCTAATTCGGGGGTAGTTTCCGATTCACCGCCTCAAGCCCGTTCAAGTAGACGACGCCGCGCACCGCCAGTTCGCTTGTGACCACGGCTGCAGCATCGCAGCCGAAACGTCAAGCAGTAAGTACTCACGTACTTTTTACTTTTTAACTATTACTTAAAGTTATATCTTACAAACCGATACGGGCCGGAAATTGTAAACAAAATCAAACGCCTAGAATTCCTCCGGAGGAAACGATCGCGAGTGGAAACGTCTTTGATATTTTTAACGAAGTGTCGGGACAGTGGACTTCTACCTACTTGTGTTCGCATAAAACCACGTATACTCTGTCCACTTTATGAAACGTCTTTTGACAGCTCACGCCCATGAAAGTTCGAATTGTTTACGTTTAATTTTCGAAAAAAGAATATTGTTCTTCATGGACGGTTACTGCCAACTCAGTGATGTGCTACGAAAAACGATTAAACCGATTGTGCCCCGATTACAAATAATCGATAGAAATAAATGCTATGAATAAATCTAAACTTCTTCATAACATGTTCATAAGGTATAATGTATATTTTACATAGAAAGGTAACAACATTTGGATTTAAATTTCTTTTACTAATATGACTTACTTGTTTTATATTTAATTTATAAACTCAAATATATGGATTTATATTTGTTTACAATAGATCTAAGAAAATGTTAAATCAAAACGCATGTTTATCGAAATCGGTTATTTTTTACGTACCTTAGTCGAATAATGATAATAGTACAATCGGATTGTTGACACATTTGAGATACTTTAGGACATCACCAATGTTGTCAATCGGCGACCTGTCAAAAGACGCTTCATATAGTGGACAGAGTATAGTGATATCGCGCATTCGGGAAGGATTCTAAAAAACGCGTGTGATCGTCTACTTAAGCAACTGATACGAAACTGTCACAGTGAAGTGAGTCAAACAGTGAGTGAGCTATACCGGTTGCATCAGGAATGCAGTGCAGTGTTATCTGGTGAAGATTTTGACAAGTGTGATCGGATAACATACTTACAAGCGTCGCGTACGTATGAGTTGTGTACAGCTAAGCATGAGCGCAAATTTAATCTATTGTGTGACCGCCAACGGAAACAATTGGAGTCGCGTACACCTGCTAGGGATGCGTACACACACACGACCACAAACATTGAGCGCACGGTCGTCAACTTGTCGGATGAAGTACTGGATGAACCAACAAGAAATGTTTTGGCTAAGGGTATGAATTTTGCATTGACACCACAGCGAATTCCTTACGAAGACATAGTGTGTAGCGTGGAGCAGACTATCATACGCAATAAAGTACCATCCGTGGACGCCGACATTTTAAGACAGGATGTCGCGGTGATATTGCGGAAGTCAAAGCTACCTAAGTGTAACATTTCTACAGAAGAGCGTCTAGCATTGAATCAGTTACGTAAGAATGACAAGATTTTAGTGCTAAAGGCCGATAAGGGAAACGCCACTGTAGTTATGAATACGGAAGACTATGTTAGCAAAATTAATAATATGCTATCGGATACCAATGTGTACAAACCTGTATCCTACAACCCCACAGCCAGGGTGACACGACGCATCCGAAACCTAATAGATCAGCACAAGGATATTTTTACAGAGGACGAGTACAATTATCTTTATAAGCCAAAGATCGTGCAACCTCCCAAACTGTATGGACTGCCAAAGATACACAAAAGCAACATACCACTTAGGCCTATCGTGAGTCAGATAGACTCACCTACGTATCATTTGGCAAAACATGTTGCTGGAGTGCTACAACAGCTAGTTGGGAACACACCGTCCTTTGTGAAGGATTCATATCATTTTAGGGATATCGTAAGGGACATAAAGTTGGAACCAGGAGATATTATGGTGAGTTTCGACGTTGAGTCACTGTTTACGAATGTTCCTTTAAAGGATTGCCTGGAAGTTATAAAACGCAAGCTTTGCGATAAGGAGCTACCGAAGGAATATATTGTTCTAATTCAGAATTGCCTTGACGGAAACTACCTCCTCTTCAGAAATCAGTTCTATCTACAGATCGATGGTGTTGCAATGGGGAGCCCACTCGCTCCGGTTATTGCTAATCTGTGGATGGAGCATTTTGAAGACACAGCGCTAACGACAGGACCTCACACTGTGAAACTGTGGAGGAGGTATGTGGATGACGTTTTCTGTGTTATTAGCGGAGGTCAGCAGGCGGTCGAACAATATATAGTACACCTGAACTCAATCCACCCTAAAGTGAAGTTTACGTATGAGATAGAAAACAATAGAACCTTAGCATTCCTTGATGTGCAAATTAGGGTAAAGGAGGATGGTACCTTGTCGCACACGGTATACCGAAAACCTACTCACACAGATCGGTACCTACACGCCTCTTCTCATCATCACCCTCGACATCTTCAATCGGTGATGAACTCCTTGACTAACAGAGCTCATAATCTTTGTGACCCTGAACATCTACATTCGGAGCTTGCTCATGTTCAGGAGGTACTTAAAAGAAATGGTTACAAGGTGTCACAGAAGAGTAAAAGGCAGAATAGAAAGGATAAATGTCCAGAGGTGAATCGTCAGGCAGCATTTTTACCTTATGTTAAAGGCGTAACGGACAAAATTGGAGCAGTGCTCAGAAAATTCTCCATCAAGACTGTATACACTCCGCTATGCCAAATATCAAGGAAACTGCGATCTCCAAAGGACATTATACCATTTCAGACTCCGGGCGTTTATAAAATTGATTGCAGTTGTGGTAGTTCGTATATTGGACAGACAAAGCGGACTATAGCAGAACGTGTCAAAGAACATATCGCAGCTGTAAAAAATCGACAGACTAGCAAATCGGCGGTTGCTGAACATCTCCTGCAATCCAATATCAATCACTGGATGGAGTTACATGACCCTCAAATCCTCTCCACTGATCGTCATTATTACTCCAGAGTAGTACGTGAAGCGATTGAAATCAAGAAGTATAAAAATTTCAATCGGGAGGATGGATTTAAATTGTCGTCAGCATGGAATCCGGTGATTGAGAAATGCAAACCGCGATATTTGTCAAAACAACAAAATATAAACCCCGATACTGTTAGTGTAGTGTGCCGGAGTGACTTTACTGACATTCGTTGCAGTACAAATATTAGTGCTAATTCGGGGGTAGTTTCCGATTCACCGCCTCAAGCCCGTTCAAGTAGACGACGCCGCGCACCGCCAGTTCGCTTGTGACCACGGCTGCAGCATCGCAGCCGAAACGTCAAGCAGTAAGTACTCACGTACTTATAAAAATAATATCGCGTTTAGTCCCGTTGTAATGTTAAATAATTATGATGATATTATACATAAAAACCTTCCTCATGAGTTACTCTATCTATTAAAAAAAACCGCATCAAAATCCGTTGCGTAGTTTTAAAGATTTAAGCGTTCATAGGGACATACAACAGACAACATGACAGAAAAAGCGACTTTGTTTTATACTATGTAGTGATTATGGGGACTTAATATCTCGTTAAGTAAATCATTTTTATGTGGCGCACTGTACACTCATTTTACTCTCTCACATAGTATAAAAGCCATTCATAGTAATGAAAATTAGTAGTTAGAAATGATGTGAGTGTTTTAAAATTATTTTTTCCAGTGAGATTCGTACCCGCGAACATGTGTTCTGTGTTCAGAGTCACTAACCACTACACCAGCTGGTCTGTCCCACTAAAGATGTGCTTTTGTTATTTTTTATACATTTTTTATCGAGGTGTAAAACCCAACACCTTCGTGTCCCAGTGGTTTGGCGGTTAACAGAAAAAGAGAGTAAAGCAAAATACTTCCCTTTATTTAAATAAAAAAGAATGCGGTGACTGAACGCAGTTGAAATGCAAATTTATTCCATTAGGGTTGTAGTTCGTAAAAGAAAACTCAAAACTTTTTTTATTATTCTGGTCCTGTATATCGATATTCAATGTTCATTTAAATTATTGAAAGATTATTATAACCTACAGGCAATAATATTTTGTAAACGATTCTTTAGTTGACAACTAAATAAGGTTTTCCAAAACTAATTGTATATATCATTCTCACATCTTTTTTTTTAATAAGCATTGCTTATCAAAACTTTGAAGCTTGATTATAACGAGTATTTTTAAACTGACTTCAAGCAATAAAACTAAATAATATTACAAACTCATATCTTACAATAATCCAATTGGTAATCAATCAAATTGAATATGTTCACTTAAGTTCATTTCTTTTATCAATCATAAAGCTATTACTACGAAAACAAACATAATGACATAATCAGTGGTAAACTTATTTGTTCTACCGTAAGTTAGACAACCGACGTCTAATGTGATTATAATAGGACTATCTAGTTTCCGAGTTGATTCAGAACGTGATTAATGGCCGAAAATATACAGTTTAATTTATTTAGAAGTTGGGGATGTAATTACCTCCCATGTCTCGGCAAAGTTTTGAATACCTCTTCGTTCTACATCAGATCTCTAAATTGTTGTGTCAGATTGGTATCTTGGTGATGCTAGAGAGTTAGCTTGTTGTTACAAATTGTGAAAGTCAGTGATATTTGAACAAAATAAAAGAAAGATACACTTTTGGCGTATCCTGCGATTTTAGTGGTCAAAGTACCTGACCACAAAACGAATTGCGCTTGCTTGATGAATTTTTATTAGTTTATATTTTTTTTAATTTATAGATTTATTTATGAAAATAAGGGTTCGAATCAGTGGATCGGGTCAATGGTTTGTGCGATAAGGCTCCCAGCTTAGTTAGGAGCTAAGCAATTGGTGCGTTTGGAGGAAGGGAACCAAGGACTAAGGAATTATCATATTTAGTTTTCATTCAAATGCAACCTATTTTACGGCGACAACAAAACAAAACACAATCAAAGCGTCCTTCTTACTAACTAATAACCGCAATAAAACCTTCAAACTTAATGAATTGACCTCTTGAAATAAAGATTAAAAAATTTTGACCTACCTTCAAAATAAACTTCAGTTAGAATCACTTATAATGATCGCAGGAGAGCGTTAAGTGCCTGGCCAATATTCTGAGTGTATTTAACCACGCTTAAAATCTTGAGAACTACGAAATCCTACAACTCAATATATTTCCATCAACACAGACTAATCGATTCATAATTACTACTTGCCGGACTCGATAATGTTACAGTATCATTCGATAATTAATGTTTATCGATTGCGTGGCGCGAGTAATTAATTGATTTTCCCCTTTCATCGCCTCTGGTTATACCGAGCGAATTATTTTAATATCAAGTTGAAATTAATCTTGACAGTACAATAGTTACCTTACTATTAAACAATTATGCAAACTAGATGGAAGTTATGTAAAAATATTTTACATTAATTTGTTAATATTTTTATAGACCATCGTTACAAGACTTATAATACTTTGGTTGGTTCTTGCAAAATAAGTTTCCTAATAAAGTACTATTTTGAGACGAACTTCCCCTTTAATATTATTATATATATTTTTTATTTTTTTTACCGAAAGCCTACTAATATCCATTGGCACCAATTTTTATTGGCACTAATTAGGTACAAGTGCTTATTAAATTAAAATAATCCCTATGATATCATATCAACTGTGCTCGCTAAGTGCTTCAAAAGCTAAACTTTTACTTTGACAAATTATTGTTTGCCACACACAATAAGTATTTCGATAGAGCACCGTTTTTATTGTAAATTCTCAGGTACAGATCTCCAAGGCATGTTAACAAAATGCACAGTGTATTCTCCTACAAAATCCGTGTATTTACATTAGCCTCTTAATATGTAGCAGCGTCTATTACTAGGGGTCGTGTAATGTGTGCTTTCTTGCTGCTTGTGCACCCTCGCCCCTCCCGTGTGGTTCGCAAGATAACGCAACGTAAACAATTCAATTACACGCAAAATAAACTCGTCACTAAGCTGGGATGATTAATATAAGTACTGCAATGTATACTGGTTAACCCCTGAGTGGTCATATCAAACGAAGGGCCACTCGTTCTTAAATGGGTAACGTTAAGATGTGATAGGTGTAGAAAAATAAAATAAGATAACAAAAACAATTCAATTACACGCAATATAAACTCGTCACTAAGCTGGGATGATTAATATAAATACTGCAACGTCTACTAGTTAACCCCTGAGAAGCGTGGTCATATATTTACCTGGTACACGCGTTCTTTCATCGGTGAAATTCATGTGGAACGTAGGATAAAAATAACGCAACGCAAACAATTCAATTACACGCAAAATAAACTCGTCACTAAGCAGGGATGATTAATATAAGTACTCCAAAGTCTACTGGTTAACCCCTAAGTGGTCATATCAAACCAAGAGACACGCGTTCTTAATTCGGTAGTGGTAGAAATAGATTGGTGTGGAAAGCATGATAAGAATGTTGGGACATGAAAAATATACGAAAAATCTATACTACATAATATATAAAGCTGAAGAGTTTGTTTGTATGTTTGTTTGTTTGTTTGTTTGAACGCGCTAATCTCAGAAACTACTGGTCCGATTTGAAAAATTCTTTTTGCGTGGGATAGTCCATTTGACGAGGAAGGTTTTAGGCTATTGAAAATCGAAATCTACGCGGACGGAGTCGCGGGCGGCCGCTAGTTATTTATATTTTCGTTGGAGTTGCGTCGATGAAAAGTAGCGAGTGGAAAAGTAAAATTGTGTGTTAAATAAGTTAAATAGAAAAATACATATAATTGATGCGACATCTGTAGTATATCTGAAGCTCGTCCGGCGAAATACTTTTCGACTGAGTACCGACCTTAGGCCACGGGCAAAATCGAACTGCGAGTTTTAATAGATATTATGTAGTATAAGGAAATTACGTATGCAGAACCTACTGTAGAATACTATAACATGCGATTCAAAATACACTAAACCCTACATACAACTAGTATTAAACTTTCATTTTTAATATCTCTACGTGCGACTGGCCGATGGCCGTGTCCGTACAAAAAAGATTGCTCGCATCGTCGCCCTAATGCTAACCCTATAAAACACACGCGGGCCGCATCGACCCACACAAATCAAACGCTAATAACGCAGCTATGGCGCTCTGAGATTTACTGCACCGTTGCACTGTTATACGTGGACACTGGGAAATGGTGGAAAGGCTTATTGGCTGTTGGAAAGAAAAATAACAGGGTTGTGTTGTGACACTAACGAACAAACTATGATATTTTCATACATTTTGAATTGTTTCAATTTTTTTAATGATATACCAAATCAATTAAAAAGTTGAATTGTTTTTTGAAATTATACCTAAATGAGTATTTCCTGAAAAGTAGTGTGTTGATTATTCTGATACCCCACTTTCCATCCATGACCAAAAATCTAGAAAAAGTCTGAAACACTTCCCCTACTGTTAAAATTATCATAATACACAAGACAAGAGGCCACACAGAAATTAAAAACCAAAAAACAGCCTTCAAGCAGTTGTAACTACGGTACAGGCTCTCCAAAGAGAGGAGACCGTATAAATAAACAAAGTACTAAAAATGAATTGATTTCGAAACTCTATAAGTAACGAAAAGTGAACCATTCAATAAGAAATATTCAAACAAATTTGTTCAGCTTATTCTCCAGCCAGCCCATCTCTAAAATATAGTTCCATGATGAAAATTAGCAGGAACAATGCTCGTAAAACTGTGTACTTGAGACAAATAGTTGTCGAGACGAGTGCTCGCGAGTGAACGTAGGTATTTATTATGCTAACGAACGTCTGACGGCGAGCGAGATTTGCCTGAATGTGAAGTATCTTGCACGAAGACTAAATAGAGCTCGTATTTCATGAAGTAATGTAACTGTCGCTGTACTAATGTGTGACTTAAGTTGTGTAATTTACGCAAATTGTGTGAAAATTTTAGATCTAATACCATCTTACTGGGTTAAATATTAGGGTTCCGTAGTCTACTAGGAACCCTTATAGTTTCGTCATGTCTGTCTGTCTGTCTATCCTGGCTCGTTTTAACTTGTTGTCCGATTTATTGTTTAATGCAGGAAAAAGAGACGTCTCCAGTTTAAATAAAAACAGTAATCTACGCCCATTATGTTACTTTAAGTTTATAGTTTGCTGATTTTACTCAAAATAAAAATACAAACTTTTACCTCCCTAAAAAGACTGTATTTGATATATGAACTATGTCAAATACATTCCACAGAGTACCAGTGACGAATGCTTTAATAAACATTATCATTTCCCTGACACTTTATAAACTACATCCACCAAAACGTTTTCACAATGGGCACAGGGAACAGGGAACTACTTCGCATCAGAGCTATAGGTACATTCGTATACATAAGACAACCACTCCATTCGAATTTGTCGGAGAAGAAAAATTGCAGGCACCTGCAACTAAATGCATTGCAGGGGTGTTGGGAAGGGGATCCTTTGAAGTGCGCTCATTTCGTACGCGTCTGGAGGGCTGACAAGTCGTATCATTATGTGCATGTGTCGAGAACTCTTTGTATGGGAAATTTTTGGAGTTTCACGGGGTGCGCGCGACCCCCGCGCGCTTTCGAAGTGTTAAAAGATGTAGGAATGATATTTTTATTTGCGGTTTCCTTGGACATTTTTGTTTGGTTATTTTGTTCCATCCCCTACAAACTAATAATATTCAGGAACTTTTTTAAAAATCACAGCTGCCTATACCTTGTTTTAGGTTCCAGGTTGAGTAATTGGCGATATTGAAAGAGGAAATCTTTAGGTTTGTCTACTTTTTAAAAAGTTAAGTAATGTGATTTTTTTCAATTTATTCGTACATAAATAAATATTTTCTTTCAGATATATACATACATATGTATTGACTTACTTGACTTAAAATCCTATGTCCCCTAGCTGGGGCAGAGGGCGTCCACAGAGGTCTTCCATCTCGATCGGTCTTGAGCTTCACGCTTCAAGTCAAATGTATTATGCTCTTTGATAGATAATATAGAAAATATTTCGTAAATCCAGTTACATTTCCCACAATAAGTTACCCTTTACTTTTGACCAATGTATTCCAATATACCGCAGGTCAACTGCAATTAATCACGTAAGCCATTATTAAGTGACAGTATAAATCAAACTGGCAAGCCATTATTAAGTGACAGTATAAATCAAACTGGCAATTAGAACATTATTTCAATTAGAATATCCCTGGTTTTGTAATTCATTAATAAATCTAGCTTAAACGGATTCACTTAAGGCTTTTTAAGGACAGGCTTTAGGATTACTTATCAGCCGTTTCCATACAACCGTTGTATGTATATGTTACGGGCCATGTGATAAACCCGGGCCGTATTAATAATTCCCTACTTAATTGGGCAATGTGATAAAAATAGCGTAATTAATCACTTTTCCCGGCCATTATGATAAATTCCCAACCCATATTGGGCAAAGTGATAAAAAAGGTTATTTGAAGTGTTTTTGCTAACTAAATCTAATTAAACTTACCATATTTTCATGAAAAGTGAAAAGAAACATCAATTGAACATAGCAATTTAAAAATTAACACTTAAAAAAGTAATTATTGATATAAATCACGTCCTACTTTTATTTTGATAAAAATATTACTTAAGATGAAAAGTCGTTAACGTGTGTTATGTTCGTGACTAGGGGAATTTTAAAAGGTCATAAAAAAAAATAACCCTAACCTATATCCATCAAATTAGTCTTCCGCTTCTTAGGTGGTCTAAAATAGGTTAGGGTTATTTTTTTTTGTGACCCTTAAACATTTCTTATCATAATGCCCGGTCCAAGTGATAAATACAAGCCATCTCAAACACTGATTTATTACATGGACCACGAGGCGTCGGGAATTATTAATAAGGGCCGGTCAAAGTGATAAATTAATCACTTTGCCCGACACTCTTGGGAATTATTAATAAAGGCCGGCCCTTATTCATAATTCCCGATTAATCACGTTGCCCGTAACATATATATTCAGTGAAATAACTAATATGTAAATTATTGGGTCCTTTGAATACTCAAATGATCTTAACGGCGTCTTCATCATCGTCATCAACCCGTTAGCGTGCCAACTGCTGAGGCTGCCTTCCCTGCTTCGAATGGATAAGGATTTCAGGCCTTAAACCCCCACGCGAGCTTAGTGCTGATTCCTAGATTCATTTTTCCTATTAGCTGTTTTAGGTGGCAACTTGTAATTGCCATTAACTGTTTTTCCCTTTGCAAAAATATTTTTCTATAAAAGAGTAACGTTAGTCATTAAATAAACATATTAACTGTCAGTACTACGTCTGCGTATGGGGCGGTTGTCATTGTCACTGCACTCGGTGATTGATGGGTCGCCGGGGCTAGCAGAGTGCCCCTGGCGGGGCGCAGTGTCCCCGTCTCAGCTGTTGTACGCACATTGATTACACCATTTGTACCGTTTGGCAGTCGATAATTTGTTGACCTTGGACATTACGGCGCCATCTTACTTATAGCAAAGCAATAAGAAGATGTAGATGATCTTTATGATTAAACTAGCTGTCCGAGGGAACTACTTCCCTTACCAGGATAAAATATAGCCTATGTTAATCAGGGTGAATGTAGCTTTACAATGGTGACAGAATTTCTGAAATCAGTCCAGAAGTTTTTTAATTTATTCGTTACTTACAAGAATACAAATCTTTCGTCTTTATAATATTAGTATAGTAGTATAGATTAGTGTAGATTAACACATTTACTTCCAGTGCTACGTCTGCTTAAGGGCGGTTGTCATTGTCACTGCACTCTGTGATTGATGGGTTGTCGGGGCCCGGCAGAGTGTCCCTCGCGGGGCGCAGTGTCCCCCGTCTCAGCTGTTGTACGCACATTGAGATGTACCATTTGTACCATTTGGTAGTCGATAATATAATTTGTAGTTAAATATCGTGTCTTGGACAATACAACGCCATTTACTAATGTATCTATGGTATGCAACGAACACTTGATAAAATAGATACAAATACGATCTTATTCAATTACAAAAATAATCAATCGTGAAATCTTTTTGAAAATGAGGTGTTATCATCTCTAAAAATCTTTGTTCAAACAAAATATTATCATATGCCTTGTTTTGTGTGATGAACATGTGTACTTATTTTCATTTTGAAGTTTATTTTATTGGGTTGGTGTGTTTGTGATTCTTTATAAGTTGCTTCCTCGTTCATTCAATTCCCATAACACAAATGTTTAAGCGCCACACTGTGATTGAATCGATGAACGAAGCTGCCCGATTTTCATTCATTTACTTTGATAAATCCACTGAGTGGTCGAAGCCGGCAGTACAATCTATTTAGTTGCGAGTGAAAAAGTTAAAAGCCGATACAGTAAAATGCAACAGGTTTCGCGTTAACCATATTCGAATTAAAAATCGAATACAAGAGTAGTTTCCGAATAAAAAAATCGAGAAACAAGTGGTTCTCGAGCAAAATCGTTCAGTTAAAATGGATGTCGGCTGCCAAAGGAACTCGGCCGTACATTATAGTTTAATTAAACCGACACAATTAAAGGCTTAACGCGGCATCAAACTTGATGCCGTTCTCTTTATCCGATTGTTAATTAAGTTGTTCTTTAATTATGGCAGAACAGGTGGGTTTTTCGCGAGAATTCGTTGCCGTGCTCGTAATTAACTATGAATAAATATAAATAAAATAGCTTTGGGTACGATTGGCTGCCCAACACCCCCGCAAGTGAAATTCGTCACCTCAACTCTGGGTGTGTTCGGAGCATATTAATGACAGAAACAGAACGCTTTAAATAAAATTTCGGAGATTATTGGAACTTAAAGTGTAGTAGCACTTTCTATAAGTGTAGGAACACATTATGTGGAAAAACGCGGGTAAATTTTCGTCCGTTTTTTTATATGGAAGATGACAGATGAGACACACTATGTCGAATTTTAGTCGCGTTATTTCAGTGTAGCCTGTTTTTACACTCATTGTCTCTCATTGAAACATAATATCAGCACAAATAATTATATCGGTTATTGGAACAGTCCTTAGTGTAATTTTACTCAAAGAGACTTTTTGTTACATTAACTGTATATAATATTTACTTTTAAACTATCAAAAGTTTGCCTTTCAGATTGTGGCCCCATAAATACAAATTATTTCTCACTCGATAAAATCAAATATGTACGAGTACTTAGTACAAGAAACATGCCTGTGAGATAGGGAAAAAAATAAGGAAGGAAACTTATTATAATTTATTTATAATTCTGAAGCATAAATTTATATAACCAAACCGTCTTATTAGTGACTAGCAAGAAGGTAATTGATATTAGGACGGAGAAAGTGGAAGACGAGGGCGTACTCAGGAATGTAATTTTGCTAAGGTTGTTAAAGTTAAAGCATAAAGATGCAAGAAAAGTGAAGAATCAATGTTGTACCATATCTAGGAAAAGTTATCATTAAAATCATGGATTGATATAATAATGTGCAAAAATTATGTAAGTACTTAATAATTTCAACAATGCTTTAATCATGATTGCAAAGTGCGAGTGATAAAATGAAACGTCTGGCAATAGAGGTTTTAAAATGAACTATTTCTTTACAAGTGCAATGTTTTTTCTAGTGAGTATGTAATTCAATTACGAGTAGTATATGTGCAAGCACACAAGAGCCCTGTTTCTATCCGATCTAAAAATTACGTGTTTATTGAGCTTCAGAGGTACATATATTATACCAACAACTTCCTGACTCCAGATTGTGTCCAAGTATTTTATAAACAAGAAAATCCAATATAAGCTTAGTAGAAGTCGCGTGCAGAAGCCATTACTACATCAAGTTTACAACTAGTGTTTTCACCACTGTTACATAACTATTAAGGAGATTATCGCATTCTATAAACAGCTGAGTTAATCTTCAGATTATAACATATTTTACGATCCATCGCTAGACCAACAGACATTCTCAAATATGTAAATACGGAAAACAATAAAAACCGAGAGGCACATTAAGAGGTAAATAAAAATTTATTACAAATATCAAACTTGCAAACTGGGCTAAGCCGGCGGCCGGAATCCAATAACGAAATGAAATGGGGGAAATTATCCCAGCAAAGGAGATTATGGAAAACAAACCGGGGTAGACTATCGGTCTCGGTCAGGTTAATTTACAAATCAATTTGTATGGGGTGTTATTATAGTGACTGCTCGGTAAGCGTGCTGACTACAAAATATTTATACTGCACTCTAGAAATAGCGAGTTAGAATGTTAACAGAATACTACTAAAATTGTGGACTATGTAGTTAGACATTTCATCTTATTTACGACTAGCAGCCGCTCGCAACTTCGTTCGGGTGGATTTCATTGATCCCTTTCCTTGGGCAATAAAAGGTAGCATATCAATATTCTAATTCCGGTTCTAAAGATTGTATGTGCCAAACATCAAAATCGGTAAACACGTAAAAGCAGGAGGTAACATACAGACAGACGTACAGACAGAGTTATTTTGTTATTTACAATATTAGCAGGGATATAGGGATAGACGTGCATACATCTTAATCAATGAAATCAATAAAATTAGCAGGAGTAGATGGCCCATTTTTCCCAACCATCCCGTTATTACCTAGGAAAGTTTAGTTTAAAGATTCTTTACACAGACATTTTAAAACAGAAACCATTTATTCACAAATTGATTCATAAAATTATTTTGAACGTCCGAAACATGAATGAAGATTTTTTAGAGTACATTGTCTAGCACGGATGAATTCAATAAGCTCAAAGAACCTCTGCGATCTAGCAACAATCTTGCAGTCTAGATTGACTATTAAAGCAGATTAGATAGAAAGCGAATACTAATTTATGTACACACTTTCCTACGGCTATACAAAACAGCTTCAGTGCTCCCGATGTGAAAATGATTTATGGAACCGTAGAAGGAAAACCCGACGATTTCCCCGCTACATAAATTCGAACCCGGCCTAAAAGAGTTATGAACGAATCATGTGATTCCATTCAGTCCCTTGCAGTGTTTTATATAGTGAGTGGAGTTATAGAACAGTTAGTATTTCATTTTTTTCTCTGCAATTCATGACAGCCTTTTAGTAAATGTACTTTTACTTTAGTGTACGAATTGTTGATTATTTTTTCTAAAATAGAAATAAACTTTGGTATGTACATTACGTATTTTATTTTGGCTTGCAGTTTAACTAGTTAATTTTGGGTCGTATAGTACGTTTTACAACCAGCAGCGTTTATTTTACTCAATCAAATTACTGTCATGGAGATTAAGTTTCTTTTTAACATTCTTTGATTATGGAACAAGTTCAGAGTAGGTACTTATTTTATGATCGTATCGTATATGTTTTCTAATTTCTATTTATTAAGTTATTTATTATCACAAAATGGTCATTTTAATCCCGCTATCAAAATCCCACATCAATATTCTACACATGTTTGATAACGGTAATAAAAGGGCATTAATGAACCAAAAATACATTAAAACAAGAGTGATAAACCTCTAAACTTATCAAGTCAGTAAGTTGTAAGTCCTACTCGTAAAACGGGATAGTGTGCACAAACCAGGGTTAAGACGACAGTTAAGTTTGGGACCTAATTGAGGTCAAGAAGCGTACTTACAAACTACAAATCCTATACCGTAATTAAAGTAGTACTTTGACTGTTGTGGTATGTACCTGTGGATGATTGATCAAATCAATAACTAATATAAACCGCCAAGGTAGTATAATTGATAAAAATACTAACCTTTTCAGACTTAAATAGATATAACACCATGGACATCATATTTTTTGTAATCCCTTAAATATTTGTTAACAAATAAGTGCACAAAACAAAAACAATTGGAATTGCTACAATTCTCCCAAACAGCAGATAACAAATACATTCAAACGTCAATAAATTCAGCCCACTTCGAAGTTTAGCTCATCTTCAGTTAGTATTGTGAAACGGCTGCCAATATTCACTAACCAACTAACCCCCTTACTGAAGATTATGGCATATTGGCTCTCGTGCGAGAGTTACGATAGTTGTACTGGTCGAAAACTCAATGAGAATAACTGGGAAGTAATAATTTCGATCTTAATATAGAACAAATGCCGATATTGTTGAAGTATCGGGTATGCGTTAAATTTCTTAACTTCAAATCAAATGAAAGGATTTGTTTGGTAAAAATAAATCTATTAAGTAATGTAAAGTATCAGCCTATTAATGTCCCACAGCAGGGCAATGGCCTCCATCATTTGAAATAATGTTTTCGTTCGTTCCGTTCGACCCGAGAATCGAACCCAGGAACAGGAACCTCGACGAGCCGGTACTCACCGGCCCGTCGAGGTGTAAGTACACCATCTCAGTTTAACATGGATTATATTTTTTTTCTTATAACATTACATTTCCGCCGGATTTAGTCAAGTAGTTCGCACGCCGCAATTGATATAAATTAAACATAATATTTCTGCATATGATAAGTTGTATGTACTCGTACCTGGACTTTTTGGGTGTTTTATACTGTTTGCCTCGATATATAAGACAGTGAATGTCTGTACCTCTAATTTCAAACATCTTAACGTTTAACAAGATATAGCCAATTAAAACATACCCAAATACAGGAACACGTCGGCACGTTCATTTCAAATTCACATTCAGGATATTAACCATTCACTTTCACACACAACTGTCTATTACCGCATTTGCCTTTTGTATTTAATTAATAATTACGATGCCAACGCCGCCTGTCGGCAGCTATCAGCGTCTGATATCAGATAGGAATAGTCTTAATATCCGTGAAATTACTCCAATTCTAATGGTCCCTTGTAGAGATAATTATGAAGTACTAGCGGCCGCCCGCGACTCCGTCCGCGTGGTTTTGGGTTTCCACATACATAGGTATGTAATATAGCATAAAGCCTTATAAGCTATAGCAATTGTTATTCTGATGCATAAGCTATATTGTGGTAAAGTTTCATTCAAATCCATTCAGTTGTTTTTACGTGAAAGACTAACAAACATCCATACATCCATACTTACAAACTTTCGCCTTTATAATAGTAGTAGGATATTGCGCATGGCCTAACAATTAACTAACTGTTATGACATAATTGGTTTGGTAAACAAATTCGCCAAGAAAGATGCTTAAAAGTTACAATCGGCTGTCTAAATTAATGTGTTTTATTAGTTAACATGGTTATTTTGAAAGTTTTATGCAAAAATAATATTTGGTTTGACTTAATTTTGATTTGGTAGGGAGCAAGTTACAAAAAGGGGATGACCACGTTTTTGGCACTGGACTGTTGGTCCCAACTTTGATCCATATTGTTTGGATTCCCTTATGTGGGTTGCGACAGTCGATTCAATGAAGTTACCATGGCAATGACTTAGGATGCAACCAGGAGAAACGCTGAGACACTATTTTTTCCTATTATACCCCTATAACTATGAAATAAGATCCACTTATGAAACCGAATTAAACGGCTTACAAGATCCCACGCGAACAATTAGGGATTATGCCCTTCGTATCAGTTACTATAGCTTTTATTGTGAGCCTTTCTAGCCTCGTAAATGATAATGGTCAAACTCGTGATCTGCAATGGAGTCATTATGTCTTATGGTCTGTATGAGATAGCTAGGGCAAGTTTGTAAGGCTTAGTAATGATAATGTTTAGTAATTTTATGTTAATACTAAGGTACTTATATACTATTACGCAGTGGCTAGTAGTAGGTCAAAGTTTTATTCCGTCAGGAATGACCTTTAATCGTGACGACCTTGCCCCGTGTGGGTATCGCATGAACATCCCAATTATTAGTTTTTTTTAAACAACACGTAAAAATGGGATAAAAGGTTAATTACCATCTACAAGTTAGTAGTAGGCCTGCAATATATGAGATAGGAGAGTTCGATGTGTTCTTAATAATTTATCTGATTTTCGGTAAATCGTAAATAATTTAAACTAATACGTACAACCCAAATATATATTTTTAGGTGCTATGTATTTTTCCTGTGTACAAATGCACGGACAACTTAGCTTTTGTTTTCCTGGCTTGCCAGAAAAATCTAGGCTATTTGTTTCCAAGCACCGGTAGGAAATAGGGTTTGCAAAAGTTTCGGTTTTCTTTAGATAGCTAATAATATCTACAACCCTTACAACATGCTTTATTTTGGCCAGACAACTACATATAATTCATTTCGTCCTGGGGCTAAATTAAACTGAGCAAAAGATACAATGTAGAAATGTATGATTCTCTATATGAAAACTATTAAAGGAAATATTTCTTTATCATCATATGACGTTTCATCCCAATTCTTTTCCGCCATAAATAAATTGTAGTATATTTTCTTAATTCATTCTAAATGCATTCCTTACTCATGCCAAAGTCAAGTTCAGGCCAAACATAACTGAAATTATTATTGTTGTGCTAGGTTATTGCATCCCGACCGAACGTTGTAATTTTGTTTCTAGCAAATAGGATTTATACGAATCGTTAGGTGCAGGTTTTCGGGGTAAAAGGACTGTTTGATTTCCGCCCGCCCCGACTAAGAGCTTGCTCTTACGTTCGGCTGCCTGGAACTCGATCAAATATTCCAAGCTGGAATTACATTACTTAATATTGTATTTCTAGGAAAATCTTGACTCTGATTTGATACTTCTAGATGTATAAATTATATATTTCGTTCTCTAGAAATTAGTGTTCAGTATTTATTTATCTTAACCTTTAAATATTTATGATGTTGTTCAAAAACTTCTGAAACCAATGTATGTATTTGAGTAAATCTTGGACACCGCCGTAGTGTTATTATTCGCTGATGTACTGAAGAATTTAGTTAACCTATAATGTATGTTTTTTCATATTCCATCCAACTCTTTACGATTATATTAAGAGCCATCAAGTTTGACTACCTTTGCAATAAACAGAACTGCTTTAACAGTTATACGAATAATAGATCCTTACTCTGTGGTTTCTCAACCACAAATGGGGGGCAGCTCGCTGTATTTCCAAGCCACAGCTCTACTCCAATTTCCAAAAGCCGTAAATTTTACATTTCTCAGCCACCGGAGTTTGGGACGTCCGTAAAACTGCCAAATAAGGTCGTTCGTCAAAAGCCGCCATTTTAAATGACAATTGGACGTACCGCAAGATGGCTGCCGCGATAAATTACGTATAATTAACAAAAGACGAACACATCTGTGCCCAAGCACAATTATTATTGACGTTTTTAAACAAGTTTACGTCAACATTCATCAAGTTTGAAAGATATTTATTGTGGGATTGGATTGATGTATTTGGAAAGCTTTATTAATGGTGAAAACCCAATTACATTAAAGTTAAAGGAAACTTTATGGTCACAGATAAAATCTAATTCGAACAAAAAATAATAAATAGAAAATGATAAATGCAAGTAAAGTAACCTTACTATTATTAGCCCATAAATTAACTTCTTAAATACGTGTTGTCAAAGCTCAAAATTACTAACTGTAAGTTCTATGTATATGTATGTAACACATATTTTTACGCATTATTTTGCGTCAATGTGAACAAATTGGTTCGAGACTTTCAAACGAAGCCTTTACGAGGTATAAGAGCAGAGCATCTAAATCGTAGCGTCGTGCACGTATCGACGACCGATATCACAGTGGCGATTTGAAACTGTCTTTGAGCCGAAGCCGAAGGGATTTGTTTCCGTACTAGAGCCAATATTGTAACCTGCACACTACCTAGTGGTTTTATTTTTGGAAGATTGGCTTTTTGGGTGTTGCCTCTAACATATGGTGTTGATGGTTTTTTTTTTTTCTGATTGCATTGGTGACGGCCTGTGGATTTATCAAAGTTTGTTATACATAGTTGAGAAGGAAGTGCGTAAGCTTGCTTGCCCATTTACCGAAAACTGATTTTCCTGGACAACATAATGTTTTAATTCTTACTTTTATTAACTCCTAAAATTCTAAAAAAACGACGTCTGATAAAAATTAGACTCGAATCAAACATGACCCCCAAATGAGGTTCCCGGCGACTGACCCCGCAATAAACTGGACCCGCGGAGCCAGTTGCCGGATTCATTAAATTCTTATATTTTCCTCCGGCGACTGGACCCACCCATAATTTAATAATAAAATATCTATTGTTCAAGCCAAGACCAATACTGTCAAGAGAAAAAGTGTTTGATATAATAATTTAATACAAATACAAACTCTGCGCCCCCCATGTTCGCTTATGAAAACGAAAGCGGTAAAGCGCATTTCAGAAAGATAGATATTAGTGAAGAGTTTTACAGTGTTACGGTGTCGTTCCTTCCAGCCTTCATGGATGTTCAAGCCTTCATGATGGCGGGAAAGATCTAACCTGCGCACCCACTGGCCGCTAATTAGCTACCTTTCAAAAATCAAAATTTGTCTATTGTGTTCTATTTCCGCATTTTTTTAAGAGTGATCCAGACCTAAAGCTAGCGCGGAGCTAGGCACAGCTCTTGAAATACCTCATTATAAATAATAATAAATAAATAACAAATATTAATTTCTGCGATAGTCGAAAAGTGTTGCAAATAGTGAGAATTGTGAAATTGAAATAAAACCAGTTTGTCCAGATCACTTACCCATATTTATTTAAACCACTAGAATTACCTACGACGGGAGACGCATTGAGAACCCTGAGATCGCACCCCGTCGCAAGAGAGAGATAGCATTACGTAATGCTATACCTCTCTAACTCTAGTCCATTTTGCCCATCGACCTCAAGGGTAATGCAGCTCTTTTGTTACAAAACAAGATTTTGCAGCGTATGATGACCCGCTCGACCAATCAGCGTAAAGAAGTAACTTTACTAATAAATTAATATTTGTATGAATATTTTTGATTATTTTTAGTTGTTGTTTTATCGTGTATTTTATTCTATAAATAAATGATATTTTCAAACCAAAGGTTTTTTCTCGATTTCTACTTTAAACAATTTTTCGCTTGACTGTACTCTTTTAGCTCGAACAATAGATTTTCATATACATTTATGAGTGGGGCCACTCGCCGGAGGAAAATATAAGAATTTAATGAATCCGGCAACTGGCACCGCGGTTCCAGTTTGTTGTGGGGTCAGTTGCCGGAAGCCTCCCCCAAATGTTACTTAAAATTAAAACTATATTTTACTCATCTAATCATCTATACTAATATATAAAGCTGAAGAGTTTGTTTGTTTGTTTGTTTGTTTGAACGCGCTAATCTCAGGAACTACTGGTCCGATTTGAAAAATTCTTTTTGTGTTGGATAGTCTATTTGACGAGGAAGGTTATAGGCTATAGTATTTACCTATTATTTTATTATATTTATAAGGGGATGAAAAAGGGGATTAATGTTTGTATGAAACTTTGTCAATTTTAAACCGATCGGGCTGGGACTTTGCATGCATAAAGCTACTATGACATAAAGATCCCCCTGAAAAGGATTTTTATATGTTCCACCCCAAGGGGATGAAAAAGGGGATTAATGTTTATATGAAACTTTGTCAATTTTAAACCGATCGGGCTAGGACTTGCCATGCATAAAGCTACTATGACATGAAGATCCCCTTAGAAAGGATTTTTGTTATATGTTCCACCCCAAGGGGATGAAAAAAGGGATTAATGTTTGTATGAAACTTTGTCAATTTTAAACCGATCGGGCTGGGACTTGCCATGCATAAAGCTACTATGACATAAAGATCCCCTTGAAAAGGATTTTTATATGTTCCACCACAAGGGGATGAAAGAGGGGATTAATGTTTGTATGAAACTTTGTCAATTTTAAACCGATCGGGCTGGGACTTTGCATGCATAAAGCTACTATGACATGAAGATCCCCTTGAAAAGGATTTATAAATGTTCCACCCCAAGGGGATGAAAAAGGGGATTTATGTTTGTATGAAACTTTGTCAATTTTAAACCGATCGGGCTAGGACTTGCCATGCATAAAGCTACTATGACATAAAGATCCCCTTAGAAAGGATTTTTATATGTTTCACCCCAAGGGGATGAAAAAGGGGATTAACATTTGTATGGAACTTTATAGGTATAGTATATACCTATGTTTGCGGAAACCGGAAACCACGCGGACGGAGTCGCGGGCGACCGCTAGTTTAAGATATTTAATACCCCATTTCCCAACACCTTAGTAACTCGTTTGCCCCAACATTCGCAGACAAAAGTGAAAAAAAAAGAGTCTCGGCGCTAACAGGGCACGTCGTTAATTAAGATAAACCTCGGCTAAGTGATAATGGTGACGTGAATCGCCTCTAGTTCATTCAGGCTTTAGTGATAATTGCATCGCATACAACTGTCGAATGCTGTCAGGTGTCAAGCCTTGTACGCACTTGGTAAAGAAATTTGTGGGATGTAGGAGTGAGTGTTATGCTTTTTGAGTAAGAGTGTGTTATGACCTTTTAAGAGTATAAAGGATATTATTTTGTACCTAGTTGTGAGTGTTATGTTGTTTGAGTATGACCTTTTATGGGGAGTATAAAAATATTATTTTGTGCATAGATTGGAGTCGTTAAATTTGCCCTCACTATATTTTCAAATTGGCACTAAAATAAGAGCGACAGTCGCTTCTTAGTCCGAGACAGCACGTTGACCCGTTTAATTTAAACCTATGGTCAAAGTGCTGTCTCGCTCTTATTTTAGTGCCAATGTCGAAGTAGCCGAGGGAAAGTCTATATCTTTATTGTGTTTTTTTTTTTCAAAATGATATTGTGTCATCAATGTCCAAGGATTTGTGCCTATATTGTGATGCTTTGATATTAGCTGCTGTAGTTGCAATGCTTTTGAAGATCTTGAACAAATCACATACTTTAAAGTTTAAACAGACTCGTTAATTTAATCTATAGATTTACGTTATTAGGTACTTAATTTCACAAAGTTGTTATAGAAGCGTTACATAAGCGTGTCGGCATTTAAAACTGATGTGAATATAATACTTATTGAGACATAAATTAAGAAGTTATGATAAAATTATGTTTTTTCCTTCCTAGACCGGCTTCGGAGTAACGACTCAATAATTTGTCAGGGTTATTAAACGTTCCGCCTCGAGTTATGATTTATTATATTTTTTTTAGTTTTACGACATCCGTTCTGAAGAGCCCCGGGCCTGTTATTGAATTAAATTTATTTTATTAATATCTTCACACCTTTTTGCGCACTAATTTATTAGCAAAATGACTAAAATCTCATTATTTATTCGTGTCGACTTTTTGGAACTCAGCTATACACTTAAGCACGTCGCCAAATAGCATATCTTTGGAACAATATATGTACATATTTGTTTCTATAATGGTTTTGCTATGCCGCTACTGCCGATTATATTGTAACATTAATAAGGTGATATTTTCTATAACGGAACTACAAAGTTGTAATATGTACAAGCACTAAAATTACATTTTCTTTTGTTACAGGTAAATTGCTGGGCTTATTCTGAGGATAGATCTACCTATGGTGAATTACGCATGACGACATATTCACCACTTGATATCTTCAGACTTCTGTAGTAAATAACGCTGCAAGCTATTAATTAAGCGTTGCTTGTAATATGTCCATCGCAATTAGTCGATTGTAAAAATGGCCGCCATAGCCCAAACGGATAGGACATAACTCAAATAGATTAAATCAAACACCGCGAGTGTAAGTGCCTCAATCAAGTGTCGCTGATCAAAGATGGCTGAACACGCGTTGGTATTACTTCGTTAAAATATCGCCAGACGTTAATTAGCTTGCATTAATTAGCTTCGACTGAGACTCAGGGCTGTAAGGACCCTTGGAAGTGTTTGAGAGAGAAATCGCATAAGTGCTACCTATAAAATTGCTTTACCGTCTTTCAGATGAAATTTCTCTTTGGCAATATAAACTATGAGTATCAGCTGGAGGTGTATTTTGTTTATAATGTTTAGAATAAAGCATTTTTTTTACTACGCGAGTTTAAGTAAAAATTGTAAGTGTAGAACATAAGGCATTTTCTAGTTTTACGCCCAAGAAACTCATGCTGAGGATAATATGTCTGTTTGTCAGAACACACACATCTGTTTTAATATATTTCCTTGCTATAACTTTTTTTAGTGTAGTCTTTCAAAAAAGTTGTCTCATCGATTCGGATAAAATATTTCTATCTGATACTTCGCCTCCATACGAACTGATTAAACTAGTTTTGAGCTTAACAATTGGTTTTTAGTCCAAGGAAATTATTTAAATATAATCAAAAATTATTACTTTCGGTCTCCGTCTGAATTCGGCAAGTAGTTTCAGGGTCCGCTACAATGTAAAATTTCTATATTAAAATATATTTTTCATACATAAGTGCCATGTTTTAATGTATCAAGTAATAATTTGTGAGTAATATCCCCTAATTATGTTACACGGTGCTGTTATGTCCTTACGAGGCGTTTTGATTACATCGTGGGCCAACGGTGGGCGTCCACGTTCGTAATTAATAATGTTTTTCCCTTGATACGAGAAAATTACCTTTATTATGTTTTCGGTATACTTTGTCGCATGCGTAGGATGGCGAAGTAAATTCATGCTCGAAGACTTTTGAAACGAATCGTTTTATACAATTATTACTTGCAATTAAACATTATAAAATCCATTCAATAAGCATTCTATAATCACTTATCAACAGGCGAAAGGGTGATTGATTGAGAACGTAGCAGATATTTACCAATAATATGTTATTAGATCAGGGTAAGACTTTACACTCTCTCAAAACTCGACCAAAGAAAGAGATACCAAGACTTAATAGGAAACCGCTTTTAGAGTGCATTTGATTATAGAATACGTAAGACTACGTCTTCATGCCAAGTCTGTCTTCAAATCTCGTAAACAAAGTAATGTCTGGTCCGGAACGTCTAGTGTATTATTCATTTAACCAAACGTAAATAGTCTAAGGTTCATTGCGTGTTGTTAAATCTTTTTTCTAGTTCTATCATAATGACAATAAAAAACTATAACACTGACTAAAAGAGACTTAACATCTCATAAAGGACATGAAAACTAACTTTATATGAACACTGATGTCTAAAATCTTAAAATAATATCTTATCTAAAATACTACCTTATGATTGTGAATGTACCTAACTTAAATAAAATCAGTGTGAAACGTTTATCTAATCCGGTCCATTAAGTTCTGAGGAAACTTTATTTTCGTTTTGCTAATCTGAAGCAGTGTAATTAACTTGAATGTGAGAAACTTGGCTGACATCCAAGATGGCATCATCCATGTATCATTTTGAAGACAGCTTGGAGGTTAAATGTTTGTTTGAAGTGCCTTTGGTTAGATTTTATTTATGTGATAATGTGAAACGCCTTTTAGCGGTGAGTCTCTATGTTTTATTGTTCACTACACTGCGGTTACCAACAGAAAGATGATGATTTTCGTAAGATATGCAGTCAACTGCCAAATTATTATGTTGCATAAGTTTATACTGTATTTATGTAGGTATTGGATGAGTTTATTAAACTATGTACTTCAATATGAAGTGGTCTTCGAACCATAGCTTAAGATTCACTGTTCTATACTGTAGCCCATTGTGGCACAGTATGGCACTTACTGTGGTATATTATAGAATAGTTCACCTCACACTGTAACGACTTTGAACTTTTTCCGTCTATTTTCACTCTCATATAATGATATTTTATGGTTGTATTTAGGCTAATTTAAGATAAGTCATAAGCTTCGCCGCCAAAAATCGTCGTAAAAACTCGTACACATTTAGCACATACGGCGTTATTATACAATTTTATAACAATAAGTTACTTTACGGCTCTGTTACCGGTTATCTTCTTATGGGAGGAGGGAATGATGTGTTTACGGCCGTCTACCGTTGACTTTTATATCCGAATTTGCATACGTAGAGAGCGGCAGTGTTATTTATTATGCAGTGTCGGAGTATGAAAAGGTTTATCAATTTCAGGGTTACTTTTTTATTGTGGAATATATTAAGTTCACATATGCCGAAACATCCAAATAACAGTAAAAAATTATTTTACTCCCATGTATTTTTTGTCTTGACTGGTAACCGAACCCACACTCTTGGCGCATGGGGGCAAAGGCAAGCACCATTGAGTGCATAGGTAAACATTTCGAGAATTAGCGTAAAAAATTATGAATAAACTTGAAATATCAAAAAAAATTGCTCCCGGCGAGATTTGAACCCGCGGCCGTTTTAATTGTCAGTGTCACTAATCATTAAACCAGCTTGTCTGCCATTAGAAATAGATAGTGTACGTTTGCGCATTCACTTGTTTAAAGTAATATCCTGAGTAGACTTGGCTCATCGTAAAGATTAGCCGTCGTAAACGATAGGTACTCAGCTTAGATAGAGGATTTACTCTAATAAGCGTATGGAATCACACCACTTGTAAGGTTACTTTAGGCTTAATATTAGAAGTTTGATAAGAACTCTAGCAGTGTATCCGTGCTGCTACGGATATACTGTTGTATTTTAAATTGAAATTTTTAAAATAGCTTTATTGTGCTTGTTATTATAATACACATTTTAAACCTTCCTTCTGAGTTTCTCTATCAAATATCTCTCCTGTTATTTTTTTTTTCGAAAATATCGCACAGCCCTATACTGACGTTCCGATTGTGTCGAAACCAGCCGCGACCATATTCGTTAGCGAAAGTTGACTCTCGCCCGCGAATATTCGCTATATTTGTATTAAGACAACATCTCATAAAGTCGGTATCGACGTGCGTATAAAACATGTTGACGATAAGCCTCACTGTCGATACGAAACGCCCGAGATTGCATCTCAAACTTGTATGTATGTAATTTCATGCTTATTTTGAATTTGTTTGTCCGAATCCGACACGGTATGTAGTCGTGTAGTTACGGCTTTTTGAGACGAGACGAACTTCTTAGCTATCCATGGATTCTCCGTGCGGGTGCCGGGTCCATCGCGTGGAACAGAGAGGAATGTCAGTCGGTGCCTGGGACTTTCGACCCCGCGTGTAGGTTTAAGGGGCCCCTTTATAGTATACTAACGATCACCTTCACCGATGACGTTCCTCTCCCTTCCCAACCATATTTGGTATGAGCCGAGTAAAGCGGCTTTAGTTGCTCTAAGTCCTTCAGTAGGTTGTAGAGAGATTTCGCTGGTATACCTCTCGCACCCACTTCCACAGCATACAACCGTGCTATATAACCATTTTTAGACAACCAAAAAAGAAATGGCTGTGACGTAATTGTGACGAAACGTGACGAAGAAAGCAATTGAGTCTTTTGGTAGTGTACAGAATCTATTCCTTAGTTGTAATTTGTGTGGATGAGTTTGAAAGTTTTAGGAGAAGATATCCTCCTGTTCTGTATTGTACCTACTTTCTTCTTTTAATTTTGCCAAGACAATGGCGACTTCCCTACAGTAAATGTAACAGATGATAGAGTATTTTTTAAACCTTTTGCCAATAACTTACTCGACCTGTTGAGGACAGGTATCCTTTGGGTTATTAATTATTCGAACAAACATCAGTTTAGGCTTTTTTTGCATTGTCTGTAAACTCAGTTACTCTTATAAATTGTTATATTCTGATAGCTTCTTTAAAAATGCTTCAGCTTAATTATTTTCGAGAAAAGGTTTCTATTTAAAATAAGTGGAAATAAATAAACGTGACTTTCAATTCCAATTTAATCAAACTAGTATTGCTAGCTAAAGTGAAATATTGGAGAGAAACCTTTGAAATACGTCTGAGACTCAGCTCGATAAGTGGTTGACCGATTTGAACAAATTGACATATCTATGGTATCAAATTAAATCTAGAAAGATTGATCTCAGTACAATCAGCCTTTTCGTATTAGGCCTTTTGCAGGGCAATGACCTCCATCATTGATTGACATCGTCACCACACTTTAATTTTCTTTTTGGGGATTGGAGGTATACAACTATATAACAATACCGTAATCTCAGGGTTTTTCGGTTATACATATGTACTAGCGGCCGCCCGCGACTTCGTCCGCGTGGATATCGATTTTTTGGAATGAGTTAAAAAGTAGCCTATGTTACTCTCCATCCCTTCAACTATCTCCACTTAAAAAATCACGTCAATTCGTCACTCCGTTTTGCCTTGAAAGAAAGACAAACATACAGACAGACACACTTTCCCATTTATAATATTAGTATGGATAATAACCGAACACCCTGAGATTACGGCCGGGTACCTTCACTACTAAACATAGGTTGTAGGTATAGACCTACGTGAATACTTTCAAATTTGATTATCACGATCTAGGTTTCTGACAATTAAAAGCCAAACAAACGGGTATTGTGTCGATGGCATGATTTCAAGAAAATCAAAATTTCTTACTCAAACCAGTATGTATTTTAATCAATATGTTAGCTTAGTTTATACTCGTATATGCACTTTCTACGTGCAATGTTTTCAAGGCGTGAATAAAATCAACACAGAGCAGACTAATTGAATGACGTATCTTGAACGTAGCAAGCGTTAACCCTATTAAGCAAATAAGATTAGAGCGTTCGTCCTTTTGTGACGATCACTAGGCTCTCGTTAAGTGTTTTACGTAAAACATTTCTTCAACTAATTATTTGAGTCATTTGTTCCTCATTTTTCTAGGGAATATCTAAATTAGGTAATTAAATTAATATCTTCTGAACAAGGAATTTTTGGTATGAGGATTTTTTTCCTAAACAGGAAAACCTGACCCAAAACCAACCCAAGGCATAATTATCATTTGGAAAAGTTTGATTCGTGATAAAAAATATATTCGTCTGCATCTCAGGCATTATAGTAAAAGTTACAAAAACAGATAAAATTTATAATGTATTTTTTTTGTTTTTATTTTATGTATTTAGATCATTTCACTATATACATCAAACCATCTTAAAATAGATCAACCAATACACCGTGCTTCCTCTAATAAACTCATTAAATACTTAATAACATCATCGGCATTAATGTCGCACGCAAACTCGAATGCGAGATACGACTTTCCGTTTATTTGCAAGAGAAAATTGCTACCGGACGGCGTCCCCGGCAACTTTCCCGCCATTTCCTTGTCTATGGCCGGTGTTGCCGCGTTTTTCCGTGCACTTCATTTGCTTATGCTAATTCGGAGGCGGCAAAAAGCAGATTTTATTCACGTAAATAATTTACCATCTCGCGTCATTATTTGTAATTAGGGGGAATGTAAATAGGTCTGCTGTGTTCATTTTGGACTGCAATTGAATACGTGAAATGCTGTGTTATTGTGAGAGATTGTTTATAATTTATTTGTAAATATCATACGGTTATTTAAAAAAGTATCATTCAATTTGTTTTGTTGGGTAATATAAAATTGGAAAGGAAAGATTTTTCATTTTATTTGTTTTAAAGCATTTATGCACCCTTATCTGAGGGGTAAGAGAATATATTTCGTACTTGAAACAAATTTATTTCCATTAAGTAACTAACACCTTTTACTTTATTTTTAACATTGTCAACGAGGAAGCCAAAGAACGCTTTGCAAAATTATTTAACAAGCCAAAAGAGCCAAATTAAAAAAAAGCGCCGCCATATTTACATTAGGTTCTTTCACGTCGTCAGTTTCACAACGTGGGTATTTTATTATGTGCTGACTTCAAATAAATAGTCGGGAGCAACGTCCGAGCCCTTTTGATTTATTTATACGCCGGTCGGAAGGGGGAACTGTTTCCTGATTCAATTATTGTAATTGTGCTGGTGGGTGCGAACGTCATAAGTAGCAGTATCCGACATGTTAGCGAGACTGATGAAAAATTGATTGAATTGATACGCGATTGTGGATATGAGATATTGTTATGGGTGCCTTCTGTTACGAATGACAATAGAGATAATGTATGAAAGATTTATCTAAATAAAGAGAATAATTAGTGTGTTCATAACTAATACTACTTGCAAATACTTAAAGTTCACTTGATTTGAGAGTTTTACTAATTTAAACGTTTTTGCTCAACATAGAAAAATTACAAAAGGTGGACTTAATTCCTCATGGAATTATTTTATCAGTTTGACATTTTATGAGTATTTTATATTAATTGCACTCATGTTTCTCCACTTCTCCGTCCAAAAGATTTACTTTAAATAAAAATCATTTTGAAAAATCTTTTCAAAAAGTTTCTAGTGGAAGTTGAACTTATTTGAAAGTTAGCAACAAAGCATCTCAACTTAGGACTTAGAAAGTTAGATATGAAATTATCGCTGCTACCGGTAGAACAACCTAAGAACAACTTTACTTTTAAAGTTCAAAGCTTTCCATAGATAGTATGGGTGCAATAGTTGGCACCAACTCTTTGGCGGCCGATCTTACAATCGGCCAGGTACGCAGGATATATTATGCACAAGTTAATGCGCAAGCACAGGTGCACTCCCTATTCCCTCACTCTCACAGTTCGGTGGGACAGCAATCTGACACGACCGTAGACAGATCAAGCGCAGGACCAACGACTTAACGTGCCTTCCGAAGCACGAAGGATCTCGAGATGTCATATTTTGGTCACCCATCCGATGTCAGGCCTTTGCGAATGTTGCTTAACCTTAGCAATCCCAGGCCGAGCTCGCAAACCACTGTGCCATCGAGCTTCTCAGTACATACTTACGTCATATCATTCACCGATATTTCGCTTGCCCGTATGTTTTAAATTTTTCATATTCAGCCACAATCTCCCCTATTTGATTACCACAATATGCGTACTATTGCTAATTCTTCCAGTTAGCACGATTGCCGTACAGAAATAACTGTACCAGCGGGCTTGGAAACGATAGGGGAAGGGACCGTTGGTATTGTTTGCACAATAAATTGCAATTTAATTTTGGATTGTTAATCATACAAATTACACGGTTAAACTCTGCTTCTATACTAGCTAGAGTTATTTAAGATGTATGTGTATTTTATATCCTAAGCGCTTTTTAAAAGAATTCAAGTATATATTATAGTATATTTCGTTAACCACGATTATTCATGTAATTTTATTAAATGACGTGTTTATCAATAACTATCATAGTCCAATTATGGCGTAGAATTTCGAAGGGCCGATGAGTGAGATGAATAATACATAATATGATAATTCTGTTATATTTTATAGGCTACCAAGTTTGTGTTGCTCTCTGACTTTATTCAAAGGGATGGCTGTTTTTCAGTATCAGTTACAGTTGTTTCAGGTATTGAAGTATGCTATCACTTTCATTTCCAACAGGCGAAATGTAAAACCTACTCGATTGTAAAGAACACAGATGTCCCAGTTGAAATCTATGGGCTTTATTGAAAGGGAAGCCTACTGAAAGGACCGAAGGGTCTTCGCGAGGCACGCCTGAAATGTGGCGGCTCCGCTCTGATTCCAATTCTTTTGATTTGTGATCGCAATGGAGTCCCTTGCACGAATCAATATTAGGTAACGAATAGTGGGGTAAGGTTGAGGGAATGCATGGAAATTGGACTTCATTAGTCGGTGGGTTTCGAGTTTTCACATTGGAATGTAATGTATGAATACTTGAATATCGTCTGCTATTTATGTATAAGATGTGTTTTAATGAATATTCACTGTGTAGTAACAACACTTTTTACATTTAAACACAATTTTTAAATATGTTATAATTCAAATAAACAAGCATGATTGTCTTAACGCCCAAATATTTTTTTGTGATTAACGTTGGATTTCATGATAAACGTTAAAACTTTTTAAGAATTAGCATATCACATTTTAATATTACAGTACTTCTATTGAACCTGCATTTTCAAGGCTTGTTGTCGGCAATAATATACATATGTATAAACCTGCCCAATTATATTGTCGTCCCAACAATTTCAGTTCCAATGTTTTTGTGCCACCGATTTCGAACATCAGACATGATTGTGGCTTGACCAATATCGGCAATGCTTCGACATTCCCTGTCATAACAACATCATTTAGTAATTCAATTCATGATCATTATTTGGTAATATCAGTTCTTTTAGCTAATTGTTTTTACCCGCGGTTAATCGAGATTCCTGTTTTATACCATGGGAGCATTTAATCGGGATGAAAAGTATTCTATCACCTAAGTCAGCTCATGCCCTGCCTGTATATGAAATTTCATCAAAATCCGTTCAGAAGTTTAAGCGTGATTGACGTTCAAACATCCAAACAAACAAACTTTCACATTTATAATATTAGTATTAGTGTGTTTTAAGAAGAAAAATAAGGATAAGTCCTTATCTTTGTAGTAAGATTTATGAATCTGGAAGTTTGTTGAAAGGGCGTGAAATGCAGAAACAAAGTTGCACGGATTTTATACAATCGTTTGATAACCCCATTATTTTAATGCGTGAAAAAGATTTACGTACGTCGCGATAATGTAGTCATTGATTGCTTGAGAATTTCTCTATCGGTATAACATTGTTCCTACTGATGAAAATATTTACTTCAATTGCTTACTGCGAATAACATGCCGTCTGTTGATTTATTACTTACTCACCAGCAGAAATATAGCACAATAGTTACAAAGTGCTACTTCACTGGTACACGTTAGATAAAGGTGGATGAGTAGGGAAGTATCCCTAGACGAGCGGCTCATTCGAGTGGAAGTTCCTCAAAGCTCTACCTCTCTTAAAAAAATACTGTTAACTCTTACCCGAGTGCTCCAACTGATCTGCATCGCTTCGGTGCAGTTGTCGGTTATGCAGCGGAAGACGCTGGCGCCGGTCGCTTGTTGCAACACAATGCAGCTGGAATAAACGTAATGAAACAACTCAAACGTGAGGGGAGGGCGCCCGCGACTTCGTCCGTGTCCGTGGGCTCATACAAACTCATCTCCTTTTTTATCTCCTCTGGGGTGGAATTTATCTTGAGGAAGACCTATGTCATAGAAGCTTTTTGTATGCAAAGTCTCAGCTCGATCGGTTTAAAATTGACAAAGTTGCATACAATCGTTAATATATTAATTATTGTTAGACTATGACTTAGATGGGCGACAAACGCGGAAAAGCGAGGCGATGCAAATATATTATTTCTATAAAATAGTGTCCTACGTACGGACATATCACACGTCACGTCACGTTACGTTAAATATTGGTCGCAATACATCGATCGCATCGCGACGCCTTGCGTCTAGTCGCCCACCACGTATGAACAAATTGAAATCACCTGTACGTTGCCTAAACCCAGATATGAACAGAATCCATCAGCTAATGCTCTGAGCCGCGTTCTGATCTGCATCTCAAGCGGTGCATCGCGCAGTCCGCCGGTTGCAGCGGAAGACGCCGGCGCCGGTCGCGCCTGTTGCAACGCACAATGAAGCTGGAATATACGGAGTGAGACAACTCAAAACATGTTAAGCCACCCAGCAAACGGGCCATACGCCGCCACAGCACAGCAAAATAACGTTGCCACCGTAATTTTTTTTTTTTAATTTTAATAAACTTTAAATGGACTCGCGGAACAAAGTTGTCAGAGGAATCTATCGTATAGTAGTAAACTAGAAGTAGCGTCGTCGTGTATTCGCTTTGGCATAATTTTATGAAGCAGAAATAGTCAATATTGCTATACCTACTTACATACTGTACTGTCTTTATGGAATAAAATACCTATATTGCAATCAGTTGAAAGTAAAGCCGTCCGAGTATCGCGCACGGCTGAGCCCATTCCATAGCAGATTCCACACTGTCATTTATTTCATTGCGCACATCCCAGCCTTTAATACAGTTAGCGCTTCATTTTATTCCTTTTCTCGAAACGTGACAATTGTTTTCGCCGCTCATATAACGGTTGGGGAAAAAATGAAATTCTGCAAAACGTGTTTGTATTTAGCCCGTCTCCTTTACGTTATCTAATGTTTCCACTTGATTGAATCGAAGGGATGGCTTTGTTTTGTTCCCATTTATTTGAAACTGTGAGGAAACATGTAATATTAGGTCCTGAATAAACTATGGAAGGCACGTGGGTTTGATGTCTTTGCGATTTGGAAGCAAGGCGAATTAAATAAATGATTAGGATAAACGATTTGGTACATTAAATCTTTTGAGATAAGTGGTTAATATATTTAAGTGTTTTTCAGTTATGTTTACATCTAAGTAACAATCATTGCTTAATATCTCTGGTTAATATCTTCTTAATATATGCCCATTACTATGATGCTCAATGTTTCTACTTTTGTCCAATTATATTCCTAAAGTATCATCAAAATTTTACAACATAGTATTCTTATCTTAATTTACTTATTATTCCTGAAAAAAATACCAAACCTCACCAGACCTCACCGATTAGAAAAATGTTAATCAAATTCATGCATCTCCCGCTTTCCTTTAAACTCCATAATTTCGACGGGTCTTTTTTAATTAACTTATTTATAATCAGTATTTCTTTGTGTCACAACAGGAGTGTAGAATTAACTAATAAGCCCCTTTGTCTGCTGACGTGGCTAATGGCGGTTCTGTGTGTTTTATCCTTAATTGGATGGCTGTCTCAGTGTCTCCCCTAAACTGAATATTTTTTGCTCGTGGTTCTGTATAATAACTAATCTTGGGGGTCTGTGCAGACGTCGTAAGATAGCAACGATGGCTAAAGCTGTGTAGATACTCCTGCGATTTTTCTGCACTTTAAACTTTTGTATATAGGAAATTAAAAGTTCGACCAAATGGCAATCACACCAATATAATACAGCTGAAGAGTTTGTTTGGTTGTTTGAACGCGCTAATAACAGAAACGACTGGTCCGAATGAAAAAAAAAAAATGTGTTGGATAGTCCATTTATTGAGGAAGGCTATAAGCGGACCGAGTCGCGAGCGGCCGCTTGTGTCAATTAAACAGGATTCCTTTACACATCCGCATACTCATAAGTTGGCTCCGTGGAGCTCCCTTGCCATAGTATTTTAGGTAGCTCACAGTGAATTCAGAAGTCTGAATTCGTCTAAGGAAGTCATTCCTTTAAAGTAATTAAATCATCATCATCTACGGTCTGTGTTCTCACTCGATCCTCAGCTACTGGCATCCAGCTCCTACCATATTGTGCAAATTGTCATTCCACCCGACCTAATTAAATAAATCAATCAATACCAAAATCCTTATTCATCCATCCATTCCCTCCATAAAGTAACATTACGCAGAGAAGTGTTCGTCATCACCATTAAAATTCCAATATGTTTGTATCGCGGCGCGGGCGGGCGCATTTGCATCACAAAGACGGCTCCGTAACTACACGTATTGCGCCTTTGACTGGTACATTCGAGCGCGGAAGTGCTTACGATTTAAGGGGTATTCAGGCACCTGCCGACGCTTCGTACACTCAATAATTCCGGCTTTGCGCGGGTAAACTCAATATGTTGTGTAGATTGGAAGTGGTTTTCAGTTGTACTATGGAGATATTTCTACTTAGATAATAATGTTAGTGTGTTTTGTTGGTTGGTTCGGTTTGGTTCTGCTGTGTTATGAAGACAATTATCGCAACGCCCTTGATGACTTTTGCCAAATTTGCTGTGTCTTTCACGCGTTGGAGATTAAAAGTTTAGCGAAATATTATTTTTTTATAAATTTATTTAAAGTCCTGATTAATAAAATATTAACTACGATCGGCTAAAAAGTACGTTTAATTTATATCGTTTCAAAACTACTAGCTCCAAGGGAAGCAAATAATTTCATTTCTATTAAAATCATACTGTTGTTTGAAATGTGTACAATGATTAATGTAAGCAACATTTTAATATATTCTAAAAAGTCGTTGAAAGGTCCACAAAAAGAGTTACCTACATAATTTAAAGATAATTTAAAGACAATGCATTCTGGGCGCCAGACTTCACAAAAAATCAATCTTTGAACTTATCCGTCCGATTTGTTCGAACCAACTTTAACTTAACTTATCCGCTTCATGAGGTACTTTACATAAAGTCTTACATGAACTTTTAAGTTAAATCAATGAAGCTTCCACTAAAGTCCAGCAAAGACGGCGCCAGACAAGGGTGTCAATTTATTATTTAAAGTTGGCAACTTTTCACGCCCCTGTACCGTACTTAGAAGGGGTGTTACTTAGTTATCTGAGAGACGACCGACGGATTACATTAGAGAGATGAAAGGTGTTTTTACAGGCATGAATTTTAAATTGCATTTACGTAACGCGCACCAGGAGAGCGTTCTGCGTTTATGTACAAACAAATTTGCTCGCCAATATTAATGCGGGGAAAATATGGTTCCTTGTGTTAGTGGGCCGGCTCCGAGATTGGTTTTGACGGCGTTTTCGACGTTTGAAGATGTTTTTAAGAGTGTTTTCGTTTAAGCTTGAGTTTCATCGTATAAATTATAACGAGGAAAGGGAAAATGATGAAAAAGATGGTACATGCCGTAAATTGTATTTCCATTACAAACATTGGATCTACTTTTATATAAAAGAAGTTATTTTAAGAAAGAAAAATGTCGCAGTATGTTTATCGAAACATTGGATTCTTCTTGAAATTATGGATTTTATCTTAGCTATTCATCAAAAGCCTATTAAATAGTTAAAAAACCAATTTGAATACCTAAATTAATACCATACGCACTTAAATATTGTTATACTAATTAGCAATCATATTAACACTTTTGTACGCGACCGTATATTTTATTTATGATTCGTATGATTAATTGAGTGTGTACTATTCGATTAGCTTATCAGTGCTTGAAGATCAAGCTCAAGACACTTATAATACTGTAAAGATTATTCATTGCCATTCAGACGTATAGAGCGAACAACTTTCTTTATTATTTTAAATAGTGCCGTCATTAATAATTATAGCAGAATAAATTGACATTGGATAGTGTGTATTCTTCAATTCATAAAAGGAAGTGGTTTATTTTAATGCGATATTTGTCGATCTTGACGTGATTTGCATGCACATTTTGAGAAAGCTTGATAAGTACGTACATTTATTAGAGCTTACTTTATGATTCACTAACTTTATGTGATAAATACGAAAGGCTTGCCCTACATTTTTTGGTTGAATATATTGATGACATTAAAAATAGTAATATGTAGTGCAGGAAGTACTAATAGCCCAATGCTCTTTATCAAGAGAATTATCCTCCTAAAACGTTAAATTATTGCTTGAAAGGACCGGGTACCTTTGGACCCAAGAACTTCAAAAGTACCTATAAAATAATAAATAATAAATCATTGATTTTCCACACAGCATAATGTACGAAAAATTTGGGACATGCGCCATCATAAAGATATGTTGTATTTACCAAAAAAAGTACTAACGAACGAATGAATAAGTCAATGAGGGAATAAATCAGCATCAGTCCGACAATCAGACTGCTTACCCCGCTACATATGCAACAATCTCATTGATATGTCCCCGGTAATACCGATGGCATCTAATTTGTCTGCTCCCGAATCTGGCTTTAAGCCAAGGTCAATAAACCCGTCTGTTTAAACATGAAATACCCGCATACCTTCAAACCGCAACCTCACTACCATCGCACGTGCCTTAATAACTCACACAATCTAAATCGAACCCAAACGCAAGACGGTTAAAGCACCATTTCGCATGCACCCGCACATGTAAATAAAGGGATGTAACCTAAACAAATATACAGGGTGTCTCGCGGAAGCTGTCGACTGTTCTAACCGCCGCTATAAAATGAGCTCCCTCCCTTTACGGATTGTTCTAGGGAATTGTGGAAAAAAGGGGAGGAGTAACAATCGCACGGCTCTAAACCAGATTGCCTGTTAAAACAAAGGTACTGATTTTTAAAGCTGGGCTTTTAGCCTCAATTACTTTGTGCGGTGCGTTCAAAGGGATGTTTGGTCTGAACAGATGTTTGCGCCACGCTCTATTAGTTGAGATTCCTTGACAAACGTAGGTCCTGGATGTTTTGGGCACATATTTTTTGGGTGATTTACCCTTTTTTGGCTTACCTTTATTTTTATTTAATCAAATACGCCGTAACAAGTGTTTGCATAGGCGAAAGGCTCGAATATTTAAAGGCCGGTAGCCTTTTGGAGTCATTCCTAGTGTAACAGGTATCCAATAGAGTAAAATATAACCCATCAGATTAATCCTACGCTCTTGTTAAATAGATAGAGTTCTAAAGCTTAAATAGATGATTTTGTTGAAGTATAATATTCCAGGTAACCTTAATACGTGTGCCTACCCACTCCAAACACTTGTAATACTTCAGTTCGGCACTTCTTCTCAGCAGGCCATTCACGTCGAAGTGCTGGTAGGTAAAAAAAGATATGACGTGCAAAAGAATTTCTATGTAAATCATATTGCAAAATAAACCACTTTGACTTCGACTTTGACTTTGATACAAAAAGTTATTCGCCATATTTCCGTGTATGGTTACTTTGTATTACCGACGTCGTGTATTTACCGTTACTCAAATTAATAATTAATTGAGTATTAAGAAAATTACGACGTCATTAATTACAGCTCAAAGATAATTCTTTATTATTCCACCATGACCGATTCGATTAAAATTCCTGCCATGGTTTTTAATAAGCGGACACAAATCAATATGTCTAGAGACATCTTTGAGGATATACCTGGTTTGGGATTCCGTGTACAGACCGTATAAAAATAATGTTGGTAGTTTTCTCTAGTTAAATCATAATCAAAAGTTCTTAAATTACGTAGGATTCGACCATCGACTTCGAAAAACAACGACAAGAGACGCGATAGATGCTCTTGCAAAATCACCCTAAAATCGACGGAGAGCAAGTAACTTAAACTAGATTCCGAAAACCTACAAAAAATAAATATACCTAATGCCAGAATGCTAATAAGAAAGCTAGCCTGTAGGTGCAATTCACCAAGCGCAAATGTCATAATCGCAACGCTGTGTTATTGGCGACAGTACAAAATTAGTACTAAATAAATTACGACTGTCACCGATGACACAGCGTTGAGATTATGTGAGCTTAGTGAATTGCACCTCTGTATGCTATGGCGCGTAATGAGTTTTCCTGTGATCGTATGTCATTTATTTTAGGGTCATTTTTTATAGAATCAAGCTCGTTCAAAATCTATTTTTAAAGGAGAAATCCGTTTCTCATACAAACGGGGGCCTGGATGTGCACGGCTACAAATTGGTCACCAATTAGAACACTTCAAAAGATAACATTTGCCCAATTTTAATAGCTGAATACAACTGCCAAATATGTTAAAATCATGCATGAATATTCATTATTATTGCCATATCTATATGGTGTGACATCAAGTGACAGGATTGACATTGACGTATGACGTAAAACCATAATGCACTGATCTATACATAGACAAGATATAGGTCAGTGCCAAAATGGCTCCATTTCAATTGACACTGATCGTTTAATCGATCAATTGTTTGATTTTATTATTATCTTTATTATGAAGACGTAAAAAGTAGATCATTATTAAGATATAACGAATATTACAAATAATAAATGATTGTAGTTTTTCAAAATGTAGCAAAAACACACTGGAACATGATGCATTTAATTTAATCTCCGCTTATCGATTTTCTCTAATCGATTATTTAATCTGTCATGTTATTAGGTGCGTTTTTGAAGACAGTTAAAAATTAAAAAATATAGTGCTATGTCGTTTATAAAGTATGTTTGATAATGTAAAATATATAATTATGCAATTAACTTAAGTTGGCCAAAGCCTATTCCGTTGTTATTTATAGAGGTTAATTAACAAAAATTTACAGTTTTTTTGGTATATAATTTATCCATGCACAATCAAGCCCAAAATGGATCGTCTCCTTTGACTGTCGACTCAACCGCAAAAATTCCAATGCTGTTATTAAAAAATAACCCCTATTACCAAAGATTTTGGAAGTACTAGATGGAGACTATGATTTGACAGATTTTTTGTCCTTTTTCTCCTTATTATGAATCATGTGTGATAGAGCAAGATACCAGACACCCGACAAAAATCGTCTAAACGTCATGGAACTAGGGATTCCAGTACATGCGTACCGATTTTCATCGATATCGACTCTCCGTTTATATGTGTAGTCTATGATCTACTGCACGTAAAATTTTGATACGGAATATTTTTTGGATAATAGAGGTGGTATTGTAAAATAACTTGAATGACGACATCATTTATAAAAGTGGCTATTTCAATAATGAATATGGGTAAAGCTGGTCTGGCTATTATGGCGGTCATTTTTTAACGGGAATCGAATCCAGTGTAATTCGTACTTCGAGCGCAAAAATTTTGCAAGTAGTAAAAAATGCCGTAAATATTCTAAGAATATTGAATGACAACCTCGAACAGTTACTTTATAACATTGCATTTCACTCAGATAAACAAACTTTGTAGAGAGATAAAGGCGAAGAGATGTGTTGAGTAAATAAATAAATTCATTGGACTAACACACCAATTGCCTAGCCCCAAACTAAGCTCGAAGCTTGTACTATGGATGCTAGGGAACGGATAGACATACTTAAATACATTTATAAACATCCATGACTCGAGTACAAATGCCGATGTTCATCACACAAACTTTTGCCCCTACCGGGATTCGAACCCGCGACCTTTGGTTTTGTAGCCAGGGTCTCTAGCCACTCGACCAACAGGCCTGTCACGTACGGGTCGACTTAAAGGTAGGTAATATAAATTTAAATTACCTTTGTTAAACTGAATCGGGTAATATTGTATCTTTACACTTTTTCGCTTAATGATGAACATTTTCAATGATTATTATTTATGTTGAGAATTTTCATATTAATAAATAAAAAAATCTCTTAGTAGGAAAACGTCTTGTTGGCTCGAGGACTTTATCGATAGGCACGGCACTATAGGTGTAAAGTTAGGTGAATTTTTGAAGTTTTGGTGGCTTCACTCAAACTTGACATATGGATTATCTATTGATTTTTCCAAGATCTTTGCCTATTACATTGAAGTGGGAAGCCGGGTGTCAATACTGTCGCGTGTAATGGTCTGGATCCGCTGTCTGTCTTCGTTAGTCGCTGTCCCCTGCGTCCTGGGATGTGATTAAGCCTGTATTAGCCTGGCACGTTTGACTTGAATGGTATCGGGGCTATTGGTGGTTCGGGGCTATTTGATATGGTTGCATGTGGCGCAAATTTTGACGTCACTTGTGTTTTACGACTTGATGGTGATCGGGAAAGGATAATTTAGGCACATAACACTATTCGTGTGTTATTGGGCGATTTAATGTCAAATTGGTGGACTGATAAGAATCTAGCGGATAGGACCAAATGTTCCTATTTTGATGGGAAAAGATAAAGTATGAATGAATGAAAACGTGAAACGATCAGAACCCCTTCTTTCGATAAATAGAAGAGCTATTTTAAAAATTGTATCCCTAATAATTAAAATAATGCAATATTTTTAACAGTTACTGATGCTAAGAGTTCTAAATGCAATGTTTTTACTCGCGATTTGCGTAACTTCCCAATTCCTTAGTGTGAAATCAAACTACCACATGAAAACATTCGCTAAGAAAACCTATACCTCTCACAGAATCTCCAATAATCGAGAGTGGCTCACACTTTACCGGGTTTTTCTAGGCCCGCCATCACTCGATATCTACGTGTATCCCGGATATAAATCATTTTTACGGCATCTACGATCCCTTGTCTATGCGACAGCCTTTCACGACACATGAATGGGCCTTTACACGTCCAACCATAGACAGACTCGCTTCAATCACCCACGAACTTGCACTCTATCCCGTAACGCTAGAGTATATTTCTCTTTGAACGATAGTTGAATGCGAGACGTAGAGTGTATGCCGCCCGAAATGCCTAAACATGGCCTATAAATATCTTATACGGCATATATTACAGTGTATGGGCTTGGACGTGAAGGATGAAATCTTGGGACATTGTTTTGAGATACATTTATCGGATATCGTATGTGCGTGTTTTATTTCTTGTTCTTTTTTGGGAAGGTTTGGACGGCCCATGGGAAAGAGGTAGGGTTAAAGACTTATCTGGTCGATCTGCGATTACCTTCAAAGCTGGACTGCGGATGTGATGCTTTTTGAAATTGGAATTAGGAATAAGATGTATCTTCATTTGTGGGTGTCTTTTTTTATTTATGTTAATTATGTCATTCAATAACGTGCCCTCTTGTCAACGCACACGAGATTTAAAGCATTTTTTGTTTAATGATTTTATGAGATTCCTGTTTTTAATGTGATCAAGTATAAACTACTTAAGCTAATTAATAAATAATAAATAAATATATCTTGACATTATTCACACAGCGCCATCTAGCCCCAAACTAAGCATTAGTTTGTACAGTGGGTGCCAGACAACGGATAAACATTACTTATATACTCTTTTTTGTAAATACAAACTTATTATACATCGAAACACCCAGACCGATACAAACAGAATTATGTGACCAGTGCTAATGTATTTGAAATTTAAATTTATCAAAAAAAATATTTGTGGCTAATTTACCGTAATAGCCACTGTCAATATCGCCCATGGATGTAATCCTTTGGCTTTGATTAAACGGAAGGCCCCTCGCTAGCCGCGGTGTACCGGCGGATTTGTTAAAGTAATCGCATGGGAATGTCGATCGCAGATATGTGCCTACATACTGCTGTGAAGGACGACGAAAAACATTGGTTTAGGCACAGAAGTGATAACAGAGATTAATGAACAACCCTAAAGTAGTAAACAGCGTGTCCCAGCTAACCTTTGCCTAGCTTTCGGTTTCCGCACACAGAGTGTTATACTATAACTTTTATAGTATAGCATAAAGCCTTCCTCTGCAGATGGACTATCCAACACAAAATATTTTTTTAATACGAATAAGATTTTTCGAAGCACACCACGTTCAAACAAACAAACCAACTCTTCAGCTTTATTATATTAGGTAAGTCAAGATTTATTATAGAAGTAAGTTTAAAATTGCTCTAGATCTTTGATATTTGAAATTCAGCTTCTTTGGTTCTATAGATTTCGCTTGATCTGGAGAGCATTACTTTTTGTAACTAAAAAGTATACAATACCTAGGTCAGACAGTTGCAAGTTTTCATTGTATTTTGTTTATTGTCAAAAAGCGTCCAACCATATCGTGAGGAAATTAGAACGTTTTTTACTAAACTTCAGTTACGAGCTAACAATTGACTAACCTGTTCCTGTTGCTAGCAAGAGTAACTGTATTATCTACGAGTATTAAGAAATCTTTACTAATATTAATATTTATTTTGTTGTTTGTTTGAACGCGGTAATCTCTCTAGTCGACAAAGGCTGTAAGCTTGTTAAAAAAAAGCGGGCGAAGTCGCTTGCAGCTGCTAGTTACAGATACATCCATACCTACGTATCATTAACAATAAACATAATTCTAGTTTTTCATTTTTCCAGCTACCATGCTACATTCGTCTATTTAGGTAATTAACACAATTTTCTTATCCAGGGCAACGCATTTACAACACATTTTAAACTAACTAATTGTTCCCCAACGTGTACTAGTTTCCCATTCTTACTCCCTGTAAGTATTTCCTAGGGGCCGGCCTAAACCGATGGTGATTAATGACCAGTCGATATCGCCCGCGACTCCTTGATTGCCCCATATTGTTCCTAGTACGTCCGTCTAGATTACGGGATGTTTGCTGACTTGCGCTTGATTCGCGATTTCCATTTGATGGATCTGGTAACCATTTGTCAATACGTAATAGAGAGTAACCGCGAGATGTAAGATTTACTTTAGCTTAGCTTTTTGGCTTAATCAGTCAAAAGGTTTCGATCATAAGCATGTTGCCTAAGGCTAGCTGTAGGTCTCCCCAGATGGGGAGTTATTACGATAGTCACAACGCTGGACAGGCTGGTTGCTGACCGCAGTATTATGTTAATATTTTAGGAGCCTGTAGCGTCCCACTGCAGGGCAAAGGCCTCCCTAACCTCTTACCACGTTCGTGGTCTTGGGCAATGGTATGCCAGTTGGTATTAAATGAATCGAGCTTATCTTGTCACCTACTTTTAGGTCTACCGCGAGGTCGTACCATATTAAAAGGTATCCACTCAGTGATTATATTTTGTATTTAGTGACTGCTGTATATTGAACGATACATTTTTAATTTTCTTGCTCACGCGCTTTGCAATGTAATCTTCTGTTTCTATTGAAGCAATCCAAACAGAGTTAGCTACAATTAGCTTATCACCACAGAAAAAACTATGGTATTTAATGACCAGGCGAAATCGCCCGCGACTCCTTGATTGCCCCATATTGTTCCTAGTACGTCCGTCTAGATTACGGGATGCTTGCTGACTTGCGCTTAGCTTCGCGGTTTCTATTTGATGGATCTGGTAACGATTTGTCAATGTGAAATAGAAAGTTGCCGGGAGATAATGGTTGGCGATGCATTTCAACCACGGATTCAGTGAACCATGAAAAGACATCACCTATATCTCCTATTATATTTGACAAATTACCCTTCTCGGTTGTTTTTCGACCATAGTGGCTGACCATACGATCAGCAAGGCACGCAGTATATATTACAGTGCACAAGTGAATCAAATCACAAATAAATATTATCATATCGATGCCTAACGGCCAAAAAGGCCTAACCGCCATTTACCAAACTTTACAGGAGAGAGGATTAAAGATGAAAAATTTCGAAAAAAAATCATAAGTAGCCGGGTTTTGCGTCCTAAGATTCCAAATTTTAGGTGTAAATGTAAAATATATTTCTCTACAAGATGTATTCATTAAAGTATTAAAAATCATTCATCTAAGAGTGTTTTTTGTCGCTTGAGCCCAAATGGATTTATTTTTTTACAGCAAGAATGTCGTAACCGCCTTTACCAAAAAATTTTATGTTAGCCAGAAGCGACTTAAGTGCATCTGTAATTTTATTAAATTGCTTAACCGACATTAAGCCAACATAAGAAGTGATTGACGAAAAAGTATAAGTGTTAGCGAAATATTAAAAACACAGGGTGTCGCAGATAACCTGTACCAGCGGAAGTCTGCGACCAGGGATACCAATACCCATAAATTGGATCATGTATTTTGGGAGAAAAATGGGATAAGCGCCACAATGAATAGAAATATGTGATAGGGCAAATAATCCTAAGCGCCATATTTTATGTTTGAAATTCGCGGCCCGAAAGTACTAAGCGACATTTTTGTTTTTAATTATTGTTTTTAAGCCAAATTGTCTAAGTAACTATTTTTAAATATTATATTTTCTAACCACCAGAATGAAAAAAAACCCTAAAATATTGGGCGCTTAGGACGTAAAATAAAGGCTTGGAGCCTTAATTTACCAACCGCATAACCGACAAAAAATACGAGATAGAGTGACGACACCTAGATAGAACGACGGAGAAAAAAAAGGCGATTCCAATGATATATATAAGTCGATTTCGCAAAAAATGTCGCTTAGGCCATTTTGGCCGTTAGGCATCGATATGTAGGTAATGGTATAAAATTACTCATAATTTACAAATTGTATCGCTAATACAAAATGATTCTAATAAAATCCACTACACCTCTCATAATATTCTATCATATTTTTTGCTTCATAAAAAGTCGATTACCCACCTTAGCACATTGTACGAGGTAAAGAAAGTCGTTGTAATCTTAAAATAACATAACCTATACATCAGAATTACTCTGGGGAACCCTTGGCTCAAACTGGTTGAGGTTTTATTTTAGCTGTACGCCTGTGGCTGTTTAAACATACTTGTTAAAACGTTGCTCCGTGAGTTTTGCAGTGTGAAATAAGTTATGTATGAATTCAAAATGCAGTTTAAATACCATAGACCATTTCTCGAGGAAAGCTTTAAGCTGTAACACGCTTGAATAATATGTGTACGGAAACCGAAATCTACGCGGACGTAGTCGCGGGCGGCTGCTAGTAACAGAATAAAGTTGAAAAGTTCGTTTGTTTGTTTGAACGCGCTAGTTTTAAGCCTTGTCCTATGTTATAAACTCTACCTTCCCCACGGATTTTAAGATCTCTGATGCCGACGGATTTTAAGATCTCAGATCGATATTCTCAAGCAACCTACAATGTTAGAGTGTATCAATATTTAAACGTAAAATATGAATTTAATATTTGCTAATCCGAGATATCCGGCTCAGTGACATTTAGCAAGAAGATGTGAGTTGAAAAAAATAATTTTCCAAATGTTATGGTACAGACTTGTTGAATATTAAAAAAAAATCGTCCCAGTGTAACTAGAATCAACTAAAAAAGCAAGCTGTAACCTTTTGCTTTTTGTTTCAACTTACATAAAAGAAATCATTTATTTCCACAACTTAAATCCTTGAAAACGGCGGAGCTTTCACGAGTTTCCCGTTCAACTACAGAATTCCGGCCGTGAATTCTGTTGAAGTACAATGAAATAAAAGAAAAATACTGAAATACAGACAGCAGCACGTTAGTCGAAACATTCTACTTTGTACCGCCTTTATGTGGTTTGCATAAGGGCTATTTTTGGACTACATGTGTGTACCATGAAGATGCTGTTGACTGTACAATGAAATAAAAGTAAAATACATTTTTCGCGGTACACCTCTTTGTACTCGTAGGGCGAATGTTGAATGTTGCCTTCCGCGAACACTTCGCACTACAATGAATATTGTGAAGTAAAACGTGCTCTTTTTCCATACGAATGTAGTGATGTATCCTTGTCGAGATTGTCGATAAAATATCATACATACCACCCTTTTTTGGTCGGGGAATAATTCATTTTCAAGCCACATACATTGCAGGCCAAACAGGTCTAAAGCCGTGTGTACTTTATAGTCTTAGTACCTATATTAGTAGTATCATTATCGACGAACACTAAACAGACCATCGTATCGCTAGGTAAAAGTAAAGGTTAGTTTCCACAGCTCAGTTGGGGAGGCTAAAGGGTCCTAAAGGCATCTGCGACTCTTGTGCGGTTGTTGATGTAGAACTTTAAATATAATGTTTTTAAACTTAGTTATAGCACTCTCAGTAAGAACGGCAGTGTTGTGAATAAAACTTTCAAACAATAACATTTCACATCACTATCAGAGCGTTGAGTGTCAGTACATACAATATGCCCTTTTCCAATTGTCGAGTTACACGGCTAATGACGTTTTGCGTAGGTAAAATGGCGGATACTTGTCACTCAGCTCTCGTAGTCGTTACCGACTGGCGTTGGCCACATGTGCTCTTTATTTACTTTAATTGACATTTTTAAAAGTGCTTCCCTTGTTTTGCGGTTAACAGCTTAACTATGCCCTCTCGACAAATGGCTAAGCGCGCGACAGCAGAAATCATGTCAATGTAAAAACGATTAGAGCAATGTTTAAAAATTATATTGTAAACATCTATATTCTATACTAATATAATAATACTAATATAATAAAGCTGAAGGGTTTGTTTGTTTTTTTTTTTGTGTTGGATAGTTCATTTGACGAGGAAGAACACTATAGCCTCAAATAGTGTATATGTATATCTGTGTGCCAAAACCGAAAAACACGCGGACTATGTCGCGGGCGGCCGCTAATCTTACATAAAAAATACTTCTAACTCAAAATTATTGTATGAATGTTAGATATCTTATGTTCTGTGTATTTCCATACTGTAGCTCTGTGTTATAATTTTGCCCAATTGTTCGCAACTATGCAAACCCCGAATCCTAGCATCCCGTAACAAAGCCGCATATTTATGTGGCTGCTAACTGAGATATACTTCCTGTCTAGACAAATGCGTTCAGTGATTCTTACTGCAAATTCTTCTTTTACAAGCTCTGCTGAGTCTTTTTAATTCAACTTCACGGAAGCCAGCGCCCAAACTTACAGCCAAAATTATCATATTATACTCAAACAGTATTATGGTAAATGTGTACGTTCTGGCTAGGTGGATTGACATTTTGAGAAAGATGCTGATGGCTGAGGCTGATGATGATGAAAATGAAAAAAACTATTTGATTTATTTTGGACCATCTTTCTGTATCCATCACCAATCTGTAACGTTTTCAATCACCCTTCTACAACATATCTCAACAGCAACGAATGTATACTCCTCATATTAGTGGTACAGGCTTCCTTTTCTGTTTGTCGAGTTACACAGTGTTAATGACAATACAAAAAAAAAATACAATGGTGATCATTTTAGACTAGAACCATCAACTTCACATTTCTGTAACGTTTGCAACAACTCGGCTACAACATATCTCATCAGCGACGAATGTCAGTTCATACACATACATACGAGTATTTATATGTACTTATACGTATAGAGGTACATTCCCCCTTTTCCATTTGTCGAGTAACACAGTGTTAATGACGTTTTTCGTTTGTAAAAATGGCTGAAACGTGTCTCTCGGCCGTCGCCGTGAACGTGTTAAACATTTGCTTCTTTTTTGTTAACATTAATTGGCTGTACTGTTTTCCCTGGAACATTTTCTTGGTGCAATTTGCATTCAAGAAAAAGGAAAGGAATTGGCGAGGGTTGCACGCTTAAGCTTTGTAAATTGGGTGGCGATGTTGGTTTTGCTATTTCGTTGTTGTTTTGGCTCTATTTTTCCGCTAATTGGGCTAGACATTATTATTAAAAAGTTATTTAGTATTTCACCTACAAATGTAGTATTTCGTGTAGGAGCTATTCGCAAATAACCAAGACATGTATTTTAGGTAAATACGAAGCATTATTTCTGGACAGTAAGTAAGCTTAGTCACGATCACAACATGTTTTTAAAAATCTGTTCAATTAAGTAGGATTCGAAGAGATTTAAGTAAGGAGTGCAAAAAATCGAATGTTGAAAAATAATACATCTCAATCACAGATTAATTACTTTACATTTTTAATACGGTTTCCATATCAACACACGCAACACATTTGCGCGTTCATATTTTAAATAAATACACGTATGCATGTCATGTTACTGATTCGTACATGATATACATCAGAGCAGTAAGTACACTTGTACTTGTCTACGTAACAATGTCTCATTGAGGCCCATCAGCACAATGAGAGGTATTCGTGCCAGTATGTCACCGGTACATTATCGAGATCACTTCACAATCTAACGGGCAACATTTGTACGAATTGTCAAGGGAACGTGTTGATTTTTCAAAATCTTTTCTTTCCTAATTTCGCCACTGTTTCATAATTCAGTTGCTTGATCACTGTTTGATAGTGTGTGAACATTTATTTATTCATTCACTAGCAGCCGCCCGTCGACTCCGTCCGCGCGGATTTCCATTTCCGCACACATAAAACACTATATTGCACCTAGCTTAAAATCTTCCTCAACAAATGGACTATCCAAAACAATTTTTTTTCACTTCGAACCAGTGGTTCCTTAGATGAGCGAAACATACAAACAAACTCTTTGTCTTTATTATGTTACTTTGTATAGAAGTATACATAGTAAAGATTGTGAAAGACCGAGAACTATTTCGATTGAGAAAAAAACAAGCCTAAGACTAATTTGTACTTGTTTAAGATTTTTATAAAAAGAAATGGCCACAGAATTGTTTGTTAGTGCTATCAAAGTTTAGATAAGTTTTAAGCTTTATTGAGCAAAAGTTTTAAGTAGTTGCCTCGCTCATCGTTTGCTAAGTAACGAAATTATTTCTAAAAATGAATTCTGCACATTTTACTCTGATTGAAATTCGAAGCATTTTCAGTAGTGAATAGCATCTGTTATGTTCTGAAACATTCGAGTTTCACAATGAGATTTTTCACGTACATACATACTACGAGTACATCTACACTCTACACTAATATTATAAACAGGAAAAAAACATATTTTTTATATATAACGAATTAGCTCAAAAACAACTGAACCGATACCAAAAATTCTTTCACCATTTGAAAGCAACATTCACCCTGAGTAGCATAGGCTATATTTTATCCCGGTTTGAGTAGTAGTTCCCTCGGGACGCGGGTGAAACCACGTGACGATCCGCTAGTTGAATATAAACTGGACGCTTTCATGCGGGCGATAAATCGTTTGAAATCGCTACAATTTATTCAGCAATCTCTGTAATTCAAACTCACGTATCACACGATACATCTTAATGTCTTTTCAAAAACATATAGAGGAAAAAACGCATAATTTAGAGAACTAGTAATTTACTGACATACTCGTACAATAAAGCTAGGTATTTCTCACCTGACAAATGCCACGATCATATCACTTAACTATGCCCTATGCGACAGTAAACATGGATTTACAACTCGATTGTTGGATTTAAAATGTGTCTCCGTCCCGCGTGGTTACTGGTTTCCGCACTCATAGGTTAATACTGTAGCATTGATATACAAAAACCCAAGATGCACAGTCGTGAACAAAAGTAACAGTCAATACTGTCACCAAAGACTCAAAGTCAAGCTATGAACATTATTATTTGCAAATTAAACCTTATGTACATTAATTAAGATTCTTTTCACAAGGGAGTGTTCAAAATTGCGATGACGCGGGTGACGCAAGGCTGTTTGAAATAAGTGCATTTTGCACTTATTTTTTGGGGGACTTTTTTGAGACGTTGATTGTTTACCTTTATTTATATCAATGCATTCCTTATCGAATGGACTATCCAACACAAAATATTTTTTCAAATCTGACCAGGAGTTCCTGAGATTAGCGCATTCAAAGAAACAAACAAACTCTTCAGCTTTATATTATCACAAGATCAAGATATTATTATCACACAATAAAAAGTTAGAAATCATCGCTCTTGCTATTTATCTAAGTTTTTCAAATCTTCAACAAATTATTAATATTATTAAATACTAGCGGCCGCCAGCGACTCCGTCCGCGTGGGTTACGATTTCCGCACTCAGTTTTACTAAAAAAAAAATAGCTGACTAAAACAACGGTCACACTATTCTGAGACTGATTACACAGGTTAGAAATAATAGTAATGACGGAAACCGCTTATCATTTAAATTGTTATCATTATTTACAATAATCTGGAGACCTTATACATTTGAGAAATCATCTGTTCACCGCGATTCAGATCCGCGGCCGCGCCTCTAGCGAGGTGCGCCATCTATCGGCACATTTTAGAACTAAATAGTTCGCTAGCACAATTTACAATGAAAAAATAAAGGAATATACAATAGCTTAAAGCCTACCTCGATAAATGGTAAGTGATAAGTGGACTATCCAACACAAAATGTTTTGTCAATTCGAACCAGTAGTTACTGAGCTTAGCGCGTTCAAACCAATTTGGATCTTGAGTTGCACTTGTTATTGTGAGTCAACCATAAAAGATAGGCATATGCTGTTGGGGGATATTTTTTAGACAATTTTATGTAGAATATTTCCGTCATACATGATTTCTATGTGACTTTAACCATTAAGGCTGCACACGCGACTGAAGCTTAAGAAATGGAGTAAATTCTCCCGTTTTCGCCACATTTCCCTTCACTACGCTACTCCTGTTGATTGTAGCGTGATGAAAAGTATCCTATAATATGCCCAGGAGTATGAAGAATAATGGTACCAAGTTTCGTCAAAATCCGATCAGTAGTTTTTGTTTCTATAAGGAACATACAGACAGACAGACAGACAGACAGACAGACAGACAGACAGACAAAAAAATTACTGATTGCATTTTTGGTATCAGTATCGATCACTAAACACCCCCTGATAGTTATTTTGGAAAAATATTTAATGTACAGAATTGACCACTCTGCAGATTTATTATAAGTATAGATAATCATATAAATATCACTACGCCAATACGAGTAAAGATCCAATAAATGTTTGATGTATTACACAGAATTTGATTGAAATAAGTAAATACTTGACCTCCAAAGACTAATTACTCCAAGATCAATAAACTTTGATAGCGATTTTCCAATAACGAAGTCTGAGCCAGCGAAGAATATTAAATCCTATCAAAGAGACGTCTAGAGAGAGATTGTACCTAACTGTAGGGGTTTCGCCTTTATACTGCCATTATCTTATAAGATTTTAGAATCTCGCATTTCATGACTAACTTGGTTTCAAGCAAGTTCGCTTTAGACCGTCGTGTAGGAACACACCATGCGGAAAAACCGCGGCCGAATTTACTTTTCAATTGGAGATGACACACTATGCCGTAATTATTGTTGTTGTTTTTAATTTTTTCTTGATGTTGCTCCTTCTTGATTTATAGTTTGCTTTAAGTTTAGCTAATCACGTAATTCTGCATGTTTACGCTCTTTCTATATTTTGTAAAGCTGTGCGTGCACGCTTTTTGGGTATATTCTTGATCTTATGTATGTTTCTTATCTTTCATATGTTTTATTTGAATGTATTCTGCTGTGTATGCCTAATGTTAAATAAATAAATAAAATTACGTTGCGTAATTTTGTATCAAAAAGCACTGCCGCCGAAGTTCGGTCGAGTAATTTCAGCATAGTGTGTTCCTATACCAGCCAAAACATCAAATAGTAAAAAGAAAATTATGATCAATATAAATATAACTTTAAGTTACTGTGATCTTAGTATAACTTTGATTTGCGCACACATACTGTTATACTAAAAGTTAAACCGTTCGTCGACAAATGGGCTATCCAACGCAAAAATATTTTTTTTATTCGACCACTAGTACTTCCTGAGATTAGAGCGTTCAAACAATCAAACAAACAAACAAAAACAAACTCTTCAGCGTTATTATAAACTGTTACAGCAGCGGGTATTTCACGGTTCAAAGCAAATAGATTTTAGAAAGGAACACAATATCAATATTTGCGGGGAAGCGTACAAAATAAACCATTATTCCATCACTATGCACACTTGTCCTGTCATTAGAGCTGTCTGGTCAGTTTTTTCCCCGTCTGGTAGAATTAGCTGACACAGCGGGGTAGCCATGGCATCTACAGGGTGCCGATGCAAAAAAAGCAGCCAAGTGTGAGTCGGACTGGACTGTAAAGGGTTCCGTAGAAAGTAAAGTAGTTTTTTGTGTACCGTTTATGACGTATAAAAAAATACTAAACAGATCTCGTTTAAAGTAACTTTCGGTGGGAGTCTGCATGGAAATGAAGATCATAAAATTCTTTAATTTCTTACTTTAGAAGTTACAGTGGGTAAAATATGCTCAAGACCGTGCGAACTGGTAGTCCTCATCACACGGTAAAAGGAGCAGGAAAGCGGAAGCGGAAGCGACCGGGCCGACCTCTAGAATGATGATGATCCCATATTACCACTTTCATCATCCCATTCATCCCATTTTACCACTTTTAGGAAGTCTTTCGCGTAAACTTTCAAGTTCAGAACTAGAAGTTGGTCAAACGAACAAATAACATGTACAAAGACAGAAATAACGAATCCACAAAAGATCCGTTTCTTATATTTGCCTAAGGAACCCTTAAAACCCTCACTACGGGGAGCAGGACATTCATGGGGCGAGTGTTTCCCTTCCCGGACAAGTGACGGAGATGGCCATTGGCCATGCCTCTTTTGGTGAGCAAAAACACTCGATTTATTGGTGGAACCGTTTAATTGGAAGGTTTGGTGGTGAGACAAAAGCAATTGGTTAATGAGTTTCATTTTGAGTTGAGAGTTTCATGTTTTTGGCCCATTGCATGCATTGCAGAGCTAACTCATACAATACATACATATGTCCATGTCAATTGTAAAATGTATGTATTACTGGAGCTACGTTACGAGTAGTAAATTTTGTTGCATACATAATATGTTAAAGGAATTGGAACTAAAATTTGTTCGTCTCCTTTTATTGTAAAAAAATAGTTTTGGGTTAAAAATATTGAATCCCTTGCAATCAAAATACAAGTTTTATGTATACCTTTTGTCGATAAATAAGTTTATTGCAAAGTTAGCCCAGACAAAGTGCTGGCTAGAAGTTAGTAAATATTTGAGATAGAACATTTTTAAATAAAAAAGCCAAGAGAAACCCATACTCTGGCAGCATATTAAACGGTTCTGACTTATGAATTTAGACTAGAAAAACTTTAGTTTAGGAAAGGTCGTAGTGCCTAGAAAAGTTTGTGAACTATCTGAAAATAATTTCGGCGTTCCGAATTCAGAGCTAGATTTAAGGCTTTTTCTTTAAAGTAACTTCAGCAATTGAAGCGAAGTTTCTTTATAACACCAATAACATTGAGGACTCGGAGAATCACGAGATTTAAAGTTCTTACTTTACTAGTCAATTAAATTTTATGACAAACTTCCCCAGTACAAATATTTGGGGCAATAATTCTTCGGAAAGTTCCATACTATTAACATTATTATAGTTAATTTTTGATCCCATTTTATTTTGTTTTTATAAATTCTATGATTATTGCACACTCATATTTACTAAGTATTGTAACCTTCTCAGTAAAACGCTGAAATTCACACATACCATTAACACAAACGACGCACGACCTACCCATCTATCATCTCAAACGAAGGTAAAGTTCCAAAGTTTATCCCTACATACATACATGTAGACGGGTACAATCCTAATTCGAGGTCAACGACACTTAATAGGCAAGGGGTGAGTCCGGTGGTAATCCGTGCTAAACGCTTGACGGTGGCGCCACTAACAACACTATCTGGTACTAAGTACCTGCTTAAGAGAAATTAATTCACTGCCTAATTAGGAGACCAGCGGGACGCTATATGCAGAACGGATTTTGAGGGCGCGTTTTGCTTAGCAATGTCATAGAGGATTTTTTTATGAATAAAGTGCAAATTATAGTGATATTTTTTTTGCTCATTGGTCTTATGAGCTCGATTTATTAAAATGAGACCTATGATGGAACGAGCAAGCCCAGAAGAAGCCTTGAACTTGCACATTGAAGATTCCCTAGTTATAAGAACTTGTATGTTGATGAATAAGCCTCGATTGACACTGGCTTATTTCCTAAAAAGACAAAGTGATGACAAAGAGGCAAATCTTCAAGAAAATATCAAAGTAAGAAGTAGTTACACAGAAATAATAATATATTTACAATGTAAAGCTGCGTCAACCCTTAAAAAAACATATTTCACTATTATAATATAATATGATTTACAACTTTGAACGTAACTCAATGTGCCCATATCTCTAGTACTAAATTTACGGCAGACCTAACTTCAATATGAACAACAAGGGACACTTTTACGATGACAAAGAACAATTTACTTAAATCTCTCTTCGTCATATACCTATATAGCACGCACATTATTTTCATGTTTTCCTCTTTGAGACTTAGCCGAGGGAAGTGTGTCCAGTCGAATAGAGACCGAAAGACAATAGGTTTAGGGTCGTTTATAGTTGTTTGAGGGACGGGCCATCAACAACACGCATGATAAAAGCCAGCGGGGTACAAGAGTGATTAAAATAAGTAGGGATTTGGGAGCGGCTGGGCCTAATGGGGGCGCAGCGTAGTGTTGCCACTGCACTGCACATTGGGACGGACGATCCCTATTTAGACATTTTCAAAATCATAAAATCTTTGTGGAAAGTTAAGATGACCAATGTTTGCGATGAACCATAAATCTGTGCACAAATAAACACGTGCACGCGAGTAAACACAACGAGTTCTTCTCTTACAATATTTTCATACAGGTCAGCAATCATGCAGATGACGACCCGCTTGGTGTAATGGTCAAGATGTTGCCTATTACGCAAGAGGTCGCGGGTTCGATCCCCGCACAGGACAAACATTTGTGTGCATGAACATGTCTGTTTGTCCTGGTCTGGGTGTTATATGTATCTATTTAAGTATATTTGTAATACCACTGTTGATTCTGATGTCTGTAACACAAGTGCTTAAGCTACTTAACACGGGGTCAGATCAATGTATGTGATGTTGTGAAATATTTGTATTTGTATTTGTATTTGCATAATAGTTAAGAAATCAAACGTTGCTAACGTGTTCATTAATGCTCTTTCCAACTTCAGACTCAAACTTTATTCTTTTTAGATTTGTGTTAAGATGATACAAAAAAAAAGTGAAACGTAATTTAGTAGCATAATCTATCCTTAGATATGAAATTGTCCGTAATCTATAATTAATGTTCTACAAAAACTAAAATATGTCTTTTCCATTGTTTCATTATTGTACTGATGGGAGAATCACCAATAGTATACATAGATCAAAGCCCAGTAAAGGTTCCAAAAGCCGGGACGGTCTAATAGGTATTTCTGACAACACTAACGATGCTCCGGCCGGCCTCCGGGCATACGCAAAACCTCGATGTATTAATCATTGTATGTGAGAAAATCGTTAATAAAGATGCATTCATTACTCAAACGCTTCACAAGCTAGCATTTAGCCATGGTTGAGTTATATGAAAACATGCAGATTTGCTACGCGGAATATTTGGGATCCGTTCGCTAATAACGGCAGTTGAATGTTATTTATGGCTTTTGTTTGTTTCGCGCAAATCTTTGAATGCTTTTCATGAGAGCTTGTCGCGTTTCCTGTTTGGAAAACGCCTCTTCAATAGCCAGGGGTTTGTCTGTTGGTTATTGCGCACTGATATTTGCTATAACAACTCAGGTCTATTACATTGAACTCCGAGTCCAATGACAATGCTCTTTGGTACTTCTTCATATCGATTTCCTGCGAGATCATGGTGATGATGATGATGATGTTTGGTATGTCAGTAGCGTGACTTCCTTATGACGAGATCTCAAGTAGGTTCTTTTTGACCTGTTTCAGATGAGGATAAAGAAATTTCTAGGACCTTACTTTACCTGTGTATTCTTTATCAAACTGTTCATTCTGCTACACAATGTATGTCTGTCACAGCAATCTTCTCAGGTTTCACACTTCACGATCTTACTGGTTTTTTACCCATAAGATCTTAATATCTTCTGCTAAGTGATCTTACCCCAGCTTCCCGTCTTCCTTTCTCTTCCAGACTTCTCTGATTTACGAGCCAATTCCAAGTTTATTGGCACTCACATTATTTATTGCGGCAACGCAGCTATGAGTATAATGGCGGCTGATGCTAGTTATATTGTTAGCAGGTTGACTTAAGTGATCAGATTCATTGGTCTGAAAGCCTCTATTGTCTCTCAGACCAAAGCTTTATTCCTGCTCTTGGCGTCTTTGTTGATTTGAATACATCAATACATCATCACCAAAGAACTGACATTCAGGTAAGTGCAGATAATAAACTTTAAACTATTTTGTCACTAGTAACCAACATATACGAGTAGTGAAGAAGTGTAAGACAAAGGCAGGAGAGTGATGTTAATGTAGAAGTCGATATGCTTAACGTGGAATCTGAACCCAGACCGTAAGACAACCATGAATATTTAGTTACTGTCCCCTTTCTCCGAGATGCAAAAACTCCGTCTCCAGAAAAGGTCTGAGACTGCAGAAAAAACGCCGTTAAACTTAACATTACGTGGTATTGGTACTTAAATCAGTTTGATGATATTGCCTGTTTATAGAATCGTAAATCAGGTCGCGTCAAGATTTATAGTTATAGGACGAACGGCCCACAAATTATGTTCGGCACATTCTGCTCCGGCCGGCAAAAACGTTTTTATGATTGCTTTGGCCGTTCGATTTGTTTCGATACCCTTCAGAATCAATATGGTCTTTTCTTGAGTCTGATACTACACTTTCTTTTCTTGTCTTTACAACTTTTTGACTGACTTTTCTGTGTTGGTCAGCTTTTATCTCCTGCCAGTATTTTACATACCACTTATCCTAGCGTTTACATCCAATCTGGATATGAGGGTACGCTGAGACAATGATCGTGATTTGAACAGGCTGGTTCCAGTATTCTGGAGATATTCATATCTCATTATAAAAACCAGACAAAGAAAACATTCTGTGTAAAAGCCTTGTTTAACTACTAATTTAAGCCGTGTGATTTAAATGCTTATTAAAGTAGCCGCAAAATAGTTACAGCCATAAATTGAACCTCACGGGCTTGTATTATCAGCGAAAAGAATGGAAAATATTATACACCTGGTAAAGAATTAAGCTTGAAAAGCAATGTTGCCCGCTTGTATCTTGAGTTTTAATGGGTATTTTTTAGAGAATCTTGGTGAATTTGCTAGAGATTTTACTCTACGAGGTTTAATTATCAAAGAAACTCTCCAAACAATACATAAGAAAGTAGGTATTAATGGTATCTTTTACACGTCTTTTCGCGAAAAACGTTTAAAGAAAAACAATTTATTTGTGAAAGATTTTACGACTTATCTTTAATTAAACTTATTAATCATTTGAACGTTTATTATCAAGGAATTTCATATTAATCATCAACGCGATGTCGTTAACCATTCCCGTAAAGCAACCCACATTCGATACGTATCACGTGGGTTGGTGAATCTCCTCAATTTAACAAATTCATTCATCTGATGACTCACTCTGCAGATTAATTGTTACCATAATTTAGCAGTCATATTTCTGTATGCAAGTAGGAATAATTGATTTGTATTTCGATAGGGAAGATTTAATTAGAGGTGTGCACGATGTTTCATATATTTGTAATGTACGCAAAATTATAATAATGGTGGTGTAATCAAATTCCCAAGTCTATTTTTTACCAATAACTTTCGCTAGATTAATTTAATTTGTATACCAGGACAGGCTCTTTTATACGAATAAATTATTGCTGTCGTTGCAGCCAGCCAGTACTTGGACAATAAATTCAATTAGAAATTTGCTGTCCTATTGAAGCCATTAATATTCAAAGTCCACAATGAGGTGTTACATTACTTATTAATTTAACAGTGGGGTATTAATTGAAGACATTTACGGCTGCAATGAGTTTCACAGATTATTTAACGGTTTTATTTCTTAACTATGAAAATTTATCAAACAATTACATTTTAATGTAAAACAAGTAATAACAAGTTTCCTCGTGAAATATCGTGAAAGTTGAAGATATTACTATTGTCGGTTATCGCAATGTAAATCAAATCAAATCAAAATGTACTTAATTACAAAAGGCCACAGTTTGGCACTTATGGATCGTCAATAATATCAGAATGACTTCGGAACGCAGTAATTGAGAAGAGAAGGGTTAACACTCTTATGGGTATGAATACTAAACCACTCTATTTATGAATGAATATTTAATGAAGCATGAAACAGCCCTGTGATTTCACAAACATGTATTATTAAGTTCAAAACGAGCTGTGGTAAAATCATAATAAAGCGTATAAAAATCTAATTATAGAAATAGTTTTATGCCCTACAAGAACACTGTACGCTTTACCTGGGAAAGAAAGTAAGGGTTCGTTCACGCAGTAGGTACTTATTTATAATAAAAGAAATTGGGCTACAATAACATTTAAAAAAAAATATTGTTGCCTAGTTCTGTCATTAATAAAAAGTACATAAGTTTTCTGTTCTGAAATATCTACGGCAGCTTACACACTGACTAAATTACAACATTTTATCTGTTTGTTGTTAGTTTAGATTTGATTAAGATATTTAGTAGTTTTCCTTTACATGTACCTACATAAGTACATTTTAATGACATTCTACAAAATATTAAAAAATTAAAAAAATCCAGTTAGACACGAAATCTTTTAACACTAAGTGGAGAGAGATTCAGTACTAAATTCTTCTTACGATGCAGACATAGCCTATTCCTTAGACCTAATAGGTTCAAGTGAAGTGGGCGTTTTCGTCTAGGTCCAAGTTATTATCGCGCATAAATCCATAATGATTGGCCGTCTCGCCGCGAATAAGTGCCTGTTACAAGTGATCGGTGCAAATGAGGTGCGTCGCTAAATTAGACCTTGTTCTGGGTCTAATGCGTTGGCAGTAATGAGAGTGTTGCCCGCGCATTGTGTTGTACAAATTGATCTTTAGTGATATAATGTTATGGATATATTAAGCTTATAGGGTATCGTTGTTAAAGATAAATACATTTATAAAAATATATTTCGAATACAAAAAAAAGGATTGGTTCCGATGGAAAAAACAATTTAACTTGCAGCCAAAAAAAAAAAGATTTTTGGTTTAAAATTCGTATCTGATGATAAATTACTTTTCAAGGTTTAAATGGCACTACTTGGTAAATAGGGGTAGCTTATTGAATTGAATCAGTAAATTCACTGCTTTCGACATGAGGCAGCGTGGCCGAGTGGTCTAAGGCGCTGGTTTTAGGCACCAGTCCGAAAGGGCGTGGGTTCGAATCCCACCGCTGTCAGATGCTTTTTGCAAGTTCATATCATATCGATCATTTATCTTTATTCGTAAAAACTCTTTTTATGTTGACATGGCATAATTTGATTTTGTTTTTTTTTCAGGTACTGTCCAGTCACAAATATTTTGGAGTGCTCGGTAACTTGGAAGTCTTGAGTATTTTATGCACATTCATTTCATTATATTGAAAACAATATTTTGTTTTTTTTATTCACTAATCATACCATTTTATGAAATTGGTGATATGATGCATGTTTTGATTTGTTTAATAGTATTTATTTTGTATTTAGTCATAAGTATTAAAGTATCGATTTCAAAAAAATTAAACCGTCTTCAAAAAAATCGTGAACACAAAAATAAACTAACAATTAAAAAATAATTCCTAATACCTATTACCTAATACTATAATTTTCCTAAACTATGTCAAAGTAATCTTAAACAAACTAACTGAAGTCGGTGCTTTTTCTCTTCTGTTTTTTTTTGGGCAGGCACCTCCTCCTTTTTTGAAGTCGGTTAAAAATAGCTTATATAAACTGAAATGATAAGGTACTTTCAAAAGCAATTCAAATATTACTCGATCAACAAAACAATTTCAACGGATTTTCGAAATGTTCATTAAAACTTTATCTCATATCTGAATCAATAACCAAGTCTAGCACAACAGGATATTAACCTAAATTATAATCAAAACTAAAATACATGAAGCCTTTTTGTTTAAAACATAAGTTTTAACAACAAAAGTTTCGTTAACATCTAGTTCGGTTTAATTCGAAGTTACGAGTATACGTTGCTACGTAGTTGGAAGTTGTATTCGAATGTGAGGTTTTCAAATATGGAATGTATTAATTTTTACTTTTTAATTCATATAACATAAGGTCATAGTTGTAATGGGCCAATTATTATTTAAATAAAATAAAATATACATTTTGGAGAACGACCAGTGTATTTACAGTATTAGGTAAGACATAAAATATGTGTAGACTATTCTAAAACATAGCACTTTTTAAAATATCATTTTTAAAATCACTATAGGTAGGATTAGTATTTAAATTTTTTTAATTAATATTTTTTTTATTAAGAATTAAAATAGTTTTTATTTTTTTATACCAGGAATAACAAGACTCAAAATTATACAATTTCACGTGGTTTCTTTAGGTCTTTTAAAATCTGAATAGGTCCCCCATTCCGATTGAATGCAAGCCGATGGTTATCAGCGTTTTCTTTGCTCTTTGCAAAGCGGCTTTCAATTTGGCGTTATTGTTAAAACTCCTTGTTTTCTTAGCAATAAGAACACATATGCTTTTTATACTGACATGTGTCTATATACATTGTTTTACTGTCTCATAGTTGTCACCTTTCGGAATAAACGTATTTAACCACTACGCCCTAGTTTTCTCTCCAAAAATAACTGGTTATGGGCCCAGGTGTTTAAAACAACAGTGAAATACGTTGCTATTATCAAGTGCTATGGAAAATCCATCGGGAGATCAAATGTCGAAGACGATGTCGACGTCGACGGCCCCGGCACAATTGATAAGCAAACTGAAAGGGAGTAACAACTTTAGTAACTGGCTCTTTGCTGTACAGTGTTACCTTACTGACCTCGACCTATGGGATATCACCATAGAGCCGCAAAACCTCGTTGACCCTTCAAAAAAACGAAAGGATGAAAAGGCACGAGCTAAGATATGTCTACTCTGTGACGAGTGCGTGTACCCAGTTATACGACCGGCCACGTCAGCCTATGATCTAATGAACCGGCTGAAAAAGGCATATGCGGACAGCGGATTATCGAGGCGGCTATCACTAATGCAACGTTTACTAAATAACAAGTATAACGGTAGCATCCAACAATACACAAATGCTGCAACAAGCATTCAACAAGAGCTACAAGCTATTGGAAAAGCAGTCGAAGATGAGTTTCTCGCTATAATTATATTAGCAGGTCTTCCAGAGGAATACCGACCACTGGTTATGGCTTTAGAACACACGAACACAGATCTTACGTCAGAAAATGTCATATCGGCTCTAATGAAGGAAAGCGCCAGAAAATGTGTACCTATTCGACCTGAACCTAGCACTTCGGCATTGCAATCGAGTGAGCAGAACAAGAAGAAGCCCTTCTGCATTTACTGCAAGAAGTCCGGGCATATCGTGTCACAGTGTAGGAAGATGAAGGACAAGAAAAATAAGACTTCAGTTTCGGCAAAGAAAATTTCAAATTATACGTCCGATCTAACACTTTCATCTTGTTTTTCTAACATCCCTCTTTCAGGATCACAGGATTGGATCCTCGACTCAGGTGCTACCACACATATGAGCAATAATAGGGAGTGGTTCGAGAAATTGTCTCCTCATATCACCCCTATAACGGTGGCAAACAAAGCCAAGCTCTATAGCAAAGGTAGAGGTAATGTACATATTAATATTTCTGATAATGTAAATAAAATCTCTGAAGTTCTCTACATTCCAAATCTCGCAACAAACTTATTGTCTGTTAGCCAATTAGTTAATAAGGGGTATGATGTTTTGTTTACATCTAAAGGCGCAACAATATCTTTGAGTGGCAGTTGTCAAGTGACAGGTAATGTCATTGCCTCGGGTTCATACCATAAAGGCATGTTCAAACTTGACGTAAAAAGTTCTCAAGCCTTTTGTACTACCACAAAAGATTCTTCTATGTTATGGCATAGACGCCTTGGTCACCTCAATGCAAGAAGTATGCATATCCTTAAAAATAAAGGAATTGGCGTGAATTTTAGCGGTAATTGTAAAGAAACTTGTGTTCCATGCCTACAAGGCAAACTTTCAAAGAGAAAGTTTATTAAATCGCAAAGTAAATCGAGTAAAGTCCTAGAATTAGTCCACTCGGACTTATGCGGACCGATGAGTACGCATTCTTGGGGCGGAGCATTATATCTCCTCACATTTACAGACGACTACAGTCGTAAAACTTATGGATATCTTTTGAAATCAAAAGCCGAGGTTTTTTCAAAATTTGTGGAGTATAAATTCTTGGTTGAAAACCAAACTGGTGAAAAAATTAAGATTCTACGTTCGGATAATGGTCGCGAGTATGTAAATAGGGATTTGATTAATTTTCTCAAAGAAAATGGTATCATCCATCAGACTACTGTACCATACACACCTCAGCAAAACGGTGTTAGTGAACGTGCCAACCGGACTACAATCGAAAAAGCCAGATGCATGCTCAAAGACTCAAATTTACCTTTAGCATATTGGGGTGAAGCGGTAAATACGGCAATCTATATCAAGAACCGTGTACCCACCCAAGCCCTTAATAATAAAATTCCAGAGGAATTATGGACCGGGAAGAGAGTCGACCTCTCTTACCTGCGAGTCTTCGGATGTGAAGCTCATGTCCTTATCCCGAAAGAAAAACGGAAGAAATTGGATTCCAAAACGGAAAGTTGTATATTCGTTGGCTATACAACTGAAAGCAAAGGCTATCGCCTTATCAACCCTGATAATCCTCGTGCGATCATAATCGCAAGAGATGTTGTCTTCATAGAGGACAAAACAAAAGCCAACGTTAAAACTCCGGAACCAGATGAATCAAATGATCATCCAAATCAAATAGAAGTCTTTGTACCCCTCGACCCTGCAGTAAACGAAGAAGAATCTGTTCATCAGCCCGTGTTTCAGCAGCAACGAGACGTACAGTCCGAGGTTATACCTTCATTGGAAGAATTGGAGCCTGCTGTGGATGAACCTACAACCTCTTCTAGCTCCCCTACAAACGAAGCTATGGCAAGGGAACAAACAGAGCGCAGATACCCTCAACGCGACAGACGTCAACCTGATAGACTCCAAGCTGGTTGTTATCTTTACCTAACTTCTGATATGGAACCCGAGACGTATAGAGAAGTTATACAGCATCCACAGAAGGACAAATGGCTAGAAGCAATGAATGCTGAATACACATCTCTTATGAATCACGGAACATGGATTCTAGTCGATCGGCCGTCAGATCGGAAGACTACCAAATGCAAATGGGTCTTTAAAATAAAAAAGACACTAGTGGGCAAACTACAAAATACAAAGCCAGATTAGTAGCCAAAGGTTTTACTCAAGTCGCAGGAGTGGACTATGGTGAAACTTTTTCACCAGTGGCTCGTCTATCATCAGTGAGGCTTCTATTGGCATACGCAGTTCATAACAATCTGCAATTACATCATCTTGATGTAGAAACTGCATTTCTAAATGGAGATCTTGATGAAGAAATATACATGGAACAACCGGAAGGGTTTACTGAAGATCCAAAGAAAGTCTGCTTACTGAAAAAGGCATTGTATGGCTTGAAGCAAGCTCCCCGACAATGGAACAAAAAGGTGTGCGAAGCACTAGCCACCTTATCGCTTACTCAAGTTCCAACTGAACACTGCCTCTATATCAAAAGAGATGGTAATGACATTTTGGTTGTTGCCGTGTTCGTTGATGACTTCTTTGTATTAAGTAGCAGCGATCTCATGAGAGAAACCTTTAAAAATGATCTCAAAAAGATGTTCAAAATCAAAGATTTTGGTCCCCTTCGAGATTGCCTTGGTATGCGTGTCATACAGAGCGAAGGTTGTACTACTCTCGATCAGACCAAGTACATCGAGAAACTTATTACTAAGTTTGGGATGAAAGACGCAATACATGTGTCAACCCCATTAGAACCGGGCCTGAAACTAACTCTACCAACAAAAGACGAAGAAACTGAAGTCCCTTATCAGGAACTTATCGGCTCTCTAATGTACATTGCGATATGTACAAGACCCGACATCTCGCATGCAGTGTCGTACCTTTCACAGTTCAATGTACATTACGGGGGGGTACACTGGAGGGCCGCTAAGAGAGTCCTAAGGTACTTAAAGGGTACTAAAGACCTAAAACTTCAGTTTACGTCCAAAGGCCAGCCATACCCAACTGGCTACGTCGATGCCGATTTCGGTAATAACCTCGTAGATCGACGATCATTCACTGGTTTTACTTTCATTATGTGTGGTGCACCAATATCATGGGAAGCACGCAAGCAGCGGACTGTCGCGCTTTCTACAACCGAGGCTGAGTACATGGCCTTAGCAGAAGCTTGCAAAGAGGCGATTTACCTCAAAACTCTCATTCATGAAGTTTTCGCCACATTGCATCCCATCACCATACATACAGACAATCAAAGTTCATTGAAACTGGCACACAACAATACATATCACGCACGAACCAAACACATAGACATCAAACACCACTTCATTCGAGACGCACTTTCACAACATTGCATTGCACTGCATTACATACCCACAACAGACATGACAGCCGATATTTTGACCAAACCTTTGCCGAGACTGAAGCACTGTAAATGTGTTCAGTTGTTAGGTTTAGTCTAAGTTTATATTTGTTATCATCGATCTAGTCTGTAGTTGTAGGTGTAGTAGTTGTGTATAGATAGTGAATAAGTCGGTGTATATACAGGGTGTCTAATTTTGTTGTTCAGTGTTTTTTATACAGGATGTGTAATTTTACTGATTAGTGTTAAATGTACAGTTTCCTTTGATATGTCATTATACCTTGTGTATATTTGTTTGTATATAGGGTGTTCATATTGCGGGGGGGTGTTAAAACTCCTTGTTTTCTTAGCAATAAGAACACATATGCTTTTTATACTGACATGTGTCTATATACATTGTTTTACTGTCTCATAGTTGTCACCTTTCGGAATAAACGTATTTAACCACTACGCCCTAGTTTTCTCTCCAAAAATAACTGTTATAAGCCGTTTATTTCATGCTGCTTACAGCCACGAGTGTTGTTGTGACGGGCATAAGCTAGAGATGTGCGCAAACACTTCAATCTCGATAACTATAAACCTTGAGTTAATCGCCATATGGCGTTGTTAAACTTACATTTAATATGTTTCGTTGTTTTTTTTATTCCTTATTTATAAATTATGACTTTGTTGAGTTACTTACATGAGGAATGTCATCATCATCATGACATGTCATCGTTCACGACGTCAAGCCAGCACTTCTTGGGCCTACCCCTTCTTCCGGGACCCGGTGGTGGCAACATGGCGAGACATTTGTTTCCCACGTAACTGGCCGGTTTCCGTAAAACATGGCCCTACCAGCGTAGGCGACACTCCTGCAGTTTATCTGCAATATCACGGAATGTCATGTGAAAGGTATTTTTTCCTCTCAGCAATTCATTCTCTATTTAATTGTCACCTACCACCTGTTGCCAAAAAAATACTGAGTGTAGCAATATTATTGAACTACGAGGTCTTATGACGGACATCCGAATCGATATCCAACCAATCGAATAATCCACTCCGCGCATCACTACTCTCTGAATGGATATGAAATTTAAATTAGACGGGTATTGGTAGGGTTAAGATGAGATCGCTTTATGACTATTCATGGAGCAGCCGGGCGGAAGAGCGCGAACAAGCGATTCTTACAAGCACTCGCTTTAAATACACGCCCTTGTAATTAATGCCGTTTTGTGAGGAAATTGAGTAACTAAGTGCCCGGTACTAATTGCAGGCGTAGGGTTAAGTCGACGTGACGTTTCGAATGTTTTTCTTAGAGTTTTGATTGCGATGGAAGGTAGGTACATGTACCTATGGCCGTTAAGTCACTAAACTCATTTAAAGTGAAATTTTTTTCCGCAATATTCAAGATTTGAAACCTGGCCCATGACTGTCACAAGCAGCAGAGTAAATTATTTTCAAAAGCCACAATATAAAATACACGCCCTTGTAATTAACGCCGTTTTGTGATGAAATTTATTAACTAAGTGCCCGGTACTAATTGAGCAGGCGAAGGGTTAAGTCGACGTGACGTTTCGAATGTTTTTGCCATGGAAGCCTATATGTAGGTACCTAAGGCCGAAATTCACTAATTACACCTAAGAACGGAGTTAGGAAGATTTGAAACCTTATCTATGAGTGTCAAAAGCAGTATAGTAAATTATAATCAGAAGCCACAAAATAAAATATAATTATTTTTTTATTTTTACACACCTTTGTAAAATTAATTAATGCCGTTTTGTGAGGAAATTGAGTTACTAAGTGCTCAGTACTAATTGAGCAGGCGTAGGGTTAAGTCGAGGTGACGTTTCGAATGTTTTGGAAAGAGTTTTTATTGCGGTTTGCTTCTTTGCGCTATGAAAGGTACATGCACCTTAGGCTGGTTAGTCACTTTTCACTTCTAAGGCGAGAGTTTTACCCACAATGCTCAAAATTTGAAACCTGCCCCATAACTGTCCAAAACTATAGAGTAAATTATTTTCACCCTTGTAATTAAAGCCGTTTTGTGAGGAAATTGAGTAACTAAATGCCCGGTTCTAATTGAGCACGCGTAGGGTTAAGTCGACGTGACGTTTCGAATGTTTTGGAAAGAGTTTCGATTGCGAAGGAAAGTAACATTGTAAGGTGCGTTGATGTTATGAGATTCTAAGTTTAGTACGATTACGCGTGGTGTAGTGTTTCAAAATAAACAATATTCGATTTCCGCGCTCTACTTTTCAGAAGTATTGATCAAGCTTAGGCCGGTTCTTCACTAATCACACCCAAGGTGGGTGTTTTACCCATTTAGGATTAAACACTCGGACTAATGTCTAAAACACCACACATACTCATTCGCAAAACTGACAAAATTAGCAATCCTTTAATGTACTACGAGTATATGCCATGCAAAATGCAAAAAAAAGAAGCTGGATGTCAAATTGCACAACAAAAAGGTACTTTGACTTCGACTATGAAAGAAGGCGGTTCCACCAAAGCGGACAAACCACTACCTAATATATTTCTCCTATCCTTACAACACCACCGGGCAAAAACCGACTTCCGTGAGCCTACGACCAACCATGTCCTCTTATTACGCGCTAAGGACGACATAACATTGAATTGTGTTGTTTTTTACCAGCGACGATGTTCCTTCAACAAGTATTAATGGGCGCGCGACGTGCCCGGCGGACGGCAGACGCTGCACTGGGCTGGTAATGAGCTGTATTTGTTTAGTTCTGTGCTGCGACATACGGAAAGCAAGAACAGATAATATCGAAGAATGGTTACGTATGTGGATAATTTCTTCACAGACTTAGAGCCTTTTGACAACCCTAGTCGTCTTCACACTGACCCGGCAATGCATCTCTCCTTCGACTGACTACATCCATCAACATCTTTCTAACAGATAGCTTCAAGGCTCTGTAAAAGACACTTTTTTACGCCATCAAAACAAAAAGTATCTCTTTCCCCGACGACAATTCAACTACATACTTCTTCTCCTTCTCATTATTTCCTCAAAAGAAAGAGACTACTACCAATGCAATCAGGTCGTCATGATCCATTGTTTTTACCAGCGACGTGGTTCCTTCAACAAGTATTAATGGGCGCGCGACGTGCCCGGCGGACGGCAGACGCTGCACTGGCCTGGTAATGAGCTGTATTTGTTTAGTTCTGTGCTGCGACATACGGAGAGAAAGAGCGGCTAATATCTAAACGTTTCTTTGAGAATGCCTTCTGACAACCCTAGTCTTCTTTAGCCTGACCTGGCCAAGAAGGGATGGGACCGATATAACATACCTCCTCGGACTGACTAAGTCTATCAACATCTTTCTATTAGATAATTCTTCTTCTATTACACTTAGCTTCATACTCCATCTGTTTTACGTGACATATTTTGATAAGTCGTCCTTGCTACGAGTTACCTTCGCCATAAGTCTGTCTGTCCACCACATTACGTAGGCCTTCTCAAGATGGCGGGTTATCGCCATATCTCACCAAAATCACAACGCTAGCAGACTAGTTACTAACCGGAATATAACGAACAGTCGTTTCTCAGGGGAACTCTTCTGCCCATCCCCTGGAATGTCACTAAGTAGCTTCTTACGTTCATAGGCCAGATGGAAAGTTGGAAGTTCTGTGCTGCCCCAACGTACCCGTTGTGTGTATCGCGCATAATAACTCGTCTCCTCAGTGTTAGACGGCGCACTATGAATGCCCGTATCGGCCGCTGAGTGATCGCTGCAGCGCCTGGTGAAGCATACAAATGCATCGAGATTGCGTGCGAGAGAACGCGCTGGTGTAGTGGCTAGAGAACCTGCCCAGAGAGCAGGGCCGCGGTTTCATATTTTTCGTATTTCAGCAACTCTACTTTTCTATAGTCCCGAAAAGTATCACTTGATAGATACACGCAGTAACAGGATGGACAGTGATTCTTAATTTTCCCGAAAGATCTAAATACGCGATCGCATCGAGAGCCATGATAAGCAACACTTGATAGTTACAGTCAGTGACACAGGTCCAAGGTACCGCTAGGGGCAAACATTTGTGTGGTGGACATTTGTAGATATCCGAGTCACGGATGTTTATGTAGCTACAATAAAATGGAAGGAAATAATACAAAGCTACTCGAACTTTACCCGTTGTATGTATCGCGCATAATAACTCGTCTCCTCAGTGTTAGACGGCGCACTATGAATGCCCGTATCGGCCGCTGAGTGATAGCTGCAGCGCCCGGTGAAGCATACAAATGCACCAAGATTGCACGTGAGAGAACCCGCTAGTGTAGTGGCTACAGAACCTGGCTAGAGAGTGGGGGTGTGGGTTAGATTTCTGCGCCATTGTCTTGGACAGTTTAGTATTATTAGCCACGATAAGCAACACTCGATAGATACACTCAGAGACACAGGTCCTAGGTAACGTTTGTGTAGTGGGCAATTGTAGATACCCGAGTTATGAGTGTTTATTGAGCTAGCCACAAGTAATAAATCACAAGGAACTGATACAAAGCTACACGAACGTACCCGTTGTATGTATCGCGCATAATAACTCGTCTCCTCAGTGTTAGACGGCGCACTATGAATGCCCGTATCGGCCGCTGAGTGATAGCTGCAGCGCCTGGTGAAGCATACAAATGCACCGAGATTGCGCGTGAGAGAACCTGGCTAAGGAGAAGGACTACGGGTTCGATTCTTGCGTCATTGCCCTGGGCAGTTTAGTATTTTTCAGTGATTGTTAATTTTACCGAAAGATCTAAACAACCGATCTACTCTAGAAACACGATAAACCACACTTGATAGATACAATACACTCAGTGACACGGTCCTAGGTACCACTAGGGGCAAACGTGTTTGCGGTGGGGTGGACATTTGTAGATATCTGAGTTACGGCTGTTTATGTAGCTACAATAAAATGGAAGGAACTAATACAAAGCTTCACGAACGCACCAGTTGTGTGTATCGCGCATAATAACTCGTCTCCTCAGTGTTAGACGGCGCACTATGAATGCCCGTATCGGCCGCTGAGTGATAGCTGCAGCGCCCGGTGAAGCATACAAATGCACCGAGATTGCGCGTGAGAGAACCCGTTGGTGTAGTGGCTAGAGAACCTGCCCAGAGAGCAGGGCCGCGGTTTCATAATTTTCGTATTTCAGCAACTCTACTTTTCTATAGTCCCGAAAAGTATCACTAGATAGATAGAAACACGCAGTAACAGGATGGACAGTGATTCTTAATTTTCCCGAAAGATCTAATTACGCGATCGCATCGAGAGCCATGATAAGCAACACTTGATAGTTACAGTCAGTGACACAGGTCCAAGGTACCGCTAGGGGCAAACATTTGTGTGGTGGACATTTGTAGATATCCGAGTCACGGATGTTTATGTAGCTACAATAAAATGGAAGGAAATAATACAAAGCTACTCGAACTTTACCATTGTGTGTATCACGCCTAATAACTCGTCTCCTCAGTGTTAGACGGCGCACTATGAATGCCCGTATCGGCCGCTGAGTGATAGCTGCAGCGCCCGGTGGAGCATACAAATGCACCGAGATTGCGCGTGAGAGAACCCGCTAGTGTAGTGGCTACAGAACCTGGCTAGAGAGTGGGGGTGTGGGTTAGATTTCTGCGCCATTGTCTTGGACAGTTTAGTATTATTAGCCACGATAAGCAACACTCGATAGATACACTCAGAGACGCAGGTCCTAGGTAACGTTTGTGTAGTGGGCAATTGTAGATACCCGATTTATGAGTGTTTATTGAGCTAGCCACAAGTAATAAATCACAAGGAACTGATACAAAGCTACACGAACGTACCCGTTGTATGTATCGCGCATAATAACTCGTCTCCTCAGTGTTAGACGGCGCACTATGAATGCCCGTATCGGCCGCTGAGTGATAGCTGCAGCGCCCGGTGAAGCATAGAAATGCACCGAGATTGCGTGCGAGAGAACGCGCTGGTGTAGTGGCTAGAGAACCTGCCCAGAGAGCAGGGCCGCGGTTTCATATTTTTCGTATTTCAGCAACTCTACTTTTCTATAGTCCCGAAAAGTATCACTAGATAGATACACGCAGTAACAGGATGGACAGTGATTCTTAATTTTCCCGAAAGATCTAAATACGCGTCGCATGGAGAGCCATGATAAGCAACACTTGATAGTTACAGTCAGTGACACAGGTCCAAGGTACCGCTAGGGGCAAACATTTGTGTGGTGGACATTTGTAGATATCCGAGTCATGGATGCTTATGTAGCTACAATAAAATGAAGGGAAAGAATACAAGGCTCCCCGTATCGCGCATAATAACTCGTCTCCTCAGTGTTAGACGGCGCACTATGAATGCCCGTATCGGCCGCTGAGTGATAGCTGCAGCGCCCGGTGAAGAATACAAATGCACCGAGATTGCGCGCGAGAGAACCCTTTGGTGTGGTGGTTAGAGAACCTGATCGGAGAGAACGCAGGTTCGATTTATGCGCAAATGATCTGAGCAGTTTAATGTTTTCCACTTTTTCAGTATTTTTTATAGCCACAGTACCAACACACACTCGGTACACACTCAGTTTTGGGGTTCAAATGTCACCATGGACGAATCTTTGTGTCATGGATATTTATAAAAGTTTTTAAGAATAATTATCCGTTCTTATTTTGGACCTAGGTAAGAAATGAAAGACTTTATTGTGGAATATTTAGGGGACGTTTACGTACGCGTGAGAGAATGCACTCGGTTGAGATACCTACTATTAAATTCCTGAAATGTTACGTTCGACTAAAAACTTGATTGTGAAAGTAGATTTTTAAGCATTTATTTTTTTATGAGGGTATAGTTCATAGAATAACGAACGAGCTCGTAGGAGTCACTTATGCATTAAAGTAAAACTGCAATATTTTTCCCTACATTAAGAAAATAAGTAACTCTCTACCCATTCTCGTGTTTTTCAATCGGCACACGTAGTGAGTGATAATAAAAATGGACGGAGTATTTATTTAGGTACTAAAACGTACATTCGATCTCAGGCAGTATTTTGTCATGGTGAGAGTAAGTTTTTACCGTGGGACAAGATGTGAATCTTCCTAGCGGGACCCCCCGAGCTAGACTTATAAAACTAATGGCAACGCTTAAGTAGTCCAATGTACCTTTCGAGTTTAATAATAATTTTCAATGTACCTCAATAGTTTTGGAAGAAATCACGATTTAGTGACTGATCTTCCTAGCGGGGCCCTCCGCCGTTTTACGTTGAAAATACATAAATGATATACCGATCGAATGCATTTTCAATGTACCTCACGAATTATGTATAAAATTCAAAAAATATATAACAGAACCAAAGAAATTCCGCTTCAAAGGTATTGTCTTCCTAGCGGGGCCCTCTGTAATTAAAGTGAATAAGAATAAAAAAAGTATACAGTTTTAATGTATTTCCAATGTACCTCCTAGTTCTTCATCCATTTGCCCAATTTAGATGCAAAATTATGAGATATTTACAAAAATGGTTAAAAGTATGGTTAGCAAAAAAGTTAGCGTTAACTAAACGTAACCTCCTTCATAGTAGGTAAATGTTGGCATTCAATGAGAGATATTTGAAGGACTTTTTTATTTATATCAAATGATAACCACGTGATAAACAGCAATAAAATCTGATAATGTTTGTGTAACAATCTACAAACTCCATTGTAGTTATGTTTTTGATATATGTGTCATCGAAGCATTTATAGTTTTCAATATTAATATATTTGAGAAATGTCAAATCTTTGGCGCGAAGCGAAAAGCGCGTTTGAAAAAAAAACTTTCAAAATTATTTTTTTATAATGCTTAATCACTGGCGTTGGCATATCATTTATTAGCGCAAAGCGAAATAAAAAAAAATATCAACAGTAGATTTCCAAATATAAACAATAAAATTATTTATTTCCTTTTGTAAACACATACATCTAATTATTATTCATAGAAACAGTTTTTAAAATTATCTTTCAATAATCTTCAAAGGATCTTGCTGAGGATCGGGCTGAGTGGAGAGCCCTAGGAGAGGCCTATGTCCAGCAGTGGACTGCGATAGGCTGTTGATGAATCTTCAAAGCGGCAGAAAAACGCGCGCTATAAAAAAAAAAAAAAATTATCTATTGAAACTAATTATGAGCGCGAAGCCAAGTAAAAAAAATATCAACAGTGGAATTACAAATATAAATAATTATTAGTTTCCTTTTGTAAATACATACCGGTAATTCATAGTAATATTTTTTAATTTTAATATCTTTCAGTATAAATGTAACCTCCTTGGCGCGGCGGAAAAGCGCGCGAGAACTACAAAAAAAACAATGAATTAAAAATATCTGTTGATTTTAACCTCAATGTTTTAATTAACTAGGAAACTAATAATTATTTATATTTGTAATCCTACTGTTGATATTTTTTTTACTTGGCTTCGCGCTTATAATTAGTTTCAATAGATAATTTTAATTTTTTTTTATAGCGCGCGTTTTTCCCGCCGCGCTGAAGATTATTGAAAGATAATTTTAAAAACTGTTTCTATGAATAATAATTAGATGTATGTGTTAACAAAAGGAAATAAATAATTTTATTGTTTATATTTGGAAAATCTACTGTTGATATTTTTTTTTATTTGGCTTTGCGCTAATAAATGATATGCCAACGCCAGTGATTAAGCATTATAAAAAAATAATTTTGAAAGTTTTTTTTTCAAACGCGCTTTTCGCTTCGCGCCAAGGATTTGACATTTCTCAAATATATTAATATTGAAAACTATAAATGCTTCGATGACACATATATCAAAAACATAACTACAATGGAGTTTGTAGATTGTTACACAAACATTATCAGATTTTATTGCTGTTTATCACGTGGTTATCATTTGATATAAATAAAAAAGTCCTTCAAATATCTCTCATTGAATGCCAACATTTACCTACTATGAAGGAGGTTACGTTTAGTTAACGCTAACTTTTTTGCTAACAATACTTTTAACCATTTTTGTAAATATCTCATAATTTTGCATCTAAATTGGGCAAATGGATGAAGAACTAGGAGGTACATTGGAAATACATTAAAACTGTATACTTTTTTTATTCTTATTCACTTTAATTACAGAGGGCCCCGCTAGGAAGACAATACCTTTGAAGCGGAATTTCTTTGGTTCTATTATATATTTTTTGAATTTTATACATAATTCGCGAGGTACATTGAAAATGCATTCGATCGGTATATCATTTATGTATTTTCAACGTAAAACGGCGGAGGGCCCCGCTAGGAAGATCAGTCACTAAATCTTGATTTCTTCCAAAACTATTGAGGTACATTGAAAATTATTATTAAACTCGAAAGGTACATTGGACTACTTAAGCGTTGCCATTAGTTTTATAAGTCTAGCTCGGGGGGTCCCGCTAGGAAGATTCACATTGGGACAAGAAACACAAGTTTTATTGGCAGTCGTTTAAAAAAGCTAAATTCGGTCACGTGAAACAATTTATGTATTATGCAGGAGTACGGAATTCGTGTTGTAGTGGTTAGAGCGCTGAGCTCCAAAACCTCGGAGTTCGTGGGTTCAAATCCCAGAAACATTTTGACTCTGTTTGCATTCCCAGATTGGTTTGCACATTGCAGGTTTGAATCACCTGATTAACTGATAAGAATGATGATTCTGGTTTTTGGAAGGAACTTGAACCATTGTCCTCAGGCTAGAAACCAAGATATTCTGAACTTCTTTGTCCTTACGTAGTTCAGTCGCTCTAATGTAAAATAGAAGAATAGTTGCTTGTGTCCACAATGGACTCTGCGAGGCTATACGCAAGAATGAAGTAAAGGAATACAAGTTTTATGGACAGGCCCGTTGGTGTAGTGGTCGGAGACTGGCTACAAGACCAAGGGTCGCGGGTTTGATCCCGCTATGGGCAAATGTTTGTGTGCATTTGTACTCGAGCCATGGATGCTTTAAAAGTATTTAAGTATATCTATCCGTTCTTTAGCATCCATAGTACAAGCTTCGAGCTTTGAAGCTAGGCAATTGGTGTGTTATTTTTGGCAACCATTTATGAATGCACGTAAAATTCGGGGCACGTTAAATGCATTATGCAGGAATACCGAATTACGGGATGTGCAGTTGCATTGTATGATGGTGTTTGAGCACGTTTAACAATGGTCATAAATGTTAAACATGACATGTTTAGAACTGAGGATGATATAAATTATTGTTAATTTGCTTTAATAGACGACAGGCTTGTTGGTGTAGTGGTGGACTGTGATCACAAAACCAAAGAGCCGCGGTTTGAGGAATTTAAGGAATAATAATTTTGTGGTAATCACTTGCAATTGTACTCAAGTCAATGATGTTTACAAACGTATTTTAGCATATCCATTCGTAGTATTCGTATAACATAGCACAAATAGACATACTAAAATTCTTCATAGATAATAGATTTTTTATTATTTCTTAGATGAAGAAGAGCTACTTATAGTACAAAAAATACTATAAGTAATAGACTAAAGATTATCCCAACATTTAACGCTAAGACATTAAACTACAGCTTTTATACAAAGGGAAGAATCCCATCAAAGTCAGTGATGCACTAGTCCATGGTCATAAACGTATAATTTGTGTTTACAAGCATGTCGCACGAACAAATTACAGAATGGCCGTAGATCACACATAATCAGATCTAACAGATGTACAGTCAGCGACAAAAGAAGCTGGCCGTAAGCTATTGTTTTAATGTTTTTTTTTTTTGTAAATGATGTTTTACTTTAGGTTTAAACGAAATCAGAAATAATTAGTCTAATTTACCACAATTTTTACTTTCATAGGGAACTAGCGGCCGCCCGCGACTTCGTCCGCGTGGATGTTGGTTTTCATTATACGAATGTTTTTTCCCGCTAACTCCCGTTCCCGTGGGAATTTTGCAATATCCTTTTGCAACTAAGCATCAAGTTTACTAAGGGACCTGCATGCCAAATTTCAAGCGTCTAACTCAAGTAGTTTAGATTTTCCATACAAACTTCCACCCCCTCATTTCGGGGAAGTGGGGGGTTGGAATGGGTCAAAAAGTAGCCTATGTTCTGCCTCAGGGTCTAAAGATTGTCTGTACCAAATTTCATCAAAATCGGTTGCGAGGTTTAAGCGGGAAAGCGTAACAGACAGACAGACAGACAGACAGACAGACAGACAGAGTTACTTTCGCATTTATAATATTAGTTGGGATAGAAAGTCATAGGGAACGATAAAAATATTTTTTTTATTATTTTATCAATAGGCACAACAATAAAACTAGGTGTTGATTTAAAATGGGTTATATTCTAATAAATCACAATTATATTGCTTAAGCTACCTATCGAATAATTCTGTAGCAATTTCATTATTTCGGAATTTTCTTTAAATAAATCACATACTTACACTTTTCCGAATAAAAGTAAATAGCCCACTACATATTTGATGTGTTCAACAATCTCATTTGGATTGGATATACAGATGCTTACTTGTGACGCTAACTGTACAAGTCCATGGACGGAACACTTCTCGTTAATTATAATTAAAGCCAGGGAATGGGACGTGTGAACACCATCGTAGATACGACCAGATGTTTAGATGGTAGTCAGATTGTTATGTTAAACTATCCGTATCTTTAATACTGGCGTATTACTCAAATCATTTTAATATGAGCGTATAATCCATTTGTCTAATTTTGATTGATACGACATGACATATTTTTCTCTTAATTTGTATGTAGAGCGATGGTGGCATAGTGGTATGGACCGCGCCTCACTTACGTGATGTCCCAGGTTCGAATCCGGGCCCACACGGATTTTTCGAAATCTACATATGTGTGGATTTTTGGCCATTAGCTCGACAGAGAGGAAAAACACCGTGAGGAAACCTGCACATTCAGATAGTTTCTGAATTTAGATCTGAATGTGTAACCATGATCCAATCTGTCTGGTTCCCCTCTATGGGTTACGAAGATCTGATGGCAGTTGTTGCTTTACTGTATTAACCAGACTCGCCAAATCCTGGATCATGGTCAAAGCGGACCCCGCACAGAAACGGGATAAACGCTAGGAAGAAGAAGATGTATTCTTTGTTTTCCGGATACGTATCTATATGGATATTTAAGTTTGATTTATTTGATAGCGATGATAAAATCAACTGGGGCTTGACAAATTGTTCAGCTTATTAAACTTTCTGTGCCACGACACTACGATGTCATAAAGTAATATGACAAAACCTATTTTGAACCAAATTATACTTGTATTTCCTTGTTCCATTTCTAAAACGTCATTGTTAATATCAATTTAAGATAGTATAACGAACGTTATTGTCCAGAAACCGTGACAGGTATTATAAAATATTCGAATAAACACTGTTTGATGTTATCACATATCATTATATTTTCTTTTATTAAAATTGAAATATTCAAAACAACGCTGTAAATTGGGACACCATCCAATTTAGTTTTCTTTTGTAAACATTGGTATTGTAGAACTTTATTGATATTGCTTGATATTATTGATGTCATTTACGGACTATTTTTGTTATTTTTCATTACTCTTCTTCTTCTTTAATAACGGCAGCTGGATTTCAAAAGTCTCAGCCTATTATTGTCCCAATGCAGGGCAAAGGCCTCCATCATTTGAAATCATGTTTTCGTTACAAAGATGGGTTTTGGCTTAATCACCACACTTGCCAAATGCGGGTTGGTGATCACAAACCCACAAAGGATGTCAAATTTAATAAAAAAAATAACAACACATTACTTTTTTAACGTTACAGTTCTTATTAGTTTTATTCTTGGTCGATGTTACTTCACCAAATTCTGTGTTTACATTTTGTCAATCGACCATAAGTCGGTCATGGTGGATGGTACACGGTGAATTTGACATATGTCTTCAATAGGCATAGTTATCTGTCAAGTAAATTCTATGTGATTGGCACACAATGATACAACAGTAGTTGTAACTAATATTGTAACTCTTTCCTAATATAGGTTATGAATCCAAGGACCTACCCCAAACATATGTACCTACATACAGTCGTATTCCATAAACTATTGTGCAACATATGTTGTTCAAAGTTTGTGTGTTTAAAGTAGGTGGGTTCTCATGGCGTTTACGAACGTCGTTTTATTAAGTTTGCTTAAATTTCGTACTGAATGACACTTGATGTCACATACTATAATTTACTAGAATTTACTAAATGAATCAAATTGCTGAATAAATTATACTGTCCCTGTGTACATAACGATAGCGCTTGGTTTATTCGGACTTGTATGTATATGTATTGTCTGAGCATTTGAAAACACATATACTTACTAATAATATTGTTTACTCTGGATTTTGTATTACATTAACATTGTCCTTTCGACTGTGTTTAAACACTCGTTCCACCACAAATCATAACATGTACAAAGATTTCTATTCACACAGCCGTGGTTGACTCCGATACAAAAGTTATAAAATTACTTTCTTAGAAATCAATTAGGTTGTAGTGTTTATTTATTTCTGCGTACACATTTTGCAAACTCAACCTTCAGACGCCATCTTAGATGTTATCCCTACGGGCGTGTTCTCTGACAATTATGTGCGGCCTTCGAGCGTTTAGTAAAAAGTAACAATTATACAAGATTACAACACCTGTGTTTTGATAATGGCCACGAGACCTATGTTTTCTGCACAATTACCGACTTTAATATGGACTTCGTCCGCGTGTATTTCGGTCCGCACACATAGTGTTATATTGCGGTCAAACAAAAAACAAACAAACTTTTCAGCTATTTTTAATGGGCAAGCAAAGCTAATTTATAAATTTTTAAAATTGATATTAACATGTTACAATATATTGTTACATGTTAATACCAATGCGGATTCATAATTATTATCATGAATTGGTGTTTATTTCGCTTGAAATTATTTATAAGAAGACATTACAGATAGAGCACAGCTTACTGAGTAAGCTTATCTTAGTTTATTTATTATGCTTCGTGTCAACATTATCACCGCAAATAAGTAAATGTCAGTAAGGAATAACATAATATGACTTAGACCTAGAACTATAAAGAACTGATTCTATATGCATAATACTCAGTTTAGAGCTAGATCAAGTTGTGTAAAATGTCAAAAAATATTGTGTTGATCACGAAATCATTTGAAAGCTAAAAACAGACCAAATAAAACCGTTATATTTTTTTTATCTACTTCTACACACATTGTTCATCTCATGTTTGTTTAACTTTTAGCTAATAATAATGTTTTAAGAGAGGCTATGGAGCTAAGTGGAACTTCCACTCGAACTAGTAAAAAAATATCAGTATTTTACAACATCACATACATTGATCTGACCCCGTGTTAAGTAGCTTAAGCACTTGTGTTACAGACATCAGAATCAACAGTGGTATTACAAATATACTTAAATAGATTCATATAACACCCAGACCAGGACAAACAGACATGATCATGCCCACAAATGTTTGTCCTGTGCGGGGATCGAACCCGCGACCTCTTGCGTAATAGGCAACATCTTGACCATTACACCAAGCGGGTCGTCAATCAGTAAGACTTGCTTTACCTTAAGTCTCTTACACTGGACACCTAGCTACATGAACCAAGGCATAATAAGGCTATTTACATAGCGGTATGGTGGTAGCACCATGAATAGTAATGTTCTTCCATTGAATGATACTATAAAGTTTCTTGCAGTGTGAGTAATTCCTTACGTTGAAGCGCAAAGCTCTTTGATCGGTATCGTGGCTAGTAATATGTGTAATTATTGTCTTATCTTCATAAACTTTAAAGACTGTGATGATGTTAGCGTTATTCTTATTAGTTTACGGTTTATTTTTGTAGGCGTTGGATGAATTTTAAATCTCAGGGGGTGATTGTAACGTTGTAATCTTTGGTTTCAGTAGGGATTCTCCATGCTATAAAAGTTATACAACACTAGGCCGAAAAAACGCTACCGAAATGCGGCGAAATAAGCCCGCAATGTATTTTAAATGACACAACTGTGCCGAAATAACGTTGCGTAATATTGTTTAGAAAATGATGTTCGGCCGAACTTCGGTCGCGTTTTTCCGCTTTTCTACACTAAAGGTTGGTTATTTCTACGCTATAGCTGCAGGTTAGCTACATCAGCACTGTTGTGTCCTATTTTGACAATAGTATCATGTGACGTCACTATTTTACAGTTTTATACTCAAGCCATCGTTTAACATTTTAAAAAGTAGCGAATTTCACTAACCAATCAACTTCCACATTCAGCTTACGACATTCTTAATGAATACAAAAGAAACCAATTATATCCGCTTGTCATTCGCTGGCTCATTACGACAGGAGCGGGACTAATCAACCGAAGAATCCGGTGGAAAAAGCATTAAAACTATTTCAGTGGAGGAAACAACACGTGCCACCGACGGCCCAATTATAATAATGGATATTATTTTTACGACACCGACGGACTGACAGCCCCCGTCTCCCCGAGGAAATGGTTGGAAGGAAAGAAGCGTGCGTTACGTCGATGATGTCGAAACGGGGATATAGGGGAACAATCGGGTCAGTACTTGATACATTTGAGTCTGTGGGTGAATTTTGTATTTTTGTTTTGCTAATCTGTAGAAGTGTAATTAACATCTCGATGGTGCAGTGGTTAGCGCTACAGTTGCTTAGATAAGCAACAGAGGCCAGTCATCAGATAAGTGACCGAAAAATTACCTACATCTCGAACTCCTCCCTCCTTCGGAAGGCACGTTAAGCCGTTGTTCCTGCGCCTGATCTCTCTACGGTCGTATCAGATTGCTGTCCCACCGAACTATGAGAGTTAGGGAATAGGGAGTGCACCTGTGCTTGCCCACTGTATACTCGTAATGCCTATCATGTAAGATTTTATTCTTCCGCTTGTATTTAAACAATAATGTTATTTAACGAGTTAAGTACTCGATATTATTTATACTACTTCTGCCATCTGTGTGGGCTGGGCAATGGGTAAGTACCTACGAAACAAAGACAGTGTAGTAACACTTCATAATTTTTGCACCATGTTCCAGTCGGTAAATGAAGTAAATGTCAATAAGATCTGCACAACGAAACTGTCTCCACATTTAGTTTATCAGTTAAGTAGGTAGACAATTTTATCTTGCCCACAGTGTCATTCTAAGGACGCATTCCATTCATCCAAAATTCACTTCGAAGCGATTCTAACCACCTTCGAGTGTAAACGCATAGTACAAATTGTCCTTTTTTAACTCTCCGCGAAATATTCAACAATTAAAACGTGCTCCTGTCTTGTTCCGAACCAACATACTTTCTTAGAAATGACTGTTTAATTACACCACACTTCAAATTGACTGGATTCTGAATGATTCTTTTTGTATCCAATAATTTTGGACGGTAATTATACGGTTCTTATATACATGTGAATTTTTATATGGAATTTAAATTACCAAGGAATTATATCTGTTCGTTCGGCTTGCGACATTCGTTCGACAATGTCGACGTAATTGGGCCAACCAGTATAACTTTTATTCATAAAATAATGTACGAATAAGAGTTTGATTCCTCGCGATGTTTTTCTTCATGCTCCGTGTCCACATTACCGCATCTATGAAGTAAATACTAGTAAAGAATTTATGAATTGGCTTCTATAGTTAACCTGCGTCAGACTAGGCTGTTCATAAATCTTATTTCTTATTATTATTAATATTATAAATGTGAAAGTTTGTTTGTTTGGATGTTAGTCCGTCAATCACGCTAATGTATGGCTATGGGCTGTCTTAGGTGATAAGATACTGTTTATCCCGATTAAATGCTCCTATGGAATAAACCAAAATCCGCGAGAACAAAGTCGCGGGCGGCCGCTAGTACTTTATAAATATCCAACACTCGAGTACAAATACCGATGTTCATCACACACACATTTGCCCCTAGCGGGATTCGAACCCGTCACCCTTGGTTTGTAGCCAGGGTCCCTGATTACTAGACCAACAGGCCGATAAAAAAGATAGATCCACCTTTTATAAAAACGAACCTTACAATTTATTACTGTTTTACGTTTGATAAAATCTAAGGAGCATCTAAATCTTTAAGGATCTCTTAGAGACCCGAGATGGATCGAATTGATTAAGAAAATGGACGGAAAGGTCTAGAATCTAGATAGACGAGAGTATCGTGTAATGTCTCAGGCGGGTCTGTACTGAGGGAACCTGTTGAATTCTTAAGGGAATAAGGGATAATCTTGGGAGGGAAGGTAGGGTCTGTTGAATCTTTAGTAGGTTGGGATCAAACGTATTGTATATATTATTTTGAGTAAATTCATACGTGTGATGTTTGGAGTGTTTTAATGTGCATTATTGTGACCCTGACAGAATAAGCCGGGTGATTCAATTCATCTTCGAGAATTTGTTGTTTCGATTATAATTTTCCACGGAACCAAAGTTTCTATTTTACAGAAAGATGACAAAATGAAATTTAATTAACTAATTATTTGGACTAACACACCAATTATCTCACTACAATGTAAATTAACGCTTGAAGCTACTACGAGTCGAGTACCAACACTTAGAATTCTGAAGCTTGTATTCCCATATAAAAAAAAAATTTACCAAGGCCTAAAAAAAAAGGGTATATTCTGATACAAAAATCTACGTAGGTAATTTTGTTTAGTTAAGCGTTTGGTGTTAATGCAATTCGCAATGGCAATTTCACGCTTGCAACATTATGCAGGGTGCATTAATTGAGAGGGAAGTCATACTCCCGCAAGCTAACCCTAAATTAATCAACCCCTATCAATTGAGCGTTAAATATGTAAATAAAATTGTCGAAAATAGCTTCGCTAGCGGTATGACGCTTGTAGGGCGTCCATCGTTTACTCGTATATTTTTTTCTTCTTTCCAAGTAGAACTGTGTTTCCGCACACTAACATAGTGTTATACTATATCTTAAAGCCTGTGGACTTTCCAACGCAAAAATATTTTTTTAATTAGAAGTCACATGATGGTAAAAAATCACCGCTGCCCATGAACATCATTAACCCCAAAAAGGTCGCTGATGTGCTGCCCGCACCAAAAACCCCACAAACTCCTCAACCAAGTTCTGAAGACCTTACGGACCAGCAGAAACAGTGAAGTAGCACTTCGTAACTGCTGAGCGAGTTTATATTCTCTGATCGACGAAAAGTGACAACTTATTTGGTTTATGTGGTTAATATTTAAACGTTCCTTTATCGACATAACAATTGCCGTTATTCGAATATGGAACGCATGGTGACGTTATGCTTATGGGATAACAACTCAACTCTATAGAACAGTAAGAGGTCGGAGGTTGTGCTCCCCCCTGATACTATTCTTTCTGAATCAAGCATTTAGTTTGAGGAGGTTGACTAAATATTGTCCAACTAGTAGTCGACTATGCTATAGGAAGGAGTATTCATGCCCGCATAGGCATTCAAGTTTTGTTTTTGACTTTTATTCGGGAGCGAAATTGAAAAATAATAATTTTAATTTGTGTCAACTTTTCTTTTGTTTCTCCTTGATAAAGTAACCTGCCTGCTGACACGTGTGATTGTCCGTAATCCGTGTTACCTCTTTCAAGTCTTCAGTCAATCCCTTGATTCCCGGAAACCCTTGTCACCCTACACGCAACTCTATCCAACGCGCCCAACCAATTAACTGCCGGGAAGCTTTGGATCGAGTTACAACAATTTTTGTCGGCTCGTCTTGCCATGTAAAATGTTACTTTCAAACGATAATTTATAGTTTTCACTTTCAATTTTATGTTTTGGTTTCTGCCTACGCAATTTTTGTTCACGGCAATTTATTGTGACTTAAGTAATTTTAAATCAAAAGTGGTTCGGTTTTTTGTTTCAGGCGATGATTCAGTGTCTAACTAACTAACAGCTAACAGCCTAGTGGTTAAAAACGCACCTTCACAAACGGTACGCTACGTACGTGAGGTCATTGGTTCTAACCCGAGTATGTAAGCACCTCTAGATTTTCAAAGAACTATGCGTGGAATTTATATCAGCTCATCGATGAAGGCAAACATCGTGAAATCATTGTGTGAAGCATTATGACGTACATAAGTGAATTCTTCAACAAAAACAATATGCTATTCTAAGTTTAAATAAATAGTTGTATTCATTTTTGTATACAGCGTTGTCAGTACATTCCAGATAAATAATACACCACCAATATTGACTGCCGTTGTGCCGATGACATTTGTTGTTATCAGTCCCCGATAACGCTATCCCAATCAATCATTAACCGATAGATACATCGGTTGCTCAACGCACTATGTACAAAAGTACACCCATGAACTTACTCCTCGACTCTTATGGCGAAGCAGTAAAGTTCAAATTCGAATGTACATATTGGTGCTTGTGTACGCAGTAAATGTTGACATCGACAACATTGGGAGACGAGGCGGCACCAATCTTATCAATATTGTCTTACTTCTAGTAAATATTGCTGAAAGAGTTGTGATATCAGTGTCCTTTTTGTGTCATTCATATATTGTGTACATTTAGACTGAACTTTGGCTACTAGATCGCTCTTTGTTGTGGTTGTGCAAGAATTTATACAATGATGTGTTAGATCTTTTGGTCTTTCAAGGAAAACCCGGGTAAGGAAATTTTTTCATAGAACTTTCTGTTTCGAAAATTAGTAACTTGAAGTTAGCATCGAGAAGTTGGTCCTGTAAAAGTCGTTCTTATAAAACCTGGTGACTTAGCTCGAGTGGCAAAGTGGAATAATTTTGAAGTAAGATTTAGAAGAATCGTGGCGGTTTAGAAAATAACCATTCCACTAAATGTCACTTTACCTCACGCGTGTAAGCAACTCTATTTATCTAGCATATAAATAAAGCAATAAACAGGTGTTGAATTATTTTATTGGACACTTAAGGAGATTTATGTGCGCCCAGAATCCTTCTATGTCACTTGATTGAGAGCTCAAATCAATTTTATTGGTAGATTTCCTATTAAACTTTATATTGGCGGTGCTATATTTACTTTATCTTTCTCATAAGTCTATCTGGAGAATGTTGACTGTCTAGTATTATTTATAAAACCGTTTTAAATGAAGCATTTAAATTATTCTGAAAGGAAGGAAAAGGAAAAAAAAACGAAGAAAGGAAAGAAACGAACTTCTCAGTTATCCATGGATTCTCCGTGCGGGTGCCGGGTCCATCGCGTGGAACAGAGAGGAATGTCAGTCGGCGCCTGGGACTTTCAACCCAGCGTATTCAACATTTTCATGAAAGATTCGGTCAATAGCAGTTTGATATTGCTATTCAAAATTATCATTAATGATTCGGTCAATAGCAATTTGAGAATGCTAGTCTACCGAGTATTTTTGCGACATGTAATTCGCTTCCAAAAAAGTATAATAGTACAGAATGCCATAGTTGTGTGTTTAAATCCGATTTAACTACCTTTTTGTGACGAAGGGTCGCTGTAAGATGCGATCTCACTGTATGGCACTTTTGATGTCGGATCTCGGATATCAGGACGGTCAGACATCGCTAGAAACACACAATGATATTACTTCCACTAACAAAGAACTAATCAACGATTACGCTTCAAATTAGATAGTCTTCGATAGATGGCAGCACTGTGCTTTCTCTCCGATATATTGGGGTGAATGACGCATGAGTATTGAATGCATATTGCAAATAACCAATGAGAGCTCAGTATGATGAACGAATGAGTGAAGATTCAGCTGGCACGTTGAAAATGGAAGATGTCAGAAGTTAATAATCATTTTAAGAAAGAAAGAAAGAGGATTTTAACACATCCGTGTTACAATAGTTCTTTCACCCTCGATTCCACATTTTTGTATTTATATCATGAGCAAATAGCAAATTGTCAACGTAACCTTCAAAGCCAGCCTCTCCCGCTCATTTGTTTTCTTTGGGCAAACGTACCGAAATAATTGGTAGGTAGGAAGCAGGAAGACGGCATTTACATATTAAGCGTATGTACCTTACCCTGGTAGGTATCGGATTAGCATAGAGGCCGCCGAAACTCTAATTACGGGTTGACTTGCTTGTTTAATGGAAGATTTCGTTTGAATACGTCATCTTAATTAAGAAGAAAAAGGGTAAGGTTTGGAGAACATGGTATGAATTTTTGAGGATATATTAACGACATGAGGTTAAAAGTGGTTAGTCGTTTTATGGCGAAAGAAATTTGAGCTAAGTACATATTTTGGCGCATACTGAGAATCGGTGTTAACCTTTAAATCAAACATTTTTTTTCATTATTGAAAAATGTCGTAGCCAATAAAAAAACACTTTCAACATTTAAATTTTCCCATTACAGATAAGATATTAATTTTGTCACAGGGTATTACCCAAGAATTCTATGTACTCATTACTAGGACAATAAATACGTTCATTAACGACTTAAGCTCAGGTAAATCCCCTTATTTGCCTTGAATTATAGTTCTACAATAACGTGTTTTTTAGGACCTGAGACATTCTTAAAAGCTTAATTTTAACATAGAGCTAAGATTTGTAACTCAGTAGATGGATTCTAGTTATAATGATTGTAATATAGGTATCAGCTTCTTATTAATTATGCGTCTGTCTTTTTCAGAAATAACACGTGTGAGTATGAGTGTAGAAACATACTTGGCCGAAGTTATGCGACCGAAGTTCGGCTTGACTAGGCCCGTAATGTACCTACTTTAAATGGAAGATGACACATCATGTCGAAATAGCGTCGCGTAATCATCAAATGCAATGCCACTGAACTTTTGTCGCGTTTTTTCCGCCTCGTGTGTTTTTACACGTAGTTAATAAAGTTTACGTTTGGTAACTTGTCCTTTGCCTGTAAAAGACTATATTATGTACACAGTAATCAAAGATTTTTTATTTCATTCAAAGTACTAATACTTTATATATACTTATACATAGGCATTCAGTTAAATGTCTCTCCAACACATAGCACCGCAATGTGGAATCCCCAACCAACACACATGGGTGTCGTGAAAACAACACAGGACATGGGAAATCTCCACCCTAACAATGTCGATACCCGTCTAATAAGCCGTTAGCTATTTGCATCATGTTTGGTGTACACAACTGCAGACACGCTAGAATGAACTTTGTTTGAACTAACGTTTATTGTGTATTTTATACGGGTGTGTTCAAGGACAAAAGGGTTCATTATCGTTTGACAGTATTGCCTTCTGCATCTGATGCTCAAGAAAGCATTTTTCTTATGAGCGTTAGTATTAATGTATTTTGTATTGTTTAAGAAGTCCATTAGTATCAAGATTCTAGACCATTGTAAGACCAATGAGCCCGTCAATGGTCTAATGGTAAGAGATAATGACTTCAAAAACGAGCGCTGCGGTTTCGAATCTCTGTAAACGATTCATAAATGTTTAAATCTTATTTACTTTCGTATATTCCCCAATGCAACAAGCTGTGAGCTTATTAATAAAATAGGCAATTGGTGAAAAAATAACTGGGAAATATAAATTGTTTAACGTGAAGCTCTTTACAAAATTAGCTTTTAGGTAGGTACTCAGCACAATGTACCGTGTTCCATCATTGACAACTATGAAATATTCTCACCGGATTTCACATTCAATTGAAATACGAAAACGATCCATGCTGAACACAATTATTACTAAAACGTAACAATTCAGAACACATATCGGAATATCGGTGACCTTGTTATAATTGCCATAAAGCTGTATCATTTCGTTACGCGCCGTTACCATTTTGCCCAATCGACTCAAATATGAGATCACTTATTTAATTAAAAGTTATCCGAGAAATATGACGATGCATATTTCGTCCGGCCGCTTAATTATTATATCATTTATGTTGTTTAATGTGCATTCCGACTATATACGGAATCGAATTGCTCTGGTAAATATACGTATTAATTTAATGTGCTCTCTTTTGTCCGCAGGTAAGGTTGCATATTGTGCGAACGTTGGCTGTGAACGAAATACATAAAAGGGGAGAATATTGGTGAGATTATCGTGTGAACGTTGGCTGGTTCTCTTGACTCAAAGGCATACACTGGTAAGAGATTTTGTTGGTTAAGTAGCTATCGAGTTGCTTGCCAGGTATTGTCGATAGAAACAGCATGCTACATTGGGTGCAAAGTTTTATATAATGTGTACACTGATCTTAGGTATTATAATGTAGCGCCCTGTAAGTTTCTTTGCCATTGATGAATTCATAATTCCTAAGTGAATTTCTGTAGCCTCAATGAAAATGAGGTTGATGTTATTGTTTTTTTGACCTCGGTAGGTGATCGAGTATTTTAAAGAGTGTCTTGATTTACAGTAACATACTTGTATACATAACTCAAACGAGTTTTTTACGTACCTATACTATAATATAATAAAGCTGAAGACTTTGTTTGTTTGTTTGAACGTGCTTATCTCAGGAACTACTTCGATTTGGAAAAAAAAGTGTACCGGATAGTCCATTTGACGAGGAAAGCTTAATTAAGGCTGTAGTATATACCTATGTGTGCGGAAACCGAAAACCACGAGGACGGAGTCGCGGGCGGCCGCTAGTCTCAAGATAAAAAGGTTTGCAACAGCTTCCTCCAAAAGTCCAAAATGGTGTTTTATTAATGTTGATGGCTACTTTACCCCCTTAATAAATGCTTATAAAACGACCGCTGTTAATTAGCTCGTCGAGTGAACAGGCGTTATCGCCACCACTTAGCAATCGTTTATTTTTGGGATCACATCAGAACAGTATTTAATGCCAGCATCCGTGATCATATTTTCAAAAATTAGGGTGCTTATGTAAACATATTCGGGCATGGAAGGACAGCAAATTTCGTCTCTCTGTCCCTCTCACTTTTTATAAAAAATGTAATGAATTGTGCTAAACCGTTTATCCATAGCGGACTTTTTTTAGTTAAAATATTGCAATTGCAAAGCTTCTTTAACATATTTCCGAAACAGTGGGAAATTAACAAAGATCAAAGAGATAAGCCGCACAATGAAGGAATTAAATACGTTATCCAAATACGTACATTTGGTCGGTAAAAAAAATATGTCATTAGATTAAGCGTTTTTTTTTATGTCAGAGGCGGCAAACGAGCTGACGGGTCGCCTGATGGTAAGCGATCACCGCCGCCCATGGACATCCGCTATACCATAGGTATCGTTGATGTGTTGCCGGCCTTAACCCCATACCCTCCCCAACTGAGCGCTGGCAACCTTACTCACCAGCAGAAACATAGCACAACAGTTACGAAGTGCTACTTCACTGCGGTCTTCTGTAAGGTGGAGATACATCCCCAGACGAGCGGCTCATTCGAGTGAAATTTCCACAAAGCTCTACCTCTCTTAAAAAAAGCGTATCTAAAAGATAAAGTATTTTTTGTTCAAGTTATTGATACAATTTGACCTTCACAATTAAGAAAACATCAGCAACCAATTCCTAAGCATGTGAAGTTGAATCCAGTCTAACCTAAAAACCTATAGATAAACCGCTAAACCGACGTGGCAGTACGTATAGTATCGTTTTCTCTCATATTATCGTGATCGCGATAGCACCATTGATACCGATAGCCGCATTACTGTCCCCTATGCCTTAGGTAATAAGAGCTTATTTGCGTACGTGTAACAGTACATGTTTGCACAAATTGTGCTATCGCTTCGTTGTGATTGCTGGTCATTGCTGTGTTGATTTGTGGTAGCAAATAGTGTAGGCTTAAATCGTTAGATGTGCCTTCGCCATTCTTCCACCTGCTCTGAAATTGTCACTTAAATTTGAAGCGACCGACGCTTCTTCTCGCAGAGAGACAGCATGTTCAACATGTCGCACGTCCTTCAGGTCAAACACAATAATGTTTAGTTTTCTGATGTCGGGGCATATCGAATAATTTAAATATATGGCAAATAGCATAGGTTTCAATCATTAGATTTGCATTCGCCAAACTTTGAAATTGGCACTAAAATAAGAGCGACAGTCGCTCCTTAGAGCGAGACAGCATGTTGACAGTCCCCCGTTTAAATCTATGGTCAATTGGTCAACCTGCTGTCTTGCTCTTATATTAGTGCCAACTTCGAATTCAAGGGTAAATCTAACTATTTAAATCTATGGCAAATAGTAGCAAGTCGCGGTTACATTACTTACGGTTTATAATAATCCTTTACAGCATTCCAGATTATAATCTTTGTAATGGAGTCGCTACCTAGTCCTCTTGTATGCTTAGCACTCATGGAAAGGGATAGATTTAATCTTTGCAGTCTTCAATGGACATGAATTAATCACAAATATACAATTGAAATAGCTTACACGAGTTGAATACATTTCATTAGAAATACACGTTTTCTCTTTCATAGTTCTTCTGTCCCATCTCAATTTCGTCTTTAGTTACAACAAAATTTGCTTCAGGCCACATTGTTATACCTAATTTATCGACCAATATCAATCAATCATATTTGTTACGTACGAATCATTCATGCTATTGGCTTCAGAAATAACCGCCGAATTTCCCTTATTGACAGATTTAGGAGTGTATGTGATCGAACAGCGTGTGGTTTATTTTCTGCTCAAGCAGACAATTATAAGGACGGATTATTCAATCAGAATATAACCGCTAGGGTCATTAAAACGATAGATCGATCGATAAAGAAAAATGGAAAAATTACTTGTAGAAGATAGATTTCATCACTAGCGGCTGCCCGCGACTCCGTCCGCGTGGATTTCGATTCCAATAGCCTAAAGCCTTCCTCGTCTAATGGACTTTCCAACACAAAGAGACTTTTTCAATTCAGACGAGTAGTTCCTGAGATTAGCGCGTTCAAACAAACAAACATACAAACAAACTCTTCAGCTTCATATATTAGTATAGATATAGATTCACAGTCACAGTCACAAGTCTCTCAATACCTCCATTAGTAATAACTACATTCGTATGGCTAATGGTCATAGATAATTTTCAAGTAGCAACTGTTACATTTCTAAACGTGAACAAGGAAGCGAACACTGGTATTAGTTCGTCCAATCGCATAACGATAATCTCATCTGAAGCATAAAGTCTTAAACCAACAACATCATTATGTGTGCAAATCACAGGTCAACGGACCACAGAAGTTATAATAAGAGTGTCATAGTCAGCTGTTATAGCAGAAGCCATGTTTTGATATGACAAACCACCAGTCAGTGCATATAAATGTTTGGAGTTGAGATAATAATTCTTAGTAATTATGCTGTAGATACAGTTTGAACCACGTTTAGTGTTCGAAGTTCTCTAAATCCTTCATTATTAAAATTATGTAATTTTCAATGATTGGTTATCAAGCTGCAGGATTGGCTTTATATATTGCTTTCGAAATTTATAATCCCAATCCTGCAAGTCAGGGTTCTTCTAAATTACCGACAAAACTTGTGTTTCGACCTGGGAATCAAACGCCATGATCACAACACTTAAATCATCTGACCAATGAGGCGTTTTACTAAGCAATACTTTTTGGGAAGGAATCCAGATGTTTCTTTTTCCCTATATTTGCCTACAGACACAGAAATATAACCTAAAGCTTGCAACGATATAGGAAGTGTAGAGACAATTGTGTGGGATTCACAAGTGGGCCACGAATGATTGTGGGCGTCACGGTCGATTATAAACTTAATCTTATGAAATACAGCCATACAGGAAAGGGGGGAGAAGGGATTTTTATTGGATAATGGGACTATAGGATGGAGACGAAACAACTGTATTTCGGCTAGCCTTTATACTGTTTAGTTTATTGTATTGTTTCAAGAATTCAAACGAGAAAGGATGAATTACAATACTCACAATCAGTAATATAAGTAAGTTTTCCAGCTTTAATCTGTAGTGAATCAACAATAGGTTACACAGGAAAAAAGGACAATATATATCAATGTTATAATGCTACTAAGAGTTCGAATAAAACTTTGCTTTGGGTTATTTTTTAAGAATTGATTACATAAAGTAATGTGTCCTGTTTCTGTATTTGCCATAACATTATTTCGTCAAACAGATATGTACTTGAAATTTAAACTTCCCAGAGTGCAAGAACCCAAAAGATACCGGTTTAATTAGCCAATTATTGATTTTCGGCAAGAGTGCCTAATTGGGAGAATCGACACTTGAAATTAATTTGAAATCATCGGCATAAACCTTTGAAGAATGTTTAAAATTCAAATTTTAACGGAGCAAAGGAAATGTCCGCCAATCGTATTGATTCTGAAAGTTTTGTTAGCGAAGAGAAAGTCGGAGATCTAATTAAAAGAGAGTTTTGTTAATTCTCGACGAATCACATAATACGGTATTGACGCGCCTCCATCTGTTCGTATTTTGTAATCATAACGAGAAAAGGAAGATCGTGACCCGCCGGACGACCTTGCGGTCCGACCTTCCCAGAACTTGCCCAAATAATAAAACCAAAACCGAGTCCGATGTTGATGGACGATCCCGACTAGCACCGCTTTATCGCTTCTGTACCATCTCTTCACCAACAAACGATTTTGAATCTAATTACATCGCCGGAGATTCCAAATCCGTTTAATGATCTCCAAGAAATATTGTATAAACTTAATTTTAATTTGAGACCTAGGGTACGCTTTGATGTAGTATCAAATGAAAGCCGTTATTTGATAGATGGTTATCCTGAATAATACGTATAATAAACTTGTCAGATTAAAAGCAGAGCCTTCTGAAAATAAAGGATTAATTTAATGGACTAAGCGCCTGAAGCAAAATAGAGTACATCCCAACATCATAAGCAGCCTTAAAGTAATCCATCTTGAATGTGTTTGTTTTAAGGAGTTATGTAATTACTTTTATTGTGCGAAGAACACTTCAATGACAGAAATCATCAATCGTAAGTTTAATGCGTCCAATGATTTATAGGCAGTGTCTTTATTAAACTTTTAAGATCAAAGAACTTCATCAATCTCGGGCGCTTTCTACCCGATCCGGTTTTCCTCATGTTTCTTGTATCCGTACAAAATCTTCTAATACGAACAACTGGATAAACATCGTCGTGCCTGGTACCCATTGAGGTGGTATCTACGAGATCGGCTCTATAGCATCATGTTCCCGTGTCGCGTCGTTATCGATGCACTCACCGAGTGCCACACGTCAGATAACGGTCTCGCGTAGCGTAAATAAATTTTACAATCTTGGTTTATTACATTATCGAGCGGGTGATCGCGAGGGCCTGCGCCCACACGAGCGTGTCGGCGCGCCCGTCAAAATCACGACCTACTCAAACGAAATCCCCGCGTAAAAACGAGAAGAAATTTCATACAAAGGTGGGTTTAATCTATCGCCGAGTCACGACACAGTTCGATCGAGCCGTCGGCAGATTTGTCGGGTGTAGTGTCGGGTCGGCGGAGGGCAGAGTGGGGGAAGGGTGCTGGCGTCGCGTCGCGCGGCAACGCTCTCCGCCCGCGCCCGGCGAGTCCTCCGCCGCGGTCCGCGCGTCAGTCCGTCGCCCGCTCGACACCGCTCCGGACGGCGTGTCAGTGCTCCCGCGCTCCAACCTCCGACAAACTTGTGATCAAACTTAGTGCACTCGAGTTCAAGTGGATCGGATGATTGCAGTGTTTGTGACGTTCGACGATGATATTGTGTTTGAAGTGATAAAACCGACCGTTCTGGAAACTCGAGCTGATGGTCCTCTTGAATAGTAACATGAAAATTAATGGTAAAGTCCCCATGTTTGCATGATTGGATTTGTTCGTTTTCTGGTATGCTGTTATCTAAGTGGTCTGATGATCTTGGCTTGCACGACGCACATAACGCACTTCTGGTGGTATGATCGGGAAGCCGGAGACGTTATTAATTCAGATATTCAAATGAGTTTAGTATGTTCCATCCGGACCACCGAAACCGCCAAAACAATGGTGGACCTTGCGTCTGTCGGACGACATTGACTCTACGAATGTAAATTTGAGTCGCTGAACAATGAACAGTGAGTTTAGAAGTCGAGATATGAATAGAGGCTTGTGTGTGTGACCCTGCTGCGCCTACGGGACCAGCCGCTGTGGGTGGACGGCATAGTTCCAAACCGCCTAGCACACCAGTGGGTGTTTGAATGGAGCCAGTTAATAATAATGGTGAGATTTAATCACCGGCATAGAGGTTACACAACAGAGCTATAAGCATGCCCATGGCTCTAAAAGTAGAAGACAAACCCTCAATAACAAACAGAACTAACAAAAGCTTTACCGAAATGTAGCATAGTCTCGGCTTGTAGTACTGTAGGTACTAATCATTAATACAAGTAGGCTACTGAAGCGTAATTAGGAAGATATCCAATAACAACCACGAACGTGTAATATGCAAATTAGTCAATTTAACCATATTAAAATTGTATTTCAATAAATAGGTACGATGTATTTTTTAAACTAGCATATTGAAACCTTGCAATCTCTGGCATCCTGTTCGCTAGGAGCGTCAATTTTGCACATGGAACGGACCTCAGATGGCATCTGACAAAAAACAGATACCTCCTTCCCTTCGACACATGTGCGGGCCCGAATCCAGGCCGATATGGTTCACACGCATTCGTGAGCACGACGTCAAGCTACGATTACTTATAGAAACAAAAGCAAACATAATGGTAAACAAAACGCGTAACCGCCTACGCACCGAAATCAAATCCGAGGGGAGAATGAAATTTAATTAAAGAAAGAATAACTACGTTAACCCTGTTATTACAGAACGCATCTGTTGTAAATGATGAATGCGCTCGCTCGGGAATAAAAAAGTTTAACGGAGAGAAACCTGCGCGGGCGGGGGCGGCACGTGGGCCGGCAGATGTGCAGGCGCATCTCGAGAGAGCACGACCCTTTATCTCGAAATCTCGCTAACCTCGCGTGCAGCTGAGATTTAAGCTTCATTATTCCCACATTAAAACTTTAAAAGGCTCCGATATTATCGCCCAATATTTATTTACTCACATAATGCAACCTCCCAAAATGAGTTTCGTGTCTCAGGAAAAATAGCGATCATTATCCAGATTGCGATCTCTCAGAAATGGGTTTCTAAGAGCCAAAGAGGTCAAGTCCGGTTCGTAGGGCCGAGTTTTTCCGCCGTCGATGATCGGTGCTAACTTGTAGACTGATCGCCATTTACGGCAACCTGCGCCCGCGCCGGCTTAGTATTGACAACTGTGGGATAGTCGGACCGACCCTCCGAGATAACTATCGGCTCTCTGCGTGTTTCCATAATTTCTCTATCCTTATCCGCTGTGCGATTAGTCGCATTCAAATCGAAAATGGGTAAAAAATTCACAAGATTTTCTTGGAACTGAAACCCAATGCGGAACTAATTTCGTTTTAAACTTGTATGGGGTTGAGTTTTAGTTTAAATCTGTAAAGTTAGTGCTGGCCGAGGCAATAAAATCGTTGTCGTTAAAATAACCGTAAAACATAGTAACAAGCTTTAACAAGGTACGCGAGAAGAAACACGTAACACAATACTTCCATTTGAAAACGTATTCGAGGTAACAAGGCGTGTAAACACATTGTAAACTTGAGGTAAACAGTAAAGTAAAACGTGTAAACTCCAGTTTGAGTAATCACCGAGAACGCTATATGAATATTAATACAACTGGGGAAGTGTGTAAATGCGAAATTATAACGCAATCTGCTCATCTCCGGTGTGTTTATTCAATACGTCTAGATATTTCACGGCGATTATCATTCGAATTGTCTCATGAATGCAAAGAGCCAGTCCTTAGTATTAAAAATGTTATTTAATTGCCGTCTAATGATAAACACGATAAAAATGAATTGAAATAGTTTGGTTCGGCTAGAGCAATTCCACCCTTTATCAAAACTACATATCTGATACATGAATAAATTATTGTATCTCTAATTTGTGGTTAGAACATTAAGCAATTCGGAATGTTATTATGGAAATTGCAGCAAATGCATCAAAATGTGGCACGTACCACGCCACCTGTCTGACAGCTGCAGCCGAATTTACAACATACGAACAAAATTATGCCCGTAAGGATTCAAGCAGATGGTTACAAAATCGTTGTTTTGTGGATCCAGGTGCATTTTCTGCCTAACAAAAACATCTGACAAGCAAACAAAAAGTTTGATCGAGACGATATCCGGATTAATAGAGTTATTTTCGTGTTCTGCTCTCAGATTTATTAGGTTTACTTCACTCACAATACGAATGGACAAATTTTTTTTTAACATGAAGTTTAACTTAACGAAATTTTAGCTTTTTAAACATCCGTTGTGAAAATTTGGAGAAAATTTCCCCTTCCGTTTTAATTTACTTCAGGAATTAATTTATTATGTCGAAATTAATTTCCTCAGTGTCTAAAGAGCAGCAGACCCTTTTAGCATGAAGTGCGGAAGACGAGAACATTTCCAATGTAATTAATCTTATCGCACCTTTAATCCCTCATTTTCCTCTTGAAGTAATTGAATAGGCTTAAGTTCAAAGCGATTCAAAATTGCGCTACGCCGTCGTCTATATTTTCATTCCGCCATTGCTGATTTCATATCCCGCGCCGATTTCGTTTTCACTTTGAAAACAGTCTTTCACAACTCAATCAATGTCGACTCTCGTATCATTCTGCAATGGTAGCTATAAATAGCGTGCCCACAACTAACACCCACATTGTTGTATCTAATCGACGAATCTATCTAGTAAAAGTAATATTACGTCTCTGCGCCGTCTTAGGAGGAAATAGAGCCGAGAATAAATCGCCCTTACCTCGAACTTATACTAAAATAGTCTAACATTCTACGCCTTCCATTTCTCCGGCTCCATTACCATATCCTGTGCTCCAATATGTACCTCCGTTGTCCGTATGCTCGCTACACCACGGCTCTTTATTAATAGCATCTAACAAATCAACTTTTTCTTCTCCGACAAGCGTAACTTCTAAGTGCATTATAGCAGTTCTTAATTCTTTAATGTCCTGAACTTATGAAGCTATATAACGGATAATTAAGGCACTGAGGTAATTTACTTCATGCCAAAGCGTTACAATATTGCTATTATATGGCATGACTTGGACATTGTGGTGTGACGGGGGGCGGACCTGATGACATTACATCGTTAATCACTCCCATTCTTGGTAAAGAAAATTTTGATTTTCAATTTGAAATGCCGCAGTGATTACCAAATCCAACACGGTTGATAAATGACATTGTTAATTAAAAGTATTGCCGTGACGTGACTCCTTCGGTATTGCGACCGGGCGACATGTGATGTATGGTATATAGTTAACCTGAACTCCGGAAAGGGATCACTTTTTAACATTTCTCTAACTTTCTCATAGATTTTTTGTTATCCTGTTTGTTTTGAATTGGTTTGGGGGAGCATTCGTCACAGATGTGACTTTTTTAATTTCCTCCGTTTTGTTATTAACATGTTCCGCACCGATTGCACTATTTGGAGATTATTTTTTGAGACTGTTTCATTACGGAAATAAACTAGTAAAATGTGAGACTAAGAAAAACATATAAAGGAAATTACACTTTATGCCGATCAACATTTTTGCAAGCAAAACCGCTCCTAAGGTAATTTTCAGAATGAGCTATTTCCGCGCTATGACATTCTCTATCGATTTATCTTGCTTTGATAAAATCGTTATCGAAGTCATATCGTTGAAAACAAATTTGTCGGAAAACTGGACTATCAGTGACTTGTTTGCTTACTTCATATTGAGGGCACCAATGTCGTTGAGATGGCATCAAATGAGATCAAATACACCCACATTCATACTTTGTAAGCTGGACATGGTCAAATGTATATTAATTGAATAGAAATTTATTTTATTTTATTGAAGAAGTATGCAGATTAGCTAGCCTAGAGTAATCATCAATATGTCATTGGTAAATCAGACCTAAAAACGTTATATGTACACTGAGACGTTAAATTCTTTAAGATACTTTCAAAAGATCCGCTTACATATAACGCTTAGTATGATAAACAAAACTGACAGTTTGAAGCAATTTTTCAAACTGGTAGTTAAGTTAAATAGATTCTACTTTAGCAAAAATCAGTCCAAGCTTAAGACTACACATTTATCTTCAATGTTAACCAAAATTGTGAACTGGAGCTATATATAGACGTAATTTACGATTTAAATTAATCGATTAAGAAAAGAGTTTTAGATAAAGAAGCGTTATATAAATGACATACTTGAACAATCGTTCTTTTATAAAAATTTAAACAAAATAATTCACAACGACCAAAAATCATCTTATCCCAAATGAAACTATTGCATGCAATTAAACGTTAAGTCTATTTACAAACATTATTCACTTCACACACTATTTCATAGAGTACCTTAATCGTTTTAGATAAATACATGACATCAGATTTATAATCACTTTAGTTACTTATGTTTTCTAGAAACATGTTGTGTATCAAGCAACTACGTTAATGTTTTAGAAGATGAGAAAGCTAATAAAATTAACTCCTACAAATTTATCAAGCATGACTAAATATTCCTTAATGAATCTCTATGGACTCAATATTTGTAGCCGATTCAATATTTCTTTCGTCTCCTATAGTCATAAATATCCGTCGTGATTATTTCCCAGTTTCCAACCCGTGTGCAGCTTAAGACATCTTAAACCTTTCACCGCATATGTTTAACTAGCTTCCGTTTTAGTTGAGCCACGTGCTTCGTTTCTCCCTTTGTCATGTAAGAAACAAGTTTCCGGTAACCATTGTTGTTGATGCCCATTTTAAACCAAAGATTCGGGACACGCAACTCGGTCAAAATAAGAATAAACCACGCCATTTATTGTCTTATGGAAATTAGTAACGGTATTATGCAGTTGTGTTAAAATAAAAAGTCGATAACTGTTATTATAGGGCGTCAAAAGAACATCTGGCTGTATTAAAAGACGAATTTACGATTATGATAAGCTGATTCTTAGATTTAGATACATGTTGCATGTCGTAAAAGAGTCGATGATGATTTTGGCTTCGGATGGTAACATTCTTTTAAATTCAGAAGTCAACTTGGTAGTCAAACAACATGTTTTACGCATTTTATGAGCCAAATTAATTAGACGATAAATCTATCACTCATTAACATAGTTAACTAGAGCGAAATCAATATTTATCTTGTTCTTATACTTAGTATCTATTTTTTTACTTAGCGTGGATCTATTTTTAGTTTGTTATTACTTAATTTACTCGTAAGCAGTATTGTAAGTTTCAATTAAGCACACATGAAGTTAATGGCTTGTACTACCACAGAAGGCATTTTTTCCATAAATGACTCAATTGGAACCCCTTGCAGAGTCTCAAGCAGAAGCCAATTTATTAAACGTACCGTAATAAGTACTGTGACATTAACTTTCTAATGAATCAAAGTCTATATTTACTTTTTTAATGTACCGTTCTGGTCTAATTAATCTGTATACTAGTTTACCCTCCTCTGTTATTTGCCGCGTAAAATGCAGGTGCTGTTTAAATGCTTGGCTTCCATCCAACTCTCGGCTGCAACAAGTCTGTGAAGTGATCCTCTAGGATTACTAGGAAAAGATAAGAGACTTCGTTCTAAGCTTACGCGTGTATTTGACTGTTGGATTATAGTGAAAGAATGTGTCATTGTGGATTTTGGAGATTATCCTAAAATCTTTTTACTGAGTTACGTTGTGTGATGTTACCTTCTTGTTTTTTAAAGTTCTAACTTTGAATAATATTATCAAATTTTGTTTTGCACTCTTTCATTGCTCATTTTACTTATTTTGATCTTTTAATTATTATTTTTTATACTTTTTAGTTGCTTTTATAATTTTCCCCGCATTGTTGCCGAAACAATAAACATAACGTTTGATCATTTTTTGAATGCTATGCTAATAATAGCATCGTTTGATTATATTGTCAGTACTCACATGGATTGTAGCTTTAATAATGTGTTTAAATTATAAAGTGCCTTCACTGACGTCTTAAGACAAATGTTAATGACTTTGTCTTTGTTGTTAACTCAATGTTGTTCATATCACGTTACAAGTAATTCTCACTGATTACGTTGTTGGAAGTCACAAGGACTTTTTCATTTATATTGAAGCCGTCTGTATGTATGTTTCCAGTGACTTGTTCTTATTTATAGTTTTTAATGCAGTGACATGTACTTTATGTTCTCATCGCTTAAATGTGGGTTTAGCGTTACCGACTCAGCTGATCCGATATCGGAAAGGAATTTATCTTATTTCTTATTAATTTGATTGTTGAACTCTGAATATTGTCTCCTCCAAGCAAATAAGTGGATGGCCTTCAGAATGGCGATGTAAATTGATACGAGTAGGTACGTTACCATGATGGTACCGCATCCATTGTCATGACGATTTGGGCTCATCTTTTGTTAACACCACTAAGCAGAGTGCATTAAATACTCGTACTTGAGCTTATTTAAAAAAAATACACTTTCCTTTAACAAAACCACGTGTAGAAACTTGAGTAACAACATGTACACTTAGGTACAGATAGCTTTAAAATATGTCATCATTATTCATCTCATTACTCATGCTTGTACAGTTTGCTAGAAATTGTTGCACTGTTACATTTCACCTGTTAAAGCCACGTGTAGCAAAAATCTAAACAGGATTCCTTCCACACGTGTCTACGTCTTGTAATTCCTTTTGCTAATCTTTATTTTCCTTTCGTCTGTTGCTGTCGCCTAGCTAGTACTTTAACTATTTAATATTAATAGTCTTATTTATGAGCTACGTGAAACGGACGACCTTCGTTCTTTATTAATTATATTCGCACATGTTTGTATGTATGCCCACAGCGAATTTAATTAAATAAGCAGTCGTATTCTGTTTCTCATTGTATAATAATTAGTTTGTTATTTTTATCATTTAGTGCCTCTGGGTAATGAGATAACGTTAAGACACAAACATTTTTTGTAATTAACATCCTAGACAGTTAATTACTTCCGTCATTCTGATACGTAACATGCACTGTAAATTCGTTATAGTTGAGTCTTGAAAACTAATTAAGTAATTTATTTAAAACAATCTACATAAATAGTTATATTTATAGGGCTGTAGTAATTTTGACAAACACCTATTTATTTAGAATATAAAAAATGTGCATTGAGTTCATCTCACGTTAAAGGAGTCGGGCGAATCTGGGCTTATCGTTACTATTCGTTACACAAATAAAATATTTATCAAAAAAAATATCTACCTTTTTAATTTTTAATCATGAAATATTATGCCATTTTACCATGGGATAATAAATAAAATATTTAATCATATTATTATTGACTTTCGTTATTTCCTAGCTTTACTGTCACTTTTAACAATGTTGCCAAATGAATTAAAGTAATGATATAAATAAAGAAATTATATAAAATAGAAAATCAAAGCAATGAAAGTGAATCAGTGTTTTTTTTTATTATGTTTTAAAAAAACGTTTAAAATAATGGATTATATCGATACCTTAAATCTCAAATGGCGTAACCACCAAAACACAACTTTTCAGGAGAGCAAAAAAACAAAAAAAAAATATTTGTTTAAATCATAACTTTATATATTTTAATACTATAAAAATGTTTTATACATCAAATTTCTTAGAATTTTGAGATGAAGGCTTCAGTTAGAACTATTTGCACCTAAATCTTATATTTTAAAAAATAGAAGTCGGTTACGACTTCTGAAAATATGACAAAAAGGCGTTTACACCCTATAAAAAACACGATTTTTTTGAGATTAAGGTCGTATCTCCCATTAAATTCATAAAAAAATACAAAATAAGGGGTATGTTCTACTTCTTTTATTGAATTAGGTACATTAAACGGGTAAGAGGATTTTAGGAAACAAAATAAAATCTAAAAAAAGCCAAGGCCGAGATAATAAGAAGGCCTAATTCGATTAAGCAGTGTAGTTGTTGAAAAACGACCCTTATTCTTAGCAACTCTACTTATATTAATATAATATTTACGTAATAATCAACTTTAAAATTCAATTAAAGTCCTAATGGAATTAGAAAAGATTACAAAAATTGTATTAATTTAAGAATTAATGAATCAAGTAGCTACGCCACGACCATTGCGATGGGCTCTTACCTCCCATCGCAATGGCCGACATACTTTTAATCAGCAAGAAAGACACCACGACCTTATAATGTCATCGTATCAGCTCACTCTGATTTCCTAAATTATTATTAAAATTGTGCACAGACGGCATTATCCCAAAAACATAACATGAAGAATATCACCCGCGATTACCAACAGCAGAAGATGTGCCAGATGTATTACCAGGCACTGATATAGAGGACGGAGTTACAGACACAGAAAAATACAGTTTTTTTATGTTTGATTGTTTTTGATAATTTCAATTTAATTTTTTTGACTGATTATTTTAAATTAAGGCTTTCTAAAATCTCTTACTTTTTGAACGTAGCTACTTGATTCATTGATTCTTAAATTAATACAATTTTTGTAATCTTTTCTAACTCCATTAGGACTTTCTTTAATTGAATTTTAAAGTTGATTATTACGTAAATATTATATTAATATAAGTAGAAATCATTGTTGCTAAGAATAAGGGTCGTTTTTCTACCACTACACTGCTTAATCGAATTAGGCCTTCTTATTCTCTCGGCCTTGGGTTATTTTAGATTTTATTTTGTTTCCTAAAATCCTCTTACTCGTTTAATGTACCAAATTCAATAAAAGATGTAGAAAATACCCCTTATTTTGTATTTTTTTATGAATTTATGGGAGATACGACCTTAATCTCAAAAAAATCGTGTTTTTTATAGGGTGTAAACGCCTTTCAATAATAAAAATTGTATGTGGTGTAAACGTCGAAACCGAAAAATGATGTCCCTTACCCCCGTGTGTTTTTACTTTTTTTTTTCACTTTACAATAATTTCTAAGGGCGTAACCACCAAATAAAGTTGGCTATGTGTGATACGCCATATTATTGTATTAAAATATCTCGTTACGCCCTGACGTTGTTCATGCATTAAATTTATAGCTGCTTACGACCTCTTTACCTTATAAAAAGTGTTCAAATCTATAAAAAACATCGGGTCGTAATGACCATTTTTTTGCGAATTTCAGGATTTTAAATATACAGATCGATAGAGAAAAAAAAACTGAATAAAACTGCATTCAAAAGTCATTTTGACCAATTTGGCGCTTACGCCATTTGAGATTTAAGGTATCGATATAACAACCCTTATAAAAACATTGTAACAATAAATTGATTAACAGTTTGTTTTTTTTTCTTGTACTGGCAACAAAGTAGAACTCATGTCACATCAAACGTCAATTGTCAAAAAAATCATAATTTACGATGGTGGATATTTCGTTTTGTTGTGTCTTCGTGTGCTTTTATTGTTCATTTAGTGTTGTTTTGCGACTTTGGCTACGTATAAAGGATTCTGACGGTTATTGCTTTAACGAACAACCCGCGCTTTTCTGAACGGACTTAGTTGTCTTGCCTACTCGACTTACTCAGCTATAACGACCGGATTTCGAAGCAGAATACAATGAGTGATCAGCGACTTCATTGTATCAAATGCGGCATAGCTAGCTGGCGGCGTATGTTTTTATGTTTAATCGTTTATGATGAAGTAGATGATCAATAAATAATTATGAGAAAAATGTGTTTTTCATTCATACTTATACCCATCTACACTACAAAGGAAGAGATAAGATAGATAGGAAAGATTTTTGTGTGTCTATTTGTATGTTTGTAATTCTTAAACTATTAGAAAGTAGATTCACCCTGAGTAACATAGGCTATATTTTATCCAGATACGGGAAGAAGTTGCCCCGGGACGCGGGTGAAACCGCGGGGAACAGCTAGTATTTTACAATAATCTTAGAAACCGCAATGTGTTAATGTCTTTCAATACAATCTGATAAAATCTAGTCAGTAGTAGTCTGTAAATACAACGTGAGAGCACTGAGAGTTTGTACGAATGACTTACTACGAAGCAAATAATAACACCCTATATCTTTTTTCTCCCGTGTAGCAATTGTGAAAAAGTTTTTTTATTTGAAATGGCAGGAATATCAAAATAAAATAGTGTAGAAATGGTTGCTGTAACGTCAGGCCCAATTTTGTATGGACGTTCGCCCGTCTCCTTTAATAAAATTAATTATTTTTATTTGTTTGTTAAATAATTTAATAAAATTTTGTGGTCATAAAAATTCATTGAATTTCAAACATACACATTTGAAAATTTTAACTCAAAAGCATATTTAACATTGAAATAAACGACGGGGAGTTTCAAAGGCTTCAAGTTAATACGCGGCAACGGCATACTTCGTAAACTATCCCCTTTGTAACGTAAACTTTAAACAATGTGGTCAATGCTCCGTCCGAAATTCCAATATCTTGGACGTTGGACGTTTCCATTATGATTTGATACGGCGTCTGGTAGCTTGTGTGGTTTCATGTTACGTCCAAACTGTTTCAAAGTGTATTCGGAACAGTTTGGTAACCTAAATAGTTGGTTACGTTTATGGACCGTTGTGTAGGTTGGATTGATTCTCGTGAACTAACGTTTGTGGCGGATGTAAACTAAATTCGTGTTAGATTAATATAGTCATGTATGTTTAATGTAATTAATTTACATCAACCGTCAACATATTATTTGTTAGAACTAAGACGCTTCCATCATGATTTGATACGGCGTCTGCTAGTAGCTTGTGTGGTTTCAGGTTACTTTCAAACAGCTCCAAAACGTATTCGGAACTTTTCGGTAACCAAATAGTTCGTAATGTTTATGAGTCGTTGTGTGGGATTGATTGCTTCGATTTCTCATGGACTTAAGTTTGTTCGGATGTAAATAAACCAAATCTTACATCTCCACAACCTGAATTTTCATTGTGTCTTGCAAGTTTTTATCACCATCTTCTCAATTCTGATGTCAACAATAATATATTCATTTTCATCACATCATCCAAATTTATCACCAAAAATATCTACGGACATCTCACCAGAATTCTGTGCATGAAAGTCATCCTTTTCGGCCAAACACTTTGTTTTTATTATGTCTTGCAAGTTTTAATCACTATTTTTTGAACTCTGATGGCTGTCAACAATAATACAATCTTCTTCATCTCATCATCCATATTTAGCACCAAAAAGATTCCTTTTCGTCGACCCATTTTACCCGGTCGTGCCGCGATTAGTCAAGGTGTCCATGTCTGCTGGCCCATACTCGGCTCCGTGTAATCTCGCCACCATATTGGGCTGTACAATTAGCTGTCTTATTCTTTTCTTTGTGCACGTTCCGAGTTTAATTGTGCATCTCATGTCCGCTTTGTTTCGAGATAGTTATTGTTACTTAACATATGTTTGTGTTGTCTTGCATGAATACTTGTACTAATGTTGTGTTAACACTGTTTGATGTCTTTGTTATTTCGTTTACACTTGTGGTTTTAGTTGTAAGTTCTGGGCGTCATAAGTGTGGTCAAAGATGCGCGTTATATGTGGAATATAAGACTTAACTTATATTTGTAATGGGTCAACTCTAGAATCTTGCTCAAAAAGTAGTTGTGCAAGACTATAAGAATTTTTTTGATTATTTAAGGAATATTAAAATACAAAACTACACTCCGTTAAAGATCAAATACACCATTTTAGATATAATATAATTTTATAACGTTCTGTTAATAGTTTTTTAACTGTTTCATTAAAACAACTATGATTTTCATGCACGTAGATTGAATTCCAGCCAAGCCAGTTTCGATACAATTTGCATCCGTGTGTATTTTAATTAAAATATCAGTTTTTTTGTTGCTTTAGTCAACGTACGGTAGTTTTATCGATATTTAACAGTTTTCAATAAATCACGCGTCGACAAGAGTCCATTGAAATTCGATATTAGGCGCCATAACGGATAGATCATTTGTATTCAAACAGTGCTTATGATATTCGAAAAAGTTAGAAATATTTTCGTTTAGTCTATGCAAATATAATTTGATGAATTACTGTTTGAGTCATTGAAAATAATGAACCTGTTCAAGCATGAAGAAGCCGTTTTTAATTAATTAATAATTTACTTATTTTCTTATTTAATTTGTGTGTATAATTTAACTTATAAATAATCTATTCAATGACGTTAATGGCACGTAAGTGAATTAATGAGTGCTATTTGTTTAGAACAATACTATTTTGGGTCCAATAATGTTAATAATTCCTTTCCCAGTAAAAGAATCCTTAAGAAACTAATGAAAACTTTAAGCTAAAGAGCTTTCAAACACGTACTTCTGAAGAATACGAATAGCCTTATCAAACAATACGTGACCGGTGGAATCAATGAAATTTGCTTCTTATTTCTTATTGGATTAAGATCTAAAAAGAAAACAGGAAAACGATTGATTACTCGTAGATAAATCTGAATTTTATTTGACTCTTAATGCATGGTGTTAAAGTTGAAAATGACGATCTAATATCCACCTGGGTCACTAAGAAAGGTATAATGACTCCATAAGGTCCACGAAGCGTGAACAATGACAGAGTAATAGCCGTGTGTGTTTTAAACGATTTATATTCAACGGGAGGCGAGGTTTGAATACTCAATTTATAACCAGAGATAGTGTCACCGTTAGCCGATGATTGTCATCGACTATCATCCGTTGAAGCCGGCTGTAACGAGACACCATTGGGACATCTGTTGTTTTCCCAGGGTGGTTTAATACAATACGCAGGATGTGTACTAGTTGATTGGTTATATTGGTGTTCGATATGTTGTTGGTAGCTCATTTTAAAATCTTTACCGTAATTTTATTTAAATCTATCACATCTGTATTAGAACTCGAAAGTAACTATTGAACCCTTTAGATTTAAAAATGTACTCTGTCTATTTTTTTTCAGGTATTTACTTTAGAACGTTTCAACGAAATCTTAATTAATTTATTATACAATATAAAAACCCCGTGCAAGTATACTCGTCATCCAATAAACCAAACTGAACCTTTTCGTAATTATACCAGCTCTCTCCGACAGCCCGTTAACTCAACACGATTATTAATTTGGGTCCAACAAATATTAACTTTTTGAAATTAGAAGAGGCACAATGGGAGACAGCGATTCGACTGAGCATGTTTGACAGGCCAATCCATCAGCCGAGTACTACGGGTACTGTTAAGCGGCCAACGTTTTAACCAGATGACAACGGCCTCTCGAAGCATAGAAACATGTGTTCGCCCATACAATCAAAGCAAATAAAATCTTATTTAATCACAGTCTCATAGTACAATAGACGATGTGGAGCGCGATCGTTTTTTACTCCGCCCGGTTTTTGCATGATACGCAATTACCTTAATACGAGTTCAATACGATTTCGCCTGTGTCTTTATCGAGCCGAACGCGTTTTAACGGTATTAGAATACAGCTTTCTAATGCGAGCTTTGTCGTGAGATTTTGAGCACCCGATCTTTGGTATCTGATTGTCGGGACGGTAATTATGGGCATGTCATGACACATCGGGAAATTATGAAACCGCGTAAGCATGCTTGACCTGTTCGAAGAGATACCGGTCGATAATGTCGCATACATTGCCTGTTACGGAACCGCCAGTTGACAACTCTCATCATATCGCTAACAAACTGCTAACAAGCTCAAACTTGACGGGGACATCGCTACGTGTGATTATGACATCTCTTCAAAATTCCGCTCCGGAATACCGAAAAAAACTCGGCACATCTTCAAGTTTAAGAGATCCTTCCGTGACCTCACGTACTGGCGAAAACAAAAACATTTCCCCCGCAAACAACGTAAAAATATTTAAATAACTGTCAAAGCTATCGTGTTTTTAAGGGGAAATCTCGTTAAAAATTGAGTGGAATGCACAAAAACAGGCTTTCATTTAAACAGCTGTCCGTTAAAAGATAAAATAAAGGTCCTCACAGCGCTCGCGTACTCGAAATGCAAACGAGCCGCCTGAGATTGGCAGGATTCCGCCGCACCGTACGCGAAAACTTCCAATATTCATCTCTTTTTGTTTTTGCTTTCATTTACAAATCCAATTTCGTCATGCCACACAAACCATACTCTCGAACCTATTCTGAATTTGAAGACTCAATACAGCGTTTCATAAATTTTTACCAAAATCAAAAGCATAATAAACTTTATTCAAATAAGCCTCAGAAAAGCACTTATAAATCGCCAATAATAAACAACTACAAAAAAAAATCTACCACCGACTTCGGAACGCAGTCATCTGCCGAGCAGAAGCGGCAAGATACTCGATAGTTGCTCTTTTCAATAGCCAAGTTTTTTACATTATTTATTCATACAATAAGTTTACATACCTGTACTTGGTCTTAAAGTCACTTAAAGGTATAACATTTATAAATCACTTAAAGGTATAACATTTAAAAATATCTACATACCAGTCCCTTACGAACACTTAGAATACATAGATATATGTAAGTGGCAATCAATCTTATTCCCAAGTATTTGCTTCTACATAAGTGTCTCTTACTACGCGAGGTCATTTACAACTATCCATTGACGGATGATTTGCAATTTCTTCGGCATTGTACCCTTTGTGAGGGCTCCTAGACGACTCGACCTTCCGCAGCCCGAGGTAATTTAGGACTATCAGTTGCCTTCGCTTTCACTGCGGATGAACGACCTGGCCTGCTCGTCCCGTGGCACTCCTGACGTGCCCTGCTTTTGTACAACAAATCGTTTCCCTTTCATCGCTCTCGCCGTCTTGTTTACACGAAATTTCATTTTAAAACCCTCTCGTTATGGTGTCAACAATAATGGCATCGGCGTCGACGAAGACGTTCCGATATGAATTCGCTTCACGTTTCTCGGTAACCGTTGCACTTTCGCAACCTGCAATTGCCACGTCAGTTGGTTTTGTGAATTATCAATTTTACAATTACGCCGATCTGTTATTTGCCGATCTTTTATACGATGCCCGGAGGACTGAAGAGAGATTAATCAATTACTCATGCGCAGTCACTTTCACTGGAGGTCAGGCATTGTGTCGGCTGCGGGGCGTCTCAGTTTTATCGTAGTCCTGATCCGTGCTAACGATGGTCTTTGACATCCACTGTATTATAATTGAAGTGTGAACAAGATAGATTGGCTGTTTAACTTATGCGATAAAACGTCAACGTGCTTAATCCCTTAACTAGCACTTTTTTCACTAATGATAGCCCTAGGGATACGCTCTCTCTACTCGTATGTACTGTCATCAAACAAATTTATATTTTATCAATAATGAATGACAGTTTCTTTTAAAAGGTAACCTTTTACGTTACATTCGTTGAAGATATCTATCTACCTTTCTCCCAATCTCCATTTGGCCAATCTCACCTAATGGAAAAGATGATATGGCCAAAAATGGAACACATATATCTAAATGGTGGGCCCATTTGCGTAATTGCTGGATAGTGTTATCGTGTAAAATGGTGAATATTTTTGTGAGCGATGTTCTATTTATTACTTAACAAACTTAACTTAAGTTTGTTTGGATAATAAAATTATATTATTTGGATAAATAAATGTATTTATTGGGTAGATAAATAAAGTAAGTTCCTTGCATTACTAGGTAATGTAAGTTTGAAGCTTGGACTACGGATGCTAGCGAACGTATAAAAATACTTAAATGAACATCCATGACTAAAGAACATTTGCCCCTCGCGGGATTCGACCTCGCGTTCCTTCGTCAGTTTCTCTAACCACTAGACAAACGGACCGGTGAAATTGGACATCAGTTTTCGGTACTGACCAGTGACCACCATAAAACAGTATAGAAGTAATTCAGCGCTCTTAGTGATGCAGATTTCTCCTCACCTGGCTCTCGTCTCGTTAGCAGCGGTTTTGTGCCCGATACCGAGTTTTTGCCTTGTTTGTACATCGCGTTAGCTTTAACTACCGTTCTTAATAATGTCAACCGTAAGTATCGGTGGCAGTTAAAACAATTTCGCTGGCTTTTTGCTGGTAATTGCGGTGTAATATTCTGTTAATGACAGCCTTGTTGACGAAGAGTGATCGGGGGTCAGTGGGTTGAGCAAGATAGATTTGTAATACTGCTAGTTGAACTTTAATGGCTTCTTTTTCATAAGAAAATGCATATATTCTATACTAATATAATAAAGCTGGAGAATTTGTTTGTTTGTTTGAACGGGCTAATCTCAGGAACAACTTGTCCGATTTGAAAAAATATTTTGTGTTGGACAGTCCATTTCCCGAGGAAGGCTTTAAGCTATATAGGCCTGCGTCCGTAGACCTTTTTGTCGGGTCATAAGTATCCGGCTGAATTTTTCTAGATCGCTTCATTTCAGTGAGTTGGACAAACTTCGTATTTGACAAAAATCTCGGTAGTGGGGATTAATTTTGCTAGAGGCCTTGAAACATGTCGATAAGTCGTACACCAGGCAATTCATTCGTAAGAATACAGAAAAATACGTGCAAAGTAAACATTGAATTATGAACCTTATTCCCAGTGCATTACAATTACATCCGTCGCTTGTACTATACACTAATGTAATGTAATTGGTGTCACTTCTATGAGATGGCGCAATAATAGCAACTAAATAGTATTCTTTTGAACCAAGTACAGTCTTCGACGTATTTTTATTTAAATAACCGATTTCGGGCCCGTAATAAATTATCAGAGCAAATCAATCTTAATTATGATCACGTTTAAGTGTCCTTACTCGTCTATTTTTGGGTATGGCATCTTCATATGTTACATTTCTTATTGCCCTGCGGACACAATGTGCTTGACTAATAGAACACTTATTACTTTTACAATAGAGTCCATATTAGAAAGATTAATCAAGGACTCGAAAACTCATAAACTTCTACAACGATAGATCATTTATGTCCGTATTAGAGGACAATATATTAAAGAAGTGTCTTTTTAAATTAACTTTGGTGTCTTCAATAACTTTTTATATTTCTAGCTACAGGACATGAGTTAATTTATGGAAGGTTTTTATGATCTTACTTTTAAAATATATACGTATACTACCTACGTATTTAGTACAGTTTGAGAAAGGTGTGGAAGATCTTAAAGTTAGCCACTAGTTATTTGTCTGAGATAGTGATTGTACACTTTCATGGCGGAAGCAAAATAGCCTATTTTGATAGTAAAATTTAGTATTTTGATAGTAACAACACAGCGAGCGTTTATTAAATATCTTAAATAATTTCCGCGTACTTATACAAAAAGTATTTTATAACGTCGATATCTAAAAAAAAGTTTTAGTTTCGCCTAAAACAAAATGTATTTAATACCATCGACATTACAAAAAAAAGTTTGAACAGAAATTTTGACAGTTTAAAACGCACAGCAATTTCCGAAGTGGACTGTACCAACATTGGTTATAATTGGCGTGTACCAAGTCGCGTGGTATCTGCTCATTCACAATTCGCTTAACGATACTGGTGTTGTAAGATACAGTGTTCTTATGTCTTGTGTAAACGAACCGACTGACTCGTCTGATGTTATCAATGACTTTTAAAAGGTTAGGTAAATTACATTAACCAAGATTACGATTCGATTTCAATAAAATGTCGGTTAATGAAAGGACGGTAAGGATCTGAAAATGATTTTGTCTTTCAGGGGCAGATACTAAAATAACGAAATTCTAGCCCCTCTGCAACTTCTTCCTCGTGTGTAGTGTAAAAAGCTGATAAGTTAATAAATATGGATCCTTAAAACCAACCCGAGCACTATTTAAGAACTCTGCGCAATTTTTGGGATTATTTTAAGGCTGATGAAAAATGCAACAGCAGCTTTCCATTTAGGTACTTTTTGTTGCACTTCGTTATGGTATTTCCAATTGCCAGCTATTTCTTTTACTTCATTATGGGATTCGCCAGTTCCCATCACGTGTAGGTACTTCGACTTCGATTTACTTCGAGATTAATTAGCATCTGCCGTATGATTATCATAATTCCGGTCTTTATCTCGCTATAAATTGAGATTAAACACAACAAGACAGTTCCCGCGGCAGTATCTTTAATTGAAGTATTGTATTACTGCCTCCCCAATTCGGGTGCAGATAACGTACATTCCAGTTGGCACACGGTTAAAGGGTAATAGGGTTGCTAAAAGGTTAAGAAAAAAAACCGGCCAAAAGCGTGTCGGACACGCCCATGAAAGGGTTCCGTAGCTAAAAGATAGCCCGACCGCTTAAGACAACATTTACTAAGGGCAACTGCACGTCATAAGTTGGTCGAGTTGTATAAAAATAACTATGTATGATACAGGGTTCGCTATAGTTTTCGTTGAAAGTACTTACTTGGAGGTATACAGGACATTTTTTTCTGAATTATTGTAATAGTATTTCAAAAGTTAAGGGGGGGGGGACGCTCTAATTTTAACTTTGTATTAATATATCTCGAGACTGGGGTGTTTGATCCACATGGATTCAAGGCGAGTTTGATTGTATTTAAAAATACCTGTTTAACGATACCCTACACGATGGGTTAAGTCGAATTTTTTTTTAGAATTAACTTTTCGCTGTATGGGAGGGGGGGTAAAAAATGATTATTTTTCGATAATTTTAAAAACCAATTCTTGAATTATCGCTATACATCTCTCCACCAATTTTCGTGGCAATCGGTTCAGAAACGGCGGAGAACGAACCAGGACAGACAGACAGACAGACAGACAGACAGACAGACAGACAAGACGAAACTATAAGGGTTCCGTTTTTGCCATTTGGCTACGGAACCCTAAAAATGGTTGCCACAAGACACTTTCACTCTTGATGATAGGAAATTAGCTAATATAATATTAATTTATTGTAATAATGTCTTGTATAGCAAACCTAAAACCTTTAAGTTAATGAGAACCTGAATCTCGCCGCATTAAAAATATTATACGAAAGCAAAGCTTTTCCCAAACTCGTATTATTCAAATATAAGAAAAAAAAAGTGCCGTAATTTTTTTCAAAATTTAGCCAGTTTAGCTACGTATACGTTCTTTCTTAACTTACATTTTGATCGTTTACTTAACTTTGTAAATACACTCACTGCCCTGAAAATGCCTGGCAACCCTACCAGTTAACTCAATCGCACCGTAAGCCGGAATAATGACGATGATGCCCTCAAAATATTAAATGAATATTAACACAATCATTCCGGTTACCGTCCATCGTTCATTATCCCATACTAGCGGCCGCCCGCGACTCCGTCCGCGTGGATTTCGATTTCCAATATCCTATGTGTTATTCTGATGTATAAGCTATATTGTGGTAAAGTTTCATTCAAATCCATTCAGTAGTTTTTACGTGAAAGAGTAACAAACATCCATACATCCATACATCCACACATACAAACTTTCGCCTTTATAATAGTAGTAGGATCACGACGACTGCGGATTACCGCCATCTCTCGAAAGTCAAGGGTTTGTCTACATAAATTATCTCAACTCATTCGCAAGTATCATTGCACAATTGTGCAACTGCACTGAATCCATATACGTATTGTTTCGCAACTGTTTCTCGTGTTTTTCGCGAGCGCGAGTTTTTAAACGAATTCTGTTGTAGGTTTATTTATTGTTTTGAAGGAGATGTACTTCTTTTGCAATTAAAATTTTGTCGTGAGACAATAATGCAAGTTGCCGTAGAGATAATAGTTCTCTTGATGCATTGTATTAACCAGCCTGGTTAGTTCAGGATCATAGCCGTAGCGTACCCTGGGCTCCGAGGCTTTGGCTGAGGATGCAACCAGGAGAGGCGCTAGGGTGATAGTGAATTCACTAGAGATGCTAAGTGTAATAATCATTTAGCATCAAGTGAATTCACCGGAGAAGGCGTCTGCCAAATCAGAGGTTAAACAGATGCGCTGCTGGTTTCAAAGTATTAAGAATACTTGGCTCCAATATTCGTGCATAGTGTAGTACAGCAACCGAAGCGAATTTTTACTTGATAAAAAAAAATCTCAGTAATATTAGCGGTAATATTATCGGTGACCGAAAGAAGTGGAAGGAGAGTAGGGAGGCCTTTGCCCTGCAGTGGGACAGTATAGGCTATTAATAAATAAATAACAATAAATAAATATTATCGCATCAGAAACTGTTAGTGGGACTAACGATAGCTCTAGAGCTAGTTACAAGAATAACAGATCGATTTCACAAGATATGGTTTCCAAAATGGCCGATGAGATATATATCGTATCTAGTTCATATTAGAAAATTCGGTATTCCCTCAAGCATTATCAGCTATGCAGCAGCATGTTACATACTACCCAATAAATCACTTAACTCCAAACTTATACGGTCTATAATCGCTTGGCAAGCGTACGTTAGTTTAATTAGCAAGTCCAGTGCTTGAGTCAGACATCGGCTTAGTATATTGATGAATACCCCAGTGTTCCTTAGGGATTAATGTATGGACTAATACCGACGTCCAGGATATGATAAAGCTGTTATGTACCGTCGGGGCAGTAGTTAAGCTCCTTATAGTATTATATTGATAATTCTCATGATATTGTGAGAATATTAATCGTGATATTTGTAAACATGTAAAGTTTTAATGCAGTTTATATCAATAATCATCTTGCCTATATTTTGTAATCAAATAGATAATTTATTTGACTGATACCCTTTGGTTTTAACTGACATTTTAAAGGGCTTTGTAATATGATTACTTTAGTTTTAACCGGCATCAGACATTATAACGGTCCAATTACTATTTATTGAACACATTGTAATAAACGAACTTAAACTGTCATCAGCAAATCAAAAGGATTAATTGAAACTTTTCAACTTAATAACTTTATTGAAGAGAAGATACAACTTCAACAACAAATCAAAGTGAATAGAGAAATCGTTTATAAGTTATCTCTTTCCTTATAAGTGGACAAATCGAATATTAATAAATTCCTGGCACCAAATAGGACATCTGGTATCGTGGCCTGGCCTTATTTGGAGGCATTGCACAACAACTATACATACATGCATCATAATAATACCTTGAATTCCTTGTTTTGTTTTGAAAGGAGTTAACACCTTTTGTTTTTAAACCTTTTTGGACCGACTTACTTGACCAGCAAGTTGAAGAATTATTCTTAATACCTACGTGTATTTATACTTTCTTTTCTTGAAAAAGGTGGTTTGCAGGCAAGTGAGAGCATTTTATGTAGCTTTTATTTTGATAAAAAGTAGAGTGTATTATAAAAAGTGCAATTGTAATTAATATTATCTTTAATAGGCAATCAGCTACATGATGTATAGGTTCTGAGTACTTTTACCAATATTGTTTAGGCATCTTTCAATCGAAGTTTACTCCAAACTTCCGTAAAGGTAGCATAACTCACAATCTGATTTAACATTTCCACAGTTTATTGACATAACTGAAAGAGCACTTGAACCTAACGCAGTTAAAATTAGATTGCACGCGCTTACCATCGGGAAGAGTCGAGCCAAATGGCTGAAGGACTTGGATCAAACCATAGATTAAAATCGTTACGATTGCCCCGACACTAAATAACTGTGGCATTATTTTGTAACACGTCGTACGTCTCAACGTGCTTTCGTGTGTGTGCAAGAAGTGACGGTCGCTTCATATTTTTGTCCCCATTTCAGAGTGGTTCTAGTATGGCGAGGGCATTTATCACTATTAAATCAACCGATGTTTTTAAAACAGGAAGCGACTAATGGCCCCTGTCTAATAAACGCATTTCTTTATAGTGCTCTCTTGTTGTTTTTGGAAGCTGCCGAGAGTGAATAAAAGGGTGATTTGTATGAGATATGTTTACGTTAGCGCTACTATAATGATTTGAGATTTGATTTTTTTGTTTATTTTGTAGTAGTGTAAAGTGCGTGTCGGTTCGTCATCTATAAATCGATTAAAAATACATTATGCTATCTAGCAACCAGATATCTTTCCCGATGAATTTAAGATCAAATAGTAAAACGCCGCACTGACTGAAAGCAGTCTAAAAAAGTAACAAGAGAATCTTGATTGAATTAAAAAATAATCTTGAATAAATGGACGCCTTAACGTATTTCTGATTGAATAAACCCTAGATTTTTGTCTTTGTCGCCAATAAAAACTTCATTAGACCTCTTTGACTAAGCCACAAAGCGCTTATTTCAATGTTAAATTTTCCTCGGCATCTCGATCCTCGACGCTTCGGTCTTCTTGTCTTTTATCGATTACGCTTTTTCATCCGAGACAAAGTGACACTTTGTGTTTAAACGTTCGTTCCCCGATAAGACACGAGCAAAAAGCGAGCGAAACCATTCTACAGATACAAAGACCGTAAAACTTTCTTCAACAACATTTTGCTTGTTCCAAATGGTTTGTGATGCCTTCGGCTACATACGAGTACATTCTAATCAATTTTACTTTCACCTATAGAACTGGATGTGAATAAAAAAAGGGGTATAAGAAGGGTAAAGTTTAGTTGATCTGTCACTCTAATGAGCTTGTCTGGAAAAGTAGCTTCACCTTACAGAAGACCACAGTGAAGTAGCACTTTATATCTGTTGTGCTATGTTTCTGCTGGTGAGCAAGGTCGAAGCGTTTTTTTATGGCAGAGCCGGCAAACAAGCCAGCGGGTCCCCTGACGGTAAGCAATCACAGCCGCCCATGGACATCCGCGACACGAGAGGTATCGTTGATGTGTTGCCGGCCTTTTAAAGGGGTGTGGGCCTCCGGCACACTCACAAACCAGACGAAACACAATAGTAGAGACTATTATTTCATGCTGATGTTATGTGAGAGGGTGGTACTTTTCTGGGCGAGCCGGCCCATTCGTGCTATGAAACAGCATGGCTCTACCAATACTAAGTTTTTAAGGCTCAGAACGCATCTGCGACCCTTGTTGAGTTATTGATAGCCAGAGAATACCATCACTAACTCTTGCTCGTTTGCCTCCCTCTTACAAAAAAAAGGATGCATCCAATGAGGTAATTGGAAGAGGAAGCAATGCTTAATCCAATAATTGTTCAAATTCCGCCGCTAATCGGATCTGTTTCGAGCGAGCAACTTGAGGCGAATGCAATTGCCAGTAATTGCAGAGACAATTAGCCCAGTTGTGTAGAGTACCTCCCAAATATGAAGACGTAGTTTGCAAACACTCGGACAACCGGATCTGTGGCATGTTATGTCAATAAGTTTGAACAAGTGAACGATTTTACGTTTGAGAATTTTATGGTCGTCATTTTGTATCAAGTTTCTGAATTGGTTTGTCTTTATTTGTTTAAAAAATCTTTCTCCGGAATTATGTTAAGTCATTGCGTCATAATGACAGTTGCTTGAGCTTTTAGTTTTTAGAAACTGGACCCTAAATTAATTGTACTCCTTTCACTAAGATAGTCAAAATTTTTAACAATTTTACATCTCGAGCATACCTAACCACTTTATTTTACAATTATTAATTTTCTTTGGCGCAACTCGAACGCCCACAACTCAACCTGCGTAATAATTTATTCACGGCATCGTATTTCCAGAGATTAATAACAATTCCACAGGCAAATTTGTCGTCGCAAGTTTTCGTGAACATATCAATAGATTTGCCTTATCGGCGCTTACACGGATGGTAAACAAATTTTATTACAATGTAACTCCTGAAGTTCTGCTAGTCACGACACTGTTATGCTAAACTGTCGTCGTACACGCAAATGTAACACTAAGCTAACTGTTGTTGCTTCTGGTCACACATAAATTCACTCAGTTCGTACGGAATACAAGAAAGGAGTCAATCGTTTTTGTATGGAGAGTTAGGCCCACTTAAAATTTTAGCGTTTATTTACGAAATGGATATCAATTTATTCCTTATAATCTCTAGATTATAGCGGTAACATTACTTTTTCATATTTTAACCGGAATCGTTAGAAATAAGATGTGAAAAAATATATAAACCTCATAAAGTAATCTGTCATTTTGCTTTCCTGACTTTCAACGCCTGAACCGTAAATACTTACACATAAGGGCGATTTTCCATTATGTTTTTCCTATGTATCTGAAGTAAAAGCAATTTATTATGACTAGTGGCCGCCTGTGACTCTGTCCGCGTGGAATAAGGTTTACGCACGCATAGTCTTAAACTATAGCTTTACATTTTTTAGTTTAAGCCCGCCTCGACTAATGGATAATCCACGCCAAAAATATTTTTTCAATTCGAACCAGCTGTTCCTTATAGTAGCGTGTTCAAACAAACAAACGAACTACAGCTTTTTTATAATTATTATATAGTAACTAATGACAGTTAACAGACGGGAGGTTTCTGACATTTGTATTCAGTTTTTAAATAAAATGAAAATCCGGCAATAGACTAGCACTTGCGTTCCGTTATACGGATTTTTTTGTATTGTTTATTCGAATTATTTTATTTCATTAATTAAATGATTGAAAGTCACTTCCAATCACCGCCTTAGATAAAAATAGGCATGAAAACCGTTCCAAAAGTAATTTGCGTCTCCTTTATGTTCGATTTCAAGTGTTGTATTTTAATTATTTTGATTAAAACCTTTTTACTTTAGTTATCTGTATGTCAGCCATTGTTTACTAATCTTTGGACAGATAGTTCAAGGATATAATCAAAATAAGGGTTTTTTATTTTAGTTTACTGACTCCGGTTTCGTTTGAAATTCAATTCAATTGCAAAATTCATAAAAAAACATATACATTTTTTACATACTTCTCTTTCTCTTAAACGTTACCGATTGTTGGTGGGCCCAAAAAAAACTGTCACCTTTAATATACCCAAGTTTATAAAGGTGTCGCTACGGAAAAGGGGCAATAGGTTGACAAATAGCCGGCCGACCTTTCTTGCCCGATCGATCAATGTTTTTTATCGGCATTCTTTAAAACAAAACACGATTTATACCTGCTCGAGTTTGGAGACAAACATGAATACGTAAGATGCGCCGAGGCAAGCCAAGATGATCGGATCGTTGAAGCTGTGCAGAAGCTAAACTCCGTTATTTCTTCGTCAGGTTTCCTCTGATACTTGGACAACTTAAAATGACGATAGACCGAGCTGGACGCCCTCCTGCGCCTCGCAGAGCATCCTCGACGTACAGGAGCTACGATGAGCTCGGCATCATAGACCGTGCTAGACCTTTAAGATACCGGCATGGCGGCGTCGAAGACCTAACGGGGCTAGAACAGAGAACGTACAGATCTTACGAGCCCCGAGAACTAGACGATATAACAGTAATTAGTTCTGAAGAGATTCCTAAGCCCAAAAGGAAGACAATGGAAGGTCTCGCTAACGGTTTTAGGAGAACATTCTCCGTCCGAAGCAGGAGAGAAGAACCGGAGGGTATACAAATGGATACCTTTAATGTGACTTGTGAGGAGAATTTCGCTACTGTGAGAGGAGCGCCTTTCGGACGCCGCAGGTCGTTGTCGAGGGATAGAGGATCGTTGATAGCCAGGAGTTCTTCAGAAGGGGATGTGAGGATGCCGGCTCCCCGGGCCCCACCCGCCCCCGCGCCTCGCCTGCACCGCTGCCTCCGAGCTCTCGGCGGGAGCTGGAAAAACCTCCTTCTATGTGAGTCTTCAAGACAGCTTTCACAATCACAATCATTAACCGTCCACGGTTTAATCAAATCATCTGTTAACCAATTGCGTACATAACTCCTAACCTGAGGTCCGGTCCCCATTATTCCGCCTTTTAAAGGTAGTTAACCGTTCGCGGCGCTTGGCTTGTCTGTTTTAATTATTGGACCGACGGGTACAAATGACCACGAGGAGCTTAGTTTGTTTAAACCGACGATTAACCGCACAGCTTAACTGAATTAAGCGCTTTCTTTTATGTAAATTAACCGATTGTTTGCCGTGAAGGAGTGGGACGATTAGTCGGGGATAGGAAAACAACACCCATATTTTATTGGTAAATGATATCGCTTAATTCAAGCCGACATAATTGCCGAGTATCGAATAAGTAATAATAGTCATTACAGTTTTTATTGGTCAATACGTTATTGTTAATCATTGGTAGTTGTTATAATTACTCATAGCGTGTTTAAGTAATGACCATTTATAAATTGAACATTAAATCCAACCCATGAAATTAAAGAACAATTTTATCGATATGCAGACAGAAAAAGATGTGGGTTAGACAAAATATTCAAATATGGAAAAATAAATGTAGTAGTAGTTTTGAATATTTAAAACGTCTTTCATGCCATATTATAAACACTTTCTCTAAAAGTTCCTTGCGGGAAAGTCTTTGATAATACACGGTGTGTTCATAAATGGCAATTGTATCGTAAATCCACTTACTATTCATCTAAAAGTTATGGTGTTTTATGAACATGGTGTCTGAATGACTATACGGTACCCGAGTTCAAACCCACGACCTCTTGAATACAACCGAGGTTGTTTCTGACTAAGCCATAACGATAAATAATGGACCTAGGCAAAACATAGTGTTATGGGCCTTTCTGATCTGTAGGGAGACTAATAAAATTAAACATTCTTTGGTGCTAGATGCTAACATAGATAATAGTTAATCCTATTTTATCTACGGAAGGTTTAAATTCAATGTATAGCTGATTTGAACCGTAGGTTAAATTAATAAATATTTGTTCAATGTTTTGGACATCCATAATAACAATTAATGTAATATTAAATGCTTATTTTTACTAAATCAATTTATTTATATGTAAGGTGTTACAATTAACAGTTAAAAGTTTTTAGTGTAAAGTCGAGCTTTTTTAACTAACAACAAAGTCACCCAATAATTTCCCAAGACCTTCAATCTACACAAAAATATACTACACCCACATTAAAATGTCTAGCTGACCCAAATATTTCGTAATATACATTTTTCTCATAACATACATATGTACATTTGATGAAAACCTTATGTGGGTAGTTAATCCTATTAAAACTATATTTATATCAGATGTTCGCTCTGGTGTAGGTCACATTATTTTGCATATAAGAGGTTGATATAAAGCTGTCATTTATTCATTTTTGATGTCTATCTGACATGGTTTTAGAAATACTTAGTCCAATCATAAAGCAGTTTTACGTAACGCTGTCTGAAGGATATTTTGTTTTGAAACATTATATGATGTCATTTCAGTCGAGTCCCTTTGTATGTTTCTATCAAAATGGACGCACTTGTGCAGATATTAACTGGAGGTTCAAGTAGTTTCATATCTTCAAGTATCAAACATAAATATCTGTTATTAGCACTTGTTAAATCATATAACTATCGTGTAATGCATTGTAAATACTTAATTATATTCATTTTGATGTAGTTTCTACGCCTCCACAACTAAATACAACCCACCATTTTGTGTAGGATGGAACGTGCTAAAAGCACACGTACGTGTAATAGTGTAAAATATTTCGTGCAATTGTAGACCTTATTGCGTTGATATTAGTGTTTGTATTTAAAGATATTTTAATATTAATACTAATATATCACATACTTTATAAGAGGCGATATCCCTAATAGGGGAATATGTATGCAAATGCGTGTTATCATGGTTTTAATAATATAACTCTACCTTCTGCCCGCTTTCGGCCATGGCCGCCGATCTTACGATCAGCCCGGTACGCAGGGTATATTATATTGCACACTCAGAGTGCAAGCACACGTGCACTCCCTATTCCCTCACTCTCATAATTCGGTGGGTCAGCAATTTGACACGACCGAAGAGAGATCAGGCGCAGAACTATCGCCTTTTCGTGCCTTCCAAAGTTCCAACGAATGGAGGAGCTCGACATGAAATTTTTCGGTCACCCATCCGAAGACTGGCCTCTGCGAAAGTTGCTTAGCTTAGCAAAAGCAGGCCAAGCGCGCCAACCACTGCGCCATCGAGTTTGTCAGCTGCGTTATTATGGTATCGAAATCTTAGGTCGCGAAGAATAAGGACACTTATGGACAAAAGCTATTTAAGGGTTATTGTAATTTAGTGTTTCAAATGGAATATGTCCCAAATGGGTCGGAAGCTCACCTGGACGCTAATATATTGTAATGCATTCAGGGTTTGCCTTCTGTGTAACAAAAGTAGGATGTGTTGATTGTCATTGACCTACATAGAGGAGTGTTTGTAAACAGCCGCGGTGTCCGACTACATCTTCTGTCCTACTGAATAAAAATACTTAAGGGAGGATAATCATCGCTCAATAGGTATGTTCCACATGGAAGGCACAAGCTATTTTCTAATTAAGATCACAATTACTGCTGCTAGCTTAATTGATATAGAAGTCCATGTTATCTGGTGACGACGCAAGATGATTTGATTATGTTCGAAAATTTCGATTCACTCTACCTGACTCGTGAGAATACAGGATCAGGCCACAATGCAGTGACTCAACCAATAGATCACCGACGAAATGCTGATAATGTACAATAATCAGACTACCAGATTGATAGCTAGGTACATAGAATATACATATAAGGTGTAACAAAATTTTCTGCAATTATTTTAAGGGCGAAATGTTTAATTGTAATGTAAAACACACATGTATGTTTTGTTGCACCTTATATGTTGTATTATTTTATTATATTATTTAGATGCTCAAGGTCAGTACATCTATAATAATGTATCTTGCGGCCATGATTAAAGTTCATAGGTTCATTAAAAATGCATTGCGTAGAGTCGCAACATTCCTAACAGTACCTACGAGGTTATTTATCGTGTTGTGACCATCAATTGTTATGCAAAATTAAACTGGTCTATATTTGCATGGACTGTTTATTATATTTATATAATATATTGAGTCTACGTAAATATTTACATAAATGGCGCCACTTCGCATATTAAGTGTGGGAAGTTTTACCGTGTTTGTTAAATCTTTGATTTATTGGTATAAAAAACTGGCCGATATAAAAAAAGGTTTGTGACAGTTAGGGTAAAATACTCGAGCTCGTTAATCACATGGGGATTCCACGGGATTAAAAGAAAAAATGTGTGATATCTTATTGTGTCTGTTTATGTTTAAGCAATAGCAACATTTTTTTTTAATTTATATTGTACCGTTTGAGAAAAATTTTTAGCTACTGACATTGTTTACCGAAAATGCCTCCTTGAAAATTTACTTTTACAAATCTCTTAAATGCACCTCTTTAGCTTTGTATACCGACAAGAAGTGTATGGTTTTGGAAGTTGTATATTATCTCCTAGTAAAATCATAAAATATATGACGTTTAGCAAAGAGCAATTTTAAAGTTACAAATCACTAAGTGATAGACCCCACTGGGCACAATGGGTACGTGCCCAGGGCCCCACGATCCATTGGGGCCCCCAGACCAGGGTCTAAAGCTTAAAGGCCTATGTGCCCAGTGACTCTTAGAGGTAAAAGACGGCCCTGCTTACTGTTTAACACAGGTACCCGAATTTCAACTACCTTTAAGGCGAAACTTTCGAGACACCTGACTTCTCGTACTCTTCACATTAAAACACAAAGGTCGCTCCCTGCACCCCATACTTACTAAAATTGCCTGCACACACGCCTATAGCGGAAATAATGCGACTAATACCGAGGGTGGATGTCGACGAGTATATGTAGGTATTCAGTATTCATTGAGGATGACGCTTCTGTCTTTTAGCGAAATTACTTTCGTTAATACGCATGTTTGTATGTATATGTATAAGTAATAAATAGAGGGTGCTTGTCTAGCAGTTTTTTGGTCTATACATTATGTTTTCGATGGTTATTACCTTGTTTTGTGATCTTGTTTTTGTTTGGAAGTGCGCAATGTGTGTGTACAAATAGTGAACGATCTTGTGTAGTGTTCCGTCGTGATTTGATAAATCATCATGATTGCCAAGATTGTAATTTAAGCGAAAGTTAACTGAGTAGATTATTTCAAAGACTTAACGAATGCAGACGCCTCGATGGTCTAGTGGTTGAAGTACCGGTCCCCGATCTCGAGGTCCTGGGTTCGATTCCCGGGTTGGGCAAAATTGTGTTGATTTTTCTGAACACAGCCCGGGTTCGTGATCGCCAACCCGCATTTGGCAAGCGTAGCGATTGAGCCAAAACCCATCTTTGTAACAAAAACATGATTTGAAATGATGGAGGCCTTTGCCCTGCAGTGGGAAAATTAATAGGATGATACTTTATCGAATTCATTGTTTCTAGGTGGTCAAGTTTGGTTAATACAAAGCTAAACTATTTCGAGTGTATCCACAATTTCAAAAGAGAATTCACCCTTAAAAGTCCTAAGCATAACTGTCTCCCAACATAACACGTGGTGTCATAACTGCTAATCTGTTTTATCTGGCGGTCCGCGGCACGTAGCTGTCTGGGAGCACGTTCTACAGCAGACATGATATTTGCAGCATAGCTTGTGGTGTAAGGGAGAAGCTGACAGCAATCCTGGTCTAGACAAGTTACCATTCTTGAGTCTTGTCGAAAGTTAGTAGGATAAATGGTCTTTAGTCACGTTGTTTCGTAATCAGTTAACATTATGTTCGACGTACAGTTGGTAGAACAAGCCACGGACGGATGTATGACAATGAGTCTCTCATAGCGTTACGATTGCTGCCGTATATATATTAAAGAATGAAAAATTTATACTTTTTTGTCTCAAAATTTGTTACATGTGAAGATAAAACTCTCCAAATCCTTTCATATAAACAGTTGTTTTGTCAAGTAAGGGTTTCGGTGGCACAATTGGTAAAAACGCTTGCCCGGTTTGCAAGAGGAGCGGGTTCGAGTCCTGCCTGAAGTCAGATGATTTTTTTCTTGTTTGTAAAATATCAATTATGGACAAAGGTAGAATCAGCGTGTATAATGCTTAAAAATTAATATACAAAAAAGTTGTTTTGAGTTAACTTCAAGTCGTTAAGTTGCTCCAAATAACACAACCAATAATATGTCCCTCACATCTATACTAATATAAAAGCTGAAGAGTTTGTTTGTATGTTTGTTTGTTTGAACGCGCTAATCTCAGAAAATACTGGTGCAATTTGAAAAAATCTTTTTGTGTTGGATAGTCCATTTGACGAGGAAGGCTTTAGGCTATTGGAAATCGAAATCCACGCGGACGGAGTCGCGGGCGGCCGCTAGTATTCTTATATTTTAACAATATCCTTGTCAATCCGCTGCATCCCACCCACTTGTCCCACAATAAAACTGCAGCACATAACACAGATCATGGTTAGAATAGGTCAGCGCAATGGCACCGTCAGTTTTCACTACGTCAAATTATCAGCTGATCTATCATTACGAGCCAATAAAACATAACCTAGCATCATGTGTGATGATATGCATTGGATATTATAGGTGTGAGGTTACTCATATAAAAGTAGGTAAGAAAGTTTGGACCAAATACTATTTTACTGACACGTGCACAATATACGCGAGCGACGGTTTGGAGTGATGGTTTTTAACCGTTGACAGTTACACTGAGAGGTCGCAGGTTCGATATAGAAGAAATATTCGCACTAGACTTTCTGCTTATGAAATGTTGCTTCTAATATGAGTAATAAAAATTCTTACATTGATTTGAATCCGTGGTGGATTCAGATTAATGTAAGTGAAGTGTTTTAGTATATTGCGTCATCATTTTTTGAAGTTTTTTTACATTGGATATAATTAATGCAAGAGTACTTGTCAACACTGACAAATGTATTTTACATCAAAAACTTAACAATAACAAATAAAAAATACATTCCCAAATTAATGAACCTCATAATAAAGGTTACATCAACCTTCAAACTTGTTGAATCGTAGGCTCAGTCCTTAATAAATCTATCAATTTACCAATCGCCATGATAAATACGGGCCGCGTATTAACGAGCGTGTGATTTAGCGTTATTACATGCGATTTATGTAAAATTACAGTGTAATTGGCATATTCCTAGTCGCCATTTAATTGTGATTGCCGGCGACCCGGTGAGGCTTAGGTATTCGTCTAATATGCGTGATGCATAAGCAATAGTTGGTTAGTAGGAGCTATAGGTAGTTTAATCATTTGATTAATTATTGTTAAGTATGAGTAAACAACGTGTTTGAAAGCTTAGGGGTCGGATGTTTGATTCTCGCCTTGTTTCAATATCGTCAAGTTCATCAAGGCAAGTGATCTAAATCTAAAAACCGAATTTATAGACTTAACCTAGCGGGATTCGAACCCTCGACTCTCGGTTTTGTAGCCAGGGTCTTTGACATCTAGACAAACGGGTTCGTCTTAACATCATAAGGTAAACCAACTAAAAGAAACTTTATTTTGTACCCTAGTATATTTTAAAAGGCACATACTACTTGCGTAATATTCATTATCATCGTTAGTGCAGCAAAGCTTACAAAAAAATAATCACTTCTTTCACTCGATACGAAAGCGAGAGAATAGGTCAACAAAATCGACTGGAGTAAATCCCTTTAACCGCGCATTGTTCGTCGATCTTATCATTATTCCACTTTTAAATCGATTCGTATATAACGTCTGGACAAGGTTATCCACTTTGAGCTCCCATAACTTGACTTTTTTGTTTTATCGTGGCAGAAAATGCATTACGCATATCCCGTTCTTAGGTGGATTAGGCAAGAGTCTGTGGGACTATCTACTTTCCATTCACCTACCTAAGACGATAGACTACCCACTAAAATCTTCCAAAACTTCCTCTCTCGAAGCCGTATTATCCATTGGGAGACCACGGTTTGATTGCACCAATTGGGCTTCGGCGGCGACTTGCTTGGTAAACCAAGCCCGCACGGCTAAACGGGTGGCCGAAGAAGTGTGGCCGACCTCTTAAAAATTAAAATTGGCCTTCTGAAACACCAAAAGGTGCTCAAAGTGACTAGGCTAGGTGCTCAAGTTGCTGGTGCTAAAACATTGGGTGCGCAAAGTGGACTGGTGGTGTCTGGACCGGGAAGTGTCGCTCACATAATTTATCCTAATTGACGCCGGCAACAGAAGCCTCGCCGTAACGATGCGATATGATTTATAAACGATTATCTCGATTTCGAGTTCTCGCAACTGGGACGGGTAACTGTACCGTTTCGGGATAGTATATCATTGTTATGGGTGATATAGGTATTGGTGGGGTAAACTAAAAGAGAGCTTTAGTAGCTTCTTAACGGCATAACTTGGAAAGGAAGAGTAGGGTTGCCAGGTTTTATTAAGAATAACCTTATTTGATTATTATTTTTACTTTTTAGAATTGTATAAAATATATTTTTTCACATTAGTATAATTATTAAGTTTAGGCTAATTTACTTACAACATACGAGTATATTATCTTTTTGCTTGTGACATTACTAAGAAGGAAGTTATTCATAAGGTATGTCTGTTACTTCTGGTTATAAATGTAGTAGTGACGTGTTTTGTACAAATGTTGGTCTAGGCGTAAATTATCACATTTAACGTATAAATGTGAATATAAATTCGTCATGGTTCTTTTGTCAACTTTAATAGTTAAAGTAAATATTGACATCAAATTCGTGGAAGTGTGACTAAAAATATTCCGATAGTTGTAATATCACAAGTTTGCATAACAATCAATCAATCAATCTAATCCATTTAATTTTAAATAAAAATAACAACAAAATACGTATTCATTTTACCAAGATTTTTTTACGATTAGTGGAAAGCTCATGAAACAATATTCCACTTTGATAATTAAGGTTTACGAAATACCTAATATCAATGACAGGAGTCTGAAGAGCTGTACAATGGCTTCTTTACAGAACTTGACAACATTTTAATAAATGCAGAACCTCTTTTGTGTCCCTGAAAAAATTTCCCCTCTTTTGTGATTTAGATATTGGGTACAAAGCATTCGCACAGACGCTTATAAAAAGTTAACCATTTCTTTTCCCCTCTTCAAACCATGACTGAGCTGTAGGGATGAAGAATTACTTGGAAAATACGGAAAAAACAAGCAGTCACAGATATCAATGCCAAAAATATTCTGATTTAAGTTCCGTTAGATTCAAAACACCAAAAATTCAAAAACTATTTTGAATGTATAACGTAAACTTTTTTGATATCTAAACCTCCTTAAAAACCTTAAACAATCAATAAAAAAGTAAACATCCTCGAAGGCCAAACCGAACACCGAATTTCGCCGATGAAAAAAAAACTAAAATCAAACATGGCGTCCTCGAAAGAAGTTATTTGTTTTAGCATCCAGTCTTAAGACGACAAATAGGGTAAAAAACCGGCCCTTTATACATCGCAGAGGCTCGTATTCCCGGCCATTATTTGAAGGCACGCATGCCCTTTTCAGGCCCTTTGAATACCGGGTATTGTTCCTTATACGCCCTTCGTACGGGTTTGGAGTTCTGGACCCCTCCCCCGATCGCCTAGGCACGGTTTCCTTCGATGTTAGACGATAAATGCCGTTCTAATGTGGAGGATTTCAATTCTATGGCTGTTGTAACGGTGTTGTTGACTACGATTTTTAAATGATGCTTAAATGGAAAACGATTTACGAAGTATTAAAGATTTTAAGGCTGAATAATTTGAATAACAACCACTTTTGTTCATTATTGCTGAAAGTTTTTAAAATTTTGTTAAAAAATATTAAAAATAAATATTAGGTACTTGCAAAGAATTCGTCAACAGTTGCACACAGTTTAGTTGTAATGGATTTCATTCAAATGATTGCCAGACAGAAATTCTGTTCACCAAAAAATCAAAACTAAAACTGTGTACCTACGAGTACTCCTTTTGTAGTCTTTGTTTGGACGCAAAAAGCGCAAACAAAACAAAGTTCCACCAATTTGCCGTACCAAAAATTTCGAAATATTTGATTTATCCGCACTCTTTTGCGGGGTGTACCATTTTGTCCATTAAGACTCAACTTAAATAATATTTTATTCCCTTAACAATAGAACTCTTTTCTCTCTGCTCGTTAAAAAGCAGCCATTAAGTGGAATTAGCTGAAGTTTTGCGACACACGTGTTTACGAATACAATGGCTTAGGGATTTACTCATTTCTATAGAATATTTTGGTCTATTGAACGATGGGGTGTTGGAAAGGGACGCACGTATTTGTCTTTTGTAGGGAAGAATGAAATAGCAGTATAATATGCGATCGGAACGTGGGTTGGTATTTTTGATTGCGCAATTGTTTATGAAATATGTATAGGCACTTGTACTTAAATATATTGTGGGAATAAAAAAATACAATTGACAATAATGTTTATTTAATATCTTCGGTAAGCCCAAGGTTTTGGGTTTGGGTTCGATGCCCAGTAAATTGTGATTGAAAAATTATCATATTGTCATTAATTATGATTGTTTGTTACATATTTTCACATCCCTATTTATTGTAACTACATATTATCTATAAACTATATTTGCTAGACATGATAGTGGAAGAATTCCTACTCTTGTGCAATTTTGTATTATATTTTGCTAATTAATGTTTTCCTTTTTTACAGGTAAGTGTAACCAGTTACTACTAAAGATAAACTGCTAATACCTGATTAAAAAATGGTAAGTCTTTTTTTTCTAAGTGATTTTGATTAAGATACTTTAAAATATTTTTTATGATACTTTAAAAATAACTTGCAAGCAAAATCATTATTCAAATTGTATGAGAAAATCTGAATAATGATTTTACTTGCAAGTTATTTTAATTGTGGTATTTTATATCCGACGGGCTATTGACGCCCACAAGTAAAATGGATTACCAGTTGCTTATACCTACGTCTTAGAAAAAATAACTATGTTTATTTATATGATATATGACCATGCACTGTCAAGAAGCCTTATTCCTAAAGCAATAAGGCTCTCATTAAAAGTTCCACTTATCATGTACTTGGTTCCCGCGCCTCCCCTGATTAGCCCTGAAGATACTGTCAGTCCGATAAACTCCATCCTTCACTCTGACTTGCAACTTGCTTGAAATCAGGTATTTAACATGTTGGTAAACATATATATCAGCTGTATTGTACATTATTATAATTTCCTTTCCACTCGCAAGATTTATATCAGGCAGAGTGTACAGAACAAAAAATACTTAAATTATCTTCGACAGAAATATGGTCTTGATTAAGAGTCGTATGAGCTCTATATTATATGAATACACTAGATGCCCGGTATGTGCTTCGCTACATGTGGTAAATGAAGAAACACTCGACCGATTATGTGAACTTCACATAAACCAACTACTAAATACTCCAAACAAACCCTGAAGACTTGGTTTGGATAGGTCAGCTCGTTCTTCAGTTATAAATAGACAACGAAGAATGCCACTTATTTTTATATGTAAAGATTAATTTTGATTTAGATTTTTTCTATGAATCGAATATTTAATGGTAAAGCCCTAAGGAGCCTTGAAAAAGTTACATTTTGAAAACGAATATGCGACTAGCCATAGATAACTGACGTGGACAAATCCATACAATTGGAATTGACGAAGAAAGCCATCGCTATCGAAATGTTACTTTGTCTCGGACCATAATTTCTTAATGAGTAATACCGATCCTTAAACCGGCTATGTAGAAAACGCCTAGAGAAAATATACGTCTCCAACCCGCTTGTTTAAAAGCCGTTGACATTTATGTACGTACGTAAAGAATCCCAAACAATAGGGCACCTGACTTTATTTATTGTCCCATTTAAGTCTGCCTAGGTATTCAAATTGACATTTAAACGTCATTGTGATTATGAGATCGCTCGGGGCGCTCGAGACGAGTGTCTAGATTGACTTGATTGATCATGGGTGTATGTTAATTGATGGTGAAGAACAATTTAAATGTTAACTTTGTTACGTAAATTCTTTGGACGTTGCTGAACTTTGGGAGTATTGTTGCCTTTTTAGGGTTCCGTAGCCAAAATGGCAAAAAACGGAACCCTTATAGATTCGTCATGTCTGTCTGTCTGTCTGTCTGTCTGTCTGTCTGTCCGCCAGTCTGTCACAGCAACTTTTTTCCGAAACTATAAGAACTATACTGTTGAAACTTAGTGAGTGGATGTATTCTGTGAACCGCAACAAGGTGTTCACACGAAAATAGGAAAAAAATAAAAAAAGTGGGGGGTCCCCATAGTCAAAACTGAAACTCGAAATTTTTTTTTCATTGAACATATACGTGTGGAGTATCTATGGATAGGTCTTAAAAATTATATTAAGGTTTCTAATATCACTGTTTTCTAAAGTGAAAACTTTGCGTGACAGACCCTTCCAAAGTGGAAAAAAGTGTGTCCCCCCCCTCTAACTTCTAAAATAAGAGGATGATAAAACTGAAATAATTATATAATGTACATAACCATAAAAACTACCAAAGAAAATTTGTTCGAACGAAATCTATTCAGTAGTTTTTTTAATACGTCAAAAATAGAATTTGTACGGAACCCTCAGTGCGGGAGTCCGACTCGCACTTGGCCAATTTTTGGAAATAGGATTCTTTGAATGCGCTGTAGGCATCGTCGGTACTTTAATATGACATTGAACTAACACATTCCTTTCTCATATCATTATGAATGTTTATAGTGAGCCTACGGAATGAAACACTCCAGTGTTCTAGTTAATTATAACCATCAAGTTGTATAAATGTAGCATGGAGATTTTTTACATTCCCTGGATTTTCTGATGTAGTAGTTTTGTGTGACGTTTGGCCGTGTTATTAGGGGCTGACAAGTTAAAAATGCAACTCTGACATCGCATTTATATCACTACCATTCTTCCCTTTCCCTTAACTCACAAATAAAAAGCCATTTGCAATTCTTAATACCTTAACAACCGAATTCATGTCGGTAAAAAAAACTGAAACGCAAGCCTTCCAGCTAATTGTCTACGGTTCGCATAACGTCACTCAGAGTCTCAGTCGGCCGACAAAACGAGTCCTCCCTTTGTCTACCCACCCTAATGCCTGGTAATCCCTCCAATCTGTTGTAAAGAAAGCATTTTCCCCGGGACATTCGTAATCTACTGCCGTAATGTGAGAAAAGATAGAACGTCCGTATTACGCACGGGGATTAAGAAAATACACTGCGAAAATAATGGCTCGGCTTGATTTGGAGATGTTGCGTTCTTATTTTGTCTGCAAGGAGGTTGCTACTTACCCTTAACAGAAATGACGTAGGTATTCCTATAGCGCATGATTTTAGCGTATTCTTCTTAAACCTTTAGCAACGATATATCCTTTCAGTTATTGTCAATCACCAATAGATGACGTTGTTTATAGTTTAAATCACGTTAACGCTAACTTTCTTACTATCATTTTAGGCATGTTTTGTTTGATTTACCTATAGACTTATAGGTACATTTTGAATTGAATTGTTTCCCAAAGATAGTTATTAGGATTCAAAAATATGTACTACGTACTAACGAATGTATTAAAAACATTACAGCAGCGTAAAAATGCACCTTTGCATTACACATCCACAGGAACGTGTTCAAGCTATAATCCATTTCAACCATACTATGACAAACAGATTACGTTGACAAGTCCGTTGAAAATGTAAAAATATTTACACTCAAAACGATCCTTCAAACATGTCCGTTACTTTATTCAGCGTTTGTAAAGAATTGTGTACATGTACGTACAATTGTACACCCATAACCATTAAATATACACCTCGACTCTAATGTCAAAATAGTAAAGTTCATATTCGAATGTGATTCTATACATGTTGTTATTCGTGGCTGTAACATACATCTCGACTCTTATGTCAAACTCGTAAAGTCCATATTTGAATGTAATTCTATAAATGTTTTTATTTGTGACTGTACGTACACATAGATAACTTGGACAAGACAAGTGCACTGCAGACGTAAGGCCGCCGTGGACACTAGATAAGCAGATAGCCCTGGGAAAGAGATAAGTCTTATCAACAACCGTCAAATGGAAAATAAGATTTATAGCTGTAAAATATGAGGCTAGAGTACCTACTTAAAGGATAATCTGGGACGTTGTGATTGATAAATAAAAGAACGAAGTTGATACCGTGTAGCGTTGATACCACGCATCTTGTGGATTTTTTTATTACTTCGGAAAAAAAGGCAGTTTACAGCACATATAAATAACCCAATTAAATAACACATTAGCCAAAGAAGCGTCCACCAATAGATTGTACATTAGTATAATTTTATCTCATCCAGGGACTGAGCCAGAAGACAGCACGTTATTGAATTGTTCAATACAATTATTAATGTATGTGTGTGTATGTCATGTAACTGTTGGTACGTGTCTTTACAATGGAACAGTACCCTGATTGCAACAGTGACACATAAATATACATTTTCAATTTTATTTCTTCTTATACTATAGACGCGTGGTAGGTCTATTGTCTGTTTGGATTACTTTTTTAGGATATTTTACAGAAATTAAAGTAATAAAAATAACATTAAAATGTTAACGAACGTTTTTATCGTTTCAAAATATATCACAAGAAATAGTAATCTGAGCACTAAAAGAAAACTTTACTATCAAAAGCGTATTTGCCGAAATTGGAACCCTCATAGCTTTTCCGTTTTAGTGTTGCCAGTAAGAATAAACACTGCGAACATAAACCAACAATGTAATGCACGAACACTAGACATTGTAGCAACAAACATTTAATTCCAGTGCAACATAATAATTTCCGTTTTACAAGCAGAAATTACTGTAAAAGTGGATAGTAAATAACATAGCTGCGTTTGCTTTAATCGTAAAGTGACGTCTCATTCGCGTTTATGGGCTTAATATCGGACGATTTAATGTACAGACAGGGTTGTCTATGCCTTCTTACTATGTTTTGCAAGTAAATAATAGACCTCTTAAATAGATCTATAAAAGTCTTAAAGCCATATTTTGCTGGATGTTTTAGCACTTCTAAATTCCAAATGTAACATATGGGTTTTCACAAAATTAATAAGTAGTTATAATATAATATAACAAGATATTTTCCAAAGTAATAAGTACGATATAATAGGTAATTGTAACTCCTAAATTAAAAATCCATTGAGACCACTATTTATGAATATTGGTTTTAAATGTGGTAGAGATTAATTGGTACTGTAAAATAATATTTTCCATATGATATTTTCTACATGTGGAGTAACCCTACTCTGAAGCTTATAAAAGTAAGCTTAAATAAAGTACCTATTATAAATGTAATATTAAAAATGCTACATAAAACTGATGAAGACGTATCAATTATGAAATTGATACTTACGAGTACGTATATCTTAAACTCAGTGCCGGTCTTAGGGCGGTGCGAGCGGTGCGACCGCACCGGGCGCCATCAAGGGGGGGGCGCCAAGTGAGACAAACGTCGCTGGACAAAGCGCACGAGCCACGCAACTCACGACAAAATTGCGGGGGAGTGGGCCGCGGGGTGAAATTTCGTTCGTCAGGTGTTTCGCTATGCAAGCAAGCATTGTCTAGTCTTGCCGCTGTTCGCTTTAACTACACTTCGGTCCGTGATGCCCTTCAAAATCTTCACGAGGAAACTAATGACTCAGTTACTGCATTAGAGTCACTGTCGCTAATTCAGAATATGGATCAATTTGAGTTCATAGTTACAATGGTGGCTTGGTATGATATATTGTTTCAAATAAACATTGCAAGTAAAGCTATGCAGTCTGAAACTATGGACCTATCAAACGCATTACTATTACTGAAAAACTGTTCGGAATTTGTGAAAGAGTACCGTGGTAGCTTTTCATCAACTATAGTTACAGCTAAGGAAATAGCGTCTCTAGCCGAAATAAATCCAGTTTTCAAGTCAGTTCGATCTCGAAGAAAGAAACGGTTATTTGAATACGAAGCCATAGATGAAACACCAACTGATCCGGAGGAATTACTTATATAAAATGAACGTTTTTTACCCGATTTTAGATACAATCGAAAATACATTGGCTACACGATTTCAACAATTGTCATCATTCAATGATACATGGTATTTTTAGGGTTCCGTAGCCAAAATGGCAAAAAAACGGAACCCTTATAGATTCGTCATGTCTGTCTGTCTGTCTGTCCGCCAGTCTGTCACAGCCACTTTTTTCCGAAACTATAAGTACTATACTATTGAAACTTGGTGAGGAGATGTATTCTGTGAACCGCAACAAGGTTTTCACACGAAAATAGAAAAAAAAATAAAAAAATGGGGGGTCCCCATAGTTAGAACTGAAACTGAAAATATTTTTTTTCATTGAACATATACGTGTGGGGTATCTATGAATAGGTCTTTAAAAATTATATTGGGTTTACTAAGCTCATTTTTTTCTTAAGTGAATACTTTGCGTGACAGACTCTTCCAAAGTGGAAAAAAGTGTGTCCCCCCCCCCCTCTAACTTCTAAAGTAAGAGGATGATAAATCTGAAATAAATATATAATGTACATTACCATAAAAACTACCAACGAAAATTGGTTCGAACGAAATCTATCCAGTAATTTTTTTAATACGTCAAAAATAGAATTTGTACGGAACCCTCAGTGCGGGAGTCCGACTCGCACTTGGCCAATTTTTTATATGACATAAAAATAATTCCAGAAAAATCCATGTTAGAAAAAAACTGTGCTGATTTGCAAATAACTTTAACCGATGGAGAAAATTGTGACATATCTGGACAAGAATTGATTGAAGAACTTGTAAGTCTAAAACCATTATTAAAAGATCTGCAATCAGGAGAGCCAATAAAAGTTCTTCGACTTATAAAAAAAAACGATTGGCAAGATGTTTTCCCGAATGTATGGACAGCGCTTCGTATCCTATTAACTGTACCTGTAACTGTTGCCGAAGGAGAATGAAGTTTCAGTAAATTAAAACTTATAAGAACTAACCTACGGTCTACTATGTGTCAGGAAAGACTGTCCGATCTTGCAATTTTATCCATAGAAAATGCTATTGCCCACAAGTTAAATTTTTCCGATTTGATAAAAAAGTTTGCAAGTGCTAAAGCTAGAAAAGTATCAATATAAGTATTTTGTAATATTCTTGCTATATATTCAATTGATTTGATTGTTTACATGAAAATCAGAATAAATAAAAGTTGACAATCATTATAAATTACTGTTATTGTTTTTTATTTGCGACCCACATCACATATTTATTTATTTTCTGGTGGAAAATAAAAGCAACTGTTTTATTATTTTTTTTAATTTAGAGGGGCGCTACTTTAAGTTCTCGCACCACCTAAAAAAATTAATAGGACCGGCACTGCTTAAACTAGAGAACCAATTTAGTTAAGCATAATAGTTTCAAAACTTATCGTAATTTGTTGTTGGTAAATATTTCTTTCATTAGTTCTGAGGTATTGTTATCTTTAAAACATTAAATGCTTTTTCACTCCTTACATTTAACCTTATATAATCGATGACTCTGCAACCACTTTTCACGGCCCAACAATCCTCCGGTCAATTTCTTTATCTCAACATTCTCAACATTAATTATGCAAAATGTGCCGTCACCTTTTACGAAACCATCTGCCGCTTTAACCACATTTTTAACTGAGTAAAATGAGCTCTGTCCGACGTCCGTCACGAAAATCAACTTATTTAATGGTAGATTTAACAACTGGCAATGGATATTATAGAAGTGATATTATATTATGTGTCATCGCCAACATGTACCATCATTATTATCAGCCTATCAAAGACCTCGATGGTCCAGTGGTGTAAGTACCGGGCCGCGCTCTTGAGGTCCTGGATTCGACTCCCGGGCCGGGCAAAATTAGTTCCGATTTTTTTTAACACATCCCGGGTTTGGAATCACCAACCCGCAATGGTGATTAAGCCAAACCCCATCTTTGTAACGAACAAATGATTGAGGCCGTTGCCCTTCAGTGGGAGATTAATAGGCTAATCATTACTTTATATCGAAGGCCACTCCTGGATATCTAAAGACTTCTCAGGGCTCTCCATGGGCTCTCAATGAAGCCCAATTTTTGGTAATTCATTTCGTACGTTTATTTCAGTACTTTTATAGACAAAAGACATCATGGATGTCGTCACAATTATAAGGATAGTAGATGGAAGTAGTTCTCGGTAATACACCCAATTCGTTGTATAGAGTTCATCGATTTGAACTTTTCAGATGACATGAAGGTCTTACGCAATACGAATATGTTTATCTTATTTCCAAGTACTTCTGGTAAGTACAATTGCACGTTTCTTGCGATTCCGCTATTATACCTTATTATAGTGGCCCTTAGCCTTATTTTAGACTACAAATATGGTCATGGGAGAAGCAGCTGAGGCTGTATTAAGCAACTCCTGCTCATGTTACGCCCCTACGGTGTAAGAATGACTTTAAATTATATTGACAGAGCTCTGAGTTATTTACCTTTCAGTAATTGTAGGTCATTAATTGCCGAAATTATAACTTGCACCCTCATAATTCAATTTTAAACACATAATTGTCGATTTTTAAATAGTTGATCTTGTTTGTACAATGCTTGTTCTGGCAAAGACCTTGCATTTAATTAAAGGAGTTGTAGCCGATGTAGATTTTATGCCTTATATGTCTGTACATGCATATAATTTATGGCTCCAGTATTTTTATTTTATGTTTTTAAGCTATTTCAATTGTAAAAAAGACCTACATCATACTGGTAGGTATGCTACAGCTAATTGTAAAGTTACTCTGCTATTTTATAGACTCCTTATTTATTTATTTGAGCTTATTTCTGTAATGACTTGTATGTACACTTACACCCATAAACTCATTATTTACAGCTTGATTGGACAGTTAATGACTCGATAGCAATACGGACGGTTTTCCACTCTCTCCAAGGCAGGAATGTGAATGTCTTAATTCACACAGGACCAGACCGTCTACAGATCTTAATCAATACATTTAAAAGTTTAATTTCACTTCCCGTGTGAAAACATGTGAACATACAGGTAGCGTGTTAAATACCCAATCAGTATTTCCTTCGCACATGTCATGTCTTCTTGTCAACTGAGTTGTCATCTGTAACGAGTGGCTCAATCACTGAGATCAGTTACTTTTAGGGTTCCGTAGCTAAATGGCTTAAAAATAATCCATGTATATTCGTCATGTTTGTCTTGGGGTTCCTTGTAGTTGAAACTAGTACTCATTTTTATTAATTTTATTAAAGCAATATGTGTATGGGTATCTTTGTATAGGTCTTAAAAAATATGTTGAGGTTTGTAATATCATGTATTTCTAATGAAAAAGTTTGCGCGAGAGACACATCCAAACTGGTATAATGTAACCCACTGTAACTTGTTTAATAAGAGAATGATAAATCTAAAATAATATATAACATTACTGTGCAAACTTCCACCGAAAATCGGTTTGAACGAGATCTAGCAATGTGGGTTTTTAATACGTCGTAGAATATGTACGGAAACCTCGCGGTATGCGAGTCTTCGCACTTGGCCGGTGTTTTTATCAAAGAGCAAAAACCATAAACAGAAGTCAATAGTCATGATATATCACGTTTCTGCCTACATACAGTACATACATGGTGTATTTGATTCTAAACACCTGTTACTTAGTATGACAGTTAATTGCCCAATCAATCAATCATTATGAAGCATCGAAAGCTTATTTGGTAATCTAGTAGGCATGCCGTAAAATCCACATTTTGATTTTCGACTTAATGACTTACGAAATAAGGTTTATTGAATCATAGGGCCAGATTTCACTGTTACAGTTTTGAATATAGACATTTACTTTCGTTCATTTATCAAGTGTATGTGGACTGTTCGGCAGAAGCTAACTTGTAATTTTGTTTAATAGAAAACTGTTCTTTTAATGAGTGCGAATCTTGTAATGGCTTCTTGTTATGCCAAAAGGGTTTGCAAACTGTTATTAATTTACGAAAAGTACTTTCACTCGATGCAGTGACTTAAAGCATTCAACTGATTAAAAACTACAAAATACTTCCCAAAGTGTACGGATGAAAGTTCAAAGAATTTGAATACAAAACAGTGAATGAAGATTAAAGTGTGATTGCACTTTTATGCTCTTAATAATATCCTAGGGTATCATCCTAGCGCCTCTTTCGATTGCATCTGGCCATTGCCTCCTAGCCCAGGGTACAACTATGATCCAGAATTGGCAAGCTTGCTTTCTATATCACTACTATAACAAAGCTTTGCGTATGCTTGTTTGTTTGTATGTTTGAACACACTTAACTTAGAGAATACAGGATTTGTAAAAAAACCTTTCCATAGTCCATTAGTCAAAAAAGGATTTAAGCTATAAAGTATTACAATATTTGTGCGGAATCCGAATTCCTTGCGGACGGAGTTGCGGGCGTCCACTAGTTATATCAAACAAACAAAAGTACCTCGAATAGTTCCACCACCAGAGACAAGGACATCCAATCCGAATCGTTCTACCAATACTTGTGTGGTATGAACAAAGTCAATAACGCCTTAATTTTTTTGTCAAATATAAAAAAGATTTGAACCCAATTAAATGGATATCAGTTTTTGTTCTATTCGTATAAAGCCATTATTTTAACACAAAGAAACCTCACCTATACTACCAATAGTATAGGTAAATGACTTAACTAAACCAATAACTAATCACAGTTTGCGTCATTCTATTTTAATCTCTATCCTGTCCTAATAAGCGTAGTATTTACTAATAACCCGAGATACGAACAAGGATGCATAGTCGACCTTGCTGATATGAAAGTGTATGACACAAGTCTTAACAAAACGGGCAATGGTTATTATAATAATCGTCTTATCTGTAACATATCAAGTTGTTTATGTGCAGATCGATATCTTAACTGTGGAATTTGTACCACGGTGGACAGTGTATGCATTTTAATATTTACGTAGTCCTTATGTCATAAACATTTTTGTAGAAGTGGATGTCCACAAATAAACAAGATTGTGATGAATTAATGTTTTTACTTAGAGTTTTACAATATTCACACAGTTTGATACAACAGTCCAGTTCCGAGAGAAAAAGTTTTGTCAGCAAAAATCGGCTTACGCTGCTGCGCGAGGCCGTGATTGGCCGGCGCGGTTCGTACCGCGCTGCGATTGGTCGAGGTGATGCGAGACGTCGCGGGAGTCACTGTCATTCGCGGATACAGTGTGTCAACGGAGAAATACGTTCCGTTTTACAGTCTCCCCCTCTAGTCCAAACAATGCGCCCTCGCGTTTGGAGTAGCCTACTGTTTGCGTGGGCGACCTCTCTTGCGTTTCTCCTGCAAGGGTGGTTGCTCACGCCCTACAAATGGTGTCAACTGCGAAGCGTGGTACCTTCCCAAAACGTCCCCACTCCTACGCTTTAACACATAAATAGTGTCGCCTAAGATCTCATGTACAATGTACGGACCATCGCGCCTGGGAATGAATTTGGGCGTCTGCCCACGACCAGTATCGTTAGCCCCTTGAGTTTTTAAAAGGACTAAGTCACCAACCTGATAATCTGGCGCAGGGCGCCGGTGCTCGTCAGCGTACAGCTTCTGAGTAGCCTGTAGCTTCTCGTGCGTGTCTCTAGCTTCTAATAGAGCTGTAGAGAGCTTCTTAAGGTAAGGCGTAACATTTGCAATAAACCTGTCACCATCCAGAATAGCGCGCATGTCGTTGACGACATCGGCAGGAGCGCGCAGCTCACGGCCGAAGGTCAGCATCGCTGGTGAGTAACCCGTACTGCAAGTCACTGCCGAATTCATAGCAAACCTTATTGCTGGCAAATGGGTATCCCACTTTGCATGATCTCGTCCTACGAGGATCGCGAGCTGGGGCTTAAGGTCTCTGTTCTTACGCTCTACGGGGTTCGCCTCAGGATGGTAATAAGGCGTGAGCGATTGCTGGATACCAAATGTGAAACATACCTGCTGCATTATCTCGCTGATAAACTGCACGCCGTTATCGCTAATCATCCTACGCGGCACCCCGTATCGTAGAAAAACTTCTTCAACCAGGACCTTAGCGCAGTCGATGCTTGTCGCGTTCACCAGGGGGAATACCTCAACCCAACGCGAGCAAACATCTTCTAATATTAGAATCCATCGATTCCCTGATTCAGTTTCGGGTAGTGGCCCGAAAAGATCAACAGCAACAACCTCGAATCGTTGCGTTACAGCTGGGGATTGAACAAGCCCCGCCGGTTTACGGTTGTCAACCTTATATCGTTGACATGGAACGCATTCCTTCACGTGGGTCGCGATAGTATTTCTCATACCTGGCCAGTAGTACTTCGAGGCGATGCGATGTAGTGTACGCTCGACTCCAAGGTGTCCAGCTGTGGGAGCGTCGTGATACTCAGCGAGTACATTCGCCCTCTCCTCCACAGGCACCACAAGACAAGCACTATCATCGTCACCTGCATCTGGTCCATAACGGTATAATACACCATCGGACATAATGTATCCACGGCTGGCCCAGGGTCTCCCCCTAAATGGTTCGTCATCCGCTTCGAGATCCTCCATAATCTTACGTACCTCAGGGTCCTTTAGCTGTGCCTCTCGATACTCACTAACGCGCTTGGCTGGGGTGTCAACAACAGCTTGACATAGGTCGCACTCGACCTCATCTACGCAAGCTGGGCGCGAGAGCGTATCAGCTACTACGTTGGACTTACCTGGAGTGTAGTCGATGCGGAGGTTAAACTCCTGCAGGGTAAGAGCCCACCTGGTAAGGCGTCCACTTTGGGACTTTACATTCATAAGCCATCTTAACGGCTGATGGTCGGTTTTGACAACCACCTCTGAACCTTCGATGTAGCCACGAAATTTACCGACGGCCCACACGACTGCTAACGCTTCTCGTTCGGTCGTTGTGTAATTGCGTTCGGGTGCCGTCAGCAACCTGCTGGCATACTCGATCGGTCGTTCGTCGTGACCCTCCCCCTGCATTAAAACAGCTCCGAGACAGTAGCCGCTGCTGTCTGTTCGTAATACGAACCTTTGCGTTTCGTCGGCCTGACGGAGGATGGGAGCGGTCACGAGCAGATGTTTAATCCGCTCGAAAGCGTTCTGCTGCTCTGGAGTCCAGCACCATACGCTGTCCTTCTTCAGGAGCAAAGTCAGGGGTCTCGCCACTTCGGCGTAACCGGGTATAAACCGGCGAAACCAACTTGAGGTCTGGAGGAAGCACTTGAGGTGAGCCAAGGTCCTCGGTGCAGGCATGTTGTCGATGGCGGCCGTTTTCTCCGGGTCAACTTGTATTCCACCTGGAACAATGAGGTGCCCCAAAAACTTAACAGAGTCGCGGGCAAAAACACTCTTTTTACGGTTGACTCTCAAACCAAACAGCTCCAGCCTTTGAAACACAGCTTGCAGGTCTTCCAGGTGCTTCTCAAAGGTCTCAGATAGCAGGATCAGATCGTCCAAGTAACAGAGAAGTGTGACACCTGGAAGGTTAGATTTGAAGCGGTCCATCAACCTCTGGAAAGTAGCCCCAGAATTTCGTAAACCCATTGGCATACGCTTAAATCTATAGGTACCCACCGGTGTTATGAACGCAGTCTTGTCACGGTCTTCATCAGCCACGCCGACCTGGAAGTAACCGGACTGCAGGTCTAGGGTAGACATAAACTTGCTTGTCTTGGCTGCATGCAGAACATCGTCTATACGAGGCAGAGGGTACCTGTCGGGTTCTGTAACCGCATTAAGTTTGCGGTAGTCAATGCAGAGGCGCATACTGCCGTCTTTCTTGGCTACCAGCACGACGTTGGATGCCCACGGGGATTCACACTCTTCTATCACGTCGGCACGTAGGAGCTTGTCCAGCTCTTTCTCCAATGCCACCCTTTTAATAGGCGACAAACGGTATGGCGGTGAAGCGATAGGTTCTTGCTTCTCACTTACCTTAATAGAATGAACCGCGAAGCTTGTAGGGTCACCTTGGGACTCAAAGCGTCTGGCATTTGTTGTAATCAGCTCATCCAGCCGGGTGCGCTGGTCACCTGTCAGGCTGATGCCCTCATTGTCCCTCAGACATAGCGGGCTGATGTCAGCATGAAGGGTCCCCACACCTTCCATGGAAACTGGTTTATCCTCTACAACAAAATGATACTCACGGTTCAGGTCATCAGCGAAGCACCATGTAGCACGAGGTAAGTTGAGCACAATTCCTGCCTTTATGATAAAATCCCGCCCAAGCAGGGTCCTCGTGTCTGCCCCGGGGATCACTAAAAATGTTGTTGTGACCTTGCGGCCCTGTAAACATACATTAACATTACCTGATAGGACAGTACACTCCCTCACAGTTCCATCAGCTAAACGTATCGAACGTTGTGCCTCTGTGAACCTGGTGTCGCAGTCCTGCAGAATCCGGTGGAGTGCTGGGCTGGCAATACAGTGTGTGGCACCGGTGTCAACCATGACCAACCCCATACGGCCCTGCACTGTAACCCTCATCAACGGATACTGGTCGCATTCATTACCAACGCTATGAATATCAGTTGTTGCACTACTAATTTCACAAACGGGTAAATTTATAACGTCTCGTAAACTATTATTTATACTATCACTACTACTATTAGTAGTGTTCAGAGATCCAATATTACAATACTTATCATAATCAACCTTAGTGTATGACTGGGGACGCTTGGGGAAAGACATACGCTCGCAGTTACCACCCGAACACGCGCGGCGCGCACGCCCGCTACGATGCGACCGCTGCTGGTGCTCGCTCGGCGGCGCCAGCAGCGGCGGCTCGCGCTGGCGGGGCTGCGCCGGCGGCAGCGGAGCGCGCCTGCAGCGCGGCGTCTCGACTCGCGGGGCGCGGGGACGCGGCTCACGCAATACACGTCTAGAACAGTTATTCATGACTAGATTATTATTTGGAACACTCTTTACATACAGAGAATGGAACTCAAGATTATTAGAAGAATCTTTGTTATTATTACAGTTATTACATCGCGTTTTAGTAACGCCTATTTGTCCACAACCATAACAACGCAATGTTGTTTCCCTATTTGAATCACTTTGTTTAGTCTTTCTCTCTATGTTCCTACACTCATTTACGGTATGACCGTAATATTTACAGTAAGAACATCGTAATCTAGGTTGTTTAGGCACATAGTTTGAGCTAGGGGGGTCACTGTTTTTATTAACATTAACATTATGAACGTTATCAGTGTTTCTCAAAGACTTATAGTTACTTACGGTTTTCGTAGTTCTATCGCTTTCAAATGATACCTCGGTCAGGGACTCCTCGACGTCTCGCAGCCGGTTTATTAAACTATTTAACGATGATACAGAATCGCGCGACACACGCTCCCTGGTTTTACGATTTAAGAGACCGTAAGTTATATCTAATTTAGCTTCCTCGCATAGTTCGTACGGGAGTTTACACAAAAGTGCCCTAACTCGGCATGCAAACACGTCACTCCTATCTTTCACTGATTGTTCACGAGCGAATATTTCACGCAGAATCTTGTAGCCTGGTCGTGCTGTGCCGTACATCCCGCGAAGTCGCGAGATGGCCTCCTCCCAACTTGATATGTCCTTCTTGATGCCCTGCCACCAGACAGCAGCATCGCCGACGAGCAGCATTGGCAGCCCCCTCAGCGCGTGCTCATCACTCACGCTTGAGCACTCCTTAAATATTTGTACGGCGTCGACAAATGCTTCTACAGTTTCGGCGTCTCTCGAATCGCCGCCGAAACGCGCCGTACACGTCGTGAAGTTGCCGCCGTGCGCAGCGCCGCAGGGCTCCGCTGACGCTGACGCCGGTGTCGACGATTGAAACGGTGGTTGAATGGGCAGATTTGCGCACAGCGTTTCTATTAACGCTTTGTTGTTCTCGGCTTGTGTTCTTGCGAACGCCTCCAGCAGCATGGACATGTCGCTGATGCCCTGGTTCGGCATTTCTCTCGGCGACGGTGACGGCGACGGCCCCGCGACTCGGGGCTCGACGGTGATGTCTGCATCTGCTTCATCGGAGTCTTCGGATCGTCGTTGATGGGCCTGCTCCGCCACGGGACGATTTGCTCGACGCGGCATGGTGGGCGGCAAAATGACGATGCCGGTTGAAATTTCCAATTAGACTGAAAATATAGTTGCCTCCGGCTTAATTCGTGTCTCGGCCACTAGTTGAGCGCCAGTGTAGAAGTGGATGTCCACAAATAAACAAGATTGTGATGAATTAATGTTTTTACTTAGAGTTTTACAATATTCACACAGTTTGATACAACAGTCCAGTTCCGAGAGAAAAAGTTTTGTCAGCAAAAATCGGCTTACGCTGCTGCGCGAGGCCGTGATTGGCCGGCGCGGTTCGTACCGCGCTGCGATTGGTCGAGGTGATGCGAGACGTCGCGGGAGTCACTGTCATTCGCGGATACAGTGTGTCAACGGAGAAATACGTTCCGTTTTACATTTTTCATTTCTTAACGTAACTTAACTTTTGCTCATTTTCTTTGGAATATCAAAATTGTTCGATGTGATTTTCGACTTAATCGTAAAATAGTGCGCGCTAGAGCCAGTCGATTGCGCGAGTTGACATATCTTAATTTTTGTTTCCATTTTAGTTTTCCTCCTTGCGTCGTATTCCTCATAATTACTGAGGGTCGTGATCATTGCATGAAATACGCAACAACTCTCTTGGCAATTAAAATGGAGTGGTTTTGGAAATTACGTATATAGATTTTTGAAAATCTAGAGGTGCGTGCCTGGCCGGATTCGAACTGCCGACTTCACGCATGTGAAGCGGCGTTCTTAGCACTAGGCTACCGAGCTGTTTAATTTTTGTTTTAATTGTTCGAAATTCAATAGAAGCAAACTCAAATTTACCTGACGGGTGCTGACGCTCATAAAACAAAAGTGTGTGAGTAGGCTTCAAATCGCATTTTCTCGCAAAGGTAAAGTTTAACTTCGCGGGAGCCGTAACAAACACAATTTCCCTTTCACATTCGCATTACTCTAAAATCAAATAAGCAAATATTGAAAGGCAAAGCCTATCGGCTCGGCAGATGTCGCTTGGAACCCTCCTATAATTTAATGTTGAAGGGGAATCACAATAGCTATCGATTCCTTTGTGCCCGAGGGAAATCGCCTCTTCACCCATGCTTTTACAGTGTCACCGCGAAACAAGAACCTTGCACTCTGTTGTCCAATGTCCAGCTGATTTACTGGCTAATTGGATATTAAACACAATTTTCTTTCAAAAATATAGTTGGTAATTTGGACCAAGTATAATTTACTGACAGACAAGCCACATAACGGCCTTTACTTAACATCAGGTGACTGTAGACATAAGCCCGTCAGCGCTGAATGAAAAAACTACATAAAAATATTAAAAGTTAGTACAGGTAAGGTATTTCCGGACCGATACGACCTCCTCACCTTTAAGAAAAAGGCGTACTCTCTCTCTTCTAAAAGGCTGGCAACGCACTTGTTACTCCTCTGATGTTGCGGGTGTCTATGGGCGGCCATTCTTGCTTACCATCATGCAATCCGTCTACTCGTTTGCTGCCTACTTCTATAAAAAAATGTACAGCAAGTTTACATCGACACAAAGGTTGTATTAACGGCATATTTCACTTGAATGGAACATGTTTATGTTGAAATATATTAGTCACACACTTATCTGTAACAATAATCTGCACTAACCGATACAAGTGCATGAGCATAGGGATTAGATCAGATAGCATTGTATTTAGCTCTTCGCAGAATCGAATAAGTGCCGAGTGAACAAGTGCGATTAGGCTCAATTTCTATACATAAAATTATAAATAAATAAATTCTTTGGACACCAATCGCCTAGCCGCAAACTAAGCTCGAAACTTGTACTATGGGAGCTAATGACAAGGATAGACATACATCGATTCTTAGTATACACATCCATGACTCGAGTACAAATGCCGATGTTCATCACACAAACATTTGAACCTAGTGGGATTCGAACCCACGACCCTTGGTTTTATAGCCAGGGTCTCTGACCACTACACCAACGGGCCTGCCATAGATGCATACGTATTATAAAGGTACACAAGCACACAAGTCTTTAAACACAGAGCATTCAAATAAAAACAACCAAAAAGTCCGACTTAAATCAGCATAAGCTATTTATTTAAAAAATAAATACTCCGCTGAAAGCTTTAACTAAATAAATCCGATAAAGTTGATCCCCAAAACGTTCAAACATTAACAGAAGCGGTCCAGTGAAAACAAGATTTACTGAATTGAAAAAGCCATGTTAATGTTAAAGCCTATGCAAAATACAGTTTTGTATGCAACAAAGCGGTTTTTGCATGACAATCTATTCCACCCAGACCACGTAGTTGAGAAATAAAAACAGTGAGAGTTTTGATTCAGAAAGAGTTTTTATTTCAATGTCACTGGCAAACGCGACTATCATTGCAAAACGCGAGAAATAAAAAGGTAATTATTCTTTTGTTTGAAATGTGTGTCCTTTAAGTTGCTTTACGGGGAGATAAAAGCTTTTTAGTTTCGACTTGTATCTTAATTCAAAGGATAGCCGATAAATTGATTTGGTTTTTAATTACAGAAACACTCTAGGCGGAAAAAACGCGACCTCTCGGCCTGCAATGTATTTTAAATGGCGTGGAAGGTGACACACTAAGCCGAAATTACGTTGCGAAATTTTGTATAGAAAATGCATAACGTTTTTTCAGCTGAGGTTTCCTACTCTAATTGAGTAAGTTCTCTTTATACGATTGTGTATGTTGTCGTAACTTTCAAAGTTTTCAACCTTATAAATTCGGTCTGTCTGTTTCTTAGCGTCCGTAGTAACATATTATGCTTAATTTTGAATGAGCATATGTTGTAGTCCAAGGTACTCAAGCTTGATTTAAATGGTATTATAATACTAGCGGCCGCCCGTGTCTCCGTCCGCGTGGATTTCAGTTTCCGCACACATACATAGATTTATACTATAGCCTAAAGCAGGGGTGTCCAAACTAGATGGGACCCAGGGCCAATAAAAAATACTAAATACATTGGGGGGCCGCAAAATTTTTGTAAAAATAAAAAACAGTTTATGATGATTTGTTATTTTTTTTAGTAGGTAGATAACCTACTGTTTTGTTAATTTGTCTTTTACAATTCTGTCAATATCAACATTAATATTAGTAGTAGCTAGGCGCAGTGCATGCTTAAGTGAAGTATCTGTCAATGAAGACCTGTATTTAGACTTGAATACAAATCAAACACTGAATTTTATTGTTCGTGTTGGAAATAAAGTAGTCTTACTCCCATTTCTCATTAAATGAACGTTTTTCTTCACTTAACTTCCTCTTCTTTGTAGACATGATGAGGTTAAAAGTTTTTTATACGCAAACACAAAGCGAAAACTTTAAAATAATGTTAAAGTCTTTAACCTGAGAGAAACCTTGCGTAATCAAGACTTTCGTCGCGTTGAATGACAAGTGACAAACAAATGCCCAATGAACGATGCGCGGTAGTAGGTACACGTATCTTGCGTTCGGGGAATTCCCCGAATTCTCGAGTGAATAGTGATGTGAGCAACGTAATGGAACATACCCAAAACATTCGATTTTTATGCGAGAAAAATAATTTGCTTGTTAATTTTGGAAACCGGACTTTTTTTGAAGTCAGTTAAAAAAGGTTTTACGAGCCGCAATCAAACAAGCCGCGGGCCGCATGCGGCCCGCGGGCCATGGTTTGGACAGCCCTGGCCTAAAGCCTTCCTCGTCACATGAACTAACCAAGACAAACAACAAGTTCCTGAGAATAGCGCGTTCAGACAAACAAACAATGCTTCAGCTTTATTATATGTATTAGCAACATTTCGCAACATTTCGTAGGCATTAATCCGTAAGTGTTAAGTAACGCGACTCCTCCGAAACCACATTGCTGACTGTCTCAGGCATAATTCAATCTCATTTTGGTATTTAATACCATTCCATATTCAGGTTGAGACGCCGTCTTGTCATAATAGATTGCCGTGTCTTATCCAAATAATTTAAAATTCACTATTAAATTCAGATCTGCGGACAGATATTAGTCATTGTTTTAGAAGGGCTGGGAAATTTGCATCGTTTGAAATTACATATCGCTATGAGTAGGGAGTTTTCCAAGGCCGTTTCAGGTGGATATATTATGGTCATACTTAAAACAAATTTTTAGAGACGTCTTTTTATTTTCGATGTATTTTTGAGATTTTGATAAATTATGCCCTACGCATAGTGATAGCGCTTTCCAGCAAGATAATAGTATTATAGGTACTCAAAATATGTGTGATGATGGCATAGAGAATGTTTCTCAACTCATATTACTCAACCAACATCATTAGAAACACAAAACTCGCCACATCGACAAAACGTTTCCACCAAATTACGGATGAGATACAAAATTTCCGACGCCCCCATAAAAATACATCCGGAAAATTCCCTCTAAAATTGTAATGCTCAAAAGAAAATAATCGGAATATTTCCCTTAATTTTTCATTCAGCTCAGTGGGGCACAAATCCCCCGGGTTTACTTTTACTTAACGAAACCTTATTTAAAATAAACAGCGCGGTGTAAACGGAGGACGTGCCGAAAATTCTGAACGGACCGATAAAACCGTATTATTTTCCCGCCATCATGGGCGTTTGAAGCGCGTAGTACGGACGAAAGAGTTTCTTTCGTACACATTTGTAACCATGCGATTGGAAATTGTTTTTGCTGCGGTAAGGGCAGTTTTACAAAGGTGCTGTTAAGCCTGTTTAATCTGTCATTCCGTGAGTACTGTATTTTATTATTATTAACAGTTTATAATAAATGCTTCCTTATTTCCTCACTTTAATTGTTCCGTGGAATAGCAGTTTCATGCGACTGATAGTTAAGCGAATCTTGGAGTATAATATAACTTCTGTAGTGAACACGAAACGAAAGTATGTGAGGTCAATTAGATTTATAATCATAAATCACATTATTTCCATAACTTGGATTAAACCTATCAACTTACCTACTGAAATTATTATGCTATGCCATGTGTTTATATTGTTTTCTTTTGTATAGGTATAGAAGTTTGTTTGTTCAAACTTAATATTTGCATGCTTCATATATAAGCTAAATAGGCATAGATCTCTTTGAATTTTATACCATCTCTGTAAACCCTATTTATACGCAAATAAACAATTTTGAATTTTGAATTTGAATTTTGTTTGTACCAGTAGTAACTTATATTTAAGACTCCTTGAAAGTGGAAGGTTGAAAATTAACAGAATGTTGAGCGTGTTCAGATCTCACATGTAAATTATTCGCCCGCTTTTGGCAATTTCCTTACATACAAGCACAACCTAATTGCTCCGAACTGATCATTAAAACCGACTCGTTTCGATTTGTAAACAACTTAAACAGAAACAGACGTTTAATTAAATGCGGGTGTGTTATTTGGATTTGTTTCAATAAAAAATAATCTCGTTTCTCGTAAATCTTGCTTGTGAAATATTATTTTCTCATTACCGAGATCTCTGGTAAAAACTGCGGTCTGACTTTTCTGTCATAATACATTTTTTTTTCCTTTACGTAAGTTTATGCGGTTACGATTGCGTAAAATATTTAGGTACTTACGCTCTCCTCTTTGTAACTTATACCTTTAGTTATTATTTCAATTACTTTGACGTCTGTAATATCACTTAATGCTTATGTTTTTCTTTACAATTAGAAAACAAATACAACTGGAAAGTTTCTCTGTGTTTTCAATTAGCTCTTCTTTAATTTGAGTTTGTGTTAATGTTTTTACCAAGTAATTGTTAAATTTTAATGATTATTAACTTTTGGTAGGTTGTTATTATGTTGTTTTTTTGAATTTCACAAATTCTATTTTAAAAAAAAAGTATAAGTATGTGTTGTTTCAAAAGAAGATTTGCAGATAGCACATAGGTACTTATTTGATTTACCTCTCTCTGCTTTTTTATATAAATCGTCAATTATGTTCTATGTTATTTGTGATTTGTCAGACATCATTCCGTGAAAAGACAATCCATAAACCCAAACCAATAAAAGATCTTTTTTTGAATAAAATAAAACAGATTTCTCAGGCAAACAAACACCAGTACGTTTATTGAATAGCTTAGAATAAATTATATAAAATGTCTAGACTGAAGTGAAATATTCATGGATTGGAATGTCGAGAACAAATAAGTCTGGCCCGACTTAAGGATTGACATTGCGATATTTTTTTCAATCTTTGTAATATTTCAGGCGGTTTATTTTGATTTATTGAAGACATGACAAGATTAAATGCTTTCACGGCGCTTATTTTTTAACATTTTAATAATTTTAGAAAAAAATATGTTAAAGCTTTCTTCGATCCCAATTTATTTGTTACACATAAGTCAAAGTCAAAGTCAAAGTAGTTTATTTTGCAATTTGATTTACAAAGAAATTCTTTTGCACGTCATATCTTTTTTACCTACCAGCACTTCGACGTGAATGGCCTGCTGAGAAGAAGTGCCGGAAGAAACTCAACAGTTTGCCTTTTTTTAAAATGAATATTTGTGTAAATAATTATTTACATGTCATCAAAATAATAATAAAATAAACATGTCATATAAAACATATACGAGTACAATTTGTTATCATTTTCTCAATTTTATAATGACCGGAAAATGTGTAAGTCACTTTAAACCGTGTAACCACGTGAAACCTTATACCAATTACATACACATATTTTCAGTTAAAATTCAGTTGAAATTTAGTTAAAACTAAAAGGAATAATTAAGAATTCTTAAATCTAATAATATTAATCTAAAAAAAGAAAGGACATCTTAATATTCTTTTTACACGAAATGTGTTGTGTTTATATAAGGTGTGTTCTTAAATATCGTAACAAAATTATCGTTTTACAATGTTATGGCAGCTGAGTTACTCTCAATAAATTGCTTCACAAACCTTTGTGTCATCGTGGATTGGTCGTAAAATTAAGATTTTGCCTATAAAGAGGTTTAAAGCCGGATCAAGGTAGAAGTAGTAGGCGTTATTGCAAAACTGTCGATACAGATGTACTAAATTTGACATTCTAGGGCAAATAGAGGCTTTTATATCCTCTGTATATTTATTGTTGGTAAAGTAAATATAAATATTTTTACTATGAATAGATATATAGTCTTACAGAAGATGTGGTGTGTGTAATGTGTTTCTGTAGCTACAGGTAAAGCTCGAAACTAGTAAAAAAATTGCAGAATTGATTTTCATAATTACCTTTCTTATATTCTTATCGCATTTATCTTAGCTCAAATTACGTTCACTTGAGCGTTTAAGTTTCGTTCATTCATGTGAGTTTTTATCTATACTTATAATAAATCTGTAGAGAGGTCAATTCTGTACATGAAATATATTTTCAAAATAACTATCAGGGGGTGATTAGTGATCGATACTAATGCCAAAAATGCAATCAGTAAAATTTTGGTCTGTCTGTCTGTCTGTCTGTCTGTATGTTCCTTATAGAAACAAAAACTACTCGACGGATTTTGACGAAACTTGATATAATTATTCTTTACTCCTGGGCATATTATAGGATACTTTTCATCACGCTAGAATTAATAGGAGCAGAGTAGTGAAGGAAAATGTTGGGAAAACGGGAGAAATTCCTCCATTTTTAAAGCTTCTGTCGCGTGTGCAGCCTTAATGGTTAAAGTTACATAGAAATCATGTTAGACGGAAATATTCTTAATAAAATTGCCTAAAAAATATCGCTTGACAGCATATATCTGTCTTTTACGGTTTAATCACAATAACCCGTGTAACTGATCCAGATAGGTTTGAACGCGCTGATCTCAGGGACTACTGGTAGGCTAGCCAAGATGCCACTTTGACGAATTCGCCATACCCTTTCGTCGCGACTTATAATATGTATTGCCACCCCGTACACGAACTGCATATTTATGTGAGTGGGATGGAGATATAAGTCGCTACGAAAGTGGATGGCGAATTCGTCAAAGTGGCTAGACTATCAGGTTAGAATTGACAAAATCTTTTGAGTTGGATAGTCCACTTACCGTTTGTCAAGGAGGGCTTTAAGCTATCTATAGTAGTAACACTGTGTGCGGAAACCGAAACCCACGCGGACGGAGTCGCTGGCGGCCGCTAGTTTTATATAAAATTTTAAAATATTTTACCAGCGTTTTTACCATACATTATAATATTATTATTTAGCCACTTTAAATGTGTCTTTAGTACAATCACTATTATTCAACTTGCTCGTAATATCTATTGATCACCCCGCAGCAATGTTATAATGACGCTAATATTACCTACATTAATAAAGTTGCTTGTAAATTATTCTCATATAAATCACCTACTATAGTTACGTCGTGACCAATCGGAATCTTGAATAGAACACTGATTTCCAACATCCACTAGAAGTGACTTGGAAAATTCATTGTACGACCGGTTTGCAGGTAAATATTTTGATAAGATACATATTTTGATAAGAGAAGCGTAACAATCGTTTTGGTTAAAGATCTTCTTCTTCTTACTTTTGACGACCCGCTTGGTGTAATGGTCAAGATGTTGCCTATTACGCAAGAGGTCGCGGGTTCGATCCCCGCACAAGACAAACATTTGTGTGCATGAACATGTCTGTTTGTCCTGGTCTGGGTGTTATATGTATCTATTTAAGTATATTTGTAATACCACTGTTGATTCTGATGTCTGTAACACAAGTACTTAAGCTACTTAACACGGGGTCAGATCAATGTATGTGATGTTGTGAAATATTTATTTATTTATTTATTTATTCTTACATCTTTGGAATCTGCTAGAGTAAGTCAAATTCGGTTTCCGCACACATAGTGTATTACTATAGATTAAAGCCTTCTTTGAATAATTGACTATTTAACGCTATTTTTTTGAAGTTGAGATTAGAGCGACAAACAAACAGGCAAACAAACTCTTCAGCTTTACTATATAAGTATAGATAATATAGATAGGCGGTAGCTTACAGAAAAGCTTTCGATCCTTTTTTTCTTTCTGGTTCCCTTAATGTGTATATCCATTGACTCTAATTATTCCTTGGCCAAGCCACAGAGACATAAAATACGTCTCCCGCTGCACAAAATAATACTATGAAACGTATTGAAATTCAACAGCGAAACCACTTACCTAATCGTAGTACAAGCCCTTCTAGTGCTAAACCTAATTCCTCGCGTGTCTGTGTCTAGATAAATCCTAGGCCGTCCCGTCCATCCCACACGGGCGTCGCACCGGCGCCATAGCTAGAACAAAACGCAATGCTTCGATCAAAGCTTTGCTAAACAGTCGCCGGGATTAATGGTCCGAGTGGAGTGGAGTCCGCTTTGACCACCCAGTTTTATAGTGGTAGCCTTTGAGCATACATCATTTTGAATTCCGTGATGAACGCCTCGAATGCCTCCATGGTCTAGTGATTTAAGAACCGGGCCGTAGTCTCGTTTCCCAGGTCGGGCAACTTTTGCTCGCATTTATCCGCATTTGGCAAGCGTGGTGATTAAGTCGAACCCCATCTTTGTAACGAAACAATGATTTCAAATGATTGAGGCCTTTGCCCTGCAGTGGGACATTAATAGGCTAATTATACTTTTCTTTACTTTACTATTTTGAATTCCCGCACGTTGAGCACCTAGCCTTGTCAACTTTGAGCACTTTTGTGGTTTTTCAACATATTTCGGCATCTGCCAGGCCAGGTGCTCAAAACTGGGTGGTCAAAGTGGACTAACACCTACCATTTACATTAGTGATTAAACTATTGCGATAGGTACTGCCCATTGGACGTAATGAGAATCGCGGGTTTATTTGCCAATTGCAATTTTACGCCTCCGCGAAATCATAAGTCATAAAGTATGCTCGAATTGGTTATTTGGTTCGGGCGAAAATGCTATGTTACTGGAAGGACCTGTTCTATGACTGGGCAAAGTTGAAACGTAGATTAATAAATAGTCGTGTTGGGAGGGTCCATGTTACATAATTCTGTAGCTAATACGAATAGTTATCCTTAATGTTATAGCTCTACCTATTTTTCTCTTAATAAGTTTCTACATCTTACAACATTCGGACAAGTCTGACGGAATATTTTATCTTCTTATGTGAAAATTATAAACTTGAAACCTCCAAGAGAGACGTTGAAATCAAAGATTTAAATCGTAATCGAAATCGTAGAGCGAGACAGCACGTAAACTATAGATTTAAAAGGGTGACTGTCTACGTGCTGTCTCTCTCTAAGAAGCGACTGTCGCTCTTATTTTAGTGCCAATTTTGAAATACGACGAGGGCAAATCTTGCGATCTAAATCTATAGTCAAAATGCATCTAACAACCAAGTTTCTATATCCACAAGAAACTGCCATATACAGCAGTCCTAGAAATCTCAGCAATAATTCAGGGGACCGGCCATAAAGTTTGCTATGTGAGTATATTTTTCCAATCGAACGTAGTTAAGAGCTAGACGAGAGGTACATAGTGCGGTAGCCAGGCGGCTGACGCGCCAACCGTCGCCGTATCAATCATGCGGTGGCGACCTGCGCAAGCGCCGGTATAGGGCTGCCGATAGAAATAAAGTAGATGTATAGGGAGGCAAACGAACAAGCGGGTCACCTGATGGTAATAGGTATAGCTGCCCCGGGACATCAACAGCCGTACAAGGCGCGTCCTTTAGTAGTTAGGGACTGAGCTCCGGCAACCTTACTCACCAGCAGAAACATAGCACAACAGTGACGAAGTGCTACTTCGCTATATGCAATATATCAATTGAGAAGAAAAAAATACATACAGCTTCTCACGTAAAGCAGAATTTGACTTATGCCAAATTACAAAGAGGTGTATATGAAATCCCTGGACAAACACTCCAATTGCCTAGCCCCAAACTATGCTCGAAGCTTGTACTATGGACTCTGGGGAACGGATAGCCTTACTTAAATACTTTAGACTCGAGTACAAATGCCCATGTTTATCACATAAACATTTTCCCCTAGCGGAATTCGGGCCCGCGACCCTTGGATATGTAGCTATGGCCTCTGGCCACTAGACCAACGTGCCTGTTTCTGATATTTTTGTAAAGTAAACTTCGAAATGTAGCACCCTAGTGTTCACATATCGTTCGTTCTCATAGACCGCAGCCCTACCGGCATTGCCTCAATAACCTGCCAATACCGCCGGTAATTGTGCGCCGGAGCCTTTTAATTGGCACCTTTTTATTTAATAACACACCACGTAATCGTTGTGCGTAGCCCGTGACAGAATGTTCTTAGTGCATAAATGTGTCTTAAGATGGTGTCACAGCGGAGGTACTAAACGTAGGGAGTGTCGGGCCGAACGTATACTACACATATTCGTAATTGTGAACAAGACGATGAATTGACGTGATTTTTTTGTAATTATAAATAAATAATCACATTTGATCTCAGGCGGTTGATAAGACCCAGTTAAGGAATTTAGAATGCTTAAAATAAATGTACAAAAAGTTATTGTGATTTGTTTTTTTGGATAAAGGTTTAAGATGGTCAAATGCTAGGTATTTAAAACACTTAATTTTTTCTGATTTAAAATAGGGCTTTTCATTAGGGAATCTCGATTAGGTACCTCCTAAAAATTAAAATAATGAGTTCTTTAAATAATGACAATTTTAATATTAATTATTTTAATGTTACCGTGTGATAAGTATCGATGATTTTCAAAAGTTTTCGTAATTGGCATTTTGAAACCATCAAAACGATTCAAACATATTTATTTCAGTCAAAATTTAACGTTATGCTTATCTGACGTAAAATCCGATGTATGCGCACAACTGAAAGCGCATAAATTCGACAAATATGGATAATAACATCTGTTTCTTCACTGCGACTGCCCACATTGTGGCCTTGTAAAACATTTTGGTATGAAACGAATACATAATTTTGATACTTGTCGCCGGTTGATGTATGAGTAGGCACTCGAGCTTCGCTGTAGGATCCTGCAAATTGTCTTGTCAGAGCGACAGATTGTTAATCAGCAAGTTCTGATTGATGTGTTGTGAATGCGAAACGGATTAATTTTTTAATGAGGATTGAGTTGCTTGATACTTGTAGTGGTATATTTTTATAGGCTCGGTAATCTGCACTTAGCTCTCTCCTCCTTGATTCGTATTCCTCATTACTGACCGTCGTGATCATTGTATGCAATAAAACACACAACAAACCTCTTTGGCTATTTAATGGAGTGGTTTGCCATTTCCTTCTCCAATTCACACACTAACTCGCTGGTAAGAAACTCAGCCTCTTGAAGGTACTAAAACGGCGGTTGTAGTAACATTATCCTAGGTCAATATTAAATGTTCGTCACTTTAAATTATTAGTTTAACTATAAAAGTTGTATGTTTTATTGTCGCGTCAACGTAATTTATGATTAGGAAAGGGAGAATCAAGGGTAGTGCTTATTTCCTTCGGCAATATTTATGCCTTTAGCACGCCCATACAGGCACAACTGACTAGTAACTCCAACTTAGGACCAAGAATTTGACGTATCCAGACAGATAACTTCAAGAGCAGAACTCACTAGTCGTAAATATAACAGGGATGGGGCACAAAGCGTGAATTTTACACCATTTTTTATTTTACGACACCTGGGCTTAAATGCGTATGTTTCCAAAGTGATTTTGGACCGCGCGTGTAAGTGTGGGTGGGTTGGATAGTTGGTCGTTGTATTTCATTCAGAATATCTTAAATAACACACACACACACACACACACATAAAAAACACACACCCACACAAGTCATCGTGTAGTCTGTAGTAGGTACAAGTACAAAGTTACAAGTGTACTAGGTACAAGTATTTTTTACTATAACTACATAGAAAAGTCAAGTAATTCAAGCATATTTTTTACCATTTTTTTTTCATCAAAGGCATGCAATGCCTTAAAAAGTGAAGAACGAAATAAAATTGGTGTGTGGCGTACAATATTTTTTGCATTTATTTATCTATCAACTATTTTACTACACAAATAGCGTACCTACAAAAGCGGACTTATGTCTCAATGAGAACACCTTCCATTCAACTTAAAATTCTCGCCAGTGCGAGTTGACAACAAGTTTAACGCAATGACCCCAACACGACCCATCTTCAAGACACATCACTAGTCCGTACGCTTCTCAAAATTGGCAAGCTAAAGCTACTGCACCTGGCCTTAAGATTGTGAAATTAGTATTCAAGCTGTATTACCAGATTCTAGCGGTGTTCTAAGATCTCATTGTGAAACTAGATTTGTGTAATGAATCCGAGCTTTCGAGAGGCAATGAAGCACTTGAAGAACTCATTGTGGGAAATTAATATTGCTAACCTACGGGGAATGAGCTCGAATTGCCTTTTCACTGCTAATTGGGCATGGGATTGTAGGGTTTAAAGATCTAGATGAGGAGTGCGAGATGTAGCGTGTTTAATTCGCTATTTGCTGAAAGATCGCACTAGTTATGCAGTTATGATAAATGTTTGTCGAAAAAATAAGTTGGTTTTATAAGAACAAAAAAATTGATTAAAATACTAAAAGAAATCTTCAAATCGTAATTGTTTTGTGACTTACTGTGTTATTTTAAAACAAATAAAAAAGAAATAATTAGTATCTCACAATAGCACGTGCTTTGATCTGACTCCGTGTTATGTAGCGTAAGCACGTGTGTTGCAGGCATCATAATCAACAATGGTATTACAAATATACTTTTATGTTACTAATTTATTTGTTGTTCATTACTTCTATAACAAAATTCTGACATTTTCGGCACAGATAAAATGAAAGCCCTTACAAGTACGCGTCAACTTAAAAAAACCTAATTCTTTCTGTCTCAAAGTCGCAACGGAACCTTCATCGCTTCCACAATAGCGCCAGATTGATCGCCGCGTAGGCTGCATTCCTCACGGTGTGGGCCCAATGACATCTCAGGCGCATTCCGGTGTCGAAGCATATTTACTGCCACTGCACTTCCTTAATCTAATGCAGCAAGAGAAATTGCTGGTACACGCCATTTACAAGAGACCTGGCCGTAAACTGATAAAGTTTTGCAGGTAGATCGGAATTTTAACATTTCAAAACTGGAATTAGTGACGTAATTCTTTTTACTTTGTATATAGGTAGACATAGGTAGTCAGAATAGATACATATTTTTACCTAATTTAATAGAAAGAGGTTTTCTTAATTCGAACATATCGTCGGCTAAAGCGTTACTCTATTTTTTGTTTTGTCATGACATTTTTATACTTTTCTGTCAATTTTTCTTGGTGAAGTTTTATGTGTCTCTTTTAAAATTCGATCTAATGGAGTTTCGAGGAATGACACTTCAGCCAAACGGTATTTGCTGCCACTGCACTTCTTTAATCTAATGCGGTGCAAGAGAAATTGCTGGTACACGCCATTTACAAGAGACTTGGCCGTCAACTGATAAAGTTTCGCAGGTAGATCGGAATTATAACACTTAAAAACAGGATTTAGCGACATTACTTATGTTTACTTTTATATAGGTAGTCAGAATGGACACATATTTTTACCGACTTCAATAGAAGGAGGTTTTCTTAATTCCAACATATCGTCGGCTGAAGCGTAACTCCATTTTTTATTTATTTATACTTTTGTGTCACTAAATTTTCTTGGTGAAGTTTTATGTGTCTCCTGTAAAATTCGATCTGATTGAGTTTCGAGGATTGGCAGTTAAGCCGACGATATTTACTGTCACTGCACTTCCTTAATCAAATGCGATGCAAGAGAAATTGCTGCTACACGCCATTTACAAGAGCCGTATAGCTGGCCGTAAACTGATATAGTTTCGCAGGTAAATTGGAATTTTTACACTTCGAAGTTGGAATTTTATTGACGAGCCCTTTGGGCATTGACTACAAAACCAAATGTCGCGGGCTCGACTCCCGCTAGGGGCATATGTTAGTGTCATGATCATCGGCATTTGGTAATAATATAAAAGTATTTAAGTATTTCTATCCGTTCCAAAGTTCAAGTTTCGAGCTTCGTTTGGGGCTAGGCAATTGGTGTGTTAGTCCAAGGAATGTTTTTATTTATAATACAAGTGCTTAAGCTACTTAACACGGAGTCAGATCAATGTACGTGATGTTGTGAAATATTTATTTATTTATAATTGATTTCAATGGAAGGAGGTTTCTTAATACGAACATATTTTCTGCCACTGCACTTCATTAATCCTGCTGCACGCCATTTACAAGTAGCTTGGGACCCGGCCGTCAACTGATAAAGTTTCGCAGGTAGATCGGAATTTTAGTAACAATAATTACGTCACATGGAATTCGTGACGTAATTCTTGTTACTGACTCGTCGCGTCGAACGCCATCATCATCCTCCTTGCACCTCTCCTGGTTGCATCCTCAGCTGTTGCCTCGGAGCCCGAACATGTAAAAGTAAATCTAATTATTATTTTTCGTCTCACTGTCTACTCACTTGTACCTTCTCATATTTTTTAAGAAATGTTGTAGGTTGTTTTGTACAAGGCTTGTTGAACAATTTGATTCTAAATTAACTATTAGGGTATAGAAACTACTTCGTAGAAATCAAATACATCCCTTAATCATAGGTATGGCATGACTTGTCATAAAACATGGTTAGCCTTTCCCGAATAACATATCAGTACCGGCCATTAATTTCATTATTTTGTACATGTTAGAAAATAAGCTACAAGTTTCAAATACAAGTGTAAAAGGCCCAAGTTACACGCAGGTAAACGGTGAAAGTGTTTAGACGTAGTAATCTTTTTATGGGCGAAAACGAATTGCTTTTCTGCGTACACGGCGATACGCGTGAAGAAATATAACTAGTTATGTTAGCATTCGTTGTTTTGTTAGTTATGAAGTGGTTGTGAGAGCGGCGCCTTGGCCATTTATGGGAAAATACCTATTAGGTGTTGAAGAAGCGTAATGTTTAGTGATGTTTTAATACCAAACAGCTCGGTAGCCTAGTTGTAAGATCGCCAATTCACATGCGTGAGGTCGGCGGTTCATATCCAGTCAGCACCACCTCTGGAGTATCAAAAATCGATGTGCGTAATTACATACCAGATGTACGGTATAGAAACATCGATCGGCACGGGAGTTGAACACAGGACGGACCTCGAGACCAACGAAGCGAATTTTATTAGTGTCTGGTACTAATAGATAAAAACAAAATCACTGTCCCTTAACAATCTTCGCGCCATCTGGGAAGATTTAAAAATGTCTTCGAAACATCTCCAATCAACTTTTACTTTTATTACTTCAAATTCCAGAGATTTTAAAGACGGTCGGCAAAAAATACAAGAAAAAAGTCTTTAGTCCTTTGTTCGACGCTGGGCAGTCGCCACGATGTCGGTAGATAGCAGGTTCAAGTCCCGGCCACGCAAATATTTCCGCCTAATTACCTGCTCGGTAGGAACGTTAAGGCCGCCTTACACAACACAACTCGGTGAATAGCAGTAGCTAAATTACGCAAAATGTATTCTTATTGAGATTCGTAACTTCGTGCGCTATTGTTAAGTGTAAGGTGCGTATATTTATTACAAAACTAGATATTTAAAGCAAAGCTAGATATTTTATTATGTAGCCAGTATAACAATATTCTAGTGCAAGTTAAACTAAGTAATAATACCCTCCGACCGTATTCGGTCATGGCGGCCGATCTTACGATCAGCCAGGTACGCAGGATATATTATAGTGCACAAGTGAGTGCGCAAGCACAGGTGCACTCCCTATTCCTTCACTCTCATAATTCGGTGGGACAGCAATCTGACACGAAGTCGTTAAACTAAGTATGGAGTAACTAGCCCAATATCGCCAATATGTTCACATAAATACTATTTTAAATAATTATTTGGAAATCTTAAATTCAATTTAAAGTATGCGATGAAATGCGATTCTCATGCGTCTCAAAAACTTTTTTACACAAGGGAAAGATTTTATAACGCAACGAATAATTGTAACTACGAGTAATAGCATAGTATTTTTAGGTGTAATGTTAAACTCCAAACGCTTCAGCAAAACGGATTTACTCGATCATCCACTTTCCTTGCGAGAACCAATAGGTTTTTTGCACCAGTAATCGGCTTGTGAGGCGCGCCGTGTAAGCGCGGCTTAAGTTTCAGTTGAATTAAGGCCAGGAAATTCAGTCTAACTCAAGTTTTTATTAGGGTTCCGTAGCCAAATGGCAAAAACGGAACCCTTATAGTTTCGTCATGTCTGTCTGTCTGTCTGTCTGTCTGTCTGTCTGTCCTGGTTCGTTCTCCGCCGTTTCTGAACCGATTGCCACGAAAATTGGTGGAGAGATGTATAGCGATAATTCAAGAATTGGTTTTTAAAATTATCGAAAAATAATCATTTTTTACCCCCCCTCCCATACAGCGAAAAGTTAATTCTAAAAAAAAATTCGACTTAACCCATCGTGTAGGGTATCGTTAAACAGGTATTTTTAAATACAATAAAACTCGCCTTGAAACCATGTGGATCAAACACCCCAGTCTCGAGATATATTAATACAAAGTTAAAATTAGAGCGTCCCCCCCCCCCTTAACTTTTGAAATACTATTACAATAATTCTGAAAAAAATGTCCTGTATACCTCCAAGTAAGTACTTTCAACGAAAACTATAGCGAACCCTGTATCATACATAGTTATTTTTATACAACTCGACCAACTTATGACGTGCAGTTGCCCTTACTAAATGTTGTCTTAAGCGGTCGGGCTATCTTTTAGCTACGGAACCCTTTCATGGGCGTGTCCGACACGCTCTTGGCCGGTTTTTTATTAATACGTAGAGAGAGAGTGGAGTATTTTTTTCAATGTTACTTTGATTGGCAGGCACGCAAAATGACCTACAGCTTAGTGCAGCTTTCTGAGCCTTGTTTTTTCTTTACTCAAAGTTTCTTTCATAAGCTTTATAATCAGCCTTTTGCAATACACTGCAGGACGTAGGGCTCCCAGATGAGAGGACAATACCCATAATAACCACGTTAGACAGGCCACATGCTGAGTAAACTTGGCAATGATTTAAGATCTATAAACACTCATGAGGCGCTGTCGCTACATTTTTACACTAATCGGTGAATACAAGTTCCATTCTTCAGTATCTTGCGTTTAGTTTTCTTCTATGGGCACATTATCGATTTTATACTTTACCTGATGAATCTTATTTCCTAATATCAAACTTACAAAGAAATTATAACGATACCAAACCTCCGCTTACTCATTTAGCTTGGGTTATTTCACCTAGGTGAATTTAACAATTCTTCCACAAATTTTGGGTTCAGCTCGCCTTAAGTTCGAAGTGGAATTAACAGAGGGCTTGCATTTCCGATAGCTGTTCAGCCGAGTTCAGTGAGGCAATGAATATGCTAATCTGATTCCGTGTTTCGTGCTCGCGACGATCGCTTATAAATGATGAGGGACTATCGGACGTGAAGGAAAATGCATTGGCGACGTGAAGGAGTTATATTTGTGTGGATGTGACAGGTTTAACGAAATAATCAAAGAGCAGAGGATATTATTGTGACAGCAAAATAAATACATAAAGGCCTGGGACTAACACACCAATTGCCTAGCCCCAAACTAAGCTCGAAGCTTGTACTATGGATGCTAGGGAACGAATAGACATACTTAAACACATTTATAAATATCCATGACCCACAAACATTTGCCCCTAGCGGGATTCGAACCCACGACCTTTGAATTTTGTGGCTAGGGTCTTTGACCACTCGATCAACGGGTCTGCCAAATAATAGATCTTTTCTTCCTAGTCATATTGCTAGACTAATCCTTGACTATGAGTCTTAATGTTTAGTAGGACTTCTTCTAGAACAGAACTGCAACAAGCATATAATAATAATGATCTTGAGTGTATTAACGTGACCTAGATGTTGAAGGACCTTCATAGCTACTCAAAATTTTACAGACTATCCTACAGTCTTATTATAAACTAATCTGTTAACAAAGTTTTTCTTAGAGACCTTAGAGTTTGAATGTCATTTGCGTAAGGATTACATAATTACAAATAAAGGCATATAGTATTGACATACCTTTGTTCTAAATCGTCAAGAGAGGACGACCTCAAAAGGCAATGAAATGCAATAAAAATTATTAACTTAAAAGGAAGCTGCATGTAGTGCGAATACAATGATACTCAAGGTTAAAGCTTAACACGAATGAAACGGCATTCTCTATAGAACTTGGATCACGTCATACAAGCATGAGCCATTAGATCAATCTATTCCACTTTAAAGTTTTCCCAAGTTTTTTTCTAAACTATCCATAAAAACGACAAAGAGAGACGAACTTCTTAGCTATCCATGGATTCTCCGTGCGGGTGCCGGGTCCATCGCGTGGAACAGAGAGGAATGTCAGTCAGCGCCTGGGACTTGCGACCCAGCGTCAATCTTGTTTCAATAACAATTAAAGCCTGTAATGCCAGTATAGTGCAATACTATTAATGTAAATTCTAATCTTTCATTTATTGTTCAAGGCCATAGTCCATTTATTTTGAATGTAAAAGGTAAAGGATTAGGGTGCCTCGCATCTAAAATTTAAAGATTGGACCATACGAGTTTGATAATATAGCAGTCTAATTAGCAACGCTTCCAGATGAAGTGTACATAATATTAAAAGGTGTATAATAAAAAATAAATTAAGTGTCCATCAGTGCCGCATGTTGAAGTAAACAAGCGTTGATGCGGTAAAATGATCAGCGCCATATGGTCATATGCTCACTGCTCAGTGGTTTACCAACTTAAATATCATAAAAGTCACAAATGGATTTGGATAAAAGACACAGTGGATTACAAAATACCATCGCAACACTTACAGACAGTATCTACTAACAAAAAACAACATAAACTATGTATTGTTTCAAATGATAATAGAATTAAGACCACGTCAATTATCGAAGACTCAGATTTGGGAACATTGTACGATTTCTGTCATTACATCAAAAGTGGTGCAGGTGTACTGCATCTAATGCATGATCTGGAACTCATGATAAAAGACTTTGACTTTAACGATTACTGCGTGATCATTTTGGGTGAACACGACTTTAAAAAATTTACAGATAAGACCCTTGTCTCAAAAATTAGCGCAAGACTGAAAAATCTGCAACATACTAATATAATAATTGCTTCGCCAACCTATATTTGTGGAGCACCCATTTATAACTATAAAGTAGAATCATTCAATAGATTATTATCTGAAGAAGTAACAAAAAACAGACACTTTTATTGCCTCGACTCTAATAGAGATGTTACGCTGGAAATGTTTTCACCTAGAACGGGAAAGCTGAATAACACAGGCATGAGAACAATAATAAACAATGTCAATCGACTCATCAATCAAATAAAAAGTTATAACCAGGAATACTTTTTTCGTCAATAATGATAGCTTATCGGATACTAACTACAATGATTATTATTTATGTCAAAATAATAAGACACTCGCTACAAAACGAAATAATAAAATAAATATTTTTCATCTTAATATATCTGGAGTACTAAATAAACAAGAAGAATTGCTATGCGCAATACGAAAACTAGAAGATAACTATACGTCTGTAGATGTTGTATGCCTATGTGAAACTAATTTACAAGCTGGATCAGAAAAAAATCTGAAGATGGATAACTTCAAAACAGCAACGTGGTTTTCAAGAAAACAAGTTAAACGAGGAGGAGTTGCAATCCTAGTTAAAAGGGGTGTTGAATTTAGAGTAATAAGTGAGATGGCACATCTGCCACAACCCTTTAGATTCGAATGCTGTGGTGTGGAGTTAACACAATATGGTATCATAGTAATATGTATTTACACAAATAAGACACCAACATCAATAAAATCACTTTTTTTCGAAAAATTATCAGATCTTCTTCATATTATTGGTAACAAAAAAAGAAAGAAAATTGTGATATGTGGAGATTGGAATATTGATGTTATGAAAAATACTAACATATCTTTGGAATTGAAACAGATAATGGAAAATTATAATTTTGAATTAAAGGTGCAACAACCCACTAGAGTTACAAACAAAACTGAGACATGTATTGATCAGATAGCTTCTAATATAAAAAGCAGTATTGCGTCCATACATGATTTGGGCCTATCTGACCATACAGCGCAAACTCTTGAAATTCCTGTAAAAAGTAGAAAAGTTGCATGCCCCAAAGGATGGTATGAACTAAAAAGAGACTATTCTATTGAAAATAAAAAACTTTTTGTAAACTGCTTATCAAGACTATCCTTTTCTGAAGTTTTTATACAAGGCTCAAATGCTGAAAGATCCTTTAATGAGTTCTATAACATGTATAAATTGTTTTATGACCTGTGTTTCCCTATCGTAAAATTTAAAGCCACTTCTAAGAGTAGTAATTCCATATGGTTAACAAAAGGCATAACAAAGAGTTGTGATACGAAACGAAAACTGTATTTTAAATATCGTAAAAATGTAACCGAGTACAGTAATTATTATAAAAAATATTCTTATGTATTAAAACAGTGTATTAGAGTATCACAAAGAAATCATAATCTAAAGTATATATGTAAAATGGAAAATAAATGTAAAGCTGTCTGGAATATTATAAATAATTACACGTCTGAATGTGATCGTGGTGCAATTGATAAAATATGTACAGAACATGACGAATTTAATGATCCTCAAATTATTTCGGAACTTTTTAATAAGTATTTTGTAAACAGTATTATTGAAAATTGTTCAACTGGTTTAAATGAACACAATATTGGAGAAAATGTAGAATCTGTAGAAAATACTATATTGCTCTATCCTGTTACTAAGGAAGAACTATTAAAAATTGTAAAATCACTTAAAAATTCTAAGGCAGTAGGATATGATGAAATAAGTACCGATATAATCAAATTGAGTGTTGACACTGTAATTGAACCATTTACCTTTGTTATAAATCAGTTACTTATGGAAGGTCATTTTCCTAGCATTTTGAAAAAATCTGTAGTTAAGCCTCTTTACAAAAAGGGCGAAAGAACATTATTAAATAATTATAGACCAATAACACTTATTCCTATATTTTCGAAAATTCTCGAACGTGTTATGTACAACAGACTGATACGGTTTCTTGAGAAGTATAATGTAATAAGAGAGGAACAAAACGGCTTTAGGAAATGTAAATCTACTTCACTAGCTGCATTCAAATTGATTAAAACAATTACCAGCAACCTAAATAATAACATTCCAGTTACTGTACTGTTCTTAGACATGACCAAGGCCTTTGACTATGTATCCCATGAACGCTTGCTTGATAAATTGTATAAATATGGAATACGTGGTCCAAGTTATAAGTGGTTAAAAAGCTATCTATGTGGAAGGGAACAATGTACAGAAATCCAGAAATACTGTCCTAAAAGTAAATCCATAGAAAAATACAGATCTTCTTTCATAGAAAATAAATTTGGTGTGCCCCAAGGCAGTATCCTTGGCCCTCTTTTGTTTCTCCTATATATTAACGATTTGCCTAAAAGTATACCTCAAGATTGTCTTCTCTTTGCAGATGACATTACAATTGTCTTTACAGGTAATAGAAATGTAAACATTAAACCACATGTAGATGATATTAATATGACCCTTACTAAAGCTATTGATTGGTTAAACTCTAATCGACTAGCAACATCTTTCTTCTTGCACCGCGCAGCGGGTCTCACGTCATATCTAATTGCAGCAGATTGTCTGGGCACATTACCGGCGGTCCAGTGACGGCATGCGGTGACCAATGACCACCCCACTCGACCTCGGCTGGCTAGACGAGACTCCAATGACGGATAATTTGGCTCTGGGGTTATCAAACTTCTTCTTAATTTAGTTGTGTCTTGGAATGAAAGTGAGAAAATAAACTTTTATATCTAAGAAAACTCTACATGTTACACTGAATCAAAAAGAAAACTAGATTATCACATCCTTTTGGACAATCTGGTGGGTCTCTCGTCATATCTATTGTTTGGACACATTACCGGCGGTCCAGTGACGGCATTCAGTGACCAATGACCACCCGAATCGACCTCGGCTGGCTAGACGAGGCTCCAATCACAGTTAATTTGGTGCTGGGGTTATCAAACTTCTTCTTAATTTAGTTTTGTCTTGAATTGCAAGTGAGAAAATAAACTTATATACACCTAGGATGACGAGAAAGATTCAGGTGCACACTGCAAGCTATTTTTCAAGTTTAAATCTTCAATAATACTTGGTACACTTTTAATATCATGCTTGTCATGTAAATTGTTAATTGGAATATTTGTGTTCCTGAATTTAAACAGTTTCTCAAGTTGAATATTTACGTCAATAACTTTTTCATTTCGTTTAACTACGTCAAAGTTATGAAGGTTATTGTTGAGGACTATCCTACTCATTACTCGTAAGTTCAAATTTAGCTTGGGTTTTTATGATATATAAGCTATGATTGACCAATTTTGGCGATAATAGGATTGATTTGATATAAACCGAGTATTTCTACATACAGAGAAACATTCGGCAAATATGACTTATTTTTATTGGAACATTACTCATTTGAACGGATTCGGTGAACAACACAGCAGCTTTTTCTCAGCTGGCACTATAACATGTCGTGATTACTTGTCAATCTTGACATCTTGTAAAACCCATTAGCAAGAACAAAGAGTAAGGCGAGATTCATCCCTCGTGAGCTCAGTCTAAAGCCTAAGCCTATAGTGGTAATTTAATGCGTTTGTGACGGGCTCACGTCAGTTGATATCTTCTTTCTTTGAAATAAATATATGTATTTTGCGAAACTTCTGGAATAAAATTTCCCGGGCTTAAAATACATACCTAAATGTTTTTGGTGCCACCCAATAAATAAATAAAATACGAGTATAATTTAATGAACATTCGACTAAATATTCGGCGATAATACCTCTCGACATTATTGTGTTAAACGGAGTAAAATGTTTAACTGTTCGTTAATTCATCAATCTTGACAACGTAGGCCAACACATTCATTATTTTGTGCAGTAGAAAATATAAACCGTCCATGCCATTTCACACGTTGACCTTCTATCGGTCATTACGATGTCACAAATTCGACAATTAATTCGTCTCCAGCGACTTTGCGCGTCATTTGAAGGTCAGTTGCTTCGTTAACGAACTAAAACTCGTGTGTTTTGACGCTGCTGTAATTAGTTTCAACTAGTTTCGATGTTGTGATAATAGTCTGGTCGCAGTCTGCAAGATGTCTATCTAAGACGGGTAGATTCATTAGCTTAAGTGAGAAAGATCTGGGTTCATTTAAATTTAACTTGGTTGCTTTACCTTCACTTGCGCTAATTTTAACGTAGAGCTTGGTGAATGTTCTGACTTAATAAATTAAATTGTGCTGTATTTGGACTGTAACCTTGTTTTACACATTTAACACCGTTAGCATTTCTGCAGTGAGATACGTCTTATGAGTTAATGTCTTCGTTTGTAGTCAAGTAAACTACATCACCACAACTGTAAGGTGTAAAATTCCACTTGCCAACCATTAATGGGTTAAATAAATTAAAGGTGTTGATTTTACACATTTGCCTCGCATCTATATTATAATTCTTATCGGATAGATTGTGACCGCCATCTACCATCTACCTTGCCATCTACCTTACATGTCGTGCCATCTACCTTCATAAAACAGATATTAATAAAATCAAATAACGATTCACATGCCAACTCGAATTAATTAAATGCGGATATCACCATTTGTAACGGTAGTCGAGAATTCAAGTTTTAAAATGTCGGATTTTTATTAATGAGCGCAAAAAACTACGACGATGAGATCCATATGTGTTTTATCATTTATTGGTCTGGTACTACTTCCCACGATTTTTTGCGAGACGCGTTTTAATAGTGTTTCATTATATTCATATTTGTCTTTATTTAGAACTGGTGTTGGTATAGGTGTTGATATAGGCATATCAGCAGAATTATCTTTATGACGCTCAATAACTCTAACAGGTAATAATTCTTCATCAATATCATCATTTGTTAGTTAAGATGTTTGTGTTAAGATAATCTTCTCAACAAACTAATCTTTTATGGACGTCCATCAATTCAAACAAAGAGTTCAATGAATTAATCGAATTAGGCCGGTATCACCCGTTACATCTGACATGAAGTTTATTTCGTCAATCGTTGATAGCGATCGGCCTTGTCAAATAAACACATCACGCATGCTGATTTGTTGACATAACTAAACGAGTCTCGCGTTTTATTATCTGTTTACATGTCGCAAATCTTGTTTTTACTGTGATCGTGATTTATATTTAGAATTCTTCGACTACTGGGTTTATTGAAAAGGAGAATTACGAAGCATTTTTGAACCCAGTAAGCTTTTACACTTCGATATTTTACAGTGGCTTGTCTCTTGCTGAAAAGATTTAAGTTTAATTTTAAAAAAAGAAACTAATTACGTTCCATAATACAAATTACAAAAGGATGTCCAAAATTCTTCTAACTAATGTAATAAACATTGTAACCAGCATGCAACATTTTCAAAGGAAGAGAAAAATTTAAATAATTAACAGCAATTAACGTGTAAACATAACAATTCCTTTGCCAGATTGTATGCATGTCCAATTTGTCGTCGTCCACCCTCGCAAGGTTATTTCTGCTATCGCTTATAACACAACTTAACCTTCTTCCCTTGGAACAAGGTTCAAGTTCGCTTGTTACCATGTTGTGCCGACGGCAAATGTGTGCAGCGAATGCATAACGGTGTATGCAGATCGCGGCCCAAGTACGGAGCGGTCATGACAGACGATTTGTTGCAGTTTTATCAGGGCCGATGTTATCCGCATACCTTGTCTGACGTCACGAATGCGGCGATCGCGTCATTTGTTAAAAAGAAGGCGTGATCATTCGCAGCCGGTGTGAGAAATAAGGGTTTACTTCGATGATACGATGGTTTTCATTAATTCATTAACGCTTATTGCTAAAATGTAAATGTGGTCGATATTTTACTTCAATGGTTATATGTAATGGGAATTGTATAGGTATATCTATACGAATAATTTAAATAAATTTTATTAAAGGCTCAGAATTAGAATATAAACGATATTTAGCGTTAAAGGCACCCATTGTATTACGATTTAGATCCAATAACTTCACTTAGATCTAGGTCAAATTGGTATATATAACCAATAGCAACCTTCCACAATCATTGAACAATCGAAATTACGTCCAATCATCGACTCCTAATCTTGTTATATTAAGTCAAATAAATAACACAATTTACTGCCATTCGGTTGGCACTGAGACGGATTAGACCAGATTAGGCGGTACTAAATAGACTCTCGTTGATCCGATCAACAAGTTGATTTTAATTCGGTTCGACAAAGCGATTATGTTGCCAAATAGTAATGTTGAGTTATACGATGAAGATATATGAGTACGTTTGGTAACAGAAGCTTTCAGTGATTACTAATCGGTAATTGCTTCGTAACATCAGGCTTTAAATGTTATTTAAAATGTATATGGGAAAGTAGACCGTCGAAAGTGAGACAATTGTAACACATGTGACAGCAAGTGAAATGTTGACGTTGAGTTAATTAAAATGTCTGCTGGAAGATTTTAAATATTCATTAGTATTTGTCGTAACTTTATCTATGGACCTTTTAATTACGGGTTAGATAACCAACATTTAGAGTGCGAGTATTTCATGGTATTTTATATATATTGTTTTTAACAATCAAGAGAAATCTCGACGATCGATGTCACTATTAAACTGACTTAAGATTTATTTTATACATCTCTCAGACTTTCATCCAAAGGTTTGCGTCTTTTTTAGGGTTCCGTAGCCAAAATGGCAAAAAAACGGAACCCTTATAGATTCGTCATGTCTGTCTGTCTGTCTGTCTGTCTGTCTGTCTGTCTGTCTGTCTGTCCGCCAGTCTGTCACAGCCACTTTTTTCCGAAACTATAAGTACTATACTGTTGAAACTTAGTGAGTGGATGTAATCTGTGAACCGCAACAAGAAAAAAAATAAAAAAGTGGGGGGTCCCTATAGTCAGAACTGAAACTGAAAATTTTTTTTTCATTGAACATATACGTGTGGGGTATCTATGGATAGGTCTTTAAAAATTATATTAAGGTTTCTAATATCACTTTTTTTTAAAGTGAATACTTTGCGTGACAGACCCTCCCAAAGTGGAAAAAAGTGTGTCCCCCCCTCTAACTTCTTAAATAAGAGGATGATAAAACTGAAATAATTATATGATGTACATTACCATAAAAACTACCAACGAAAATTGGTTCGAACGAAATCTATTCAGTAGTTTTTTTAATACGTCAAAAATAGAATTTGTACGGAACCCTCAGTGCGGGAGTCCGACTCGCACTTCGCCAATTTTTTATGTCTTTAATATTGTCATCAAAGTTATTGCAACTTTTTCTTCAGACAATCCGCGCTGAATGCTAAAATGAATCCGAAGGTAAAATAGACACAAAAAGTTAAAGGAAGAAACGTTTGCGATGAGTGCCGAGATATCCTTCTATGCGCCAACGCAGTGGCAAAAACCGCCGCTGACATAAGAGTGTATTCTTAGAACCTGATCGGATCGGGTTTGCTGCAAGAAACGAGACGTGAGATGCAAGTTTGTTTAGTATTTGTTTCCATGGCAGGACGAGTTCTAGATTTATGTCTATCTAGATGGAGACTACTGATTTGCACTTAAATGTCATATGTCTTTCTAGTCTTTACACCATAGCACCAACGTAGTACCATAGCACCGGTTTGACGACCCGCTTGGTTTATTGGACAAGCTTGCTATGAGACAAGAGGTCGCGGGTTCGATCCCCGCACAGGACAAACATTTGTGTGCATGAACATGACTAGTAAAGCAGACATTTCAATAGGTTTGATGAAAATTAGTTATCATAATGAAACAACTCTCAGCAGTTATGAACGGGAAAACGACCGGACTCAATTTTACTTTCTTAAACGCTAAAACATTAATTTGTACCCTTCTAACGATCTTCCAAAGTATTCTAAACAATCTCCAGCTTCTCCATCGTATACAATGTTATCGTATCTTCAGTAATATTTATAACATTATTACCCCCGTCGTAAACTTTATGGCTCTAGTTTCACCGTCCATTTTACAGCTTCGGTGGATAGTAGGCGGCCTGCGTTGTTAATTGATTCGTTCACGGATGCAAATACGTCGGACATCTTTGTTTTTTGCATGGATTTAAATCTTTAGATATTACATGACAGCAGAAAACTGTAGCAATATTTTTTTTGACATGATGTACGCTTCAACAAGCTGTCACGGCGATAAGAAGTGACAGCCGCTTCTAATTTTAGTGCTAATTTCAAATCGGGTCGGCACATCTTACGATTGAAATCTATTGGATATCTTTTTATTTTTAATATCTATATATTTACTACTTATTCATCGATTTAAATCTATTTAGATCTTTAAATATGTCCTGATTCCAGAAAGAGTTTCGAACATTTTTGTATGGAAGCTTGCATATCTACACAGTCGGCCATTTTGAAAATTCTGATTTTTTCAAAATGGCGGACTGTGTAGGTATGCCAACTAGATTCGATGCTCTTTTTAGCATTATTTTGTTTCACATGACGTACGTTTCATGATGTTGTCACTGCTATAAGAAGCGACAGTGGCTTCAAATTTTATTGCCAATTTCAGAGTGATTCAATATATAGTGAGGGCAATCTAACGATTTAAATCTATGTTTCACAGCTTCGGTGGATAGTAGGCGGCGTGCGTTGTTAATTGATTCGTTCACGGATGCAAATACGTCGGACATCTTTGTTTTTTGCACAACTGGACGAGAACACCGTTATTCGACGTCTGGATAATTGAGTTTCCGTGTTTCTGATAACCGAAGTTTTGGTTAGTTTTACTGTTGTTGCATCGGATCTTTAGGAAACTTGTATTGGCGAAAATACTAGTAGTTTAGTTCGACGCTACAAAACAAAAATGTTTCTTTTTAATAATGAAGTTTTAATGTATTGGTCTTTGTTATAAACAAATTCACAACTATGAAAATTATTTACACAGACATTGCTTACTTGATCTAATACTTACATTAGTTAAATGTTGTCTATACTAATATGATAAAGCTGAAGAGTTGGTTTGTTGACGACGAGGAAGCTATTGTACAAAACAATGTGTGCGGAAACCGAAATCCATGCGGACGGAGTCGCAAGCAGCCGCTACTTTAATAAATGATATCTCTAGAATAAATGGTAAGTTGAAGACGGCGCTGTGTCTAAGGATATTATTCTCTTACTTTTGTTCATTAATTTAATTACCAGCTCATGTGTCACAACGCTTTCAAATCTCCGAAACTACTGACGATGGGGCCATTACGCCTTCAGTGAAAGTAAGGCCATCGTTCATCACAGGCACCGCTTAACTGTTTCTTATGAAATTAACACTGGCTTATCTCAAAGATACGTTTTATGACCGGTTTATCTTGAGAAAAGGTTGATGTTTGTTTAACTATGAACACGCCGCCGCAGGAAGAAGTCTTCAAGTGATACGAATGATTACTTTATTAAGGTTAGGGAATTGTTGTGGGAGCTTCGACGGCGGTTAAGAGGTGCCTGTTAATCTATAATGGCTGTGAAATTAAGAAACTGTTTTAGTTTTTTATCTAATTATCTATTTACTAAGTGAATCAAATTGCTAAATAAATTGTTTCATTTCATTTCATCAGTTTTTCTATGACATCGGATGTCTTGAAGATGTGAATAAGAAGATTTGTTGTTCTACATCAAAAATGTTTTTGGAATCCTTCATAAACCTTTTAGATGGTCAATTTGAATGCTTAGCCCTTTGTCATATCTTAATCATTAATATTGTTATTTATCCCTTATCCACTTAACAATTTACACGAAGTTAGTGCATCGATATAATCGCTAACACCCACTAATTAACCAAAAATTAAGCATGCACATACCTTTGCAAAGTAATCAAGCCATAACTTCGTATGAAATAGCGCCGCGGATTTCATCTTTTGAAAAATTTGATTAAAATGCAGCCCAATTCATTCCGCTTCTACGGTGATAAAATTCAAAAGATAACTATCTTAAAGCAAGTTTTCAGTTTATGGTATTTAATCTGTGATCTCAAATGTTCCATCGCCATATTGAGTGAGGAAAAGTTGGAGTCGCAGCCATCCCAAAGCGTTTTGGAAAGCGTCAAATTTTATATGAACGCCTGCTCCTTAAGAGGCGGGTGGAGTGGACTGTGTTATCTACTTTCTTTTATACTGGTTGTTTTGTTAATTCCAATTATTGCAGTATATGGAAGAAGAGATGAAATTATTTTATTCCTTTAACAGTTGAATAGTAAACACTTCCTATGAATAGTGGAGTCAATGAAGCATTTGACTCGAAAGTCCTCAAGAACAGCTCCGATTTCGATGATTTTTTTTTTGTTTATTTTGTTTTTTTATATTATTTAAAATCAGAAACCTCTTAGAGCGGGGACGGAACTATTTATATTGTTTAAACAATATCAACGATATGGATATAAAAAATTAAGTTTGGTCTATATTTTTTTGTAGAAAAATCTCTATAATAATCTTATTGTAACAAATAGTTGTTACAAAAAGGTTTTTAACAGTAATTTAATATTATTTTCGTCTGCGTTTATTTGGGTTTCATACAAACTTTCATCCCCCGTTTAATTCCCCTATGAGTGGAATTTACCAAAATCGTTCATGTGGAATACCTACGTCATAATAACTTGATGCATACAAAGTTTCAGCCCGATCGGCTCAAAATTGACAAAGTTTCATACAAACTTTCATCCCCTATTTTATCCCCTTAGGGGTGGAATTTATCAAAATGATTTCTCAGGCGATGCTCACATCAGAATAACTTTATGTATGCAAAGTTTCAGCTCGATTGGTTTAAAATTGACAAAGTTTCATACAAACGTTCATCCCCTATTTCACCCCCTTGAGGGTTGAATTGCTCACAATCCTTTCTTAGCGGATGCCTACGTCAAAATATCTACTTGCATACCAAATTTCAGCCCGATCCGTCCAGTGGTTTGGGCTGTGCGTTGATAGATCACTATGTAATCAGTCAGTCAATCAGTCAGTCACCTTTGAGTTTTAAATATATAGAAGACCGAGCTTTATTTTATATATATAGATTTGAGTTTTATATACATAGATTGTTTATAACATTAATTACTATATATAATATATAATATATTTACAAGTTATATATATAATATATTTACAAGTTTTTAATGGATATTGTGTAGGAGAATTTTTTTTTGTGCATAAGCTATATCGTAGATATTGTTTAAACAATATAAATAGTTCCGTCCCCGCTCTAAGAGGTTTCTGATTTTGAATAGTATAAAAAAACCAACTTAACAAAAAAAAAATCATCGAAATCGGAGCTGTTCTTGAGGACTTTCGAATATTGCCTGTTTTATGTATTCATTGACTCCACTAGGAGTGTTTAATGAAAATACTAGACCATAATTATTTTTTCATCTTCAATGAAATGATACAATAATTATCATCATTAAACTACCTTTTGAGCTTTTAGTCCATAAATGTTAAATAAAAGTTAATCCTTTGCGTTTTACATGTTTTCTTCCTTTCTTTATACCTTCAAAAGGGAAATTATATAAAATTACAATAATGGCACCGAAGCTAATTTAATAAAAAACCGGCCAAGAGCGTGTCGGACACGCCCATGAAAGGGTTCCGTAGCTAAAAGATAACCCGACCGCTAAAGACAACATTTAGTAAGGGCAACTGCACGTCATAAGTTGGTCGAGTTGTATAAAAATAACTATGTATGATACAGGGTTCGCTATAGTTTTCGTTGAAAGTACTAACTTGGAGGTATACAGGACATTTTTTTCAGAATTAATGTAATAGTATTTCAAAAGTTAAGGGGGGGGGACGCTCTAATTTTAACTTTGTATTAATATATCTCGAGACTGGGGTGTTTGATCCACGTGGTTTCAAGGCGAGTTTTATTGTATTTAAAAATACCTGTTTAACGATACCCGACACGATGGGTTAAGTCGAATTTTTTTTTAGAATTAACTTTTCGTTGTATGGGAGGGGGGGTAAAAAATGATTATTTTTCGATAATTTTAAAAACCAATTCTTGAATTATCGCTATACATCTCTCCACCAATTTTCGTGGCAATCGGTTCAGAAACGGCGGAGAACGAACCGGGACAGACAGACAGACATGACGAAACTATAAGGGTTCCGTTTTTGCCATTTGGCTACGGAACCCTAAAAAAGGATAATTTAAAATCATACCATTAAAAGTACTGAGTTACCTTACGTCGACAAGCACTTCAATATGAATACGGAGTGTACTTACACATGTCAGCCGCCGCCGCGGGCGGTGACTGCAGGACACCGCATTAACAGCGTCCACAACATCCCGCTCATTGTGGTTCAACATCAAATTATTGTCATTACATAATAAAAACCGATGTAAACTAACCACTAAGATACGACCCAATCAGACGCGTTGACGTGGGCTCGTGTTATTTATTGAAACGCGTAAAGATAATAAAGGGACGGACGTGATATGATATTCAAATTGAGACATGAAACACATATCGGATGGGCGAATTTCGATGTTGTACAAAACGTAACATATGTAGGGGACGAGGCAATAAGTTAAATCGATGTACATGCAATACGCAATTCCTAAATTCTTACTGGTAAGGTCTGCAATATTTCAAAGCAGGATAGAGACCACTAAAAGTATAGCCTTATAACATTACCTAGTTGTGTAACATTTAAGGTACATATTGTGAATTAGTAAGAGCCCTCGCAAACTACAAACTTTCTATCGGCCGATAGTTTGGTCGGCTTCTTAATCAGTATGAATCAAACTTTTTTATCGGCCGATACTGTGTGCGCATCTGCATACATCTTCATTCTGATTAAGAAGCCGAACACTATCGGCCGACAGAAAGTTTGTAGTTTGCGGGGGCTCTAATTCAGATAGACAGACGAACAGTCCAAAACCACATAATTAAGGCTTTAAGCAGTCTGATGGGTTGACCACTGGACCCTTGTCCTGTAAGAAAAATCATATTACGCACTTCTTAATCACATGCCAAAAACTTTATAAAAAGTACTTATTTATCTTATCTGGAGCATCTTATCTGTCTTCATCCTAGGTCATTCTGCGTCACGCAGATTCCATTCTCTTCGACCAGTCCGATAAAAAAATTACAGCCTTAATTGTCCAAATCAGCTTCGAATAAACGTCCAAACCTCCGATGCTATTTGACAACTTAATTATATTTAATTCACTTGTTTTCCTTAAACATTATAATTGAGCCCGTTTAATAATACTTTCGCTTGAAAAGTAAAAGGAGCAAATACTTGAAACTGCTAAAATCTCCTTTCTACCGCGAGTCAGGTGCAGTCCATGTAGTGTTGCCATGTTATTCATTTTTACCCAACTACCGAAAAATAGGGCATTTTTTTACAATATATGTATGTATTTACGAAACGGTAAGAGTGATTACGAGTTTCTCGCCAGTAAATGCTTCCGAGTCGATGGTCGAGTCAATAGTTCGCAATTTTTTAATCGATTAAAAAAGCTTCTGTGAACCCTATTTTAAAAAAAATTGAGAGGAGAGAAGAAGATTTTGTGCAAACTGCACACAAACCAGTTACTAAATAGTCCGAACAGACCCTGAAAAGTTGGTTCTTGAGTGATAATGAAAAATGCCACTTATTTTTATGTACATAGTGAGAAGAGAGAAGATTGCTGTAGTAAATAAGTACTGCTTTAGCTATTTAGGGATTCTTCACCACAAAGCACATGCGTACTTATCTGATTAAGAAGGTAGCGCATTTACGAGTATAACACCTCTGGTATTCCAGATATTTATCTACCCATCGACGATAGTCACGTATGTCCCCTATCTTTTAAATCAAACTAAGGATTGCAACGAGAATACCGTGTCTAAATAGGTTATTTATTTATTTATTCAAGATATGATCTCTAATATAAGTAACACCAACACAACCAACATGTAACAATTCCAAGTAGGTGCAATGAGTACAAGCTATTGTGTAACACATAATTATACTAACAGCCGCCTGTGACTTCGTCCCCGTGGATTTTGATTTCCACACACATTGTGTTATACTATAGCTTAAAGCGTTCCTCGACAAATGGACTATCCGACGCAAAAATATTTCTTCAATTTGAACCAATACCAAACAAACAAACTAACTGTTCAGCTTTATTATATTACAATAGATGACTCCTAGTTCAGGCGATCAATCAACTCGATAGTTGATTTTTAACATAAATATAACTGGGTACATACGAAAGTTTGCTTATGTAGAAGTGGAGACTAAGGCAAGAGATGTTTTGATATCAGACTTCTCAGTTTTTTTTTGTTTCATAAGAGGTTTTTATTGTTCGTATTTTATTTATGTTAGTAAGTAAATAAAAATACCTAGCAACACTGGATCCTTACATAAGCCTTACTTAGCTGGTTGTGATTAAACTGTATCGACCCAGCTTCCCTACAAGGAGCGTAAGGCACGCGTCATTGACATGGATCTCGCTTGTTGCTTACTTGATTAACTTGCTTTGACAAAAACCTAGCAGTGCCTTAAGATTGACGATGTAGCTTTTATAGGGTGTAAAGCATGTTCTCTTTATTTATGCTGGAGAAATACGGTGATGTAAATGATCGTTTTAGACGTGTAGAAGTGTTTAATAGTTTGTTTTACTACCAAATGTATGATTCTCACTTGTTGCTTACTCGATTTACTAGCTTTGACAAAAACCTAGCAGAGCCTTAAGTACAATGTAGCAGCTGCAGCGGTTTTGTAGGGTTTAAAATGTGTTCTCCTTATTAAAACTATAGCACTTAGTTAATGTAAATGGTTTAAGAGTTATGTGTTTTTACGGGCTATTAATATTATTTTTGCTTTCGTAAAAGATGTGCAAGTTAATATAAATTTATTTATTGATTATTTTCTCCTTGTGGGATAACTACGCTGCAACTTAATGCTTTGCCTGTTGCTCTATTTGTAACTTGGCAAAATTTGGTTTCTTTTTGTTAAAAAAGGATATTGCTCTTACTTGATATAGGCAGCTTAAGTCTATTGCGCAACATTTGTAGGCTAAAATTTAAAGTCTAATAATAGTACCTAATCCTTTGAAGAGCTCATAAAATATGCCGTTGAACACTTGACGTATTATGTATATTCGAACAAATAGCAAATTTTATAGCTTGCATAAAATATGTATTTGGATTTATGATGGCCTAATGCGGCAGTTAGACCCTTAGGAACTTACCGTGAGCCCTGAATGACCTGAATGGCTCAACTTGCCTGCTTGTATATGCGTCAGGCGACCTAGACTCATAACAAGACCTAAAAGTTAACCCCCTAGTGGCTTTACTGTGTCTCGTCATCGCTACATTTTATAAAACAAAGTCGCTTTCTTTTGTCTGTCCCTATGTTTGTTCAAATCTTTCAAACTACGCACTTTTTGATAGAGAGATTCAAGAGGAAGGTTATTGTGTACAATACATGCATAATGTAGTAGAAAACAATCACTAAAACACAGTATATATATATGCTCTATTTACACATATACGAAAGGTTTATAATATGTATTAATAATTTACGAAACGAAGCTGGCATTTTGCAATTAATAAAAGCACCTTCATTGTTTAGACTTACGTTATTATTCAATTTAAAGTTAAAATCTCAAATATCTTTTTAGAATTTCAACGTTCCTTAATAAATATCAAATGTCGATGTTACAGGTGAAATTATGAGGCTATATCGCGACGGGGGGCCACATATTAAGCCATTTGGGACCACGCCTTTAGTGTTAACACATTTAATAGCATCGAATACTTATCGAATGAAAAAATCATATACGAGTATCCATTAGGAAAGGCCCTTGCTCCAGCAGTGAGGACTTTAATAGACTGATGAAAATGATGATGATGAAAACTTATCGATTGGTGATTACGCTCCCTTCATCCAATCTCTATTGAAACAGTAGAAGTGATTAATTAATAAAGTGTTACATTACGAAACTTTCTTAATTGGAGCCGACGGTTTACGCGTTAACGTTTTGTAATTGTGTTGTTACGATTCGATCTCGTTTGTGAATGTTTAAATTTGAGTTGTTAAGGAAATACAACCTTTCTGGAAGTCAATTTAAACTTTTTAATTATTATGGAAGCTATAATCTGTAGGAACATTTTATTAGTAATTTGCGGAGTTGTTTAGAATCTGACGACAATAATGGGAAACGATACAATTAAATCAAAGGCTTATAGTGAGGTGCGAGGTGCTTATAGTGTTTAACATTTTGTGAAGAGCCATTGTTACTTCTCAATAAGACTTACCTACTAGAGATGGCCTGCGTGTCTGCCAGGATTTAGTAATAAAACAAAAAGTTTTAATATCTTTTATTTCAATATGGAATTCGACCCCTAAGGCGTTGTTTCTGGGGTTAAAACAAGATTCCTGGAATCTATAGAACAATCTTTGAGCTTCGTTTGGGGCGAGTGAGTGTCAGTAAACGAAATAAAAGTAAAAATTCGCAAACATACGACGAAGTTGCGAGCAGAAGTCTATTAATAATAAGTCAATGATATGTAATAAACTTGAACCTATTATACAATCTATTTATAGTGAAGGTCATATCTAGTGTTTCAATTCAAATTAATTAATTCAACACCATTTAAAACAGCCCCAAAATATCGACCAAAAAACGCAGTGCCAAAATCGATTTAATTAAATGACTTGACCGATATGCTCAACGTTTCGGGCTAAAACAACACCGCTATTTAATTACCCTTGATTTATGTATACAGAGGTTCATTAGCGACATAAAATCTCTTAATAGGGACCATTTAAAAGCTGTAAAGGTGCAACTTACATTACCATTATCATTGCAAGGATACACGTACTAATAATGTAGACTGACTGATCCAGGTAATAAGAGCAAAGTAAAGCTTGAATGATGGACCTGGATTGAGGAATTGCCATGCGATTTAAACCCTAAAGTCTTTGGAATAGGACGTACATGTGCATGGTAATTACAGCGATGGTTACAGAGTAGGTAATAGGAGTAAATAGTATGAAGAGACTGGTTACAAATATCGAACATCAGTGAGATCTTTGCGTTTATGGCTTACGATTTTCTAACTAGATAATAAAGATTGTAAAACATTGGGATCAGCAATATTCTAATGCGAGAAACATTGCTTTAATTAACTCAGTCATGGAGGGGGCAAACTATTGGCTCATCAACCCACCAGCAGAAACGTGGCACAATTATAAAGTGCTAATTCACTGTAGTTTCTCTAAGGTGAAGGTATTTCTCCAGGCGAGCGGGTCATTCTAGCAGATATGCTTCTAAATACGGCAGCCATGTACCATTATTTCGATGATTGAATTTAGTTACATAAAGCTAAGTCCGGAAATACACTTAATACTACACATTCCACTTGCACGAGCGAATACCGGCGCAGGCGCAGGCAGGATGCGCAACATACTCGTATTAGCGAACGGGATATAAAAACAGGAGTAAAAGAGTGAAACCTGTCCCATACCCTCATCAACTGAGCTCTTTAGATCTAATTCACCAGCAGCAATATACCACAACAGTTATGAAGTGCTACTTCATTGGTGTCTTCTAACCGCATACTGCCGTGTCGTAAGTGTAAGATCGAGATATAACCACAGACAAGCGGGAGGAGGTTCCTAAGCTCTTGAAATTACTTACTTAGGTAAGATATCCTCTGCATATGTTGGGGTGTCTATTTAGATGATCGAGTTTAGTTTGATAAAGTCCGGAAACCCACATTCCACTTGTACGAGCGAATACCGGCGCAGACGCAGGCAGGATGCGCCACATACTGTCCCATACCCTCATCGACTGAGCTCCTGAGAAATTACTCACCAGCAAAAAACAACATAACAGTTATGAAGTGCTACCTCACTGTCCTCTTCTCTATGGTGGATTGTCGAATTTAGATGATAGAATTTAGTTCCATAGAGTCCCCCACAAGCAGAAAAGTGGCATAACAGTTATGAAGTGTTACTCCACTATGGGCTTCTATACGGTGGAGGTATTTCCCAAATACGAGGAGGTCATGCGAGTGGAGGTTCCTACGCTCTAATTCTCTGAAAATTACTTACTTAAGTAAGCTATCCACTGCATAGTATTAGATGATTACATAAAGTTTGAGTCCGGAAACAAGCCTAATACAACACATTCCTCTTGCACGAGCGAATACCGGCGCAGGCGCAGGCAGGATGCGCCATATACTCGTATGAGCGAACGGTATATAAAAACAGAGGTGAAAGATTGAAACCTGTCCCATACCCTCATCAACCCATCAGCAGAAACGTGGCACAATTATGAAGTGCTTCTTTACTGTATATTTCTCTAATGTGGAGATATTTCTCCATACGAGCGGGTCATTCCAGCAGAAGTGCTTTTAATACGGCAGCCATGTAGCTTTATTTTGATGATCGATTGTAGTTCCATAAAGTTTGAGTCCGGAAACACTCTCAATACAACACATTCCTCTTGCACGAGCGAATACCGGCGCAGGCGCAGGCAGGATGCGCCCGCACATACTCGTATTAGCGAACGGGATATAAAAACAGAAGTAAAAGAGTGAAACCAGTCGTACGCCCACGCTGCTCGCCCGGCCGCTATCTAGAATTGCTTATTTATTGCCAGGCAGGGGTAGGGTTGACTGCATAGTTATCATTCAGTATGGGTAACTATAATGATTCAACAATATGCCAAAAAATGCATTATTGTGAGAATATATTCGCCGAACGTATAATTTATTTTATTTTGCACTAGTTTTTTTCCCGCGGCTTTGCCCGCGTTATCAAGATTCTTCTTTTATCCCATGGCAGCATTTAGTTGAGATAACAAGACCTATCACCTAAATCAGTCCATACACTACCTGTATAACAAATAGAATCCAAATCCGTTCAGTACTTTCAGCGTGATTGACGGACAAATATCCAACAAACACTCTTCCACATTTATAATATTAGTTCATACAAAGAATAAATAATCTGCGAAAAATTAAATCGAAACTCCATTTACATTGGAAGTATGCTTGCCATTTTACAACGAGCGAAAAAACGTCAACAAGCCTGTTGCAAGAAAATATTTACAATCAACAAATAATAAGGTTTCAATATCATGAAGTAAAAAAAATAATACTAACTTATAATTTTCATAAAATGCCACAACCCTAAAATCAACTCAGGTGGGTTGGGTAGCAGTTTAGCAGTTTTTTTCTAGTTCCCAGCTTAAGTACTGGGAACCTATTCGAATCACGACTTGTGACCGGCAGGAAATTTTTATACGGCAATTAGGCTTTTGATTGATCGGTTACATACTCTTTTTTGTAGTTTAAACGACAAAAAACAGCACAGTGCAATTTGTTGCCATTGACATTAAAAAGTCTTGTGCGTTTCTTGTAGTCAATGGCGAATTGTTTTCAAGAACAAGTTGAAGTCGTGTTTAGAATCTTGATTATGAGTTACTTTTTTTCAAGTTAAGTGTCGGTCTATTAAAGGGCCACTGCAGGGCAAAGACCTCCATCATTTGAAATCATGTTTTCGGTACAAAGATTAGTTCGGGCTTAATCACCACGCTTGCCAAATGCGGATTGGCGATCACAACCCGGGCTGCGTTCAGAATAACCGACAAAAAATCACGCGAACCGTGAATCGAACCCAGGACCTCGAAACTACGGCTCGGTACTTTAACCACAAGACTAACGATACGTTTGTCAAATAAATTCCTTATTAAAGGGATTTCTTGGACCTTACTTTAGTCATAATTTTAAGCTTCAACCGTGTTAAAAAAATAAGTATTACTTTATCCATCTTAAAGGACGGATATACATATCTATTTAAAACTTCACTTAAGTGACTAGATAGATTACACCATCAGGGGTAAAGGCAGGCCTAAAATAGTTTAGGCATTGGAGTGTAAAAAGGACAAGTGGCCTAAAGTGAACTTTGATAAATGTTTTATAGTTTAATAGCTTCTATCATAACGAGGATATTCTACGGTGTTCTATGTTTATAAATTGGCTGATTTATCATAATGTCTACAAAATTCACAAAATTACTAACCGATATTTTAACAAAACCTTCAGTGTAATATGTGTGAAAATTAAGGTATCTACTTTGTAAGTTATCTAACTTATTTAAGAATATTTTAAAATCTTTTCTCTATAAGTATTTCGCAGAAAATTGGTGGAATAAAGTTAAATAGCATCTGGCTACCAATCACTAAGGCTTAAGAAACAATCACTATTTGATTACAGTGATTTCATAACGGTTGCAATGCAATCTTGCCAGGTCAAAGCATTGCCATTTATAAAAAGAATCTTTACGCTTAAATTGATTTTAGACCAATTATTAGTATTGACAAATCAGTAATACACACCTATAGATATCCGTATTCAAATACATATTTATGTTGTCAAATACATATATTCCGTAGTAGCTGAATCATTATTTAAATACAAGATTGATGTTACGATCCATTTTGTAAATACACATAGGTGGTCATCGGTGAATACGATCGAAATAGTATTCATTAAACACGATTTAACGATGTGCACTAAAATTATATTTTGTTTCGATTAGTATGAATTTATATTGCCTATAAATATAGTTTTATTTGCAGCGGAGCTTAGCAAGCGATAATATTGGTATCGTATTACACTTGCTAGAACAACATTTGTATAACTCAATTTTAATTGATCTGGTAGTGATGTTATGAATAACTAATTTGGTCTTATTGTACTTTTAATGGGCATTAATTAAAACATTACAAGTGGTGATAGAAAACCCGCTTTTAAGATTCGTCACTATCTTGATATTTTCAATGTTGTTTTTTATTAAACGTTTAAAAAAGTAAAAAATAATAGACACAAAATAAACTTGTCCAACTCAACAGTTTTTGTCTTCTCACCAGTTCAAGAGTTGTACTTTTGTCTTATCCGAATTAATTGATTTTTTATCGATCCCGCCAGCCCTAGTTTAATCTAGTATTATTTACATTTAACAACTTGAATACGACTCTAATTGAGTTTTTACTGTTACCGCTTGCACTCCACATTTGCAGGCTCTTAAATGGATTTTACCATATATGGCACTCAAGTATCCCTTTAACGACATGTGAATGCAATGAATAGTGCGATATTTAGAAAAAGTGCAATCTTATGGTGCATTGTGAAGTTGCTATAGGCACTGCGTTGAAATGATCTGGTGTCAACTGTTAAAAGGCCTTTCTTCTGTCAATGTAATGTGATTTTAGTGGTCCCAGAAGGTAACGATTACTCTTACAACGATACTGAATAGACTGTACGGCTTTATAAGAGGAAATGGAATTACTGAAAGTAGAATTTTCGTCTTGTTCTAATCATTTTGTTCTGCATATTCATTGAAATAACTTTAGCACGTAATTTTGGTCTGTTTCATGTACAACGCGTTGAATATATTAGTTCTACTGTATGTATTTAATTCATTTTTGTTGGATAGTGGACCGATTGACAATGCGATAAGGTTTTGAGTCCACCTTTCAAACTTATTATGACTGTCCAAAAATATAAAATGAATTCAACCGAATTTCGAGAGACTCTTATCGTCTTGTCGATAAAAATATGTTTTAGAACGGTAGGTAAAATATCCTTATTGCTTGGAAAATTATCTAAAATTTCTACCATCTGATAATTACACCTAATTTGGCAAGTCTGATTAGTTCGTGCGATTAAACCGACCTTTGACACTATTTGAGACTCGACTCCCGGGCGGTTTACAGCCACTTAAAGAGCATAAACAGAAAATTGATTAGCCGTATCTGATGCAACGAACGCAATTAGAAATTATCGATGGCCTGAATCCCCTTTGCACAATAATAATCAGATTGGGCAATGATAAATGAAGGGTTCCAGATAAGGATGGAATCGGTAGGTATTAATGTTCAAAGCTTTCTTTGCATTGTATTATTTTATCTTAGACTTACTTACTCCTGTGGCTCAGCGACTCTTAAGGCTCGTATTAATAATCGCACTCAACTCTGAGCTCGAATTTGACCGCGAAATTAAGGTGCTGTTTTGTATGAGAATGACATATCTAGTTCGCACTCAAGATCGAACTCAGAGTTGAGTGCGATTTATTAATACGAGCCTTAGTGTGTCTCGGCATCCGATAAAAGATAACGCCACCTATCACTATTATATCTTAGACTGCACTTTTAAAATTAGTAGCGTCAAAAATTGCCAGTCAGTAAGTAAAATGGTCTTCATAGCTACAGCAGGCCAGAGGAAGTAGGATCAAATCCCAAATGGGACTAAAAACTGCTCTTGCGTACTAACTTGTCACTTATACACACACTTGTCTTGTCACTTTTACACTTGTTATTATACTCGTAATTTTGTGTAGTTAGTTGATCGAAAAGTGTCACCTGCAGCCAAAATAAAATTCGAATTCCGACATAGAACTCCTAAAGTCTAACTTAACAAACAAGTTTTACAACACATTCTAAATCGAATGTCATTGCCTCCCAAGCTCATTGTCAGTGGAGCAATGTTAGCAGGTTATTATGTAATTAGCAACGTGATAAAACGACCCAATCACTCGATAGATCGTAAATTATACGACTTGTTCATGCAGATGTTTGTTAATTGGACGGACAAACGGTATTTACCATGGATTTAAATCTGTAGATATGTCTTGCCACACTTCGTCTTCACATCCTCATTGAAATTGGAACTAAAATGTGAAGAGATGAATGCTTCTTATCACAGTGCCAGCGTGTTGACAGAAGACAGCTATCAGTTTCTAGGGTTCTTTCTGAAGGTTTTTTTTTCCTATCATAACTTGATCGTAAAAAAAACCTTCCTGTGCCTTTTTGAAGTGCACTTATAATTACTCTGAAAACACAAATTTAAACAAAGTTAAAGGTGTTAAAGAGTGCTTAGATTTGATTTTTATCGTTTTGGGAATGAGTTTTTTTCTGCTGTCATTGAAAATAATGTATGTCATGTCAAATAAAACAAAGCCAGGGTATTCTGGTGTCTAATTTCAGAGCAGGTGTGGCGAAAGTGTATCTAACACTTTAAATCTATGATATTTACGATATTTGCTAACTCCACGCGTAGTCCGAGCAATCTAGTCCGACCGTTAGGTTTTACAATGTGATGATCTAATTAGGATTTATTGTTATTGGTATCATTCAAAATGATTAGGATAAACATAGGTTTTAGAACGATCAATCTTGTTGGAGGCGGAAGTGGCTGTGTTAAGATGGAGGTCAATGACTTGATTTCTTCTTAGACTGGTAGGTTTATTTGTGTGTTCATTTAATTTATTAAGTTTTTAGAGAGATTTCATCCTTAGAGTCTATGCAATAAAAGTATAGTGTGCAACTTATACAGATTTTAGTCGGTTCGATTACAGGGTGCGGAAAGCGAATTTTCAAAAATCTTCGAATGCAGTTTTCTTTCCTTTTCAAAAATAAAGGAGCGAGTGCGGAGATCCAATCATCAGAGGGAAAATTTAGTGGCGTTAGAATTCGTATGATTCCACAAAACCAATGCATTAGCAAGACCAAGAAGAACGCATTTTGTTTGTTTAATGGGTCTGAGGTATAAGTTTGATCAATATTCTCTATTGGGATTGGGACAGACAGCTTATGCCATCCACCCTTAAATATCACAAAAAGTATTTACTGCAAATCTGAAGTCAGAAAATAAACATCGCATTTACCTTTGATGTAAGGCTTAATATCCTGTAACAGACTAGTTTTATGCTTATTAGTTGAACACCGTTAGTTAGAACTACACAATATTACAAGCAAGCTAACCCAAATTTTAATTACTTGCTTAGAAAATGAACACTCTCTTAGATAGTGAAAATTCACTAGTTTCCTCTATAAATCGCGGTCTGTCCCCATACTTGTTATTACAAGCCCGACTACCCTATAAAGAAATCCACTTTGAGTACCCGCAACTGGAGCACCTGGCCTAGACTACTTTGAGCACCTATTTATATAAATTAAAAAGTTTAGTTAAGTAGGTATCAAACTATAATTGTCCCACTGCAGGCAAACTAACAAAAACATGAATACAAAGGCCTTTATAATCATGTTTTTGTTACTAAGATGCATTTTGGCCTCATCACAAAGCCGGGATGTGTTGACCCGGGAAACGAACCCTGGACCTAAAGACTCCGTCCCAGTACCTAAACTATTAGACCATCGAGGTGTTACCTATTTTTTGGCAAAAATCCCAAAAAGGCCTGCCAAATCATTCGGTGGACAATTGAATATAGCCAGGTGCTCAAGTTGCGGTTGCTCCAAATTGGGTGCTCAAAGTGGATTACATCCTTGTTATTACAGCTCGCCCCTATATCTCGACCGCGAGCGACACCGCGGGACGCCATTAACACATACACACTGGGATTTATGAACGGACAACACTGCGACTTATTTATAGTATAGCTTTCTTGGAAGGTTTAATTTGGCTTCGTGAAGTTTGTATATTTCTAAAAAGATATTAAGTGATAAAAATTTAAAATGTATATTTACATGAAATCATATTATTATTTATTTTATTTAGGGACAGCTGTGTTGTATCCTTTGCGTTTTTAGGGTTCATTGTAGCAATAGTTGTAATGCAATAACTAGACTTGACAAAACCTGAATTTTAGATAGAAAATCGTAGAACAAAAGTTAAACTACCTTGTTTGTTCGTTAACATTATAAATATTCATAGTTCAACAATGTTTTTATAGCTAAATGAGAAATATCACAAAAGTACATGTGGGTGTGAGAACAGATCAACAGAAACAGATGACAAACTGAATACCAATGCAATCGAATGCAGTATTGCAATCTTCAATTACACTAAGATAAGGATATGACACCATACTGTGAGAGTTACACTGCATTCAAAATGTATTCACACAGACGTTTAGTGCCGCGTAAGTCAACATTTATCGGTTTTAGTTAGTATAAATTATCGTTGTAGAATATGTGTTACAGTTATTGGTTGAACTGTCGACGCGTTTACCTTCGTTCTGTTGTAGATTTTAGGTTGCAGTATAAACTATTGCATCCAGGTGCCCTAGGGTTTAAATCTAGTTTTTGTAAAATTAGTAACCTAGAATTTTTTGTTTGTATGTTTGTTTTGTGAAAAGTCCCTGATAATTTTTTTGACGTGTTTGCCCCGTCGGTATATAAGTGAGATGGAGTAACTGTAACGGTCTTGTGTTTGCGAACTTGTATTGAACTTGAAAAAACTATTAATCCTTCGATACAATGCTCAAGTCTTGGTTATCATCCGACATTTGGAACAGTAAACCGATTTCACTTAATCAAAGCCAGTGCAGCAAGAACTGATAATTTTGACTTTAACCACGTTTGATCTAAGTAGGATGTCTTAACCAGAGCTTGTTTGAGTAGCGAATTCACTTGTTTGCAACCACTTGACGTCCGATTAGACATGTTATCAGCACTCTGGGTTTACTGCCAGCTCGAAAGCCCTCGAAGAGACGTCTCCGGAGACATAGAGATATCTCCGGAGACGTGGAGATATTTGCAGTGATACCAGTATCTGGTGCATAAATAATGCACTTTATGATTACGAGGTATAGGAGAAACAGATGTGGTTAATATTGTGAGTGTGAGTTATTTAAGTGTAGCTTCTTCGTGCTCATTGGAAACTGAGATGACAGTCGTAAAGTGGGACGTGTTGAAAGCCAAATTAGTTCTGAACTCTAACACGAAGCTATGAAGTAAGAGGCATAAGCCGTAATAAAATGAAAGATGATAAAGTTTTTATTATTATTTGATGACAAAGATTACCTACTAGACACGATTTATTATATAAGAGTATAATCGTCTTTCGATTTAAGGCATTAAGCCTTAAATAAAGTCAAATGGTTTATTTATATTTGTTAATGTTTAATAACGTTAATTTGTTTGTTGTAACGCAGCCGAAACGTCAAGCTGTAAGTACATAGTATATATATAATGTACTACATAATTAAAATCGCATTTAGTCCCGTTAACAAATATCATAGTCAAATGTTTCTTTAACAGAGACTTAAGAAGGTTTAAAATACACTTTTATACCGATGTCACAAGAAGGAACAAGGAATCATAACCAATTTCGCGATGACAAAATTCTCGTATAGTTGCCTTGTCATCCATATTTTGTACCTAACAATATGTTAATTGTAGATACCGTTTAGTCAGCTATGACTTCCTAGTTGGAGTCGTTTGGACGACCAGACCTGCGGATACATTACTCAACGTTTGTTCCGATTGTCGCCGGCAGAAAGAGGTGTCTGGTACAAGTTATGAGAAAATGGATGAAGAAAGACAAGTTAGACGTCTAATCCTAAACATTTATTTCATGACAAAATATTTGTCTTTTAAGGGTACGAATAGGTCATTGTACTATTAAGGAGCTCGATGGCGCAGTGTATAGCGCACTCAGCCTGCGGTTACTAAAGTTAAGCAACGTTCGCAGATGCCAGTCATCGGATGGGTGACCTCTTCGCCAGTCTTTTTATTTGAGGATGAGTCTCTACTTTGAATCTCTAGAACGAGTCTATTTGTATTGAATTAATGAATTTATTTATTTTCAACCAACAAGGATCATACATAACGTATTAGTTTATTGCTTTATCGCTACCTCTTATACCTCTACCACCACCCTAAGAAACGCAAGGGCAAAACCTTGTCCATGTCAAGTACGCATGTCTAGTACCGAACATCCCATTCAGCAGTCACTCCATCGCATAATTACAACAATACATTACAGACCTTGTTACGTTCGCATAAGAGTCTTTTTGTGCAATCGAACGATTGTATTCTAGAGAATAGCTGGCATTACTGTAGGAAGTGAATTTGTAGTTGCTCCGATTGTTAACTTTGACCTCAGATAAAAGAGGTCGTTAGTAGCCTGCAAAATTGTAAAGACGTTGTAAAGTTAGGTAAGTAGATCCCAACTAATACATACCTATTACTTGAACTTTATTTAATGAGTTGTTAGGTTTGAATAAGCAGAACTGTTAATCAGATCAGAATAACAATTTTTGATGTCAAGAAATTACATCCTTGCTTCGAAAAGGACGCAAATTACCTCATTCTTTGTGTAGGAACACACTAGGCTGAAATTACGCGCCCGAAGATCGACGAAGTAATTACGGCATAGTGTGTCATCTCCCATTTAAAAGTTTTACCTTTGTCGTACCATAAACACGACAGAACGTAAATTCAGCCGCGTGAATTCGGTCGCGTTCTTTCCGCATAGTGTGTCTTACACTTAAGCGCTCGGAGATATGAAAAAAAACTGAGTACAGTGATGATTTTGATTTCCTTATAGCAAATCTGTAAGGACCACTTAGTATACCAACATGTGGTCCTGTGATACAACATGTGACCTGTTGATAAAAAGGAGACTTTCTGTTGTCTATGTTTTTAACACGAGATTCTACAAAAATGCCTTATCAAACTATTAGCACTGGGCGTCGCAGAATACCGCCGTATTGTTATTGATGCAATTTACGCCGAGCTGCGCCGTTGCACATGCACATGCTTTCAATGCAAAGTGCGCTCTGTATGGCCTCACTACGCCATTCCCCGACTAACACTATTGGTACCAATTATGTGGTAGTTGAATGGATTGTCCTGTCCTTACTTTTTTTGTTTGTGCGAGATGAATAAATATAAATTTATTTATTCTTTTTACACGGCTATTTCATTCACAAACGTTGTACCTACTTAATACCTCATGGCATTCTCTACCAGTCAACCAGACAAAAATGATTAAAATTTATTATCGTTATAATTTGTGCACTATACAAAAAGCAAAGCGTTTAGTAGCCTTCAGAACATAGACTTGTGGGGAGTATTCCGAAATCTACAATGTGATTAGACAATAACAATGTACTGGGTGACCATTGGAATGAATCCAAATATAAGTTAACAGCAAAAGTTCGGTGATAAAATATATCGTAAATTCAATTGTAAGTCTTCTAAATCACTACAAATCTGGCCACACTACCGCGCGACGGAACATTTGCATAATACGGTATGCGCTTGCAACCGTTTCATACCATTACCCGAAATTATCCCATAACCGACGACAAAACCGCCTGATGCGACCCTAACGCCCTCTGACAAAACCAGGGTTACTGATGTACGAATTAATTTGCTTATTTTAAGTATGCTAAATATATGAAACCTAAAAAATATGCTAAAAGTATGCTAAAAATATGTAGAGTTGACGGCTGATAAAGGATATAGATAAAGAAGGAGAAGACATGTTAAGCCGACCCCACCCCACCTAGTGTGGGATAAGGGCCATCCTCCTGCCCTTATCCATGCACTTATGGTGATGATATTAAGTATGCTAAAAATTCTTGAACGTATTGGGCAATATGTACTTAAATTTTACCTACGTTATGTAAGGTCAATTCCATCTTTATAATAGAAACCTAGATACGGCGGACCTATTTAGTGATTCTTGCAAAATACCAATAGATCGTTGTAAAGTTTTATCTCTTATTAAAATTGTAGGAAATCAGTAGGTATTTGTATAATTATAGGAAACAAATCGTACTAGAAATATGTAGATTAACGTAATAACAAAACGCGTTCTTTGTGTTTCTGCCCCATTCGTAAATTGGCATGTAAATACATGTGTTTAGGCATTTTGCGAATAAGCGTTCTTACCTGCCTTAAATTAAGTCTAGAGCTTAACCCTAAATCTTTGGCAAAAGTCAATATCCTGTACAAATTATACTCTTGGGAATAAACATCGAATGTGAAGCGAAGGTTTAAAACAGAGTTTCTTATTCATATAAATTGTAATATCCAATCGCAACACCTGTAATACCTAAATTTCAAATCGGAGTGCTAAAATAATTCCTGTACGATTAAATCAGTTCAAATTATATCCTAAAGGGTTTAATTGGCTTCGGGTTAGGACACAATTTCAAATTAGGATGACTAGGCTTATTTGGAAACTACGAGTATTTAGTTAATCGTGTCACAATATTGGCCATATTTACTATCAGCCTATTTATGTACCAAGATACCTTGTGGTACCTGCGGATGCAAAGGCCTTATATATATTTATGTACCACTGCAGGGTTAAGGCCTTCATCATTTGTAATCATGTTTTCGTTACAAAGAAGGGTTTAGGCTTAATCACCATGAATGCGGGTGATCACAAATTTTATTTCATTATTATTTTTATTGAACAGTCGCTGTATTTATTATGAACTTTGTGTGTCGAGGTTTTGCCAATAAATGTATATTCTTTGTTTCGTTCAAAAATGCATACCGCATCCATCTAAGGTCTACTTGTGTACAAAATGAACAAAACACTAAATTCAAGTGCGGTGTTATGACGTCGCAACAGCTGGTCGGGCCGCCGTTTGTGGCGCAGGCTGTCGCGAGCTGCGATACGTGCCAGCTTATAATCACATTAGTTGCACACTAATGCGTCGTGTGAGTCATCCCGTATGTGAGTTTTGAAGTAATTGTGGATACGGAGCTTTGAAATGAATGTTGGTTTAAGACGGCGGTTTGTGTAACTAAGTATGAATTTGTATTGTTATTTGATGTTTTGCTTGAGTGTACGAGTAGAATCTGACAAATTGTCGTTATTACAAGATCTTCATCGAATATAATGACAGCTCCCCTTTTTATGGAATGGTAGTAAAGTGATGGGAAGTGATCACCGCTGCGCTGCCCATTGACATTATTCATGTCATTTGTAAAACAATTCTACAAGCTTTTCATTTACTTTCCAGATGCATTTAATTGCAAACTACCTAACAAGTACATAGGTATGTCTTGCCGACGAAGGGACGAAGTCGCGAGCAGCCGCTAGTATCACATAAATCAATTATTTAACATTACAACGGGACTAAACGCGATATTATTTTTATAAGTACGTGAGTACTTACTGCTTGACGTTTCGGCTGCGATGCTGCAGCCGTGGTCACAAGCGAACCTAACCTAACCTAACCTAACCTATTAGAGCTTGTGACCACGGCTGCAGCATCGCAGCCGAAACGTCAAGCAGTAAGTACTCACGTACTTATAAAAATAATATCGCGTTTAGTCCCGTTGTAATGTTAAATAATTATAATGCAACGCGAAAGTTTAAAGTTATATATCACATAAATCAACTCCTTAAAGTCCAAGTCTGAATGGATATTCTATTTGTCGAGGAAACCTTTCAGCTATAATAAAACGCTATTTGATCATAAGCCGAAATCCAGCCGGGACCAAGACACGGGTGCCCGCTAGTATCACATAAATAAAACATTCGTCCACTTCCTTAAAGTCTAAGTCTAGAACAAGAGTACACATAGTGTGACGTCACACGACATTCCCACAGAATCAGGTTACGTAAGTCCCTCATGATGAGGAACGGAGACGCTAATCTCTTTAGCAGATTATTGTGGTGGGTTGCTGACTACTTGCAAGTAGAGTGGTTTGTTCGTTAGATTTATGTTCTGTGAAGTAAGAGTCTTTGAATTCGTGTGATAATTCAAATGGCAGACAAAGGGAACAAGTCACTAAGGTTTATCAAAATCAATTTGCGGATCGACTTTAACTTAGATTATTAAAGTGAGAGTCTTTGAATTTTTATGTTAATTCAAATGGCAGATAAAGGGAACACGTTGCTTCGTTTTATCAAATCAATTTTCGGATCCACTTCAACCTAGAATATTAGCCTTGTATCTGTGCCTGGTGATCAGTTGATCTGATTTGGACACATGTATAAATATCGGGTATTAATATTTATAGAACATATTACTATCTTCTGTACGGGACTGTACCACAAAGTCATAGTCTGAATCAGGCAAATCCTTACTAATATTATAAATCGGAAAGTGAGTTTGTTTGTTTGTTTGTGTGTTTGTCCCGCTTTTACGTCTACTAAACCAATTGCTTTGAAATTTTGCAGACATAAAGTTAGAAGTCCGGATTTAATAATAGGGTACTTTTAATTCTGAAAAAAAAAAACATTTTACCGAGAGAAAACTAAAATATTGCAATATAACCGCGCGTGCGAAGCCGCGGGCTAAAACTAGTGTTCCATATATTATTCTATCCTTGCCTTAAACTTCAATCAAACCATCAAGTTTATTTACACCAGCCACTAGAGATGGCATCGAAAAGTACGAGAAAATTAAAAAAAAAATTCATTGAATAAACAAAACCTAACCAAACCTTGCACCAAATATAAATAAATCGAACTTAAAAACATTTTGTTGTAGCGTGCACCAAATATAGAAAATCAAATTCGAAATTCAAACGTCAACCGTTGCTACACAAGTTGCGTTGCGCACACGCATTCATTATTCAGGACGACCGGCGAGTCTCGTATAATTACGACGTAGAATATATTACATGCTCTAAAAGCCCATGTTAAATATATTATGTGCTATAAATAACATCGGTGCTCGTTGTTTGACAAATTGTATCGTATCTTGTACCTACTAGCATAGATTTAAATCGTTAAGATTTGCCCCGATATCAGAAATTGTGGCATATTATTTTGTTAGTCATGAGGTACATTTCAACATGCTGTCACTGCGACAAGAAGCGACCGTCGCTTCAAATTTTACAGCTAAATTCAGGGCGGGACGATGTATAGCGAGGGCATAGCTAACGATTTAAATTTATATGTATACTATAACCTACTAGTGGATGTCTGTTGCAATAGAATATGTGTCAAGCAGTTTAACTGAGTGTTAAGATGGCTTGCTTATATTTTAATTGAGATTAATTTCTAACGTGATTTAATGTGAAATGGTTACCGTAATAGATTTAATAGTCTTTGTTAATGTGATCAGAATAAGGTTTTTGTATGATAGGGAAATCATGAATATACAAGTAACATTTCAATTAAAATAAATGGAGTCACCGTTCTGTTACAAATAATGGGCAATATCACAAAGAGAAAATAGTTAGCAATGGAACTAAAAGACCGTAAAACGAAGTAATCCTAATCCTTTGTACTTTAAGAAGTGTGTAGGTACGTACGAACAATCTTGCATGTCGTGGAGGCGGTTAAAATTGATTATTGTTCTGTACCTTAAGATGTACGTTTGTACGGTTCATACAAAACGCATACATTCCTCGCGACACCTACTCTCTTCGCTTTGCACAAACGCCAACAGCGAACAGTGCATGTATTAATCAACACGCTCTCTTCAGACAACATTTGCATCCATAAATCTCTATGATAAGATCATCATACTTGCTATCTGTATCGTTGCATTTCAACTTTGTAAATTAACTATTCCTTCAACATTGTACGAGTTAGTCCTGCCCAAAAGCGTGGGTGAGGAAGTCGTGAGAAGCGGACCCTGGCGCCAGTATTCTAGACATTTATCAAGTTATTCTACCACCTCCTTATACCTTAACTTGTAAGTAGTAAGGCTTAAATTCGAAGGGGCTAGCGTCAAACGCTATTTGTCCAAGATTACGTAAATAACCTCCCAGTTATCCGTTCCATATCTGTGAGCTTTATCTGTCCATTTGATGTTTATTAGATGTAACATCCTTACTAAGAAAGACCAGTGTAAGATGATACGGACCTTGAAATATTTCGACTTCAATTCAAGGCTGTATTGGTTTATCAGAGCTCAAGATAATATGGTTTAATTTTTTTGTGATTGACCGTTCTTGTAGGTGTATATATAATTTATTCCCTATTCAGATATAAATATTTCCTTCTATGATGATATTGGTAAGTGGGATTATACATGAATATTTATCATATCAACCTAACGGATATTAGAGATGACATTACTAACATGGTCAGTATTGTTTGTTGAAGAACTTTGTAGTAAAAGTTTTCAACGTAAATACGTTAAAACAATCTTTGTAATTATGAACCTGTTGCGAAGAAACGTATGTACCTTAAAATCACAGACTTCAATTTATTATTGTCTCAGGAAGACTTTCAGTCTTTATTTTATTTACGTGTGCATATCAAACCAAATAACGGGTAAGAAAACTTTACTCTCATAATTATACTTTTCCAAAATAAGATAAACTTGTATACGCACGAGTAATTGTTACCTTTCACCGTCGCGACCGGCGCCCGCAGTGGGGGCGACATTCAATGCCCCGCAATTAGTCTAGTCAGATTTATTACATCTAGACTCGCTGAAATGTCTAACACACCTGTACCGCGATCCAGGTACGTAATTAAATTAATCTTGTAACATCAAATCGATAGGATCGGTGAAGATTGAATATCGATGGAAAATCGATTTGTCTAAATTAATACGGAGCTGCAATCAGTCTGATAAATATAACTATTGGCTTTCAATGCGTGAATGATATTTGTAGGTCAGAGATATTTGAACTTTATTTTAGTGTTTCTTCACTCTATTTTGTTAAACTGAAGAACACTAGACGAAATTCCTCAGGGTGGTATTTTATACAGAGAAAAGAGCTTTTACGCGCCATAGTATACAAGTTAGCAAAACCTTCAGAACTTTATGTCTCACTACCCACTAAACTCCTGCAGTTTTTTTCCTACCCAAGCGGGGATAGACCGGTATCCGCCTTGTGAGACGATTTTTGCCGATCAATTCCCGCACTTGGCCCTGGCGTGTTAAGGTCTCTTTTCAAGAAAAACACCCGTGTCCCAACAATGGGCACGTTAATACTGATGATGATGATGATTTTCTTCAGATGAACGCAATTAAGGACAGTTATGAAACATCTTGCATAGGAAAAAATATGTCATAACCCGTTTACTTTTATGTAACATTGTCGACTAATGACCGTTAAAGTTACATGACCATTTTACTTTACCTGTTTGCACTTCACGAATTATTGAAACTTAAAAGCTCGAATTGACGCACCATTAATCTCTGTAATAAATGAAATGTACCTTCGTATTAGTGTCTTCTTCAATCATTAAAATTAATAAGTCAAGCTTTGATTGCAACTATAACTTATGGTTAATTGAACTTACCTTAAGTGAAGTTCAACCAAAATTATACGAGTTGTAGCATCCGTAGAGATTTAATAATAACGTATAGTATGTTTCCAACGTACTGCATCATCACACGAATTTTAGACATAATAAATAAAAAATTAAATCGTTCTATTGACTACCGCGCCTAGCACCTCAACCTGCCGACAGGGGGCGGGGGCGATCATTTATTTTAGAGTATTCCTTGACATTTTATTCTGCAACACTATTAAAACAGGGGTTACTTGGGAGGGTAGGGATCTTAAATCTCTACGGATGCTACAACTCGTATAATTTTGGTTGAACTTCACTTAAGGTAAGTTCAATTAACCATAAATTATACTTCGTTGTAGCATCCTAGGAGATTTAATAATAACGTAGATGTTCAGATCAAATAATTGCAGAATAAATAATAAAAGCGACTGAATTTAACAATTTTTATCGCTTTTAAACCATTTTCCTAATACATATCAGTCTCTTAATCAGCATAATACTAGAGGTAGGCACATAGGAACTTATTATAAGGTAATTTAAGTATTGCGTCAGATAAAGCCCTGCTTGGCGTGGACCCGCCAAAGGTTACAACAACAACAAACAACTAGGGGAGGTCCTCCAGCCGGATGACGCCGGCGGAGAAGCCCGCGCGCGGCGCCGGCGACGTGGCCGCGCGCCGCGGGCTGTGCCCCAGGACCCGCGCACTTTAGTGCCGCTATCTCCCAGCACTTGCTTTATCCAGCGGCTTACCTTCTGCGCACTAGCACCTCTCACCTGCTTTTTAAGGCATTCGCTGGAAAAATAGAATTATTATTAGTGTAATATGAAAGGACAGTTTTTGATTCGCCTTATAGGACGTCGATGTTTTAACGAGGTCATCTATAATAATAATAGTACTAGGTTTGTTAAATACTATGTTGTTACTGTTAATAAGTCTTAACGTCTCAACCAGTTTAATAAGTTTATTACATCCAGGTCTAATGATTCCCTAGGAAATAGCTTACAAATATGAGATAGTACAAAATCTGCGTTACATATTTGGGTAGATTCGGTCTAGCCCTAAACGCACTATTTAAAAATCGACTGACACTCTCATTAATAATCCTAAGTCAGAGCAATTGTTGCCATTTAAGAGTCTTGAGACATAACTTATTGGCTGTTTGAATGTTCATGTTTAAAATGTCTTTGTAAAGTAAATATATAGTGCTTCGAATTTAGAATAAATCAATGATACTCTTTGGAATCAGATTTAAAAAATAGGTAACAAAACTTGCCCCTGTACTACATGACACAATTGCTGTTAATTTCATAAGGTTTTCCATACCATCAAACCTATAATTTTTAAAGCCGGTAGGTAAGTCTGTTCTTGAACCGTGTTCGAGTAACCTCCAACTTACATAACTTTAACTAAGACCCGTGGGACACAGGCAATATTAAGCCAGTTTAGCAAAAGATACTGAATACGACCAGCATGAAGGACCTCCAGGGCGTCTCTGTCGGCCTTCGGACATGGCGGCGGCGGCGCAGAGGCAGGGAGGAGCGGCGGCTGCGCGGGCCCCAGCATGCAGCTGGCGGCGGCGACGCAGCTGGTGCAGGTAGTGGCGAGCGTACGAGTGGGCCACGCCACACGCGTGCTTGTGCATGGTCAGTTCACTCGATATGGAGGCATTGACAAGTTCCCATGCGAGGTTGTAGACGTTGATCTGCGATATGCAGAAGGATGTTGAGGAGCCAATTTCTTTATTTTCAGGCTAGATGTATCAATAAACTTGATCGATCTGACATTGTCTTCTAAATTTTCTCCAAATAAATTTTTGTCCCGTTTCACACTGATCACCAATCAATATTTATGAAGCTTTTATCCAGTGATGGGAAAATGAGATGGCGACAATTCATGGTCTCTTCATGGTGTGGATCCAATATTCTCTTGTTTGATAATACTCAAATCACCTATTTTAATACTACCTAATACAATGTCAACTTCAAAAAATCATTCTGGTTTAAGTCTACAGTGAGATTGGCTATGCCTGCATACCTGCTCCCAATAAATTCCTTCCCAATAATGCCCATATCTGTTTTAAAATTGATCAATGTTAGGTATCAGTAGGTACAACTACCTCCTTTTGAATACTTTTCGGATGACATCTCGTGCCACCACTTAAAAAAGCAAAATTTTTAAAATTATGTACATTTGTTTTCGTTTATTAATTACAATGATTTTAATTTATATGATTTTGAAAATGATTCATGATTATAATATTCATATTATTTATAACAATAATGTTTAACAAAATTAAAATTTCTAACTTAATTTTATCTTATATGTAAAATTATAAAACTTAATCCATTGTAGTTATAATAAAACTTTCATTTGTTATTTTGTTAAAGAATCTGATTGTTTACTGTTAGTAAATTAAATAATTATTTTTTCCAATAACGATAAGCATGTCAAATATTGTTAAATAAATATGGAAAGGGAGGATATTCTACCACAAGTATTTATTTACTCAAATAAATCCTCGATCGCAACATAGAAATGTAAAACCCACCTGTTTTATGAATAAATATTTGTATTTGTATTTGATTAATAAATGTTTAACATTTTAAGTTTTTTATGATGGACCTAATAATATTGCATGCCATCAAATTGGCAAATTGTAGCTGAAGTGAGAGCTAGTTTTAAGACCATAATGTACCTACAATCGCAATGAAAATATTTGATTTGATTTGATTTTATTTTATTTCCGGATGACATCTCGTGCCATCACTTATGAAATAAAGGTTACAATTATATCATTTGATCCCCATTTTTAGATACTTTATTTCCAGATAACATCTCGTGCTACCATTGAGGAAATCAATTACTACTGGTAGTATGTAGTTCCATCGTCGAACTCGAGTGAAGTACTTTTGAATACTTACCGGATGACATCTTGTGCCACCACTTAGAAAAGCGAACTTGTATTTCCGGATAACATCTCGTGCTACCACTGAGGAAATCCATTACTACCTACTGGTAGTGTGTTGTTCCATCGTCGAACTCAAGTGAAGTCGGTACATTTTTAATACTTTTCGGATGACATCTCGTGCCACCACTTAGAAAAGCAAACTTGTATTTCCGGATAACATCTCGTGCTACCACTGAGGAAATACTACTGGTCGTACGTATGTTGTTCCATCGTCGAACTCAAGTGAAGTACAGATTGAATACTTTTCGGATGACATCTCGTGCCACCACTTAGAAAAGCAAACTTGTATTTCCGGATAACATCTCGTGCTACCACTGAGGAAATACTACTGGTCGTACGTATGTTGTTCCATCGTCGAACTCAAGTGAAGTACAGATTAATTACTTTTCGGATGACATCTCGTGCCACCACTTAGAAAAGCAAACTTGTATTTCCGGATAACATCTCGTGCTACCACTGAGGAAATACTACTGGTCGTACGTATGTTGTTCCATCGTCGAACTCGAGTGAAGTACATATTGAATACTTTTCGGATGACATCTCGTGCCACCACTTAGAAAAGCAAACTTGTATTTAATTAAATACTTGCAATAGAATTTTATTCCCATAAAGGCTGCTTAATTATACAAAATTAATATGTCTCTTTTCCTCTTACAAAGACTAATTTCCATGGATAGTTGCTCCTTAACAAACAGCTTTCTACCCTGATAAAGAGGCATAGGAAAATATTTCCAAATGCAGCCCGAGGACTTATAGCTTTATCAATAAATTCAATTTTATTACTCCGTCATATAATGTTATCCTGTTGTTAAGGCTTAATTTTCATATTAGCTATGTAGCTTTTCTTGGGTAGCAAGGATTAATATTTCTCTCTCAAGGAGTTTAGTGTGCCTACATCCAGCCTTAAGACACCTCAATACAAGCTGCGGTTAAGGTGCCCAAAAAAGAAACAAATTCCCTTAACGGAGTTTCTAGAAGACATATCAGCCACCATTTCATAAGTTTTATGACGTTTATCTGTTGGCAATTCTAAAGTCATGTACAATGAATAAAGCTTAAAAGCTAAAAAAAATACTTCAAAGGTGACAATCGTTTTTGTATGGAGAGTTAGGCCCACATAAAATTTTAGTGTTTATTTACGAAATGGGTATCAATTTATTCCTTATAATCTCCAGATTATATTGGTAACATTACTTTTTCATATTTTAACCGGAATCGTTAGAAATAAGATGTGAAAATATACATTAACCTCCTAAACTAATCTGTCATTTTACTTTCCTGACGTTCAACGCCTGAACCGTAACGACTTACAGATAAGGGTGATTTTCCATTATGTTTTTCCTATGTGCCTGAAGTAAAAGCAATTTATTATGACTAGTGGCCGCCTGTGACTCTGTCCGCGTGGAATAAGGTTTTAAGACACACATAGTCTTAAACTATAGCTTAACATTTTTTAGTTTAAGCCTGCCTCGACTAATGGATTATCCAACGCAAAAAAAAAATTGCTGTTCCTGATAGTAGCGTGTTCAAACAAACAAACTACAGCTTTTTATATTATTTAGTATAACCATTAATGACAGTTGACAGACGGGAGGTTTCTGACATTTGTATTCAGTTTTTTATATAAAATCAAAATCCGGCAATAGACTAGCACTTGCGTTCCGTTATACGGATTTTTTTGTATTGTTTATTCGAATTATTTTATTTCAATAATTAAATGATTTAAAGTCACTACAAATCACCGCCTTAGATAAAAATAAGCATGAAAACCGTTCTAAAAGTGAATTGCGTCTCCTTTATGTTCGATTTCAAGTAGTTTATTTTAATTCTATTTATAAAAACCTTTTTTCCGTCAGTTATCTGTATGTCAGCCATTGTTTACTAATCTTTGGACAGATAGTTCACGGATATAATCAAAATAAGGCTTTTTATTTTAGTTTTATGAACCCGGTTTCGTTTGAAATTCACTTCAATTGCAAAATTCATAAAAAATCATATAATTTTTTTACGTACTTCTCTTTCTCTTAAACGTTACCGATTGTTGGTGGGCCCAAAAAAAACTGTGTCCTTTGACTTGGCAGAAAATAATATTTCATTATTTATAATTAAACTTAACTTATTGAAAGTGTTTACAACCATTGTCACAGTATTTGAACATGAAACCTGGTATTTAGATGTGCACCACAACTGTTTATCTATTTCTCTATTTGAGTTGACTTCATAGTACAAGTCTTATTAATTTTGTAAAAAAATAATGTGCTGACCATAGTAGGTAAATTCATATATAATAACAGATATTAAGAAAATAAATATAGTTATTGCGCCATACTTTTTTTAAATGATCACATAAAACATATCTTAGTCAGAATAGCACCTAGAACATATTTAAATTATTTGACTTGTCTAAATTATACCAATTTTTATACGCCGTATTTATATTATGACTGACACGCGAACGCTAGCCTGCTCAAGCCCACCAGTGTAAGGATGGGCCACAAGTAATGTGACGGTGTAAGTAACACTTTTTCATGTGGTTCAAAATACAAACTTTCCGGAACAGTTAATGACAATAAAATTGGGTAACAAGGCTGGTTTGGCCGATATTGAGCACAATAATCCCAGTCGGTTCATCATGTACCTACACCACTGCCATTTCTCAATGGAAATAACCTTTAAATAATATGGGAATTTCTCCCATCCTGTTAATATAGAAGATAGCTGTGGTATTATCTATCATCAACAAAATCCCTGGATTCCTAAGTTATTACGTAAATACTTAGAAAAACACTTTACTGACCTTAACTTTATGTATTTCTACACAAATTAGTCCAAACCTTCATTTGAACAAAAAACGCCGGGTATCCGTGAACGTTTGTCGAGAAAACTTCTTCTCCAGAAGCTTATTTTTGCACTGATGTTATCCTCTGTTTTGGTTTTCGTCTTTTTCCCCATTTTCACTAGCACAAATACACAAAATTTGCTTAAATTTAAATAAAATTACGTTTTTAAATCGGCGCGCACGCGGATGATGCAACACACAGAAAACTAATGGTCGCCCCCGCCCCCTGTCGGCAGGTTGAGGTGCTAGGCGCGGTAGTCAATAGAACGATTTAATTTTTTATTTATTATGTCTAAAATTCGTGTGATGATGCAGTACGTTGGAAACATACTATACGTTATTATTAAATCTCCTAGGATGCTACAACGAAGTATAATGATATGCTGGTTAAATCAACAAGCCTTTTGAGTACATTCTTGTTTATAATATTACCTTCTAAATAATAATAAGTTAAACAATATCAGTGTTATTTTTAATTAGTCATCTACTAAAACGGAAAAGTAATATGTTGGTCCTATTTAAATATTTTAACATACGCAGAGCAAATTAAAACTTGCACTTCCACGCACAAACATGAGTTGCCATAATACAACAATACAATAACGAAATAAAATGTTATCTAATCCTGGCAATTATAAAACTACTCTAATTAAATTAAATTTTGAAATAGCTCAATAGTCAACACTTACCATTTCGTGCATTATAAAGTGCATATGTATTAGGCCGAGGTGCACAGATGCAATTTGCATAATTCATCGTGCAGTTAGCATCAAAACTACGTATCTGTTTGGCCCATGAATAAATATGTCGAATATTAAGCAGTTGGATGGAATCCGCTGTCAGCGTCTGGCAGGTTGGGCGTTGGTAAATAGGCAATAGAAGCATAGATATTATATAGTTTTTAACAATCGCTTAAAATTTTTGAACACATTCTGTATATTATTGTCGACATCATACAGCAGGTCTCCTTTTGGGACCTAGTGACCTGCCAAACCTTTGACCCAAAATGAACGTGCATAAGCATTTTCTTAAGCAAAACAAAAAAATAATAAGTACTATGTAGTTACAATGCCCTGACAATTCAGAAACCTCCAACTTTAATTTTCCATATCTTACCTTCGGTCAGAAAAAAAATCTCATTCAAAAGAAATCTACCCATTTGGTTCACTTAACATTTCCCAAACATATTTGTCACCATTTCCTTGTCCAATTAACCATAAAACCGACTCCGTGCTCCCATTTGGCGTATAACCTGAAGTAATAGTCGAATATGGTCTTAGGCCTGTATAGGTCAGGGCATTCGGCCACGGACGCCCACCAGTTGGTCACTTGACCCTGGCCAATGATATCATGGTCTAAATGTCACTTTTCATATCATACAAATTGTCAATGGCCATCGAAGTGACGTTAATGGCCGGTGTATTGTTATTTCAACTCTTGTCACGCCAAAGTAGAAAGGTATTGTATATTGCGAAGTATTCAATATCATAAATGTACGTGGTATCGTATAAAAATATGGTTTTGGTGATAAGACATTTATAAATAACCTATTTGGAAAGCACACCAAATATTCACATCAAAGATATAGGAGGCGTAAGTTTTTGTTTTGTTCAGTGAAGCTTAAGAATTGTTAAGATTAATACATACTCGTAGTTTAATCTGGTGTATAGTTTAATTCAAATTCTTAGAAATGTCGAGAAAAATATTTTACCTTCTCTTAAACCAAGATAGATCATAACTCTTTGAGAACATTAAAAAATAGTTCCAAAATTAAGCTTCTAGTTAAAGTAGTTATTATAATCGATGACTGAACAGCCAATCTCATCGTTACGAATATTCTGCTGTATACGGTGCTGAGAAATGCTAGACATTACGCTAATATGAAGTCGTGATCGCGTATGGTGACTTAATAGCAGTCGTGGTTCGCGAATCGAAACAACGTAACTGAGCTATTTATTTAATTATCTGCAAAATGCTGCAACTTTAGTATAAGAGAGGTATGGTGATGATAATATTATAAAATTTCTTCTTCACTACATAGTAGGTATAAAACAAAGTCGCTATTCGCCGCCTCTCTCTCCCTATGCATCCTTAGGTCTTTAAACCTACGCATTTAATGATAAAGTGATTCTTAAGGAAGGTATATACATATATGTAAGACATGTATAATATGGTAGAGAAACACTGATTTTAGTAGCTCCCGTGCGAATCCGGGGTGTGTCGCTAGTAACGTATTAAACTAATATACACGTAATTGGCATGGAAGCAATATTATAAAAGCAACGTTCCCTTTTCTTTGCAAATTAATCTCTTATATGTTACGAGATTGTTAACCAAATTTCATAATTTATTTACCTCCAAATTAACTTAATTATATACCAATTGGCATACCTAAATATTTACTGAATTAGGACATGAATAACTAGTTTATATTAGTAGTTTCTCGCCCACTGTAACATTCCACTATTAGATCCATTAAATACTTCAGTCCACTCAATCTCCTGTATAGCTCAGAATAATTTCAATTTCTACGTTTCTTAAAACATAATTTGAAGGCGTTTTAATTTGGCTCGTTTATGTTTTTTTATCATTATCATTATATTATTGCTTATTAATCTGAGGTACTAAGTTGCAAATGGAATCCGACATGCTGTTCAAGCAGTGAAGGTTATAACTTAAACACCTCCGATCCGATCTACTTCTGGATTGAATCTTTCGCCAGATTGTGGGCTTTATGTGTAGTATATGTCACACCTCCATAAACATATATTAGCCTGCACGTTTATTAAATTTGGCAGTCATTATACGAAGCTTGTGCAAATAACTATCTATTATTCCACTCCCGAAGCCTGCACATTTCCATGGCCAAGCCCATAGCCACCACTGAGCAGATGGATTGGTGACCACAGTGAGTTAAACAGTAGTTACACAATGGATCTCTTATTTGAGAGCTATTGTGATGTCATAGGTTGGAACCTACAAGCTTGAGCGACGAGATGGCCTATTACCCACAGTAACCACATAGGCCAAAGAGTAAACTTGCAGGCACGACAAATAATTCCAGTCATAACTGAGTGAGACTGAGACTAATGGGGGAACCTGTAAGTCGTATTGCGCATTACCGAGGGTCTATTATTTTATTTATTTAAAAAACTATTTACTTTATATAACTTATTATATTTGCAGTTTCATCTATTTTTTATTATTTTAAATCCTTATCTTATAAATAAACAATACAAACTGATACATAGGATACTTCTTCTTCTTCTTCAGCCCTTTTCAACCCACTGCTAGGTATAGGCCTCCTCCATTTTTGGCCATTCCATTCGATTTTGGGCTTTCCTCTGCCAGTTGGATTGGATACTTAGCAGCGTCTTCTTTTTGTGGAAAATTATTCTTAAATTAATTATGATACGTGTGTCTCCACATCCCTATCAAACCTAATACGTAGTGATTTGCTATATTACCTTTTATATAATTTTTAAGGCCGTAACTAAATGAATTGAAAGGGATCCTTTTATTATTTGTGTGTAAGTTTCTACACTACAGGCACACCGAGCTCAACAGAGTTGCCGACTTGCAATTGGCTTTACTCAATTTAGATTCGAAACATTGTTTTCTGTATTCAAATGTGATTCTAGTCCGGATCCACGTGATTTCCAATTATAATACTCTATTGTAAAGTTGTTTTATCATCGCCGAATATAGAGAGCGGTCTTATGTAACCAAATGATATATAAATGTTTTGAGAGAATTTAATTTAACGCAGTTCAAAGGTTATGTTTTGACCTATGCAAAGTTAAGAATTATCTGTTTACGATAAGGCTCGTGTCTTTGGTTTGAATAAATATATATATTTTTAGTGTTAAAAACAAATATTTATAAAATTACTTCTAACAGAAATATACAAACTTGTAAGTGCAGAGAAAAACTGTTTTTTCCACTCCACAATATCTATGAACGCGAATTCATAACCTCTGACGGAGTATGCAGCATATTTTTCATAACATGCTTACCTACTAACCAGTATTGTAGTAGAGTTCAAGCAAGAAGCTATGTGTGTCTGCAAAAATAATTGATCTATGGCGGCGCGGCCGGCTGTTACGCAAGTCCGCTGGCGCCATCTACCGTGATCTATAGGCGCCGGCGACCGCCTTCATTATACGCTTATCTCGTCAATGCAAATCGGGCTACATTTTAATCTTATAAAAGTACACTTCAAGTAAATACTTCACTTGTTTTAAACTAGACAGACTGCGTGGGCACCGGCGGATTGTGAAATTAAGCTCGCTTTTCCCAACCGTGGGCGGTTAATTATATGTCCAACTGTAATTTAGTTGCGTTGGTTGATATCGTCAAAATTAATAGGATATGTGCGATAACTTGGCAAAAATATTGATCTGTTAAGACACTTGTTACTCGATAGTGTTATAACCTAATGCTGAATCGATAATGTTAGCATAACGAGATATATCGCTCATTCGATATCTTATCTAATCGGATTGGGAAGTGCTGTAATTGGATTTCTGTCTTAATTTAAATGTTTATATAATGTTCGCAAAGTTTCTGTTATGTCCCTTTTGGCAGTTATTTCAAACTTAGAATTATTGAAATGGACGACTATAAAGACTCACTGTGGAACGGAATACTTTAAATGGTTGCAAGATACTTTATGCCTTTTACATTCATCATCATCATCATCCTAGCGCCTCTGCCCAGGGTACGCCACTAATTCGATATTGTGCCTTATATAACTAACCAGCCTTTATACTAATCAATATTATTTTTGTTTCAGGTGAGTTACCAGCACTTTAGGATATACATATTCATCGCAGGTCAACAAAGTAAACTAACGTTAAGGATATATGTAAGTAGTTTACTAATAAAAATTGACATCAACTTTCCAACTGCTCACACTTTTACAAGATTCAGTTATATGACTTGTATTTTCGCTATCACTCTCACATAAGAATCTTAAACAAATTACGTCTTTAAATATCCAACGAGATCCAATAAAACTACGTGTTTGAAATACGTCCCTTCGCGAATCGGTTTAATAATTCAAATATAAGCAGGGCCGTACTAGGAACCCATGAAGGCAGTTCTAAAATGGCGTCTCTCGTAAAATCTAAACGGAACGGGAAAAACATTTACACGCCCTTCGGAGAAGTCGCGCTCGCTCAGGTGCGACGCATACTGAGGTGTTATTTTCTTTTTGCGAAGTGAAAATAAAAAACACATTTGAATAAATTATAATTTATTTGAACCCTCTCAGTTAGAATTAAAAAGGTAAAAATAAATTTTGTGAAGTGTCTTTAGCATGCTAATTGGTTCTGGTCGGAATTTGAATATGCCTCTGATATAAAGAGTATGAGAGTTGTTACGGATATTAGATGAAGATTTAGAAACTGGGAATTCGTTCCAAATCTCCAAATAACTTTGTGTCTCTTTTAAATTCTACGGGAGGCCAAGACTCACTTTGTTTTGCTATGTTAATCTAGTTAGTTATACCTTGCAGGAGTTGTAACCTGATAATTACTATTATTGACAGGTTTGTTCTTCATTTATTTTGCATTCGGCTTCGTCCGCTTTAAATTCGGTTTCAATACAATCAACTTTTTTTTGTTCAATTCGAACCAGTGTTTTCGAGATACGCGCGTTCAAACAAACTAACAAACTCTTCAGCTTCGCTTCTATTATTTTAAATAGCTAACACATTTAAGCTCTTTTCCATTCCGCTTCAGTAGGCGTCTCCCCTTATTATAATCCGCATGTGTAGGCGGGCCTAATAAGCCCCGCGGGGCTACGCTCAGGTTTACACCTTTGCGTCTCAATTTTTAATACTCCACCGTTTCTTTTTATATTTCTCAAGCTAGGAGAGCTTTGCTTCTGAGAAACTCGAGTTAGATTGGTCATGGTAAATTGGCGCCTTTTAGGAAATATGTCCGCCTTTTATTAGTAACGGTTGCTATTTTGACTGAATTGTTTTGTTAACGTGAATGCATATATGTATTTTTAAGTATAGTTTGGCATATTTGCCTTACTTATATCTTGTATTGTTTAATAGCTATTATAAGATTTTGTCCCAGTTTACAATGCACTAAAAACTATTTAATTTCTTTAATTGCAAAAAAGTTGTCAATATCTTACATTGCGCGATTACCTTTGCATTTATTTAAACAACAAATTTACTGTACCTTGTCACTTGCAGCACTTGTAAACTGGATCTGTTATATTTTTACCTTCCAAAGTATTTTATGTTGCATTTTCTTTATGCGGCTGATATCTCTCTAACCATTTATTCTTTTAAAATATTTATCCACCGACCTGGGATTCCACCCACCCTTCCTTGCAATAAGCGAGCATTCTACAACAAAGTCTCCGAATAGCAAACATTGTTTGATTTTTCTGCAACCCCCGTGATCTACGCACTCTGGCCCCTATAAAAGATTCCATAACAACCGTTTTAAATCCTTTCCGATCCTTCCTACGACGGATTTCTGTCTCTCTTTTCATCCATATGATGGAAGGAGACAGACGCACCCCGGTTAGAAGCAATCCCGGTGGAAAATCAACAAGGAATTCTTTCTGCGTAAATTATGCACGGACCAGACCGCTTGTTTCGGATTTTTCATCAACTTCCTGGTTTTGAAGAGGGGTTTCTATTGTGCTTCACTATTTATAATGATAACTGCCTAAGTTACCGGTGTCATAAATATTTATTAATCGTTTTTTAAGAAACAACTTTGGTATACGCTACGGTAAACATGGAAATAAAGGCTCCTGAATGCATATCTGTCTAGGTTTGTATATAAATACATAGAAAATTAAAGTCTTAATACTTACACCGTTTGTAGCAATGGTTGATCATAATTTCGAGATTGAAGGTCTTAAACCTGAAAAAGACACAATATCTCCAACATTCACGCGACCTGTTGAGTAATATCACAAATTCAGCAAAACGCATTACCTAAAGCAAAATCAGATTAATCAAATTTCGGAAATAAAATCCTGAGAGAAAACACTGAGGCGTTTCATTTTGATGTGGAAAAGTTAATTTCGCCGGTATGAAAGTTGGACTATTCAAAGGGAGTGTAATTTTTCTTTCATTGGTCGTCAAAACGCCTCGGGCTGGCGGGTGATATCTCAGCCCCGCTTTTCTTACTCCCCCCATTCCCCTACGTTTACTAAAGTGTCTGGAAGATTAATAAGCCTAGAGCAATCGGTTTCAATAGTATGTACTTTTAGGCAGAACAATGGGGAACATAAGGTATTATTGGATTAGAGAGTTTATTCATATTTTGAAAGACGGGACAAATAAATGAACTCTGACAATCTGTCTAAGTCCATTTGTTTTATTCCACTAGATCTCGTATAAAACTGTACAGATACAGTGTCTTATTTAATTATAATCAAAATAGACAGCGCTGTCGTCTATGTTGGAATTATTATATTTCTAATACGTTATAAACTGCCTCCGTGGCGCAGTGGCTAGCGTGTCGCACTTTAAAGCGGCGGCTGCGCCTGAGGTCCTGGGTTCGAATCCCGGGTCGGACCGATGAAATTGTGTCTATGTTTTCATGTTGTGATAACACTGACACAGTCCGGAGTTTGGAAGTTGGCGGTGTATTTACACCCCCGTGCCTCGGAAAGCATGTTAAGCCGTTGGTCCTGCGCCTGTTCTCTCTACGGTCGTGTCAGATTGCTGTCCCACCGAATTATGGGAGTGAAGGAATAGGGAGTGCACCTGTGCATTGGACTATAATATATCCCGCGCCAGTTGCTAATCGTGAGATTGGCCGCCTTGGCCGAATTCGGCTAGGAGGGGTATTATTATTATTAATACGTTATATCTTACTACATAGTTAATGTTCTTTGATTCATTATTATTTCAAAGCGATATGATTTTCGTTGATATATTTCTGGTTTCATTAAAAGTGTTGAAATCAAAGTCAGCGTACCAACCATTGTGATGAAGTCATCGTTGAAGATATCTAAATTGCCGCAATACAACTCTTACCAATAAATTGGGATCTTTTCAATCCCAACTTTATCTCAATTGACATTGTAAACCCTGTCAAACTTGTAAACGTTTTGCCCGCATCAAAAGGAGATACATTTTGGTTTGAATACGATAAGAAGCTCGCATAAAACCGCGAATAAATTAAGAATTTGACGGGGAAAAAATACAAATGGACGAAATACGCGCCGAATGGGTCCTTCAAAATTCAATTTCCGACGGACAAGGCGTAGGACAGTCAGCAACGGCAGTTCATGAATATTCTGCACATTTTACCAATGAACTTTGACGAAACTTCTGTGCGAATAGTACCTATTAGTTTCTTCACTTATTTAAACGATAGATACTCTAGGTTCGCTTAGTTAATAATTTGACTGGAAAATACAAATGGTTAAAAAACCGAGCCGAACGATGCCTTCAAAATTCAATTTCCGACGGACAAGGCGTAAATTAGGTACAGTCAGTCATTAATGTTCTGCCCATTTTACGAGTGAACTTGGACGAAACTCCTCTGCCAGTAAATTTAGTTTCTCCACTAGTTGTTTTTATGATTACTCTAGTTTCGCTTATTTAAGAATTTAACACAAAAATACAAATGTATAAAAACCGAGACGACCGATGCCTTCAAAATTTAATTTTCGACGCACAAGGCGTGTAGGTTAGGTACAGTCAGCGTCGGCAATACATGAATAGGTATTCTGCAATTTTACGAGTGAACTTTGACGAAACATCTGTGCGAGTAATTTTAGTTTATCCACTAGTTGTAAGGATGGATTTATTTTTTACGATTACTTAGGCTTCATTTCGTTAAGATTTAATGAAAAAGTTAAATGACTTTTCGAAGGATTGGGAGATTTCTGATTTACGATGTCACTACTTATATTATTATTATTACTTTTGAGACGAAATGTGATAACATCAAAAACTTGGATTTTATTCTTATCTGCTAAATGTTTAATAGTCTTGGATAAACATGAACATAATACGGAACAAGCAAGTGCTAGGAAGAACTTGTGACAACCTGATGTATAGAGCGGAGTTATTACAAAATGTGTATGCCAGAAGCCTGTTGAAACACGAATTACTCTCTGTGCAATCTTATCCCATCACCAAAATACGCTTCCAAGAAATCCCATCGATAATAATAAAAATTGGCCAAGTGCGAGTCGGACTACCGCACTGAGGGTTCCGTACAAATTCAATTTTTGACGTATTTAAAAAACTACTGAATAGATTTCGTTCAAACCAATTTTCGTTGGTAGTTTTTAGGGTAATGTACATTGTATAATTATTTCAGTTTTATCATCCTCTTATTTTAGAAGTTAGAGGGGGGGGACACACTTTTTTCCACTTTGGGAGGGTCTGTCAGGCAAAGTATTGACTTTAGAAAAGAGTGATATTAGAAACCTTAATATAATTTTTAAAGACCTATCCATAGATACCCCACACGTATATGTTCAATGAAAAAAAAAAATTCAGTTTCAGTTGTGACTATGGGGACCCCCCACTATTTTTATTTTTTTTCTATTTTCGTGTGACAACCTTGTTGCGGTTCACAGAATACATTCACTCACTAAGTTTCAACAGTATAGTACATATAGTTTCGGAAAAAAGTGGCTGTGACAGACTGGCGGACAGACAGACAGACAGACAGACAGACAGACAGACAGACAGACATGACGAATCTATAAGGGTTCCGTTTTTTTGCCATTTTGGCTACGGAACCCTAAAAAGCTATAAATACCAGTTCCAAGTTCAATAAATGCTCTTATTACTTTACAAGCTCCCACCACCGAGTAAGAAAAACTATTACTTGGAATAATTATTCCAGTGAAGATAACTTACAGGCGATCCCCTTCCAACGCTTTATTCGTGAGACATTGCGTCAAATGAGACGCTAGATGAGTTCCCTCACTCCAAACGCCCTAATAAGATTTTAAATGTGAATTTCTCTCCAAATGAACTCTGGTACATCGGCGTTAGGTAGATTTATTTTGTTTATTTTAATTCGGGAGCTCATTTCGGAAGGATCGTTCGTATATTGAACTCGGGGATAAGTTTAATCTTGAGCGGCGAGTCGTTACGTGCGGACTTTATGGTGAAGACTAAAGGCTTGGGAGATGTTATTTTCTTAAAATAATTTATAATTAAACAGAGGTTTCTTACAGATTGCAATCAGTAAATACTTACAGCCTAGAGTTGTTATTAATTGGTTAGTTAGGCAAGAACATCATCATGATATTTAGGTAGGCAACACGCCCGCACACTGATCATTATAATTTTTATCACTTTAAAACTTAATTGAATTATTTTATTAAAACAAAAACATAACAATATTTATCACATCTCATTATCTCCAAGTCAAAACTGGCAAAGTGCGAGGTTACCATAATTAAAGTAATAAATAAAATACGTGAATAAAATAAGTCAAAAGCGACTTATGATAAATCTTACTTATCGGCCGTGGGAATGGCAAACATTTCGGAGACGAAATGATAACCTTATTTGGAATCTCGCGGTTTTCGGACCAATGCAAGGTGACTGACCTTTGCTTTTTAACACGAGACGCTGACAACGATTGACGTCTCATTTTTTAATTTCTGAAACGAGAAATTAACTGATGAAAAGGCATAAATAATTCTGTGTGTGGTGCAAGCTTGTTGATGTAAAAAGTCAAAGTAAATAGTTGTCTACCATGTTAGTATTAAAGCTAGATTTTCACCTATCGGAGAAATATATTCCGCAGCTTTTCTTAACATTACGAACGCCTCGATGGTCTAGTGGTTTAAGTACCGGGCCTTGGTCTCGAGGTCCTGGGTTCGATTCCCGGGTCGGGCAAACTTTGTGTTGATTTTTCTGAACACAGCCCGGGTTTGTGATCACCAATCTGCCTTTGGCAAGCTTGGTGATTTAGCCAAAACCCATCTTTGTAACGAAAACATGATTTCAAATGATGGAGGCCTTTGCCCTGCAGTGGGACATTAATAGGCTGATACTTTTTTACTTTACTTTTCTTAACATTATATAAACTACAATGAACAATTGAATTATGTAATTTCATAATAATATGTGCCACTAACTAAGTCTAACTTATTAGAAGTCATAATTATAAATTACGAAACAAATTATTTGTCGCCTGATGATTAAACAAAGTTCGATAAGCGCATGTTTATTGCATTATTATACATTTTGTTGGCGCCATTTTGAGCGATAGTGGTGCCCTCTGCATCAAATTGGTGACATTTTATCTGTATGGTACTTACATGAACTTATGAGGATTCTACTTTGAAACTCGATCGATCTTGACACCTATAAAATCATTGAAATAGCTGATATGATATCACTCAGAAACTACACCATATTCAAATTGTTGCACAATTATTTTTTTTGTTATTTATAACAGTGATGTAAATAATACAATCATGACCACGACACACAAATAAAGTTTTATAGACATTGCCATAGCAACCGCAGAATTCTACCACGCTCCACATTTCTGAAGGTTATCCAAACATACTTTTATAACCGTATCCTGCGTGAAATATAGGTTAATACGCAAACAGTTTTAGAGGCATCTTGACACCGATTATTATACTCGACGACAACTCGAAAATTAAAGAAATCTATTGAACGAACGGAAGGCGGTACTAATTTACATACCCATAAATCGTCTTGTTTTTGTTCCCGCGCAAAAACAGGCGACATAAAAAAAGTTAAAAGCATAAAGGAATAAATCAAACTGCTCTCTGAATCCGTTATATGTCTATCTCCGTACGAGCTCGCCGCCCATTTGGATTTTTGTTTTTCTTTTCGTCACATCTGTTCTTAATTAGAACGGAATGAATTTTGTTCCGGTAATCATGGTTTAATGATACGTTGAAAGGACTGTTTCCCTTTGCTGTAGCAAAACATACGTTGGATAAAACTGTGTGTATTTTAGCCTTAGCATATTATGTCTGCTTCAAATCAGCGCTGTCAATATTTTGAAACAGAATTTATTTTCTATCAAACAAAGTAAACGGTAATTTTAATTAAAACAGAGAAGGGGACATAACAAAATTTGTCTTTGATTGTATCCGACTTAATTTTACATTTAGTCAGCGTATCTTACGATCTTTATTTGTCTTTTTGTATATGGCGTGTAAACTGACACCATGGTCTATATTCTTTTTTATTTTTCCGGTTCGTTGGTTACAAAATAATAAAACTGGGTACAAAAAGATTTCACTAACCGTCCCTTATATGTGAATTACCACTATTGTTTTATATTAATTGATGATTTGCCACCTTATTGTCGAAATAAGATATTTGTTGAAACTTTTTTTGAATTTATGAATTTAAAAACCTCAAACACAATCATGACAAGAGCAGTTACATTATAAATCACAAGTGTACTCAGTCATAAAGAACATCTTAGAAAGAACACAAGCTTATTTAATGACAGAACTATAACAATAATGTCCCATAACGTTACGTAACGTTACACGTGATATCGGTATATATCAAACTGTAGCAAATGAGTGCAGACGTTATTTATGGGAGCCATTTAGTGGTGCGTTTGAAGCAAGTAGCCTGATTTATTGCGCCAATCAAAGGGTCGTTATAGTTATTTTTAAATTCTTACGAAACTTCGTCATCGTGACCCTTTTAAGATATTTAGCCTTAAATGTTTGGTACTCAAATGGAAAAAAAGGTGAGTAAGAGCTCAGTTAGATTGGGTATGGGATTTTAAAGGCAGGCAACTTCTTCAATCTTTTACGGTTATTGATGTCCAGGCAGCAGTGACCACTTCCCATCAGATGACTCACTTACATTACTACCAATTTTTACATAAAAAAAGTGTAATCTATACCTTATATTTGCCATAGGCTAAAAAATAGATGCAATGGTGACCCATGCAATAAATCACTGCTTGGTCTTTTCTTAGACTCAATACTCTCTCTCTAGTCTTAATCATTATCTCTAGTCTCTATTATTCTCTGTATCAGACATTCGCCTTTTGTACTAATTTTGTTTGTGCAATAAAGTTTAATTAAATAAATAAATAAATAATACATTCAATATTATCCTTGATGTGCAATTTGGTTTGAATAATAACTTGACTTCGGCATCACGGATTCAACTCTCGATTCGAGCAAAATTGGTTTGGCGACTAACTTGAAAACCTACATATTTGACAAGTTTGGCATTAAAACAATGACAATAATTGACATCATTGTAGCATATTAAGAACATCAGTAGGCAAATACTTTATTCAACTTAGACAGGCACGTTGGTCTAGTGGTTACAGACCCTGGCCTCAAAACAAAGGGTCGCGGGTTCGAATCCCGCTAGGTGCAAATGTTTGTGTGATGAACATCGGCATTTGTACTCGAGTCATGGATGTTTATAAAAGTATTTAAGTATGTCTATCCGTTCCCTAGCATCCATAGTACAAGCTTCGAGCTTAGTTTGGGGCTAGGCAATTAGTGTGTTCGTGCAAACAATTTATTTATTATTTATTTATTATTAACTCATAATTCGACAAAAGCATCTTCCCAAAAAGTCGTGAGCCGACAAAAATGGTCGACACGAGCTATGCACCCTTCGGGAATATTAAACTCCATAAAAACGATAGCGTCATAGTTATTTATGAGAGGTTGTCCACTATGAGCACCCAATGTTTGGGCAGCCGCAATTGAGCACCTACCCTTACCCACTTTGAGCACCTATTCATACTATTATCTTGTCAAAAAGATTAAATAGCCCTACCAAGAATATTCATCAACTAGTTTTATCATGATTCCTGTCTTATCCCTTGGGAGCATTTAATCGGGATAACAAGTATCCTTTCACACAATTCAGCCTATACCCTGCCTGTATACAAATATTATCAAAATACGTTATGTTGTTTCCGTGTGATTGACAGACAAACATCGAAACAAACTTTTACATTTGAGGAGCAGGCGAACAAAAGCGGACTTGTCCAATTAATGTTTTTTTACAGGAGAGGCAAAATTTTAAAACATGCATATCAAATTTTAAGGAGGACAAGTCCGTTTCTGATTGAAAAAGCAAATTTCGAAGTAGTTTTACTATGAGAAAGAGCTGGAATTGATTGACAATATTTCGGCAATACATAGATGTGTACTTTCTAAAGTAAAATGTAAAATAAAAAAAAAACTGATAGTATGGACAAGTCCGGTTTTGTTCGCCAGCTCCTCATTTATAATATAATTTTTATAAATGTATAATGTAAATAAAAGTGTTAGAGTAAAAAAGTAATAATATGTATGTAGAAATTGATTTGTTCCAATTGTTTTTATCTTGCCATACCCTTACAGGGTCCATGTATATTTTAAGTTAAGTTTTAGCTTAATATCATGTATGGTGCAAGAAAATAAATAAATAAATAAATAAATATATGAATCGTATGATTCTAGACCAGGTGCTTAAGTTGCAGGTTCTCATAAATCGGGTGCTCAAAGTGGATTACCTCGTTTATGAATATAAACAATAAAACACGCCCGTACACGTGTGTTGAATGTGACGTGACATGAATATTCGTGAATTATTATGAATATGGGTTTTCTGTTATGCGTTTAATATTGAATAATTGTGTGCCGACGAATAAAAGTGGGTAATTGAACAGAATGCCGATTCACATTCGTATATCGAAATGAATCGAACACGTTATAGAATATATGTGTAGCTCTTTCAGTTGACAATATTTATGGCATTTATATGACTATATTCAGATTCTGTTTTGGTATTTTGAGATGAAATAAATGTATGACGATATACATCGCATCGCATGCCATTTTCGTAACTGCACTATTTTGTGCTATACATTACTATAGCAAACGTTTCTATTAATTTGGTCATCTAAAAATAAGCGGTATTTTTGTTGTCGCGTTATAACTTAAGAACGGGCACACTTATCCGGACCAAATTTTAAGGGTTTGTTTGGCTATTTAGTACTCGTAGATGGTTTATGTGAAATTGGAAAAGATTTGGTCGAGTGGTTTTTCATTTTACCACACGTAGAAGGGCCACTATGTATACTATGGAACAGAAATAAGAAACAATATGCTATAAGTCCCAGTAAAAAGCGGTATTTTATCAGCTAAAGGAAGTATAATATCACGAATATTCATGTGACTCAACAATAGGGTCCCAAGAGACGTGACGTGACGCTTCCGAAGCGGCATTCTTTAGATAGCTCCTTAATAACTAAATAGGCACGATGCGACGGCGGATTAGAATAGAAATCAAAATAAAATTATAATTTAAATAAATCATATTCTAAACTATTGACGAGATCGAACTAAAGATGAGCCTCTACAATAATCATTATGAACTGTCGGAAATAACTGTGGGTTTTCTCTTATTAAACAAAGTGGTCTAAATCGGCCCAGCAATAAACAATAATATTCATCTATACTAATTTATAAAGCTGACGAGTTTGTTTGTATGTTTGTTTGTTTGTTTGTTTGAACGCGCTAACCTCAGGAACTACTGGTCCGATTTGAAAAAATCCTTTTGTGTTGGATAGTCCATTTGACAATTAGGCTTTAGGCTTTAGGCTTATTTAAATCGAAATCCACGCGGACGGAGTCGCGGGCGGCCGCTAGTATTGCTATATTTTATGTCCATTTAACATTTTGCAGATCAATTATTTCGTGCTCGCATGAGATTTCATTTTACAATTTACAAGACTTTTATCTAATATCTGTAAAACTTAATAAAGCGACAAGTTTTACTTGTGACTGCAAAAAAATATTTTTAGATGGTCAGTCTTGATTCTTGATTCTTGACACGTATATTTTTAGTTATATTAGATAGCGACCTTCCCCATAAAATGGGTTTCCAGTAAGTCTTCAAGTTTCATATCCTTCTAAGGGCTTATAATTAACTTCATACCGTATTTGAACTAGATCTTTCCTTCGGATTAAACAAGAGAAAGTATCTAATAAACGGCGTTTTAAATTCATTTCACTCAGAGTTAAGATGATATAAATTTTTATAACATATTGACAGGAAACCTCATTAAATTAAGTGTAACGACATTAGTTCAATTTCCAATTGGCGGCCGATCTTACCGATTGCTTTCTCTGTCAACCATTACTTTCAACGAAGTAATCCACTTTGAGCAACTATTGGTATTTAACACATAATGCTCAATATGCGAGTGTTTTAAATCCGAATGCTCTAAGTCCTCCTTTTAACAGGCTTATTAACGTAATTTAACATCTGAAGAAAAAAGTAAAGTAAGCTTATTAGTATTAATGTCTTACTACAGGGCAAATGCCTCCATCCATAATTTTAAGCATGTTTTCATTACATATATGAGTTTTAACTTTAACACCACGCTTGCCAAATGCGGGTTGGCGATCACAGACCCGCGCTGGGTATAGAAAAATCAACACAAATTCCCCGAACCAGGGATCAAACCCTCGACATCACGGTTCGGTACTTAAACCACTAGACCATCGAGGTGTTCCGTCTCCGAACAAAAACAACGATATTCTTGTCGTGCGGTCGAAACGACTTCCGTCGTTTTATTTCGGATGCTCTGCCAATAAAACTAATAATAATGTTAATAGCTCGACGCCTATTAACGTTGAAACAGCTAATTATCGGGTTACGGCAAATAAACAACATATCTCGTTGCTACTAAGATTAATATGACTTTAATAAATGTGTGATTTGATGTTATTGATATTACTTTTAAATACATGTAAGTTTATGTGAGCGTATAAAGAATCTTGAAAATAAATGTTTTTTTATTATAAAGTTTATTTCTTACTAGCGGCCGCCCGCGACTTCGTCCGCGTGGATTTCCGTTTTCAATAGCCTTCGTCGTCAAATGGACTATACAATACAAAAATCATTTTTCTAATCGACCCAGTAGTTCCTGAGATTAGCGCGAACCAAACAAACAAACTCTTCAGCTTTACTATATTAGTATAGATTTGGTTCGACGCTAATTAGTCATTCTGGAAGTAATGACACTTGACTAAGCTGATAGTATGTTTACGTATCCTTTCTTCAGATTATTTGTCCTAAAAGTATATTGACATATTGAATACTACGTTCATTCATTCACAGCAATCTCGTTTGGTGTCAAAAAGTATTTTGATGCCCTGTCCCAAAAATCAAATGAACACCTACATAATTTTACAAAATGATAAGAGACATAAAGTTGATCGTTGAACCACTCAAGGGGTCAACTTTTGGGAGCAAATCGTTTGAGTAAAAAATTTGCATATCATTGACATAAATGTACCACGGCCATAAGTACATATATTTTTGCAATCAATGTCCGAAAGCTAAACATAATATGTTATGTTATCGCTTGTACTTAATGTTAATAAAATTATGCATTACTTGAGGCTATGCTTAAAGGAATAAATTTACCAAGTTTTCTTATCAGTCTTATAATTATTATCAAGGTGAAACTAGAGATAAAAGTTTACTTGAACAAATTATTAGTTTCGTAATCGATTTTGCGTTCATAAAAAATATACGATATTGTTTATTCAATTTAACTTGTCCCGAAGATTTATTAACTAAATAGTTTAAACGATTGTAAGATTGTTCGGTTTCAAGAGAGGTATTACTTAAATCTGTAGAATTATTTTACATCAATAAAATCATCATTCTCTTAGCGTTCATCCCGTTTCTAGGCGGAGTCCACTTTGACCATGATCCAGGATTTTGTGTGTCTGGTTATAACAGTGAAGCGACAGCCAATGGCACAAATCCACACATAGATTTTTGGGGCTTGGATTCGAACCACTAGGCAACCATCGCTCTTCATTACATCAATAAAATGTGTGTGCAAAAATAAAAACTCTTCAACTACATATAATAACATTCAAATGCAACCTTCTTGACGGTTACGGTAAAGGTACAACATTATCCTCAGTGCATAAAATAAAAGCTTACACATTTGAATGCACATATGAGGTGCATTGTGCATTAGTATGCGCACACGCATTGGGCACGACGAAATTTCGGCACGGGTTATAAATTCGACCCGCCTACGCCTCGGCCCACTGCGAAGCGTGCCCAATTCACAAGGGATGCTGCGGTAAAATACATATGAATTTAGATGTATGGGAAGGAATAATAATTTTTTAGTGGTAAGTTAAGGTGAACATATTTTTTCAATTTCAGTTTTTTTTTAATGAAGTGCAGAAGTCATCATACTTTAGTCCGCTGCTGGATATGCCTCTAAAATCACTCGCCATTTTGCCCGATTCTCGGCCAGTAGCACCCTGCCCCCTTTAAATATTATTTATTCCCGTAAACTTTGTAGGTGTTCTTATAAAAGGTCAATTTTAAAGTAACCATACATTATATAAGAAGCCGTCTTGTCAAAGAAGGAGTTTGGTAATTTAAGAACAAGCTATCATTCTTGCGAAATATTGCAAGATGACAGCATATACGGTAATAAACATACGATAAATATGATTTACAACTAAAACATACTTATTAAATAATGAAAAATAAAACAGCAGATAAAACATCTACATTTGGCGCAACATCGCACACTATCCCTAACTTTTCTCAGCCGTAAGTTAGAATAAAACAAAATGTTAAGAGGCGTGCACATTAACAAAACACGACAAGACCATCCCGCTTGGACCTGTCCTTATTATGCGAAATGCGCAGGCGACTTTTAGCAGGGCTGCCGCAAGCCGGTTGTTTACGACTCCCCGAGATGGTTAGGGCCGGTACAGACGAAAGCGAGGGCTACGAATAACATACTAACTACTAATAACTATTAATTAAAATTGTTTGATTTGCCCCCGCCATACTTCGAAATTGGCACGAAAATAAGAACGACAGTCGCTTCTTAGAGCGAGACAGCACGTTACATTCAGTCCCGTTTAAATCAATGGTCAACGTGCTGTCTCGCTTTTATTTTAGTGGTACGAAGAAGGTCAGGACAAATCAAACGATCAAAATCTATGCTCGTTACAGTTGTTAAATGATGCTAGAACGGATACATACTTAAATATGTTCTTTAAAAATCCATGACTGGACTCAAACTTAATCACATAAATATTCCTAATTTTCCAGTACCTAACAAAATCAAGATAATGAACATTTTCAAAATAACCGTACCTGAGCAAATTAAAGTAGAATCTGTAGTAGTCACCTGTAAGTACTATTTGCATTAAGTCTGTAAATTCAAGTAGCAAAAAAATCATACGCATAGCCACATATTATTTAATTCTCAAAAAACCCAGAGCCATATTTTGCCTACGCACAGCCTTACATTTGACACGTGCGTAGCATCCCTGTTGCAGAATGATGCATAAGAGACATGCGTTTGAGATGCGCCAGTGCGACGCCAACTGCGGACACAAAGGCTCTTGCATAAGCCACAATGTGCATAAAACTTAGTGGGAGAATTCGCATATGCAACTGATAATGTTCTAAGCATACATTTACTTTAAAAATCCATGTCTCGACTACAATTAGATCATTGAATATTCCTTACGTTCCATGACCTAACAAATTCAAGAAGATGAACATGTTGGAAAATAAACTTATCAAACTTAAAGCTCTTTCAAGTCACCTTTTAGTGCTTTTTGCGTTGCGTTTAGCTTGTAAATTCAAGTAGCAAAAAAATCATAGGCATAAGCCACTTATAACCCAATACTCAAAAAACCCACAGCCATGTAAGGCTCTGATATTTGGCCTACGCACAGCATACATCTGACACGTGCGTAGCATCCCTGTTGCACAATAATGCATAAGAGGCGCAGACATGCGTTTGAGATGCGCCAGTGCGACGCCAATACATACATTTTATACAAAGAAACACCCAGGCTGATACAAACAGACATGTTGATCATGCACACAAATGTTTGCACCGTGCTGGGATCGAACCCGCGACCTTTGAATAGCCGACTTCATCAAACTTTGACGACCCGCTTGGTGTAATGGTCAAGATGTTGCGTATTACGCAAGAGGTCGCGGGTTCGATCCCCGCACAGGACAAACATTTGTGTGCATGAACATGTCTGTTTGTCCTGGTTTGGGTGGTATATGTGTCTATTAAGGTATATTTGTAATACCACTGTTGATTCTGATGTCTGTAACACAAGTGCTTAAGCTACTTAACACGGGGTCAGATCAATGTATGTGATGTTGTGAAATATTTATAAAAAAAAAAACTTATACTACTTAATTATATACGCACAGCCTTATACAGCTGACACGTGCGTCGCATCCCTGTTGCACAATAATGCATAAGAGGCGCAGACGTGCGTTTGAGATGCGCCAGTGCGACGCCAACTGCGGTCAGATAGGCTCTTGCATAAGCCACAATGTGCATAAACCTTGCTGGGAGATTTCGCATATGCAACTGATAATGTTCTGAACATATTTATTCTTCCCCTTTTTCACATACCAGTATTAGATTACCTACATCGGTATCCCTATTAATATTATAAATGCGAAAGTAACTCTGACTCTGTCTTTCTGCCTGTCTGTAAATATCTGTCTGCCACGCTTTACCCGCTTAAACCTCTCAAACGCTATTGATGAAATTTGACACAGACATACTTCAGACTCTGAGAAAGTAAACAGGTTACTGTTTATAGCAAAAAAAGGGATCTAAAATCCACGCAGTCGAAGTCACAGGTGGCCGCTAGTATCTCATAAGTTTTTGGCACGTGAAAATTTCCAGATTTATAATAAATAAATAGTAATTGCTCCCGAAAAACTGAACACACACCCAAACGCATAACGAGTGCGCAAGCGCACCTATAAACTAGCGCCCCTGGCGGTTGGCTCGTAAACTATAATTTCCTCATAAAACCTCACCGAAAACGTGTTAGTTTACGTTAAAACTCGCACTAGGCCAGATACTAATTAGATTTAGGTTACAACTACTTTAAACCGACACTTCTTTAGATAAACAGTAAATTTGAATAAAACTACTTAATGTGCCGGCGACATTTCAACACTTGGCGAAAAGCCTTTTAAATCTTGCGTAATTCGCATTGAAATGGCAATAGTATCTTCATTTAGCAAGTGTTGGAATGTGAGTATACTTAAGGGAGTTTTAGACAGTCGTTATGACTTAAGTTTGCTTAACTAAGATGAGGTGACTTCTGAAGTAGTCGACAGTTAAATAATGTGACTACAAGTGAGTAAAGTAATTGATGAATAGTCGTTTGATTTAGCGTTGATTTTATGATGATTGATGGTAATCGATGGTGGCTAGATTCTTTGATTAGTTGAATAGAGCCTATAATAAATAGTACATGAAGTGGTTTGTTTGTTTGATATTTTAAAATAAAGTATGTGCAATATCTATTCACTTTTGGCGTTGGATGGATTTCGTTTTAACAAATTTTTGAGCTGTATGTCAAGACGTTAGTCATTCCTTAAAAGTATATAACATTCATTGGATTTTTGAAGCAAAGGGTTCAATCTGTACTTCTCATAATTTTTCACAACTACCTACAAACAGGTCTTACTTAACATTTCACAAATACCTTTAAATCTTGAAAATTAAATTACTTCCCCATTAAAATGTCCTCAAAGCCTTCCTTACACGTAATACTTAAACATAAACACAGGCTTGTCTCGAATTCATTGTAATTGCCGATATTAAACATTCCCGGGCCTGACGTATGACCTCAAATAACCCCTTTCGCCCGCCGAAAAATACGCGGAGGTAGAAAAAGAGGTGAATAAAGAAAAAAAACGGCCAAGTGCGAGACGGACTCGCGCACCGAGGGTTCCGAACGAATTGTATTTATGACGTATAAAAAAAAAATACTTTACTAGATCTCGATCAAACCAATTTTCAATAGAAGTCTGCATGGTAGAAGTTACAGGGGGGGACTCTCATTTGACATTTGTTTTCAAGAAAGCGCAAAACTATTCACTTGAGAAAAAAATTACATAAGAAACCTCAATATCATTTTTGAAGACCACCACCACACGTACAGGTTCAAAAAAAAATTAGTTTCAGTTCCAACTATGGGGATCCCAAATTTATTTTTCTATTTCCGTTTGAAAATCTTAATGCGGTTCACAGAATATATATTGGCATGGCTGACATACTGGCGGACAGATATAAGGGCTCCGTTTTTAGCCATTTGCCTACGGAACCCTAAAAAGGTGAATAAAGAAAAAAACTTCCCCGAAGCAGAGATACGCCTCAGGCACGGTTGACAGGTTGATTTACCCCCGGTATGATTTGTTACAGTTTGTTACAAGTTCCGCTGATTTGTAACACTTGTTAACCATAATATTCTCTTAACGAGATTGCGCATTCAAACGTAAGTGCCGTGGTTTGCTTTTAAGTCGTTTTGTTTTCGGAAATGGCTGAGGAAAGTGAGTGTTTTTTGTAATATTGAAATGACGGGTTTTAACTAAATAATAATTAATTTTTAGGAGAATTTAGTAAGTGGGTCCTTATAACATTTGCGTTAAGACATACTTTACTACATAACTGAGTATGCCATGACTTCCAAATACTGTGTCTTGGATGTTTTAAAACATCTATGACTCGAGTACAAGTGCCGATGTTTATCATCACACACAAACATTTGTCCTTAACAGGTAAAACCCACGACCCTGGTTTAAACCAAATTGATCTTAGTTGGGTTTGCCTAAATATGCCTTTAGGGTTCATACGCCTTATGCAGCAAATGGAATGCGTAAACGCATTTTCCGACACAAAAGGTAAAAAACGTCATTCATCTACTAACGCTGCTATGACGTAACTGCGAAAACCCATGCTCATCCAAAAGCACCATTGTCACTCAACTATTTCAGAGCACTTTAAAATGCAAAGTATTATCCAATGAGGGTGTCCGCAAATGAAAAATCCGCTAGATGGCAGTAGGTGGGCGTAGGGTCTAACTAGTATTAGTGCAGGCAATGAAGCATTTTGGGTCCGAATTTTTTTACTGTGAACCGATTTGCATGAAATTTTGGAATTAGTTTCATTGCACCCTTAACATCAAAAGTGAAAATGATTTGAACGCCGCAACTACCCCTGGAGTGGTTGCCACCCCATCTCGGGGGTGAGTATTTTTTTTTAAGATAACCTCGGATATCGATTGGAATACTAATATTAAGCAAAAAATCATCTATAAAGTTTTTCGAGAAATCTAATACTTTTCAAGTTATTGGCAATTGAAAATTCGCAATTTTGTCACGTTTTTCATCGGTTTTTTGCAAATATCTCCAAAAATATAACTTTTATCGATATGTTATGAGGAACAAAATTGTGGCAGGTAAAAAACTAAACAATTTTGTTTATTATAACGTATTCTAAGTGCAATATTAAGTTAGATATTAAAGATCAAAGCCGTTTTTTATTTTGTCTGCATTTTAATCGATGTGGTCAATGTCATCTAGCGGCGAGCAGATGCATTTTATGCATTCTAATAAAAAATATTTTAGTAGTGCTTGAAATAAGCTTTCAAATGAGTACTATTAAAAGTCTTTTGCACGTAAAATAAGTAAGCTGTATTACAAATAAGAGGAGCATCCAATATTTTTTCTTTTAAAACAATGGGTTTCATAAGTGCCTTTTCCACCAGAATTGAAATTATTCGTATTCCGCCAAGAATTAACTTTATTATGAAGTGTTTGATATATTGTATCAGTTTGGCTGCTTTAGGACACATATTTTTCAAAAAAAGACAGGATTAAAATAAAAATATAAAATCTCATATTTTAAAAAATCCCACCTTCTTTTCTTAATATCTCAAAAATTACGACAGATGCGTATAAAAGTGTAGGAATAAAAAATGTAGGTATTTTTCTGACAAAAAATTTAGAAATTTTGTTATTTCAGTTAAACAAAAACTGACGGAGATATGATTGTTTAAAGAGCGCGTGGCAGCGGCAATCACAGCCTCTCTTAAGCCCTTTAACCCTTCAACGTTTTCGAAAAACGTTTTTAATTATATATTGCAATAAAGAATGTTGTAGTTCTCCTAATTACCTTTTCAATGCTGTTTTAGAAATTGTGATAGCATGAATAGCTTGGAAATGACACTTGTGAAACCCATTGATTTACAAGAAAAAGCATTCGATCATCCTCTTATTGTAATACAGCTTACTTATTTTACGTGCAAAAGACTTTTGATTGTACTCATTTGAAAGCTTATTTCAAGCACTATAAAACTCTTAATTATATGAATGCATAAAATGCATCTGCTCGCCGCTAGATGATATTGACCAAATCGATTAAATTGCAGAAAAAATAAAAAACGGCTACGATCTTTAATATATATCTTAATATTGCACATAGAAAACTTTAGGATAAACAAAATTATTTAATTTTTTACCAGCTACAATTTTGTTTCTTATAAAATTTTCGATAAAACTTATATTTTTGGAGATATTTGCAAAAAACCGATGAAAAACGTGTCAAAATTGCAAATTTTCAATTGCCAATAACTTGAAAAGTATTAGATTTATCGAAAAACTTTATAGATGATTTTTTGCTTAAAATTAGTATTCCAATCGATATCCGAGGTTATCTTAAAAAAAAAACTCACCCTCGAGATGGGGTGGCAACCACTCCAGGGGTAGTTGCGGCGTTCAAATCATTTTCACTTTTGATGTTAAGGGTACAATGAAACTGATTCCAAAATTTCATGCAAATCGGTTCACAGTAAAAAAATTCGGAGGTTGGACCATATTTTTTCGCTTCAATGACTGCGCTATATGTGATTGGTGAATTTTGACATGACATTGACAGATATGTCAACATTCACGAATGACAGTAGTTAGACCTTACGCCTACGTATTGCCATCTAGCGGTTTTCAATCGCCCAAAAGGCCCAAAAAGGCCTCCACTAATCTATGCACATCCACGCTATGACGTAACTGCGAAAACCCATGCTCATCAGAAAGCACCATTGTCACTCAACCATTTCAGAGTACTTTTAAAATGCAACGTATGTTCCTATTCTATGACACGACAAAGGCGTGGCCCTCGTTTTACGTAAGCCCGGACTAATTACTATCGCGGGGACTCGTTAGGCAATGGCCGCGGATATATCATAATCTAAGCGACAGCCACGTAGGAAGACTATTTAATTTGTGGTTAAAGATATTTATTTTCTCTAAAAGATTTGCAAAAATCACTTACAGAGAAACAAAACAGTTCTTATCATTTAAATAAGCGACATAGCGCAGGTAGCATGCAGATAACTAAAGTAACAATATATGACTAAAGTAACAATATAACGGGTAGGTGTGCAAAAATTACTACGACGATTGCGACACAGCGCAAGACTTGTTTTATAGGGGAGAGGACACATTTAACATTAGAGCGAGTGGCTGCACGAGCGAGTGGCTGCACGAGCAATTTTGTAGGATATTTCTAGAGTAAACCACTTTTGGGCCAGTTAGTGCCTAGGATATTTAGAGAGTTCTCTGAGGGGGATGATGACGATATTTAGAGGTTAAACCACTTTTAGGCCACCTCTGTATAGCCTTATAGTTTAGTTGACACAAAACTTTCGCAAGAACTCGCGATATGACCCGGCTTTGCGCGGAAACATTCAGTGTTCTTCTGATATAGCAGATGTGTACATTTATAAACATTGAACTTGAATCATTTTTCCTTAATACAACTTATCAAAATCCGTTGCGTCGTTTCGACATTAAGTTAGCAAAAATACATTCTTACAATCCGCAGATTGGTACTTCGAATATAGGTAAAAATGTACAAAAACATTGACCATTTCATTACAAATCAACTATCTCGTATTTCTGTTATAATAATTGCGTGCAAAACGAAATTAAATCCTGAATAAAATCGTTTGTTGTTCTATTATTAGCTTAATGGCTATATTTTTAAAAGCTCACATACATAGCTTAAACTGTGTTAAAACAATGCTGACTATACTGACAGTTAAAAAGCATAGCAGTGAAGCAGACTTTTTTGAGAATTAAAACTTTAAAAATAAGTTAAAAAGTAAAGTCAGTTGCAAATATTTTGACCATTTTATTCTTTTAAGTATGAAAACATAAATAAAATTAATTGAATAGAAGGTATTTAATTCATAAAACCTCTAAATCTATATCTTAGGTCAATTTGATAAATAAAAATATTTTGTAACACCTATCGATGTATGTAGTTACAATCAAAATGTAATTAAATTTATAGCAAACTGGCTTACATATCGCCGAACTGTCTCTCATCAGAACAAATATATTTATTTCCCATCATCTTATAAGAATGAACGGACGGACGAAATGAGTTGCCCTACCGTAGGTATTTCAGTTTCACTGTGGCTCTAACGTGACAGAATGCAATACTCGTAGCTTTTTCAAGTCTATTATTAGTTGTATGTGCAGTAATGACCGTCCCGTCACGGATGCGGTCGACTTCGAACATGTTTCGTTGATTACGCTTTTTTACGTTTACGTAAAACGGAACGGTATGCTCGTACGCATCGGGAAATGGCAGCAATGGAGTCTTTATCGAACTTTTCCTGTTCTTGTTTTGTATAATTGTTTGTTATTATGTCGTGGTACTGTCGGGGACACTACAGTTTTCCAAACTAATACTCGAAAATTGCAGGAATTATTAAATCGATAGATAAAAATGCACTATCGCTTTTCGCTCTTAAAGCTGTCATAAAACAAACACTCTTCGGTGACTTGATAAACGCATGAACTGTTATTTTATGTTGATCAATACATAAGTGCATATTTATTAAGCGTAGACTAACTTGCCTAGCGTTATCCATAATCAAAATATGAGTTTTTACCTATAGAATAGAGAATAAATAAATAATTTTAGTCCATCAAGGTCTGTGAGACCCGAGACGTTTCTCTCTGGTCCCCATCGGAAGGAATAGAATTTCAAAGGAGCTCTATTGTCGAACATCCCTCTTTGTACAGTCGGATTCGTAAATATGTCGGATTGATTATACACAACTCGATAAAACACAACGAATTCATCTACGTCATATAAAACTTAGTATAAATATAAATCAAAAATTGTTTTATAAATGTAATTTTTTAATGTTTTGCTTATTATTGTTTCAGGTGAGTACCTACCAGCCGATATTTCGATATAACCAGATAAAAGGTTTGAGCAATGTTTTAAGAATAAGATCGATGATTAAGAAAGTTCATTTATTACATATTTATGGTGACAGCTGCCTATACAATCGGGTACTTTAAGCAAGCATTGTTCAATATGTTACTACGCTGTACGCTTATCTGACCATCGAGTCTTTGTTTTGAAATGTTCTGGTTCTATGTATGTATGTATTATGGGAACAGAAAGAGTGTTATCAGGCCTTCACTATAACTGTCTATTGTAGAGGAACTAATTTTATTGAAGATCATCTTTAGATTAACTTTCTTATGAAAATCCGCTTCCTAGAAACCTTTACATATCACAATGTATTGGAAATTTATCTACTATAGTCCAGTAATTTTAGCAACATTGAACCACGATCTGCGGAATAATTCCTAGTGAGCTGAATTTTTGTATACTCCTTCATTATGATATTGTAATGATGATGTGAAAAATCGACATTGATATCGTGCCGGCTAAAAAAGTTATAGGGGTCCAAACGTCACGAAAATCAGTTTTTCGCAAATATCTCGCGATCTATTGCCCAGAGGTCAATAATGGTTTCATAAAAGTTGTTCGTCGTAAAATTGTCTACAAAAAGGTATCTTGCATTTTTCTGTAGAATTAACCGTTTTTTAAATAGAGACTAAAATGCACTCACATATGGTATTGTATACCGTACGGCGCATACCAAGGCATAAACCCTATTGTTTGTTTTTTTCCCTTTTTTGTTTGTGTGTTTTTTGTTAGTATGATGTTCTACATATAGAAATATAAAGGACTTGAAATACTAGTACAGTCAGGAAAATAGGAATATCAACTATAAAAAACTAAGTGGCAATTTTTTTTGTCACTTTATAACTCAAAGACGGGCTCACCGATCCAAACCAAATTTTCAGGGTTTGTACAGACTATTTAGTATATGCTTTATGTGAAGTTTGAACAAAATCGGTCGTTCACTTTATACGTAGCGAATCACGTACCGGGCCGCTAGTAATGATATAGATATGCTATGTCCAGTGACGTTTGAACCCCTATAACTTTTTTACATATTCATCACAATATCATAATAAAGGCGTATACAAAAATTCAGCCCACTAGGATTTTTTTCGCAGATCGTGGATCAAAATTGCTAAAATTCACATTGCATATCTATATCATTACTAGCGGCCCGGTACGTGCTTCGCTACGTATAAAGTGAACGACCGATTTTGTTCAAACTGCACATAAAGCATATACTAAATAGTCTGTACAAACCCTGAAAATTTGGTTTGGATCGGTGAGCCCGTTCTTGAGTTATGAAGTGACAAAAAAAATTGCCACTTTGTTTTTTATAGTTGATATTCCTATTTTCCTGACTGTACTAGTATTTCAAGTCCTTTATATTTCTATATGTAGAACATCATACTAACAAAAAACACACAAACAAAAAAGGGAAAAAAACAAACAATAGGGTTTATGCCTTGGTATGCGCCGTACGGTATACAATACCATATGTAAGTGCATTTTAGTCTCTATTTAAAAAACGGTTAATTCTACAGAAAAATGCAAGATACCTTTTTGTAGACAATTTTACGACGAACAACTTTTATGAAACCATTATTGACCTCTGGGCAATAGATCGCGAGATATTTGCGAAAAACTGATTTTCGTGACGTTTGGACCCCTATAACTTTTTTAGCCGGCACGATATCAATGTCGATTTTTCACATCATCATTACAATATCATAATGAAGGTGTATACAAAAATTCAGCTCCCTAGGAATTATTCCGCAGATAAAACCTAAAATTCCTGGACTACTAGAACAACCGCTCCTATCGATACTTTTATGATGGGTCTGTCAAGTGCCCTACTATAAAACACTCAGATACAAAGTCCAATAAAGCGATCGCCCGCAATTGTACATATTTTCGGAATGAACTGTACATTTGAAATACGAAAGCGTTCGGGGAATATTAAAAACGAGCTACGTGGGGGTACCCAAAAGAAACCGGATTAATTTTTTTTAATTTTTGTATTGAGCTTTTAAGCAAAATATCTTTAAACCACTTCGAAGCAGTCCTCGCTGGCTCTGATACACTTGTCCAATCTTTAATTCTATTGCTGGAAACATTTTTTAGATTCATCTTCTGTGATGCCCGACAGCGCCTTCGTCGTTTTTTTCTTCACTTAAGGAAAATCGGCAAAACTTTTTCTTATCACTATAATTTTTATTTGGGGAACTACTAACAGTCACAGGGGGCAAGGTTGACCTTGGAAAAATATCTAACTCATTTTTGAACTCTTCTTTCAAAGCAAAGCATGGTTCCAAGTGACGACGTTTTTGTTTCGCAGTTATCTGTCGAGGCCCGAATTTGGCTGACAACCTTTTCATCCCCAAATCTTCCGATGAAATTCGCTGAACTGAACGCAAGTCACTCCAGACAGCTCTAAAATTTCTTCAATAGACCGTCAATGATCTCTCAGGATGATTTCACGAATTTTTTAAACACACCCGTCGGTTTGTGCTCCATGGACGACCGGAGCGAGGTTTTTCGTCAATATTAAAATTTTACCATTTTTTTAAATGGGAATATCACTAAAACACTTGAGTTTTTCTAATAGCATAATCTTTATAAGCCCTTGTTAAAATTTCAAGATTTTTTGTGTCAGTTTGTCCAAACAATAAGCAAAACTTTACGGCCGCCACGCGCTTTTCCTGAGAATCAGCCATTGCAAAAACGACGCGCACACGAAACGCCTGTCAATTAAAAAATCACAAAATCCGAACGAAACCTTCTTTAGTGCTGAAACTTGGCTAACTGACTCTAGAATAGTTGTTCTATATACCCCTAGAGTTTAAACGCGGTGCTACAAAAAATCTACCAGCTACAACATCAGTTCGGTTTCTTTTGGGTACCCGTAGTATAACAATACAGCAGGGCGAGTTAGCGTATGTCGTAAAAAATAACTGTTATCGATGCATTTGTACCGTTTCGATATCTGATGCGGTAAGCATCGATTGGTGTAGATAACGATATCGGTCGCTGTTTAATCGATATTGCCCTTTAGACAAGCACGTTTGTTATTAATTAGAGTTGAAAGTTGAAGAATGGATAGGGGATGTTTTTATGTAATTTTCTATTTCATTGAGATCACATGGTTTAGTTGATGCGTAGTTTCAAAATGTATGGGAAAAGCTTATTGCGATTTCTGTCATTGATTATACTTAAACCTGAAATGGCCCTTCAGAGTTTTTTTTTTCGGAAGACGTCGCTGGTGGTTGCTGAAGGCTACCTTCACAGCTTAACCGGAAAATTGTGGGAGCGGAAAGCTCACACCACACTAAAATTTAACAGCGACCGCCCAGGGGCGCCCCAAGGGGGGTACGAACCTCGACCATGGGCCTCGCTGGGGACGTTAATCAGCCCTTTAGAGTGCTACACGCATACGCATACTCTTCATGCGGCACTAAACTTGTCGCGTCTAAAAGCGCGTGCACACTACTGCGGCGCGAGTGTCGTGTCGCGGCCTAATTGATTGAACCGCGACGTCACACGCCATTTGCCTTGACTAAGTTAGGGCTGTCCATTTTAGTGGTCTTTAGGAAAATAAAATAGCTAGGCTTGTCAGTTCAGGGCAATGACATGGGCAAGGACGCAGCAGGGCCAAGGTGATGATGGTGATCTGGAAAACAAAATCTGGCTTAATTTTATTGTCTTTTCCAATTATTTCATCATGATCACTGTTTAAGCGGATTCTAAATTTAAAATTCATCTGACGGACAGACTTAACCGTTACATATTTATTTTATGAATCAAATGAAGTCTCAATGTTCATATTATTTCATGCAGCAAAATCCCCAGTATTTAAAACATCTTCAGTAGAACCACCCCTGCTAGGGCATTTTATAAATCATATTCCTGGGCTATTATGTCTCATAGTCATATAGTAAAGTTCATACATATTATTTCAAGTACCACCCCTGCATGGCTAGGGCTGGCCCGGTCAATTTGTCGGGCGACATGCGTCGTAAAGATAGTGCTTTTGTTTGCGCCCGACGGTAATTAAGACCGCATTGTAATGAAATATTAACGTCTTCACAAGCTGTTTTAGTATAGTAGTAATGAGATCGGTGATTTGTTGACGTATGAAAGAAATTATTTAAGGCGATTGTGGTGAATGAGTTAGTATAGACACACATCTTTACTAATACATATATAATAAAGCTGAAGGGTTTGTTTGTTTGAACACGCCAATCTCAGGAAATTTAGGTTAGAATTAAAAATTATTTTGCGTTGGATAGTCCACTAGTCAAGGAAAGCACTATGTGTGTGGAAAGCAAAATCCACGAAGTCGCGGCCCCTTGCGTAAATATAATATAATGACTAGTGCGTAACAAATACCAATAATTTTTATTGCAAGTAAGTAAGTCTATCACATGATTTAACCGCTCCCAGGAACCAATAAATCTAATAGAGCCTGTCGCATTACAATTGTCATATGCGAGTCTCATATAACTCACGAGTCTAAATGAGGTAGTCCACATTGAGAACCCAATATTTAAGAAGGCTACCTCTACAGCTTAACTGGACTATTGTGGCAGTCCAAAAAATTATTGGCATGCCAAAAATATCGCGTTTATAAATTGAACCAACGGCATCTTTGCAGGTTTTCAAGGTGAGGGTGACTGGCTCATGGGTACACTTTATACTTTTGAGCCAGTCAACCTTATATTTGGACTTTACATTCGCTTACCATCAGGTAAGCAATACCATCTCTCATATAAATAAAGAACCGCGAGCGATACATGGTTTGAGACATGGACCCTATCTGGGTACTTTTGACGCTTACGCGGGCTTTAGCTTACTAAAATAAGACATCCATGAGACGAAAAATATCAATCGTTGATCAAAATGGACTCGCCCAGGTGCTCGAGTTGCGGGTGCTCACAAATTAGGTGCTCAAAGCGGACTTCCTCGTCCAAATCAATCAGATAAATCACAACTTTCGCTTTTATTGTATTCAGTGTGGACAAACAAACCATAAATCATAAATGAAAAGCCATTAGATTCAAAGATGCCAAGTTTGAGATTGAACCGCGAGAGATACATGGTTTGAGAACTACTCTATCTGGGTACATTTGACGCCTACGCGGTCTCGGGCGCGGCGATAAATCAGAAATGCAGTGCAATGCATGGAACGACGGTGAAATGGTGAGGCCTAAAGGGGATGTTTAGGAGATAGTGGAAGGATGAAGCTCCTTGCAACTTTAACGCGTCCTTATTTCTATTATAAATCGAATTCAGTTGTGGAATAATTTTCATATAATTTTGGCGTTGCTTGCATTACGAATTATGAAATATCATCTAAGATAAAAGATATGGTAAAGGCATACCTAAATAAAATTATGGTCAGCAGTAGAAGAAACCACCAAATAATTCTGCTTTACTAGGTCTATATATATTATAAGAAAATGTTTAACTTTTGCTGTGTATACTACTTACATATTTTATGTTATTTTGTGTCCTTAAAGCATGGCAAGCGCCCCATACCACCTTCGCTAAGCCAGAAGATAAATATCTTCTTCACTGCCTTAGCTCATTCATTGTGCATGCACACACGTTTTGTATTACCCCAGCGAATAAACCATCCAAAGATTATCCAACACACCCACCCAGTCGATATTTTGTAAATCACAACTATCTAGATCCAGACAGAGAAATAAAACTAAGATTTACATGAAATACTTCGACATACGATCCTTCGAAGAACGTAATTTAAATTGACCAATAGCAAGATTGAATTGATGTTATTTATTTTTAATAAATAGATTATGTATGCGTTTAAAGTTAGCGAATGACGGAGCACTAATAAAATGGAAGTGGGGATATAAATCACGACTGTACCTGGTTTTGAGTGGGTAGGCTTAAATAACTGTCACCCTGCGTAAATGTGTACATATTCAGAAGAAAACGAAGCAAAAAGGGTAATAGATGAGCTTGATATAAGTATGATTTATGTGACTTATAAAATAGCATATTTTTTTATCTTTATCTAAACTGAGATATCTCCTACAAAACCTCTCTTGCGAAAGCAACCAAAAACGTTAACAAGAATTCGAATCGGCACCGGTAGCAAACCAGCGCGTCGCCATCTTTAAATATGGCCGTTTGCACGCCTATTCATCAAAATAATTTCGTCCGAACCATGTGTTTACTTTGGCGACATATTTATTTGCTCTACTCACAATTGCAAACCTGTTGAATTTGCAAGACCCGCTCGATAAATAAGTCACCAATAACTGAATTAACACTTTAAAGTGTGAATAAATGGTAATTTTGTAACGCCATTGACAGTAATTGCTTATAAGACACTTAGGAACTGAATATTATGGACTTGGAGGGAATTACAGTGAAATCGAAACGGTCATCGACAACTTAATCTCCTGTGGCAAATTTGGTAAAGGAACCGCTCAATTACTTTAAATATAAAAATGAAAGGGTTTAATTCACCTTCGAGTGTTTACAACATATGCTTATAAAATGACTTTAAATGGAGCATAACCAAATATAGATAAATACTTAAACGTAACAATAATACCTTACCCAATGTTAAGAAAGCAACGCTACCAGCTTAGCTTTGGCATGATTAGACCAGCTCGGGAGAGACCATGTTCTCAAGTAGTCAATTCTCAATATTAGCGTTACTCAGTACTTCTACAGTCACTCCGACTCTCAAAGACCGGCAAACACATAAAATGTCTTCATAATTTAGGTTCTGCTCAGTATAAACAAAAGATCACAGCAAAACCTAAGCATTAATAATGTAAACACATCTACGAACTAGCTTGCAAACAGTCTAGATGATTCAAAGATGCACTATTGCTACTATATACACTATTGCTATATCCATTGCTGCATGCTAAGGAAACATTAAATTTTAGGGAAGAGGATGCAATAAAAAGGTTTAATTTACTTACAGAGCAAGGGAAATCTAAATATATAAAAGAAGAAACCGACTGATTGTCAAATCAACGCATGGCCTAAACGGCATCCTCCCAAGGCGCCCCCCTGGCCTGATCTTCTAGGCCAGGGAATACCCGGGAACGGACTGGGCATTCGCCAGGCACACGCCGGGCACGAGAACCAGGCCCTCCCACCACACGGGTGATAAGGAAACCGCAGGGTTTTAGTAGGTAGTGGGACGAAGTCCCGAGCCCTACACACGGCTGCAGGTGTAGCTAGCCTGCAGTTATGGCACGTCAAAGTGTTTCCCTGCGCAAAAAAAAAAAAAAAAAAAAAAAAAAAAAAAAAAAAAAAAAAAAAAAAAAAAAAAAAAAAAATGGCCTAAACGGCTAAACGTAGGCACTTGAAATTTGGAAGGGGCGTAGCTTAGGAACCGTAGAGATGCACTAAGAAACTCGGAACGGGAGTTAGCAGGAAAAAACATTTGTATAAAAAGTCGAAACAGTTCAAGTTGGACGCTTCAAATTTGGCATGCAGATAGCTTAGTAAGCGGTAAGCATAGCTGCAACAGATTATTGCAAAATTCCCACGGGAACGGGAATAAGTGTATAACGTGCAAAAGTCCGTTACGAGTTCTCCTCTGTGTCCAGAAAAGAAAAATTGTGCTACCCCGAATTTAATGCGAGAGAAGCCGCTGACAAAAGCTAGTTGTGTATAAAGGTAATTAAGTATTAGTTGATTGTGCGGTCGCAAAAGGTAAATGAGAAGCGTTCCGTCAATAGCAGAAATTAAATTAAGAACCCCGACGTGATCCCTGATGGAAGATGGCGGCCTAAGGGATGGATTAAAAAGGACTATATTAAGGGAAAAGGCTTATACTTAAGGGAAAAGGATAGGGTAATGTAAATAAATGAAATTTCAATACTAATGTTATGGAACTGGGGCAGTTTTTAATATTCGTCGTGACAAAGGGTCAGATAAGTAGCAGTTAACTGATCGAATTAGTGGCTACGATTTATACAGTCTTTCTACTTGATACTTGATTATGCTGCCGGGGTCGTTGTTCTAGTGTTCAAACCGTTTGAGATGGGCAGGTTTGAATCCCGCTAGGGGCAAATGTTTGTGATGAACATCGACGTTTAAACCCGAGTCATGGATGTTCATAAAAGTATTTAAGCATGGCTATCCGTTCCCTAGTATCCATAGTACAAGCTGCGAGCTTAGTTTGGGGCTTGGCAATTGGTTTGTTGGTCCAAGGCATTTATGTATTTATTTACATACGATGCACACATAAGTATGAGCATAGCCGAGTTTGGCAAAACATAGCCTAACTGTCAATGGGTACCTTATAATAATTAAAATTATCGGATTCTTTACTTTTGAGCCGTTTGTTACTTCACCAAGATAATGTTCATCGATAAGTATCAGTCTGTGCTTAACCATATATGTCAAAACATCGAAGACAAGCCGACACAGAACAATGTACATTCTACCTAACATCTCTACAGCAAAGACATCTAGCTAACATCAGTACAGTGACATCACGGCCCAGCGGGAACCTTAGTGACCTATAGTTTATGGAATGAGACCCTATAATGCTCTCCAGATTAGAACTGGCTATAAATCCTTTGTGAACTGGTTAAATATCTCTCTGGTTGGTTTGGACTGGGCTTGTTCGAGACTGACTTGTGGTATAGTCGTTGGAAGAAGATGACGTTGTACAGTTTTGTTAGCATTATGAAGTATCTTCGAATTATGTTTAATGAATATTTATAGTGGAACAGTTTCAAAAGAGAATTTAGACAAGTCTCCTTAAATTGAGCTAAGTGGGAACTCGTATTTAAAAAATATGTAAAAACAGAGGCCGACTTCGTCCGCGTGGATTTAAGATCCTTTTTTTCCCAAATAAAAGGTAGCCTATGATGTCCTTTCTCATGGTCTAAAGATTGTGTGGCAAATTTCATCAAAATCGATCAGACAGACAGTTACTTTCGCATTTATAATATAAGTAGAGATGATTTGGCTATGAAAATAAGCTCTTCATGCTTAAACAGATATGAAAAAAAATAAGCAAAGACTACAAACACAGCGTTATAAACATTGCCGCCTAAAATCTAAGGAATTTTACAAACGAAATCCGCAAAATAACTGTCTAAACTGTCATAATCTGCAAATCAACTCTCTCAACTTCCATAATCTTCAAATCAACTGTCTTCATAACTTTCATACACTTCTTGTTTATGTTTCATCTAAAACTCCCACAGCCGGGTTGGCGATATCTTTACTAGCCTTATAATACCTAGATCGGCTACAGGAATGCTAAATAACTGCTCTCATTCGTTCTAACTCGGTAATTAGGTAGTTAACGTCGCCTAGTGATGCTACATGCAATAAATAGGCTTAATTAGGACCTGCCTTGAACGCAACTAGATTATTTAACTAGTTAAATACCTCCAGGGTAATTATCACTGTTTGATACGAAATTATTTCGCCCGGTTAGGAGATGGAAATTTCCATCGGAATCTAATTATTGGTTATTTCATTTGAAAGTTCTAATCAGTACTTGGCTAATAAGGAATCACGACATTTTAGAAATACGTGTGTAATCCTTAGAATATCCTAGTAACGTGTTTGGTGTTACGCAAAATACCTTAGTATCAAAATTTTATTAAGTCGTCTAGTCGGATCTTTGTGGTTTAAGCTGTAACTGGTCATCACTACATACCTAGTATAAAATAAAGTCGCTTTCTCTGTCCCTTTGTCCCTTTGTATGCTTAAAAATTTGAAACTACGCAACGGATTTTGGTGCGTTTTTATTAATAGATAGAGTGATTCAAGAGAAAGGTTTTTATGTATAATGTTTGCTTAATATAGTAGAGAAACACTAATAAACTTAGTTGCACCCGTGCGAAGTTGGGCCGGGTCGTTAGTATATTATAAATGTTTCTATATGATTTTTCCGTTTACCTTCAAAGTGTGTTTCCAAAACCGAATGTCAATCGTTTATTATCCAGCACTCATATCACTCCTCATTAAAACCGTCGCAGCAAGACCACCCAACACAACGCCGGCACTATCCCACTATCCAATCGATACGGCTTACTATTGCAATAACTCGGCACTATCACGCACTATCCACGCCGATGTACCGCTAATATCATTTATAACCGGCACGTCAGCTGAGCGGCCGATAACATTTGTTAACATTGGTATCGGGACAATGCGACCGAACGTCGTGAGGGTGTGTTAAAATGCTGCTTTGAAGGATTTCTTTAATCGAATTCTTCTTGAATATTTTCATAGCGGAGTATTTTTGACATTATTCCCTATTTTTAACGTATGTACACTTGGAATAGACCATTTAAATTGGCAAAAAATATGTATCTCCTTGTTACAAATATTGATAATTATTATTAACCTTCGCCTAAGGTTTCAGACTTAATTTTCTTAATCATAAAATAAGTCAAATTAGCTGTTCTATTGCATAGTATGTTCAAATAAGCAAGATTAGCAAAACATACTTGCTACATAATTCATATTGCTAAACAGCCGTCAAAATATTTCCAATTATTAATATCATCTAAGTCTAGACATTCAAAATTAATAGATGATACTGCAAACAGTGTCTACTAATCAATAAATCCATTGTCCTACGTCTACAGCTGTGTACTTCGCGACAGAGACACAGTGGTTGGTCACAGGATAAGTAATAGCGAACCATTACAATATAGTGGCATGTAAATCATTTAAACGATGCGTAACATTTTAGCCACCCAAAGAGCTCGGGAACCCGTGAATACTGTTTTCGTCATAGAATTAAATCTTTAGATATGCCCTCGCCGTGCTTTGAACCTCTCAGAAAGTGGCACTAAAATTTTTAAGCGACTATCTCTTCTTTTCGTATCTACAGCATTTTACCCGCGTTCATCACGTCAATCAAAATAATGGCAAAGATTTCTGATGTCAGTGTCTGAACCGCATTCGAATTCATATATATCTGTTTTTCCACTGCTGGGTTTCGTCATAATCGGTCATAAATATTTGGATTTGCTATATAGAAATAGTGGGGCACAACACAAAACGCTTAAGAAAAGAGAGGAATAATTGCCCATGACTCCTAAACTTATCCAGTGTAAATAATTACACCATAGTTAAAAGTAAGTCAATGAATTTTTATTTCCAACATAATGCTTCTGACTTCTTATGAAAATAACATAGGTTCGAAATTTCAAACATAGTTAAATACATGGTTGTACTCGTTTTCTTCATTCATGCTGATTTTGCATTAATGTCATTATTAAACCTACTCGTCCCTTAAAATATTGTGTTGTTAACGCCCCAAATACGCTCTTTCCATGGTTTATGTTCAAGCCCACTAACCTACACATAACCTCAACATAATAACTACAACTTTAGACTTGTATAACCGACATTAGGCACAGAGATAGGTTTCCAAAGCCCGCCGGGAGATGTCGCACGAGGGCAAAGTTTATCGAAAGATCACTGGACTAACCTTTTTTGCGTGCATTGTAAACCAATCCTTTAGAAGGAATTCAATGCGTGGTTTGTTCTAATATTAGCATTGGAAATATATATCTACGAGTATATACTGATATAATAAAGCTGAGGAGTTCGTTTGTTTGTTTGAACGCGCTAATCTAAGTACCTAGGTACTGTTTAGAATTGAAAAAATGCTGTTGTGTTGGATAGTCCATGTGTGCAGAATGGTACGAGAGCCCACGACCAAAACCATGTCTCATAGCAATACGGCAAAAACCCTATAAAATCGTTAGATTGTATGATTCTGAACCCGACTAGGTGTGTAGTAACGGTCGAAAGTGTAGCAACTGCGTGGGAGGCCATTTCTGCTGTGTCAAAAAAAAAGACAGTCGGTATTATAGCAATACGTCTGATAGTGAAAATGTACATAGATTTTATAATTGTATTAGGAAAAAGTTTGTTTTCAGACATTTTGCGCGTAGCATATAGCCTGAGCGCATTTTTGAAAATGTCAACAAATTTAACCGACCTGTATCATAGCAATACGGATAATTTTTTTTTCAACTTTTCGTATTGCTGCCATGATTACCAAAAACCTGTTTTCAGACACTTTAAGTGTAGCATATACTCCCAAAAACGAAAATAACGTTTCGGAGTCGCCTGGCCGACGCCTCTGTTAAATGTTCATAGATATTCAAGAATCTCCCTTGTCTAATGTACTTTGACAGATGACAGATGTCATTACTTATTTATTTTGTAAAAGTTACTCAAGTGTGCTTTAAATAAAACCAAAACTATCAAATCAATCAGTATTTAATTTCAACAGCCTCAGCGCTTGTTACGCTCCTGCCCCTTTCTTACTATTATACAGCTCACTCGCCAGCTGCTCCAAACGTTGGAATGACGCTCACTTAGTTGTCATACGTTGTGCGGTTGTGGTGGTGTAAAATGTCGGACCTGAGTTGTGTGTTTTGTAAAGAAACAACGATTGAGAAAGTGAAAAAATTTACCGAAGAGACGCTGAAAAAGTGCAAAGAAGTCTGAGTATTGAAAAGTTGTCTGATAGAGAAGGTGCTACACTTAATTTGTCTGATATAAATTTTTTGCACATGTGGACAACTTATTTTATCATGTCCAACAATTTTCAGACATATTGCTATGATACCGATCGGTAAAATTTGTTAACATTTTCAAAATGGTCTCAAAATTTAATGCGTTCACATTTCCGTCTGAAAATTATTTTGTTCGCATCAAATAACCAAAATTTACTAATAAAAAAATTTTTCAGACGTATTGCTATGAGACATTTTTTTTGTCTCATTTTTAATTTTTTTAAGTGATTTTACGGGTTTGCGCTACACCACTAACGTCTGAAAAATATGTTTCCGGTATCTCAGAACTATCATTCAACTACAGTCTGCAAATCAGACATATTGCTATGATGCAGTTCGGTAAAATTTTTGACAATTTTGAAAATTCGGTCAGATCAAACGCTACGCGGAAAATGTCTGATATTGGTATTTTCGAGTTCAGGATAATCGTATCTATCGATTTTATGCGGTTTTGGCCATATTGCTATGAGACAAAAATTTTGGTCGTGGGCTCTCTTACTAGAAACTGACATCCACGCGGACGGGGTCGCTTTTGGCCACTAGTACCATTAAAAGTTTGGTTGGAATCACAATTGGAATAAGGTATTTCTAATGTGAAATTATAGCGAACCATTGGTCAAAAGTGTTCTTTCGTAAAATCTGACGTCTGCATTTGGAGGTTCTAAGAGTTTTCAATCCCATTTTTCTTCTTGCCACTATTGAATATCCCAAACAGCCTGCATCATCATACCTACTCCTCAACCGAATGTACATTTGATGCTTGTAAATCAAGATGGCTGCAATGATTAGGGTTGTCAGTGGCCAATGTGTCTACGTAACTGTATGATATAACCACATTCGAAATCGCTTGTTAAGATTTTAGATGTGCAGTCTGATAATAATGACAGACAATTGATGAAAGCAGAACCTCACCGGTCTTGTAAGTATTTCCTAAGATAAACATGTAAAATTTTCATGTGTTAGGAGTATTCATATAATTTAAGATTCAATTACAAACCATCGCTGTTTACATTAGATGAATAAGTACTAAAACAAAAGTTAAATCGTCACGTAAATGTCATCTTTAAACCAATGTGTTTTTTACTTAAATTATACAAGTATTATAGACAGTGGTTCACCACTAGAATGGTTTTTTATTATTTTTTAAATAATTCGTCCAACAATACACATTCCTCAACTCGACAGGGAAAGTGAAAAATAAGCAAACTGCAACGCGAAATCTTAGAAGAAAATCTCTCACCCGAGTTAACCCAAACAATGCCGGACAAATGGTCGGCAACCCTTCCCAATCGTTAGTTCGGATTGATTGATGGCGTCGAGTATGCGATCACACGGCAATCCATCTGTCACTCGGGCTGCCCGGCCAATTTGTAGGCGATGGACAAATTTAGGTTTTTTAAGTCACCGTTACGTCACACGTTGGTTCATTTCAGCTGTAGTAACAGAGATGGCGCTGCGTTCGACTTTTGTTTTTTGTATATGTTACCGGCAATCTGTACAATCTGGCATTATACACAATACCTAGGCAATGAATAGAACGCCAAAAACGTATAGGAACGATAAGATGTATGAAACATTCTGTATTTTATACTTTGTCTAGGCAATCTATACAATACCAAATACGCAGCCGGTAATGTACGCAATGAAGAGTGGAACGAGGATAGTAATGTTGGGTAGCGTTCGAGAAGTGTCGAAACGATTAAATATGAGTCTACCTATAGTAAGATAGAGGTTGTTTTCATTAAATCGATTTCTATAGTATCAAAATGACTTTAAATATAAAATATTTCAAAGGGTTTACAAAAAAAAAATAACCCTAACCTACTTTTTTTATCAGTCAAGTTTGTCTTCCGTCCCAAAGATTATAGGTTAGTTAGTTCTTTTTAGCAAAACATTTAAAAATAAAGACCAAGATCTATTCATTTACACATTGCCTGTGCCACAATAGGTACTCTAAACAATCCCTAGGCATTGCATAGATTACCTCGGTAAAGTATGCAATGGAAAATATAATTCATAGTATTTCATACATTGCCATAACGCCCCAGGTATTCAATGCCTTACCTAGGTAATGTATAGAATACCTCGATTATATAATCGAGCACCGGCAAAGCATATGCTTTGCCGGTAACATATATAAGTTTAACATAAAGAATTGTATCTGCTCTGAGTGGATGTTTGTGCGTAATGAGGAATATCAATGAAATAAATTGCTTCCTTGTTAAAGGACTCTAAAATCCTCCTACTTGAGTCATATTCCTCATTACTGAGGGCCGTGATCATTAAATTAAATGAAGCACACATCAACTGTCTTGGCAATTTTAAATGGAGTGGTTTGCCATTACCTTCTCTATTTCACACACTTACTCGTAGTGTGTACGTAGGTTTCCTCACGATGTTTTCCTTCACCGAACAGCTGGTATGAAATTTGAAGACTCCAAAATCAGCGCCCTTAATATTTGATGGCTAATCCACTTGAATAAATTAAAAATCAAACCAACTTTCCAAATACCGTTCCCAAGTAACTGTTACTGCTATCGCCAATATATCACCGATAAAGTGATATCAATAGTAATTTAAAGTGTGTACATAAAAAATAACAAAGAGATCCATCGTAAAACTCCGTATTGGCAACTCTCGATAAAGACGTTAATAAAAGTAAAAATATGCGTTTTAATACAGGCCACACATGCTTCGTGATATCGGATTACTGCACGTGTGTGTAAAACTTATCCCACATATAGGGAATTTATTGCAGCCAATAGTCGTAAATTAGTTTCTTATTATTCATTTTGTTGCTATATTGAAACATTGGAAAACTGTTTATATTTATTACGAAGGTTCTGTAGAGTATGAAATGTGAAGCACATCACTAGCGATGAAATTGATGCGAACTATTATTTTTTAGATACAGATAGTCCAAAGAGTACTGTCCTACCTACTTGCAAACGTTATCCAATTAAATATCTTAATTTAAAAAATAAGAAAGTTCCTAATTCAGTTCGAGACACACCTTTATGAAAGTTCAGGTCCCTGTTTAAAAAAAAGACTTTCACAATTTGCGTAGTTATTCAAAATAATAATATTTGACCTATTATTTTGTTAATTTAAAGAACAGGTAGTTAATTGTAAATGTCAGAGTTTAGGAATATCATTAAAACGACTACTGAATGTGCAGCTTATAAATGGTAATGCTCACCAATCACATGCAATTAATTTTACTACGATTTGTCTTAACTTAACGTATGCAACCTTTGACCGATAGCTACCGATATAACGAGAACCATAGATTTAAATAGTTAGATTTGCCCTCGCCATACTTCGAAATTGGCACTTAAATAAGAGCGACAGTCGCTTTTTAGAGCGAGACTGCACATCGACAGACATCCGTTTAAATCTATGGTCAAAGTGCTGTCTCTCTCTTACTTTAGTGCTAATTTCGAAGTACACGAGGGCAAATCTAACGATTTAAATAAATACCGAGAGTTATCGGTAATCGTAATAAATATCGAGATAATATTCCAACTGTTATTAATGGAGATGCTTGAAATTTTGAGATTATAACCGAACACTGGTGTTACGAAAGACAAATGATTAGTTTAAATACGATTGGGAATGAAATATCGTTACGTAAACGGTTTAATAGAATGTTAACATCTTGTAGGAACCGTTTACATTTAAAATCATTTACTAAGACCGGTATCGGTAGGTCAGAGGGTATCGGTGCGTGAACCGGTAGTTTGAGAGGCTGTAATAATGGAATGATGAGATTCAAACGGTTGGAATGTTCCGGATTAAGTTACATGTAGGTAATCGAGATTACGTGAAGTGATTTCGATTTGTGTTTGTAATCGATATCCCGTGTAGTTGATGTTTCTTGTTTTCAAGTCAATGAGGTTACTGGATGTCTGAATCTTGTCAGCGGCACATTTGTGACTTCCCTTATTTTGTAGATATATTTTGTAATCAGGATTGGTCACTTACATTCCATAAAAATAAAACTAGGTCTTTATCAATGTTTTTTAGGCTAACACGACTGTAACTTACATATATATAGGTCACGGTAGAATCTAAAACTTGTTCTTTTCAGCCGTGATCAGAGCAGCTAAAATGTAGCCCTGATTCTATCCGTTTAAAGTAGTTTAATTAAATAGCTCTTAATAATTTTAACATTTCCTTGGTAAAATATAGCACAAGTTACATTATTAACGAAAATCTCTTAATTAATACGAGTTAATGAACATATATCTTCCCGAACGCCGACGGAGCGTAGTTAGAGTGGACTCTAGTTAGAGTCCACCTCATTTTTAATTCACCACCCAAATAAAACTTAACCTGTATTACCAAGATGCTGAAATCCTAATAATTTATTAATTCTTGTCGTGCACCATAAACCGCATTTCAAACTCAAACCACTTTGATTTGTCATCCCCGTCCGCTCATTATAAGGTACAAAATTACGTCCCATTCAATTGGCGTCTATTTGTCAGAATTAGTTTCTGGTCTTGATACAAATAGTTGCAGTTTATGCAACCGATTGCCGCGTTTATCAAAGCCGGGCTACACCGAGTCACAATGATGTATTCGTCTTAGATTTAAATCTGCTGCGGACAAGTTGTCACGCTTACTAAACTCTACAAGTGTTGAGCCTACCATTAGTCGGCAATTTGAAATCTACGAAAGCAACCTTAAGTCTTACTTCTCCCTACGAATATGCCCCAGAAAGAGATGGAGCGATGGATCCTAAATTATGGAACTGGAGCTAACTTGAGTCCTTGTAACTGTAGAAACACAACCAGCCAAAAAAACGCAACCGACTTTGCGTGCAATGTATTTTAAATGGAGGATGACACACCATGTCAAAATTACGTTAATAATTACTCCAGCTTACGCTGAAATAACGTCAAGCTTATTTAGTGTTGAGTCTAAGATTAATCGGCTTGAATTAAACTCTTATTATAAAGAATATACCTGCCCAAGAAAGGGATGTAGTAGAAATAACTTTGCACCGTTACGAAATATTACGTTTCGAACCAATTTGAATAATGAAAAGGAAATGTTACAAAAAAAAGCACAATATATCTGACAGATAACCTACAAATGTAAAGGTTTTACTTTAAGCCTCTGTAGCTGTCATATCGTGATTTTTCGAAAGAAATATATTGTGTTCTTCATTCAAAAGAAGGAATTAATTCAGCCAACAATATTGATTCATTAATGACGCATAAATGAGCGATTGGTAGTGACCAGTCAGGTGCATTCAAATAACTTCAAAGAAGTCGTATTGTAATTTGACACGTGCGGGTTTCACCGTACAATCAAAGGCTAGACTCGAAATAGATTGTAATTCAAGCACTTTTACTATCCTGACTATTCAGACATCAATCAGCGCACTGGTACAAATCAAAGTTGGCACAAAAAGAAAAAAAAAGGAGAAATTTAAACTTTTTTGGGTTCCGTAGGTAAATGGCAGAAAACGGAACCGTAATAGATTCGGCATGTCTGTCTGTCCGCCAGTCTATCACAGCCACTTTTTTTTCTCAAACTATAAGTACTGTACTGTTGAAACTTGGTGAGTGGATATATTCTGTGAACCGCATTAAGAAAGTAAAAAAAAAATGGGGTGCCCATAGTTAGAACTGACACTCAAAATATATTTTTTTATTGAACGTATACGTGTGGGGTATGGATAGGTCTTTAAAAAAGATTTTGAGATTTCAAATATTTTTTGCGTAGGGGTCTACGTTCCAAAGTGGTAGAATGTGCCCCCCCCCCCCTCTAACTTCTAAAATAATAGGACGATTTAACTAAAATATATAGAATTATGTACATTATATGTACATATAAACATAATTTATACGGAACCCTCAGTGCGATGCGAGTCCGACTCGCACTTCTTTCATCTCGCGATCATTGGCACTGATGAATGCAAGCCCGCGGGCTCCGACGCGGCGCTTTCTCCGTTTGGCGCCAAAATTCCTAACCTCTAAATCGAGTAGCTGCCTCGCATGTTATTTGACGATAAGATGATTAAAAAGCAAATGTTTGAACACCGGCGTTTGAGTGACAGGTGACGGTTATCGTATTACAATCGTCAATGCCCCGGACATTGGTATTTTCCCATGAGATGTTTTAACTAAAACAACAAAGTCGGTGTTATGTCAATATTTGTGAAGTAAATATAACGCCGATTTAACGAATTTGAATAAAATTATGAACGGTTTTAAGAGATTTGAATGCTCAGACCACTCAAACAGTTTTGCAAACACTTGATCAGGACATGATTTACAAGAAAAGAACTAATTTATTTCTAAACTACGCACTTCATTCAAGTGGTAAGTGGAAATAGCTAAGCAAACAAGCAGATTTAACCGTCCAAGTACCTACCGAACGGTGCGTTGCCGTCAAAACATGTCGACGAGTTGTTAATCACTTGAATATAATAATGATTCTTGTCGAATAATTTGACTAAGTGGGGGCCCATCGAGCGGCCATTAAGTTTAATAGACAGTCGTGTTGACCCACTGCAGCTGCCGAGTCACGAGACGCGTGCGCTTCTGTACTTTCTTATTTATCTACACGTCTTGTTTATTTGAGGACCATAGACCATATATATTTAAACCGTTAGATATGCCCTTGCCATACTTCTAAGTAAATAGGCACAAATTTTGAAGCGACAGACGCTTCTTATCGCAGTCAGACAGCATGTTGAATAGAACGTCTGGTCGATCAAAACAATGCCATAGTTTTCTGATGTCGGGGCATATACGGAGTTTAATCTATGGAGAGTACTGATGAAATGGGGTTTTGCGAAATCGTAGTTTTGTTGGTATGATTTGCGGTAATACGAATTATTAATAAGGAAAGTTAAACTCAAAAAATTTTTCGTTTGACTTTTGAATTTTCACGGTCAGCACCATCATCGCCTTTTGCAATCTAGGATGTGGGTCCGATAGGTCTCCCTCAAATGGAAGGGTTTTCCCATATGATTTTACTTTCACTGATTTATATTGACATTTTCCATATTTGTTTACCTACAATTAATCACGACGTGCTGACAGGGAATCATATACATATATACCTACTTTAATCTGACACTGACCTTGTCATTGATTTATAGAGAAATAAAACGAAAATGTTCATGTTTACGATCAACATTATTTTAAATGTGACATAAATACTAGTTTTCCATCTTATCAAGTACCCTACATACATCAATAACCTTTCCTATCTCTTCATAGACATTAGCCACGTGCCATATTGAATATTTAAATCCGAATTTACATATAAACAGACAGACAGATAAATTAAGACGACATTGGCTCCGCGAATGGACATTTTTACATAATTTATTGGAAATATTTCTACGTTAGTAGTTGGAAGGCGCCTCATAGTTTAAACCATAGATATAGGAAGGGGGCGGATAATTAAGAAATATTTTTAGATTGATTTTTCCGAATTGAAGCCATACCGCGCATGGGCAAAAAGATCGACCTCATCCTAAATACATAGATAAAATCTTGTACTTTTAAATTATTTTGACAAGCCCGTTGATCTAGTGGTCAGAGACCCTGGCTACAAAACCAAGGGTCGCGGGTTCAAATACCGCTAGGGGCAAATGTTGTGTGATGAACATTAACATTTTTACTCGAGTTATGGTTGTTTTTTTTTTAAAGTATTTAATCATTATGTCTATCCGTTCCCTAGCTTCCATAGTACAAGGTTCGAGCTTAGTTTGGGGCTTGGCAATTGGTGTGTTAGTCCAAAGAATTTATTTATTTATTTATTTATTATGTATTAATAATAGTACAATAGACGCAAACTGTTGTCCATGGACAACAGTGCGCATAAGAAAATTTTATTCCGTGGTTTCTCCTCTATACGTAATAATAATACATCAATGATTCCGATCTGCTTTGAATTGGCAATAAAATTAGAAGCACCAGTCGTTTGTCATGCAGTATCAAAATAATCAGTATTCTGTTGTCAGGGCATATCTAGCATGCATAGTATTTGACGAGCTGCTTGGTGTATCGGTCAAGAAGTTAACTACTAGTCGAAGAGGTTGCGGGTTCGATCTCCGGACAGGACAAACATTTGTGTGCATGAACATGTCAGTTTTTCCTGGTCTGGGTGTGATTTGTATCTATTTAAGTATATTTGTAATTACCACTATTGATTCTGACATCTGTAACACAAGTGCTTAAGCTACATACTTAACACGTAGTCAGATCAATATAATTATGTGATGTGAGATATTTATTATTATTTATTGTTATGAAAAATTTCATCTACTATTTCTATGGCTTCAGCATTACCGCAGGCTTGTGGCCAATTATTATATTTTATTATCTTACTATTTAAATCTATGGATTTAACTACTCCAATGAATGTCAAAAGCAGTGACGTAACGTATCTATTCAATAAATTATTGGATCCTTAAAAGTCTACCAATGTCTACCTAATTGGTAGCCGAACTATCTTTTGTGACAATAAAGTGTGGGCTTTATTTATGTCATGTCAAGAATAAATTTAGTTTTAAATTTAACTTATCATAGAAATTCCTTTTATAATTTTGAAACACTTTGTCCTTACTGATTTAAGGATGCGTGGGATGGAGATGTTTGGTTCATAATGGTTATAATTTAGTATTTTGTAAGTAAATGGCCTAGTACCTACTTCCTATATTTTCCTAGTTGAAAGACTTAAAAATTACAGTCTGTAAGTGAACCAACCAAGATGGGTAAAAATTACGATTATCACCATAACCAGACAATATAATTCATGTATGATTGTTGATTATATTTGTGAAGATTTTATAAAATATCATTTTTTTAATAATTGTCTCTTTCTATTTCAGGTAAGTGTAAACCTTACGAAACGCGAGCTTATCAAGATTTTTATGATGTTAATAAACTAAACTCACATCCATGAAATCAAGGTAAGGCAAAATTTATGTTTTCAGGCGACTTATCTATCGTAACTCTTTAACGACCATTCATAAACTCTGAATAGTTCTCAACCCTACCGATTGTCTCTGGATATTTACGGGTGTCAATACGCATTGCTAAATACAAGTTTCGAAACACTAATGGACATTAAAAGTATCTACTGGCTCAGTTTCTCCATAGTACCCGTTAACACGATTCGAATTCAAAAGATATGGTAGCCATCTAATCACAGACCTATTCAACTTTATGGCCATCAAAAAACCTATAAATTATTATTATTCAAATGTAATAATAGTACACTTTAGGTGATTTGGCAAAATCGTAATTTTACTCAAATGCCAGGGTGTAGAAGACTTTAAGTAGCTGTTTAATCACGCACGACCCGATACACTGAAGAGTTATGATCCGGCTTTCAGACCCATGATAGTTTAGTTAGTGGATCCAGTACGAAACTAATTCTGGAACTTGCTGCGTGAATCAGTGATATGTATTACACATTTCGCGCTTGGACAGTGAAAAACAAATGCCTGACCTGTATCCATATTCGATAATTAATCAGTTAGGAACACAGCATCTATTGCCTGGCGGTTTTGGAGAAATGCTTTCTAACAAATTATTTGTTTATTCTCTGGTAAATATTTACTCTACTTTACTCTATGCTATTTTTATGACAATTTATAGTGTTGTCAAATATTAAATAGTTATTGGTTTTTGAAATAATATATTTCTCACTTCTCCCTCTAAGGAAGATAATTTAGATTTTGACGCACAGAATCAAATTAGATATAAAAGGCAACACGATTATTATAACATCAGGATGTTATTAACGAGTTAATAACGAGACTTCCTTTACAGTATTCCAAATAATTTGATATCCTCTTTCTAATTTTTAATTGGTATACTGAGTGTGTTGTTAAGATATGATTATATTGCCGCTATTTGTTTTCATTTACTTTCCCCGTTGAAAAGACGTAATACGCAATTAGTAATTAAGTACTTAAAACAACCATATAACCAAGAAAATTGTAGGCATTTGACTCCTGATGATAAGTTAGACGTATTATTTTATTAATAGTTAGCAAGATAGAGTTTGCAATCGTGGTTGTATGTATACTTACTTGGCTACTTTACAATGGTATCCTGTGCCGTGGCTGAAGCCAAAACTCAGTTAGGATGGGATTATTATCCCCCGCACCCGAAAGTTATAAAGCAGACGCTACATATTAGGAAATTTAATTAAATCCATCTAGATCAGCCCTAGTGTTTGCTCCCTCGAGCGCTATTGCACACTCAACTCTAAAATTACGTTATAAACAGTTTCGCAGTCGAATGTTCCGGTGAATAACAAAACAACATTATCGGAAAGTTACGGTTTTGTTTACAGAGGCGCTCCCTGTTTCCCCCGTCTCCCCGGGGGAATGGTGAAGGGGAAAAATGGGACTTTTCCGCGTTAAAATTCCGTTTAAGGACGGCCGTGTTTTGTTTTAACACGAATTCGGGTTTGTCAATCCTCACGCATAATTGGGGCGCGTCGCGGATTACTCGCCGGTTATTTAATAAAATGACATTTCGTTTTGTCGTGCGTGGAATGGAATGCAGGTTACGAGGGATAAGGGTGTCAGCTCCATGTCAATTGAAGGATGAATGGGTCTAATTGTGTCAACGCCAGTTAGGAAATATAATTACTTGGTGAATACGTTCTATTTTGGAAAAGTGTATTTTTAACAATAAATATTAATAAATGTGTATTTCGAAATGAACAAGTGACAAAACAAAATTTGTAGTCATAAAAGTGTGTCATAAAAGGGTCAAAAACCAGTGGAGCCTAGCAGCAAAATTAGGGACGCTTTCTATTCCGTCAATAGAATTACGCTGCAGTGGACGCTTAACAAGAAATGGGCCACTTATCTGTCAAGCAACTGAAAGTCTACAAATATATTATGCTTAACATGATTATGACGTATTACCGAACAAGTTGCTTGAAAAGTATGAAATAACTTAACTTTTTCCTCGGACCACCGCCGAACAACCCAATAACCCCTAAATATGATATTTATTGGCGAAAAAAAAGGAATTTCCCTTCACGTTATTCAACAGAATTTAACATAAAATGTAATTAAAACAGCCGACCGGCGTGCGCTCATTAAACGGTCAGTAATTAGCAATTTTGTTAATGGGCTTATTCATTAATTTACTCGGGCAAATTAAGCAGCCTTAAACAAAGTGGGGCTGTGTTTTCACCTAGGCATTACACCTGAGGGCTAATTTGTAGAACGTTTTCTGTAATTAAACATTTACCGGGGCATTCAGTGGCTTGAAGATTTATTTTGTTCGACTTTTGAACCAGATCCTTTCCTTTAAATGTTGTTACTTTATTAATTGGTAAATAGTACGGAGTTTTGATGTAAATTTTAGTATACTATAAAGGGGCCCCTTAAACCTACACGCTGGGTCGAAAGTCCCAGGCGCCGACTGACATTCCTCTCTGTTCCACGCGATGGACCCGGCACCCGCACGGAGAATCCATGGATAGCTAAGAAGTTTGTCTCTACTAGAAAGGTTATTTACTTACATGTCTTAATCGACTAGAACATGAAATGTAACACTTAAATTGTTTGCCTCTATGAAGCAATTATAAGATAAAGCGAGATAGTTTCTACAACTATTTCTCAGAAATAATCATTGACTCGTACGGCCAAGAACCAAACTGTAGCATTTTATGCCGTATTAAAACAAGGCTAAAGTTCAAATGACTGTTACAATATTTATTGTTCGGTATCTTTGTTGTTTGCAATAGCTCGGATTTACCTTTTGCTCGCTTACTAACATAGACATGTGAATTTCGTGATATTTATGTTTAATCATGCATTCAGGTTATACACTTATTGCAAGTTGATATGTTTATGAAGTAAAGTGACTAACTAATGTAAATAGTTTAGTCTTCATTAATTATTTATCCTTATTTATTTTAAAACTCATCTTAAATTAGTGAGTACATTCTCATATTGATTAATACGGTATTTGACTGACAGATCAAATCACTCACTTTTATTAAATGTCAAAAACGCAACATTGTAGGGAAAACTGTATGAAATACAAGCATATGACGTCACAAGATAATATTGTCAAATCAATACTTTTTTAGTTTCGATTAACTATGATAATTTGTTAAAAGCGAAACTGTAACTGTGACATCATGATTTGTGATTATTTTTAAATTTCGTCTTTAATGTATGAGTTTCATAATTTATTTTAAATGCAGTCAAATACCCAATTTATAGATAACTCGTAATGCTGTGTGTAAACAGGCTGTAACTTTTTAAAATATGGCGTCATTTGATCACCGTATAATCTCTCTTCAAACAACTTCTAAGAAGCCACTGGAAAATTAAAAAAACTAATTAACTGGACGATTAAACGTTTACTTAACATTAATTTAATAGTTTAATTGATGTAATCACCGCTACTACGCCAGTGCGGGAATTTCATCTCAGTGATAACGCCAGTGAGCTATCACTAGATCAAATATTCGTGAGAATGCAAGAAAGGAAGTGAAACAAACTTGCTTGGACAAACACGCTTTGCTTTGACATTTTCAGTCATATTTTAAAGGAGGGTAAAGTTCAAAGTATGTTTCGCTGTGTCAATTATGTTTCAATTGGTCTGTGTCGGCGTCTTTTGTTGTGTACAAAATGATTGCATGGTCCCTCGCTCTAGGTTGCAAAACTGTGATGTACTTTTCAAATTATATGCATACATGGTACGGTATAATGTCAGAAGTAATGACTATTTACAAACACTTGGAGTTAAGTGTGTTGTTATACTGCAATACTTATAATATAATATATAATGTGCCCAGTAGTAGTAACTATCACAGAAGCAGATGCTATAATGATGAAATAAGGTTGAAATGATGCTGAGGCACTACCTACTCGTAGTAAGTGCCTCAGCAGTAGGTATGTTGTGGTATTTGTGTTGTAGACTACAACATAAATACTACAGAGTTTAGGTTGCGTTTCCACATAAGCTGAGCTGCGCGAAGCTGAACAGAGACGTGTAAAAATTTACCAAACAGAATCGGAGCGGAGATGTGATGTGATTTTGAGCAATATGATTGGTCAATTTTTACACGTCTCTGCTCAGCACCGCGCAGTTCAGCATATGTGGAAACGCTCCCTTAGGGTGTCATCTACTACCCCATGTGAAAAAATAGTTCCTTGACCGAATTCTTTCTTTTAGACAACCCGCCACGAGTACTCTAGTGTTACAAGCGTCTTTATGAGATGTAAATCGCTCAACATCAGGCGGTTTGTACAGTGCTTTAAACGAAAAAGAAAATCTCAAAAAAAAAAAATAGGACACTTTAAGAATTAAAGATATACATTTAATTTTACCGCCTAATTGAACCACATTGATAATGTCACTATCAGTGTCAGAATATCCGTGGGAACGAGCGGAGGAAGTGAAACATAGTTGCGCCCGCGCAGGCGACCGACCGCTGAATGTTCACTTTCCCTCCATTGGGTTATACGGTAATCCTTGTTCAAATTGACTGGTAGAGAAGGGTATGAGGCATTAATTCCGCCTTTTGCACAATTTTTAAGTCGTGCAATTAAGTTTAAAAAATATATGTATAAATGGACGTGTTAGCTAGTTGTTTGTGAACATCAACACCCTGTGGAGTAAAATGCCAACTGCCACAGGATTTAACTATGTAAATGAATTTAAAACGGGACTTATTTTGTGTCTATTATAAACGTTAAGTGTGAAACTTATTTAATGTCATTTAAAGTGAAGTGTGTCCAGATAAGACAACACTCCTTAACTCTTCATTTATTAAGCCTAATAACAAAAAAATATCAAAAACAAACAACAAAAATATCTCATTGTCACATAAACATATTCCTCATTAACAATTGTTATTGAATAGGCAAATAACTACAACACAAAGAAAAAAAAATTGTCTTTAATTAAACACCTGACAGTTAAATATTAATAAAGTTTGTTACTTTGACCTCTATTCAATGTAGTGAAGGTACATTTCCAAAACATTAAAAAGTTCGTTGGAAGACCCAAAGGTCATCGACATTTTCATTTTGGACACAATTCCTGTTTTTAAATATCTTTGGAATAAAAATCTTTTGACATTTCTTTTTCATTTACAAGACTTTTTTTTTCTTATGGACATGACTTGTTTACATCCTGCCAGAGTGAAAAAATGTTGTCATACATTCACAAAATATGTAACCTTTTTAAATTATATTAAGATTTTATCACCCAAACAAATTAACATCTCGCCGTGCTTTGGTATTAAAAACCTTAAAACTTCTATACTCGACTAGAATATATTAAACTCAATTCAATAAAAACATCTTGTATGGGCTACTAAGAAAGCGGACACCTTAAGGCTTCGTCTACTTGTTGCAATCCCACTAATATCTATATATCCCATAGAAAAAGACGTAGAAATAACAATATTTCACGCCGTTCAGTAAGCCTATGGGAATGTTTAGGTACACTACGCCGAGAATCGATCCCACACTTAACGCGATATCAGACGTATCGCGCCACTGCGCCAAGCCAGCGATGGAGCAACAAGCGAAAATAAGGACCGTTTTGTGTATTATAGAAATAAAAGATTTGTTAGAATTCTACGAGTCTATGCTCGGATTTTCTATTCATATTGCAAACAATCAGATTACTCTTTTTTGAAGCACTTAAAATCAAATATAAATACATTTTAAATCTTATAAGTACGCATCGTTATGTTAGTGCTGCAACATTCCGAGAGAGGGCGCTTTTAGCACGTTTGTATTATGTACGCTATTTTTGTCGACATTGAGAATGACTCCGTAGCCCAATGGCTACGCTGTTGTGCTTTGAGTTGGAACTACCTGTACGCGCGAGGTTTCAAATCTCACTACAAAATGTACAAAAAGATTTATTTCTTCCCATCGGATTTAATTGTTACTACTTGTGTAGTAATGCAATGACGGTGGGATAGATTGATGGGTGGAGCAACAAGCTGATTATACCCGCTATGTGGTGTTGGCTTTTGTAGATACCCGAACATTATTATTCATTTATTTAAAAAATTTAATTAAAGCAAATAATCCCATAATATTAAAAATTATTGCATAGGTTCATTTGTACTGTTATTATTTAAAAATCAGGCATTTGAAGTTGTTATATTCGTTTGGTGGTGTAGGCGTGGTGAACCTAATAAGGCGGTTTTGAATTATGACTCATTAGTTTATAATAACTAAGCCTAAAATTATATTTCTTGCAAGGAACTATTATCAGTCTTACGCTTTACTTTACTGCATACTTAAAATACTTATATTTGTTTTATTAAAACACAAATTGTAAAAGTTTAACATCATGGCTATTTAAAACACCTTATTTCTTGTTATGTTTGTTGCAAACTACCTACCAGTATAATGAATTTATTTTCATATCAATGGCTGATCGTAGGGTCGGCCGCCATGGCCGAATACGGCAGAAGGGGTACTATTTACTCTATACTATTCACTTTCCATAAGTATTTGTTACAAATCTCCAACACCGTCCACTATGTTTAGACTGGTTGCGCAAGCACGACTAATTGTCTACGTTTAAACCATCCGCGCGGCCCCAATGGGCCGGCTAATTGTCGGCTAATGAGTGATAATAGTGCCCTTTGTTTTCACTCACCTCACCCGTTTGCGAGCCCTTGCTTGAAATAGAACATGCACAGACAGACTAAATTGTCTGCGGAGCTGATGAAAGTGAGTTAATTGGGACGAATATAAATTAGACTTGCTCATAAATTTGGAAATTTTGATGCTCAAATCTTTATTTGAGCAGCAATGTGTCCGCCTGAGCCACATAAGAAAAGACGAATCTGCCTTTGTTGACAATTTTAAAATTATAGGTAAAAGTATAATAATACTGTAAAAAGCTAAGCTGTAAAAGCTTATGTAAAAACGCTTAAAATAAATATACAAAAAAAACTTAATTTTTTATACGTCACAACCAAAAACTTTTGTTGAATTGCTGTAAGCACTAGAAACGGACATTCCAGCCTTGTTTTGTTTATGATAAAACTAATATGTCTTCAATCAAAGTCTCAGTCAAATCAAAATAAGTAGTACAACATTAAACATTTTTTTAAGTGGAAAACTCAGTGTAATTATACACTCCAATACACATTGTAACAGGCATTATTTCTTTTAAATTAAAATTAAAGTTGTAGTCAAACCACACCATTACTAAAAATCGATCAGGGACAGCAAAACCGTTATACGAGTAGAATTAGTATTCATTCCCTGTGACATCACGGAACGAATCGACTTACGATCAGGGTCTCGATGCAAATTACATGTAATCCACGATATTACACGAACAAAGCAAAACAAGGTCCAACAACAGGTTCTGAACTGTCCTAGGATATTGATGAGAAGGTTTTAAATAGCAAGCAAACTATGCATATGTTACAATTATACTTCAAAAGTAGAATATTGAACAGTATAAAACGTTAGGATAAATTTGCTTCGAGATTTCTTGCAAGCATTCATAAATATACCTATAAGAAAATCAATTTCTCGGACCTATCCTAGCTCCAAACTACGCTTGTAGCTTAAGCTATGGGTGCTAGGGAGAAGAATCACCAACTTTCATTTTATCGGGTTTTTGAACTATATTTTTTAATAAAAGAAACCGTCATGTGGTTTTGAAGAATTTGAAGTTTTGAAGCAGGCAGCGGTAAGCGACTTAGTATTAAACTGCTTATTTGCAGAATTTCTCATAATTACAAGCTAATTTCTACACTGAATCAAATGTAAAACGAAAGCAAGGATATTCCGTTGTATAACATCAAATAAATAAGATTGATACGCATGACGAAACGGGTGATATTAATAGGCGCTCGTAAGTCAGCCTGTCTGGTGAATATTGTGTTATGAATTATGTTGCGAATGCTCCAACTGTCGTAAATGTACTACAGGTGTTGGTAAAATTAAATATAAATTACAATCGTTTAGTTAATGACTGTTATCTATGCGTTTGGCCGTTTCCGTGAGTTTAGTTTAAGCGAAACTTTACGTAATTATTACCTAAATAAAAGCAATGGTTGGCGAATATTATTGGATGTCTTAAAAATACATAAAATGCCTTTCAAACTTCTAGTTTCTTGTTCATCATTTCAAGTTTCATAGTCGAACTTCCAGGAATTAATCTGAGTGAAGAGAGAATCATCGATAAGTTTTTAATTAATAAAATAATAAAACTAATTAAAAATGATAAATATACTACCACCATTTAAGGCAAAGTACAACAAATACCATGAATAGAAGTCATCAGCAAGGACTATAACTAAAGTGATTATAAAATTGTGATATCTGGAAAAGACAGATACATTACCGTTACATTTATTTCCTATCACATAGAACAATGGCATGACACTCCATAGGGAGATACCATAACGCTTCGCCGCCTATAAACAATGGCGCTTTATAGTCCGCCATAATAACAGCTCTTAGCACATTTTATAAGCGTTGTAAAAATATCTTTATAAATACCATATGCGTTGCATTGCTTGTCAAACTTTCACTTTTGTTATTAGAATATCCGTAGCGATGTATAATTATACTACGCGGCAAGACATTGTTAAAAAGTTGTCACTTTTATCGATAAAAACCTCATGATGCTTTCATCATCTTATCATAAGGTGCCCATTTGCCCTATTCAAAAATACCATTTTTAAAACACGATCCCTAAACTACTGAATGAACAGAATGTAACACTGAAAGAATAGAATGTTATCTCCTGTGGTAGTTTAGAGTATCCACAACTAAAAAAATCCTTTATATGTATTTCTCAGTGTGCCGATATAATTTACTACGAGTATATTTTTTGTGTTTACTAAGCCCTGTTTTCTCTTGATCTCCTTCTAAAAGCCGAACCCGAAGGGGCCGAAACCCGCGCTTTGAAAAACATTGGCACCATCGCGAAGAAAATTATCGCCCCTCCAAAAAAGCGTCAATCAAATTTGAACTTTAATTAGCGCGCGAAAAGAAGCAACTTGCAATGTCGAGTCATCGTCGGGTGCATCCCAGTTAATTGATGCCGATGATTAATTAAAGAGAATGGGTGCGGGCTAATCAAAATGTTCTTCAACACGAATACTTTGAGCAGAAGTTTTATCGTGAGGAGTAAATTGGTCTCAATACTAATTGTTAAAAATACAGCGTATATCGAAGTCTCAATGGACATGTTTATGATAATTTGATTATATCATGTTAACGCCTCTACGGTCAAATGGAAGTAGCGGTCATTTTCAACGGTTTAATTCACGTGTTAGCCAAAATATGTGCTCATCTTATTTTTTTATGGTAGAGATGACAAACGAGGTTGATGGTAAGCAATCACCGCCGCCCATTGACATCCGCGACACCAGAGGTATCGCCGATGTGTTGCCGGCCATAACCCCATACCCTCCCCAACTGAACAATATAACAATTGATTAATAATACAAAACTCCAGATTCCGAACAATATACGAGTAGTTGAATTTCTAGTAACTGATGCCTCTTAAGGTGTAACTAGCGTCTCTAAAAGTCGGTTTGCTCTTACCACCGTTATTATTGTACCTAAAAAATCAAATAAATAATAAAATAAATAAATGCCTTGGACAAACACACCAATTGCCTAGCCCCAAACTAAGCTCGAAGCTTGTACTATGGAAGCTAGGGAACGGATAGACATACTTAAATAAGTTTATAAACATCCATGACTCGAGTACAAATGCCGATGTTCATCACACAAACATTTGCCCCTAGCGGGATTCGAACCCGCGACCCTCGGTTTTGTAGCCAGGGTCTCTGACCACTCGACCAATGGGCCCGTCACCTAAAATAACCTAGCGACTGGTTCATTCATATCAAAATAATAAAGCGTCTATTGAAGGTCTTTCTCTCACAAAGCCAGCTTATTTGCTTTTAGTATCGTATAGTTGTTTGCCATTTCCATCCTAATCGATCGAGGGCTTGGGTTTCAGTAAATAGGCCGATGTTTTACCATTTTTATTTCCCCTTTGTAAAGAGATATTCTTTACAAACAGATTGTTTGTTTGCTCGTAGGTATAGATTTGTTTCATTGTTGGCAAGAAATTGCTTTTCCTTATTAATGATAGCGTTCTGTTCGTTAATAATAAAGCTGTGGGTTCTATGAAAGAAATGATTTACTACGAAATATAGCTTTATCATCATAAAAGTTGTTATGACGATAAATATGACCGATAGATTTATTCCTGCTCAGAAGAATAATATATTTATGTTTGGTTGTAACAAATATGCTTGATTGTATTGGATGTATTATATGTTCCCTTTTTTTGGCTTTTGTCCATGTACATTGTACATACTATGTATGACACAAATATAATTTATGGCCGTTTACCCATGGTCTAGTACCCGTACCTACTTATACAATCTTAACATTGCTGCTAGGTATACAAATTAGGATATTTATTATCTGTTTCTTTTAAAACTGATAACGTAAACTTTCCTCGTGATAAAACTCCTATTACGCAACGAAGTTTCGGAATGGAAAGCGCCTTTGTCATTTATTCGACTCGATGTAACTTTATAGATAACCGCTCATTAACCGTACAAAGAAAGCAAGAAAGATAAGGCATTATCTACGAACAAGGCGACACTCAAAATGCATTTCACCGGCATTTCAAGTGCAATAGAGCGTAGTGAAGCTGTGAAGTGAGAGACAAGAATGAACTATGTCTTTCCAAGTCTTCCACTTGCTCTCTTTCATATGTGTATCTTTGTATCACTTGTTAAATAACTCATTTCGGAGCGTAAACATCGGCGAGCGATTAGACAGAGCTGAATAGCTCATTGATACACTAGAGACAGAGTGATTTATTTGTATTGTGTGTAAAAGGCGTGTTACAGAATGGTTTATTTCTATAACTTAGTTGTTCTAGTCGAGAAATATAAAGAAGAAAAAAGGAACGTGCGAAAGTGTATTAGAGGTTATTCTTGTTTACAGTCGTATTCTTGTTACTCGTACATATCGGAATGAAAATCCGGCTCACTGACCAACTGAGACAAATGACACATTTCACTCCACTCTTTTCAATGCGACAAGCGCATCACTAGTGCAGTGAAAGTGCGGCATTGTCCTGAGTCAATTAGTCACCGAGATAGCAGCTGCATAGCCGTCGAGCATTCCCATCGCAGGGACAGGCTTTGTGCTACTCCAATGAGTTTTATGCTCTAACTACGCAATAGCTTACCTCTTGCGAAACGACAATTCCTTGAATACCGTAGTTTCACTAAATTCTAACCTCTAAGACACTCAGTTTCTCATTTTCTGAATAGCATATTTATCATCGTCTCATGAAGTTATGTTCTTAAAATTTGCAATTTTATGCTCTATTCAAGTTCTCGAATTCTGAGTTTCTCCGAATAATATCTGATTTAAATATGATTATTATTCTTCAAAACTTGTCGTTATCTTGATTTCTACTTATAAACGGATAGAATAGCGGTATAATTTAAAAGTAGTTTTATTTCATGCGTACCTAAAAGTAACAATCGCATAAAAAACATTATCCTTAATTTCTAGTTCCTCTTTTACGATCTCCATTTAAACTTTTCAATACGCTACTCTACATGTATTTGTATACTAAGACGCACCGAAGTAAACTACTAAGTGGTATCGCAACATAGAACATGTTGTTTTGAATTCGAACCTCATTTCCAGCAAGAATTGGCCAAGCAAAAGCATCTGCATTACAAGACCTACACAAATTAAGATGATTAACAACAACCAGGGCAGAGCAAATCATAACTCCACAATTATAGTTTACTAGCGGCCGCCCGCGACTCCGTCCGCGTGGTTTCCGGTTTCCGCAAACGTAGGTATATACTATACCTATAAAGTTCCATACAAACATTAATCCCCTTTTTCATCCCCTTGGGGTGGAACATATAAAAATCCTTTCTAAAGGGATCTTTATGTCATAGAAGCTTTATGCATGCCAAGTCCCAGCCCAATCGGTTTAAAATTGACAAAGTTTCATACAAATATTAATCCCCTTTTTCATCACCTTGGGGTGGAACATATAAAAATCCTTTCTAAAGGGATCTTTATGTCAAAGTAGCTTCATGCATGCCAAGTCCCAGCCCGATCGGTTTAAAATTGCAAAGTTTCATACAAATATTAATCCTCTTTTTCATCCCCTTGGGGTGGAACACATAAAAATCCTTTCTAAGGGGATCTTTTTGTCAAAGTAGCTTTATGCATGCCAAGTCCCAGCCCGATCGGTTTAAAATTGACAAAGTTTCATACAAATATTAATCCCCTTTTTCATCCCCTTGGGGTGGAACATATAAAATCCTTTCTAAGGGGATCTTTATGTCATAGTAGCTTAATGCTTGCAAAGTCCCAGCCCGATCAGTTTAAAATTGACAAAGTTTCATACAAACATTAATCCCCTTTTTCATCCCCTTGGGGTGGAACATATAAAAATCCTTTCTAAGGGGATATTTATGTCATAGTAGCTTCATGCATGCCAAGTTCCAGCCCGATCGGTTTAAAATTGACAAAGTTTCATACAAACATTAATCCCCTTTTTCATCCCCTTGGGGTGGAACACATAAAAATCCTTTCTAAAGGGATCTTTATGTCATAGTAGCTTTATGCATGCCAAGTCACAGGCCGATCGGTTTAAAATTGACAAAGTTTCATACAAACATTAATCCCCTTTTTCATCCCCTTGGGGTGGAATATATAAAAATCCTTTCTAAGGGGATCTTTATGACATAGTAGCTTTATGCATGCAAAGTCCCAGCCCAATCGGTTTAAAATTGACAAAGTTTCATACAAAAATTAATCCCCTTTTTCATCCCCTTGGGATAAAATAATAGATATATACTATAGCCTATAACCTTCCTCGCCAAATACACTATCCAACACAAAAAGAATTTTTCAAATCGGACCAGTAGGTAGTTCCTGAGATTAGCGCGTTCAAACAAACAAACAAACAAACAAACAAACAAACAAACAAACAAACTCTTCAGCTTTATATATTAGTATATAGTAGCTTTATGCATGCCAAGTCACAGGCCGATCGGTTTAAAATTGACAAAGTTTCATACAAACATTAATCCCCTTTTTCATCCCCTTGGGGTGGAATATATAAAAATCCTTTCTAAGGGGATCTTTATGACATAGTAGCTTTATGCATGCAAAGTCCCAGCCCAATCGGTTTAAAATTGACAAAGTTTCATACAAACATTAATCCCCTTTTTCATCCCCTTGGGATAAAATAATAGATATATACTATAGCCTATAACCTTCCTCGCCAAATACACTATCCAACACAAAAAGAATTTTTCAAATCGGACCAGTAGTTCCTGAGATTAGCGCGTTCAAACAAACAAACAAACAAACAAACAAACAAACTCTTCAGCTTTATATATTAGTATAGATTAATTAAAGCCAATAATGAGCATAAGCACACGTGGCATGTCCCCGAGGACCGTTTAGTAATTATTTATTAGATTATTCGCGGGACATTAACATACCTTGTAATTCTTGAGTTTACAGCCGGCCATTCACGACCTGCATTTATTATCCATTCTGGACCATTAAGTGCGCTGTCTTGGACTGTCTATCGCCATAATGCAGTGATAATTATTATATTTAAATTTATATGCGCTAAAAAGCAGTTGATACACGCTTTTGTCCTGATTGACCTTTGTTTTCTTTCTCATCTCTATTTTTAAACAAAGTTTTAGTCAGTATATCTAAGCTGAAAACTCAGGTTGACATGAATAGCATAAATAACGCACGAAAAGATCTCTCCGATCACGCCTTTTCTTCGATAAAACCGAAAACAAATCGCAGAATAAGACGTAAAGGTAAATGAATACTTATCGCAGAAATAAACATGAAGATACATGTAAAATGTATGTTTATATTTATTTAATAATAAGGCAGCACTAGTTAACCCAAACCACTAGCACAATGCTCGCCAAACTCGAGCTTTAAACGGTTATCTTTGACTTAAATATATGCGCTGATTACAAATTCGCTATAATAAAATATTTAGTTTAGAATCGTTCCCATTTTAGTAGTTTCAGGGCCAATCCTTATCTCAATACCGATAAGGTTGAAATTCGCCTGCACACTATTGTGAATGTATTCTATACATGCGCTCTCATTAACAATTGGTCCAATATATCAAATTGAACGATATTATAACCGCTTGGGTGGCGCTTGCGTTTACTGATTCATTGAGCAAGGGGGCATTATATGTAATATAGACACATCCTTTATAGAAACATGCTTTGCTTTGAGTTACCTTATAGGTTTGGAACAACAATATACTATTGTCTGGTGGAATGGAAAATATATGTAACGGTTTATATTTGTCCAAGTGTTTTCTTGCGTTCATAAATCTGTGTTAGTGTAATTCACCTTTACAATCACGATATCTCAATAGTTGTGGTAGATTAGTTTTAACGCAATTGCTTTAATAATTGTTTACATTTAAATTGAAATATCTCATGTTCTATAACTGAATCATGATTATGATAATGCATTTACTACTTCCTAGATTACCGAATGCTTAAAACATCTAACTACAAAAATCTTCAAAAATAATTGCTATCGCGTTTATTATACTTTTCAAAATGAGTTACGTACGTAATATAAAACGGAAGAAACATTCAATCATCATGTCGAAACACAAATTGCGTAAAATTGCCCTATTTACTCAATATCCTATTGTTCTACGATGCTTTTACGTTTTTTGGTCATCATACTCGTATCAATAGTAATTTCTCTCACGTCCATTTGCATAGGAAATTGCAGTTGTTTTTCCCGTGAGATTCTTACAAAATAAATAATAATACAAATATTTCGTCCATTTAATTTTAAACATGTTATGCAACAAAATAAGGTACAACCAATAAAAAATAATGTATCATGGTCACAGTGATTTGTATACCTTCCAAGTCATCACGCTTGCCAAAAGCAAATTAAGGAACACAATTCATTGCGCTAGCAAAATCCAACGCAAAATTTCCCCTCACACAAAATTGAACTCAGGACCTTGAGATTACAACCAGATGCTTAAACCTACAAAAACTAATGTTCACATCTAAAAACAAATATGTAACTTGCGCCGGCGCGCGGCGCCGCTTAACAACTAAATAGCCTTTACGCATGTCAAGAATGTCATTTACTCGATCCATCAATAATTCCGTTGATCCATGATGCTGATTCCACAAAAGTTCATTAAAATAACAAATTATTTTAATCTCTAAATCGATCGTTGTAAAGTCCTCATTTCGACTGGCAATGAATATTTCAAGCGGACGGCTAATGGTCGCTAATTAGCAGATAGATACATTTATTACACTTCGCTACCGTATCTCATAGGACAGTGCAGAAAGGAACAGTGTTGTTGTTTAAAATTCTGTCTAGGGCTCGAAAATTATGAAATCTGTTGTCTGAATTCGTTCAAAAAGTATTTCATAATGTTTAAGTTTGCAAATAAGATCTACTCGTAAATTAATAAAATCTTAGGACATTTCCTTGCAAACAAATGGTATTGTTGGCTCAAAATGTTCTCATGCTTAAAAGAAGATTTTCTCTTCTCATTTTAACGAACAAAATCTGAAAATGAATATGTTTGATATCTATTATAGAAACTTTATAAATCTGAAGGGTTTTTTTTTTTGAACGACTTGAAAAAATAATTTTGTTTTGGATAGTCCATAAGAAGGCTTTGTTTATTTTTTTTAAGCTATAGTAAAACACTGTGTGCGGAAACCGAAATCCACGCGGACGCAGTCGCGGGCGGCTGCTAGTGGGTTATACATATTATTTAGTTTCCATACTGTTATTCACTTCGTTCTTCCACCGTCTCGCTCTTAGTTATTATATTAATACTCCAGTCAAAATAGACAAAATTAAGGCTCAAGTTTGCATTAATTCCCAACAAGCTGAATTTTTGTGCAGGCCTTGAATACGTCATAACAAATGATATGTCAAAAGTCCCCATCGATCCCGCTTGTGCGTTGTTTTTTATTCGTGGTCAAAGGGCCCAAATTCGCAATTTTTGCTTATATCTCTGAAACTAAGAGAGCTTTCGAAAAATAGTTCAGGTAAAGTTTGTAGATCGTAAAATTGTCTACATAACAGATCTCTACACTTTTCTTCTATAAAGCAGCGCTGTCGAGATATTGTGACTTTAAGCCGCAGGAAAGTCGTATTTTCGAGTAGCCCACATTATGCAATTACAATAAATTGTGTTGAGTAGTTTATCTGGTGCAGGTGGCAGATAAGTATGGATTGACTCTAAACTATTATTTACCAATTTCCAGCACCAACTTTCAGGATTTAGATCATTCAAGTCAAAAAAGACAAAATGATGTATCAAGCTTGCATTCATTCCCAACAAGCGGGACTTTTGTGCAGGGCTTGAATACGTCATTACAAATGATATGTCAAAAGTCCCCATCGATCCCGCTTGTGCGTTGTTTTTTATCTGTACTGAAAATCTTCGGACCCTATTTCTAACCTTTCTGGTTGTCAAACCTCAATGGTACCAATAGAGATTTTTACTCCTTACATGAAATAGGAACGACTGGCGCGAAAAAAAAAATTTGGAATTTTCAGTACAAAATGCTCAAATAGGCAAAAATTTTTTTTCATGCCAATCGATCCTATTACATGTTAGGATTAAAGACTTTTTGGGACCATTTGAGGTTTGAGTACTAGAAATGTCAAAAATCGCAAAAAACTTTTCCCATACATTTTGTACTTAAAATTCCAAATGTTTTTTTTCAGTCCAATCGATCCTATTTCATGTAAGGAGTAAAAATCTCTATGGGTACCATTGAGGTTTGACAACCAGGAAGGTTAGAAATAGGATCCGAAGATTTTCAATACAGATAAAAAACAACGCACAAGCGGGATCGATGGGGACTTTTGACATATCATTTGTAATGACATATTCAAGCCCTGCACAAAAGTCCCGCTTGTTGGGAATGAATGCAAGCTTGATACATCATTTTGTCTTTTTTTGACTTCAATGATCTAAATCCTGAAAGTTGGTGCTGGAAATTGGTAAATAATAGTTTAAAGCCAATCCATACTCAACTGCCACCTGCTCCAGATAAACTACTCAACTCAATTTATTATAATTGCATAATGTGGGCTACTCGAAAATACGACTTTCCTGCGGCTTAAAGGCACGATATCTCGACAGCGCTGCTTTGTACAAGAAAAGAGTAGAAATCTTTTAGGTAGACAATTTCACGATCTACAAACTCTACCTGAACCATTTTTCGATAGCTCTCTTAGTTTTAGAGATATAAGCAAAAAACGCAAATTTGGGCCCTTTGACCACGAATAAAAAACAACGCACAAGCGGGATCGATGGGGACTTTTGACATATCATTTGTAATGATCTATTCAAGGCCTGCACAAAAATCCAGCTTGTTGGGAAGTAATGCAAACTGGAATGTCTATTTTGACTGGAGTATAAATGCTATGGTGTCAAGATGGCGATCTATTGACACGTTACGAGATATAACAGGAGACATAATAAGCCTCCACGTCTAGAATCTGACACGAACTATCGTGTAATCAAGCGAAATTAGCCTTTATTGCTTCCCATCGATGATATGATCGTGTAATTGTTGATTAAAGTATAATAAACACTGCGTAACTGAGGTAATTCGTTATCAGTATTGATCTAAGCGATTATTATGTATTAGCTTTTGCCCTCGACTGCAGAAGCGTGTAAACAGCAATTTGATTCAGTAATCGCGCACAATGTTTTGATATTCAGACGTATAATAACTAAAAATAAACAGAATTGTTCGAACTTTAATAGGTACTAGGTTTAAAGATATTTTATTGTCAAAAAAGACAAATAGTCACTTACATGAGATCAAGATTTCTTAAAATATTTATTGCACACTATTACACACTTAACACTTAACTTATATTTGACACAATATTTAGACAATACTATATTAACATTTAAATTTCATTACAATTTAATTATCATTATCACTTATATCAGTGCAAGAACATTACTGCATTATGAATTTATTTTTAATGGTTTTACTTCTTCAGGAAATCACAATTTATTTTTACTTTCAATGTCTATATCTACCTCGGTACCGAACTATCTTTTAGTTTTCTATGTGCTTTAGATGTCGACACAGAGCCATTAATTATTATTAGTAAGTAGTGATTAAACCAAAGCGTATCTCAAATAAAATCTTGCATAACAAACTAAGGATTTCCTGTACATAGTGTTGACAAATAGCAATTAGTGGTTTGCATAAATTAAAACATAACAAAGATATTATTGATCGCCTTCGAGCGAAAAATAATAATCTATGCACAGAAAATACTAAAATCTATATTAACTTTTTATAAGCTGTTCTTCTGTCTTATTTTTTTTTAAACTTGCTTGCTCATCATTCTGCCTACGTGAATATTCATTCATGAACAATAGAATCCATGAAAACACAGCATTAAAACGCAATGACAACACAAACTTGTTCCAAAAAAAAACAAAATATGTACATGTAATCTTTTTAAAAAAGGTTAACCTCTGCAAAAAGTTGCACTCTTTATTCCCACAATAAATTCCGTCGAATACATCTTTCTTTATCCGTCGTAAAACGTCACCGTCAGCCATGTCATAGGGATCCATCAAAGTGTAAGAGGTGGGCAGGTAATCCGCCCAAGTAATGATGGCAGTTAGAGGGTGATAAAAGAAAGTAGCCACCGATGTTTGCGGGATTATGAGTTTAGGGGCGGCTTGTCACAAAAATTAGGCATCTGGTAACTTTGGGTACTTTGGGGGCAGTCACTAAAAGGTGGGTATGACGTTATGACTTAATTCCGGTGTGGTCATGACTCATGTTTCAATTATCGCTTCTGAACGCATCCTTTATTTTTATTAGTATGTTTATCCCAACTATCCCCACTAATATTGCGAGAGTTACTCTGTCTATTTGTCTGCTTTCCCGATTAAATCTCTCAACCGATTTTGATGAAATTTGGCACAGAAAATGCATACACCCCGAGAAAGAACATAGGCTATCTTTTATTGCGAAAAAAAGGGATCTAAAATCCACGCAGACGAAGTCGCAGACGGTCGCTGGTTAAATACATAAATGCTGATTTTCCCTCATTTATTCTAAAACCTTCAATGGCATCTGCATGAATCAGTACCTACGTAAAATGTCGATTAGTCCCGTGTAGTTACCATTGAGTTCACACGTCATTCAATATAGTGAATCAGGACGTTTATTCTTTACTACCTGTAGAATCCTCGTTGTTTGGATATTTTACGGCTCACCAACACTACAACACGCGTACCAAGTACAGTCCCGCCCGCTCCGTTCTCCCGCCGGACGGAATGTCATTCTGACACGTGACGTAAGCGCCTGAGACAACCAACACTATACAGCCAATACACTACATCCCTTTCTTGATTTAATTTAGTTTTATTAAAACGAATGTACTAACTTCATATAATCATGAGACAGTTTTATCTATGTGGAAAGTTTACTACTAGTTACATTATTTTAATTGCTTATTAATCGAATCAAATCTTAATTTACGCATTAAGAGGTCAACCAATATTTTACACCATTGTGGTGCCTGAAGTGGGATTAAGTTGCAAGATTCCTTTCTTCGTCGTCGATTTAATTTCAATCTTACCACACGCTCCATTCGCCCTGAATAAGTGCCCAATATTCCTTCTACGGACTTGACCAGTTTCATCGTGTCGGACTTGGATAACTCCACTTCATTATTTCCACTGTATGCGTTTCAGGATTGTAGTCCTAGCATAATTTATTCTGTCTATCCATTTTACTTTTTCTGTTCTTAATATAAACTTTATCACCTAGTACCTACTAGATCACTTTCTTCTGCCTTTCTTTTCCTATCTCCATAATCCTTTCCTCTTTCTTTCCTTTCTTTATCCCTGTCCTTGACCGCTGAGTCTTTTGATATCCTTTCCATTGTATCACTCACTACAGGAATTTTATCTCTAAATCTTAAATTATTCTTCCGGTGACAGAATGTGGTGTGCTATTGTACATAGTTAGATAGTCTAGTCTAGTAAACTGTCCTTCCAATCTTTATTTTCAGCTATGCTTATTTTTTTAACCGCTTTAATATATCGCGACTTTGTCTTTCGACCTCTCCCTTTTGTTGTGGCCAGTATGGGATTGTATTGAAAAAAAGGTGATGTTTCTTTCTGTTAAAAATGTTGAATTCTGCGCTGATCATATCTGCCATATGTCTTCCATTATCCGGTGTTATTAAAGTTGAATTTCCTAAACGACTAAATATTTCTTTGAGATTTGCCACAATTTCGGTAGGGGTGATTTTCCTACAAATCTTAACTTCTTTATATCTGCTGTAAGTCTACTACAGCAACCAGATGGTCACCGCTAGGGAGAGGCCCATCAAATCAATCGCAATGTCAATCCAAGAACCGTCAGGCATTTCTCGTCGTTTCATAGGATTTGAGGCATGTAGTGCAGATACAAGAGTGCATCCTTTACACGCCACCAAACTTTTGTTCGAAGTTTTGCCTTCATCGATACAATGCGGAGATTTATAATGAGTCTGCGATATTGGTCTTACCTGATTGTTAAACTACTTTGTAGCTATACGACTGTACTATAACCCATATCTCTATCCTAGCACATGTTTTGAACTTGATTCAAATATAACCTCCGACGGTTTGTGGTCTGTTATAAGTTCGAATCTTCTGCCATAGAGGAAAATGTGAAAATGCTCTACTGTCCATACACGGGCTAATGCCTCTATCTCAGTCTGGCAGTAGCGGCGTTTACAATCAGTCCGAGTCTTGTGACCATATTCGATAATCCTGGGGTTGTCTTCAGAATCAGTTTGGACTAGCACTCCACCCAGGCCCACCGGGCTAGCGTCTGCTATGACCATCGTACGATCGTTTACATCGTAGTAACCTAAGGTAGGTATATTTGTCATGATATCCTTCATTCAATGAATTGAAACATCGCTGATTTTCTGGTCGCCAATGATCTGTAATATTTTTTCGATCTCCATTTTTCTTTCGAAGAAGTGCTTTCAGAGGTTCGTTATTGTCGCATAATTGGGGATCCATTTGCTGACGAAATTAATCAGGCCTAAGAAGCTTCGTAAATATCCGGCAGTTTTTGGCCCTCTAAATTCTTTTATCGTAGAAACGTACTTTTCCAACGGTCTCACGCCTTCTGCTGACAACTCATGTCCCAAAAACCTCACTTTACTCATCCAGACAGAACATTTGTCTTCTCTTACTAATACATTATTCTCTTTCAGAACTGACATCACTTTCTTTACTCGAGCATCATGCTCCTGCCTGTGTTTCCCGTAAATCAAGATGTCATAATTTACCACTCCTTCACAACCTACAAGCATGTGCTCTAATGTTTTATGAAAGATTTCCCACCTAAATAGGCCTTTATTATTGGTTATGAGGGTGGTTATATGTCTTGAAGCCATTTTATGAAATGCGTCTTTTATGTCCAATTTTTGTGAAAACTTGCATTTTTCATCTTTCGGTATTAATTTGTCCATTGTCGGCAATGGGTGATTTTCTCGTACAGCTTCATAAGATCGACGCATGTCTTCACAAAGACGTATTTCTATTTATCCCCACAAACTTTGAGACATGGTAATCAATTGAATGGTTCAGATAATTAGGTGTTATCTGCTTTGCACATCAATTTAATTATTGGATTATTTATATTCACAAACTTTGAGACATGGTAATCAATTGAATGGTTCAGATTGAGCTTAACAATCTACTTATCACTTTAATAAGCCTTCAACACCGGCACCACAGGGTATACCCATTTGGAAGAGCTTACGGCTGGTTCTTTAATATCCCTTTGTTTAAGCTATTCAATTTTCCCCTCAATTTTAGCTTCTAAAGGTAGCGGGGTCCTTCTGAAAATGTACAAACAGGAGTAGGTAAAGATTAATAACACATAATAATCAAACAACATCTAAAGATGTTGCAATATTATGTTTAATAAATAATTTAAGGTATCAACAATATTTATTTGGACTTATACCTCACCATTATCATTTATAAATATATATTAGATACTTTATAACAATGAAATCAATACCTGTAAGGCTTTAGTGGTGTGGTATTGCCACAGGCCGTGAATGTTACAGTAGGATTTAGTTGTTGATTAAACATTAAACAAACTAACTTTGTTCTTCTTCATTGTTTACCAAGTTGATTCCTGTTTGAGCAACCTGCATGAATGTCGCTTGTAGATTTTGCTCTGTTTTGGAGCAGAGTATGAATCTAGTTTAGATATTGCAACTTCAAACACGTCGACGCCAACACTTGACTCAATATTAGCACCAGAAATGTTCTAAAACACTTCTTGCGAATCTAAACTAGCGAAATGTAGAAGAGAAGCCCTTTTCTTGATGTCTTTATCAATGTTAGACGCTTCCAAGAATATGAGCAATGCTCTTTTCCAGCGTTCCCATCGTATACCCACTGAAGTGGATTCCCCGTAACAATCAAACTTTTCCAATGACAGGAGTGACATCTTTGGGCAACCTGGAGTGATCAATTTAATGATTCAGATATGTTATCCGCTATTTACTCATCAATTTAATGGTCGGATTATCTGCTATTATTCCTGAATTTTTTTAGGTCAATTCAGAATAATCGATTGAATGATTCAGATTGATCTCTCCAATCTACTTATCAATTTAATGATTCAGATTGATGCCTCCAATCTGCTTATCAATTCAATGATTCAGATTGATACCTTCAATCTGCTTAACAATTCAATGATTCAGATTGATTCCTCCAATCTGCTTATCAATTTAATGATTCAGATTGATGCCTCCAATCTGCTTATCAATTCAATGATTCAGATTGATCCCTCCAATCTGCTTAACAATTCAATGATTCAGATTGATTCCTCCAATCTGCTTATCAATTTAATGATTCAGATTGATCCCTCCAATCTGCTTATCAATTCAATGATTCAGATTGATTCCTCCAATCTGCTTATCAATTTAATGATTCAGATTGATTCCTCCAATCTGCTTATCAATTTAATGATTCAGATTGATCCCTCCAATCTGCTTATCAATTTAATGATCAGATTTTCATCTGCTCTTATATTTATTTTCATTTAATCAACATGTATATAAGTGTGTACTTTTAAAATGGAGTATGTACACTGGGTCCTACAATGTAGTTGTACTTTAAATTTTGTTTTTCCAGTTTTTGGTTGGATGGCCTGGGTCTCAGTAGTCATGCTCACTATAATGTTCATATGTATTTAATATTTTTAATTCTGTACCTGAAAGAGGTGACTTTATGGCCTAGTACTAGTAAAAGTACAAGTATGTAAACTTGACAAAATTAAATACTGTAACAAAACTTGGCGATTGAAAAGAGCAACTATCGAGTTTCTTGCCACTTCTTCTCTGTAGATGACTGCATTCCGAAGTCGGTGGTAGATTCAATGTGTTGTTTTTATAATATTGACGATTCATAAGTGCTTTTCTGAGGCTTATTTGAATAAAGTATATTTTGAGTTTGAGTTTGAGTTTGAGTGCGGTATGGGAATCGAACCTGCACCTTCATGCACAAGCGGCCGTTTCGTTTCCAGCGACGTCATTGGATTATAATTGTTAATAATGCAACAAAACTAAAATACAAATAAATATTTTTAATTTAAACGTAGTCGTTTATTTTCTAATACGAAATAGGTATTTCATGCCCAGCATCTAGCATAATCCAGTCAAATAACGTGATTACTGTCGCCAGGTATTTCAAATATACACACATAACTTTTGTAGTAAACGGCCCAAAGAAGGAAAATAGAAAAGTTAATTTCTTAAACATCTCTTCTTCTTCTTCATTCGAGTGCTAGAGTCTGTTTTACTACATGGTCTTCAGGGCGTCTCATGATATGACCGAACCATCGCAGGCGGCTTTCAGTAAGTTTTCTGCAATAGGCGCAACCTTAAAACTTACTCTAATGTGCTCGTTTCGCACTTTATCAAGTCGAGTTACACCTGCAGCCCATCTAAGCATCTTCATCTTACTGACGTGCATTTTCTGTTCATGGGCTTCCTTTATAGCCCAACATAAATTATTATTTTGATAATCCAGTTTTAAATAATTCTAACTTCACAATTGATACATGTAACTGAACAACGTTTGTCAAAACAGCCTTTGCACAAAGTATGTACTTTGCCTTACTACATTGGCTTTATTTTTAAATAGCAAAATACTGTTAAAATTAAATGTTAAAATTATTGTTTAACATTTATCAAGTCAGTAACTATACTCATAATTTTGATGTTTTATTATTTACCATCAAACCTTTAAAGAATCGGTGTTAATAAACAACATAATTAACCGTACCGCTCAGAAGTCCGAGCCGCACTCGAAAAACCGACACGAATTCCCCTCGACCCGGGACGGGAATCGAACCCAGACCACGACCCGGTATCTATACTATTAGGTCAACACAGTGAGGCGAATGTTCCAATCGTTTCCTTTTGTACGCCTCAATGCCAAGTTATTGACCTACGTTAAAGTTTGTAGGTACAAGGGACTACCCGAACGCTGGAATGTTATTGTTAGAATTTGCGCTCGAACTGCATAAATTTCTTTGTACGGTACATATAAATTACGCGTTTCAAATGTTTCTTTTTCGTTTCTCCTTGAAATACATGACCATTTAACCATTTAACGTTCAACATTTAATTTATACACAATCTTACTAGTATACTGAGAGATACATGAAAAATCGTGGTTTTAGAGATCACAGAGATACATGAAAAATCGTGGTTTTAGAGATCACTGACTTTTCCTTTATTTTTTTCCTTTTTTTTTTAGTAAGTAGTATAATGTACCTTTCTCCTCGTCGCCACATGTAGAATCCTCGTTGTTTGGATATTTTACGGCTCACCAACACTACAACACGCGTACCAAGTACAGTCCCGCCCGCTCCGTTCTCCCGCCGGACGGAATGTCATTCTGACACGTGACGTAAGCGCCTGAGACAACCAACACTATACAGCCAATACACTACACTACCAATTCTACAAGAAAGATAACAACCTATCAAACTTAAAATTATAAATGCTACAAAGTTAATAAATACATGAACAGTACAAGCACAAATACGATATACTTACTCGAGCTATTAACGTGGCACACTGATACACCTTCATCATAACGTGGTTATTAAAATAAAACACGTGCCACCTACAAGAGTCCCTTTGATCACCCTACGCTTTAGGGCCGTGATCTTAACACCCAAGCAGGTGGTTTTAAGAGGGCAAAGTTACGTTATTGCCAATTTGTGCCGTTTCCCTAAGCGCATCGTGAAATTTTCGCCTACCTACGAAAATATGTTTTTAAAATGGAGTTTTTAACAAGTTTTGTCAACATGTTTTGGTAAGTGCATAGGACAAAGTTTGTTTAAGTGTGTTATTGTAAAATGTTAATTTACGTATTAACTTAGCCGTAAAACACAATTTGCAAAATGCAAGAAATTTCAAATCACAGATTTCTGATCGTAATAACTACACACTTTTGATATTGATACATTGTTGGAAGTTTGTAAACGAACGACATACGGTGCAGTTAAGCTTTATTAAAGTGAATATCACTACCGAGCCATATTTTAAATAAGCTCCAATAAAAGTCGCCGTTGAATATTTCCAATCGTCTCTCCACATTAACATCATAAGGAAAGCGGTATTTTTCGACGGCGCAAATAATTTTATGATACACTAAAAGTACTAAAACCTACACAGGGCGATGTTGCCTCGACAATTATTAATATTATTATATTACAAGTCAGTTATTTAAAAATCAAGGTTCACTCGCATGTCTGAATGCTTTATTAATATTGTATCTTAATGGCCCTTTTAAATATTCCGATCATTGCGTGCTTGTAATTGAACGAATAAATTTTTATCATAAAAGAAAGCCGTCGGGCGCTGGGAAATATTTACAATATTTAACTTAACTGTAAATATTCATACGAATCAACCGATCATTACCAGTTTCGGAGGATTTAAATATGGTTGTGTACAAGACATTGTTGAGGTTTCTGACGTTAATGGGAGATGCCGAAATGTCCAATTAATGTTATTACATTAAAGAAGAAGCAGATGTATGGTATGGTTCTTCATAATTTCAATGTTCATAGTTTCAACAGATTCACTTGACATAAAAGATTTAACAAGAAAAAACTCTCTGTTATTTTTTTAAACATTACTAATACTTATTGTACCACCTTCACTTAATAGACAAAAAGAGAGATGCTTTTTCAATTCTCAAACAAATCAAAAAGCATAATCTGTTTACTTCGAACTTGATATGAACAGTTAAAAACAACGTATTTCGATGATTTTTGTTTTTCTCCCACTAATTCTGCATCACAATTAATTAAACTCCAATTTTTCCCTTCCATTTAGTTTGATACCAATTAGTTCTCGGATCGACTAAGCCCTATGATTGATGGCAGTTTTGGCTCATTACCGGCCGCGCCCTTATCAGCGGTGCGAAACTTACTTACTTCAGATTGGCTGCGGGGGCCTGATAAGAATATATGGGTCGGTGGCCTCATCAAAACGTTTATTGTGGCGAGGTATAAGTCTAGGTGTGAAAGACAGAGTATTAAAGCTAAGGTATTTTGGCGAGGTGGATGAAATACATTACCTACATTATTATTGTATAACAGCATCAGTAACGATGTTGACTTAACGTGTTTTTGAGGGCAACGCTGTCTTACTTTTTTTGTGTTTAAGTCTCTTTTGTAAAATAATCCTTAAGTTAACAATATAAAAATAGTAATGTCCTAGTTATTATTAGGTAACTTTGACATTTTATAATACTTACGTTCATTTGGTTTCATACTCTAAGGGGTACCTTAGACGGTAGGTTTTGCTGTCAGTTTTACCACAGTCATTGTTGTGACTGATGAATAACCTGCCGTGTAATGCGGTGACTGACGGTTGCATGAAATTGATTGACAAACATCTGGATATTTTGATTTGTTTGTCATGCAACCATCAATCATGACTTTTGTGTGAACGTGTAATTTTAGGTATGGTATTACCAAAATCAAAAGGTTATCAAAACCCGCATCTTTCATTCCAAAATAATTTGCATAATCTATATCCTCTTTCGAATCCCGTATATCAGCCAACAAGTTTATATGGGTATAGATATCCCTTTTTAATAGCCAATCTTTTACCCAAACTTTTCTTTTTACACGTTTTTTAACCAAAATCGCAATTAAAATTCCAATACAGGCCTTTCTTTTATGAATATCCATAATTATCTTGCGTGAATACGTGTATCCTTAGCGAAATTTAGCGTGTGACTGACGATCATTCGGAATGACTGTCTAATGTCGATTTAATTCTGACAGTCAGCAACAATCAAACGTAATTCATGATTGATGGAATTGACTGACCAGGGCATGAGCGTCTAATGGTCGCCAAAAGTGTAGAGGAACCCACACAAAAAACGCGAACGAATATATGCGGCTGAATTAATGTTATAAACACACTTTTATATGGTAGATAGATATGGAGTAATTTCAGCCTAATGTGTTCGATGTGCGTCAAAATATTTTGACGCACTTCGATTTATATATTGTCTATCTTCATTCGTTTCCGCATTTTCAAAATCCAATGCTATTACAGATTCTCATTTCAAACCTCTATCACCTATTCTAATTTCAAACCATCTCCAACTTCCAGTGGGCGGGATGTCTCGCGGCGGCAGCGGCGCCGGCAAGACGGCGACGGCGAAGCGCGTGCCTCCGCCCGCGGTGCCGGGCGACGCGTTCGGGACTCCGCAGCACCGCCACTCGGGCTCCAGCTTTGGCAGCCAGGGCTACGCGTCGTGCGAGGAGCAGCCGTACCCACAGCCGCCGGATACGCCGTCGCAAACGAGAGGTGAGTTGATGGTGTTTTTACGATTGTAAAAACAGTGTAAAAATATTTTTTTTCATGCATTATCAAGTTTTTTACAAGCTTTATCAATCTCTTAACAAACTTTATCAAGCCTTTGACAAGGTTTTTACAAGCTTTAAACAAGCTTTTTACAAGCTTTTCTTATCTCAAAACTCAATTTAAAGTACTGGCCCTCAATCGATTGAGCCGATATTTAGTCCAGTAATTTTAGCAATTTTGATCCACGATCTGCGGAATAATTCCTAGTGAGCTGAATTTTTGTATACACCTTTATTATGATATTGTAATGATGATGTGAAAAATCGACATTGATATCGTGCCGGCAAAAAAAGTTATAGGGGTCCAAACGTCACGAAAATCAGTTTTTCGCAAATATCTCGCGATCTATTGCTCAGAGGTCAATGATGGTTTCATAAAAGTTGTTCGTCGTAAAATTGTCTACAAAAAAGGCCTCTTGCATTTTTCTGTAGATTTAACCGTTTTTGAAATAGAGACTAGAATGCACTCACATATGTTATTGTATACCGTACGACGCATACCAAGGCATAATCCCTATTGTTTGTTTTTTTCCCTTTTTTGTTTGTGTGTTTTTTGTTAGTATGATGATCTACATATATAAATATAAAGGACTTGTAATACTAGTACAGTAAGGAAAATAGGAATATCAGCTATAAAAAAACTAAGAAGCAATTTCTTTTGTCACTTTATAACTCAATAACGGGCGCACCGATCCAAAATAAATTTTCAGGGTTTGTACAGACTATTTAGTACATGTTTTATGTGAAGTTTGAACAAAATCGGTCGTTATTTTTATACGTAGCGAAGCACGTACCGGGCCGATAGTAATGATATAGATATGCTATGTCCAGTGACGTTTGGACCCCTATAACTTTTTTAGCCGGCACGATATCAATGTCGATTTTTCACATCTTCATAACAATAACACAATAAAGGCGTAAACAAAAACTCAGCCCACTAGGACTTTTTCCGCAGATCGTGGATCAAAATTGCTAATATTCACATTGCATATTTATATCATTACTAGCGGCCCGGTGCGTGCTTCGCTACGTATAAAAAGAACGACCGATTTCGTTCAAACTTCACATAAAACATATTCTTCACATAAATAGTCTGTACAAACCCTGAAAATTTGGTTTGGATCGGTGAGCCCGTTCTTGAGTTATAAAGTGACAAAAAAAATTGCCACTTAGTTTTTTATAGTTGATATTCCTATTTTCCTGAGTGTACTAGTATTACAAGTCCTTTATATTTCTATATGTAGATCATCATACTAACAAAAAACACCCAAACAAAAAAGGGAAAAAAACAAACAATAGGGTTTATGCCTTGGTATGCGGCGTACGGTATACAATACCATATGTGAGTGCATTCTAGTCTCTATTTCAAAAACGGTTAATTCTAAAGAAAAATGAAAGAGACCCTTTTTGTAGACAATTTTACGACGAACAACTTTTATGAAACCATCATTGACCTCTGAGCAATAGATCGCGAGGTATTTGCGAAAAACTGATTTTCGTGACGTTTGGACCCCTATAACTTTTTTTCCCGGCACGATATCAATGTCGATTTTTCACATCATCATTACAATATAATAATAAAGGTGTATACAAAAATTCAGCTCACTAGGAATTATTCCGCAGATAAAATCTAAAATTCCTGGACTAATTTGGTATTCACGTTTAGTTTGGATGACAATCTACGATTAACCGTGAGACGTCATTCTTAATTCAACATGGTGGCCTACACAAAATGGCGGACCAATAATCTTTAATGCATTCCTACATTATGTGTATCAAATTTTATCAGCTCATAGTGACTTTCTTATGATGACCCATTTAATAACGATATTAATACGTAAATTTAATGGAAACGCTGCAACTCGTCCCCCCGGGTTTCCAATCGTTATTATGACACTCATGGTAAAAAGGTGGCAGAGCTATCCTTGACATCTCAAAACCGGTAACTTCCTCAATAACCCGAATTGAAACTCCTAATTTCAGATGACCACTCGGACTACGGCAGCACTGTGTCCGGCGTGTCCGGCGTGTCCGGCGCGAGCGGCAGCCTCGGCAAGAGTCCGGCGGGCGGCGGCACGTTCACCTTCCCGCCGCCGTCGCAGCCGCTCACGCACAAGGCGGCGGTCTACTACCACCACCAGCTAGCGCTCAGCGACGACCAAGGCATCGATATGACACAAGTAAGTACATCCTCCTAGCGTTTATGCCGTTTCTGTGTGAGTCCGCGTTCCAGGATTTTGCGAGTCTTCATCACAGTGAAGCAACTGGCATCAGACCTTCGTAACTCTTAGGGAACCAGGCAGATTGGATCATGGTTACACATACTAGTATCGGTGTACTACCACCACCAGCTAGCGCTCAGCGACGACCAGGGCATCGATATGACACAAGTAAGTACACTTTTTCATCCTCCTAGCGTTTATGCCGTTTCTGTGCTGGTCCGCGATCCAGGATTTTGCGAGTCTTCATTACATTGAAGCAGTTGCCATCAGACCTTCGTAACACCTCGGGAACAAGGCAGATTGGATCATGGTTACACATACTAGTATAGGTGTACTAGCACCACCAGCTAGCGCTCAGCGACGACCAGGGCATCGATATAACACAAGTTAGTACACTTTTTCATCCTCCTAGCGTATATATGTACCATTTTTGTGCGGGGTCCGCTTTGACATGATCAAGGATTCGGCGAGTCTAGTTATAACAGTGAAGCGACAGACCTTCGTCACACTTAGGGAACCAGACAGATTGGATCATGGTTACACATTCAGATCTATCTGAACTAAAGTCAGAAAGTATCTGAATACTCGGACTACGGCAGCACCGTGTCCGGCGTGTCCGGCGTGTCCGGCGCGAGCGGCAGCCTCGGCAAGAGTCCGGCGGGCGGCGGCACGTTCACCTTCCCGCCGCCGTCGCAGCCGCTCACGCACAAGGCGGCGGTCTACTACCACCACCAGCTAGCGCTCAGCGACGACCAGGGCATCGATATGACACAAGTAAGTACATTCTCCTAGCGTTTATGCCGTTTCTGTGCGAGTCCGCGATGCAGGATTTTTCGAGTCTTCATTACAGTGAAGCCACTGGCATCAGACCTTCGTAACCCTTAGGGAACCAGACAGATTGGATCATGGTTACACATTTAGATTTTCACCTTCCCGCCGCCGTCGCAGCCGCTCACGCACAAGGCGGCGGTGTACTACCACCACCAGCTAGCGCTCAGCGACGACCAGGGCATCGATATGACACAAGTAATTACATTTTTTCATCCTCCTAGCGTTTATCCCGCTTCTGTGCGAGTTCGCGATCCAGGATTTTGCAAGACTTCATTACAGCGAAGCAGTTTCCATCAGACCTTCGTAACCCTTAGGGAACCAGGCAGGTTGGATCATGTTTACACATACTAGTATCGGTGTACTACCACCATCAGCTAGCGCTCAGCGACGACCAGGGCATCGATATGACACAAGTAAATCAAGAAAAACAGTATTTTATTATTATTTTAAGAGAGGTAGAACTAAGTGGAAATCTGATCCATCTTTTCCACTATGCACAATGGGCACGTGCCCAGGGCCCCGCGATCGATTGGGGCCCCACGACAAACTTAGAAGTGAAAGACGCCGCTGGTATAACTTCATTCCCCTCCCCGGAGCTCCCCGTTCCATGCTCAGGTTCATTGGAGTGTCGCTGGAACGGTTATTCACTTCCACGCATGAAAACTTCAATGACATTAACGTTAAATAAATAAATAAATTCTTAAATAATTCTCTTATCTCCGAAGGGTTCTGTACACTTGACAAACGGGCCCGTCAAAAACACAACATTATTTTATAGTCCCTGAATGTTCATACTAACAACGCCATCTTCTTTTTCCACAGAGCCCTGGTCGAGACAGCCCCGGCTCGTCGTCAGGGTCGGCGGGGTCGGGTTCGCGGCATTCGTCAGCATCATTGGACAGTGGGAGAGCTTCTGGCAGAGTTCCTCATCATCACCATGCTGCGTGCCACTGCGGAGACACTGCTGACAGAGTGCGCGCGATGATCACGCAAGGACTTCCCGTAAGTGTGACACTGTATAAATAAAAATGGATAAAAATAATTGTTTAAAAAAAAACCTTGGGCTAACGCACCAATTGGCTAGCCCCAAACTAAGCTCAAAGCATGTACTGTGTACTGCGGACATGTAAAAATCCTTGTAACGAGCCGTGATCTCAATGTCCTGGGTTCGATTCCTGGGTCGAGCATAATTTGTGTCGATTTTAACGAACATAGCCCAGGTTTTTGATCACCAACCCGCATTTGGCAACTTTACAAATGTCGATGTTCATCACACAAATATTTGCCCCTAGCAAAAGTCCTGTAAAATGCGACCAATGTTATATCTTTGAATCACGTTCAACTGATCCAACTTTAACAACGTCAAACAATGAACCCATTCTAACCCATGAATGAACCTAAACCTACCCCTTCAATATTTCCAGGACCCAGACATAATCCACGCGTGGCTAGCCGACCTTCAGATGGAGGAGTACGCGCGCCTGTTCATAGAAGCCGGGTACGACCTACCCACGGTGACGAGGATGACTCCAGAGGACCTTACAGCTGTGGGGATCAAGAAACCAAACCATAGGAAGCGGTTAAAAGCCGAGCTCGCCAATCTGAACGTGCCGGATAACTTGCCTGATTATATACCGGTTAGTTTTAGTTGCTACAATTAGTATTTATTATAAATTACTAGCGCCCCGGTACGTGCTTCGCTACGTGTGGTAAATGAAGAACCACTCTACCGATTTTGTGCAAACTTCACATAAACCACCTATGTACCTACTCAATAGTCCGTACAAACCCTGAAAACGAAGGCGAGGAAAAGTGTTGTTTTTTTTATTTATTAACTAAAATGGTCCTTCCACCACTTAATCAGCAACAAAATCTTGTAGGATATTTAATTACCGAAGAACAGTGAACAAAACAAATGCTTTAGTACAATTTACTTAAATTGTATTGGAGCTTCTGCTCCCGGAAATTACTAGCATTACGAAACGTACTTTTCATGATGATTTATTTACATTCCGGATCCGACACCCTGGAAGTTGGAAAGCTCTAGTTTGACATATGTATATGATTAACTCTGATAGGAGTATGTCTGTTAAGTAAGACACAGAGCAATTTGTAACTAATTTGTCAAATTCACAGGGTTCGCTAGAAGAATGGCTAAGATTGCTCCGGCTGGAAGAATATGGACCGGCTCTTGTGGCGCAGGGATACCGCACGGTGCATGACGTTACGCAACTAGCTTGGGAGGTTTGTAATTATTTTATGATATTTTTATGTCATTCAAACGCATTGGGTTCCCTGATAGGCTCTCAAACATAAATACCAGATAGTATCTTTATTATTATGAGTTAAAAACAGAAACAGGGCAACAAACTTGAAGAAAAACTTACAGCGCCTCTGGCGATCACTTCAATTTTTTTTTGTATCTACGTTGCTAGTAACTTCAGGCGCTGTTAAATCGTGGTCGGATTTTATCGCTAGAGATATCTGTCGGAAAGCCCATCAACAAATTTTCTTTCAAGAATTGGGAAAAAATACCAACTATTAAGCCAATCTGAACTTATCATCGTAACAAAAACATGATGTCAAATAATGGAGGTATTAGCCCTGCAGTGAGGCGTTCATAGGCTGATAATATCCTTCTGTAGTGGGCAAAAATGTTCAGCTCTTATTCATAACTGTACAGTGTACAACGAAGTGCCTCACTTCTTTGATTGCTACTAGCGTAATAATAACACTAACATCAACATCAACATGCTTACAGGATTTAGAAGACATGGGTATAGTACGACTGGGTCACCAAAAGAAAATACTCTTGGCTATCAAAAGAGTGAAGGACATTAGAGCGGGAAAGAGAAGCATCAGCAACCAAGGGTCTCTAGACTTCACGCGGATACAGCCAGGACAGGTCAGTTTTAGACAAGCATGCCACCATTTTAATTGTTTGTAGTGATGTTTTAGAATGACATAGAACTTCTAGATTATTCACGTGACAGTGGACTTGAAAACCTCTTTGCTAAAGAAACTATTATGAATATAAAAAACAAAACTTTCATCTTTCATCTTTAAATTTTTTTTTACGTTTTCAAAATTGTAGATAATGTTAAACAAAAATTGTAAAATTGTAACGAAAAAGTCCACTATCACATGATCAAGTTTAAATAATATTAATACAATTTTCAAAATAGATTGCAACTTAGAAATGTTATCTCAATCAACAACATAATATTTCAAAGCATCACTTCAAATCAATATTATTATTTAAGTTGTTTTTTTATTTTACATTTTATTTTCATCTCATTTCACTCATCGGCCATCTTGAATTCGATTGCCGCCAAAAATACTTTTTTAATTATTGAGTTTTATAAGCTGAAGATTATATTATTATTATCCAATAATGTTTAATTTTCCTTGCAATATCTACTAACTACGCTTGTTTTTTTAACAAAAAGCGTTTTATATAACTAGCTTCAGATATTTAAACTAATCGATAATATTATTTTCCTTTGGGCCTACATGGCTTTAGTTATTATTTTTTTACCATGTGGAAGAACCTAGCACAAAGGCTAAAAGTTTTGTTGCGAGCCATTTAGCTATGGACACATGGGAAAGTGAGGTCCTTCAGGATCAGGACACATTGGCAGAAAACGATATTCCGTAATAAAAAAATTAAACCAAAACGTCATTTCCCGATGCGTTCAGAAATCGTTGTCATTCCGCTTACAATAGACTTCTAGAGGTCTTCATCCATCGTCGTTATATATCAAGGGTTTAATACAATTCTGCGACTACTTTATTAACATTAATAAGAAAATATTAAACTCTTATTTATTTTTACCTACCTACTATATGAATATATATCCTGATTTATTTATTAACAAATTTAATAAAACATTTAATCTGTAATTGCTTAAAATAATAAATAAGGTCAGATTGTCTTCCCCCGATTTGAATGTGAAACAAGTAATACCATGAATTCCACCTTCGAACTCAACGATCAACCTCTTTGAGTTGTTCCCTATAGTGTGCTAGTCGCAGGGTTGTCGCCCATCGCCCACCGTCCATCGCTGCATCCACCTCATACCACCAGCCCAAAGCAGCATGTGAATGTTTTGTTTTCTTTTCTTTTCCAAACACAATCCGCACCTTGGACATAATCGGCTAAAGGATTTATATCCGAGGGAGCTCCATTACCAGCAGTGGGAGCGACACGCGAGGAGTTACCATAAACCCCCCGATCTAAACTTTGAGGCCCTACCAACGCCCCTATGTGGCACTGACTTGGTCCCTATTCAGGTATGACAACCTCCTTTGGCACTGCTCTTGACAGTTTTCAGTTTGTTCTCGACGCACAGAGCACCCGGCTTTTACGATGCACCCGTTTTTGTAATCGACAACGCAATGTTTGAGATGTGCGTGTGTGTATTTTTTATCTGTATCTGTGTATCCGCTGTACCTTTGTGCTTGCACGGTAGTTTAATTTATAAGTAATAATAATTATTAAACGTTTATTAATATTTGTGAAATGGTAAGTTTTAATACTGGCAGTAGCATGTACTTTATTGAATTAACAAAACTAAAATGAGTAATAAAATTAACTTACTTTTATTAACATTTGAAAGAAAGCCAGCATGGTAGGTATTTCTAACTAAAACGTAAACTGACAATACGAAGTAATTAAAATTATGTAAATATGTATTTAATGAATGTTTGTATCGTAAATCTAAGTAAGCATTTTTAACAAATCTCGATATCGTATTTTTAACGTAAAGTCTTATTATATTTATTTATATAAGTATGCGATGTCAGTACATACTAAGTATGTCTTTAGAGGAAGGTACGAATGCTAAGACGGAATAATTGTGTCAGCAGATCCGCCACCCGCGGGGGAAATCGCTGGAGAGCCTCGAGGACCCGTCGGAGCGGACCTCGCACACGACGTTCTCGGCAGAGGGCGCGGGCGGGCTGTACTACGGCGCGGGGCAGTGGCGGCGCTCGTACGACGACGGCGACATCACGCCGACCAACGACGGCGCGTACGAGGGCGGGGGCACGCTGCCCCGGCCACGTGGTCTCGTGCGGCCGCGGCCGGTAGCGAAGATCGCCGCGACGCCGGCGTACGCGTACGATGAACTAGCCTACTCGGCGCGGCTGCAGCGCGTGGCGTACGGCGCGAGCCCGCACGTGGCGCGCAAGCCGCCGCCGGAGCCGCCCAAGCGGCAGAGCTCGCAGTACGCGCCGTTCACGCGCTTCGGCCAGACCACGGTGGAGATCCACCCGGAGAAGAGCCTGCCGCTGAGCCTGCCCGCGTACCCGAGCTCGGACTCGCTGAGCGTGTCGCTGGACAGCACGGGGCTGCTGCCGCCGCCGCCCGCGCCCTCCTCGCCGCCGCGCCGGTACGACGACGACAAGCTGCGCACGGGATCCGATGCCAGTTTCAAGGTAACTTCATATTACAACATTTTATTGTAACAAATTATCATAAGTCCAGTTACTTCCATAAGTGGCTTGAAACGACACAATATAATAATGTGTTGTTATTATTTTATTATTATTATTATTACTTTGGGGAGGCTTACGTTCAGCAGTGGACGGCAACCAGGCTGATTGATTGATTGATACATACAAGCAACCACATTGTAAACAGTAATTCTACTTATACCGATTATTATTTTATAGCGACAATTATTCCGAATACCTAATAATAATAAGTCTTTCAAATTACCTGTAAAAAAAATAATAAATCCTTATCATTATTCCATTCCAGTCGAGTTCGAGCACAGAGTCGGACAGCATTCCGTTCGCGAACGAGAACGCGGGAACGATAAAGCAGAACCGAGGCCAGATTAGCGGGCGACCGCACACCGTCGACTACGGACGCGCCGGCATAGCCCTGGCCGGCCTGCCGCCGCGGGCGGACATCAAACCCACTACCCCTCACGCCCACCAAGAAAAAGATGAGAAAAGCACCGAACCAGTCGACGTCCTCAACGACATTGGCAACATGCTGGCCAACTTGACAGATGAACTCGACGCCATGTTGGAAGAAGAAAAGCGGCAAGGCTTGACAGATTCCTAAAACGTACTTGAAGTTTGAAGTGAACTCGAATAACACTTTTGAAATTCCAAAGATCGACCGTTTTAACGTGCGGATGTGGAGCCATCAGTTTATTATTTTTATGAAAGTATACAAAACGGCGTTTGAATTGTTTTTTTTTTTGTTTAATGTTTTATCTATGGATTTACAAAAGTTCGATTTACCGTTGGTATTAAACATTCGTAAACGAGGGGTTACAATGTTTTTTTTAATTGGTAAAATGTAATGTCATGTACAAATCTAAAACTTCTCATGTATTTGATACCAAGATTGCGTTTTGAAATACTATTGACCTCTGAACAGAGTCAATTGATGAAAAAGATTTTATTTTCAACAACACAACTTGAATCGGTAGTAGGTATTTCCCGTCTGTGACTTTTTTTAAAACGGATTTTGATAGTAGGTACGAGTATATATTGCGACATGAATTACATATTGAAGACATTTCTATATACTGATGGCCCCAAAGTGTTAAAGAATGCAATATGACTTAAGCAATGAAGTACTTTGTCCATATAAACTGTTATCGACTCCGCTTGCTTAGCACAGTAATTTTGTTACTATACACGTCCTGCCAACGCCTGCGTTTTATACTTATCCAATGGATATACCTACACTATATGTACTATAGTTTTCTATCTACGTAGCATTTGTACCGATGTAGTATATTTTATACATATTTAATGTATGTATCGTTCAAATATTAATATTATTATCATTATTTTCAAATTTGATAAACCGTTTGTCTTTTGTTGACTTATTTAAGTATGTTTTGTAATACGTAGTTCCTTATTTAATTCATGTACAACGGTTTATTTCAACAATGGAGTGACGGAGGTTAGTTATAGACGGATCCAAAAACAGATGAAAGTGGCTATTTTTGTAAATATTATTTTACTTAAATTATGTCATAGATAAAATATATCCCAGTAGCTAGTTTTTCATGTACAATAATAAAATTGTAGATTACTCGATTTAAAGTAGAAAGGAGTAGTTAGAATTTATACAAAATATTAGCTCTAGAGATAGTGTGAAAATTTAGGGGTAACGTGATTAATGTATCATAGACATTCATTTAGTGATAGACCTCATAGTTATTGTATGTTAACATTCTTGTATTGCATTAAGGACATGCCGGACGCCATGCCATGCTTCCAAAAGCGGATATCAAATATATAAAACATTTCCCAGAGTCAGCTTTAGCAGTCTTATTCAACAGCTCGCTACCATAAACAAAAAAAAACCGCCATAATCGGTGGCCATAATTTTTATCGCGCGTACCTTGTTACATGGAAATAATTATAAGCGTTAAAATTACGATCTCTTTTGTTGTTTCCTAATATTTTTAACGCATGTCCTCGTAAACGTGATATTTAGAGGCCATAAAAGGAATGAATACTCTTCGTACCGTTTTTGATGTTGTAAATAAAAAACGTGAGGAAGACGTTGTATTGATTGGCTGTACCGTATATTTTTAACACTTGTTTCGAAAAAAAAGAGTAAATTTTCTTTTTTTTAATATGTATCTAGTTCAAAAGAATTGAAATCAGACAGTATGACAATATAAAGTAGAAAACCCACATTTTTAAAAAAGAATTTAATAACTAAAATAAATGAAAGAAAAAACAACATTCTTCTTCTTACTTCCATAGCCATACAACATTTTAAACGGTGACGAAAAATATTCTTTATAATCATTAACACTGTTACTAACACCACAATTGTACAATAATAACAACAACTAAACATAGCAAAGTATGAATAAACAATAAGCTTTTTGTAAATATCATAACATCCGTGTTTCTATACAGTCTCCTTTGATAACGGCTCGTATTTAGACATTTTGTATTACCTATTTAACTGAATTATCCCTATTTGTTAAAATTGACATGGCGTGTTTTTTTAATCAAAACAAAATAAATACGTGTAGAGTATTAAACCTAGGTAGCAGTCAAGAAATTAATCTGATTTAGTTTTTTTTTAGTTTGTGTTGTTTTAATTTTGCCCGATGATGAATTCAATCGATGTTGTCAGAAATGTTTAATAAACAGTACAATAAGAAATGTCATGTATTGTTCCTTTTGGTGTTAATGAAATAATTTTTGGCATTCGTAATTAAACCTCCTTTGAGTGGTGTCGTCCAAGGGCGAAATAAAAAAAATACTACTCACATACTTCTCCTTATAAAAAAAATGTGTGTAAAATTATGAAGGTGTCAGATAAACGAATAAGGTTTAATGCTCTATTCGTTATTAAAGTTATTTAATAAAAAACCCAACATTAATTAAGGAAAAAACACGATATACGCCGTCACTCTCTATTTAATAAAATTTGTATGACGCTAGAAAGGTGCTAGAAATAAAATTGTAAAAAACAACTGTTATAGAAACATCAATGACTATAAACGTGTTTTTCTTTGAACTAGTCAAAATTGTTCGAGTGGCGGTCCGTAATGAAGTTGTAAACGAATCATTATTTTTAACTTACTTGACACAGCTTAACTTCCTTATCTTACTTATTTTATAATTCAGTTCTTAATTTGAATAAATATATTTGTAATATCCATTATGCGTCTTTTTACCCCAGCCCATTGATAACTATCCCTATTTTGCTACAGGCACATTGTTCATGTCTGAAAAAAGAAGCTCGCAGATGATAAAAACTATCTTCTGAAAAAAAAATCCCTTCCTAATTAAATTATTCTTACTTTTTATAAGAATAGCAAAATCACACCTTAAAAATTGAACAAAATAACAAACTGTTAAATCAGGCTTTAAAATTCTTTCAATGTGGGCGTGATATTTTGTAGTTTTGCAAATAAACCTACATAATGATGACTTTATCTATGAAAACAATGTCGAAGCGATGAGATGTGCCCTGGTAAGATATTTTAATGATTCAGTTCCGCATTTTGGCCGTGGAAAATCATCACGCTTGTTTTGTTTCTAGCGTAATTTTTGTGGTGAATAAACGAAATAATTTAGTTTGATATTTGCCACCTACGCTCTTAAATCACGTAAAAAATCTTTAATTTTTTCTCAAAGTTTTTTATACTTCCCGCTGTAATTTCTATATCCCATTCCCTACTCTATGCTTGAGCATTTGAAAGTTTAAAAAAACTATTACTAAAACAAAAATATAATATTACCTAATGTGTGCATCAGTCTCAAATAGTTGAGGTACATACGTCTCTCTTTAACAATAACAAAAATCTCTCATTAACACTAAAATCCGTTTCCTATTACGATTTCGTCTAAATTTTCTCATATTTTCCGAGAAAATACTGAAAACTGAAAACCAACCTAAATCCTTGAACGCCCATTGGATCTTGAATGTGACAGATCCGAACACGACCAATCAGAGCAGAGGATTCCGGATCGATGCGGACCCGACTGACCATAGAGAACAAACAAAATGTCACATTTCCCAGTTGTCATCTATTCATCTAACTATACGTCGCTGCGCGATCGATAATACAATTTGGTGTTCGGGGTCTGAGGAGGTCGTTTCAGTATTGAGCCGTTGATGGATTGTCTGGTTTAGTGTTCTAATATTTAAAAAGAAATTACATAAGTGCTAAAATGGAGGCAGCTGGAGCGTATGGCGGTGGAAAAGCTGGCGGTGCGTTCGACCCACAGGCTTTTATACAGAGGCCTCCCGTGATCGTCAGGGCGGTCTGTTGGGTAAGGACACCTTACAACAGTTACAACATACCTAATCTATCACACCATAACATTTTTACAACTTTATGAGCCCGTATATTGCCAGTTCTCTATACGGATAATTAATTTAGTCAACATTTCTACTTGCTTGTACTTATTTGCACTATTACTCTGATTCTTACTGAACCGTAACCTATTACATGTATATTATAATGTTACACATTAGCTTCTGTATTGTGATAATAACAAGGAGATCCGTCAAGGACCACAGAGTTAACTTGTTAAATTCAATTAAATTTTGTTGAGATATATTCAAACTAAATATGTCCCTACTTAATTTAATTAATATAAACATTTTTATTAAATCGAATAACTTGATGAAATTTACACCTTCAAATGTTAAACTGAAAATTAATAGTTCAGTACATTTTGTCGTCAGCATTGACAAACTAAAAATATTTTAGCCACAATACTGCAGTATTAAGACTTTTCTTTAGACAGGTTGCAAATATTATGTGTGATCATAGAAGAGAACCAAATTGGATGAAGTTATTTTTGTTAAGGGACAAATCAATAGTATCCCGTACTTGAACTTTTGTATCATAAGTAAGATTGATGAATGTAACTGAAGGGAAAACAATTTGCATGGATTTTTATTTTCAACAATTCGGAAGAAAGGTTGAGATGCCTTTGCCGTTGAGAGGCTCAAAACATTCAATTTCTTGATAATCAAGACACTCCTATACATCTTAAATCATATTTTTGTAATGGCATTTATACTTAATTCTACAACAATTAAAATATTGATCAATATGACATCAAAAACTGATCAACTATTGATGCCTGCTTTGCATTTTTAACTTTAATTTACTGACTTGTTTTTAAGTCTTAATTAAATGTTACGAAATTTCATATTAGTAACTAAATAATAGCCCTCTATCAAATAGCAACAGACACATCCAAAATCTCCAATATTAAGTTATTTATTAACTGTATTTTTTTCTCTGTGAGTAATTCTGGTAAGACTCCAGAAACAATAATAAAAAATCTTAAAAGCCCTTGCATACCTACCTCAATATTATTTATTCTAATCATGTATTTGTACTGTTCCACCATTTTAACAAGGTAGGCTGTATCATTAACCTTGGTGTTTGATTACCTGTGAAATCAAATTGGTTTCTAATGTTATCACTACATGTTACAACATAGACATAGTCAACAGTATAATGAGTTATTTCACCAAACATCAAACACGTTTGGTAATGCATAATCAGTGTATTTTACCTAAGTGTATGATAAGTAAAAGGGCACACTTAATATGACTTTGGAAAGAAAAATAGAAAAATAGTGCACAATCAGTTTGCTGCAGATAAAATAAACTGTGAAATTGTCACATCAAGAAATGAAATCTTAGAATGTTTTTGAAAGATCAATGCCTAATCTCACTTAGTGTATGTAGCCTAGATGCTTAGGTATTTGTTAAGTCATTTCATTTATAAATCTCTTTATGTGAAATTGTGCAGAATTACTCATAGTTGAACAACACTTAAAGGAAAAGAAACAATGAGACAAGAAATAGAAGAAGCTTTTAATTTATACAGGTGCACAAAAATAACAATGGAAATTGTTTAATATTTCCTCAACAACAACATTTTCTATTGAACCAAGTGCAATTCCTATTTCTCGATTGTCTAGTGGTTTAAGTATTGGGCCGTGGTCTCAAGGTCCTGGGTTCGATTCCCGGGTTGGGAACAATTCGTGACGATTTTTCCGAACGCAACATTTTCGTCAAGCTTAATGATTAAGCCAAAACCCATCTTTGTAACGAAAACATGATTTTTAATGATAAAGGCGTTTGCTCTGCAGTCTGGGCCATCTTTCACCTCTAAACCTCTTGTTTGTTAAGTCTGGGGCCCCTAGAACCCGGTCTAGGGGCCCCAATCGATCACGGGGCCCTGGGCACGTGGCTATTGTGCCCAGTGGGAAAGATCTGCCTGCAAAGTGACGCTAACAAGCGTCGCCTTTACTTTACAAGTGCAATAACTTCAATGAGACTCTTTGCTCCCCAGCTGTTCAGCGTGATCGTGATGGGCTGTATATCAGCTAAAGGCTGGTACGTGGACAGCAAGGACGGCAAGGAGTACTGCGTGTACAACAACGACACGAACGCGTGCAACTACGGCGTCGGCATCTCCGTGATCGCGTTCGTCGCGTCCGTCGGGTTCATCGTCGGCGAGTACCTCTTCGAGCAGATGTCCTCCGTCAAGACGAGGAAGCACTATGTACTGGCTGACCTTGGATTCTCCGGTGAGTGTCTTAACATCTTTTACCCTACGGCTAAGTGTGATATCTTCTGAATCAGGGTTTAGGTCTAAGATGTCATCTCTCAAAATTAGGAGAACACTATATATACTGGCTGTTTTCGCCTTCTATGGTAAGTATCCTAGTGTCTTTCTTCCTTGATCCAGATGGCTCAGTTGATCGCCTTCAATATCTGGCTTTCGATGTTGTCCGACTAGACTAGGAACCATGTGCTGGCTGTCATCGTCTTCTCTGGAAAGTGTCCTTACGTATTCCGAAGGTATTCGGGATTTGCACAGTTCGTCGGCTTCAGTATTGTCTCTTCGATGTCGTCTTTCAACATAAGGTAGCATCATATGCTGACCGATCTATGCTTCTGTGGTAAGTGTCTTTACATCTTCCATCGACGTATTTCCCAAGACCTGGCACGTGGACAGCAAGGACGGCAAGGAGTACTGCGTGTACAACAACGACACGAACGCGTGCAACTACGGCGTCGGCATCTCCGTGATCGCGTTCGTCGCGTCCGTCGGGTTCATCGTCGGCGAGTACCTCTTCGAGCAGATGTCCTCCGTCAAGACGAGGAAGCACTACGTGCTGGCTGACCTGGGATTCTCTGGTGAGTGTCTTAACATCTTTTATCCTACGGCTAAGTATGATATCTTCTAAATCAGGGTTTAAGTCTAGGATGTCATCTCTCAAAATTAGGAGAACCCTATATGCTGGCTGATTTCTTCTTCTATGGTAAGTGTCCTAATGTCCTTCTTCCTTGATCCAGTTGGCTCAGTTTATCGCCTTCAATTTCTGGTTGTCAATATCGGCTGTTAAGACTAGGAAGCGCCATATTGTACTGGCTGTCCTCGTCTTCTCTGGAAAGTGTCTTTACAACTTCCGTAGCTATTAGGGATGGCTCAGTTCGTCGGCTTCAGTATTGTGTCTTCGATGTCGTCTTCCATTATTAGGAAGCACCATATGTAGACCAATCTATGCTTCTGTGGTAAGTGTCTAAACATCTTCCATCGATGTTTTACCCAAGACCTGGCACGTGGACAGCAAGGACGGCAAGGAGTACTGCGTGTACAACAACGACACGAACGCGTGCAACTACGGCGTCGGCATCTCCGTGATCGCGTTCGTCGCGTCCGTCGGGTTCATCGTCGGCGAGTACCTCTTCGAGCAGATGTCCTCCGTCAAGACGAGGAAGCACTACGTGCTGGCTGACCTTGGATTTTCTGGTGAGTGTCTTAACCTCTTTTATGCTACGGATTATTTCGTCGTCTTCTTCATCGGGGAGGAATTCTTCGATGTCATCTGTCAAAATTAGGAGAATCCTATATGCTGGCTGATTTCGTCTTCTATGGTAAGTATCTTAGTGTCCTTCTTCCTTGATCCAGATGGCTCAGTTGATCGCCTTCAATTTCTTGTTTTCAATGTCGGCTGTTAAGACTAGGCAGCACCATATGCTGGCTGTCATTGTCTTCTCAGAAATGAAAAGTGTCTACATCTTCCGTAGGTATTAGATATTGCTCAGTTCGTCGGATTCAGTATTGTGGCTTCGATGTCGTCTTTCAACATTAGAAAGCACCATATGCTGACCGATCTATGCTTCTGAGGTAAGTGTCTTTACATGTTCCATCGATGTATTACCCAAGACCTGGTACGTGGACAGCAAGGACGGCAAGGAGTACTGCGTGTACAACAACGACACGAACGCGTGCAACTACGGCGTCGGCATCTCCGTGATCGCGTTCGTCGCGTCCGTCGGGTTCATCGTCGGCGAGTACCTCTTCGAGCAGATGTCCTCCGTCAAGACGAGGAAGCACTATGTGCTGGCTGACCTGGGATTCTCCGGTGAGTGTCTTAACCTCTTTTACGCTACGGTTTATTTCGTCGTCTTCTTCATCGAGAAGGAAATCCTCGATGTCATCTCTCAAAACTAGGAGAACCATATAATATGCTGGTTGATTTCTCCTTCTATGGTAAGTATCTTAATGTCCTTCTTCCTTGATCCAGATGGGTAAGTTGATCGCCTTCAATTTCTTGTCTTGTTTTCCATATGGTCCGTCTAGAGTAGGAAACACAATGTGCTGCTGATCTTGGCTTCTCTGGAAAGTTTCTTTACAACTTCCGTAGGTATTAGAGATGGCTCAATTCGTCGGCTTCAGTACTGTGTCTTCGATGTCGTCTTTCAACATTAGGAAACACCATAATATGCTGATGCGTCCATGCTTCTGTGGTAAGTGTTTTTACATCTTCCATCGAAGTATAACTCAAGACCTGGTACGTGGACAGCAAGGACGGCAAGGAGTACTGCGTGTACAACAACGACACGAACGCGTGCAACTACGGCGTCGGCATCTCCGTGATCGCGTTCGTCGCGTCCGTCGGGTTCATCGTCGGCGAGTACCTCTTCGAGCAGATGTCCTCCGTCAAGACGAGGAAGCACTACGTGCTGGCTGACCTGGGATTCTCTGGTGAGTGTCTTAACATCTTTTATCCTACGGCTAAGTATGATATCTTCTAAATCAGGGTTTAGGTCTAGGATGTCATCTCTCAAAACTAGGAGAACCATATATGCTGGCTTATTTCGCCTTCTATGGTAAGTATCTTAATGTCCTTCTTCCTTAATCCGGATGGCTAAGTAGATCGCCTTCAATTTTTGGTTTTACATATCGAACGTCTAGACTAAGAAGAACCATGTGCTGGCTGTCCTCGTCTTCTCTGGGAAGTTTCTTTACATCTTCCGTAGGTATTAGAGATGGCTCAGTTAGTTGGCTGCAGTATTGTCTCTTCGATGTCGTCTTTCAACATTAAGAAACAGCATATGCTGTCCGATCTATGATTCTGTGGTAAGTGTCTAAACATCTTCCATCGATGTTTTACCCAAGACCTGGCATGTGGACAGCAAGGACGGCAAGGAGTACTGCGTGTACAACAACGACACGAACGCGTGCAACTACGGCGTCGGCATCTCCGTGATCGCGTTCGTCGCGTCCGTCGGGTTCATCGTCGGCGAGTACCTCTTCGAGCAGATGTCCTCCGTCAAGACGAGGAAGCACTACGTGCTGGCTGATTTGGGATTCTCTGGTGAGTGAGCTCTTTTATGCTACGGTTTATTTCATCGTCTTCTTTATCGAAGAGGATGACTTCGATGTCATCTGTCAAAATTAGGAGAATCCTATATGCTGGCTGATTTCGTCTTCTATGGTAAGTGTCTTTGCGATTCCCTCCTTGATCTAGATGGCTAAGATGATCGCCTTCAATTTATTGTTTTCCATATGGTCCGTCTAGAGTAGGCAACACCATGTGCTGGCTGTCCTCGTCTTCTCTGGAAAGAGTCTTTACAACTTCCGTAGGTATTAGAGATGGCTCAGTTCGTCGGCTTCAGTATTGTGTCTTCGATGTCGTCTTCCAACATTAGGAAGCACCATATGATCGATCTATGCTTCTGTGGTAAGTGTCTTCACATCTTCCATCGATGTATTACCCAAGACCTCGCACGTGGACAGCAAGGACGGCAAGGAGTACTGCGTGTACAACAACGACACGAACGCGTGCAACTACGGCGTCGGCATCTCCGTGATCGCGTTCGTCGCGTCCGTCGGGTTCATCGTCGGCGAGTACCTCTTCGAGCAGATGTCCTCCGTCAAGACCAGGAAGCACTATGTGCTGGCTGACCTTGGGTTCTCTGGTGAGTGTCGTAACTTATCTTACCCTACGGCTAAGTATGATATCTTCTAAATCAGGGTTTAGGTCTAGGATGTTATCTCTTAAAATTAGGAGATCACTATATATGCTGGCTGATTTCGCCTTTTGTGGTAAGTGTCTTAGTGTCCTTCTTCCTTGATCCAGATGGCTAAGTTTATCTCCTTCAATATCTGGCTTTCGATGTCGTCCGTCTAGATTAGGAAGCACCATGTGCTGGCTGTCCTCGTCTTCTCTGGAAAGTGTCTTTACATCTTCCGTAGGTATTAGAGATGGCTCAGTTTGTCAGCTTCAGTATTGTGTCTTCGATGTCGTCTTTCAACATTAGGAAACACCATAATATGCTGACGGATCTATGCTTCTGTGGTAAGTGCCTTCACATCTTCCATCGACGTATTACCCAAGACCTGGAACGTGCGCAGTAAAAGCAATTAAAAACGGTTTTAAATTACCCAATGTGATTAAAAACTATAACTATCGATCTTCCTAAACCAAGCCCCGAAGGTTTTTTTGATAGCAAAACAAATAAGGGCGGGAATATTTGCCAGAACTTAGCCTCGATTGAACGAGTTTCGAAAGGAAGCAAGCAAAAATATTATTGGCAGGTGGTAATTTCGCCTCTGAACAATTCTCGATTGCTATCTGCCAGAGATAGTTTTAATTTAACATTATCAATATAATGTTTGTATCTTGTATAACCTAAAAACATTTTTTCGCACACTTGGTATCAATCGTTCATAGCTATTTTTTAATTTCAGTATTGCTGTGCTAAAGGCCTATGCTCTCTTAGTGATAGGATATTTATGCACCACAAACAACTATGCTAATGATTTCGCATTATTTAAATAACTGCCTGGCACACTAGCCAGTGGAGCCATAGTGAACTATTCTTAATGCGATAGACAAACATACTGGGCACATATGCAAATGTGTAATGTACATACGGATTTTACGTAATATATTATTGTAAATGCAGTGTGACATAAATGGATAGCTGGCAGAATGTCTACTGGCACATCATTCTTGTAAAAATAATTAAGACAGCTTGGTAGCCTAGTGGTAAGAGCGCTGCTTGCTTCACATGTGCGTCGTCGGCGATTCAAATACCGCCATAAACGCAACTCTTGATTATCAAAATTCTATGTGCGGAAAACATCGTAAGGAAACCTAGACACTACGAGTAGGTGTGTGACATGGAGAAGGCTATGGCAAACCACTCCTTCAAAATTGCCAAGAGAGTTTTGTGTGTTTCATTTCATGCAATGATCGCGAATTCGTGACCCTCAGTAATGAGGAATACGACTCAAAGAGGAAATAATTTAATGCTTTCACATTACAGTACCTACACAAGTCTCAAGCACAGGTGCACTACCTATTCCCTCAATCACAGAGCTTAATAGAATAGCAACCAGACACAGTACAAAGGGCTTTCCAAGATACAATAGTGTAATTAAACCGGCTACATTTAGACTAGCTGTATAGGTAAACAATTATGTTCCGAACAGAAACCCCAATCAAAAACATATTTGGAACAACAAAACAGCCGCTAAGACTTTAGTAATTTCCTTGACTGAAAGTATCCTACAACTATTATAAAGGCGAGAGTTTGTATGTGTGGATTTATGGATGTGTGGATGTATGGATGTTTGTTACTCTTTCACGTAAATACTACTGAATGGATTTGAATGAAACTTTACCACAATATAGCTTATACATCAGAATAACACATAGGATATTGGAAATCGAAATCCAAGCGGACGGAGTCGCGGGCGGCCGCTAGTAACTCATAAAAAATTTAAAGGGAATATGTAGGTTCGAATAAATACTTTATTTTCTGCTTCATTCAATCGTAAGACCTATCGTAAATAAAGTGTGACGTCATCACGACGACACCGCGAATGTAGGGCACGAATATAGGCTCAATAATGTAGGCTAGGTACAGTGACACTTGAGAAATTCATGCATTTTTGGGATCTTGAGAATGTTGTGTAACTTTCTTCTTACAGTTTCGGTTTATTCGAAAAGTAAACTTATGAATTCATATTTATTACTAAGCTGAGGTGCGATTCACTATGCACAAATGTCATAAAAGCCTTGGTCGCAGTGGCTGTGTATGTGTAGCACCTAATAAGGTGACAGTACTTTTAGGTATTCTTTGAGAACTATTTCAACGATGCACGCACGATACTAAAACATCGAACGATGTTAAGCCTGACTCACTCACTGATTTCAGCAAGAGCGCATCGAACTAGTATTGCTTAGTGAATTGCATAGCAGGTCAAACTCACAATTAAGTGTTTTCTAACCTTATTACTGTGCCATTTATTATCAAAAACATGATATCTTTGGTGTATCCGAATTGAATAAAAATAAGATAGAATGAAATGTATGTAGGGAAGGTATAAAATTGTCCTTGCTACAAAGGCTGTTGAATCAGTCCAAAATTCGAACGGAATGAAGCATTGCCTTTATTTTTACTCACAGAGTTAAAATAACTTGGAATTGATTTTTATATAAATAACTTTAGTGAAGCCAATGCTGGTTGCTGAGATCGGACTTCTGTCAGGTACCTACATTGCACAATATTATCAAACCATTTCACCACCTTTTGATAAATTCCGCTTAGAAGATCTGGAAAATAAATTGACAGCTACATTATGTACCTACTTATTATTTAGAATGAATTTGACCACCATGCTTGTAAGTAAAATGGTCACATATTTTTATGATCCGACGGTAAAATCCGTTATCGATGTTTATCTTAACAGCCATAACAACCACGAACGACACTTCTGTAGCTTACTTGACGCTTTTATTATTTCGTCTAACACTATATGCCTTCCAACAAAAAAGATGGACGTGTCAAAGAAGTCATTTTGAAACGTTAACAATCGAAGCCAACTATTCCTTTATAATATCTTCAATTCATATCAGTTTCGGGTTACAGTTTATAGTGCAAACAGGAATAACGGTCACAATTGCAGAGGTTCCAGCCCGTGACCCGCTGACCCGCGACCTAACTTTATTAGGGCACTTAAATCCACTTAGCAAGGAACTCGGAGCCCATTCCGATCTCGGCTCTCATTAACCAACCTGATGGATTTAGTCTGAATTCAGTTTATTTGGTTCTTGCTGAGTTTAGAGCTAGATTTGTTTGGGTTTTGCTCTGGAAAAGATTAACAGACAATCAGAAGGAAATAAAGTGCATTATCTGCCTTCAAAACTCTTATTTAGATTGCGCTCTCTTACAACTTATTCGTTACTTAAAAAGTTACTCACCTACAGGAAAATAACAAAATGAAACTCAAAATATTCTTTATTAAAATAGGCTTCATAGAAACAATTTTTAATCATCAGAACATTACAAACGACGCCTCTAACACAACTGTTACATATGTATGACAAGGGATTCTTGGAAAAGACGAATAATTCTAAGGTTAATATTGGACATCGCTTAAGTATCGCTTGCCTTGGCAAGCGATACTTAAGTGAAATGTTTATAGTGAAATGCAAGATCTTGATCTTGCATAACATTTCACTAACGTGCCATAACTCTTGTAGACTATCGGTCGAGATACTTACTCCGAACCTGAACTTAATGTGGCAGCCTTAATGGTTGCAGATATAAAAGAAAATACTAATATCTAGTAGGTATACCTATAGAAACACTGGAAAAATGCCAGAGCCCTGGGCCCAAAGCATCAATCAGCACTGAATCCAGAACACGTATGAGTGAAAAACCTTGTATCTTGACATTTCAATCACTAAATTAAGCGATTATAACACGGATACTAAAGGTAAAGGTTCATAGTTATTAGTAAAAAATCATTAATTTATAGATGCTCTATCTTTGACCTCGAAACAAACGGTGTTCTAAGTATTCTATTTACCCTTACATATGTATGTCGACATACTATAAAATAAATCAATATGAGGCAGTTTCTTGTGTGTATAATTGAGGTTACCTTTATAACTTTACGTTTAAAGGCTGATTTCGAATGATTAAACCCCTGGTGTACGAGTTTAATGGGTGATCGAAGTCACCGCAGATTTTTTGTACATATAACTATGGAACTACGAGTCATTTGGGTTCTAAAATCGAACGTCTACAAAACAGCAGTGGTGCTGGAATTCGAATTAAATATTTCTACTCTATTATCTATGCACATTTTTCTTACACCTCTTCGTATTTTTCTGGTACCTACTCAGACCCAGTGAACCATACCTATACTTTTCCGCGCGCACATAATTCGTAATAAAAGAATCGAAGTGAATTCTTTGCAAAAAGGACACTGTAATTGAATCAGCAAAACGCTTTCCATGTCACTGGCGTGAACGACCCTTTCCAACTCAATATATCCATACCTAGGATGAAATCACCGCAAGAAAGTAAGGTGCGACTTGAAGCAAATTGGTCGTGAGGATAGATTTAAAACCGTCAGAAATGCCCTCGCCATACTCCGACCCGGTCCGAAAAAAGCACTTAAATTTGAAGGGACGGTCGCTTTTTATCGCAGCGACAGCATGTTGAAACATTGCAGTATGTCGAACAAATTAATGACACAGTTTTCTGGTGTCAGGGCATACCTTACGATTTAAATCTTTGGCCGTGAGTTCATATTATTTGACTCTGGTACGTGCGTGCTAATTGTACCTTAGCCTTTGTGATAGATTTTATTGAAAGGTCACGGCGTATGTCTTCGTTATTGTCGATCTCGTGTCGCCAATACATATTATTAGCAGAATCAGTCACTTGTTTAGTAAGAGTTATTTCTGTAGGGTCGAAATCGAAACCTGATTGGATGGAATTTCAAAACTTGCAAGTCCAAATTAAAGTTTTCAGCTTGCCAGTTGAAATCGTGTTGAGGCTCAAAGTACTATGTAAAGCCCTCTACAATTTACTCTTATACTTTTACAAGTGGTGTCTAAAGAAATACATTGACTTATTTCTTATCTAGACGCGGCTCCTTAAAGTACAAACTTTCGACTGACTATAACAGAAGAGCCCCTTCTCAGTTCTGTTTAAACACCATAAATGAGGCAATCATCGCACATGTTCAAAACTAATATAAAAGTACTATTTGGTGTTCTCCAGTATTTACTTGTTAGACGCTACAAAATACGGCTATGAGATGAACTTATTCTTTACTTAAGTTCGTCTGTAAAAACCAAACTTCTGAGCATTCAGGAAAAAGTATATGACATATATTTTCTCCTATTATTATCCCTTCTTACTTTGTTCTCCTCTCTCTATACATCATCTATTTCCAGCGTTCTGGGCGTTCCTGTACTTCGTCGGCTTCTGCTACCTGTCGAACGCGTGGGGCAAGACCGAGAACCCGCCCAACGGCACAGCTAACAACATGCAGGGCGCCATTGCGTTCTGCTTCTTCTCTATTTTTGCTTGGGTAAGTTTTTTTTATACATTTTTCATACGAGCGACCGCCGCGTGGATTTCGGTTATATGTACTAAAGCCTAAGCCTTCCTCGTCACATGGAATATCCAACACAAAAAGATTTTTTTAATTCCAACCAGTTGTTCCTGAGATTAGCGCGTTCAAACAAACAAACAAACTCTTCAGCTTTATTATAAGTATTAGTATAGATTAACTATTGAACAGAATCAATAGAAGATTTGATAAGATACTGATTTTGAGGAAACATTAAATTCTGACTCTAAAATTCCTGTTTAGGAGTGAACTCTGAAACTTCAGACTTTCAAGACTTATCCCAGTAGCTGGCAAATGACTACAGAGTTATTTTGCTCATCACTTGAGGATTCAAAATCCTCAAGAGATGACCGAAGCTGAAATTTTAAAGAGCTTTTAGGATATAACAAACTTTAACAATTGCATAAGCATCTTCTCCGTACCATGGGAATATTTTGGCAAAATTCTTTTTATGTATTATTAATACTAGTAGTACCTAATACGATCCCGAGCAATTAAGTTGTCCTTTTGCGAAATAATCCTTTCGAGTCTCGCTAGGCATTATGCGACTAAACCTTCACCACCATCACCATCAGCCTATCGCAGCCCACTGCTGGACATAGGCCTCTCCTAGGACTCTCCATTTAGCCAGATCCTCGGCGACTCGCATGCAGCCTTCTGAACCTTCTGATCGACACCAAAACTCCGATGTGTTTCATAGGTGGGAAGCGCATTCTTCGCACTGCAGCGGTTCCGCATGGGCGCGGAGGCGGCGTTCGCGCCCGCGTACGAGGTGGAGGGCGCCGGCAGCCCCGGCTCCTTCCCCGCCTACCCCGGCGCGCCCGACCCGCAGCCCGCCTACAGCGACCCGCCCTTCGCGCACCAGCAGTCAGGTGAGCGTCCAGTGCCTGTGTTCTGGTCTCCGGGTTTAAGTAAAACACCCCAAGAATGACGCCCAACTTGGGGCTAATTATCATGAATGGCGCCCAACATGGGGCTGATAATCATGTCAGCCCCGCGTTGGGCGCCATCCTTAATTTTATACTACGAATATGTAGGTTTCTTTAAGTGGGTTCAAGTATGAAAAACCCCAAGAATGGCGCCCAACATGGGGTTTATAGTCATGTCAGCCCCGTGTTGGGCGCCATCCGTAATCTTATATTTTGAATAGGTTTATTTAACTAGATGAACAAGGTAAACGCAAATGATTTGTAATATTTCCTATTGTGTCGTCAAACCAGTAATAATCCGACATTGATTGTTCTAAATAACAGCAAAAAGAAATTAACGCCACTTTCGAATAAGGTTTTCATTCCTTATCTGACAGTCTGACATTTTAACTTGTTAAGACACAGTAAGAAAGCCTTTGAGAAGTAACTGAAACAGGACTTAATATCTGTCATTTCAAAACTTTTCAGGAAACATCGACTACACAGCGCCCACGTACTAAGCCGATGGACGGATAAGCTTTCGGCCGGTAATTTACTTCACTGTTGTGTTCGCTGCCGAGTAAGTAATAATTAATGCAAGGTCCACTGGCCTCGGCGAGATGTGACTACTGATTTTCAACCCTATCTCGATGACATGTAGACACATTTTGTACTATCCGTCTCTGTCAATATTGGTATAAGACGGAAGTCGCACCAGATTGTATAGCTACGTGGTCATAACCTACTTGAATAGGGATTTGAACTTTATCTTAACGAGATAAGGTAGAAACTTCTATGCTTGTTATATTTATACTTAAATCACAATGTTATTGACACCTGTCAAATTTTCATCAAAAAATTCGATCCGTAAAAATGTTGTGGAAGTTTGACAGAAAGTTGATCTGGTATATTGTTGACTTCATTTATTATATTATAGTAACTATTTGAAAGGATTCTGTAAACTTATTTATTGCATTTCTTAATCCCAAATCATGAATCATAATCATTTGTACTTAATTATTACTTAATCTTGATATTGCTACGTCCATTGTTTGTACTTTACGTTACATATTTTTTTACCATGTTCATTTATTTGTACAATCCGTACATGAGTATAATATATTGTTTTATATATGTACAATTTTAATAATGATTAATTTACCTAACATAATTTACTTTTGATCTTACATTTATATAGAATCATCCTTAGGATTGTATTCGTGAATTTTCTTAGTATCAACATATTCTAAGACATTCATCACTATGATGTTTTGTCTTTTAAATAAAATTAATTAACGAAGATAATGGATACCATATATCTTAAGGGATACACTTTAAGAGGCATTTTTCATTTTGGTAATACAAGCATAAGTGTAAATGAAAGTTGGTACTGTTTTTTTAAACTCATGTTGTTCCCTAACTACACATTTTAAATAAGACAAGATATGTATTTTAAACGGTTTAGGTACAAGATTTTTTAACTCCAAAATGGCGACTTTGAGATATGAGGATATCAAGAGATCGATATATCTTCAAATATATCACATATTTACGAATACCAATCCAAAACATATATATAAAATATAACGGAACATATATCGCTTCATCTGTACCTGCCGAGGTACGTGTATTTATGACAATATAACCCCCAATATGTATTGTAAAAAACATATATTATGTAAATAACATAAATATATTTAAATTATACACACTCCAGCTCGTGATTTGAATTGTGATATTTGTTTTTGTTTATTTTAAAGTGTAATTATTTGTTAATTTCATCATTAAAATCTTTCCATCGTGCCATTTCTACGCTTTAATATATCATCGTCGCTAGTTCCAATATACATATATACGTTACATAATAGAGGTATGTATTTAAATCTTACGAGCTATTTGCGCCTTGTGTGGTAACTAATACACTATGTTGTTTTGGGAAATGCATTTACGCATAACGTTTGCTATGGGGCGACAAAGGGTTATGTAGGACTGTTGGGAAATAGTCGGATTTCTCTCTAAAACCCAAGGGCGGATTTAGCTCTGGCGCCAGGGGTCACATAGGTGGTCAAGTCAGTATTAATCAGATAATTATTTTCAATTAGTGGTCCACCTAAGTCTTGGAAACAGCTCAGACCCCATGAACCCCTCTGGATCCACCTTTGCTAAAACCTAATGGGTCCTTCTAGCACCAGTTCTGTGTAATAATTTCATAGCATCCATTGTAAATCCTCGTGGTAACTATTAATTTTAATTTCAATATCGATTGTTGAGAATTTTCCCACCTGTTAGTGATAAAGCCTTATATTTGGATGATATACGTCGTTGTGTATTAGTTACCACACCGCAGGCACCTTGTACAATCACATAAACAAGCTTCTAAGCTAATAATATCAGAGTACATTCTTTATTGTAAATTAGGCGAAGTTAAATATGTAGATAAAATTGTCATATCGTCGGATCTCGTACGTTTTAAATAAACCAGCGGTCATAGCTTAGTCGGTTTAAATATGTTAATAATGTTCATTGTAATATGCTTTGATTGTTGCTGGATAATTAAGGCCCATTTCGCCACTTTTTTGATATTTTCCGTTTAAGATATTTTGATAGATAATATAAGTAAAGTTATGTCAACCGTCTGTCAACTGTCAAGTATGATATGATAAGGGCATAATATCACAAAGTGGTCAAATAGAGCCTTAATCTAGTATTTATTTATGTGCTTCGGGCGGTGTATATTTTCACTTGTTGTAAATTCAAGTATTCTTGAACCGTTGTCAAGTATTTGATTGTGCGAGGCAATTTAAGCCGCATGTGTAAGGCATAAGGTGTAAATTGGATTGTAATGCAAACTGTAAATCTTGATACTTGAATATGGTTGTAGAATACGGATCTGTGAGTGAAGTGCAATGCTGTAATGTGGAGAAGTAATGGTATGATTGGTTCAGCGTACGTAAAGCGAAATGATCGATCTTAGGTAGGTCAATGGGGGATGATAGTAAATCTTTTTAAGGTATCGAAGAACGTAAATCGTCATATTTGAATTGTAATGAATTCAAGACGGTTTATAATTAATTTGAACGTTAAAAGGGATAAGAAAGTCTGCGTTTAAATTGCGCCCTCTGATGTTAAATAAAATGAACAGATAAAAAAAAGTAACATTTTACATCATTGCACTACATTCGTTGCAATATGATCTGTGCATTCAGTATTATAATTAAAAATATATACATAATATTAATGTTTAAGCGCTTTATCCAAGATCATAGTATTTTTTTAAAAGATGATATTTTAGGAATATTCCTATCTCGGATAGAATTAATTGTTTATAATGTATGCAGCATTTCAATTATTACACGATTGTTTTGTCCTAAATATAGCTAGCAGGTGCCTCTCGAAAGATGTAAATTATTAACGAAGAAAAAACTATAAATAGATAATGTAAGTTTATCTGATGGTATGTCGCAATTTTTTACTAGGTGGAGTTGACGTTGCTTGGGTGGTAAGGTCCATGTTGCATTCTCGGTTTGAACAATTTATGAGTATTATTTAACCAAATCTACATCATGAAAAAGGTTCTTTCAAACTGTTATTTGTTCATTGATATTTGACATCTCTTGTAAACCAATCACAACGCAGTTGATCCTAATAACCAGACTTTTCATTCAGGATCATATTCCGAGCTCCGAGGCAATGGCCGAGGATGCAACCGGGAGAGGTGCTATTATGATGATGAATTCAGTTGGACCTAGCAAAGTCACGCCACAGTATGTTTGGTTCTAAGCCTCGTATTAAAATAAATCGCACTCAACTCTGAATTCGATCTTGAAGCGAACTTGATATGTCTTTCTCATATAAAGCAGCATCTCAAGTCTGATCTAAGAGTTGTTATTTATTAATACGAGCCTAAAACACTCATTAGTTCATCTAAAGTGACGCCACCTAGTGAAATCTTGCGTAATGAGCTCAAGTGAACTTGAGCAGCCTAAGTTGCGGGCTTAAATTGGAGTACAAATAAGTGTTTACGAGTGTAATAATTGAAATGCGATGTAGACTGGCGTAGGGCCAGATGGCTGGCTGGCGTTACTGTTATCAGATCTGAATATTAGCATAACACTATTATCACAGTTATCACCGATGAAGGGAAATTATTATAAATGAATGGACGGATTTTTAAAGGTCTGTTCAATCAACTCTGCTTAATTGATTAATTTACCTGGAGGACAGTTGAAAAAATATTTTACTTTTAATAACTACTTGTAAAGAGTGTGAAAGCCATGGCCAACACAAATTTAATTAAATTATTTTAAAATTCCATTATGTTAATAATAATTTAAAATCGTATTTCAACTTATACGATTTTTTTTAAATAAACTATTGATCTGTGACACAAGAATATAAGATTTTTATAGATCTTTAAAAAGATCTGCTACATTTAATTATAGTCCCATGAAATATGGACCTTATTGTAAGTTAATAAGAATGTGAATGGACCGCCAGCTAGCCCGTAGTATTCTTTGTCACTTCCATAGCTTGCACTAACTATTCTTTGTAAAGAGTTCTTAGCAATAATGTTGACGTTTTTCTTGTTCAAATGTACTCTCCTTTATTAAAGTACAGTCTTCTTCCTAAAACTTTGACAGAAGGGTGACGGAATCTAATAATGTAACATTGTAATAACAATTGAAACTAACAACCAAATCTAATAAACTGATTGAAATAAAATAATGGAATACATTTGTTTCATAACTGTTGGTATAACAAATTTGATTTAAAATCTACACACTAGGTAAATCTAGACCACAAGTTTGTGTAAAATACTTCACAATTTTGTGTAAAATACAAATGTGTAATTTTTAATTGTGCATATACGAGTGAAAGTATGCAGTATAAGTATATATGCTTCTTTGCATGAACATGTTTCAAAATTAATATGGGAGAGTACGATTGACTAGTTAGTTGGAGTGTTTGGTCATATCAGTCGTGTAGTAAGGGCAAGTAGACAATTTGTATTTATTACATTAGTTTTAATTGTATTCGTATTATTAATTTTCGAATTTCAGTAATAATATTTCTTCTGTATTGAGATTGAGACTACAAATTGTAATGCTACTATATTGTATATTTGACTAATGTCATACCTACATGAGACAGATATTGGAGAAATATTGTTATTTGAATATTTGTATTTTCGTGCTGAATACATATTGTTTTATAGCAAAATGTGCAATATTTACTAATCTGTTAACATATATTTAATCAATAACGTAATCAAGGAATTGTTGACTCATGTTGAATCAGGCATAAAAGGAGTTTAGTTAAGTAAATTGGCACTTATAATATGGAAAATATCACTTAGTGCTAACCTGGCGAATAATGAAAAGACATAAAAAAACGCTCTAGTCACTGTTTAGATTTGAATATTTGCAGTAATCAGTATTAAATCAATCGTTTTCATGCTAAGTTAAAAGGGTTGAATTATTTTATCAATTCTTATATTGGTTTTTTCACAAATCATCACAATGTGGAAAATATTGAAGAAATCGCAATACATTGGTTCCAAAACTTGTAACGGTTTTTCTATAATGAATATAATGTATGGTAATATCATTAACTCGTTTTCCTGTACACCAGAGCCGGCCCTGTATAATAAAGTACATGTAAATAATTGAATGTTTTCGATGTTGTCTTTGAATAGAAATGAAGTCACTGACTTCCATAATATATTATTGTACCACATTTTTATATTTTTTATTTCGTTGACTGTATTTGATGATTTCTTGTAAGCATTTTATTATGTCATATGTTTATAATGTGATTTCTCTGATTTTTATCTAATTGTATCATGTCTTTTATATAAAAGCAATTTCTCTACTGTTGTAACAGGTATTGTATAAAATAATCGAATTATAAAACATACATATCTCATTAATTTTGATACCGCCTTTTTCACAACAGGAAAATTAATATTACAAACATTTAAAAATACTGATTGGTCATATACCTACTTATTACCAGTTTGCTACTGCATTTCACCGTGAGTGAGGCGTAAGGGCGGATCCAGTTTTGGCGCCAGGAGGGGGGGGGTCACATAGTCGTGGTCAAGTCACTATACATAAAATAATTATGTTGAATTAGTGGTCCATTTAAGTCCTGGAAACCAGCTCAGGAGTCATGACCCACTGACCCCTCCGCCCCCCTGGATCCGCTTTTGGTGAGGCGACTGGAGGCCTTAATATTTACTAGGCAGGACATTTAAGATTTCCCCTGGTGTTGCAAAAGTCTAAGGGTGGTGATTGGTACTATTTTCAGTGAAAAACATGCTCCTATGCCCCCTTATCATATGTATAAAATAATCGGGCCGGCACTATAAGTTGGTATATATTTACAAACAAAAGTGTTGTGATGCCCTTCATATACATGATTGATGTTGTAACGATTGTTTGAAACATTGTAAACAAGTTCTTATGTACACTTATTGTAACGTTGTAGACTTACATATATCTAGAATGTAGATAATGTAACACTATGTTGGTTAGAAGTCTGTTCTGATGATAATAATAATGAAAAAAAACTACTAAACTATAAAAAAAATATTGTAATAAGTGTTGAATATTAACGCTTAAGTTCCGTGTGACGTTAAAATATATAATGTGCGTAAGTTCCACAAATAAACTGGCTATATGAAACAGATTGTACTTAAAATGATAGCTTAACATACTAAGAACCTTTCTTGGTGTTCGGGGACGGGAGAAAAATATCCAGATGAAACTAAAACCGTGTTCTTTAAACAAATAAATTACAGCTCAATTGATTTTGTATGAATTGATATGACTTCATACTTATTTGAAGTAAATAACTCTACATTTTAAAATAGGACAGGTTTTTTTTCTCCTCCCTGATCATTTAGAAGGAAGTGGGCCAAAGAATTACTATTATGAATACATAGGGCTTTCAACCCCATTGTTTATGGGAACATGTTCAGTACAATTAATTTGAAATTGATCAAAATATTTATAGTTTAAGGGTTCTTATTCAAAAACTATGCCTTGCGCTTTTAAATATTTTATTTATTATTCGAATGACCAAATAATAAATTAATTACTTTCTTGTTAATATTTTTTTTGTATCAAGAAAAGTAAAATACGTGCGAAATAAATCGTTTTATGTGTTTTATAAATAGGCACGACGACCTAAATTTTCCGATATCATGTCTGTTAGATAAAATTGAGACAGACAAAATAAATAAGTCTGTTGACAAGGCCAAAAATATAGCTACCTAGGTTCACTTACGACTGATATACTTATTTGAAATAAAACCGAATAAAAAATAAATAACATCTAGGTATGTCCTAGCAACTCGGTTATTTACCTAAGCATTTATCTGTCGGTGACGCATAATGCTCATTATTCGTTAAATAGACACAATGTTAGATCACAAAGGTATACCTACCTGTGCATTTTATTTACTAACAGCCGTGTAACAGTTTTCCTTGTCTTTTTTTCTATTGTTTTATTAAGTACCGAACTTACTTACCTTACATATTATTATGCGATCAAATGCAAACAAGCTTGTTTCGGTACTATTGTCATTGTTCAGTGAAACACACTTTTTCTACGTAGTTAATTTACGTTCTCGTCTAATTGGCTTACTAGAATGACGTTCATCTTCATACATATATTTGCATAAAATGGAATGATCTGTTTGTGGTCAAAACTGTGGTCGAAGTTAGGTATAGGCAGGTACTTGCCATACTTGATACTATCATCTTTGATAGTTTTTGTAGAACTAATGTAGCCTTGACCTTGTATTTCGGCAATAGGCTTTGTTGCCAACTGATTTCGTAGGTAAGTAGGTACACCTTAAAAGTTCTTATGAGAAACATATCGGCTAACCGGTATTATGTTCACCTAACATCTAACGTAAGCGCAAATTAAAGACCTGATCGTCACCAATTTATCTAAAAACAACGCGCACAAAATGTAAGGCGTGGTGAGATTTCATCAGTTAATTATACTGACGTGTTCCCTATCATAGTATTTTAAGTGTTCAATATGTGCAAATGAAATGGTATATGAAAATAAATTGAAATGATAGATATCGTGGATTGAGTTGTTTTATTTATTTTGCTTTGTCTTTTTCCATATCACCTTATTCCCTTTTGTAGGTATTTTTATCAATTTTACTCCAATTAAACAAAAAGTGACAAATGTAAGCAGGCAGGTATTCAAAGTTAATAAATTTGAAGTTTTCTCGAGTTTAAGTTAAACTTACCTACTTTATCAGATTGTACCTACGTCATCATTCATCATCATCTGACGCTGTGAATTGGGTTACTCTACCAACGTCCAACGTACGTTTTAAGATTTTCAAACAAAATTATGTAGGTTAACAATAATAAGTACATAGAAGATTAACAATAGAGATTCCACATACTGGCACTCAAAGAATTGTTTTTCATCGAACACATCGTACGTGTAGGTAGATAGGGATGCCCAAAAAAGTGTATTGTATCGATATATCGCATCGTAATGTATCGAACTTCGTTGTATCGATACGCGATATTATCGCTTTCCTTTGTATCGATATATCGTATCGTAACCGTATCGTATGTCTTTCAATTAATATGTGATATAATGAGTATATATCGTACCAAGGGTTATCTTTTTAGTAGGTTTACTATATTACTATTTTTTTAAAAGTAAAGTATCATTATATATATAAAAAAAAGATTTATTAAAAAAAGTCTTTACAAATATATGACATACTTTACACTCTCCACCGCTATCTGACTTTCTAAAAAAGTTTCACACAGTTTTGTTGCTCGAACTCGGACAAAATAAAAACAAAAAGAACATAAACTAAACATTTATTATCCCAATCCCAACTAATATTATAAATGCGAAAGTAACTCTGTCTGTCTGTCTGTTACGCTTTCCCGCTTAAACCGCGCAACCGATTTTGATGAAATTTGGTACAGACAATCTTTAGACCCTGAGACAGAACATAGGCTACATTTTATTTCGAAAAAAAGAAATCCACGCGGACGGAGTCGCGGGCGGCCGCTAGTAAATCATATATTTGACGGTACGACAAAGTCTAAATATTTATTTAAATCGATTTCCAAGTCGAAACAAAAGTGGGCTGTTCTTGTTCCATAAACAATTTTGTCGACGTTATCTCTTATTACTAATACTAACAATATAATTATACAATGACGCTGTCTGTTATGGTTTAGCGATGGTGTAATAGGAACTTTTAAAATTGTACAAATGAAACACCGACATAGTTAAATACGATACGTTAATGCGATATTTTTATAAGACTGCGATAAATCGAAGCGTATCGTATGGTCAAAATATCGCAACAAATATCGATATATCGTATAGTGCTGTATCGATATTCCTATATATCGTATCGTAACGGGCATCCCTATAGGTAGATATGAAAAATTCAGAATCGTAGGTACTTCTTCGTTAGATGAGATCATCATCATCATTGATCATCATCATCATGTCACCATCTGATAGGTCTTAATTATCTAGGGGGGTTTTCCTAAAAGGGGGTTCAAAAATTTCATCAGATTTTACGTAGGACGCACCGTTTTCGAGATATTCTTAGTTTTGTAAAAATAAATATTACAAAATAAAAATAAAATTATCACTGTTGGAAAAAGGGTGAAACTATACTTTGCAGGTTCCAGCACATACAACATACACATACAGGAAGGTTTTTGAAATAAAAATAATAATAATAATGTTATTTCATTTTTATTCTCCACATTTTCACTTACGATTAAGGAATTATCACAAATAAACAGTGAAAACAGATGATGATTCACAGAATCTAATAATTATTCAGCAATGGAAAGATCTTTTTTGTTTGCAAACATTCCACTGTGGGATATGCCACCAAATAAAGACAAACATTGCAAAACGAAGATGAGTAAAATACTTAAAAGCAAGTTTCAATGTTTTTAAAACAATTTTAGACTAAATTACAATTATGTTGTTCAGTAGCTATTAGCGGCATTGGTATTAAAAATAAGGAAATTATATCTATTTTCGTGCGTTCACCTTTCAGGTGGACATATTTTGGGTCTTTCACCTTTCATAACAACTGTGATAAAAATAATATTTTTTTCTGCATCTAACACCATTAATTGTCAACAACACTAAGTACTTAATCTTATATCATACTCGGCATTTATTATATTTTTTTGAGAAAACTGATCGCCATTTGGCATGCCCTAATTTTTTAATGCACATTAATCTGGCAAAAGGGGTTATGAAAAATGAAATGATGATTTTTTTTCATTTTAGTCAACAGAATGTCACAGTGCACATTTATAAACTTAATTACAACTAAAACTTAAAATTAATATCACTATTACAGTACAAAAGGAACTGAATGAAGTACAGATCTATTAAAAAAATGGTGGGCAAGGGGACATTTATTAGGACATTACATTTTCAAGATCTTGCTTCTTATACAGCCTAGGTATGCTAAAACATTTTATAACAATAATTAGAATGCAGAATGGATTCTAACTGTCAATTTATATTCAACACATACAAAAATACTGCTCTATTATGAATGAATGGGTTTCATTTCATATTTTAGATACATATAAATGAACTATGGACAGATAGTTATTTTATCAATATAAAGCTTTGGAAAGCCCAGAATTGTATCATAATTATAACATATTCTTTTTAAAAAAAGGGGTTGCAGCTAAATACTGCTTTCATGTTGAAATAATAATTAAATTGTATTGTTTTCATACCTAACTGCACTATTCCATAAAACATTTAAATTGCAACTTGTAGATTTGACGGCTAAAAGTGAATTACCATTTTCAATATAATTATTATGTTCCCCATTGCTGGAAACCTAATAAATTGATTTTCCAAATCTAAATGAAAATTACTATACTTATAGTAACCATATATTTTTTCAAACCTTATGGTTAGTTATTGTTTACATATTTTAAATGTCACAATTAAATGTCTGCTTCAGATAGAATTCGGTATTTGACTGACAGGTCAAATCATCTACTTTTATTAGATGTCAAAAACGAAACCTTGTAGGAAAAACTGTATGAAATACTAGCATATGACGTCACAAGCAAGTATTGTCAAATCAATACTTTTTTAGTTTTGATTAACTAAGATAATTTGTTAAAAGCGTAAATGTAACTGTGGCGTAATGATTTGTGATTAATTTTTAATTTCGCCTTTTATGTAAGAGTTTCATAATTTATTTTAAATGCAGTCAAATACCCAATTGATTACTGAGAAAGTATTGAAGTAATTATATGTTTTGATAACAATTAGCTTCATTATAGATTCCACAACTGTATGATTATTCTTAATCCTATAACTAAAATGCTTAACATAATCTATCATCTTCACTGGATATCATTGCTATGAGTAACCTTGTAAAGCTTCAATACTTCAACAAATGCAGTGTAAAAGTTACATTATAACATTTGTTTTTACTTATACCAAATTATTTATAAACTTACAATAAAAATGTTATAATACTTCTAGCTCTGATCTATTCACTGCATCCAAAAATTCAACTAAACTAGTGGTTGTTTCAAACAGGCCTGCACCCAGAGAAGTCTTATGTTGTGACTAATACAGCATTCTCTAAGCCGTGCCTGTTAGCCTGTACTACTTCTTAGCTTTGGCGGAGTTCCCTTGTTTGTTAGGTGGTGTCCAGCGCAACGCCGACGGGTCCACACATAACCGCGGCTTCTTAAAGTGGGAACTAGCCAATTGTTCTGCAACAATCTTTGGTGTCACACAAATAACATGCTGCCCTTTCCAATACTTCACCATATTCATGGATTGTAAAGTTGATATTATATCGGTTTGGGATATCCCAGTCATTTGACTTAAATCTTTGATACTCAATGTACCTCTACTTGCACTTAGAACTTCCAATAGAACGTAAGACCAATATGATCTGTAGCTAAGTTTACCTAGATCGGACAAAGGTTTCTCTGGGCTCCCCACAACTTGTTCTAACCTGGATAGTTCGTAGCTGAAAGCAATGAGCAGCTTGCCGTAGCCTTGGCGTTGGTAAGGAGGTAATGTCAAAATACAGGCCACATTATTTCCCTCAGGAGAATCCTTCTCCTTAGAGAAATATCCGACAAGATGTGCTCCATGCTTATCAACTTCGCACAGTATGTAGAATAAAAACTGCTCTATATCAAAATATAATGTTTTGTGATCTAGAAACAACTTGGCCAACAGACATAGGTTTTGACAGTATATTTTATGTTCCTTACCATCTGCTTCAAATATTGCTATAGTACCTTTTCTGTATATTTCACTGCCTTGGGGCTGCCGCGCAGTACATTCGCTCAAATGATATCTGTATGTTTTTTCCATTCTCATATACTTCAAGCAGTATTCACAGATCCAGAGTTTAGATTGCTTCCCGTACTCGTCAGGGTAAGGGCTGAAGTACCATGTGTCGATCTCATACTTGCCGATTTGAATTCTGTCGATGTATTTGACTTTAGTGATAGCTTCGTGTTCCTTTTCGAGAGCAGCGGTGGTTGGGTCCATTTCGGCGTACGACTTCTGTACATGGTTGATTTCATCGTGTTTACGTTTTTGGTTCCGTGTTATTTTCCGGCCGGATTTGTCGGTGAGGAGGTGGTCTGAGTTTATGTTGTTGTTAGATTGCTCGCACATGTCAAACCTGTCGGACATGACCCGGTGGCGGGAAACCCACTCATCCAGCCTTCTATCGTACCCCACATAGTGGACGTAGTACTCGTAGTAGCCGTCCGAGGAATTGTACCGCGTCTGTATAATCTCAGCCGGGTGCCATGACTCATCGGATCGCCGGACCAAATAATGCTCCCCGATATCCAGAGGCTGTTCTTGTGTGGATTCGGAGTCATCATGATCAACGCTTCTACATTCCGGATTAGGCAACTCGTTATTCACTATGGGTTTTTCTAATTCTTTATCACCTTTTGCCATATTATCACAAAAATCAACAAGCGAATCACGCAATACCGCGCAACATTTATCGAAGTGGAGCCATAATAGCATAGATTATAGAAGACGCAAACGCCCAAAGATTATAAAAAACGTGCGCAGCATAATCGTTTTTCATCATATTAAATAAAAACGCCAATATCTAATTTTGTAAATCAAGATAAATTATCACAAATAAAGAAATCGTACAAAACACATATTACGACACTTCATTTATTGAACATTATAAAATCGTTTTAAGGTTTAATCTGTGTGGTGAAAAAAGATCCTGTGGATTAAAAAGATTCGTAATTGTTTATGGTTATATGCGGTATTGCCATAAACGTAAAATATACACTTAAATTGGGGAATAAGAGACTTACAAAAATCAAACAAGAAGTAATTTATGGTTTTGCAGACAATGTCAGGCCTTTTTACCTTTTAATTTTTCGAATTTTATTTTGAGCGTGCAAAAACCTGGCATGATCTTTAAATTTAAAAAAAAGTTGGATAGAAAGAGGTACCCATTTAGTTTCAAAAGAAACTTAGTCAAAAAATAAATATGTTCATGTAAATATTATCACATGTAATTGAAAATTCACAATAATGTTGTGCTAATTCACTGTAAATATTTCAGAGATTTGTTTATATTTCAGAATAAACTCAACATGAAGTATAAGCTCAACCTCAACACATTAAAAGTACAGGACAGGCTCAAATAAAATAATATAAAATAAATAAGAAAGCTGTGGAAATTATAAAACATATTAATGTTAACAATAACATTATGGAAGTGAAATATTTTGTCACAAAAAAAGGTATTGAAATATTTTAAAAGGGAGTCTAAAACTTTAAACGGGCAACATTAATACTTGCCGTCGTACGTAACGTAATCGCAATCGGCGAAACGAACGTCTCCAACGCCAAAGTGAACGAAGAATTTACTTGTGAACGGAATTGTTCTTATCGCTACAATAGAGATATGAGACTAATATTGTTATCTAAAAACTGTGGAGTTACTGCAAACCAGTGTTGAATGTGATGTTAGTGTGTTAAAATTTCGTATAATCGTGTTTCAACTGTGCAGTGCTAGCAATTGGTTTGAGCTCCCTTGTCGTGGTTTATTTGTGGGAACGGTCGTGTAAAAAGGAATAATGCAGGCGATTAAGTGTGTCGTTGTCGGCGACGGGTGAGTTTGCTGCTTTTGCTCTTTACAATCGAAGGTTCTACCGCTTCCGTAGTTGGTAACGTTACAATTGGTAAACTGTCGACTGACGTCATATTTTAAATTGAATCGTCTTGATACGACCTAGGCTAGGGCATGCTGTACACATCGTTACGGCCCAGAAGCGTCTGTTGCTTCCCGATAATAATGTTATTTCACTGCTGTCATTGTTCTTTCCATAGTTATAAATAATACGTAGGTATTCTGGTTGGGTCTACCTACTGATAAGACAAAATATGTGTCGTCTTTTTCAATGGTATCGTTTTGGCCTCTGATGATGATATAATTTCGTAATTAACATTCAATGGTTATAATTGATCCATTCTTTATCTTGCATTCAACAAATTACATATTCCCTATTGCAAAAGACAAAGAGATATCAATGGGTAGATAATATTCAATTCCTTAACTAAAGGAACATGTTTATTATCATTAAATGTATATTTTTACGGCTATGGAGCATTATTTGGTCACATCTTTGTAAGTTGCACCCAAAAAGCTAAAGTAAAATATCAGCCTTTAAATTTCCCACTGCAGGGCAAAGACCTCCATCATTTGAAATCATGTTTTCGTCACAAAATTGCATCCATAGGTGTCTTTAAATAACAGGTCTTTTATGGATATAAAATTATATCCATAAGGCATAAGGATTATGTTATAATAGCGGCCCGTCACGCGGTTTCACCCGCGTCCCAGGGGAACTACTTCCCGTACCGGGATAAAATATAGCCTATGTTACTCTGGGTGAATGTAGCTTTCCAACAGTGAAAGAATTTTTCAAATCTGCCAAGTAGTTTTGGAGCCTATTCAATTCATACAAACAAACAAACAAAAAATCAAACCTTTCCTCTTTATAATATTTGTATAGACAATGAGGTACTGTATAATCTTACAGATTTTAGTAATGTGTTTGGAAAAGCTGCTGTATATTGATTCAAAGGCGGGCCTGGCATAAATTAATGTGTCTGTTTATTAATTTTTATTCACCTGACCGTAATAACCAGACTCGCCAAATCCTGGATCATGGTCAAAGTGGACAGCGCACAGAAGTGGGATAAATGCTAGGAAGATGATTCACCATGTATATTTGCATTAAAACTATAATAAAATCTAGTGCTGAACTACTGTGAGCATGTCCATTTGTACTGTGTGTTTCTGGAAATATAAATTTGTATGTATATATTTGTACAACTAGCCTACCTACCTACCTGTAATTGTTAAAATGTGAGAAGTTATTTAAGTATTTTTAATGCATTGGATTGTTCTTGAACATTCAGTCATAGGCCAATGACAATTTTATCTTATCGTAATCAACTGTTTGATAATGTTATCAGTTCTCAGTATTTTATGTCAGGTATTTCTGCAAAGTGGTATTTACAATGTTCATATCACTATAATAATTATACGATATCACTGTAATTACCTATTGATAATATTCTTTCTTTTCTATTAAATTGTGTTTAAGGAAATGGAACAGGTACCTGCTTGATTTATTGCAATGTCAATGTAAAAAAAAGCGTAGAAAGTCAAAGCGTTTATTTTGCAACTTGATTTATAACTGAATTTTTTTGCATGGGTGAATATACGCTATTTGAGTTTTTTGTGTCCCAGATAGAAATGTCATCCGTTCCATTCAGTAGTCTTAATTTCTCTATTTGACACTATTTTGTAATTTGTAATGATAAGGGCCAGAAGATTTTTCCTGTTTTTTGAATTTTATTAGTACCAGAGGAAAATGTGTTACCAGAGGAGTGACACTATTGGCAGAGTAGTGACAAATTAAACTAGGGAAGTGAAAGGCCATTGATTATTAGCTAAGCAAGGGACTAATATAAAAATAAAACATTTATAAATTGTAGTATTTGGATATATTTTTATATTGCTGCCTTTCTTTTTCTTTTAATTCAGCCTTTATAACCGGATCGTTTTTAATTCTTTGGTAGCGTAATTTTTCAGCTTGTCACTTTTTTTCTAAAACTTGTTTGTTTCTTTTTAACATTCGCCATGATGTCTAATTACCTACTCGAGTACCTAGAACAAATTAACGTAGCCTTAAAACATTAAATTTTAACAAATTAAAAAATCGTCACTCCTCTGGCGCTTCTGCATTTGGAAGTGACGCCAGAGGAGTGACATAATCACACATAACCTATAAAAACAACATCACTCGCTTTTCCGACCAGCTTCGCGTTAAAACATGATATTTATTATTTTTTTTTATTTAGGACTAAGCTAGCACTTGACCACAAAGTTGCCTGATGTTAAACAACTATGTGGTCTACGATGGAGCGTGCTTGCTCAGGAAAAGCCCGTTTATTCTGGCCTTGAAGAGACCCAAGTTGTAATGTGCAGGAAAGACAGATCTCGGCAGAGAATTCCACTCCCGCGCAGTCCGTATCAAGAGGATATCTACACTTAATAAACATTGCATTGTGCAAATACAAAATTTCGTAGCGATAAAATACAAAACGATATACATACCAGAGGAAATACTCCAACGACTGGCACGAACATGCCTTCCTAAAGTAAATCCCAAACTGATGCATTATTATTGGAGTTTTACTCAACGTCGCGAGCTTTCTTCTAACTTCACACTGTTGGACGCACATAATTCACGGACAAAAAGATATCTTTGCGGTTTTTAGTAAAAATTTTCTTCTTTGACATTCGCCAGGTGAAGTGACATTATTGTAACACGACTTGAAAAAAAGTTAGTTTTTTTGTCTAATTATAATTTTTTTCCAGTGTATTTCGGTAAAATAATATGATTCAATGTTTATAAATAGATATAATCAAATTAAAGTAAAAACATAATGGCAGTCTTATTTAAAGTATCTGGTTATAAAAATCATTTTAATCTAGAAATGGGAAGGCCAGAGGAGTATACATTTATGACCTTTTTAAAGTACTAATGCCTAAATTTAACAATTATCGTAAATAGACTCTGTGGGCCAAATAAAAGACCTTATTCTTTATTGTTCAAGCATACAGAAACAATCATATAATAAGTTTAACATAAAATTTGTGTATGGACTATTGGAATTCAAATAGCGTATATTCACCCGCATGTCAAATTATATTTGTCCTACTAGAACTTCGCTAAATAATGTGCGAAGCTGTCATCATTAGCATGTTATCTGTAACTGAGGGGGGTCGTTCCTGCCTGCAGTGATCTGTCACTGCAGGCAGGACATAGTTCTCCATTTGTGCTTAGTCACATTGGGCAGGAGCATTGGTGAACAAAAGATATGAAAAGTAATAAATGAATTCACTGGACTATCACACAAATTATCTAGCCCCAAATGCTAGGTAGGTACCATACTTACGGAACATCTCTGCTCCGCTTCACACATCTCCACTTAGGTGTAGTAGCAGCCTTAAGCTTGTAATATTATGGATGCTAGGAAACTGAAAGACATACATATTTAAATTCTTTTATGACTCTAATATATTTGATTTTGAGTGATACCAATGTTGATCACAAAATCTTCGCACCTAAAGGGGCTCGAACATGGCAATGTGGCCCTTGGTTTTGTAGCCATAGTCTAACTAACCACTAGACCAATGGGCCAGACAAATGGTGCTCCCCATCCTCCTGAAATGTCCCCAAGATGCTTCTGATTGAAGATAATAAGTGAAAAGAAACATAACATAAATACGTCATACCTACCTAGTTCTTTTTTTGTGATTGCATTGGTTTTACAGTGATTAGTATTTATCTACTATTACTGTAAGTGAATTCCGTGATGACACTCTTACACTTTCTATGAGGCGTTTTAGGCCACCACTACAAAGATTCAAGGGATCCTGATATCGAAGTCGTCGGACAATGCGAGACAGGGAAATGAATTCATTTATTCAGTAGACAGAGGTATATCAAATACTTTTGCACGTCATCAGCTTGTTTTATCCTACCACCAAACTGCCTCCGTGGCGCAGTGGCTAGTGTGTCGCACTTAAATGCGGCGGCCGTGCCGGAGGTCCTGGGTTCGAATCCCGGGTCGGACCGATGAAATTGTGTCTATGTTTTCATGATGTGATAACACAGATACAGTCCGGATTTTGGAAGGTGGCGGTGTAATTACACCCCCGTGCCTCGGAAAGCACGTTAAGCCATTCGTCCTGCGCCTGATCTCTCTACGGTCTTGTCAGACTGCTGTCCCACCGAATTATGGGAGTGAGGGAATAGGGAGTGCACCTGTGCTTGCGCATGCGCTTGTGCACTATAATATATCCCGCGTAAGTGGCTAAATCGTAAGATAGGCCGCCGCCGGGCCGAATTAGGCTAGGAGGGTATTTTATCCTACCAGCACCTCCATAAGACTGATTAAACACAGGTACATACATACCTATGACGCTGTTAAAAGTATTAGCCTTTTAAAGTCTCACTGCATCCATCATTTTAAATAATTTCTCTATTGCTTCCTATGTAAAAATAATAAGGATAAAACCTTGTAACATGCATGACTGTATAAAAACGTTTTTCAAGACTATTGGACGAAGGTCATACGATATTTTTTATGCTCTATCCGAGACCTGAGTTAGGTCGTTCCGCCCAGCTCAGATGACCTAGGCACAGGTATCTCGGATTACGAAGCCTTTAAGCTACGGCATTGTATTACTCAGGTTGATTGGTATCGTGATTTATTGTAATTGAAGTCAGCCTTGCGTACTGTGTCTAGGGTTATCGATTCCACGAACGAAAGTCCACAAATATCTGCCGTAACATTCAACGAAGTGACAATACTATAGAGTTGAAGGTCAGACTAGCAGAAAGGCAAAACAAAATTGTTTGAGTGACGCTCTTTGATGACATGTAGGTACCGATAGAATGGGTCATAGGTATGTACAGTCAGCGTCAGATAGATAGTGGCTCTCAGGGTAGTCAAATAAATAGACGCAACCAAGAACCTTGTCAATAATATACCTAGGTTCAAAGTTTCTACATTTTGACAACAAAAAAATTCCTCAAAAAGTCGCGCGCCAATGGGATCTAAGCATTCTTCCTTCGTGTTCTTGGACTATTGGCGAAGTCTGTTACCATATTTATGGCGGTTTGATTGAACCTATATTCATTTGAATGGCTCTCCTTTTTGAACTAATATAATGTTAACAATACGGTAACTTTTTTGTACTAATATTATTGACTATTTGGTTGCGTCTATTTATTTGAGTACCCTGAATGTCACTATCTATCTGACGCTGACTGTAGGTAGTAGTAGCTTTTGTTTTTGGCGAACCACCAACTTACTTGGTTGACCTTACGTAGAAAGTTGTTGTGAAAATAGACGATACAGTTGTTTCTTGTTTTCAGTCAAGTTGCATGCTTGTGTGAAAATAGATGATCCCTTGTAAGAACTTAGCTTGACCCCTGACCCTTTTAGACTCCTGGACAGACTGTGTGTGTGCTAATTTTCGGCTTGTAGTACGCGGGCAAAGACGCGGGTAAAAGCAACTGGCTTTTACCCGCGCCTTTGCCCGCGAATTCGAATTAGGATGGCAAAATCCGTATTTTTATCGATCACAGTTGGTAATTAAAATATTTACAATCAGACTCTTCATAGCCCGAACAACTTCAACTGTAATTATGAAAGAAGCCACTACTTGAAGATTACTAGGTACCTACTTTATCGGGAAAACTTGATGTTATTATCCATTATCAACTTGTTCTATGAGCGGAAAGTTCCGTTGCTCATCGCCTTGTAGATCAAGAAAACTTAAAGCAATAAGGGTGTGCAGTGATGTGCATAAGATGTTATGTAGGTGTTTATAAATAAACATTAAAGAGATTGCAGGGTTTATTGAACCACTCTTCTATGATATAAAATTGTCGGAAAATAAAAATATATCTTTTATGCTCAAACCTAAAGTTATCTTATGTTCAAGTGTAACGATCCAAACATTGTATTCTTGTTGCACAATTTCACTTTTAATAGGTAGAAGACCAAAAGATAGAAGTTGTCGGTATAAAATAAACACTGAAAAC